>NEEC01000002.1:3495000-5895000 GCA_002189035.1 Utricularia gibba | reverse complement strand
CACCACAAAAACAAGGACCCCTCTGCAGAAACTTATGCATACTTCCACTAAAATCAAATCACTATAAATTCGATCAGTTTCCGAATCAATCAACAAGAGAGTAAGGCAGAGACCTGGCTGAGAGCACAATGGAAAACGAGGGTATCTTTCCCTTGAGTAGCTTCAACAAGACTGGGCATCCGATCTTTAAAGGAGGAGCTGGAGAAATGAAGCGATCCAAGAATGTGACCATCGTAACTCCTCTCCTCATCCCTGAACAGATATCGAAATCCTTAGCATCATAAAAATATCAAACAAAAGATAGGGTTAGATCATTTGTAAGGAGCAGTAAGGATTCAACACCTGACGTCGACAATAGCAATACCAGGGTTTCGCTTCAGGGAGATGAGCTGCGAAGCAGTGATATACGTGATGCTCCGGCCAGCCATCTCTCCGGTGCCGCCGCTCCACGATCACTACTGGTTCGGCAGTTTGCACCAATGCGGAGGCGACTCGTCCAAAAATATCGGGAATATCGTAGTTTTAATAATAAAAAGAAACACCAGCAGTCGTTGAGCCGGCCCAAATATTTGGGCCCTTTATCAGCCATAGGAAGCCCAAGGCCCAACACATTTTAAGGAAAAAATAAACAAGAAAAAAGAATCCGACCTGCCGGATTCGAACCAGCGACCTAAGGATCACAGCAGACTACTACAGTCCTCCGCTCTACCAACTGAGCTAAGGTCGGAGATGTCAACTTGTTGTTGTAGAATATTACAGACTACATCTATCCTCTATTTTGTAGATTCTGTACAAGACTGGTGCATGTTTTCGTTTTTTTTTTTTTGTGATCAATAACATGTGCATGATTAGTATATCCGAAGAACATTGTTCTGAATGTTATTTCTGAAGACAACCTCTCTTTCAGGATCCGTCATCCAAATCCCATCCACCACAAACTTCATCTGATCATGCAGCAAGGGAACATCATCAATACTTTCAGAGCAAAAGCTTTTATGTATATGCAATATATTGATCACCTCATAAATCCCTGGATAGAGCCATAACACTGTTGTCCATACTCGCTTCCTGAAGAATTTGAAGAGAAGTACTTCAGATTCTGTTTTCTGAAGAAGATATACAGGAAGTTTGGGGAGAAGGCAAACAACAGAAGAAGAGGCATGACCTGACTGGGGATGGCTCTGCTTCCATTTTGATTTTATTGCACCAGCCGTTGAAGCTACCAGCTAGCTCTACGCTCTCACCTTCCACAGAAAACTGAACCACGGCCTAAGAGCAAAGTATGCCATTCCAATTTTCAGAATCCCACATCAGATGTATGATGCAATTTGACAGGCTTAGCTTACCTCAACTAATCCAGCTAGATTTTCTTCTGCAGCGAGCAATTCCATCTCTTTTTGGGAGACAAGTTCTTGTGATTTTTCAATTTTCATCTTCGCTTCTAGTTGCAGAGCAGACAATACACTCTGAAAAGAAGTGATATTGCGTTTAATAAGGATGAGTTTTCTTGCAGAAGTAAAGCTTCTACGTATGTACCTTTTCCTTCTCTATCTGCTGCTTCAAATCTACTAGCTCCAATTCTTTTTGACGCTACAGAAAGGCAAGAACAGCGTGATTTAATATATAGTCCAACTATCAAACAAAATAATGAACATGATAACATGAGATGATCAAGTCACAATCTGAAACTACTGGTGGCAGCGTGTAATTTTTTTACCAGCAAGAAACTCAGATGCTTAATTTCATCTTCATACTCCATTTTCTGTGTCTTCCACACAAAAATAGTAGTAATAGTGATTAAGGTGAAACAGTGGAAATCTGGAGAATCTGTGAAAATTTTCAGTATGCTATTAACCAAATCACTTTGACCACAACCTCAATATCATGATCCGGACTGCTAGAGTGATGTTCCGTATCTTGGATGCTAGACGCCTCACTAGACATTTCAAGATGCAAAAACAATACACATAAGAAAAGAATATAAATAAGTTTTTTGAAGCAGCAAGAAGCAGTAAACTAACCAGGAGCTAATATTCTCAATAACGGAATGATCAATAGAGCCATTTCCATTTATTTTCTTCAACCCACTGTGCTCATTTCTCGCTAGAGTTGTTCCACTTTCTTTGCAGGATAACTCTGCTTAAACATAAATTAAACCCAACATATTAGGTTATGAAAGAAATCGTATCCATAGAACTGAAGTAGCTCCGATGGCTATTTTAGAATGTTGGTCTGAAGAAATGGAAAAACCATACCATCCAGTGTCTCTAATTCCCCATGCTCGATAAATCTAGCAACTGCTTCTTCCAGAGATGGGGAATTAGATGAAATTTCATCCTTAAGCTCGGGATTTTCAGCTTTTTCTGTACTAGAATTGAGTTGCATCTCTTCATACGTTCCTACTCCAGCCAAAACTCCCAGTCTCTCATCCCGACCTTTAATCAGAATACCGGGATCATGAAAATGAAGAGCATTCTTAAATGACGCAAATGATACAATCAAGATATTTCATTTACTCCCAGAGTGATTGAGCAAAGTTAAATTTCCAGCCTGAAAAGACTCTGTTCTTTCGGTATCACTGACTGCTTGGGTGGAAGCCTCGAGAAGCTGTCTGATAAACTTATAACCTCGCCTCCTGACCAAGTAAGCCAGGTCCTGTCTACAAAATCAACCATACAAATTCACTCAGTTGACCAATCATAAGCCCTAACATGCAGAGCTTTAGACTTCTTCATGCATTCCAATGTCATCATATTAGCAATGGAAACTCAAGGAAACATGTATAAACTCTATCAAGCCTCTGCAATATTTGAAAGTTCTACAATAAGAATCCAAAAACAAGTCCTGCATGCATTGGTTAACAAGACTCTTAATTTGCCTACAAAGAAAGAGGATGAAGTTCGGTACTTAATGCCATTCACCGAACATCAATGAAAATTAAGAGCTACAATTCAAACCTTCCATGTTGGGAAAGCACTTTCATTGAAGGCACAAGATCTTCAGGGAGTCCAACAGATGACAAAAACTCCCTAATATCGTGCACAAGTTCATCGTTGCTCTTCGCCCTCCTGTTAACTCCGCCAATGTCAAAACGGCAGACACGGCAAAGAGAAGAAGAAATAGTACTCCAAAATCCATAAACACATGCATTACTAATTCGAAACCCTAAATCTAGAAAACACATCGCAACCTGGGTTTCTTTAAAGACGCAGAGATTCTCGAATGATTCGCCTCATTACGGGTTGCAGGGTAACACTGAAACTTGGGAAAAAGAAGATTGCAAGAAGTGTCGAGTCTTCCTAAAGGGAGAGGGATGAAACTCCGAAAGCAATAACACGAAGCCATAGCAGAAAAATGGAGATGGATGCTGCAGCATTGAGTTCGAGTGACTGCCCTCTCAACTTCGGAAAAAGGAGGACTTCTGTCTCCCGAATTTCAAGACTTCAGATTTTCTCTTTCTTTTTTATTTTCTGTATTATTCAATTTAATATCAACATTTTGCCCTATTACAAATTATTATTTTTAATATTAATTTTTTTATCTTAAAAAGGAAAAATCATGAATATCGTATAGTCTATTTTTATTAGCATTTTCTCAAAATTATAATTTTGGAATAATGTTTAATTCTTTCCGGGAAAAATTGAAAATAGAGTGTTCGCTCTTGGCACTTTTGAATCACACTGAAATGATAATCTTTTGAACACATTTGATAGACATACATTATATTATTATATTCAAAATCTATATGTTAATAAGTATTTATTACATATATATATATATATAATATTATTATATGTAATAAATACATATGACATATACCATACACTTGATTGATTAAAAAACCTCAAATTAGATAAAATTTTTGATAAATATGATTATATGAATTATTCAAATATTTTATAAATTACACAAAATATGTCTAATTTTAAAACATGCATGTATGGCAGAGTAAAATTCGATTAGTAATCAAGAAAATTGATTAATCGAACCAAACGGAAACTGAAAAATTCGATTGGGTTTTTGTTAGTAAAATTTGGCATAAATCAGTTATCGATTAATTTGGTTATTTGCTGAATTAATCCTTTTTTTAGATAAGTATATACTTTATGTATTTCTATTTTTAATTCAATTTCGATTTAGTTTCGGTTCGGTTAACCCTAATATATGTTTAGTAGTTTAAATAAACGTACCAAACATATCATTTGTATAAAGTCTATCAAATCAAAGCTTCACACAGACGGTCCTAATCCAACTGCTTACAATTCAATGCTGCTAAAGCAAATAACCAGAAGGTTTGCTGTTCGTGGTGGCCAACGGAAACGCTTTGCCTCGGTGGTTGAAGATCATGAAATCCAGATTTGCAGGCAGAGCCACCACCCTGATATCACACAAGCATAAAAGACTGAACGAACAATCTAAGAATACTAATGTCGATCTAAAACAACCTAAAATGCGAATACTGAAGACCAGAGATCAGATATGGTGCAATATGCATGTGAATATTCGAACATCATTTCCCCATTGGAGAAATGGCTGGGAAATTCTTGGCATGAAATAACTCTACAAAATAATACCTCTTCTGTATCAAAATGAAGTAAAGCTGTCTTGCTCATTGAAATATTCTCATCCTTGTTGAGATTTTAAGTTTTTGCATTTAAAGATATACGACAGAACTGCTTCCAGGATCTCAGATCATTGGAATGGTAAGGGAAGCCCCTGGTAAATACCAACTTTTTAACCACCCAAATACTTAAATTGTTCGTTGGGCAAACCAGAGATTATGTTTCACCTCGGATGCTCTGTCAACTCAGGCATTTCCCAATTTTTTTCGCACAAACCAAAGAAAGATTATACAAAGGACCTGATCAAACTGTATCTAGACCTGATTCCACCTCCCAATTTTCTACAGGAAAAGCTCAATATTCACCCAGTTTCTCTAGGAATCTTTATCCATACTGAATTGTATCATTGTATGGAAAATGGAAGTAGAAGAAGAAAGGATCAAAAACCTGTTTTCATCGTCCTGGGGACGTATGGACAAGAACTTTCCAGGCACAGTCAAGGCAGCCCACAGGCAAAAACCCAAACCTGCCAACAGCTCCAACACCACCTGCATAATTTACCCCGTCCCCACATGAAAATTGGCAAATCTAGGAACTGATCAAACACGACAGACGGTAATCACAGTTACTATCAAAATTAACCATACGGCGAATGGAGGCCCAGAGAACTCATCTCCTATAATCTTGAGGAAGGATCGATCTGAAAAAACAAATGAATCGTTTAAAACAAATAGGATTTACGGATCTCGAGTTCGGAGAAGTTGTAATCAAAAGTTTTAATCTTACATTGAATAGTGGCGTGAGCAGCGTGCGCTAGAATGACGACACCGAGAACCCCGGCCTCGAAGCTGAAACCCATTGCTTCGTCTCGTGATACTGAAGACACTCGCCGGCGGTGACATCGATCGCTGAAAGTTGTTCTGTCTTCTTCGATGGGCTTGCGCGGTTCCTGGATACGAAATGGGCTTAAACGCCCTTAATCCATTGATTATTTGATTTTAAACAAACAAAAAGCATTATTTTAAATAATCAAAAAAACCCAGGAATAATTTGTAAGAACAGTTTGATGATACCAAAAATTGATATTTTTCTTATAAAAAAATTTAGTATAAACAATTATTCATATTTAAAATTATTGGATATAGATAGCAATAATTTAATTAAAATATTCCTCCTAAAATTGTTGAAGCTATTAAAATATTTTAAAATATTATACTTATTATAGGAAAATTAAAAAATATATATAAAAAAGCTACTATAAATTATGGTATATATTTAGGAAAATTACTCAAAATAATAGGCAATTTTTGCCTATTTATTTATCACAATAAGAAAAACTAGGAAGAAAAATTGTAATAGCTAGTATGGGATATTATTTCCTTGGAACTTATTCTTTTGGGCGTTCACTGCAATCTTGGCCTTCAAATCTACAACAAACCGCGCTATATTCGCCGCCGATGATCCGACGTCGGCGGTGGCGGCCTTCAGGATTCCCCGCACCGTCTGCATTTTCTCCCTGATCTTTTTGGACGTCTTCTCCTCCATCAGGAACCTTATCTTAGCCGCAACCTCTTCTCTCGTCAGAATTTTCTCATCCCTCAAATTGACCCCAACCTTCCAATCATCCACCACCAGCCTCCGATTTGTGAATTGATCCGTCAACAAAGGGTAACATATCATCGGGACACCAACGTGGACGCTCTCCAAGATCGAATTCCATCCACAATGCGTCAAGAATCCTCCGACGCTTGGATGCGAAATCACCTGGATTTGAGAGCACCACTCCACGAGCAAACCCCTCTCGGCGGCGCGATCAACGAATCCCGGCGGAAGGAAATCTGGTTCATCCGAGCTGACAATGTCAGATCGAACCACCAGTAAGAAATTGACTTCGCTGAGGAGTAACCCGTGGGCTAATTCCTCGACTTCTCGTTTCGTCGCGTGCGCGTAGCTTCCGAACGAGACGTAAAGAACAGAGCCTCGAGGTTTTGAGTCGAGCCACTGGGTGCAGTTTGACTCTGACCAGAGGCTCGTGGAGATGATGCTTTTGGTGAAACCGGGTGGGAAAATGGGTCCGATTGCGTAGAACGGCTGTTTCTTTTCCAGAGCTGAAACTGCTTCTTCTTCTAGCTCTTGAATCGTGTTGCAGAGAATGAAATCCAGCAATTGAGCATCCAGGAATGCTATCGCCAGAATCTTGTGCTCAATCACTGACACAATCTCTCTTTCTTGGTAGAAGGACATCAAGTCCGTTGGCAGAATCGATTTCACTCCAGGTATATAATCGATGGGATCTTTTCGATTCTCTGTCGAGGAAAAAGGTTAGCACAAGAACAAGGTGAAAATTCGACGGAGTTGATTGAACTTACCCTCGGAACCAAAATGGCCATGCTTCTTCAGAAGATCAGAATGGTAGTAGATAGTGAGAACAAGTGCAGGCTCCGTGAAGAACGAAACGCTAGCGAGACCGTACTTCCTCGCTATTCTTGATGTCCAAACGTAGAAGGTATCCGTGATCAACGTATTGATGGATGGATCCTCCTGGATCAATCGCCCAATCAGTTGGTCGATTCTAGATTCGAAGCTAACCAGCAGTTCCTCCAGGAAACGGCTATGGTGGAGGGACCGGTCGAATTCAATGGGAAAGCCATCTGAGACGGTGGCATAACGGACATCGATGCCGGAGCTGCGGGCGGAGGCGAAAATGTCTTCCTGGCCGTCGTTGGCCCGGGAGATGCGAAGGTGGTTAACTTCAGTGTTGACGAAGGTGATGGTGAAGGAGTGACTGGTGGCTAGCTGAACTGCGAGGTTGGCAAAGGGGATTATGTGGCCTTGAAGAGGGTACGGGATCATAACCGCATGAGGCTTCTGGTTTGCCTTCTCCATGCTTCTCCTTCACCTCCTCCGAGTGCTTTCCACACCCAATTTATAACCGCCATGGGGCTCGTCCATCTGCTTCCTTTTTGTTAATGGTTATTATTTCCGCTCCTTAGAATGATCTCTGCTGGTCTACTGCAGGGGGCGGATGCTGCTGTCTGATCTACGTTCAAGAGCCACATGACTCATGGGTTGGACCCAATGCCTTTTTCATGTCTGTGTATGTTCAACATCTGTCGGTTGTTGTGGGGCGCATCCCTTCGACGGTTGTGTTTCATCCACTTGTCATTCTCAACGAAAACGGTGAGAAAATGCAAGTTTGAAATTTCTAATGTGTGTATGAAATGAACGATTTGCTTTCTGTGTAAAAATATTTCAGGTAACTTTGTCGTAAACACATGAATGAGATGCCTGAGCCACCCGTCCTGTTCAGGTTGGATTTTCCATTGCAGAGGAGATGGATCCACCCAACAAGAAGAGGGCCACCAGAGTTAAACATCATGTGCATTCAGGTTACAATCACTTTCTCTGCTACATCCATCATCATCATCATCATATTGACATCTCACAGAGGCTACAAACCTCTCCCATCTCGTTACTATAATATGCCGGAGCCATGGTTGTTGCAGATTCACACCGCGCTATACCTACATGATGGTATCTTCAAATCTAGAGGTCCAAAGGAGTCCAGCTGCAACAGTGGAAGACCAAACTCAGATGTGCAAGACCTGAATAAACAAGTGACGAGCTTACCCAATACAGATCACTGAGTGCAGAGACGAGCTTGCTGCTGGATTCACTCAATTGATGATGATCAGGGCTGGAGCCATTGGCACAAACAACCATCCTCATCTGTTTCCTTTAAGCTTCAGGTAATTCCTGTTAGGAGGAGTTTATATCTAACCAAGCCTCAATTTCATCATCATGGGATGCCGGAGAACTAGGAATAAATAATTTTATTTTAAATACTAATATATCTAAATTTTATGAATCCATGTAATCTGTAATCATATTCATGTATTCTCAAATTTTTAAATCCGTACATGTGAGATGCAAGTGCAGATAATTATTTAAATATTATTATTCTTTGATATTATTACTAAAGATAATATAATTTATTAGTAATAAAATTCCATTTAAATACTTCATAATAAAACGTTAGTATTATGAGAAATTATAATGGAGGTGTTTTGTATTGATTAAAAATTATTTTAATTGATTATAAGTTATTATAATTTATACAAGTGTTTTACTTATTACTTATAATTGATTTTAAAGTAATATTTTTAAATTACTTATGAGTTACGTTTATAAGTAAAAAAACATAATTATTTTTTTCTTATAAATTTAGCTAATTATAAATTAAGTTTATCAAATTAAACATTATGCATTTATAATTGACTTATAAGTTCATTAACTTATAAGTTAATAATAATAAAAATGATGCAAAACACCCCCTTATGATATGTTTTGGTTTTGAATAAATTGAGGAAATGTTTTAATTCCCAAGATTAAAAACGTTAACAAAAAAGGAATTATAATGAAATCCTCCCAATAAATTACAACGAGAGACCAGAGAAGAGCCCCCATGTCCACTAACTAACTACTTGTAACCGTTAACTGCATACAAAAGCACCTCCTTCTCTCTCCCTACGAATCATCATACACTGCAACACACAAGAAGCACGGAGACGATGCAAAGGAATCAGCAGCCGTCGGCACACCGGACCGTCTGATCGATCAACGTTCCGATGCGTTCTCCGCACAATGCCCTTGAAATATTCCCAGGTTCGTGGAGATTGAAGACCACAACTGAACACAACAAAATTGGGATGTCAGGTTGGTTGAGATCAGATGTCATTTTGAGGGATATGTGAGAAAGAGACCTGGGATCCCATTCTCCTCACAGAATGTGGCAGCCATCATGTCCATTGGAGATGCGCCTCCAGAAGCCAAATCCCTGAAGGAGATGTGTTCTGCTACCATGCTGTTATTTCTGGAATCGCAAACAAAGACACCATCCACACTTGTTCCTTTCAGGACGGCCTCAGCATGAACTGGGAAGAGAGGAAGTGGCAAGTCCGATCACTAATGATGTTTATGAATGCGGGACAGAAGGAATATAACATGTAATGAAATGAATTCTTACTCTCAGATGCTCGAAGAGCAGCTGCTGTATCGGTGGAGAAAAGCGGATTCCCGGTTCCAGCGCCGATGCCTCCAAAAATTACAACTCTTCCTTTCTCAAGATGCTTGATGGCTCGTTGCCTGTTGTATGGCTCAGCCACCTCCGGCATTGCAAATGCACTCTGTACACGCGTCTGGACACCAAATTTCTCCAGAGCAGATTGGAGAAGTATGGAATTCATCACCGTTGCCATCATTCTGTTAGGTTTCGAATCATTCTATCAAAATGAGAGGATGAGCCAAATAACATACACAGCTAATACAAACCGGCATAAAGTAACTATAATGTACATACAGTGATGCTAGAACATGAAGCTTGATGTATAGCCTGGAAAGGGGACTTTCCAAGAGGCACAGGCTTCATAGGAGAATGGAAAACTTGATGATCATGAACACATAAAATTAGAACGCAATGTCTTAAAATACTTAATACAGACGACAAACTTTGAATGAACACACCATCTTGGGTTGGAAAAGCGTTCTATACATGCGCAGTGGGAAAAAAATTTCGTGAAGCAAAAACAATGAGAACTTCAAAATTAAAAATTTTACCCAATCTGATATGCAGTGCATCTGTCCAAACCAGTTGATGTCACCCACGTGTCCCCACAAAAAAAGTTGCGTCCACCAACAACTATAGCCACCTAGGGAATAATAAACATTCAGGTGCTAACAAGTTTGAATTGGATAAATACCCAGTATCAAGGATAAAATACTTATCCAGTACCTCAACGCCAATATTACAAGCTATTGAAACTTCTCTTGCAATCAACATGGCCACCTAAGACATGGGCATATATTTGCAATAAGCACAATGCTCTATAAAGTTCTCGACAAACATGGGAATTCATAGGATGTGGAACATGCTCACTGACTCATGATGACAACTGAAAGACAGAAAAGAACCTTTGGGTCGATATTATTGGGAGAGCTTCCAGATAGAGCAGTCCCGCTTATTTTGAACACAACTCTACGCCATCGCAGGTTATTCAAAGGTTTCGCCTTTATGTTGTTAATGTGGCCACCAGCATAGTTGGTGAGAGTTCCTATCCTGCCCAGAAAAATGTGGACTATTGTTTTAAGAAATATTGATAAAGAAATTGCGTCAAAATTGATAAAGAAATATCATAGCTTAGATGAACATACCTCTTGGTCTGCCTAGCTGAGAAGGAGTTGGTGGAGGCACCACCGGAGGACTTTTCCTCCTCTGTGGCAGCCTTGGCAGTAAGGGAACTACCTACAATTTGCTCCATCTGCTTGAACCAGGGCCAGTGACTCATCAAGCCGCCATGGCTCAATCGGTTCCTCTCTAGCTTAAACCGTTTCTTCAAATTGTCAACCTTGTTCTTACACTGCTCCACACTCTTGGTCTGATTCTCACACTTCTCACTGACAACGCTTGCCACCTCTTCCCAATCTCTCCCCCTCAAATTCCCCCGATTCAAATGCACGAACTTGTCAATATACGCATCAAGCAACGATGCGATCGCTGTGTCACTCCACTCCTCCCTATCCTTTCTGTAGTCCGCACTACCACTGGAGGAGTAGACCCTTCCCCTCTTGGAGCTACTGCCATGACTGTGATTTTGACTGTGTATGCCATCTCGATCACGATCCCCAAGGCGCTTCCGGGAGCCAGAATTGGGTTGGGATCAGAGTCGTAAGGGTCAGAATCGTGATCGTAAGGGGTTATTTCGTAGGGCGATGTTTGTGTTGCAGGCAACGAAGGGGTTACTTGGTTAAGGCTAGGGTTTTGGTGGTCATCAAGGATGGAGAAGTCATTGCCGCAAGAGGCCATAGGCGGCATCAATCAGATGGAACTGATACCTCTGTATAACAATCCCATAGCAAATGTGCTCTCACTAGTACATGCCTTTCCTGGAATCATGCATGTGATCACACTTCAATAGCCGGTGATTCCCAACGGGGGAAAACCTGGATAAAGAGAAAAATCCCTGTAAAAAAATTATTTGGAAACTAAACTCTAGAATGAGCCATGACGGCCTAAACCTCAAGATCATTTAGCGAAAAACCCCCACTGTAGGGTTTCCAAAAAACAACCACGAATCATTCAATTATACAACAATCCAGAACTGCATTTGCACTTCTCGCTTCGTAATTAAAACGACACAATATAAACCTGACCACCATTTCCATCAATTCATAAGCTTTAGAGTACCACAGATGTTAAGAATTAATAAATTTACGGCCCCTAGCCCTAAAAAACTATCAGCAAACATCTGGTCACAGAAGCCCAATTCCTGCTCAAACAGCATTCAAAGATCGGATATTGCCACCCAAAAATCACCACACCGCAAACCCTAGTTGATTCCTCAACATAAACGTCGGAAAATAAAATCGGATCCTTTTATCGAGCAAAGTAACTCACCAGGAATCGAATTCAAAAACGCCCTGCCCAAGAACTACAGCTGCCGCCACCAAAACTCTACCAGAAAAACAAAAATCGAAGATCGGATGTTTTCAAGGTCATTGAAAAATGGAGACAAATGAACCAGACTAACGGGACTCCGCACCAGAATCACAAGGAGCGGAAGAACAGAGCAGGAGCCTTACGGGGGGCATAACGCAGAATTGTAGGTGAAATTCTTGACCTCCGGAGTGCATTTTTTTTAAAATTCCCCATTAAAAAAGATTTATCAAATAATGTGCAGTTATGTATCACGTTCAAAATATATATAAAAAATATTATTCACAAATAATTAAACATTATACTATAGTATTAAAACATCTCCGAGATACTTCAAGTGGGATGTCATTCTCGAATGTATTTTTTAATAATTATTTAATATATCATATTGATATATTACTCAAACCAATTCGCGTTATCACCCTCTAACTTTCAAAGTTCAGTTTATCCGTAGAATTGACAACACAGATGAACACTACCGAACCAAAAGGAATCCCCATGGTTGATTGAACCAGGGAAGAGGCTCAGCACTTTTCAGTGGAAGCCCTCAAGCTGGTTTTCCAAAGACTGTCTCAGCATAAACTCAACCCTTCTTTTCTTATCATCCTTCACCCCATCACGTCCAAACCATGGCTCCTTCTTCCCAAGAGCCACGCACTGAATCATCATATCAACCGGTTCGCCCAACAACCTTTTATTGCTTTTGAACTCCAAGATTACACGAGGTCTCTTGCTAGGAGCACCCTCAGAATGCAACCTATCTCTCATTGCTTCGATTGCAGGTGAGAATGTCTGTAGCAGCGTTTCAGACTTCTCTGCTGGAATGCTTACTGGGGAGACTTTTTCTTCTTCTACTACTTCTTCTTCTTCTTCTTCTTCTTCTTCTTTCTGGGGTATATGTGTGAATGGGTTTTCAAAATGGGGGTGTTAGTTCCCTCCTGCAATCCACTTGATAGCAGCCGTTGGTGCAAGTTCAGTAACGACCTTTCAGCCTTTCTGTGCTGCCTTGCTAGCTCAATCTTATCACTACGAGGATCAGTGACCCTGTCATTCCAAACAGGTGTTTGGATGTATGTGTGAGGATCGGGAAACGCTGGCAGCCAAGCTGGTATATGCTTTGACTTCGGTGCTTCTCCTACTTGTGAGAAACTTGGTATCCGGTTTGGATATCTGATGCCAGGAAATCTCGGCAAGGGTTGTGCAAAAGGTATCTCCTCAGCAGTCTCTACGTACTTCTCAAGCTCCAACATGATACCACTGTTAACCACACAATGAGAATGAAGCTTTGAAGTATCCTTAGAAGGGGCAAAGTCTTCCAAAGTGTGAGCAACGTCAAATATATTGCAGTCAGTCCTTCCAGATACGCTCGCATAAAACTTTGAGCTCTTGCCCAATTCAACGATGTATCTAATGGCGATGCCAGCTAGAGAATCCAGAGCAGATTCGTAAAATGTCTCGAATCCAACGGTCTGACACACTTGGGCAACAGCAATTCTTGCTATTTCTCTGCCAAAATCATCACAACCAGGTCGAATAATTCGTTTATCCTGCTCATCTTTCTCCCCTCTCATTTCATCGTTCATAGTCAAATTCCAAAACCATTTATCTCAATTCGAGTTCAAAACATCACAAATTTCCGATGCTAACGAGGTAACTCACGGATTCATTTCAGTATATCGATACGGTTCAAAAAAACCCGAGGGTTCCGCCTCAAATAGAATTGAAAATAGATTCAACGGCAGGCTCCCGGTCGTACTGCCACAAATCCAGAACGAAAAAACAAAAACCAAGTAACGAGCACTTACAGTCGCCAAGCTCTTTCCGATGCCCCGAATATCCAACTCCAAAGCGATTCCGCAAAAAGAGAACCAGCAAAGATGCGCGAAATGGACGCTTGCAAACCCTAGAGAGCGATGTAAATCACTTCCCTAGGGCTTTCCAATTATACTGGAGCAGAACTTTCAACGACGAAAATGCAAACCCTACACCCGATGCCGAGAACTCGAAGCTTGCATTGGGGGAAAGCCGGAGATGTTTTAAAGACGCAGACTGAACTGCGAATTATGATTTGACTAAAGTACCCCTAATTTACCAAAAACGAGTTTAAACATTATTGTGTAAAAACTTTTGGAAACTATTTTTATTCTTTTAAAATTATTTTAAAAAATAGAAATAAGAATTAAAAAGTAAAATACTTATTACTTTTTTAAAAATAATTTTTATATTATAATTTTAAAAGTATTTTTAATAGAATTACTTTTATAATTTATATTATTTTAAAATAAAATTATTTTTATTTTTTGAAAAATAGAAATATACTTCAAAAATTTTACATAACATTGTTTTAATATGATTTATACTTTGTGTATTTGAAAATAGTGTTCAACTAATTATCCATTTCTAACAAATACTTATTTAAATATCAATTTTTAAAAAATGTATATAATATACATTGTCAAAAAATATAGAAAATTAATGAGAAAATTACAAAAATAATATCATAAGTTTCAATTAGTATAAAGAATTTAATCTTCAAATTTTAAAATTACAAAAAAATATTTCAAGTGTCAAAATCATATAACTAAAATTTAAATGATTTTCAAAATTTTTAAAATATGAACTTATTTACAACGCCGTGAAACAAACTCTAATTTCAAACTTAATAAAATTGTGTGTTAGTACTTTTTGTATTTGTGTCTGAAGTTTGATGAATCAAATTAAGGTTATATCATGTTTATATATCATATTATTCGAATTGACTATGATTATATCGCATTCATGTTTTACATGATTCAAAGTAAAAATGATTATATAATGCATCGTTATAATAATATTAAAGTTAAAATTAATTAATTTTAGCAATATCAGAAGTTGAACATACAATTTCGTAAGTTAGAAGATAAACTATTTACAAAAAAAAAACGGTGAGAAATATATAATGTAATTTTGAAACTTAAAAGTTAAATTCTTCATATTAATTATAAATTAGGGTCCGGTCCATGGAGATTGGGTTCTTGTGTGAGTTTGTGTTCACTTCAGTGCTTGCATTTTTTCTGGCCGACACATCTCCATTGACTGATGCATGCTCTCTCCATCATCATCATGGCTTCATGTGGGTAGCCCACACCTCTCCTCTCTTCTTACACTCTCGTGTGTCAATCTTGATGCCCATGCGCCTGTACTCTTGCCCAAACCCCATCCCCTCGTGTCGGTTTTATTTTTATTTTATTAAAAAATTATGAAATGATTTTTTATTTTTTAAATAATTGTGATGCACACCAACTTGCTCTTACAACATCTCTTTCGCAACTACGACCATCATCTCTCGATTTTTAAACACAAAAAGAAACCGATATTTTTTAAAAAATTTGATAGATTTTATAGTAATGCAGTTATTATGGTAGGAGAGAATTACATAAAAAATCCTAAATTTTAACATTTTGAGAAAATTAATCTTTATTTTTAATATCAATTGTGTAATTGGTCCTCATTAATAAAATCAATTTCCAAAGTTTCATATGCCTGCATAACTTTAGCATATGTGACATAATTAATCTCTATAATTTTATATTTTAGATATTTTTTTTATCTTCCATTAATTGAACATTGAGCGCAATTAATTTTTAATTATTTAAAAACTAGAACGATTATTTGGATATTAATTTTTCCAAATAATTAAATAATTTGAGAATTAATAGTACCAATAATTTCAAATAATTAGAGTTATTTATATCAAAATGGTGAATATTATTTTGCTACTATATTAAAAAAAATTGAAACCAATTTTACTACTCTTTTAAAATAGTGATTTCCACTAGAATAGAATTTGATTTCTGCGGTTTTTTTGAGATAAATAGTGCTTCTGAATTTTTATTTTTTTAAACAAAAATCATAACATAATTATTTCTACATTGGTTTTTCAAAATATAAATTATTCCAAAAAATATAAATATTAATAGACAGAGAGAATAAGTAACAAACAGTAGAGACAAAGGAGGGGCACGTGGCTGGGCGCACGAGTGGTGAAGCATTGGCCCCTCTGGCGCAGGCTCTATGAAATTCAAATTATTTATTATATTTCCTCCTACAGGACCAGGAGTAAAGGTAAAAATTAAAATAAAAGCACTTTATTATTATTAATCACCTTAATTTTACTTTAAAAAACATTTTATCTCAACCACGTGCAAAGCACATGATAAGGTGTGGCTCCCACCTGCATGTATGGTCAAATTTGTCCTCCTCCAATTTTCAACGCTGTAGCGAGTCGTGCGTGACCTTGAGGCAGCATGTTTTAGCCACGTGATATTGCCACTTCAAGGTTTCAATGAAAATAAATAAATAAATAAATCAGTTGAAGGTTGGTTTTTTATTATTATTTTTCCAAAATAAGATAATTATCATGCGTTTTGAAACAAAAAAAATTAAAAATTACAATCAAAGTCCCAAGTAGTCAACAAAAATGTCACCATGTTGGCCCCCTGCTGACGTGTATGTTGTTCCCAAGAGAAACATTCCTCAATAATGCACCACTCTCACCTTGCGCCTTGATCATCTCCCTCCTCCTCTGGTTTGTTTCCCTGCAATGATTCAATCATGTCGACTAATCATTTCCACCCTTTTTCTTTTTTCTTTAAGTGTGTAAACCCTAATCGCATTCTTGTTAAGCACAGTATAAAGACCAGTGGACGAGAAACTGTGAATTACTTGGGTATTGGGATGGTAAAAAAACAAGAGAATAATGTAATGGGGGAGGGGGTTTGCAGAGGAATTGATTCACTCACAGTCGTTTTTTTGTTTTTTGTGTTGGTGTGACTGTGGAGAGTGGTCTGTTTCAGGTCAGTCTCTGGGGTCGTTCTTCTCGTGCCAGCAGACGAGCATGGCGATGCAGCGGCGGACGATGTAGAATTTCGCCCTCTGCTTCTTCGCTAGCTCGCTGCATTTCTCCCCGAACGACCGGCTTCCGCCTCCCCCGGAGCTCTCCTCTCTCTCCTTGTCTCCTCCCCCATTCCTTCCTATGTATCGCGCCTGTTACCTGGAGACAGAACGAAAGAATGCGGTGTGAGTGTGCGTGTTGGTGTATATAGAGAGATGGGAAAGGGGCATGTGTCTACCTTTTCGCCTTTGTGTCTCTCTTCTCTTGGCTTGGCTTGAAATGAAGTAGCTGAGATGGAGGAGTTATAATGGGGCTGGGGCTGGGACTGGAGAAATGAAACCATGACACTGCAGTTTGCATTTTTTGCCCCTTTGCGGTAAAAACATTGTGGCAGTTCATCTTCTATTTGTCTTTTCCTACCAAGATATGTTATTTGGCTTTACCTTTTCACCCTAACACTATATATATATTTTTTGTATAAATCCTTTTTGCACTGTAACAATAAGTAGAATTCATCCATGTCTTGTAAAAAAAAAAAAAAGAACCCATTTTTATTACAAACCAAAGCAAAGAAAAGCAAAACACATTTGTTCAATGAGGGGCTTTTGTTGTGATAGTAAAACATTTTTTTAAGACTCAGAGTTGTAGTCAACAAGAGCAGATGGGCACTGTGTAACAAACAAGTTACCACTGGATATGCAGAAGGTAAATATGCAAGAGGATTGGGATTGGGGGTGTTGGAGCAACTATTCCATTTTTGTTTTGTTGGGATATTTTAATCTGTCGAAAGAAGAATAAGATGAATAATGAATTGTGGGTTGTGAGAGAACAGTTGGAAGAAAAGGTGAGGTGAGGAAGGGGAGCCAGAAAACAGTCGCCCCTCCCCTGTGTCTCGTAGTCAAAGCTGACATGAGTGGCGGAAGGTGGTTGTGCGGTGCCTGCATGGATATTTGTCAATCATGCCAGACTGGGGTGTCTGGGTTGTGTGCTGCACTGCATGCTGCATTTGAATACCATATCGCAAATGCAATACATACCATACAAACCCCCCTCTCTCTCTTCTCTTCACTCCTACTCCTACAGCAGGATTTGTGGGCTTGGTTCTTGGTTTGTGGGATAAATTTTCCAAGACAGAAACTGGAGTTGATCAACTGTGTGGTGTATTGGATGATGAGAAATTGATGAGTTTCTCTATTCCGTGTAATTGAAGAAACTCATTTGTAAAATACATGATGTTTTACAAAGAATTTGCAAAATATATATAGTTTATAAATTCAAAATATACAATAATTTTTTTTATATAATTATACTATATGAAAGTCTTTAATTTAATATTACATGAAATATTAGAAATGATTGATTAGGAAGATAAAAAAGTATTAAAGGATAAATTAATTTGTAAATTTTTAGCAATCTAAAAATCTTATTTATTTTTTAATAGATCAATATTCAATTTTCATCAATTGATTTAAAATATTTTCAAATTTCATTAAAAATATTAATACTAATTTATAAAACTATTTTGGTTTGTAAAATACATATATTTTACAAAACATCATGTTTTTTTTTGTAAATGATTTGCAAAACATCATGTATTTTACAAACTATTTGTAAAAATTACATGTATTTACCTCATTTACTAGTAAGATGATTGATGTGATATGCCACTATTGATATTGAAATATTATTTAATTAAGTCCCTATTTGATAGAATTGTTTAATTTATAGTTTGATTATTGTTATTTAGATAAATAAGCATACAGTATGTTAGATTGACTATGTATTTGCTAACATTGTTTAAAAATCATCATTCTTTCAATTCTTTGTTATTTAGTTTTTCATCATTTGCTTCTAGGTTTCTGGAGTTCTTTCTCACCACTCTAGTGAGAGCAAGCCAATAATACTTATTAGAGATGAGTTGTGGATAAATCTAAACATCCCCATGTTAATCGTCACATTCCAAAACTTTTCCATATTTGTAAAGTCATATCTTCTAAAATTAAAACCTCTTGTTAAGTAACTTTAACAATTCTACCGCACAGTCCTTAAATTTATAATTATATTCGTTATGATATAAATAATTATTTTAAATTATTGAAATTATTTCATTTTTAAATTATATGTAAATTAAAGTAGGTAATTTTTTTATAAATTATAAACATGTTTTTTATTTATAAATTTATAAGATATGATTATTAATAAATATAAATAAATATGTTATTTTTTTAATGTGAAAAATGAATTAATTTTACAATAAGTATGTTTAAAAATATTTTAATTATACATCAGTTATTTTTTATCAGTTAAAATTATTTATTAAGTGATTTTTTCATGCGGTTTTCCTATTTTTCAAATAATTTGAAAATAGGAGGTGAATGAAATTGATTTCCCCTCTCAAATATTTCGCAGGCCACTGTAACTTGTGAGTGGGTGGTTCATTTGATTGTTGAATTCAAGTGTTGGATTAGGCGAAGGCGACTTCTCTCCATCTCTCTGCTGGTGCTACTACTAGTCGTCTTCCTTGACGGACTTATTGACCTCAACCCGCGTCGGATTTCTGGTTTTTTTTCGCCATATTCGAGGAGAAATCGCAAACTGGGAATCATGTGCAGTAGTAGCGTTCATGCCGGTAGACGGCGGCGTTCTTCCGTACAAATGAATCCCCTTGCCTCCAGTTCTTCTATTTTGATTTTGTTTTCTAGGTGGAAGTTTATGACTTTGTGAATCCAAGAGTGATCATCAGGGGTCGACGTCACTTTGCACATACTGGTTGGTTCTATTGAGTCATTGGATTGGTTAACCTAACTGTAGACGTATTGCTTCTTGACTCATCAAATGCGTAATGGCTTTTTGATCTCTCCATCACGTTCTGTTTTCAGAAGAATTCATGTTTCCTGTTTAGATAATTCCGATAAAAGGATCTTGTCCTTTGTTCAGCGCGGTCAGTATTCAGAGGCACTTGACTTGTATTCTAGACGAACCTGTTATAATTCCTACACCTTCAGATTCATTTTCCCTTCACTTCTAAAAGCTTGCACTTTGCTTCTTGATTTTAGATATGGTGAGGCACTCCATTCTTCAGTTATTAAGCTGGGTTTCTCTTTTGATCCTTACATTGTCAATTCTCTGATCAGACTGTATATCAAGAGTGGGTCTGTTAGCACAGCAAGTAAGTTGTTCGATAATGAGTCATCGGTGGTCTTGCTTCGAGATACTGCGCTCTGGAATTCCATTATCCATGGCTACTTCAAGAATGGATCTTTGGAGGAGGCAATGCATCGTTTTAGCCAGATGCTACTTTTTAATGTCAGGCCTGATGCGTATACACTGTGCATTCTTCTGGGAATATGTAAAGCTTTTCCAAATATTTTGTGTGGGAAAGAAACTCATGGATTTGCGATAAGAAATTTTTGTGATGATGATCCTTTTGTAGTTACTGCATTGATTGATGCGTACTGTTGTTATAGTAGGCTTGCAGATGCTAGGAATGTTTTTGAAAAGTTGCAGAATAATTACTATACTGCAGTGTGGAATTCCATGATCAGTGGGTTTTGTTGCCATGGATTATGGATAGAGGGCTTGGAACTACTCATCACAGCAAAGAGAAAAGGCCACTACATGGGGTCTGCTTCATTTGCCATTCTGTTGGTGGCATCTTCACAGGGTGAGGATGTGCGCATTGCCACTCAGTTGCACTGTGACCTGGTTAAGATGGGGTGTGATAATGATCCGTACGTTTGCACTTCTCTGATAACTGCGTATTGTGAGAGTGGTTATCCTGAAGATGCTGGGAGGATTATATTTCGTGATGAACATGTGGAGGTTGAAGTATGGAATGCTACCATCTCTGCGTATGTGCACCAGGGATATGGTAATGATGCTTTGGAAGTTTATACTTCCATGAGACATAGAGGCATCATTCCTGATTCATTCACCTATTCAAGCGCTTTGGTTGCTTGCAGTGTGAGTGGATCATTCTCCATGGGAAGTATGATACATGGGGAGCTCTGTAAGAGGCTCATTGAAGATAGTAAAACTATCCAAAGTGCGTTACAGGCGATGTACTCGAAGCTTGGGAAGAAAAAAGAAGCCCGCATTATTTTTGCTGCAATGCAGGAAAAGGATTTGATAGCTTGGGGATCCATGATATCTGGGAGTCTTGAGAATCTAGAGTTTCATGAGGCATTGATGTTATTCCGAGAAATGCTACATGTTGATATAAAGCCGGATCCTAATATTCTTGCAAATGCATTTAGTTGTTGTTCTAATCTCAGTTGTAGTCTCCTAGGCTGTTCTATCCATGGCTACACAATCAAGGCTGGCTTGGACCTTGATGCTTATACAGGAAATGCTTTAATTGAGTTTTATTCGAGGTGTGGACAACCAGAAATGGCAAGAAGATCATTCGTTGGTGTCTTGTGGAAGAATCTTGCTGTGTGGAATTCCTTAATGTCTTGTTACTCTCTAAATGGCATGCCTGATGTCTCCCTTGCTCTTCTCCCAGAAATTCTGCAATATGATTTGCGCCTCGACTGCATAACGATCACCATTGCACTATCTTCCATTTCACAGATGGCTCTGTTACCTGCAGGTAAATCAGTACACGCTTACTTCATTAGATTTCAGCTACCTCGGGATCTTCAGTTGGAAAACTCATTACTAGATATGTATATCAAGTGTGGCTTCTTCAGATATGCACAGCTGCTCTTTTCCCACATGCCAAGAAGAGACGTAGTTACATGGAATTCAATGATTTCTGGGCATGGATCTCATGGTGATTGTCATAAGGCCCTGGAATTGTTCCAGGAGATGAAATCTTCAGGAGTAGCACCCGATGAGGTAACATTCTTGTCCCTTATTTCCTCCTGCAACCACTGTGGCTTCATCGATGAGGGAATAGCCCTGTTCAACTCCATGAAAGACCATGGAATAGCACCAAATACGGATCATTACATAAACATGGTGGATCTCTTGGGCCGGGGAGGACATCTAGCAGAGGCACACGAGCTCATCGATGCCATGGCATCTACTCCTTCTGCATCTGATAGTAGCAGCATTTGGATGTCGTTGTTGTCAGCTTCAAGGATCCATGGGAATGATGAGATTGGTAAGATGGCTGCGAACCGCCTGATTGAAATGGATCCCGGAAACTATGCCCAGATCATGAACTTTTATGCGGACTTAGGAGTAAAGGAAAAGTCAGCGGAGTTGAGGGGAGTGATGAGACAGAGGGGGCTAAAGAAGCTCCCTGGATGCAGCTGGATTCAGGTTGGAGACACCGTAGAGGTCTTCTTCTCCGGTGGGTTGGACAGTAGAACATGTGAATCACTCCGGTGTCTGCAAAACTGCATGAAGATGAAGGAAGACACGCGGCATGAGGAGGCGGTGTTGTGGGTCTGGAGCTATGGAAGCAGAGACAGAGATGCGATAGTGCCATGCCTCATCTAGCAGATGGGAAGCTGCGTCGGAGGGCACTACGCCGACGTGGCCAATCATGGTTTTTGTGATTAAATGAAGGGAAAATTAGAACTGCTAACGGTGCGGTGTCCGAAAAATGATCATTTCTTGACACTTTCCCTTTCTCTTTTCTTTCTGGGTTCCCTTTGCCCTTTGGCATTCGCTTACCTCCCAAGGTCTCCTTTTTCCAATTCTCCACTCTTCTTATTCAAAACCCTCTTCCGATTTCGGCTTCGTTCGTCTTAATCAAGGTTGAAATCGTTGTGATTCTGCAGGAAAGAATGGGTAACATGGGGAGTAGCGGCGTTAATGGCCGGAGATGGCACTTTTCGGGCCGGGGTCACCCGCGCTCACCTCCGCCCCAGAATGAGGTTACCACCAACAATCGGTATGTTTTTGCGGCGGCGACGCCTTATCCTCCGCCCGCCTACCCAGCGCCCGGCC
Source organism: Utricularia gibba (assembly GCA_002189035.1). NCBI lineage: Eukaryota > Viridiplantae > Streptophyta > Magnoliopsida > Lamiales > Lentibulariaceae > Utricularia > Utricularia gibba. The sequence continues at coordinate 5,872,172 of NEEC01000002.1, read as the reverse complement.
CAAACCCTCCGCCGTATTACCAGTACCCGGGTTATTACCCGCCTCAGGCACACGGTGCGCTAACGATTCCAGTTCAGGGGACGTATGATCATCACCATGGGGTTGGGTTGCCGGCCGTTATCCTTATGGGCCGATGATGCAGCATGCGCTTCCGCCTCCGCCGCCGCCGCCTCCACCCTATGTGGAGCATCAGAAGGCGGTTACGATTCGGAATGATGTTAATTTGAAGAAGGAAACGTTGAGAATCGAGCCTGATGAGGAGAATCCAGGGAAGTATCTTGTTTCCTTCACGTTTGACGCTACAGTAGCCGGAAGGTAAAAGTGCCATCTTTGCCTATGCTGTTCTCTTTCATTCATGCACTGTTTTTAGCTTTTCTTTCTGATCCTCGAGTAATCAACAGACGTTTTCGCTTCATATATATACAACTTCGTAATTTGTGTTAGGAAGGCTGTTCTTCTTCGATGTTTATGGATCTATATTCAGAATGGTTGCTTTTATAGCTGATCGTGTACCATTTAAGTTTACTGCATGCGTATTGAAGGCACATCAAAAGGGTAAAATGGCCTGGTAGTGTAGTTAGTGTTGGTTTAATGGTTCATTTCACTTGATCCCTTAAACCTGTTTTGAAAGCCGGATACTTTCTGGGTTTACCATGATGTTTCTATGAATTTTAGAATGTGAGCTTTTACTTGACTGTAGAACAAGAATATCTTCTGAGTCATCAGCAGCAATTGGCTTCGTAATTATCACTTGATTGCAGTTTTTATCTGCTACTTCGTTGTAGTATGAATTACCTATTTGTGTAGCTTGTGAAATCTGCGGTATGGATTACACCTCCTTAAAGGCCATTGCTTGTTGGATATTCCGAAGTTGGATGGCAACTGAACGATTAATTAAACAACTTTTTTATTTATCAGTTTTGTCATCGTTTACAGCGTAGCATAAACCATGTTTCTGAAATAGCCAAGCTTTCTGATGTGAGATTTCCATGTCGTGCAGCATCACTGTAATGTTTTTCGCAAGGGAGGGTAAAGATTGCCACTTGACCCCAGTCTCAGAAAGTGCACATCCTCCAATCACCGCATGTTTCAACCAAGGCTTAGCTCAGAGGTTCAGACAAGCGCCCGGAACAGGAATCGATCTTTCAATGTATGATGAGTCAGAATTATCAAAGGACAAGGACATGGATGTCTACCCTCTTGCAATCAAGGCAGAGGCTTGTCCAGACAGCGAACGTGGCAAGTCAGACACGGGTTCCACAAACTCCCAGATAACTCATGCTGTATTTGAGAAGGACAAGGGGGAATATCATGTGAGAGTAGTGAGGCAAATCTTGTGGGTGAATGGCATGAGGTATGAGCTACAGGAGATATACGGTATCGGAAACTCGATCGAGGGTGATGAATACGAAGGCAATGATCTTGGCAAAGAGTGTGTCATCTGTCTCTCGGAAGCTCGCGACACAACAGTCCTACCCTGTCGACACATGGTACAGTTCAATCTTCTCATCACTAAACCTTGGCTTTCCTGACTTCAGGCTCGTGATGAATGTTTTTGTGGTTGAAAACACAGTGCATGTGCAGTGAGTGTGCGAAAGTGCTGAGGTACCAAACAGACAGGTGCCCGATTTGCAGACAGCCCGTTGAGCGCCTATTAGAGATCAAAGTCAACAACGGGAAGGATGAGTAAGAAGGTAACTGTCAAAGTATGGATTTCCTAACACTGGAGACTAGAGGTGTCTGTAGGTGTGGATATATTCTGCGTGTAGCCTGTACCATTCTCTGTGACATTTTTTCCTGCATCTCCTGTTACAAAGATATGTTGAATGGATCCTAATCGTCATACTAATGCAAAGGTCTGAATAAGCTCTCTTCCTTTTGGGGACATTGTTCTGTTCGGTGGGGGCTGTGAACCGGGCTCCCAGCCAGCAGCAGCCATATCCCTGGACTAGAGTGAGTTGCCATGGCTTACGTTTTCAAACTGCGGTGGGGTCTATCCTCCTCGCAGTTCATAAGCATGAGCAGCTGGTTTCTCAAATGGAGAACCTGTGACATTAGGAGCAAACCAGAGGATGCCATGAGCATTCCTTGAAACGAAAGATGCAGATAATTGGCATATGAATATATATACCTCTTCCTGGAGTAACAGAGGAAGCGCTTCTGTTGAAACTAGAGCAGATAAATCATCCAAAACATTTTTGTCTGTGATGGTAGACCATGTGGGTGGGGGCAGTGCCAACAAAAGCACTGTCAAGACATCATGGCGATGTAGATGTGTACCGGAAGAATAGCAATCTGATCCAGTTTCGCAGCAGTTGGACTCCGTTTGGGAGAGAGGAAACAGCGCATCTACACCTTGAGCACTGGTACCACCAACAACGGTTCCAGATACTACAACAACATTTTTGCCCCCATTTGTAGCACTGCAGCATCTAACACATGCATCCTGGATGGAAAGCGCCTCTGATGACCCATATTTCCCCATCAGGATACCAGCACCTTGGCAACATACGCTAGCTCCTATACTGGTCAAACTATCTCGGATGCAAAATTTGCATTTTACAGGTTTTGCAACCTCCTCTGACTGTAAGACATCAGTTACATACTTGAAGAGGGGGGCTTCTTTTACTTGCTTTAGAATTTCATCCTGGAAGAAGGCAAAAAAACATCCCATTCAGGAAGTCGGAAAGTTAGAAGCGTTTAAATTCTAGTCACCAAACAATGCAACGAAATTGCTAAACCATTTACCTTGATGTCAATCCTTCCTTTCTCTTCTTCACTCAGAAATTGTGTTGCATCCTCCTGCCTACGAACCTCTACCACCCTTTCAATAAACTTGAAAAAATCTGGAGGAAGGGATGTGAAAATAGCTAAAAGAATGCTCCGGACATCCTTCAATAAGTCTGAACCTAGTATGGCTGGAACATCATCCATCAAATACTTTGTAGTGCTCATCCAACTCTCATGTTTGCAGCTCTGGACAACAGTAAAGGATTAGACCATACTCAATTAAGATATGAATCTGAAAATGGCGATTCTCAACTTGGAAAATTTAGTCGACTAACTCCATCAGGATAAACATCTAGATATTGGAAGCTTAAGTTCAACAGCATCATACACTTTATTTTATGAAAGAAAAAATCATACCAGAGAATACAACAAAGCTGGGTCTCTTTGGTTCTTAGAAACAATCATGAACCTGATAATATAGATGATGAGATTTGAGATGGAAATTCTTAGAATCAAAGCAGTCATATCAATGACATGAAAACATGATGATTTTTTAGGACATTAGGAATTGCATTTAAGGAGATTGAGATATGATGGAAAATCGATGCTACAAGTTGGAACGCCAAAAACCTTAAAACAGCCAACACAGGAAAACTCATGTGCATACCCACGTTGCTTTCCTGTTGATTCATCTAAAGTACTCATAGCTTCCCAGAGGAGAGTAAGTGGAACCCAATGCGGAGGGTATTTAAACCTTGCAGTATCTAGAATGAGAGCCATATCTTTTTTGGCATTATATCCCCCAACTGGAGAAAAGTGGCCCGTTCCAGTCTGCATTGAAAGCAACTTGCTTAATAATCAGGTAGACGGATAATGATTAGAAAGAAATGTCAAAGTAAAAAAAAACATCCAAATCGAAGTATTACAAATGAAGCATGTAATATTTTATAAGTACACAAATACAAAACATAACGACAGGCAGCACCTCTGACTTCATGAAAGGGGAATGCAATCTAACCTGCTTAAAAATGCCTCTGTGGTAGGACACAATTACATGGCGATCATCTGAAGAAGAACATTTCGAAACATAATTCCGAAAAACATCTATAGAGCTCTCATTTGCATGAAAACCCTCAACTCTAGCTCCAGAACAGTAAGCCAAACATATAACTTTCGGAAAGGAGATGCCTGTTTCCTTAACCTTCTCCAAAGGCTCACAACAATCCAGCATGTTTTCGTCAAACCATCTCCAAGGCCCTAATTTAATGAAAATAACAAAATGTGTAATCTTGAAAATGAAAAAAAAAAACACAAATGCATTCCAAAGGATAGCTAGAAAATTTCAGAAATATATGAGGAAGCACTGCAGTTTCACCCTACAAGAGAAGTCGCATTTTAAGCATTATTTACCTTTCCACTTTTTTTTCGGGTCAATTGCAAGGGCATTCAGAACCATAGAAAGGCTTGCCAAACCACAATACGCAGGTTCAGATTGTGTTTGAAAATACGAAATCAACTTGAAAAACCCTTCCATATTTCCATCATAAATGGCCTCAAGGAAGAGCTTCTGCAAACAAAAGAAAAATCACAATCTCTTTAGAATTCAAGTTGACATCTAAGCCACAAATTACACAACAATCAATGGGTTGGTCAATAAAGAAAAATTCAACTTAACATAAATGCTTTCCCTTGCATGCCTATATGACAGAATATAACATTGAAAGCATTCAAGTGATCAAACAATACCACGCTACAGAGTAAGAAGACGCGATCGGAGTTACCTTGCCTTCCGGCGAAGAGAAATCGACGGCGGGAGGAGAGGGGAGGATCCGGCGGTAAAAGCCAGCTACTGCCATTCAGAAGTGAGGAATCAGGTTCCAGGCGTAAAAACGGTTATTCCCTATTTGTTCCCTTCAACCAGAATAAAATCAGTTGGACGTGGAGAATTTCAACTTTCATATTATTTTATTACAATTACTTGTAATAAATAAATATGAATAATATTATAAAAGATTAGATATATCGAATTAATAATAATATGTAATTTATTATATATTTGAACATTTAAATTCAATTTGTTGATACAAAATTATTTATTCTAATATTATACAGCATTATTAATGATGTGTAATATAATATATACTTCACCATTTACATTCAATTTACTGATATGAAATTGTTTATTCTAATAGTATATAACATTATTAGTAATTTATAATATATTATACACTAACATTTCACTTCAATTTGCTGATATGAAATTATTTATTCTAATATAATGTATTAATAAGAAAGTCAACCACCCATATCATATACTCTTAATTGAGGACACCTTCAAACACAGGAAATGGAGTATGGTTTATTTATCAATCATATATACCAACATATATTTCAGTGTATTCTTATTTTTTAAAAAATAACACTAAATCCAAAAGCATATATTTTGCTTATTTTGAATGTTAGAGCATGTTATAATCTAGTTTTTTTTTTTTTTTTTTTTACTTTTACTTCCAAAAAAAATTAGAATAAAATGTCAGAACAAAACAACATTCACATTTCTACTTTTAACTTATCAACTACTTCTCCTGCTTATCAAATATATGAAATATGAGAATTTATTTTAAGTTACTTCTAATTTCTTATTTCTACTTCTTTACTATAAAGTTATATATTTATTCCTCAAAATAAAAATATATTTTTAACTAGAGGATAGATTGAGAATTTGATATAAAAATGAGAACTAAAAATCAATATAAGTACTGAAATATAATTTATAATTTATCAAAAAATAACTTCTAATTTATACTTCTTTTTTTAACTTCTACTTCTTAATAAAAAGAAGTTATTATTTTAAAAGTAGGTTAGAACATACCCTTAATTCATTTTCTCAAATTTCTTTCTTTACTTTTTTTCTAATGTTTTCAACAGAATATATTTCTCTTTTTACTATCTGTTTTACCGGTTATATGACACCAATTCTCCTTTTTATTCTACACCTAGTTTTCTCTCCCAGCTAGTCATCTGGGGTTAGCCATCGCGAAAGCAGTGTTTCAGGCCCGAAAGGCGTGGAGAAAAACCCACAGAGCAGCTGGATTAAACTGAATCACAGAAACAAATGCATTATAATAATAATACTGTTGACATTACATAGAATCTTGTGTCTGAAAAATGGAAAATTTGACACCTCATTCCGTGCATCCTTGAGGCATGCAACTGCAACAAATGCCAGCTCTCTAAGTGCCCCCACAACACGTCTTTTTACAATGAGCACGACAAGTCAAGATTACTGTCTTCTCATCCAGTCCCGCCACCCCACCCAAGAGGGAGGGAGGGAAAGAGGATATGAAGAAAGAGATGAAAAGGGTGGGATTCTTTTTCCCTTCCCACACTGGTTTTTTAACACAAGCAAGCTTACCCGGTTTACTTCCTGAGTGAAAGGAACTCAAGGCTTCGAAGGGGATCATCACGAGGGCCTTTGGTGGTGAGGCCACGAGGATATGATTTTAGTTCTATGCCTTGGGGCAGAATTCTTTGCGCTGTGGCAGACCGCCCAGTGCTTGACAGCAGCCTGGTGGCAGCACGCCCATCAGTCTCACCTGATGAGCTTGGCCGAATGCTGGATACAGCTGCTCTCTTGGAAGAGCTGCAATTTCGAGATGTACGGCCCCTTTCAGAATCCAGATGCTGGCAAGTGTAAGACGGTGTCAATGAAAATTATGAATCAAATTTTATGCAAAGGTGCGGTAGGGAAAAAGCAACGCACCACATCCTTTGACGAGGGAACATCTTCTAATGTCTTGTTTCGGGAGCTATCAGCAGGCCGGCCAGAGCTTGAAGCATTTCTCCTAGAGAAAGCTTCAACTGCACCCGAAAATCTATCTCGCAGATCTTCACCCATCACAACCATAAAGGGGAAATGGCAAGGCAGCACATATTAGACACTCATTCAGGGATGAAATCTGACTAGATCATTAAAATTTGAATTCACAGGAAAATACTTAAATCCCCTGACAAACTTTCAGTGATTGACAGCATCCAATTACATTTTTAAATTCCTGAGCACAAAACTGTAACGCGAGGGCTAGCTCAAAATGTGGGAAAACGACTGCACCTTGGAGATTATTCTAAAATTAGGGGTATTTCGATATCAGTTATAATTGCCTCTGCCCAGAGTTCACGAATGCACTAACAGATGAGATACAAAAGGTACTCCAAAGTTCATTTGTTGAAGAAAAAGTGTTTACCAGATGTTCTTCCAGGTTTTTCTCCAGAGGTTCCAGCAGCACCATTGCCAGTTGGATTCTGTAATCAAATGAATTAATTACTGCATTGTATACCCTCTGGGATTGATAGAAATAGAACATACCCGTGATCTGGTACTTGAACCAACTTGAGGATGCTTCAAAACGGTCCAGTCAAATACATAATCAAACTGATAACCTAAAATGGAGTTGCAGCCTTTAAAATACAGTGCTAATGGGAAATGTATAAAAGAAAATTTCACTACCCAGGTTCTAACCCCAAATATATTTACCTTCACGAATAAATAGGTCACGAAAGAGACGCTTCAAGTAGGAATAATCTGGCTTATCCTCAAATCTCAGTGATCGGCAATAGTGGAAATATGATATGAACTCTGATGGATATGACTTGCACAGTACCTGAGTTGATTTCACAGAATGTAAACTTATGTCAATTCTATGCAAAACTTGAGATCAAGTGTCCTATTTTGACGAGCATCCTTTAGAGGTCAGTCGTTATTTTCATGCTATCAGCAACTTGATTAACAGTTCCAATCGCAAAGCAGCTAAATAAAATGGTAATGGACAAGATGAACCCTGAAAATATACTGGCATGTTGATATAAAATACGCTGACAGTCAAGTTTATAAACATTCAAATAGCGAATTAAATCAACAACAGGATATGGGGGGATGACACAAAACCTCTACAGGAGTCATCATTTTCTTCTCACTGATTTTGTCATATTTTTGTTTTTTGGTTCCAGCTTTGAGTCCTTGCCATGGGAGACTAGGAAAAGATGTTGAGGCAAATGAGACCCTCCGAATATTAATGGATAACAGGGAAGTAAATCACGTCAAGAATCAACATTAACAAACCTTCCTCGAAGGAAATACATCAGGACATAACCAAGAGATTCTAAATCATCTCTTCGGCTTTGTTCTGCAAGAAACGAAAAGGCAAAGCACATAGAAAAATAAGGTCTAACACTGTATTATGCAATCTGATACCAAATAAAAAAATAACAAAAATAGACATCGATTAATTGCTCACCGACACCAAGGTGGGTGTTCACACTAGCATAGCGAGCTGTGCCAGTGAGATTCTTGTTTTCCCTGGAATCAACGGCACATTAAAACAGATTGACCAACTCTTCTATCATCTCAGATGCCAAGAACCCATTCAAACGATCAAAAGGGATAACTATATTATTTCCTTTCAACAAGCTTTTTGACTTCTATATCAGAGTAGGTTACCAAATTTCATGCTAGTAAATCACTTTGAAAACTAAGACATCGAATCAGTTGAGATTCACTGGGAGCAAAAATCAGGCACCACCTTTACAGGGGAAAGAAAGCACAAACCTGTATGGTATGTGTTTATGGGTTTGAAGATCACGATATTTCTTGGCAAGACCAAAATCAATTACGTAGACCTGCAAAAATATCAAAAGCATCTTAAACTGAGAACCGTGGCTGATAAATTAGCAATAAGTACGTATGAGTATTTTTATAACATGCACATATATCCCTTTTTCAAATACAACATTAATTTCGGACCAATGCAAGGCTTTTCCATGGATGAGAAGCAAAAATAGTTCGGATTATAAAAAATGCATCAATGGGAACTCCGAATGATAATTTTAAAAACTACATGTCCAGATAATTGCATCGCTGCATTCTAAAGGAGTAAGAGAAAGAGATGCCTGATTAGCTTTGCGTCCTAAGCCATCAAAAAGTTGTCGGGCTTTACGTCACGGTGAAGAAAGCCTCTTGAATGCACATACTCAACTCTATTAATCTACAAACAAAGAAAAATTCAGGTAACTAATGTGAACATGGAAGGGTGATTTTCAAAATCTGCTTACTAATTGATCTGCAAGCATGAGAACTGTTTTCAAGGTGAACTTCCTGTTACAATAGTTGAAAAGATCTTCTAGACTTGGTCCAAGAAGGTCTATAACCATGACATTATATTCACTCTCAACTCCAAACCACTTCAAGTGAGGAACGCCAGCTACAAAAAGAAAATCAAGAGAAAATTGACATCTCATTCCACTGTGTTTAGGAAAAGCCTTGGTGAATAAGTATCCCAACTTCCGTATATGAGGTGTCAGCATCATATTCTAAATATTTTTTACCTTGACCCAGACTTTCTGAAAAAGTTCAAGGCAAGGCCAAAAGAAAAAAAGATGTCTCTCGGGGTGGTACCACAGGAAAAGGCAATCCAATGAAAGATTTACGACTTTCTTCACCCCCTTCCCCTCAAACCTCCCCTCAAAAAAAACGGGAATTCCTTCAGCACAGAGAGAGTTCGTCACTTACTTCCGCCTTGTAGAAGCATGTAAATCTTAGACTCATAGTGAAGCTGAGGGTGCTTGGTTTTGACAGATTCCTGACAACAGTGTTGGAATGAATATCATTACAAGTACTTAAACAAGGAAAAGCATTCTACATTGTGCCTTTTTTACCCAGCTACTAAAAAGAATATTTTTAAATAAATACAGCAATATGATTGGAAAAAAAATAACAGGGCCTTTCGTTGAAAAGTTAAATTGGAAGTATGTAACACCTGACCAGCTCCTTATTCCCATAATCCAAAAAAGGGTTCTAAGAAGAGTAAAAAAACTTGCTGCTTCAATGGTAAAACGCCCATGAACAACAACTCCGGATATACAAGCATCAAATAAAACCAAAACACATACCAGCTTAATTGCTACTTCTTCTCCATTTTGTATGTTCACACCTATAAGAAACAAAGAAGCCGTACACTTAGTTTGGCAGCAGCAAGCGAGTAAATCCTATTTCTATACGAAATAAGGAAAAAGGACATTAGCGATGTAAAAAAAAAAAAAAAAAAAAAAACTAGTAGTACCCAAGTAGAGTTCACCAAATGAGCCACTTCCAATTTTCCTCCCAAGTTTGTATTTTGCACCGACAACATGATCCATATCAACTACCCGGAACCAGTCAAGGCTCAAAAACACCAAATACACCCGAATCTCAAATAATCTTTCACAAAAAATCGCAAAGTAACAGAATTAGGTGAACTCAACCACATAAGCCAATAAAAGAGAACACAAATTGCCGATCGCTTGCTTTTTAGCGCCGGTTCAGCCACGCCGCATCGTCGATATGAACAGAAACCCTCAAGAGGAGACGTGAATTGAGAAAGTCTTATCCGATCCTCGCTGAATCATGGAATCCTAGAGGATTCATTAGAAAAACCATGATCCATGGCGAGTTAAGTTGCACTCCGGGACGGAGGCAGAGATCTGCGGTGAGGGAAACGCTAAACGCGTGCGAGAGACGATTAGACAAAATAAAAGAGAAAAAGAGGAGAGGAGCGCAGCAGACGGCGACAGGTGCATGACAGCGAAACGTGGAATCCTCTGATTTTGTTATTCAGGATATGATAAATAAAAAAGTAATTATCTTTTTTATCCGCAAAATAATTCATTAACATAATTATAATTATTACCAATTATAAATCTCACATTTGGCATGTTATTCTTTTTACCTTAAAACTAAAAAGTTGACACAATAATCTAATAGATTTTATTTATCTTTATAAATATTGGAAATTACTTTATTTGGTATACCTATTTTTAATGTGTATGTGATTTATAAAATATTTACATGATTTATTAAATCTTATTTACTTTTTTAATAAATTTTCTTATTCCTTTAAATATTATAAAAAACAATAATATTTTAATTATATATTTATAAGATATGTTTATTAAATAGAATATGTATTTATTTGATATAAACAAAAAAAAAAAAAGGAAACTTAAATAGAGACGCAATTGTATGGACAAGTATTCATCTGCCTTGTAGACCAACGGATCCGGATGCTCAGATAAGGAATGAAACACAACTTCTATCACTAACGGTCATGACCACTCAAACTGCAAGAACTCCAATTGGAGCATGATGCTGCGTGTGGGTGGGGAGACCTGCATAAATGCCGTCACCAAAGCAGTCGATTACCAACAAGTTGAAAATGCTCAACGGGTTGTTGCTCTTCCATGGCTAGCGAAGCAGATGTTTATAAAAACTATTGAAATTAAGAATTCGATTAATCGAATAAATATATGTGAAACCTACGTATACAAAAAGTATGTATCATATTATAAAAAATTAAATTCAATCAATTATTATTGATTTATAATTTTTTATATATTTGATTATTTCATTTTGATTTTTTAACATAAGATTGCTTATTTTAATAGGAGTCGTCCCCAATGTTGAGATTATAGAATTTCAGGACAATGCATAACCATGTTTACAATGATAAACCTCAAAAGCGTTTGTAATGCCCCCAGCATATCCAATAAGCTATTGAAGTTTACATATAACTGTAAAAAATAATTACTATGGATATGCATACTGATACGAAAAATTTAAAAATATCTAAAATTTATTATTTTTATCATTTTATTAATATAAAAAACAAAATTTTATTAAAATCAGTGATAATTGATAATAAATCAAAAGGTATTGTTGAAAAAAGAATACCAATTCATTTGTCCAAACGATGAAAGGTGCTTCGTAGTATATCAGTGATCACTATCTACGCTCCTTCTATAAACTTGAACTTCTCAGATATATGAGAGGTAACATGAATGCGGTTTCAATCGGTTTGTGAACAGAATCTGGAGTCCAAATGCTCGATGTAAGGGTTTATCTGATGAAGTGAAAGATGATAACTTTGGTGGCAAAGTGTTAAGTTTCAGGTCTCATCATTTATTCCGTTTTGCATGCAACATTATTCCCACAAAAACCCGATGGATACATTTAGGCTGACGCCTTCCCGCGGCTGCTCCTGCCGGTGCTGAAGAAGGTCTCCACCCTGGAGAATTTGAGCCTCTGCGCCTCCTCCCTGGGAATCTGATACGCCGCCGCGAGGACATCTGCCGGCATCGCGCGAAGGGCGGATGTCCGGCCGCTGAGTGTATTGATCATTGCATTGTGGTTAGTGTTGAACTCCACCCACTCGAGATTCTCCTGTTCCGACGCCTGCTTCACGACCGCAAAGTTGAATGGTACCACCAAGACTTGACCTTCCTTCACCTGCCCGTCGAACACCGCTTCTCCGCGGTGGTTCACCACCTGCGCTCTGCCCTGTCCCCGCGTGAAGTAGACTATGCTGTGGGCGTTCACGTACCAGTGTGGGGACATTATTGCGTTCTTTTGGAGAACGCCTCTGGCGGCGCTGAGGCCGATAAAGCGGAGAATCGGGAGAGTGAGGCTGTTTGCGGTGCTGTAACGACCGGCGCGTGGATTGTAAACGTCGGCGCGTGAAGGCCTGTCGATGTTCTCCCTGATTCTGGCGGTGCACACTGTCTCCTCTAGTCCATTTCCTCTGATGGGCTCTTCATCGTATTCTCTCTCCTCGCCGCGGAGTGGTGGAGAGAGTACTTGGAGTGATCTCTCCACGATGACCAAATGGCCCCTGTTATCATTCTCTCCCTGGAGCTTCCTTGCTGTCTCCTCGTTTACTTGGAATATTTCCGACAGCAAACGGGTATCGAAGCCCCGGAAAACATTCCCAAACTCATGCTCACCGCTGCCTCTGCGCGAGCTCTGTTCTTGTCCTCTTTCCGGGTTTCCGGCGAGGAAGAAAGACTAACGAGAAAAAAAAAAAAAACTAGAATTACTTCATGCTCTGCAATTATTTGATGTTGCAGATCCATGCAATTTTGATTTACCCTGGGGGTTCGATCGAGTTGATTGGCGAAGTTTGCGGTGTCCTGCAAAGAAACCACGACGAGTTCTTGATCGCCATTGTTGTAAGCCCAGTGAGCAGCACCAGCCGGGATCGCAATAATATCTCCCTCCCTGAAATGCCCAACCTTCTGATGCCTATCCCTGAATCTCCTCCCGCCTTCACCGGTGCTCTCCCCCATTCTTGCGGCGACTCGTAGGTTTCAGGGCAACCCGAAATCATCAACCCGAATATACCCCGGCCTGCAGTAAACAGTCTACCACTTATCTCTCTCACGTTGAAGAATCACCCTATCGATAAATATAAATGTACTGACCCTGAACAATGTAAGCGAGAACCGGAGCGTTGTGGTAAGCCGGGAGCATGAGAGCATTTTGGCGGAGTCGGTGGCGGTGGATGGTAACTCCGGCGCACTGGAACTCATCGTTGCTGTGATCCCAGAACTCAGAGACGCCGCCTTCTGCTTTCCGGGTGTAGGACGGTTCACGGGCGTCGATTTTGTCGATGTTGCAGCGGCCCTGTCTCCCTCGGACACCGCTTCTATGGCGACTGAGGAGAAAAGAAGCAGAGGCACAAGAGTGAGGAAGAGGAACTCGAGCTTCGTAGCCATGGCGATGAAATGTGGATGTGGATGATGTGAAACAGGGAATGGGGATACTTATACGAAATTGGGCGGTGGAGAAGGAGTGCCATTCTGCGGTGTGCATGTTAGAGTGAGGCCTAATGGCTTCCACATAAGCTTCTCACCGAAGGCAGGTAGCTGTTCAGGAGCAGAGAATGCAGATAACACAGGGAAGGGGGAGAAGATTCCCGTAACCTTTCTCTATTTTCTATTATCGTAATTTAAAAGTATATAAATCATTTTATTCGTTTTTTAATGTAAATAATTTATATTTAAAAATATAAGTATAATAATTATTTTGGTAGTCTATTCCATAATTTTTATTTTTTAATAATTAAAAAATCATGATCCATGTATATACCATTCTTAATTTGGGTAATCATAATTGAATAGCTTATTTTTTAATTTTTTTTACGAAAAAAATAAAGTGATCATTTCGAAAATTGATCGTAAATAGTGAAAATAGTGATTAAATTATAAAAAGTTTTTATTTTAAAAGAATTCGAATTTAATGCAATTCTAAATAATTCATAATTCAAAAAAATATTTTTTAAATAATAATATACTCTACCATTAAATATAATAATTTTAATGAAAAGCAAACCAAAGAAGCCCACTTACGAAGTCTGAAATTGGCCCAAATGTTTTTCTATAATGAATTAGGTCAGAACATACAGCGTTGCGCATCCTCGACGCCGCCTCCGCCTCCGCCGGACAACCACACCCGCCATATCATACAGAAACGAAACGTGGCTACCATTTCTAAGCACTAGGAAAGAAGAATAAGCTGTGAGTGTCGTTCTTTTCTCAACTGGCGAGTCGATTCGTAGCCCTAATTTCCTTCTTGTATTGTTTTTTTTGTGATCCTTCGGTATCCTTTTAGAATCTGCTTGTTTATTTGGTGAATATGAATTGATTTCATAAAAATTGATCACTGACTGGTATTCTGATTTTCCGATTATCTTGCAGAGGCTGTTTGTTCCGTTGGTGATGATGGAGTCAATCTCATCAAATGCTTCAGTGAGTGGGTTGCGTAAGAAAAAATCTGTGAAAAAGAAGGAAAAGGATGTTTTTGAGGAAGAAGCCGGAGGGAATGGCGACGCTAGAAAGGAGATAGTTCTGGATGAAGCAAGTGGGAAAAGGAAGCGAGGGAAAGAAGTGTGCAAGGCTGAGGAGCAGGAAATGGAGCGGCTTGAACAAGCTTTATTTGGTTCATTGCACCATCCAATCAAGTTTGGGAAGCAAGATGCTGAAACTAGTGATGAAAGTGACAACGAATGCGCTTTGTTCTTCACCGATAAATCCGCGAATAGTATGTTGTCTGCGCATAAGGAGGAGCTTGACAGTGCCGAGGAAAATATCGTTCAGCTAGAAAAGAAACAAGGAAGACCTGTATGGGTTGATGATGAAGAGGAGAAAATTACCGTTGATATAGCACAAGTCAACAAATTACGAAAGCTGAGGAAGGTAGATGGTGAAACCGTCATTTCTGGTTCTGCATATGTCTCAAGATTGCGAGCACAGCATGCTAAGATGAACCCAGGAACTGAGTGGAGTCAGCCTGATAATCACCGGAGAAAGTATGATGATGACGATGATGATGATTCTGATCAAGAAGATGGTATGGTAGTAAACAATCGGTATCAGGACCTTGTTGATGATGATGGCATTCTAACAACAAATGAAGATCTTATCTCGAAAAGGGGTGTGAAGTTATTACCTCGGATTCTCGAGTTTTCAAAATTGGTGAATGCTAATGTGAATTATTCTTCAGATGCTCCCATCAATTCTGTTCAGTTCCACAACAATGCTGAGCTGCTGCTTGTTGGTGGCTTGGATAAGACCCTCAAATTCTTCCAAATTGATGGCAAGAAGAACGAGTTAGTACAAAGCATTTTCCTAGAAGACTGTCCTATTCGCAAGGCCGCATTCCTGCCTGATGGATCCCAGGTCATTGTGTCTGGACGACGAAAGTTTGCCTACGCCTTCGATTTAGTCGAAGCAAAGATAAGCAAATTCGGCCCTTTCATTGGAAGAGATGAAAAAAGCTTGGAATCCTTCGAGGTAAGCCCTGACTCAAAAACCATTGCATTCCTCGGCAACGAAGGCCATATCCTATTAGCTTCCACAAAGACAAAGGAGATGATCGGGACACTGAAAATGCATGCAGCAGTCCGATCACTAGCCTTCACCAGTGACAGCAAGCAGCTTCTGAGTTCCGGTGACGACGGACGCGTCTACGTGTGGGACATGCAAAAGATGTCATGCATGCACATCGGCGTCGACGAAGGCTGCCTCAAGGGCACATCCCTCTGCATCTCTCCCGACAGAAGCTTGTTCGCTGCAGGCTCAAGCAGCGGGGTCGTGAACCTCTACAACAGGGAACAGTTCCTGAACGGCAAAAAGAAGCCTCTGAAATCCTTCAAGAACTTGACAGAGAGCGTGGACTTCATGAAGTTCAACCCGGACGCGCAGATCCTGGCGATAGGCTCTCGCATGATGAGGAACAGCATGAGGCTTGTCCATGTGCCTTCCTTGAGCGTGTTCGAGAACTGGCCTCGCCACAATCACTCTCTGCAGTATCCCTGTTGCATGGACTTCAGCCCCCGTGGAGGCTTCCTGACTGTTGGGAATGCTGCCGGAAAAGTTCTGCTATACAAGCTGCATCACTATACAGCGGCATAGTGAACAACTGCTGTGCGGTATCCTATTTTTGTGCGACTGTGCATTTCTAATGCAGAATGCTCTTGTAGTTCGTTCATTCAAACCCAGAGGCCGGAGTTCCAGGTATTTAGAATCCCTCCTAATTAATGCATATTTTGAAATTCAAAACAAAGCAGTGTAGAATGCATTTTAAATACCAATTAATTTCTGCGTTTGTGGGGCTTTTAAATTTTTTTAGAAATTTTAGATTTTTGACATAAAAAAGCAAAATAATTTAGTCTTCTGGAAAAAATTTTGAATTTATTTTTATTTATAGAAAAGTAAAAAAATAATTTATAAAAGTATAAATAAAATTAAGAGTGTTTGAAAATTATTTTTGAGAAAAATGGGTTAAATTAAAAAGTAATGAATAATCTATTTTTGTATTCAGTATAAATTCAAAAATATTTTTGGTACAGTTAAAATTAATATTTTTTGAACACATCATTAATATTTTTATAATCAATATAAAAGTAAATAAAATTATGTTTATATTTTCGAAATTTTAATTTCTTAGCACAATTTATAATTTTTAATTTGATATATTTTTTAATTTTGGTCCGTAGAAACTGAAATATAAAACAAGAGATTTGGGGTGGCGTGGCCCACTACCCAAAGTGAGACGCGACTCAAAATTCTAAATATATCAAATGGGCCCGCACGCGATTGCCGTATCCGGGGCTCCACTTCCAAGAGTGGCAGGGCAGCCCATCTTCCGGTATTTCCTTTTTTTAATATTATCCACTCGAGCCCTTTTAAAATATAAAATTCGATAATTTTTTGTTATTTTTTTTATATGAGTAATATTAAATGAATATCTCGCATTTAAATTAACGGAAATAATTAAATATTATTTTTTCCAACGAAAAAAACAAGTAATTTTCGTTGCTTCCCTTGGGTGGATGGATTGCTTTTCTTGCTTGTTTGTTTGTTCTGTCTGAGTCCTCTGGCAAAAGCAAGGCAAAAGTCTTCTCCTCCTCTCCTATCAGGCACCCATCAATCACTTCTTTTCTCTCCCTAGTCAGCCCCTATGTCGGGGTTGAAAGAATCTAGCCTAATTTTCTATCATAATTTTTCTGCAAAAGGTCCTCCCTCGCTCGGGCTCCGGGCTTCACTTTCTTCTTCTTTAATTTCAACTTTTTTGGGGGGGTTTGAATTTCATGCTTTGATGCTTCTTTTTCAATTCTGCGCTCTTTAATTCAATTTATGGTGCCGGGGTAAGCTGGGTTCTGCTTCTTGTTGGGAATTGAGTTTCTGCGTTTTGTGGTTTTTCCGATGCTTGGGGATCCATTTTTCTGTTTTTGTGGGTGTTAGTCCGTCCCCTGCCTTTCGAAGTTAGGGTTCATTGATCTTGAACAAGGGTTTGGGCTGGGGATTGTTTTCTGATATGGAGGAGGTGGAAATGGCGGCGTACGCAGCGGTTGCTACTTGCCATAGAGTTATTAATGTCTTGTCCCAGCATCAAGACCAGAGCCAATGGGAGAGCTTGGCGGACCAAACAGAAGATGCTGTGCAGAAGTTTAAGAAGGTTGTTTCCCTTCTTGGTTCTGGTTGTGGGCATGCTAGAGTGAGAAGAGGCAAGAGAGGCCCTACCCATTTACCAGAAACTATTTTCTTAGAATCTCCGGTGGCTGGAGCAGATGAGCCGCCGCCGAAGGCCCTTCAACTTCTTCAAATCAACCCTCCTCTGCAGTTAGGCTCCCATCCGCAAATTGCGCATCTTCCCCCGCAAACCCCTTTGCAGAATTACCATTACCTTCAGCAGCAGCGCCTTCAGCTTCAGCAGCAGCAGCAGTTGAAGCAGCATAATGCAGAGGGGATGTATGAGAGGAGCATTAGTGGCGTTAGCCTGAATTTTGATAGCTCATCTTGCACTAGGTCCTTTATCTCTTCGTTGAGCGTAGATGCGAGTGTTCCTAATTTGGATGGTAGAAATTTTCGTTTGATTGGGGCCTCCAAGTCAGCTGATCAGAGCTCTGATCATCACAAGAGAAAGTGCTCTGCCAGAGGGGATGATGGACGCGTTAAATGTGGAGGAAGTGGAAAATGCCATTGTTCCAAGAAAAGGTTACTGCTTTTGAGTATGTTTGTGCTTCTCATCATGGAGATGAGTCTGAGTTTCTCTGTTTTTTGCATATACACAGGAAGCACAGGATCAAAAGGTCAATCAAGGTTCCTGCTATCAGCAATAAGTTAGCTGATATCCCACCAGATGAGTACTCTTGGAGAAAATATGGCCAGAAACCCATCAAGGGGTCTCCTCATCCTAGGTATAATAGCTTGGCTAATGTCTTTGCGGATTTTCATGTTACATATGTTTGCTTGGAGCTTGCGATATCCTAGTTTTCAAATGACTTTTGCAAGGCGTTAACAGGGGGTGTTTGGAAGTGATTTGTTTATGCTCTGTCATGGGATCTGCATTACTGCGTTTTTACCTTTGTGCTAAGGTAGCTGAACTTCCAATCAGAGATAGGGGATTGTATGAGGGTTACTCTTTTCAAGTTTATTTCCTAGCAAAACACTCCCTTGCAATGATTTCACTGAAATCTGATGTTTAAAATAGATTTTCACACACATCATACAAACCTTGTGAGCCTGTTTTCGCTTGCAGGGGTTACTACAAGTGCAGCAGTGTTAGAGGGTGCCCTGCGAGGAAACATGTTGAGAGATGCGTAGACGAACCATCGATGCTGATCGTGACTTATGAAGGGGAACACAGCCACACAAAGCTGGCTGCCCACTCATCCAATACGTAGAATACACCAGCAATTCCATGGTGGTTTTTGCTGAATGGGGGTGAATACTGATGGAGGGAGGCTTCAAAACTTTTGCTTTCTGAACTTGTTTTGCCTGTAGTCGTTGGTAGACGTAGATGGGGGGTTTGGTTTCCAAGCCAGAGTTGTATCCCTTCCTCCATTCTCATCAACTTCAGAAATGGGACTAAACCTTTCTGAATGATTAAAGCACCTTCATCTGATCCCCATCAGTTTCCTTTCGTTTCCGAGTACTTGTTATCCTTGTTGCAGCAGAAGCTCCATAGAGCCATTATCACTTAGACTGGTAAAAAGCACCCAAACACCTAACCTCCGTATCAGGAAAAAATTTTCAGAACCGACCATTCAATTGATCACTTCAAAGTGCACACCCCATGAGGCATCGACTGGCGTTTCATTTCAACATGGACGATATTTGTACAAGAAGCAAAGTACACTGCGTTGACAAAATAAATGACTGGCGGCGGTGGGAGGGGATCAAAGAAGCGGCTTCTATGTTCGACACAGCAGCTTAATCTCTTTATCTTTGATAAAATGAAACCTGCCTGGTTTCAATGTGTGTTGCTTTGCTCATGCATCGCAGGGTTCTTTCATATGGTAATGGTAGATTTGCAGCAATATATTCAATGGTTACAGTCCCTTCAAGTAAAAATATGACCCAAACAAAGATATTTACCATACGTTTCATTTATAAATGTGACCACCTTCTCATTCTATCTCACATATTTAGAAATTTTTTTTTAAGGATAACCACTTTTATGTGAATTTTCTGTATTATAAATGACCACATTTGTAATACACTCTTTTTAACATACTCATCTTTACAAATAGAAAGAGTTGCTTCTTTGAATTTTATATAAAAATTGAGTTTCTTATAAAGAACATAACACCTTCTGTGTTGTTTTAATCATCTTTTTTATCTGCTCATCACTATCACTAAGACCATTTAACTCAAAATTTTCAGATCCTCCATACCGCAAACCATAATCAATAGTGCTTTTAATATAAGGTCTGCAGAATTCATGCAGTGTGTGAGTTGAGTTGGTTTTTCCACGAATCCATACACTAGGAGTACTCCAAAATGCATGCTAGAATTAACATTTATAAGGTATATTAGGTTTTATTTGAAAAAAAAAATTATACTTCTGGAAAATGTTCTAATAACAATTTTGCTATATAGCATTAGTGATTTACACTTCAAAAAATTTAAAAATTTAGAAATATTTTTTATTTTTAAAAAGTTAAAAAACCTCAATTTAGTATTTTTTTTCAAGAAGCTATATCAAACATAACAACCTCAAACTCCCAATTAAATCTTCTATAAGTTGAAGTATCTACTTGTTCAACAAATATATCATTAGAGAATAATTAATTCCGGATTCAATAAGTGTGTTCATAGTATTACATCAAAACATGAAAAATTAACATGCTTGGACTGAGAGTAGTATTAGGAGTAATGACATTTCTGAGAAATATTCTTATTGCATCTATTTTTTTTACATGAAATTTTTTCAGAATATCTATCCTTAGTGAACCATGTTTGAGAAAGGAAGGTACGCTATATGTTTCTGCCTTACTTAAAAGTTTTAAGTAAAATGGCATGAGGCCTAAATCTATCATTTCAAATTTCTATTACATATTGTTCTTGAACTCATCTACACCTTCCATTTCTAAGTCATTGAAAATTCAATCATCAATATAAAGGCAAATAATTACAATTCTCTATGATTGGAACATAGAAAACATTCTCATGAGGACAGCTATTCAACTAAGTATGCATATATCCTTATATTATAGATTGAATGAGCGTGCTTCAAGCCATACAATACTATTATAGGTTAAAAATTTCCACATTAAATTCATATTTTAAATATATTTATTTATAATTATTATAAATATAACTTTTTTTACCTACAAATAACAATGTAGGTCATATATTCTAATATGCTATATTTTGTATTATCATAATCCTTGTGGTCGTAATCAAATATTGTTACTCTTATTTCATTTGAACGATATTATTCATTTTTTAGTTACCTAATTTTCTTACGGTTTTACAGTTTTTTCGGTGGAAATTTTTTTTATATAAATGTAACTTTATTATTAACACTTAAGTTATTGTAACAAACTCAATTCTCATAATTTTTTTTTCCTTATGGTGGCTTGTATATATACCGCTAGCTTCCATCAAATATTACTACAAACTACACAATTACAAAGATGTGGAACAAAAAAAGCAGCAAGGAAAAGACATCAGGTTCCAAATCTTCGGCCAGCGCTGATGCGTCGGGGTCTACAGAGAGAAACCCGCCTGCCGATTTATGCCATGGCTGCGGGACTGCAATGCACCCAAGCGGAACTGTCTACATGTACAAGTAAGTGGTTTGGGTGCCTTTCTGCTCTATTTCTTTGGATAAAGGAGACATTGTGCGAAATGGAGATGTGTTGGTTTGCAGGGATAACAGATACTGTTCTACCAGATGCCGCAGAAATCAGATTGCGCAGGATGAACAAAAGCGCGCCAGATGATCTGATAAATAGATATACAACTTATTGCTTGTGTTTTGAACTACATTTATCTTCCTATTGCTCGATATGAGCAATACTATGACTTCTTATAATATATTGAAGTTGCGAGTGTATGATTATGATACCAAGTTGTAGCTCTGGGCTTATACTCAATACCTACTAAAATTGAAATTTATGAGGCTGAGTTTGGAAGCACACAATCTGTTGAAAATTCATATATTGGAAAAGTAAAAACGTGATCTCATACTGCTAGTTGAAGAAAATTTCAATTAGTTAATATTAGATATCAACCTTCTCATTTTGATAGATTTGAAAGTGAATTTAGCCTCATGTATACGTAGGATTCTAATTTATTAAATCGAATTGAGTTTCAGAAATGCCCCGAAATCCAAAAGTCTATACGTGCAGGAGATGCAAAAACGACCCTAAAAGACTCTCGCTTGTCTCGGGTTTGATTTATACAATCATTCCAAGAGGAACAAATGCATAGAATTAAAGAGACTGCATCCACTGCTGAATATCGTAACGATCGTATCGGACAAGGAGCATGAATCCAATGCAGAGACCTCACTACGTGCAGAAACCCAAGTTGGGCGTCGCCGCCTCGGAGAAGATGACACCAATGCAGGCCGTGGTGCTCTAGAACTTATCATGCCAGAAGCAGCAACCACGAACCACTCCCAATCCCCATTTCATTCCAACATCAAAACCCTAAAATTCATTTGTTGCCACCTGCTGAATATGTATATTTGCAAATTTAATATCTGTAGTCGAAATTATTGAATATCCGATAATTCAGATACAAATTAATCGAATATTTGATTTTGATTTTCATCATTACAATTTTTTATTTTTACAATTTTCTGTAACATTCTTGCATTCATAAATATCTTCTTAGACTGTGACATTATAAAATTTGAAATTTTAAATTGAGTTTTCTTGAATGATATTATTTATAATGTTAAGACAATATTTTTATTAAAAAAAATATAAGTGATACCATAACCTTTTAAAATCACAATAAATCATTATAATTTATAAATTATTATAAAATTAAAAGGATGAAATTAAATAATATATTTAATTAAATTATTAATGAATTCATACATGAATATCTAGAAAATGCATACAATATTAGAACATCAAAATCGTCTCTTTAGTATATAAAAAAATATTAATCGAATGTCCATAAATTCAACAGATTTTTTCAATATTCAATTCTTTGTTCAAAAAGTTGAGGGCTTGTTTTATAATTTGAAACTATGATTCAGATTATGTAAATATAATCAATTTAAGATTGTAAAATTGTTTTGTGTGATAATATAAAATTATTATAAATTTTAATAATATATATATATATATTGTAAAGTTTAATATATTAAATTATTATATAATTAATATTACAATATAAATAGATAAAAATTGAATAGTATAATCTTTTTAATTAATATATTATTTAATCTTTGAAATAGAAATTTAATAAATATAATAATTTGTAAAGTTAATCACATAATCTAAATTTTTTGTTTTACTATCGAACTAATAAAGATTCAAATGTTAAAAAATTTAAAAAAAAATTCATGAAATTAATAAAACAAAACACGCCATGAGTGTAATGCCGAAAGAGAATCAATGCTACCATCATCTTCACAAACCATGAATGCCTTTTGCATTATCTGAATCCCCTTTCCCTGAATTCATGCTTTGGTTCAAAGTAAAGACGGTCTTCACTGCACTTTCCCCAGTTTTCAGCTATATATACAGACACTCCTGAAGCTTATCAGACACCGCACACCGGCGAAATGGACCCATATGTTTCCCGATGGGCGTAGGCATCCCTTCAGGTTGAACCATTTTCATCATCGCCGCCGTCTCCAAACGCTGCGGAATGCAAACAGGCGACAACTTTCTCAAGTACTGCCATTCCTGCAGGAGCCTTCTCTCCCGAAGAAGGATATCTTCATGTACAGGTAACTGACGGATTGACTGTCTGTGAAATTCAAACTCTCTGCGCTTTTGTAGTCGATGACGGCGGTGCGGGCTCGCCTTGTGATGTGCTGGGTTTCAATTTGCAGGGACTGTGGGTTTTGCTCCGAGCAGTGCCGCCGTTCTGAGATGGCGCTCGACGAAGCTATAGAGAGGAAGATGGCGGCGGGTTCACAGAGCGAATCGGGTAAACGGGTGGATGACTCCTATTTTAAAAGAACGTGGGCATATTGGACAAATAAGAAAAATAATTAAATGACATCTAAACTGTAATGGATTATATGGTTTGTCACTAAGTTTCAAATTGGAGGGTTTCAAAAGTGTATAAGTTCTAAAGATGTTATTTTACGAAAATAATGCTTGTTAAACGCTATACATTAATTATGTTATTTTATGATAATCATATTTGTTAAACGTTATACGTTTGACCTCGCATGATAATATTACTAATTGTAAAATAGAAAAAAATTAAATACCAGATAATAATTTTATTAATTTGAAGCTACCATAAAAAACACTACCGAATGATAATTATAACATTTGTAATGCAAAAAATTAGATAGAAATCAATGTCTCCAATTGCCCTTTTCTTATTTTGACTGTTCGGTAATTGAATTCTCAACAAATTAAAAATTCAATGGTAACTGAATAATCTAATGTTGTTTGAAAACAAAATTCTATTAGAAATGGTTAATGAACTAACATGAATATTCGTTTTCGAATAATATGTTACAATCGAAATTCTTAACGAACGAACGTGAATACTTTATGTTCGAACAATATATTTCGATCAAAATAAAAAAATAACGATTCAATAGTGATTCAATCATCGTTTCATCATAATTCAAATATAATTTAATCAAATTTTGATATTCTTTCGTAAGAATAAATTCAGATTCAACCTTTCGACAGTAGGATTTTGCTGTGTATTTGTGGTTCATTCTAATATCTTATATTTGTAAACAAAATCATATCCATGAATTATGAATATTATTTTTTAAAAATTCCTTTCGGAAATTATTGAGCATATAAATGCAGACCATTTAAATATCTGATTTTAAATTTTCTATAATATTTTCTTTTCTTTTTTTTTTATATAATTCCGCATCCGATAATATATTATGAACATTTGCCCCAATCTTCAACTATATATACAGAGAGACACTCATGCAACGATGACCCCACTTTAAAAAAACGTCGGCAAATCTAAAAAAAAATAATAATTAATGACATGTAAATTGATATATTTGATAATGGAGTGTTCCTAGGGTTCAAATGTAAGGATTGAAAATTGTGTTAGTTTAAAGCGTGTTATTATAAGATAATATTAAGCGTGTTATCAGACATCTTAAACGTTACATATTGGTGTCAATTTGATATATATGCTATTAAAATTATTATTCACTACTTAAAAAATAAAAAAAATAATGTAACAGTTAAATAACTATGTCACATGTTAAGTCAATGATAACTATGACATTTACAAGGAAAAAAATAACAGATAGGAATTCTCATCTCCAATTGTACTTTTATCTTTAGGGTTAGTTAGCTAACTGAATATTTATTATTTGAAAACAAAATTCTTTTCAACAAACATGAATAATATCTCTTAGTAAACGAACATGAATACTTGTGTTTGAACAACATTTTTGGATAAAAAATATTACGAACGAATATGAACATCCAATGTTTGGGCTCATTCGATTAGGTGGCCAGTCTTATTTTATCACACAACTTCCTCACAACTATCTATCATTATATATAGAACTGTTATTCAAATTGATTATCAGAATCATCTTATTTAAAATATGTGCAAAATAGATGAATAAAAAGTGGAAGTTATTTAAAAAATATTTTTTTGTAGAAAATACCTGAATCCAATTTTAGTTTAGGAACCGTGACCCGGTCTGCCCGACCGGGTTAGTCATGAACGATGGACTTCAATACAGTAGAATTATTTTGCTGCACAGAAATGTAAACACGTGTAATATTGTACTATTAAAAAATTATTACAAAAATAATTTTGTTAGCAAATATGAATGATTTTTAATCTAAAAAAATTAAAATCACTTATTATTTTTTAGGAGTTAAACCCTGATTTCATGTTCATATAACTAGTATATAGATTGTGTTCAATGTTAGGGATTACAAATATTATCTTGAAATAATATTTTACGGTATATCTTTCTCCTAGTTATGAATTGTATGGTCATCAGCTGTGACACAGTGTATGAGTTGATCATGCAGAGCACATATTTATTATTAGAACCAACAATCTCAGAATTAATGTGATATGGTAATTATATAATAAATTATGAATTATTAACAATTAATTTAGTCCAAAATTTTTGAGTGTGATAGATATATTTTGTTTACATGAGTTTTACACATGATTTCTCAATCTATCGGAATCTTAATTTGAGCATAATATCCAAATGTTTGTCTTAAAGCATGACTTGATTAGTAAATATTGATTCATATTGGCCTACGTCTCAATTAAAAGAAAACAAGGAAATACATTAAAGTTAAAAAATGTCAAAAAATTAGATTGGTATAGTAAAATATATAAGATGTCGTGTATTATTATTAATTAATTGAAATCAAATTTTTAGAATATAATCATTTAACTATGATTTCATATACATGTTTGTACTATCTATTGTATCCTTAATTTTAACTATGATTGAATTTAACCCACATCTCCCAATCATGTTGCCTTTTGATAATGAGTGGGATCACAATGTTGAATGTAAAGGACTCCCATGATGTGTAAAAAAAAAATCATGTGTAATATCACGTGAGGTGTGAGCACTCTAAACATAAATTATATAGAATAATGTTAAATAGTAATATTTTTTTGTAAAAAGTATTCAAATTAAATATTATTTTTATTTAAATATCACTTTTTATTTTAAGTATATCTATTTTTTAATACAAATAACATGTAGATCCTATATTTTAAAGTTTTTTGTATTATATTAATCTTTGTGGTATTAACACCAAATATTGACATATGTGTCTTATTTGTACAATATAATTCATTTTTATTGATTGAATCCATTCTCTTACGGTTTTATGTCTTTTTCAGTTAAAAAGATGTATCATACGAATGTGCATAATTTATTTACTTAAATCTTTGTAACAAAATCTAGTTTTCAAGATTAAGGTATGTTAATTAAAAACAAATAAAATGGTAGATGACTCATTATGATATTTATATATAGAATTCACCTCCATCAAGATATCATTACAAACTACATGGTGGCAATCATGTTGGAGAACAAACCAACCACATCAGATTCCAAATCTTCAGACAAAGCTGTTGCGTTTGGATCTAGAAACCCTCTTCTTTATATATGCCATGCATGCATGGGAAAAATCAGTAGTCAAAGTCCCTTCATATACAAGTGGGCTGCACACAAATGCTACCTTTCATGTGTTCTTTGTTTAGATAAAGAAAGCATGATACTGAATGGAGACGTGTTGGTTTGCAGGGATAAAAGATTATGTACTGGTAAATATTGTTCATATTATATGGCCCCGAAACTATAGGATATTCGATGATTGATTTTCAGACCGTTGATAAATAGCACCTTTGGTACATACACAAATATAGTATGCAAATTGCCCTAGCTTGTAGCTTTGGGGTTATGTTGAATATCCATCAATATTGAGATTGATCAGGTTGGGATTGAAAGTTCCCAATCATTCAGAGAGATCATCAATTGCATAGAATCAGAAAAGTAAATCTTGAAATGTTGAAATGATTATATAGAAAAGAATACAATAGTCCAATTGTAGAGCTGGGCACGGGTCACGGGTCGGACCCACCGGGTAAAAAATGAAATGTTTGACTCGGCGGGTACGGGTTGACGGGTTAGACAGGCTTACCCGTCCCGAGTCACGGGTTGACACGGGTTAGTAAATTCTCTAGACACTGCAAGCATGCCATTGCGATACTTGGAAAGCACTCCCTTCAATATTCTCTAGGCACCATAAATATGCCATTGCGGTGCCTGGAAGATACTGACTTCAATATTCGCCAGGCACCGCAAACATGCCATTGCGGTGCCTGGAAGACACTGTCTTCAATATTTGCCAGGCATTGCGAACATGCCATTGTGATGCCTGAAAGACACTGGCTTCAATACTCTATGGGCATTGTAAACATGTCATTGCGGTGCCTGAAAGAGCCTCACTTCAATATTCACTAGGCACCTAAAAAATGCTATGGCAGTGCCTGGACATCTTCTTGATGACCCACCGGGTCGACTCACACCCGTTTACAACCAACCCGTCTTGTACCTATTTTCGACGGTTACGAGTCACGGGTTGGACCCGTCATCAGGTTGACCCACCGGATACATGGGTCAACCCGTAACCGTGCCCAGCTCTAGTCCAATTGTAAGGCCTAGTGCTTTGTGATAGTTACGATATCCTATATTGATTATGGACGTGATAGAAAACATGCTTAAATAGAGAAATTTTCTTAATCTTGCATGAGGCTAGATAAACGAAAAATGATGCATGTCGTTAATATGCAAAATTTTCTATCAAATAAAATTTGTAACCCTAATTCACAGTCAATCATATGAAAAATATGAGCATAATGAATCAGAAACGAAAAAAAAGAGTTATGTGCTTGTTATATAAAGGTTGATACATACTGCTTTCTTCATGCTTAAGAGATTTAATGAAAACTAAGATTAAGTTAGTTCAACAATATTATGTAGATTGATGGTAAACAAGTAAAAGTAAATCTTTATCTAAAATAAAAGAAGCTGATGACTTGAGACATTCAAGGGTAGCATGCTAATAATTACAATTATCTTATCTAAATCTAAAATCATTCATCTAATAAACAAAGGTTCAAGTCTATTTAAACCTTTATTTTTTCTTAATTTTTTGTCTACCTCTAATTAGTATTGTTTATGATGAAAACTATTAACTCCATCTCCTGAATCTATCTTGGTTTGATAAGAAAATAGAATGATTAAGTGGTAATGTGGTCTAGTAATAAACTTGCTCATCCATCTTTATCCCAAAGCACCTCTAAGTGTTTAGACATTCATAATAAGGTAAAACAAAATACGTTCATAATATAGCAACCAAAACATGTTCATGTTGCAGTGCAACAACAAAGAAAGAAATATAAACATAAACGGAAAGCTAAAACTACTCTCGGCTAGGAGTAGTATTCATGAAAAGAAGCTTCTTCTTTGTCTTCCTTCTTCTTCATGGTTTTTGTGATTTTTCTTCCTTTCCCCCTCCCCATAATTCTGTGGCATGCTCTCCTAGGTGGTATAGATATTTTACTCACTCCTTATCATATCCAAAATCCACTTTTTATCACCTTGGAATTTAGTATCTTCTATTTTCAGTTTTTATCTCCATTTCTCTGCCATTTCCACTGTACACTTTCGACTACTTGGGATTTGGGCTGCTAAAACGTGCTACATTGCTCAAGAGAATGATTAGAACTAAAATTGAGACTAAATCAAGATTTAGTTATAATTAGAAATAAAAGATGCAAAAAATGCCACTAATCACAAAAACGTACAAATAAACAATAAAATCTGAGTTTTACATCAAAATATTAATTATTTTCCTATTCTTAAACATTCAAAAATATTTGTTATCAATACCTTTTCCTCAGGAGAGAAACGTAAAATCGTGAGGGCCGGAAGTTCGAAATGGATAATATCTTGCAAGGCGAGGGTGAATCGTTACATTTGATATTAAAACAAATCCTAGCTTGAACAAATGGTGGGATGAGATGATATTCAACGAGGACATTAAGGGTCTAAGAGGGAATGAATGTGAGGCCAAGTGTCTTGTGATGGTTACGATATCTTACATTGATTACTAATGAGAGATGAGGCATGCTTAAATAGATGGATTTTTCTAATTTTGTATGAAATTTTTTCCCTAAAAGGGGATAATGTAAATTCGTGAGGATTGGATGTTCGAAGTGAACAATATTGTGCAAGGTGAAAGTGAGTCGTTACATCAATACAATGACTTTTGAAATTAAGGATTCAGTGGATCGAACAAACACACATAAATTCTAATTATATAATAAATATAGATCATATTAGAAAAAAATAGAATTAATGGATTACTATTGGTATTGAATTTATTATATGTATGATAATTTCACTTTCAATTCTTGATATATGATTATTTGTTTTAATAAATCAAGTTGGGTGTGGAAAACCAATCTCAATTCCTATTTCATTCCAACATTAAAAACCTAAAATTCACTCATTACCACCTTTACTAGTCCAAACTATATTCACAAACAAAACAAAAAATTATTTTTTATCCATATATTATATATTGGATATATAATAATTTAGGTACATATCACTTGATTATTTTATTTTCAATTTTTATCATGTTCTAGAAAATTATTATATTATTAAATATATTCTAATTTTAATATAAAATTTTATATCAAAAAATGTAATATTATATTATATATAACGTTTTCTTAATATTTTATTCTAAAAATATAATTGATTCTTAAGTCTTTTTTAAATGATAATGTAATAAATTCAAAAGGATTAAATTAAATGCTATAATTAATTATATTATTAAAGAATTCACTTACGGATATATGAAAAAATATATACAAGTTACTATCTTTAAAATATAAGTTCAGTACATATGTAGAACATATTAATGAAATATCCAGAAATTCACAATGAAATTGAATCAACTTTTATGGATATTTAATTTTGCAAAATAATTTTAACTTAATGTCGAAAAATAAGCAACACTAACACCATCATTTATAATATTAAATTATTTAAATGTCTTCAATGTTAAGTGTTAATATATTTTTGCAAATTAAATATTATTTTTTTTGTTAACATATAATTAGTTTTTTAGAAACTCACTCTAAATCGACAAAATGAATGTTTGTAAGTCTTTAAAATGAATTTTATTTTAATAGAATTATTATTTTTTCTTTAAATATATATCAAATTTTATTTTCATGAGAATTAATTTTTTAGAATAAATTCAATTTTATAAAAATCAATAGACAGTAGCCTTTATATGAAAATTAAGAATGAAATTATAATTATAACAATTTTTATAAATTATAAGAATTAATAATAATAAATCAACTAATTCAATTGACTGTTCTCTGCATAATATTAATCGGTTAACCTATTTCGATTTTACTTTCATATTGTGCAAATCATTAATCATTTTAATATTTTAAATACAAATTTATGTTTTATATTTATAATTTAAATATCACTTGCTATTATAAATATAATTATTTTTAATATAAATAACAATATGGGTAATATATTCTAAAGTTTTTGCATTATGTTAATCTTTGTAATTTTACATCAAATATTCTTACATTCATTTTATTTATGCAATATTATTCATTTATTATTATTATTTTTTAGGTTAAAGAAAATTTATCATATGAATACTGTTAATTTTTCACACTTCAAGTTATTGTCACAAAATTCAATTTCTAATATTTCATTGTATTAATTAAAAAAAATAAAAAGATATACGAGAACACTCTATTATGTTATCTATATATAACACTAATTTCTATAGAATATCATCACACTACACAGTCACAACGATGTCGCAGAACAAAACAAGCAACAAGGAAAAGAAATCAGATTCCAAATCCTCAACTGAAGCTTCTGGGTCTGGATCTAAACAAACAAAGCCAATTGTTGATTTGTGCCATGGGTGCAAGATGCAAATCCAACCTTATGATGATGTCCACATATACAAGTAAGTGGGGTGCATTGAAATAATACCTTTTATGCTTTCTTTTTTATACACAAAGTAAACATGGTACTAAATAGAATTGTTTGGTTTGCAGGGGTTACAGATTTTGCAGTAGTAAATGTTCCAAGACTTATTTTATTATTACGAAAGGATAATTGATTTCATAAGTTTGATCTATAGTACCTTATGTAGATATACAAATTGACAAGTGTACCATAAACTATAATCATCTTACTAATATTTAATATAAGCAATATTATAATTTTCTATAGTTGTATGATGGTCACCTTAACTTGTAGTTTTGAGGAAGTATTTAGTATCATAGTCATATCCGAACGCATGTAGATTTAAGATGGAATTAATGTAAGATCAAATGCCTAATGATAATATCCCACATTGATTATATGTGACGGAGAATATGCATTTAAATAGAGATATGTTTATAGATTTACATGATTTTTTTTTCCTGAAAGAGAAGAACATAAAATCGTAAAGATTGATTAATCGAAATAAACAATATCGTACAAAGAAGATGTGGATTGTAAGTTTGAAAAACTAGGTGTAGAAATATTAAAAGGATTATGTTGAAAAAATATACATGAGTTTAGTACAAAGAGCTAATTGTAAGAAGTAATCTAAGTTAGGCATTATAGGAGAAGTAATATAATTTGATCGAAATTCTTAATGAACTAACGTGAATACTTTATGTTTGAACAATATGTTTCGATCAAAATAAACAAATAACTCTTCAATAGTGATTCAATCATCGTTGCATCACAATTCAACTATAATTTAATCATAGTTTGATATTCTTTCGTATGAATAAATTCCGATTCAACCTTTCGGCAATAGCATTTTGCTGTGGGTTTGTGGTTCATTCATACTAATATCTTATATTTGTAAATAAAATCATTTCCATTAATTATGAATATTAATTTTTTTAATATCCCTTTCGGAAATTATTGAATATATGATCATTTGACTGCATAACACCTAAATATCTGATTTTCAATTTTCTATAATATTGTCTTTTCTTTTTTTAAAAAAAAAAATCTGCATCCGATAATGTCATATTACGAATAATGTTTTTTCGAAAATATACAATTGATGCACAACTTTTTTAAATACAAAAAAAAAATTAAAAAAAAGAATACTTTTCCAATATGAATCGAATATTAGATTATCAAATTCGCATTATAGTTTATACATTGATAAGAAGAACGGAATCAGATTTTTCAAATATCGAATTTTTCAAAATATTTTCGACATTTCATGTAGCACACAACATTATCAATAGTTCAAGATTTGGGGAGTGCTACCGAAAGGTTCACAAGCACCCATGGAATTGTGCCGAAAGAGAAGCAACCGCTAGCATGATTCACAAAACCCATTTTTGCCTTTTCGATTATCTCAATCCCTTTCCCCTAAATTCATTCTTTGATGTAATTACCAAATCATCTCCTCCCACATCGCTTCAATCTCCGGTTCCTCAAAAACTTCCCATGACTTTGGGCTTTAAACTTCACGGCAAAGAATAAGATCGTCTTCACTGAAGCGTTGAACATTTGCCCCAACCTTCAACTACATATACAGAGAGACACTCATGCAGCGAGGACGACACTCAGACATGGACCCAGTGACTAAGATTGACGCAGTGGGCGAAGACAAATCTTCGCGTTCCAGCATTTTCTTCATCGCCCCCGTCACGAAACAATACAGAGGGCTAACCATTGAGACGTTTCTCCAGTACTGCCATTACTGCAGGAAGTATCTCGAACCCAACACTGATGTCTTCATGTACAGGTAACTGAATAACTGGGAATGTCTTCATGTACGGGTTCTGGTGGCCTGAGATGTGTTCGGTTTCGCTTTTCAGGGACTGCGAGTTCTGTTCCCTGCGATGTCGCCATTCGCAACTGGTGCTTGATGAAGAAGTAATCAAGAATATGATGTCGTCGGGCGCACAGAACGAATCGGATAAACAGGTGGATGACCCCGCTTTGAAAAAACGCCGCCAAATCTGAATAAAATAAAAATAATTATAGAACTGTTATTAGAATTGCTTATCAGAATCAACTTATTTAAAATATGTGCAAAATAGAAGAATCAACTGTTATATATATATATTTTGTAGAAAATAATAGAACCAAATACCTCAACCCGATTTTGGTAAAGGAACAGGTGATCCATGTATTTTGTTTACATGAGTTTTACGTATACTTGCTTAATCTATCGAACCTTAATTTGAGCATGGTATGAAATTCTCTCTTGAAGCATGACTTGATTTGTAAAGAGAGATTCGTATTGGTGTAAGTCTCAATTAAAATAAAGCAAGGAAATACATTCAAGTTAAAAAATCTCAGAAAATTAAATTGATATTGTGAAATATATTTGTGTTTTGTTATTAATTAATTGAACACAAATTTTTAGAATGGAATCTACATTTTTTGTGTGTTTGGATATCATATATATGGTTGTTCTATCTATTGTATCCTTAATTTTAACAAAATTCAATTTAACCCACATCTCCCAAGTACTGCAATTGGAGAGGGGTTTAGTTAATAGGGATATGCAAACATTGACATGAATGGGATCACAATGTTGAATGTGAAGTATTCCCATGATGTGTAAACAAATCACATGTAATATGACATGGGGTGTGGGCACTATAAACATAAATTATTTACAATAAAGTTAAATGTTAATATGTTTTTTGTAACAAGTAATCAAAATTAATATTATTTTTATTTAAATATCACTTGTTATTATAACTATAACTATTATTAATACGAATAACAATGTAGATATGATATTCTAAACTTTTTTATATTGTGTTAATCTTTATGGTATTACACCAAATGTTGATATATGCCTTTTTCAGTTAAAAAACATATCATATGAATATACAGAATTTAATATCTTGCATAAAAATAAATTCTCATATCAAATTAAATTTATAAGTCTTAATCCTTACAAAAATAAATTCAATACAAAATGTATAATGGAATTTGGTGTCGATCACAAAGAGTATGTGTTTGTCATGTATTTTTTGAGACGAAGATTTTAAAATAAACGCTACTTTTAATCCAATATCAAGTTAACAACAGAATGAAGTTCAATAAGTATAATCGATTCTCAATGCTAAAAATAAAAAATGTAAGTTTTAAACATAAAATAATACTAAGATGCCTAAAAATATTTTAGATGATGTGGTGTTCAAGTTTCTATTCTAATTTGCAATTTATTTATATGCTTATTCTAAACGATGTAATGTAACCAAGTTGTTTCTTATATTTTTGGTAAGTCAATCTTTAATATCATCATTCATTTCACACTTATGTCTATGCAAAATGTGTAAAATTAGGTATACTCTGTTCTACCTAGAATTAATATCTACTATCCTAATCTTAATTCGTTGGTATATCTTTAAACTAAGCTTCCGAGCTACGCCACTGCTCGTTCCCATCCCCCTCCCTGAGTCTACCCAAAAGATGTTAGAAACAAAATCTAATATACATAACGATAGATTATCTCATAAACCCTAAACTACATCACTTTTTCACACTTTAAAGCATTCCTAAATTTAACTATTCGAGATGAAAAATAGAATCATTACTACATAAACTAAAAATGGAGTTATATTCATAGTTACAAATTCGAACATAAAGAAATAAACATAAAACATTCACAATGCATAAAAAATCCAAGTTTAGCTCTTCATTCTCGGTTGCTATTGTTTTCATCACGAAACATTATCATAGAACTAGATTTAGTGAAAGAATTCTAAATTGAAATCTCCTTCTGAATCACATCCTTTCTCCTCTTCGGTTTTTCATTTTGTTTTCATCTCTTTTTTTGGTTTCTCTCCATTCTAGAAAAATATCTTATTCTCTTCTCTTCTCTTTTTTTTCTCAATTCAAATACTATTACTAACACCCACACTGTTGTTGACTTGAACCTATAGGCTATGGACAATTGAATATCAATCATGCTCCTTATTGTTTTTTGTGACCATTGACTTGTGCTTACAAACTAGCTAAATTTTATTCATAATGCTATTACGAATATTTAGAAGAACACTAAAAATCATACTATCTAATTTAATCTATATTATGTATAAAAATACAAATAATATTATAATTAAAAAATATTAAAAATCACAATTAAAATACCTTGTTTTATCATCAAATATCGTAATTTTATAATCTGAAAATACGAATAAAATTATCATGCAACTATATCGCATAACAAACCAACTAGCAAAGAATATATAAAATTTGTCCATTATTCAATATAAGCAATACTATTTCTTCCTATGATGATCAACTTAAGTTATGTGGAATACCGATCAAAATTGAGATTGATGAGGTTGTGTTTGAAAACTCCCAATCATTCACATAGAGGTTAACATGTATAAAATCAGAAAACAACATCCCAAAATATTAAAATGTTGGTGTTGAAAAGGATTCATGAGTTCAATGCAAAAACTTCATTGGAAGCAACATCCAACTTCAACATGACAAACCATTCCCTATCAATGTTTTGAAATCCATAAAATCAATTCTATTTTCATAGAATTTTTCCATATTTTTCCATATATTAAATTTAATTAATGAAAATTAGTGTTTAAAAATAATTTGGATTCTATTAAAAACATCAAATGATAACTTCTTTCTAAAAATTGATTTTTGAAAAGTGTTATTAAAATTAAAATTAAAATTATAGTTATATCTATTCATTTATAAATAGTTATAATTAATACTATTATAAATAATTAATTACTTTAATTTTAAATTAAAATCTTAATATAAATATATTTAAATTAAATTAATAACATCAATTATAATTAAAAAATAATATAATAATTTTGTAATACAAATGACATATAAAATATATTTTTTAATTTATAAAATATAATTAATAATAATTATATATAAATGTCATTTAATTGGTGAAATCAATTCTTATTTTTTTTTTACAATTCAAATATGAATTCATTATGTAATAATTGTTCTAAAAAAAATAATTCTAAGAATATTTCAATTGAAATTTTTTTCAAAATTTTCATTTTTTTTAAAATCAATTTTGAAATAATTTTTACATGCATAGCCTCAATTCTTATTTCATTTCAATATTGGAAACCTAAAATTCACTCATTGCCACCACTACTTGTTCACACTATTTTGACAAACAAAATGTTATCAATCTTAAAATGTTAAATTACATAATATATTTATTAGATTATCTCTAAATTCAGTTAAGAATATATGAAAATATATATGATATTATAACATCAAGTCTCTATCTTTAACATATAAAATTAAATACGTATGTAGAGAAAATTAATCAAATGACCAAAATTCACAACGAAATTGAATCAAATTTCCTAGATGTTGAATTTTTTGAAATAACTTGAACATAATGTCGAAAGAGAATCAACATTAACGTCATCATTTAAAATATTAAATTCTTTAAATGACTTTAATGTTAAATGTCAATATCTTTGTATAGAAAATAATCAAATTAAATTTATTTTTTTTTCTTAATGCATAACGAGTTTTGTAGAATCTCCCTCTAAATTGACTAACTCACTTGACCCTTGGTTACTTAATAATAGTGTTGTGTCCAGTTATAAATGTCAATATTAATAAATTGACTAACTCAATTATAAAATGCGGTTCAATGTCAAATTATGTTATGGTTTCAGTTTGAAATCGAAATTATGAACCTTGAACCAAATCGAAACTAAAATCAGAATTGAACAGTATGGTTTAATTAAAACCACGGTGTTAATTATAAAAAAATAATTTAAAAATAAAAATTCTATTTTCAAGCATACATAATATCTTTTATGGGTGTCTTGAAACACTCCAAAAAATATTTTATATTTTCAACACATTCCTATGAATCATTGTGAATGTATGATAAACACAATATTTTTTAAAGTTTTTTTAAGTATCCATAACGATTGTTTTGTATGTCTACATACGCTGCAAAAAATGTTGACTTTTTACATGCATTCATAACAGCGTTTCTTTAAGTTTTTGTAGACACCCACAACGAATCATCTGGATGTCTAAAATGACAGTTTGCGACTTCAAACCATTGATTCCATCTCATCCAAAAATGACAAACCCATCTGAATTTGTACAGTTTTGGTTATAGAATGGGAACCATACAAAAACTTAAACTGAGATTACAATTTGAATTGACTACAATTATGCATAAATATCAATCGATTAGCCAATTTTGATTTTAATTTCTAATTTTGAAAATCATTAATCATTTAAAAATTTTGAATACTAATTTCTGTTTTATATTTATCATTTAAATATAACTTATTATTATAAATATAATTGTTTTAATAAATGTACATATATATTGTAAACTTTTTTTGTATTATGTTAATCTTTACGGTTGTATATCATCATACACTCATTTTATTTATCCGCTACTATTCGTTTTTATTAAAGTCGTTTTCTCAAAGTTTTACATTTTTTTCTGTTAGAGAAGATTTGTCATATGAATGCCTATTAATTTTTCACACGATAATTATTCAAGTTATTGTAACAAAATCCAATTTCCATTATTTTATTCTATAAAGAAATAAAAAGACCGAAGGAAGTACTCCATTCTGATATCTATATATAATACTAAATTATATAGAACATTATTACATACTATAATCACAACCATGTCGCAGAACAAAACAAGTAGCAATGAAAAGAAATCAAACTCCAAATCCTCAGCCGAATCTTCTGGGTCTGCATCTACACAAACAAACCCAATTGTTGATTTGTGCCATGCGTGCAAGAAGCAAATCCGCTATTCTTGTGATACCCATATATTCAAGTAAGTGAGGTGCATTGAAATGATATCTTTTATTCTTATTTTTTTATATAGATCAAATAAACAGGGAACTAACTGGAGATATTTGATTCGCAGGAATTACAAATTCTGTTCTAATAAATGTCGCAAAAATTATCTTATGTTGGAACGATGATTGATTTCATAGTCTTGATACATAGAACCTTGTGTAGATACATAAATTAATGGGTGTATCTTAAATTATAATTATCTTACTATTATTCGATATGAGCAATATTATAAACTTCTACAGTAGTATAATGATTGACTTAACTTGTAGTTTTGAGAGTACATTTAGCATTATAGCCAAATGTGAATGCATGCTAATGGGTGAGACAAGGCCACATAGCAAAAATATTGAGCGTTTAAAAGGAGATAATGTAAGTTCAAAGATTTAATGACAATATCTCACATTGATTACGAATATATATAATATACGAAAAGTCAAAGTCTGATCTACTGCAACACTACACGACAGTCTCATGACATGTTTCGGTCAAAGAGCACGAAAAAAAAACAGAAAATATATACAAAATAGGAAAATCGAATTTTTCTAAGGAAAATAAATTAATTATCAATATAATTTCTAATTGAACGATTTAATATATAATTAACACATAATAATACATAATAAATAACTATAAAACTCCATCAAAATCGACTAAATGAATGTTTGGAAGTCTTTAATATCACTTTTATTCTAATAGAATTACTTTTTTTCTTTGAAATATATATCAAATTCTATTTTAATGAAAATTAATATTTTAGAAAAATTGAATTTTGAAAAATCAATATATAATAGCATTTATATGAAAATTAAGAATGAAATTACGATTATACCCATTTTTCTAAATTATGATAATTAATACTAATAAATCTACTAACTCACTTGATTGTTCTCTACTTAATGTTAATCGATTAACCAATTTCGATTTTAATGTCATATTGTGAAAATCATTAATCATTTAAATATTTTAAATATAAATTTAAAATATCACTTGCCATTACAAATATAACTGTTTTTAATATAAATAACTATGTAGGTTATATATTGTAAAGTTTTTTGCATTATGTTAATCTTTGTGATTGTACATCAAATATTCCTACACTCATTTTATTTGCACAATACTATTCATGTTTTTATTATTTTTTCGGTTAAAGAAAATTTATCATATGAATGCTGTTAATTTTTCATACTTCAAGTTATTATCGCAAATACAATTTCTAATATTTCATTATATTAATTAAAAAAGATTAAAAAGATAGAAGAGAACACTCTATTTTTTTTATCTATATATAACATTAAATTCTATAGAACATCATCACACTGCACAATCACAATGATGTCGCAGAACAAAACAAGCAACAAGGAAAAAAAATCAGATTCCAAATCCTCAACTGAAGCTTCTGGGTCTGGGTCTGGGTCTGAGTCTAAACAAACAAAGCCAATTGTTGATTTGTGCCATGGGTGCAAGATGAAAATCCGCCCTTATGATGATATCCACATATACAAGTAAGTGGGGTGCAATGAAATGATACCTTTCATGTTTTCTTTCTTATAAACAAAGTAAACATGGTACTAAATAGAATTGTTTGGTTTGCAGGGGTTATAGATTTTGCTGCAATAGGTTATAGATTTTGCTGCAATAAATGTTGTAAGGCTTATTTTATTGTGAAAGGATAATTGATTTCATAGGTTTGATCTATAGTACCTTATGTAGATATACAAATTACCAAGTGTACCTTAAACTATAATTATCTTACTAATATTTAATATGAGCAATATTATAAGTTTCTATAGTTGTATGATGATCACCTTAACTTGTAGTTTTGAGGAAGTATTTAGTATCATAGTCATATCCGAATGCATGTAGGTTTAAGATGGAATTAATATAAGATTAAATGCCTAATGATAATATCCTACATTGATTATATGCGACGGAGAATATGTACTTAAATAGAGATATATTTATTAATTTAGATGAATTGTTTTTTTCTGAAAGAGAAAAACATAAAATCGTAATGATTGACTATTCGAAACATACAATATCGTACAAAGAAGATGTGGATCATGAGTTTGAAAAACTAGGTCTAGAAATATCAAAAGGATTATGTTGAAAAAATGTACATGAGTCTAGTATAAAGAGATCATTGTAAGAAGTAATCTAAGTTAGGCATAATAGGAGAAGTAATATATTTTGATCGAAATTCTTAATGAACTCACATGAATACTTTATTTTCGAACAATATGTTTCGATCAATAGTGATTCAATCATCGTTTCATCATAATTCAACTATAATTTAATCATAATTTGATATTCTTTTGTAAGAATAAACTCCGATTCAACCTTTTGACAGTAACATTTTGCTGTGTGTTTGTGGTTCATTCATACTAATATGCTATATTTGTAAACAAAATCATTTACATTTTTTTTAATATCCCTTTCAAAATTATTGAATATATGATCATTTGACTGCAGACCACCTAAATATCATTTTTTCATACCTTAAGTCATCCATAAATTTAACTATTCAAGATGAAAAACAAAATCAGTACTTCAAAAATTAAAAATTGAATTATATTAGTGGTCATAAATTTGAAAATAAAACAATAAACATAAAACGTTTACAATAGATAAAAAAAGTCAAGTTTAGTTCTTAATGCTCCGTAGCTATTGTTTTCAGCACGAAACAGTATCTCGGAACTAGATTTAGTGCTGTAAGAATTCCAAACTGAAATCTACTTGTGAATCGTCGCCTTTCTCCTCTTCGGTTTTGGTTTTGTTTTTGTCTTTTTTTTGGTTTCTCTCTACTCTAGAAAAATATGTTATTCTCTCCTCTTTTTTTTTTTTCAATGCAAATATTATTCATAACACTCATACTATTGTTGGCCAGAACTTATAGACCATGGGCAGCTAAATATCAATTATGTTCCTTCTTGTTTCTTGTCTCGTATTTATAAATAATATTATAATTAACAAAATATCACGCAACTATGTCGGAGAACAAGCCAACCAGCAAAAAAAGTACATCAAATTCAAAATCTTTATTCAAAGCTACTGCATCTAATTCTAGAAACTCTCTTCTTTATATATTCCATACATGCAATTGAAAAGCAGTGGTTGAAGTCCCTTCATATACCAGTTAGCGGGCTGGACTCAAATGCTATATTTCATGCATTTTTTGTCTAGATAAAGGAAACAAGGTACTGAATATAGATGTATTGGTTTGCAAGAATCAAAGATTCCATAGTAGTAAATATTATTCATATTATATGGCCTTGGAATTATTGCATTTTTTATGTTTGATTTCAAAACGTTAATAGATAGCATCTTTTGTATATACACAAATTACTTCGTGTACTCAATTATACAACAATTATTTGCCCATTATTCAATAAGAACATTATTATTTATTCCTATGTTAGTATGATGATCACCTTAACTTGTAACTTGAGTTATGTGAAATACCCATCAAAATTGAGATTGATCAAGCTGAGTTTGAAAGGTTCCAAAATCAGTCAGAGAGAGGTTAAAATATATAGAATCAGAAAACAACTTTTCAAAATATCAAAACGTTGAAAATGATACACGAGTTTAATGCAAAGACTTCATTGGGAGCAATATCCAACTTGGGGATGACAAACCATTCTCAATCAATGTTTTGAAATCCATAGAATCAAAACTATTTTGATAGAATTTTTCCATATTTTGAACATTATTAAATTTAATTTTTAAAAATCATTTATATTCTA
The DNA here is from genome assembly GCA_002189035.1 of Utricularia gibba. NCBI lineage: Eukaryota > Viridiplantae > Streptophyta > Magnoliopsida > Lamiales > Lentibulariaceae > Utricularia > Utricularia gibba. The sequence continues at coordinate 5,830,466 of NEEC01000002.1, read as the reverse complement.
TTAAAAACATCAAATGATAACTTCTTTCTAAAAATTGATTTTTGAAAAGTGTTCTTAAAATTAAAATTATAGTTATATCTATTTATTTATAAATAGTTATAATTAATACTATTATCAATAATTAATTAATTTAATTTAAAATTATAATTTTAATATAAAAATGTTTAAATTAAATTAAACATCAATTATAATTAAAAAATAATATAATAATTTTATAATATAAATGAAATATAAATATATGTTTTAAATTTGTAAAATATAATTATCAATAATTATTTAGAAGTATATCATTTAATTGTTGAAATCAAATCTTATTTTTTTACAAATCAAATATGAATTCATTATGTAATAATTATTCTAAAAAAATACTTCTAAGTATATGTCAATTCTTATTTTATCCAAAAATTTTTTTATTAAAATCAATTTTAAAATAACTTTTGCAGCATAGCCTCAATTCCTATTTCATTTCCCTCATTGCCTACATGTCCACACTATTTTAACAAACAAAACCAAAATTTATTTTTGATCCACATATTAAATATTGGATATATAATAATATAGATGCATATCATTTGAATATTCAATTTTTAATTATATGTTTTTTTAACATTCATATATTAATAAAAATTCTCTTATTTCTTTTATAAAATTCTATTTCGAATAATGTAATAGTAAATAATACATACGGTTTGCTAATCAAATTTCTCGGATGTTGGATTTTTTGAAATTGAATGCAATGTCGAAAGAGAATCGGCACGAACGTCATCATTTAAAATATTAAATTCTTTAAATGCCTTTAATGTTAAAGTCAATATCTTTTTGTAGAAAATAATCAAATTAATTTTTTTTTAATTTAGTTATGGTTTCAGTTTAAAATCGAAATCATTAAACTTGAACCAAACCGGAACTAAAATCATAATTGAACCATATGGTTTAATTCAAACCATGGTTTTAATTATTAAAAATTAATTTAAAAATAAAAATTCTATTTTCAATCATCCATAATCTCTTTTTTGCGTGTATGAAAATATTCCAAAAAATATTTATATTTTCAATATATTCATATGAACCATTGTGGATATCTGATAAACACAATATTTTTCGAAGTTTTTTTTATGTACTTATAATGATTGTTATGTATGTATGCATACACTGCGAAAAATGTTTCATGTATTCACAACATCATTTCTTTAAGTTTTTTTAGATACTCACAACGGATCACGTGGGTGTTTGAAATGATAGTTTGTGGATTCGAACCATTGATTCCATTGGATCCAAAATTGACAAATTGACTTGTTTTTGTTCAGTTTTCGTTTTAAATTGAGAATGGTACAAAAACTTAAACTATGATTCTAGTTTGAATTGTTTGCCATTATGCATAATATCAATCGATTAACTAATTTTGATTTTTTTACGGATGAAAATTGATATGCAGGATTGGGCCGACTTTTCGGGTTGCGGGTGGTATTGTGTCCTTTTTGCTGTCTGTTCAGTTTGATTGGATAACATAGAAGTAGGCGGGGATTTTTAACGGAAAACCACCGTGAGGCTGAAAAACCACGGAGCTGTCGGAACTCGCTGGAGAAAATGTTTACTAAACGGAGATGATGGAGAAAGATACAGATTGGTACAAATTGGGAGGCTAGGGATCCAATCCCTTCTCCTGTCATGATTCCTTTTATTTATAGAGGAGGCCAGTCTAGCCGATTCTTCACCTCGTGTCGGTTACTTTTGGACCTGCTATGCGACCCTGCTTTTCAAACATCGGCTGCCTATTCCTGTCATACGGTCATCGCTGTCAAATCTCTGACACATATCGGTTGCTGACTGGTGTTATCCTGTCAGAGCTCCTTTTGGAAGCCTTTTAAAATCCGATCATCCCCAACTGATTTATATCCCATCAGATTTTAATTTCTAATATCATTAATCATTTAAATATTTTAAATACTAATTTTTGTTTTATATTTATCATTGAAATATCACTTATTATTATAAATATAATTGTTTTAATAAATGTACATAGATTATAAACTTTTTTTGTATTATGTTAATCTTTACAGTTGTACATCATATATTCATACACTCATTATATTTATACGCTACTATTAGTTTTTATTAAAATCATTTTCTCACAGTTTTACAACTTTTTCCATTAGAGAAGGCGTGTCATATGAATGTATGTTAATTTTTCACACGTTAATTATTTAAGTTATTGTAACAAAATCCAATTTCCATTATTTTATTCTATAAAGGAATAAAAAGGCAGAAGTAATTACTCCATTCTGATGTGTATATATAATACTAATCTCTATATAACATTATTACATACTACACAATCACCATGATGTCGCAGAACAAAACAAGCAGCAAGGAAAACAAATCAAACTCCAAATCCTCCGCTGAAGCTTCTGGGTCGGCATCTACACAAGCAAAGCCAATTATTGATTTGTGTCATGCGTGCAAGAAGCAAATCCGCTATGCTTGTGACGCCCATGCCCACATATACAAGTAAGTGGAGTGCACTGAAATGATATCTTTCATTCTTATTTTTTTTCTATAAACAAAATAAACATGGAACTAAGTGAAGATGTTTAATTTGCAGGAATTACACATTCTGTTCTAATAAATGCCGCAAATATTATCTTACGTTGGAACGATGATTGATTTCATAGCCTTGATACATAGAACCTTATGTAGATACATAAATTACTTGTTGTATCTTAAACTATAATTATCTTACTATTATTCGATATGAGCAATATTATAAACTTCTATAGTAGTATGATGATTGACTTGTAGTTTTGAGAATATATTTAGAATTATAGCCAAATGTGAACGCATACTAATGGGTGGGACAAGAGCACATAGCAAAAATGTTGAGTGCTTAAAAGGAGATAATGTAATGTCATGGACATAATGACAATATGTCACATTGCCTTTTGACATGAGTGGGATCACAATCTGGAATGTAAAGGACTCCCATGATGTGTTAACAAAATGATGTGTAATATCACATAGAGTGTCGGCACTCTAAACATAAATCATATACAATAATGTTAAATGGTAATATTTTTTTTGGAAAAAGTAATCAAATTAAAAATTATTTTTATTTAAATATCACTTTTATTATAAGTATATCTATTTTAAATAAAAATAACATGTAGATCCTATATTTTAAAGTTTTTTTTGTATTTTGTTAATCTTTGTGGTATTACACTAAATATTGACATACGCATTGCACAATATAATTCATTTTTATCAAATCCATTTTCTTACAGTTTTACGCCTTTTTCTGTCAAAAAGATGTATCATATGAATATACATAATTTAATTACTTAAATCTTTGTAACAAAATCTAGTTTCCAAGATTCAGGTGTTTTAATTAAAAACAAATAGAAAGGTAGATGACTCAATATGATATTTATATATAGAACTCACCTCCATCAACACATCATTACAAACTACACGGTTGCAACCATGTCAGAGAACAAACGAACCTCATCACAAAGTTGTTGCATTTGGGTCTAGAAACTCTCTTCTTTATATATGTCATACATGCAAGGAAAAAATCAGTTGTCGAAGTCCCTTCATATACAAGTAGGTCGGCTGCACACAAATGCTACCTTTCATGCGTTCTTTGTTTAGATAAAGAAAGCATGGTACTGAATGGAAATGTATTGGTTTGCAGGGATAAAAGATTCTATACTGGTAAATGTTGTTCATATTATATGGCCCTGGAACTATAGCATATTGGATGATTGATTTTCAGACTATTAATAGATAGCATCTTTGGTACATAAACAAATGTAATATGCTGATTGCCTTAAGTTTTAGTTTTGGGGTTATGTTGAATACCCATCAATATTGAGATTGATCAGGTTGGGCTTGAAAGTTCCTAATCATTCATAGAGAGCATGAAATGCATAGAATCATAAAACTAGGTATTGAAATATCAAAATGATTATATTGAAAAGGATACGATAGTCTAATTGTAAGGTTAAGCACCTTGTGACGGTTACGATATCTCATATTGGTTATGAACGAGAGAGAAAGTATGCTTAAATAAAGGAAACATCTTAATCTTGCATGAGGTCTTTTCCTCCGAAGGGGAAAATGTAAAATCATGAGGGTCAAATGCCCAAAGTGGACAATATCATGCAAAACCAGGGTGAATCGTTACATTTGATATCAAAGTCAATTCTAGCTTGAACCAATGGTGGGATGAGATGGTATTCAACGAGGACATTAAGTGTCTAAGAGGGGAAGAATGTAAGACCAAATGACTTATGATGATTACAGTATCTTACATTGGCTACGAATAAGAGAGGAGACGTGCTTAAATAGATGAACCATCCTAATATTGTATGAGGCTTCTTTCCTAAAAGGGGATAACGTAAAACCATAATGGTTGGGAGCCCGAAACAAGCAATATCATGCAAGTCAAGATTGAGTCGTTACACTAATACAATGATTATTGAAATTAAGAATTCGATAGATCGAGCAAGCACACATAAATATGGATCAGATTAAAAAAATTAGAATCAATGAATTACTATTGATTTGGAATTTATTATATGCATAATAATTTCACTTTCAATTTTTCATATACAATTTGTATTAATACAGATCTCATCCAAAGCAATAACTAAAGTTGGGTGTGAAAAACCAATCTCAATTCCTATTTCATTCCAACATTAGAAAATCTAAAATTCACTCATTCCCACCTTTACTAGTCCAAACTATATTCACAAACCAAAAAAAAATATATCAATATATTATATATTGGATATATAATAACTTAGGTATATTCTAATTTTGTTATATCACTTGATTATTTGATTTTCAATTTTTATCATGTTCTATAAAATTGTTATATTAATAAATATATTCTAATTTTGTTATAAAATTTTATATCGAAAAATGTAATACTATATTATATATAAGGTTTTGTTAATATTTTTATTCAAAAAATATAAGATTCATAAATATTTTTTAAATGATAATATAATAAATTCGAAAGGATTAAATTAAATGCTATATTTAATTATATTATAAATGAATTCATTTACGGATATATGAAAATATATATATGTAATTTATTATCTTCAAAATATAACTTAAATACATATGTAGAAAATATTAATCAAATATCCAGAAATTCACAACGAAATGGAATCAAATTTTCTGGATATTTAATTTTGTGAAATAATTTGAATGCAATGTCGAAAAATAAGCAAAACTAACACCATCATTTATAATATTAAATTATTTAAATGTCTTCAATATTAATTTTTAATATATTTTTGTTGAAGGTAATCAAATTAAATATTAGTTTTGTAGAAACTTGCTCAAAATCGACTAAATGAATGTTTGGAATTCTTTAAAATCAATTTTATTCTAATAGAATTATTTTTTTCTTCGAAATATATATCAAATTCTATTTTAATGAGAATTAATATTTCAGAATAAATTCAATTTTATAAAAATCAATAGATAATAGCATTTATATGAAAATTAAGAATGAAATTACGATTATACACATTTTTATAAATTATAATAATTAATATTAATAAATCGACTAACTCACTTGATTTATATGAAAATAAATCTACTTAATATTAATCGATTAACCAATTTCGATTTTAATTTCATATTGTGAAAATTATTAATTATTTAAATATTTTTAATAAAAATTTATGTTTTATATTTATCATTTAAATATCAATTGCTATTATATATATAACTGTTTTTAATATAAATAACAATGTATGTCATATATTCTAAACTTTTTTGCATTATGTTAATCTTTGTGATTGTACATCAAATATTCCTACCTTCATTTTATTTGCACAATACTATTCATTTTTTATTTTATTTTTGGTTAAAGAAAATTTATCATATGAATGCTGTTAATTTTCACACTTTCAGTTATTATCACAAAATAAAATTTTTAATATTTTATTATATTAATTAAAAAAGAATAAAATATAGAATAAAACACTATATTCTGATATCTATATATAATACTAATCTTTATAGAACATTATTACATACTACACAGTCACCACAATGTCACAAAACAAAACAAGCAGCAAGGAAAAGAAATCAAACTCCAAATCCTCCACCGAAGCTTCTGGGTCTGCATCTACACATGCAAACCCAATTGTTGATTTGTGCCATTTGTGCAAGAAGCAAATTCCCTATTCTTGTGATGCCCACGCCCGCATATTCAAGTAAGTGGGGTGCACTGAAATGACATCTTTCATTCTTTTTTTTTTTTTTTATAAACAAGATAAACATGGAAGTAAGTGGAGATTTTTGGTTTGTAGGAATTACAGATTCTGTTCTAGTAAATGCCGCAAGTATTATATTAAGTTGGAACGATGGTTGACATAGTATTGATATATAGAATCTTGTGTAGATACATAAATTACTTGGTGTATCTTAAATTATAATTATCTTACTATTATTTGATATGAGTAATATTATAAACTTCTATAGTAGTATGACGATTGACTTAACTTGTAGTTTTGAGAGTACATTTAGCATTATAGCCAAATGTAGACGCATGCTAATGGGTGGGACAAGGGCACATGGCAAAAATGTTGTGTGTTTAAAAGGAGATATTGAAGGTCGGAGATCTAATGACAATATCTCACATTGATTACGAATATGAGTGGGGACGCACTTAAATAAAGGGTTTATCTTAATCTTGTGTGAGGTTTTTTCTTGAAAAAATAAACGTAAAACATAATGATTAGATATTTAAAACAAACAATATCATATATGGGAGTGTAGATCATGAATATGAAAACTCCCAATCATTCCAAGAGAGGATCAAATTTATAAAATCAAAAAACTAGGTCTCAAAGTATCAAAATGATTATATTTGAAGAGATACATGAGTCTAATGCAGAGAGTTCATTGTAAACATTCATTCCAAGTTGGGTATCATAGAAGAAGATGACATTAATGCAAGGTGTAATGCTCTGCAAATCATCAAACCAATCTCAATTACTATTTCATTTCAATATTAAAATAATCCAAAATTCATTCCCTAACACCATATTCTCAAATAAAACCAAATATTAATTTTTAATTCATAAATTATATATATTAATTTTCAACATATTGGACATATAATAATCAAATTTCTTAATTTTTATAAATTTGTATAGTATTCTTACATTAATATTTTATTATAAATTCCATCTGGAATAATGTAATACTATAAATTTTAATTAAGTTTTTTTAAATCATATTGTTTTTGTAAATTTTTGTCAATATTTTTATTCAAAAAATATAATTGAGTAATTGGGCCGAGCATTTATCAAGCTGCTCGAAGCTTGGCTCGATAAAGACTCGGCCTGAGTTCAATTTACATGAGTCTGAACCCGAGCTTCATCTATCAATCGGACTCGATGCACGTAATCGAGTCAAGCCTATCAAGCATGAGCTCGACTCGATACCTCAAGGCCCGACCCAAGTAATTAAGGGCTTAGAAGTATTGAAATCTTCAACACTTCATGGAAAATTGTACTAGAGTTTCGATTAATGTGCTTCATTAAAGCTGGAGGTACTACTAATATTACAACATGAAAACCCTATCTTGAACATAAACAAATTAACTAAAAAATACTGATCAAATAACCATAAATTCACAATGAAATGAAATCAAATTTTCATGAAATTGAATTTTTTAAAATAAATTCATAAAACCATTAATAAATTATCTCAATCCCCTTTTCCCTTCAGCTATAAATACAGACACTCGTGAGGCGTATCAAACACCGCAGCTCAGTAACATGGACTACACAACCGAAGAGACGTGTCCAAGTTCCACCGTCGTCCGAAACACGAAACCGAACGGAAAGGGAACATGTGAGAAGCTTGTGGAGTGCTGCGATTACTGCAAGAAGGGTCTCTCCCCGAAGGATACTGTCTTCATGTATAGGTACTAACTCACGAGAATAACTTGCTATCCCACATTGCTAGTTGAAGAGAAATTAAACTTATTTATATGATATATTAATTCATCAATGTTGATGGTTTTAAGAGTGAACTTGGCTTATTTTAATCTTTTGTCTTTTTGGTATTCGATTTACAATACAATTTTCAGGAACTTTGGGTACTGCTCCGAGCAATGCCGGCGTTTGCAGGAGGCGCTCGATGAAGCTGCATTATACAGGAAGGAGACGCATTCAAATCCAAGTATAAGATTACCCTATTTTGAAATGACGTCGGCATATCTGGAAAATAAGAAGAATAAATAAATGGCCAGTAACTATATATTTTTAGTGGATTATAATGAACTGTTCTTAAGTTTTGTAAATAAAAAAAAATGTAAGTTTTGGGGACGTTATTATACGCTCGTTATATATTAGAGCAACATTATAGTGATTGGCGTGAAATTGATATATTAAAAAAATTTATTATAAAAACATTCTAATGGAAATGCATGTTAAGTTAATGATTAGATAGCAATTGTTCTCTTCTCACAAGGGTTGTTTAACGACTCCAAAACGAATAGGAACACCCCATGAATCATTAACAACTCGATCATGATTTAATTAATAATTTAATATTTCAAAATTAAAAAAAAAAAGACATGTCAATTTATAAATTATATATATATATATATATATAATCATACATAAAAATTCATATTTTGTAAATATATAAATTTTTGAAATTATATTTTTTAAATAATTGTATTTATAAATATTATAAATCGGTAAATTATATTTTATATTATTACAACAATTTAAACAGGTTTGTATTAAAATTAAAATTTAAAAATTAATGTATTTTTAAATTTTAACCATAGTAGCATTCTTGTACTAAACTTTAAGCAGGTTAGTAATTTAATCATAGTAACATAATTTTAATCAAAATCATTTTTAAAACCAACTATTTCAAATTTATATACCATGGGATATCTAACATAAATTTAAATAATTTAAATTGATATATCAAACACATTTTTTTAATTTTAAACATGTTTAAAGAAACTTAAATAATGTAAAATGTGACAACATTCATATTTAAATATCATGTCAATTTTTTTGAAAAAATTTTGGATTTTGGATTGAATCCAAAAATTGAAATTTAGATTAAATTTTGGGAAAAATGATTAAAGCTTTCAATGCATTGGATTTAAACGACAAAAAATTAGATCGATATATTATATAAATACTACCTATAATCAAACAAAAACAAAAAAAAAACAAAAAAAAACAAGTCTTAACAGAATCGAAGACCAATTTGACTTGAGGGCATATATTAGAATACGCAATACTATATTGAAAAATGAAAATTAAATAATCAAGTATATAAGAAATTATAAATCATAAATAATCGATTGTATCTAATCTTTTCTATTGTTATTTACGTTTATTATATACTTAGACTTAATGTAATCATTTGCTAGATCCATCGGATCCTGAAATTCAATATGCTAACTCTCCACCTCGGTTTTCGTCCACTCTACCCCTCATTTCCTGCGATATCATGGAAAGTTCCGTTTCTAAGTTCCAATCCATCGGTTTGTAATAAAAGTTCTCCATGGCGGGATTGGCATTTAGTATGTGTGAAGAGAAGTGACAATATTGAATCCCAGTTGGAAATTCTCGGTTCCGGTGTTGATAGTGATGGTGAAATGGAGGATGAGGCAGATTTCTCTTGGCAGGGTGAAGCTAGAGAAAAGGATTATGACAGAGATCCTGAGCTGGCGGAGATTATTGGCTCTTCCCATGATAACCCTGCAAAGGCTAAGTCAAAGATAATTGGCTTTGAAATTGCTTAATCTCTATGCTGATGTTTTGATTTTGATTCTAGAGGAAACGACCCAGAGTGACAAGTTTTGCTTTTTTACGGTTTCTTTTGTTGGGAAAGGTTATGTTATATGAGTTAGTTTATAAATCCTTTGCTAGATGGAGGAGAGGTAGAGGAGGAAGAGAGATAAGATATTGCATACCAAAACTGGCTCGCCACACCCAATGATAGTAAAGTTTGACAAGTGAGCTTTCTAAAAATTTGTGCGATTACATTGTTGTCTTTGAACAAATCCAAGTAGCATTAGTTTCGCTCCTCCCTTTCCCAGGTTTTGGTTGATGGGAACACACAAATGTGTAGTTTGTTGAAAATTATGTGACTCTGTGCGGCCTATTGTTATTTCTTATTTAGAACTAATATTTGTTACATTTTGCTCTATAACTAGATTTTATTTAATGAATTTATGCATCGTTGTTAGTTCAATCTTAAACTAAGATTGAAATCATTATGTGATCCTGTATAAGTTAAGATACATAGCAAATATTTGTTCTTTATAATTGATCTCGAAATTCTATGGTGCAATTAGTGTTTTATTTGTATTTTATGAAAATTAACGCTTACAAATTTATTTGATACGAAAATTTAATTTCTTGCAATGATATCGAAATTTTGATTTATCAGACATGTAATATGTTGTAACATTGTTCAAGTGTTCATGTGGATTCTCTTCTATTTTTCCATAATACTTTGACATAAAACTTATCATGACTGGTTTTAATTCATTGATTGTATCATCAAAAAATCTAATGCACAATTCTCTATGTGTGTGATCTGTTGCATCTAGCTTATTCAAAGTTTTGCCATAATCTGATTAAATTGGTTTGTCGCTAGGAGTCTTTTCAATTTGGCTGATTTCCTTTCTCTCTTTTAGTTTTTCCTAACAATCCTCTCCATTTCAAAATTGAAATCAAAATCACCTATATAAGAAGAATGAAAATGCATCATTTATAACATATAAAAATTAAACACCGCTCGTCAACAATGTCACCAATTTAATAAACAGAAAATTTCATAAATCATGTTCAATTGCTAATTCTCGAATCAAATAAATTTATAAAACTTATTCTCATTCAAAAATCAATCAAAGAAGAGCATAATGGAATGAGGATAGAACATATGTGAAGTCTAATTTATTAGATCTCATGCTTTTTACGGTTGAAGAAAACTTATCATATAAATGTATATTAATTTTTCACGCATTAATTATTGAAGTTATTATCATAAAATACAATTTCTAATATTTCATTGTATTAATTAAAAAGGAATCAAAAGATAGAAGAGAGTACTCTATTCTAATATCTATATACAACATTAATTTCTATAGAACATCATCACAATATATAATCACAACGATGTCACATAACAAAACAAGCAACAAAGAAAAGAAATCAGTTACAAATCCTAAGTTGAATCTTCTAGGTGTGGGTCTACACAAACAAACCCAATTGTTGATTTGTGCCATGGGTGCAAAATGCAAATCCGTTCTTATCATGATGGCCACGTATATAAGTAGGGTGCATTGAAATGATACATTTTCATGCTTTCTTTTTTTATAGAAAAAGTAAATATGATATTAAATATAAGTGTTTGGTTTGCATGAATTATAGATTTTGTTATAGTAAATGCTGCAAGTATTTTTTTTTTTTTTGATTTCATAGCCTTGATCGATAGTACCTTGTGTAGATACACAGATTGCTATGTGTATCTTAAACTACATTTATCTTACTATTATTTAATATGATACTATAACTTTCTATAGTAGTAGGATGATCACCTTAACTTGTAGTTTTGAGGGATGGATCATTCAGTATCATAGCCAAACCCGAACGCATTCTAGTATAAAATGAGATGAATGTAAGATCAGAAATCTAATGATGATATTCCACATTAATTATGTGCTGTGAAAAGTGTATGTTTAAATTCATGGATCTTTATAATTTTATATGATATTTTTTTTAGAAAAAAGAATAACATAAAACCGTGAAAATAGATTATTCGAAACGGAAAATATCGTACAAAGGAAGTATAGGTGATGAGTTTGAAAAACTAGGTTTAGAAATATCAAAACTATTGCATTGAAAAAAATACATAAGTACAATAAAAAGAGCTTATTGTAAGTATATAAGTTGATCATCATAGGATAAGATGACATTAATGTAAAAAAAAATCTAAAATTCACTCATTCAAACTATATTCACAAACAAGACCAAAAATTATGTTTATACATAAATTATAGATATTGATTTTAAATATATTGGACAAAAAATAATTTAGATACAGATCATTTAATTATTCAATTTCAATTTTATCAGTTTTTATAATTTTCTCTTATATTAATATCTTATTATAATTTCTATCTCGAATAATGTAATACAACACATTTTAATTAAAATTTCTTGAATTATATTGTTTTTATATATTTTTTTAATACTCATATTCAAAAATATAATTGATTATATTATAAATTCAAAAAGATTAAATTAAATGATACATTTAATCATGAATAAGATATCTGAAAAATATATAATATTATAACATGAAATACCTATCTTGAACATATAATATTAAATATATATGTAAAAAATATTGATGAAATATCCACAATTCACAATGAAACGAAATCAAATTTTCTGTAAATTGAATTTTTTAAAATAAAATTCATAAAACCATTAATAAATTATCCCAATTCCCTTTCCCTCAACTCTTTCAATGTCAGGTGATTACAAGTGCCCAAAGACTTCCCACCCTTCAGCTATATATTCAGACACTTGTGAAGCGTATCGGACACCGCAGCGCAGCGACATGGACTACCCAACGGACGAAGATACGTCAACAAGTTCCAGCATCTTCTCCATCGTCCCAGACACGAAACCCATCGGAAATGGAGCAGGTGAGAAGCTTCTGGAGCGCTGCGATTACTGCAAGAAGAACGTCTTCATGTACAGGTAACTCACTCGCACTCTCTATGCATCGCATTTGTGGTGGGTGACGACGCTCTGAGATGCGGTGGGTTTCACTTTTCAGGGACTGTGGGTACTGCTCCGAGCAATGCCGGCGTTTGCAGATGGCGCTCGATGAAGCTGCATTGCAAAGGAGGGCGGCGCCGGGAACGGATCTAAATATAGAAAGACCCTATTTTAGAATGACGTCGGCGTATATGAAAAATAAGAAGGATAAGTAAATGACGGGTAATTATATATTTTTAATGGATTATAGTAACTGGTGTCAAATTGATATATTAAAAAATTATTATTAAATAAAAATTTTAATATAAAAACATAAATGACACAATTCTAATGGAAATGCATGTTAAGTTAATGATTAGATAGCTATTGTTCTCTTCTCATTAGACTAAAAAGTCCTACTTCACTCTGTGAAAATCAACAGTTTAATAAAAGTCCATGTATTAAAAACTATACTTCAATCGCAGTTTAACATTTTTCAACCATTAATCATTCATCATAATGTTTAAATTAAACTTGAGTCATTTTAAAATAGAAAAAAAAATATGAATCACGATTCAATAACAATTCAACTGTGATTCAATTATAATTTAATTAGAATAAATTGAGAGTCTGAAATTCAAAAAAAAAAATCGATGATTTTAACGAATTGTATCAAACATGATCTAATTTAATTGAAATTTATTGGGATCAATTAGAAAATTGATCATTTGTCAGAATATGTGCAAAAAATGATTATTTTATATGTCATTTTTTTAGAATTATCCGTTTATTAGGGTTTTCAAATCATTGTGTGGAAAATATATTGGGCTTGGGCCCGGATCTTTCAATTATTGCGGCTCAATGTTTCTGTGAATTATATTTTCCATGGCGATTTTCCGTTTCCTGAAGCCGAACTTCAAGCCTCGTGATGCTGGCTCTCCAGCCTGGTTTGCGTCCGCTCTACCCCTCATTTCCTGCAATATCATGGAAACTTCCGTTTCTAAGCTCCAACCCGTCTTTTTGTAATAAAAGATCCCCATGGCGGGGTTGGCATTTCGTCTGTGTGAAGAGAAGCGACAATATCGGGTCCCGGGTGGAAATTCTCGGTTCTGGTGTTGAGAGTGATGATGAAATGGAGGATGATACAGATTTCTCTTGGCGGGGTGAAGCAAGAGAAAAGGATTATGACAGAGATCCTGAGCTTGCGGAGATTATTGGCGCTTCCCTTGATGACCCTGCAAAGGCTAAGTCAAAGGTAAGTGGCTTTAAAATTGCGTAATCTCTATGCTGATGTTTCGATTTTGATTCTAGAGGAAACTACCCACTGTGATATGTTTTGCTTCTTTACGGATTTCTTTTGTTGGAAAGTGATGTTATATGATTTAGTTTATAAATCCTTTGCTAGATGGAAGAGCGACTGAGGAGGAAGAGGGATAAGATATTGCATACCAAAACTGGCTCGCCACACCCAATGAAAGTAAAGTTTAACAAGTGAGCTTTCTGAAGATTTCTGCACTTACATTGGTGTCGTTGAATAAATCCAAGTAGCATTAGTTTGGCTCCCCGCATCCCCTTTCCCAGGTTTTGGTTGATTGGAACAGAGAAATGTGTAGTTTGTTGAAAGTTATGTGCCTCTGTGCAGGCTACTCAAGTGACCTTGGTAAATAAAATCATTTTCTTCTCTAGCGGTGTACATGGATCATTAGAGCACCTAGGTTGAGTGTCTTTTTTTATGGAACTAAGAACCAAAAAATAGTTTATTCAGCCATTCGCATTAATGAGACTTGGATTTTGCTGGAGGGGTTACTGCAGTAGAGAGTTCATTGGCATGCTTTAGGATGTGTTTTTTTTCCTTCTAGCACTCCTGCATTGGTCTGTGCAATTATAAGCTAGTTGCTGAGGAATCAATTTTCTCTGGACACGACCCAGGTTTGACTTCTCTAATTCATACATATGGTTGGAGTTCTACAATGCCCCACTCGAGAAGGATGTTTCCCTGATATGTGATGTAAGTGTATTCAGCTTTAGTTTCATTGATATAATTTGTATCATGCCTATTTCAATTATTACCAGAAAAAATGTTCAGACTATTCGTGCATGGCACATTGTTGGACGGCTTGGTGGGTGCAATGCCATGAATATGCAGGTATGCTTCTCATATCTCTGTATTGTTTATACTGCAAACTTTAGAAGAGAAGGGGTCTAGGGTGACTCCATTTCGAAACCTGTTTCATATTGATATTTGATTTCTTTTCTCAACAGTTGTCACAATCCCCTCTCGACAAAACACCAAGTTATGATGCTATTCAAGGTGCAAATGTTACACCAACCACCTTTTACAACATCGGTGAACTTGAAATCCAAGATAACTTAGCTCGAATATGGTAAAAATTTGGATATCTTTATGGGTTTGTTCCCTTGCTTTCTTCATTCGGAGACTTAGAGTTCGTAATTCCAGGGTGGATATTGGCACCTCAGAACCTTTGCTGCTGGATATTTTGATTAATGCCCTGACTCAAGTGAGCTCTGAGTAAGAATCTCAAGTACCCGTCCTCATGAATATGGCTGTCTCTGGAGCTTTGCATTCACTTTTGAATTCTACGCATTCCATGACTTCAGAGACTTTAGTTTGCACGCTTGTTGCTATGCAGTTACATAGGAATCAAGCAAATGACTTTTGGTGGAACTGAAATGGAGAATTGGCAGGAAGACTTTAAAACAGAGGATACTGGGTACACTGTGCATAAGATTTAGGAAAACATGGTGGCTCCTTGTAGGAGTGATCATTTGTTGCTCTATCTAAAATTGGGATAGTCTGTCCATCATGAATTGTAGGTATTTAAGTATGGATTGTATTTCTTTCTTGTTTGCAGTTCTAAATATCCCATTGACTTTTACATGTTCTTCTTCATGTAAGTTTGAATACTTATTAGTAATATGTCTCAATTTTGCATACTAATAAGTTTGGATACCTATCAGTAAGTTTGGATACTAACATGCTCTTCTTCAACTAACATTTCTTGTCAGATCAATTTTTGATGTTTTTAGGTTGCACTACACTTTATAAACTCTTATATTTGAATCTTATAATTTGATAATATGACTGTAGTGTTCAGCCAATTGTTCAAGTAAACCTACAGCCTCCTGTGAGTGTTTTTTTTTCTCAATAAATCTATAACACCTGAATCAACTATTGCACAATTAATACAAAGTAATCCATCATAAAAAATACTTTACCAGTACATTAGTCCAAAATTTGTGGTACGTACAAGATCCTAAATGATGGTTCAAATGTTATCAATATTTGTGAAGTTATTCTTCATTCAATTGTTCGATACCATTGATTTTTTTTTTTTTTAATTTCCTCTATCTTAAAAACTGAAAAATATTTAATTAAACCATTTTTTTTCGTTTTAGATCAATCAATTATTTTTCGACATCTAACATACTTAAATCACATCTTTGTGTTCTCTTTTATTATGAATTGAAATGATTTCAAATAGATAACATACTCTATCATTTCACTATTTTTGAAGGATATATAAATTGTTAACATTGTCCAAGTGTTCATATGGATTATCTACCTCTTTTTCATAATACTTTGACATAAAATTTATCATGATTTGTTTTAATTCATTAGTTGTATTATAAAAAAAATCTAAACACAACTCCCTATATGTGTAATCTGATGCATATAGTTTGTTCAAAGTTGTCTCTTGTTTTACCATACTCAAATTAAATTAGTTTGTAGTTAGGATTCTCCTCAATTTGGCTGCTTCTCTTATTCTATTTTAGTTCTTCCTAGCAACCCTCTCAATTTGAGAATTGAAATCAAAATCACCTATACAAGAAGAAATGCAAATGCATCAATTATAACACTTAACAATTAAACACCCCTCCTTGGCAATGACACCAATTCGATTAACTAAAAATTTCACCAATCATGTTCAATTGTTAATTTTTATATTAAATAAATTTATAAAATGCATTCTCAGTCAAACATCAATCAAATATGAGCATAATGGAATGAGTGTAGAACATGAAGAGCAAGATTTTTTGTGTGTGAATACTAATGCATTTTGTTTCATTAAAATTGAATATTAGGTCTAATCTAGAACTAACAAAATTCAATTGTAGGATACGACAAAATCGATAAATAAGCAAATCAAATTATTGTATAAAAATAAATAATACGATACTTTGAATCTTTTCACAAGTGATATGTTCATCAATATAAGTATTTCATCCAAACTAAAAATCATTCATCAAATAAAATAGAAGGTTTAAATCTATCTAAATTCTTTATTCTCCCTAACCTTTGCTCTACTTCTAGTTAGGTTTATATTAAAATAAATATATCATCTATTCTTCCTTTTGGAACTATTTTGTTTTCATAAAGAATTAGTATAATAATCTAATTAGTATGATCTAATAATCAATAATTATACTTACTTCATTTTGGCCTCAAAGAACAACAAAATTGATTTTACAAAATAATATCATCAACATATCTCAAGTCTCAAAGTAACAAAAAGAAATCAAACAACAACATTAATAAAAACAGCTTCACACCTTTTCAATTTTTCTCTCTCCTTTTATCTCCAATTTTCTTCTCATATCCTATGCACCATTGGCTTATTGGGATTTGATTTGCTAAAAATGCGACGCATAACTCTAATGTAGAAGATTAAATTAAGATTGATATTAAATCAAAGATTTAATCACAATCTTAAATATAATGTTAAAATCATGCTGATACTCGCAAAAATATTAAAATTCTATTTAAAATCCTAACTTTTTCGGATAACACCATTCTTTTTTTCATCCAAAACTATTGAAATTTATGTATTATCAGTGGTATTAAAGTGGTACCGTTCATGCTTTATTATTATTATTTTTGAATAAAGTAAACATGATACTCAATGAATATGTATATATGTACTAAGATTATATATTAGTACATATCATATGTCTTATCTTATACTGCGAGGATGACATACTTCATAGAGTTGATAGATAGTACTTTTTACAAATACACAAATTACCGTGTGCATATTTAAAACTACAGTTATTTTTTTATTACTAAGTATGAGCAACACTATGACTTTCATTAGTATGATTATTCACTTAACTTGAAGATTTGGAGGTATACTAAATACCTACAAAATTGACATTGATGAGATTGATTTTGAAATCCCTCAATTATTAATGCTTTATTTTATAATATTTATATATTATACATATAATTTTATTTTTATTTATAAAATTCTATATCGAATAAAATAATATTATATTATATATGAGGTTTTGTTAATATTTTTATTCAAAAATATATAATTCATACACACGACTTTAATCACAATGTTATATTTAATTACAATATTATAAATTTTAAAATTAAATTAAATGATATAGTTAATTATATTATCATTAAATTCATTTAGCGATATATAAAAATATATATAATATTATAACATTAAGTTTCTATCTCTAACATATAAAATTAAATACATATGTAAAATATATTAATCAAATAATCAAAAATTCACAACGAAATTGAATTAAATTTTTTGAATATTGAATTTTCGAAATAATTTAAATGTAATCTCGAAATAGAAGCAACACTAACATCATCATTTATAATATTAAAGTTTTAAATGTATTCAATGTTAAATGTTGATATGTTTTAGTAAAAAATAATTAAATTAAATATTATAATTATTATTTGTTATTGCACAAATAGCTTCTTAGAAGTTCCTTCTAAATCGACTAACTCAATTATAACTTAATATTAATCGGTTACCCAATTTTGATTTTAATTTTTAATTTTGAAAATTACTAATCTTTTAAATATTTAAATAGAAATTTGTGTTTTATACTTATCATTCAAAATAATTTTTTATTATAAATATAACTATTTTAATACAAATAACAATGTGGTTCATATATTCTAAACGTTTTTATGTTATGTTAATCTTTGTAGTAGTACACCAAATATTCATATACTTGACTTATTTGTATGATATTATTCGTTTTTATTAAATTAATTTTCGATGATTTTATAGTTGAAGAAAACTTATTATATGAATTCCTATTAATTTTTTACACTTTAATTATTCAAATTATTGTAACAACATTTAATTTCTAATATTTCATTGTATTAATTAAAAAAGAATAAAAAGACAATAGTTATTACTTCATTTTTATATTTATATATAATATTAACCTCTATATA
The DNA here is from genome assembly GCA_002189035.1 of Utricularia gibba. Taxonomy (NCBI): domain Eukaryota; kingdom Viridiplantae; phylum Streptophyta; class Magnoliopsida; order Lamiales; family Lentibulariaceae; genus Utricularia; species Utricularia gibba. The sequence continues at coordinate 5,811,452 of NEEC01000002.1, read as the reverse complement.
ATATCATTGCACACTCCATAATCACAACGATGTCGAAAAACAAAACAAGCAACAAGGAAAAGAAATCAGACTCCAAATCCTCAGCCAAAGATTCTGGGTCTGGGTCTACACAAGCAAACCTAATTGGTTATTTGTGCCATGAGTGCAAGACGCCAATCCGCTATGCTTGTGATGCCTTCAAATACAAGTAAGCAGAGTGTACTAAAATGATAACTTTCATTTTTTTTTTCTATAGACAAAATAAACATGGCACTAAGTGGAGATATTTGGTTTGCAGGAATTACAAATTCTGTTGTAGTGATTGCCGCAAGTATTATATGATGTCAGAACTACGATTGACTTGAGAGCCTTGATAGATAGTAACTTTTGTAGATATACAAATTGGTGCATGTATCTTAAACTACAATCATCTTACTATTATTTAATATGAGCAATATTATAACTTTCTATAATAACATGATGATCACTTGTTTTGAGGTTATATTTGGTATTAGAATTAAATCTAAACACATGTTAATGGTGGGACAAGGGTCATTCAATTAAAATACTGAGTGTCTAATAATGGTAGAATATAAGATTATGGGCCTAATGACAATACACCATATTGATTATAAACGGGAGAAGAGACATACTTAAATACAAAGATCTTCTTAATCTTATACAGAATATTTTCTTCAAAAAAATAGAACGTAAAACCATGAAGTTTGAATATCTAAAACGGAAAATATCGTATAAATTGAGTGTGGGTCATAAGTTTGAAACCTTCCAACCATTTAAAGATAGGAACAAATGCATAGAATTAGAGAACTCGATCTCAAAATATAAAAACGATTGTACTGGAGGCCGAATGCAAAGATTGTAAGCAATAACTCAATGTGGGTTTCATAGAAGAAGATAACACTAGTGTAGGTCATAACGCTCTCGAACTCATCAAGCCAACCCTAATTATTATTTCATTTCAATATTACAAAATCTAAAATTCACTCCTTAAAACCATATTCACAAATAAAACCAAAAATTATTTTTTTATCCATAAATTATAAATATTAATTTTCAATATATTGGACATATAATAATTTAGAAACCGATCATTTAAATATTCCATTTTCAATTTTATCAGCTTTTATAGTTTTCCCTTGTATTAATATTTTGTTATAAACCCTTGTATCGAATAATGTAACACTACAAATTTAATTAGGTTTTCTTCAATTATATTGTTTATAAGTTTTGTTAATATATTTATTCAAAAAATATAGTTGATTATGTTATAAATTCAAAAAGAGAATAAATTAAATAATACATTTAATTACATTATTAGTGAATAGGATATCTGAATATATATATTATAACATTAAATCCCTATATTAAACATATAATATTAAATAAATATGTAAAAAAAATATTAATCAAATATCCCCAAATTCACAACGAAATGGAATCAAATTTTCTCAAAATTGAATTTTCTAAAATAAATTCATAAAACCATTCATGAATTATCTCATGAGTAAGATTTAGTAAAACATGGTGACTCCTTGTGTGTTGTAACTTCTAAATTCTCATAGCTGTATTGCTCCAGTACAAGCTGCTTCCGGGAGGCTTAGGTTGTAGGGTTAGCTTTTGTTGTATGTTGCAGATTTGGGATTTCTTGTCACTTTAACATGTTGCAGTAGATGGCATACAAATTTGTTAGAGTTGTACTCGATTCGAATCGGAATTGCATGGTTCAAGAACTCTAATAAATTTCAGGCCGGATTGAGATATTTGAAATCGAAAAATCGTGTTTCCGATTAGTGCAAAATCAATGGAACCGACGATTTCAGTTTGAAATGGTTCTAGGCACATTTAATAGATGTTTTGAGAACTTGAAATAATATTTTAAAGAATTATGCATTTTCTAGATACATTTAACGATTCATATGAATGCTTAGAAAATATTCATTATTTTTAAGATTGTTTATAAACATTACAATCATTATGAAAATCTGAAAAATCTCTTAAAAAAATAACACATTTTACAGATAACCACAAAAGCTCATGTAAATGTCTGAAAATTAATCTCCAAAATAATTATTCGATTGTGATTTCAATTCGATTCAAAATTTAAAAATTTGATTTCGGTTCGAAACTAGAACCAAAGTTTATAGTAAACTGTAGTTTATGAATGGACAATTTGAGAAAACCGTTCTGAACCTATCACAACTCTAAAATTTATTTTAAAAAAGTTAGGCTGAGAATATCCTCTCCAGATACAAACCAAGTGTTCCATTTGATGCTCGAAGTTCAGATGGGATCCAATAAAATTCTTGTTTTGTACACAGAAATATGGGATGGAGAACACTGGGAGGGGAATAGATATGTGTATTGCAATTCATTCTCTCTGCGATCACTTTGAGTCTTTTATCCATTTGTAAAGCGAAGAGCTTTTTCATTCCCAATGTGGTGATTGAGCCCCTGTCATTCTTTCTGCAAGAATCAAGACATTGGTACATGGTAAATCAAAAGCTAAACGCACAAGAAGAAAGCAGAGCAGCAGTTGAATAGGATATCAACTTTGAGCTATTCATTCATCCATAGCGCGCTATGCTCCAGTTGATTCCTGTAGCTGAGGTGAGGTTTCCAGGATGAGATCACCAACGCCTCTCGGGGGGCCGATGCTGCAACGAGCGGTGTTATGCAGCTCGATGGCCTCTTTCACCTTCTGGAACTAAAGGGAAAGCACAACATCAAATTAGAAAAGGGATCCTGTAAATGCTACGGTGTTGGGAATGAAGAAGAGGAAGCAGCTGGTGTCACTTACCTTTGCCAGGGAGCATGAGAAGGACTCTAGCTGTCCATCAGCTCCACGGTAGAAGTGGAAATGGGGAAGCACCTTGACGTTCAAGCTCTTGCACATGGGCTTGTTTTCATCAAAATTAACTTTCAGAAACAAGATGTCTGCATGATCCTTGGCTGTTCGGCAGAGCTGAGTATCACACTCACTGTTATAAAATTTTCATAATTTTTGGAACCAGACAACAATAACAGCCATGGAGTACAGTGAACCGTAAATAAAGAGAATGGGGTCCTAAAGAATCACCCTAACTTGTCTTCCCTGTTACCAATCAAATGAAAAGGCTGGTAACTTAGAGCCCATAAGTAAGGTTGCTAGGAAAACATCCTTATGCAAACGATGCAAGCACAATATCAAAGGGAACGTCTTGATAAGGTAAAAAACATGCACCAAAGAAGGTATGCAAAAAAGAGCAGTTATCACAATTGCCAGAAGGAGTTGTAGCCATATTGCTTATAATCAGAATCTCCAAGTGTCAACGTCAATGAAGAATTGAAATGATGAAACTTGAGAACTGGAATACCTCGATAGGGTACATATACAAGTAAAACATGTGAAGCTATCATGAACTTAGTATGACGTGTAGTAATAATGAGTATAGAACAGCCAGGCCAGAAAGAGAGAAGTGGAGCTCGTAAACCCCCAACAAACGAAAATTATGTTTCACCAGAAAATGATACTGATTAGGCCAATAAAGGGTACAGAATGATTACCTTGGGAAACAGTGCTCGGCATGAAGCACACCATGTTCCATAGAACTCCACGATAACAAGTCGTTCTCCAGCCTCCCTCAAGGCATTTAGAAATTCCTGAGTTGAATGAATATCAATCATGTTGGGGCCTCCATTTCTTTCCCACCATTTGGGTTGCTCGGTTTCAGTCACAGTTGCATGTACCTGATACGGAAAATGAAAACAGGTCTAAAAATAGCTTGAGAAGGGAGAAGAAAGGAGTTATGATCGACTATGGCCAGTCAAAAGCATGTACTAGCATTAAAATGCTGGGAATGCATTCAAAAGACAAGGAACAATAGCAGCATAGTCGCATGGACTACAAAAAATCATCATGAACAGCGTTCGATAGTATCAGATACAAGGATGTCCACCCATAAACAATGGGTTAGCATTTTTCACGAGACTCTTTCTCTTCTATCAGTCAATTATACAAAAAGCAGAAACTTTGCAAGCTTATATGCCTCCAGCATTCAAATAGAAGGAAAAACATGTAGCCCAAGGAGAATTTGATCATCCAATATGTTTACGACACAATACTCTGAGCTCTTTCATCACCTTCAAAGAAGCCGTCCGCTGTCGGGATGCGAAGGTAATTGGGTAAAGGAAACCGGAAGGGGTAGAACACACCTCCGAAATTGAAGCTGCTCTTCGTTTATTACCTCCTGGAGAAGCCCGTCGATGAAGATTCAATATGTTGCAAACAGGAGGCAACAGCGAAGAAGAAATCCCCAAGGAATTGGAAGACAATTTGACCAAACCATCCATTTCAACTCCGATCAATTCTTATCCACTACCGGCCCTTTTGATCAGGTACCCGTACAACTTCAAATAGAAGATGCTGTGCTAGTCACACGAAATTGGGGAGTCAAAAACCAACACAGGGGAAGCTCAAGTTGCAAAGAAACGTTGGACTGGAAAAGCGACACCCCAGGCCACATCTTTTTTCCTGATACAATTTACCAATTCATCTCAGGACTACGCAAAACGCGAGTAGAAATGTTGGAATTAAAGCAACTCAGGAATATGGATATGTGGGCGAATGTCAACCATAAACTTGTCATCACGGAGGATATACACTTGTAGCTGTCTACAGAAGCTGGGCCAACCATTTCTGGCTTCTCCGTCCTCCCCAATTCGAAACATATGCATTATTTTACGCTTCAATGGTGGCACTTGTTCTGCGTATTTGTTGACAGTGCAGGAAACATGAGCAAACAGAATGTATTCATGCGCACTGCTCTTACTCACTCTTAAGAGATTCTGTCTATCAATCCGCAACAAGGAAGTCAAGTACCATCACAATAGGTAAAGAAAGAACTCAGCTTTCCTGTACTATGAATCAACAACCCATCTTAGGAACACTAGAGATCATGTTCAGTGAATAGGCAAAAGAATGTTCTCTGAAAATGATGAACTCCCATTATTAGGAGCTCCATGGATGTTGAGGATGGCTATAACTACGTTGTATATCTCAATGTTCTCAAAAGAAGGGATCTTGAACCCCTTCCGAAACCGAGGCCCATGAGCAACAAAAATTGATCTCATGGAAAAAAATGCGTTGTCATATCCATGTGATCCTCCACATTCCTGATTTTTGCCTCTAGTTTGCTCAACCTTGTATCCTTCTTCAGGCAATCCTATGATCGGCGGAATCCGATCACCGGAGGAATAGTGAAGCCGGCTTGGAAGATCATCCCTTAGGTACACTTTCAAGTGCTGACCATTATCCACATACTTCAGCCCCTCATTCATCTTGTTCACAACTTCCTTGAGCGAAAAGTTGGATGGAGGACGAATGGCGAGCACCGGTGAATACGAATTAATCCAATCACTCTTGATGTCGATCCATTTTGAAAGATCATCTATGAAGATCAACTTCTTGTCACAGGTGCCAACCATTCCATGATCACCAACCAAAATGATACTCACATCCTCAAAGACTTGTCTCGCTTCTAAGCCTTTGATTAACTTTCCGAGCATATCGTCCACTCTGATAATTGCCTCAGTGATCTGAGGATCATCTGGCCCAACTCTGTGCCCTTGATGATCAGGATCTTCAAAGTACAATGATATAAAAGAAGGAATCTCATCATTCGGCAAATCAAAATACCCAAGAACAGTCTCAACTCTATCTTCAAAAGGCACAGAGCTATTGTAAGACATGCAATACTTCTCAGGGCAATTCCAGGATCCTTTCTTTACCTCAGAACCGGGCCAAAAGTATGGCATAGCTTTCAACCCGTTGTTCACCACTGTTTCCCACAAGGGTTCACCAAGCCACCATTTCGGTTCATGGTTAGATGTTGTGAAGAAATCACCCGTTTCTGGATCAGAGAAGAAGTTATTGATTATCCCATGGTAAGCTGGGTATAAGCCTGTGGCAACAGAGTAATGATTCGGGAAAGTTAGAGTTGGAAATACGGGAATCAAGCCCATCTCAGCTTCAGTCCCGTTCTTGATTAGCCTCTCTAAATTCGGCATATTCGCCTTGAATTGGTACCCAAATCTAAAGCCATCAGAAGAAATCAGTATAACAACTGGGCTTTTCAGCTTCTTCAGTGGTCTCGATACTTCTCTCCCATGCCTCGAATTCGCCGATGAAGTATAGAAAAACAAGAACGCAAAGGCAGCGGCTGCAGACAGAGCAATGCATGTAGTGAGAACGAGGCACATGAACGCACCAGTGGTGGATGCAGATTTTTTGATGGAATCAGGAGAGGAAGAGTCCGAAACTGGCGATAGAAGAGCCGCATCACAATGGTCTTCTTCTTCGAGAATCACAGATTCGGATACTTTATCAATCGAGGTCAACACTGGTACGGTTTCGGAATCCATTTTAGCGATCTGGTAGCGCCAGAAGTCAAGAAAGTAGGTTTCTTCGGCTTTCTCGATCAAACGAAACCCAAGATGGAAACTTCGCAAACCTATCAGAAAAGAACTCTGATAAATAGCTGCAATGGAGTCAACGACAGCACGCATGCTGGAGTCTGAAGTATGGGATCTTACCAGCAGATGCGGAAGAGTTAGTTAACAGAGAGCAATCAGATGCCCCAGTAAAACAGCCAAGTCGTTGTGTAACAAGTTACCGTGGTCAGTGGTCAAGATATGGACTTTTACTCCCTGGGTTCAAGATCTATATGTTGAGATGAAGAGGATGAAGTATTTGGGGGTTCAAAATAAGAACAAAACCCGTTCAATGAAGCAACAAAATCTAGTTGAAGGATTAATGCAATACAATAGCTTCCCTTCTCCTCACGGCTCCAACTCAAGGTCTGATCATTCATCTGCATACCGACCCTCCCCCTCTTTATCCTTGAGGAAACCAAGGAACGCAAGAAAGCCGAAGAAGAAGAAGCCTCCAGACCAGTGGCCACCACCGCCACCTCCCCCGCCTCCGCCATCACCATCATCGCGTGGTGGAAATCCGGTTCCACCATCATCCAGCTCTGGAGACTTTTCTTTCCCTGAAACAAGCTTCCGATTAAGTTTGTTATAATTTGAGGATACATTCTTCCTGAATCCCATCTAAAGTTTGAAGTATCCAATGTACCTAAAGATTCAACAACCTCATGTGCCTTGTTTCTTCACATCAAATGAATTTTATAACCAAGGACGAAGAAAATTGTGATTTACCAGGTGCAACTGTTATAGTTGATGATTGCCTTGTTACTGTTTGGGTCTGCTCAGCACCACATCTGGCGTTCTACAGAGGAAAAAAATAGATCTGAGTGCATGAGAATATCCCAAAAATCAGCTTAATGAAGAGCAAGGGTGTTTCCAACGACGATGGCAGCACAAAAGTAACATGCACAAAAGATGATGGCAGGACATCAGAACTGAAAATTCTAAATTTCTTATGTGGAGCAAAAATTACCAGGGCTGCACTGCATGTTACAGAAGAATACTTTGATCTAGAAACACCATTCATACTGACTCCTCTCTCTAACTGATGAAACTTCAAGCTTAATTGTTTGCCAAAAGCTGCCCGAGGCGAAACATTTTTCTTAAGCTTCAAACACTGCCCTTCTGAATGAGCTGTGAGAAATAGATAAACAAAGAGAACTAAGCGTGTGTGATTACACTTTTTCAATCAAATTTTCATACAATGCTCGTTTATGGTTCTGGGACTAGTGAGTAATAGAAAAGTACCCGCACAAATGAGAAATGCAATTCGGTTATACTATCAAGATGTTGCAACATCACACTGACTGAAGTCCCATCTGAGGTTCCTATCCAGCTACGCAGGTTTATAGCTTAAGAAAGAAAACTATTTCACATGATAAACAATGATTTTAAGAATACTAAACAGTTCAAACACGAAGATAAACACAAGCAACCTCTACAGCCATGAAACTCGCTAAAATAAATGTACACAACTACGCACCTAGGGGCAGTGAAGTGACTGAACTTGCAATGCTTGTGGCTAGAGACATCTTCCACCTACCTAATGACACTAACTGTAACAATTTTCACGTATAAAATTATAGCAGCAATGATGAACTCATCTGTATCTCCACGCTGAGTTGAAATCCTTCAAGAAAAAGAAAAAGAAAAAAAAATGATCCTTCTCTTAACATCAAACCACCATAAAGGTAAGATGCGATACATACCAGCACCAAATCATTTGCTAGTAATACGTAAAGCCAAAATTCAAAACCTTGAATACGCCAAACATAAAAACACCATAACAGGGCAACCCTTCAAAAGAAAATCCCCCCTAACTATCCTAAGGAATATGACATCGGAATTCAATAAGAAAGAAAATACGCCACACTTTCAAGGGATCAGTCACAGTGTCGATTTCCTAAATAAAGGCTTCTTCAACAGAAAAATTAGCATTCTGGCAATGAAATCTGGAAACAACAGAAAAATGAACGAGTACCGGAGAAAGGTGTCAACCGCAAGGGAGTGGAATTATGAAACTGCTCGAGGAGAGGCTCGGAATTGCAGACGTGGATACCTACGGATAAGGGCAATTGCGTCCTTTCATTCACCAGAAAATAACATTAAAAAACATTTTGTGGTTTCAAACTTCATTAAAATTAGAAAGTTTGCATCCATAATACATCTGAATATCATTTTATTTGAATTTTCAGATTTACTTCAAGCATATATAACATGATATTCATTTACATAAATATGAATTTAATAATTTTTTTATGATGATGTACTTCTACATATAAAATATAATTAAAAAAATTAGAAATAAACCTATTCAGTTTCATTAATTTCATGAAGTAATATCGTTTAATTTATATAAATTCTAATTTTTTGCCTATATAATTAAATCAGAATTTAGATTTTGATATTAACATTAGAAATTATTAAATTTCTTAAATACATGTTTCAATAATTAATTAAAAAGTTGCATTATTTATTTTTTATACACTTTAAAAATACATTAATTAAAAATGTTTTAATCTAAAATCGTAGACTAACCCATTTTGTCACAACCGATTTTGTGATCAAGGGATACAATAACAAAAAGGAAAACTGCCTAGTTCAGGGTATTTATCATTATTGCAATGCATTGGATGCTATCTCCCTACCTGCGACCCGTACTGATCCAGCTCATGGTATGTTGAGCTCGTGCCTCGTTAGGCTTGGACAGGCTTCTCCAAAGGGCTGGTATCAAGAGCTGGGAACCCTTTCACGGCAGAAAGCACGGCAAGGCCAAGCAAGCTTCACAGTAGGTTTCCTTGCAGAAGATGGATCAAAGGAGCGCCATGTCACCTCTATGTTAAGGGAGAAAACGTGATCGGGTATCAGTAAAATGCCTACAAGAAAGATTTTGTTCATTTACGCAGGAAGGCGTTGAGCCTCCTGAGGAGAAGCCATGTATCAGGTGCTGAAAAGCCCTGTTTCATTTCAACTGCTATTGGAAGAGGGGAGGAGTTGTTCATCTCCACAAGCATTGTTCCCTGTTCAAAAAAGGCATGTTCACCATTGATGCAACACAAGAACCCTGATGCTCATACAATGCAAGAAGTTTTCGAGATGCCTGTTATGCTCGAGATGAACCAAAACGTACCTCGAAATTCATTAAGAATGTCTGGAAATGTTTTAATGTCTCCTTCATCTCAGCCACCCGTTTGGGGTCTGGAGATGCAAGAGCATTTGTAACCTCCTGAGGAGAACAACCTATTCCATCCTGTACGATCTGTGTGATGAAAACAATTAATAAACTGTATGATGAGTTTCTGAAGATCACACTACACACCTTGTTATCAACCAGGATCTCAGATATGAGGCTGCCATCATCAACATGAACCCGGAGCTCATATCTATCTCTTTGTTTATATTGGAACCCTTTCACACTAGTTAGAAAACACTGCAATAGCAATATGTCATGAACCCAGAACAGAAATCATCAGCCTTTTTCCAATGGGAGAGATTTGTTTTCAACAAAAATAAAGGTAACAATGCTATTCAAAAATTATACCTTTATCATGCCCCGTACAGGACGAGATTTGTTTTCAGCAGTTTCAAACTTGGCGGATAAACTATCCAAGTAGATGAAGGGAGCTTCGTTATCTCTGGCAAGTAAAAAGTCCCGCTTCAACTCTGAAGCCATAGAAATCTCCTCAGTGGCCATGGGAACATCCAACGTTTCATTATGGCCTCCACCTATTTCATCAGATTGCATGGCGACTGCAGAGGCCAACATGCAAATGATCATACGGTACAGAAAGTTAGACCACGTGCAATTTCTTGAGCGTGAAACTTAATATTCAAATCAAATACCATAACTGGTTGATCCTGCCCCTGGAGTTGCTGCCGTAGGATGCGAAATGGAGGAAATTGACTGAAAGGGGAAACTCACAGTGGGCTCATCATTGTTGGGGTTGGGAAGAACTCCAACATCAATTCTAGATGAATAAACAGCAGGAGCAACAGAAGTACTTCCTGCAGATCATGCAAAACATATAAATCAAAACACATGAATTCACGCTGGCTAAATGGGAAAACCTTGAGAAGAGTTACCTTGCGTGAAATCATTAAACCTATGAATGTCACCACGTCCATGCGACCCAGGTATAGATGATGTCTTACGGTCTGTGCTATTATAACCTGCAGTAGAGGCCTGTTCATGCATTGCATCGACTGAGCCACGGACTGGATTTTCTGTGGAGCTTGAATGAAAAAAAAAATATTGAGAACAAAGAAGTAAAGTGTACAGAAGAGAAGCTTCCTATCTGGTATCTGAATCTGCAATACCTAATCATACAAATACCTTGCCCGTTTGCACGTGGAGGTGACATCCCGGGTGTGGTGTTGTTGGATACATGGCTTGGTGGCCATGCGGCAAGAGTTGCTCGTGTAGACAGAGGAGCAATGCTTGTGCTATTCCTAGGATAAGAAAATATGGCCATGCTTAGCACTAAATATGGTCTAAAGGGCAACAAGTTACCAAGGATGGCCAGAAAATTCAAGCAATGATCTTGACAACACATCTTTAAACCTTCTTCCCCTTGGTGGCTTGTTAACTTCATTAGCAACCCTTGTTCTAGCAGCTTCTAACTCCTCAACAACGCCTCCTAAAACTTCAAGGACTTCAGGGACTAACATCAGGAGGCCATGCCTAATGTGCACATTACACACAGCAACCTGCAAGAGGTACCCATTACTACCCTATCAAGTGCCGCACAATGAACAACCAACATGCTATTGTAACTTGAAATACAAAAGAAACCTTCAAACCAGAAGGTGCTAGTACTTCAAGATCCTTGATTGGCCTGTATTCTATACCAAACACACGCTGCACGCCATCAGTCATAGACAACTTAAGACATCTCTTGACTCCTGCAGCGGCCTTTTGGTACCTTCCACGCAGAGGACAACTAATGTTAACTACTTCATCAACCTGCAAAGTGGTGACAGGAAAAATAGTTAGAAAATTCAAACTCTTGCAGCAGTCCACGCGAAGTACTTCAAACCGTAATGTACCACTAAGTCAAGTGATTATCCCAATTTTACCAACTCGACTTTGTGAGAAATTGCAACAAAACCTCCAGAACACAGAACAGATTCGCAGCTTTTGGAGGAAAACAAAATACATGGAAAAGAGCGCTCCTTGTGTTACCTGCAAGACAAAAGGCCCCTTGAGGTCAATCATATGTAAGCCACTGACGTTGGGAGGAAGCACTCCTGCTCCACAGTAGTTCATGTCGGAGTTTAAGAAGTTGGCAAAACAAAGCTTTGCCTTCATCTCATTATTCATCCCTTGAACCCCGCGCACAGATGACTCCAGCTCATTCAAACAAGAATTAAGCCATTCCCTCCTCAACCTCAGCCCCATTTTTTCAAGAACCCCACTAACCGGTGACTCCGAAACCGCGAAAACCCTACTAGAAATACCGCTGTCCTCCATCACTTCCAGGTCCGTAACATGCTCCTCTTCATCCGAGACATCAAGAAGAATCGGCTCAGCGTGGCCATTCCCATTTCGAGGTGTGGTGCATAAGTTGGCGTTTGGTGCAAGATTCGATGAATCCAGAGTCATTGGCTCCAAATCCGCACCTAAATGCTCCGTAATGTCTGCATTTTCTTCATCTTCTTCCTGACGCTGCGATAGTTCTTCGTCTGAGGAAGAAGACACTAACAGCACCCGCCTCCAAGACATTCTCTTACCCTAACTCGAATCCCCTCCAATTCAGAACTCAGAGTCGGGGCTGCTATGAAATCTGGAAACAAGCATTGTCCGGAAGCCTATGCGGAAGCAACAGAGATGAACGAGTACCGGAGCAAGGCGTCAACCGCCAGGGAGTGGAATTTTGAAAATTGCCCAATTGCTCGAGGGGCTCGAATTGCAGACGTGGACACCTCGGAATAGTTTTTAAAAATAAAAATACATCTAAATATATATTTTTTAAATATATAAATTGTTCGTATTTTATAAAAAAAAACTTGTTTATGAAATATTGCTTTTATTAGAAAAATAAATATTTTCTAAATTTTTAATATTTTTAAAAACAAACCTTTCATATTTAATAAAAATATAACAAATCATATTTATTTTACATGATATTAACTATTTTGGACAATCAATCCTTATAGTTTTACTTCTTTTTTTTGAAAAAAAAAATGACTTGTACAAGATTAAGAATGTTCTTCTATTTAAAGTATATTCTGATTTTTGTTTGTCACCAATGTGAAATATTATTATTAGTTCATTGACATTATATTCAGTTTTTCTTAGATACTAATACTACTATTGAATGCCCTCTCATTCCATCATTGATACATACTTGGGTTTAACTTTGATATTGATATTGCCTATTTTAGGTATTCAAATCTCATATTTTTATATTATATCATTCCAAAGAAAATGGATCATGCAAAATTAAAATAATCTCTATATTCAAGCACACATCTGTCTCAATTCATAATTAATATACGATTCTGTCATTAACCTCCTCACATTACATTTTAAATTGATTTTGAGATATTTTTTTAAAACCAAAAAAATGTTCTAAGCAACCTCATAATTTGATATTAATTTCAAATAAAAAACCAATGATCTAAAATCATAGACTAACCCATGTCACCTTCACCGATTTTTGATCAACGGATACAAAAAAAAAAAAAAAAAAAAAAAACCCAGTTCAGGGTATTTATTCAATTATTGCATGCATTGGATACTATCCCGACATGCCACCCGCAGTGATGCAGCTCATGGCATGTTGAAGTTGTGCTCCGTTAAGCTTGGACAAACTTCTCCAAAGAGGTGGTATCAAGAGCTGGGAATCCTTTCACGGCGGAGAGGACGGCAAGGCCAAGCTGCACAGCATCCTCCCGGTTTGGTGCCTGCAGGAAAGATTTTGTTTGCCAGAATAACTCAGGTGTCTTCACAGAAGAGAATCAAAGGAGCTCGGGTATCAGTAAAATGTCAACCTCTATATTAAGGGGTAAAACAGGATCGTGAAGGGAGAGCCTCAGGAGGAACCACCCGCCGTAGCCAGACACCCTTATCTGTTGTTGAGAAACCAGAAACTTGGTTATCATGGGGTCAGAAAGCAGTTTAGGAGATGGATATGATGTGAAGAGTATCGTATTTAACCCCTTCATAGTTCACAGGGGCTTTCTGGAGTCTTGGGTCTGAATCAACTGCAGTTGTTAAGTGCTGAAGAATGGCCTCTCCATAATCACGGAAAGAGGCAAATGCCCTGAAGAAGGAAGGCAGCATAGTGACTTTGGTGTGCAGGATTTCAGGGAGAAGGTGGAAGCTTTAGAAAATGTTACCGTTCTTTAAGATCTGGATGGGTCTGATCAATTTTGAGTCTGAGTTCATTGGCAAAACCCGGTTCCTCTAGGCCATCTACCAGGTCAGTCAGAACCCTGCTGCCATTGCTAGAACCAGACGCCTTGACTGAAGCAAGTTTGTTCAAAACCTTGACCTATGAAATGGTTAAACATTCAGGACATCCACACATTTCACTTCCTGATCAACGAAATGATGCATGATAATTGCAGAAACAATAACTACGGAAATGAAGGGAAAGTAAGTCTGGCGCACAAAGAACGGTACCATAAGATAGGCACCATCATCAAGCCAGTGATTCTCTTTGAGCGCCCCATGGCCACTGGTTTCAATTGCCAAGTGTGATTCGTCACCAACAGCGTTCTGCAACATATATCAAACATGTAGATAGCTGAATTTCGCCTCAAACTCAGAAAAAAGAAACATAACAGGCTGTTAAACCAGCAAAATAGGTCAATTGGCCGCAGTTTCAAAAATTAGTTAAGAAAACGAACTAGGTTCATAACTAGTCTTTCATAAACAAGAAATACCAGACGAATAGCTTCATCTATCACATTCTTATACCCTCTCTTGAACCTGTGGTGCCTTCCACCTGCAGTAAAATGGTCCGTAAGCAAGTTCACTCTCAGAACGTATCTATGCTACCGAGCTTACCAAGCTTCTTTTCAATAAATGAAGTCAATCCATCTGAAGTCACACTATCTGTGACGATAGTGGTTCCAGGGTGCTGAATGTAAGAACTGAAATCAGGAAGGCACCAAACTGACATTTTTTTTCTAAAATGCATATAACTGTATTATACTTCCTCTAAGACAATAGCAGACATAAGGGCTATCAACCGATTCCTGTTGAACTCTTTGCCACTTGAATCCACCGCAGCAGATCTAATGAGGGGGGCAATTTGGAACGAAATGAGCTGAGTGATTGGCATATAACCATACATAAACTTCCCCGCATTCTCACCTATCAACATCTGTATCAAAAATGATGCCCAAATCTGCATTGTTGTCAAGTACAGCCTGAGTAATAGACCTCATGGCTTCCTTATCTTCTGGATTCGGGATATGATTGGGAAAAAGTCCTGAAAAGTTTGCGGTGTTGGATCGGAACATCTACAACGAATAGATCTTCATAAAAGCCTGTAGAGTTTATGCTACCATCAGGATCCAAGAACTGACTGCCGGAAGTAATAGCCCCGAGAGGCTCAAGTACCTTTCCCTGATACATAATTAACACAGGTGTAAGAAAACTCATCACCATTAGCATCTCCCAGATGCAAAGATATTCAAATGCAGGTGCTTTTATCATAACAAAGCATATTTTAGAGAAACTAAAACAGGAATAAACTAAAGAGACATTCAAATGCAGTGTCAAGCTTACAGCAAAAAACCCCCCTGCTCCATTGCCGGCATCAACAACTATATGAAACCCTTCCAATGGCTTCTCTGAAACATGAACATCATGTCAGCAAAGAAAGCTCATCACTGTAGAATGATAATAGTTCTTGCATATGGAAAAAAGAAGCAGAAAATAGTTTTTGGGCGACAGATCACAAGGAAAGATCATGAGGCATATTAAGCATGAGTCGGCTTAATACTACACAAAAAGACTTAATTATTGCAGTCTCATATAGAGGCATATTCTACTAAAAGAACATGCCTATATTTCCAGCAGCCTTTCGAACTGCTGCAACCAAAGAAGAAGTGTATAGACCCATGTAATCCACTTTTTTCACTGCCTCCATAGCTTTTCGTTCTGTATGCCTCAGATAATCATCTGTGAAGCTCTTGTATATATCAGAAGCACGTTCCAATATGTCTTTGATATCTGCCTTCCCAAGTCCACCATCGCTTGTAAAGAATTTAAGCCCATTTCGATTGAAGGGAAGATGGCTCGCTGTTCAAAACAATATAACTATCCTAAATATCAATAATTCCCCTATAGATCTCACCATAAGAAAAACTACATTTACATTAACAAGTTCAACTCACGAAATGGAGAAGTTAGGAAATCCAACTTTTTTTGTGTAGAAACCAAGGGGCTTAATACAAATGGAATAATACATGTACAATGGAAAACGCAAAGAAAACGGATTGAATCAAATAATCACCAGTAATCATAATAGATCCATCGACAGGACAGAAGAAGTCAGCATTTTCAGTGAGAGTGCTGTTGAACATTGCAGGAGTGGATGCCAATCTACAAAAAAGGACTTATTAACTCAACACTGGTATCTTGCAATGCCCAATGGATCACTTTACCTCAGAATACTCATTTTAGGCCATATATTAGAGTCTTTCCGTATAATTTCTGAATTCTAAGTGAGTAAATGAGTAGAAGTTGTTGCAAACTAAATTTTCCCGGCACATTTGAACCTTGCAGGATGAAATAAAGAAGCTTCTCTCACCCATACAGAATTACATCAACATCAGCACCAGCTAAACCTCGAGCCACTGCAGCCTACCCTCATTAAGTTAATAATTACAGCAAGAGGTAGAAAAAATAACATGTATCACATGCAACTGAACTGACTACACACCTGTAATTTGTTAGCAGATATTCTTGAATCATGACCTACAGAAACTTTCATTCGTTTAGATTCAAAATGCGCTTTTTTCACCTTTAGCCATGCCACAAAAGCAGCAGAAATTGCTTCTGTAATTAGTTCAGTGAGGTTGACACGTTCTCCCTCAACACCATCAACAGCAACACCTCGAATATCACTGCTCCAACAAAACATAACCAGAATTCTCATATATGTTTCGAAACAAAAAATACTAGGCGCCTAATGTGAGAAAAAGACAATGCAGAACGCTGGAAGATAACCCTGGTGCAGAATGAATGATATACAACACATAATACTTGAAGGAAATAATTAGCAACGCACACCTGCCATTCTGAAGTTTCAGAAGAGTGCTTTTCTCAACATCTGGAATGATGACGCTTGAATGAGCAGCTGAAATGAGAAGACAGAAAAAAAAAATACAACTTTAATTTCCTTATAATCATGCATTCTAAGTACTGCAAAGAGGAGGGCAATACAATAAACTGTAGGGAAACTTGGTATAGTAACCCATGGATGGATTAAAGAGATAATCAACACGTGAATGAGTCAGTAAATTGAAAACAGAGGAATGATGTGAAATAATTTGAGTCTAGAACAAACCATTACAATGAACAACTCCCAGCTTAAATTTTTGGAAATTAGGAAATTTCATTCTAGGGATCTCAGCCCGTGCCAACTGCCCTTTTATATATGCATGTGAGTTCTGACTACAAGGTGAAAAACAATCCCTCCGATGCCTGTTGCTTAACAGTCTATCCATCTGGCAGCAGTGTGCTGCCATTGAGTGTGGAAAAACCTTCCCAAGTAAAGCTGCATAAGAAATTTTTAAAACATAGTACCAACATTAGAGTTGCTACTCCATGTGCCTCATCAAATTTCAGAATAAGCACCACCATTAGGAAAGTCACCATCAGCTCCCTCTTTATTATCATTTCACAAGGCACTTCCAATGCTTCCAAACTCACGCTAAATCCTTTGTATAAACCACCAATAACTTGGAGTAGAAGAAATTACCACTCAGTAACATTATATATTAGGCCAATGGAGTTGAAGATTTCACAAAGCATTTTCCTAGCAATTAGTTCAAAAAACATTCTAAATTCCGTAGCTGAAAGTGTACACCATTGCCCCTCACACAACTAAAGCAGAAAATTTGATCAACAACAAGAATCCATTTGTTTTGAACCTTATGGACCACGGTTCTGCATAACTAAAGTATCACTGAAACAAAATAAAGATTCCTCAAATTTTCACATTCTAGGAAAAAAAAAATGATCATCGAAATCCAAGAATGAGCAACAGTAAATATAGCTAACATAGCTACCCTTCATTTTGGAGCAGGTATCGTCGACTAGGCACCAGAGAAAGAGAAGCAGCGAAGACGGAGAAACCAAGCGGCCCAGCGCAATCGGCCACCCAAATATTGGATAATTGGAAGCGACAATCTGCGCATTCTCATTTGGGCCGAGGTAGGCCCAACAAAATCTCAGAAATGTCAACCCTCTGATTTAAATAATATTAAAAAAGCACATTCCCCAGCTCAACTTCTAAGATCCCATCCTAATCATAAGTTCAAAACCATACTTGCGAAAGCCACTACTCTATCCATTTGTTCGTCCTTTTAATTTTTAGATTTTAAAAGAATTGAATTTTGGATGTAAAAATACTCATGATCAAAGCTTCGGATAAATCAACAAATTGTCTAAAATCGATTAACCGATTCAACTAACTTGTACACTTGTGAGATGAAAACCTGGGCTGTACGTGCTGCTCAGCTCTCCTTTGTGAATGTGTCTAATGCCTATATCCCTTGATCTTTATTGTAACGATCCGCACACATCTAACACGATATTGTCCGCTTTAGACATCTAATCCTCACGATTTTACGTTTTTCCCACATACCGTCCAACGTCCCAAGGGATCACCGATCCTCATATTACCCTTGAACCAACATACTTAACTCTGGAATTCCTGTGAAGAATCCTCTACCGTGCTGTGGAAAAGGCCTTGTAGTAGATTTGCATGATCATTCCTCTTAATGCTATCCTCTCATCGACCTAAAGATGTGAGACTCACCTAAAGCCCTTCTCATCGACCCTTCCGCGGGGCGGGACATCACAATATGGATCCTGCGTCGCCAACATGAAGGGGATGACTTGAGGTTTTCCATTTCCCGTTATATGTACCACCCCTTAAGGGGAAAGAAGCACTTGGGTTGCAATGGTTACCCCTCCTCCCTGTACCAGTAAACCTTCTTTGTGCGCATCTCTTATTCAAGAAGACAGAGATGCCCACACGAAAAAGCTCTGAAAATGGCTGTGGTGTGGGCGGGGAGGAGAAGGATGGGGTCATGGAGTTCATGAGAAGGAAACTGCTGCTCCTTCATGGGGTCTTGCCAAAATCCCTATCATCACTCTTGTTCCTAGCTGTTTGTGGGTTTAGTGCTTATGGAGAAGATGTTCATTACAGCTACTGATCAAAGATGCAGCTGCAGAGAAGCTGTTGAAAAAACGGAACAAACTCCATTGTTGATAAACGAGGTCCCCAAGTGCTTGTGTTTATGTGAGTGATCTTCTACAGTAAGAGCAAGGAGTTATCAACCAGTGTTGGGATCATACTCCTTGTACAGAACCCTGAAGTCTTCTGCCATTTTCTCTTCCTCCTGCTTGCTCACTTGGCAATTCCTCCAATCAGCTTTATCAGCCAAATTCAGCAACCCAGCCATAACCTACACACAAACAGGTGGTTGCATGCTGAAGTAGTAGAACATGGACAGAGTTAAGCAGGCAAGGAAACAGGCGAGTATATGCTACAAATCCCGGTGCCTGGAGTAGGTTCCAAGTGTTACCTCTCGACCAAACTGGGTTGGAAACTTCTCATTCTCCTCCACCAAGTGTTTGAGGATGATCCCCCAGGAACCTCAACATAAAATAAACTCCTGCCTTTCTCAAGATCTGCTCCCAACAATTTTCGTCCTTCTAAATCTTTGGTCCCTGCATTGAATGCAACCACATTATGACTGCTATGCTGTGTTGCGCCATGAATAAACATAAACATGATCACCAAGTTTGAAAATCAATGGGTATTATACGAAATGAAGATGAAAAATTAAAATCTACAAAACAATGAGAATAAGAATTATACGGAAGATACTAAAAAAGAAAGAAAAGATGGTCAACACACTGACATATACACAGCAATTCAGGATTTGCAATACTTATCAACTGTTTTAAATCCAAATTTGCA
This sequence comes from Utricularia gibba, assembly GCA_002189035.1. Classification (NCBI taxonomy): domain Eukaryota; kingdom Viridiplantae; phylum Streptophyta; class Magnoliopsida; order Lamiales; family Lentibulariaceae; genus Utricularia; species Utricularia gibba. Next base: position 5,791,815 of record NEEC01000002.1, on the reverse strand, counting down.
CCTTTTATTTTTCCAACGTTAAAAAAAAAAGAACCCAAAATCAAATCCCAACAAAGAGAGAACTTGGTTCTAATAAGCTCTAAAGAGTCACACAAAATTCAACAGTAAAAGTATGGCCAAGAGAGTAAGCTGGAGAGGAATATCACGCTATGTCACGAAGTTCCTACAACTGGATGCTGGTAACTGTTATGCAAGTGTAAGAAAACAGAAAAACTGACCCTTGATTGTCTGGAACGTGAAACCCAACTTCTTTGCTGCTAACTTGAAAATATGTTCAACAGAAGGTGCTTTGGATAATGGAATTGGAACCACCTAACAAAAATCTGTCAGTTATTTCTGCTCATTAAATGAAACAGTTGGGTGGAAGAAATGGTGCAGGATACTACAGGATATCTGAAAAGAAATTCAGGAAGAAACAAGCAGTTTATTCAAACCTGAAGATTAGCATGAGTCCCACGACTAGGAGCCCACTCAAAGAATACCACATCGCGCTCTTGGCTCTTGAAGAAATCTTGAAGGCTTCTTCGTAGCAAAGATAATTCTTTCTCACATTCTGGACGTATATGAAGAGTGTTAAATTGATGTTCTATAGGAACTATCAGCACATGGTCCTCAACCAATGGTCCCTTTGCAAGTGCACAATAGAAATATTCTCCTATGCTTGTGATGAGATGTGATTCAACGCTAGGACTTGACAAGCAAAACCAGCATTCCCTTGATCTGAAGCATAGGAAACACATAAACTGTCACTAGAAATGCCAGTTGTAGTCTTTTTTAGAGTGGGAAGCAATTGATCCTCCAACCTGTTTGCATTGCCAGTAACTGACTCGGATCTCCTTCCAGAAAACCCCTGACCTTCTTCCTGCAGGCTATGCTTATACTTGCAATCTGGGCCTCTATCGCATTTTCCCTTGTTTAAAAATTCAAAACAGACTCCCCTAATACTTTGTTCCCTAGCATCCTCGTCATGGCGAAAGTGGCACTCCTCGCCTCTTGTACAGGAACCAGACGATATATATTTAAAGCACAACTTATCACCATTACCATCTCCATGCTTCGGCTTCTTCTGGGAAACATCATACCTCCAGTACTGTTCATCAGGCGGGGTGTCAAGCAATCTCCGTTTTTCAGTAGGTCTAGCCTCCTCTACATGAGTGTAGGGAGACAAAGTAGTGTTTGGAGGTTTTGCATGAATCTCCGTGGGGGACATTTTGGATGCTGGATTCAGTGAAAGCCCATGAACAAACTTCTGGAAGTAGAAGCAGAAACAGTGACATCTAAAGTGAACTCAGGTGTTTTACAAGCTATATTTCGCCATGCGTTCATCAATTGAAAAATCAGAAAATGACACAAATATGGAATAAAATCAAAATAATGCTTTTAAAAACAGCTGCATACCATCGGAAGTCGAAAAAAACAATGCAAAAATCACAGCACCTGTTTATCTTTATTTCCAACTGGAGCAAGTGCGATAAAGCGAGTCACATGGGTAGCACCAACATTTGAATAAGGCTCTCGGTCAAAAAAAAATCCCATTGTACCAGCAATATGATAGCTACAAGAAATGAACTCTCTAAAAAAAAAAGAAAATTCTACAATCCAAATAAAGAGAAAACTAAACATTTGAAGAAAACAAAAAAGAGACTGCAGAGTGGCATTCAAGGATAAACCCATCACGAAGATCTTACCGTGGCTTTATTTCTGCTACTACCTCTGATATGGTTGAATCACCATATGTGGGCGGTAGCGACAGTGAGGAAACTTTAGATGCAGATGCTCCATTTGTGACTCCAAAGGGCCATTCATTAGTGAAACTCGGTGAAGGAAATGCAAATTATTTAACATAAACATTAGGAGTCCAAAGGTGAGAACAAATTTTTTTGACAAAAGTAAGCTGATAACAAGGATATGTTAAGAAGATATCAACAATTCCTGGTTCCTCAGATAATGCCCTCAGTGAATCAATGTCATCTTGGCTGTATACCCCAAATTTTCCATTGCTCGTAGCTTGCGTGCCTGATAAATATGCTACAGAGAGACCTATGATGGATTAAACATAAGGGTCAAATGCATATGTTACATCCAATCCAAAAAAAGACTTTTCAGTGGTTCTGATACTTTAACAAACAAAGAGTTGCTTAGATGAATGCGGATTAGCAAATAGCCCACTAAGCATACGCTTGTTTAATTGGACATTTTTGTACATGGAAAAGATGGAATGCATAAGTTTCAATGTTTTCCAGGCACACACAACAACACAGACACGTAGTTTTAGGACCAAGCTTATTCTATTTCTCTTTGAGGTACAAAAGAATGACACTTCACTTTAGGTGGTGCGACCAACGAGAAAGCAAACACCTTCAGAATAAACATCTTGTTCTTTCGTGAATGAATGTAACTTGAAACATATTACACTTACCTTGGACTATGAACTTTCCGCTTCCTCTCAACCAATACAAATTATGGCAAACTTTAAAGCCATCCATCTTAAACCCCAGATTAGAAGATTCCTTCGCCACGGCAGACAAAATCTTGGCGGACCCAACGCCGTAATCGCCAATGAAGTAAGTGGGTAAGGGGATCTCACAGCTCCCTTCTATGTAAGCATGGAATTCCTCCAACTGCTCCGGCGACTCTGGAAAAAACTGACCAACGCAAAAAAGCACGTCAAATGGCCCAGCAGACTTCGTCACCTGAAAATCCGCAGGTAAAATCTGTAATGACCCCAAATGATTCAACAATTCTGGGGAAAGCAATCTGTAACTGCCTAAAACTGACAGAAGAAACGCGTTTGAAGAGTTGGTTGAGACGGCCGAGGGCGTCTCCGGCAAGGAGGATCCGTGGTGTTGCCATACCGCTCCAACTTGAATACGAGTTTCAACTTTCAAGAGGGTTTTTTTATACGTTTTAACTGTTTTTCTAAAGAATTAAAGATTCCGCCTTTTCTTCGACATTTTATAGCATTGGCCCAAACGAGGTCGTAGTCCATCAAATTTGACACCACCGCCAGAATTCGAAATCGCTTGCCGTTGATGGCGGAGAAGCCCCAACCAGTCCAGGTATTGTACTGTGGAATCTGCGGTTTGCCGGCGGAGTACTGTGAATTTGGACCCGATTTTGAGAAATGCAAGCCATGGCTGGCAAAGAATGCTGCCGATCTTTATCCGGATCTCTTTCACGGTTTTCAACTGAGCCCTAATCTTCTCTCTAAAGTTTAAGGTAGATTAGGATTCTTTTTTATCATTCTGACGGTATCAGGTGCTGCCGGAAAGGATGCTGATAAGGTGTCTGATCAGCTCCAGTCTACTTCTATCTCCGATGGTAAATTTTTGCTTTATGTTGAAAATGTTGATATTTCATTTTTAAAAGCTATGATTTTATTTGCAGCTGGTTCTTCTAAACCGAAGGAAGAGGAAGTCAAGCGCCTGCCTGGTGGGAAAATTAAGAAGAAGGTTAGAGACAGAGGATTATACTTTCGTCATTTCGCGTAGATTTTGATTCAAGTTTTCAACTTTTTTTTAGGGGTTGTGATTATCATTTGAGAAACAGGTTTTAAATCCATTTTCAACAAAAAAAATGAAGGGAGTATAAATGATATTGAATGAAACTGAATGCAGTTGATGCTTGAATGTTTGATTTTATTAACATGTACAAGACACTTAAAAAAGTGGATTTCTACTCTGTGCTCCCCCAGAACTCTGTTCAAATATTACATTTTGTTTTTTCAACTCTAGCACTTTGTCTTGCAAGTGTTTCAGTGGTTATTTTTATGGATATAGCCTAGGATCCTGATATTTATGTGGTTACTCTGCCCGCATCAGGTTCGGCTTAGTTATTTGGATTATGGATATCTGCTAGATAGTCATTTGATCAAAAAAAAAAATACAAGAATGACGATCAACTTAAGTTTGCATCTCGCTGGAATGCTGTGCTCGTACCATGCTCAGGATTGCCTTTGTTTCTTCTTGAAAAACGTTGTTTATGAACAGTACAAACTTGGTGGTGTATATTTATTTGAACTTTGCATCATGTTTTTTTCCTTGCATTGCTGATCCACGAACGCCACTGTTGTGGTGCCATCTCCATTTTAGTAGTCTATCAAGAGCTTTTTCCTAAAGCCAGGCTTCCCTTTTCAGGAAAAACCGGAAGTTATCATTGAGAAGATGATCCGAAACAAGAGGAAATGCATAACTACTGTGAAAGGCCTAGAACTTTTTGGTAGAGACAATTTTCTGTCATCATCTAAAAGTTCAGGGTTCAGATTCGTCGTTTTCTGAGCATTGTTTCCTCCCTTCCCATTTCAGGAGTTAAACTAAGTGATGCATCAAAGAAACTTGGAAAAAAGTTCGCCACCGGAGCTTCAGTCGTTAAGGTAAGCTAGCTTTACTACCCCTCTCAACAAGTAACACCATGTAGCATGCAAAAGCTCCTTATTTTTATCTCTTCTGCCAGGGCCCAACTGAGAAGGAGCAGATTGATGTTCAAGGGGACATTTCATATGACATAGTGGAGTTTATCACTGAGATCTATCCTGAGGTAACATCGTTTTGACACTGCACCGCACACATCTGCTCGATATGATGCTAACCTCAGACACTATCCACTTTCAGGTGCCAGAGGCTGCGATTTTCTTCATTGAGGATGGGAAAAAGGTATCAGCTGGGTAACCACATGTATCAGAATGAAAGATCCAAAGTTAGAGACAGTTAAATCACTGTTAAAGTTCAGCATATGGATTCCAAATTTTGTCTTCTAGACATGGAGAAGATGCAGTCTTGACTATGAATGGATGGTGTTCTTGAAATTATTGCCCAGTTTGCTATAAATGGATGCATTAATGATTCAGCACATTACATATATGATGCTGACAAAAGCGAGGGCTGCTCCCAAATTGATCGAGTTGCAAAATCTTGGTGGCCTGCTGGCGCTGCATATCTGAAAGCCATGCCGCGAACAGCAGCAGGTCCAAGACCTTGGAAATGATCCATACATCACCTATTCCGACAACCTCTTCACCAGTGGGTGTCTATTGCGGCCTTTTAATCAGCAAATTCCTCGTCTTCATTCACGGTGGATGATCCATCATCAGCTGTTCCGAAAACTGAAGTTCGGCACAGCGACAGAAATGAACAAACAAATGGCGGAGGCTGAAACACGTTGACTGAAGAAGGCAAGAACCTTAAAATTTAGAGTTTAGGATTTAGGGTATAGAGTTTAAGAAGATTTAGGGTTAGGGTTCGCATGTTCGAATACAAGAAAAAAAGAGGTAATAATTTTATTAGAATAAAATGATGTTGTTATATTTAAATATAATTTTTTGAATGAAACTTTATTTTTTCATTTTGAAAAATAAAAAACAAACTCAAATGTACAAAATTATTTAGTATATTTGAAAAATGGTTACCATTAAAAACTATATGATAAAAATAAATATCATATGTGTAATTTTTTTTATTTTACCGTATATGATAAAAATGACAATAACCATTTTTCTAAACGAAGCCCAAGATTATTATGATTCAATTGATAGTAAATTTTATATCAATGAAAAAAAATTGATAACATTTTTTCAATTTATTTGATATAAAAATGTACATAATATTACTATAATATATATATATATATATATATATAATAAATAGTCGATGAGATAATATTTTAAATAAAAATTAATATTATATTTTAACATAACTGAATTAATCCAATACATGGACTATTATTTATATCTTAACATAAAATTTTAATATAAATTAACATGTAATTAATAATATTTTATATCCTATCAAAAAGATTACTTAATTTCTAATGTATGGGGACACACGGATTATATTCTTCAATAGGCATGACTAGTTGAATGAGCAGAAAGTTGCACAAAACAATTCCAAGGATACAAATACTGCGCCAAATGAGAAGCGATTCAGCAGAAACTCACTGGATCTCAAGCAGCCCCGCGCGCCACCTTCAAGTGCAAGGGAAAGAGTTGAGAGCAGAGGCAAATCCTGGTGCGCAGTCCATCTCTATCTCTCTTCTCATCTACAGTGTGGCGAGCGAGGGTGTCACGCTGGTGAAGTATACGCCGAGATCAACTTCAAGATCATCGTACTTGGAAATGAAAGGGTGAGCCTGCTTGCCCAAAACCATACAACACAACAATGATCAAAAAAAGCTTCACGTGTGGGTGGAATCAAGAGCAGCAAGTATCGGGATTACTTACCATCAGTTCGTTTGCTGAGAGTCGGTTTTTGGGATCCTTTTGCACACTGTAAAAAGGAGTGGGGGAGAAGGTGTAGTAGACATGAGAAAAAGGGTAGAAGAAGGGAGGTTGGATTAGGAGTACTACCATGCGGAAATGAAAGAGCAGAACTCTGGAGAAAATAGATCCGAAGGTGCACAGGGTGCCGGATTATCGACTATTGCCTCCATCAGCTCATACACATTTATCCAGCCCTCGGGTTGAGGTGCGGAGTAGGGAAATTTCCCTGTTGCAAACTCGAGGATCACCAAGCCAAGGCTCCAGATATCGCTTTTGTAGCCATAGCTGTTCCCACTGATTCTCTCAGGCTGAGAAGCAGTGAGAATACATGCATTATATTCTGGGAAAATAGGAATGGCATATGAAATGCATTTAAGTGAACATCTAAAGCTACTTCCAAAAGTAACTGCACGCCTAACAAGCTGGAAACACTCACCGACATGTAATTGTAGGTGCCAACAAAAGTATTGGCCAGACCAGATGTGCTCGCAAGTATTGCACTAACCCAAAATCAGTGATCTTGACTTCACCTCTATGGTTTATAAGCAGATTAGAAGGTTTTAGATCTCTGTGAATGATATGCCTCTCATGATGAAGATACCACAGGCCTTTGAGCACCTATGTTTCCAAGATTATCACATATTAACATTTTGTGCAACTAGGGAAATAATCACCAGCTCTAGCATTAAACAACATAGGTGCAGCACCCGTTTACAGATCGCAGAAAGATATGGTTCTGGAATCTTATCAACTTTCTTCATGAGATCTGCAAGAGATCCTCCATCCATAAACTCCAGGATTATGGAGATTGCACCATTGTCATAGAAAGACTGATAGCATACTACCACATAGGGGCTATGAGCTGAGAGATTGATTTTCAGTTCTTGAGCAATATGCTTGCGAGCAGACTCATCGATATTCATCTGGATAACCTGAGGTGTGTCGGTGGCATAGACAAACATTCATGTCAGACATTCAATTATCCACGCCAAATTGTGACAAGCATGGCGAGATTCAGAAAAATGCAGCACAGTCTCGCAATTTGACAACAATAAATGGTCATTTTAATTAGCATCACTCGACTCTGGATATAACTACCAGAAAAGCGCACAGCTTTCATAATGAACAATGGCTAGAAAGAATGCTATATGTAAGTTGGTCGCAAGATAAGAAATCTCTTCAATACCTTGAGAGCGAAAAACTGACCAGTCCATTTGTGTTGTACCAAGTGCACAATACCACCACTTCCTTGACCAATAACTCTAACTGCTTCAAAGTCAGCTAAGCTCAACTGGTTGTCTGAAGGCTGAATTAAGGCCGGCTGAAACACATCAAGTTGAAACGAAAGTAAACATTTTGGGCTTGCTCTGGTAACATACTTTTTCATATGGAATTTCACAAAAACATCAATATCCATCAAACTTAGAAGCGCACAAAATTAAAGGAATGGATAAGGAAGTATCCCATGAATTAGTAACTCCAAAAATCATAACCCCTAAAAGGAAACAAAAACAATAAATTCGTTTTCAACGCAAAATTGCTTAGCGCATTTAGTGAAGAGGAAGAAGGCACTCCTGATTCCACTAAGACAGCCAGAAGACCTAATCTCCTAAATGATCATATAAGGAAGTCGGAATAGTACGGTTTCGACTGCAGCCTGAGGTATAATGCGAACGCCGTCCTTGTTCACCAACAGATCGCCATGTTTAAATGTCCCTGATTCGGTCCTGCGCACATTCGCAGCATCAAACCTAATACCAATAGAATTTCTCAACAGAAATAACAAAGTAGAAGGAAGGAAAGCTTACAGGAAGTTAGACATGGATACGTCGTCATTAGACGGAAGACGGAGCTTCAAACCAGGCGCCAGTATCCCTTTCTTCATCTCCAGTGACTGATAATTTCGCTTACTTCCGCCTACTCCAAGCTACTTCACAACGAAGACGAGACAAAGCTATTGGTCCTATAGAAAAGAAAAGAAAAGAAAACTGCTAGACGCCCAGGAACACGACTGTACAGAGATATTTGCGTTAAAAATTATTATAATTTCTGTCAAACTTTTGATGTTCACATTGTTTGAATCCCATGTTATTAATAATACCATTGATCGTATTCCAATTAAATTCATGATTTTTTTAGGAAAATTCAAACATTTTTATAAAAAAATAAAAATATTCAAAAATTCTCATTGGATTTAAAAATTATAGTAGAATTATTTAAGAAAAATATCTTTCTTTCAAACAATACTAAACTTATGAATAATAATAATAATAACCAAATGAATTGAAATTAAAAATGCTCAATCAACACTTCAAAAAATTTACAAGAATGATCATGTCATGCATTGTTTCTCCTTTTCACAGCAAAACAAAAAATTAATAACGAAATTAATTATATACAGAAAATAATAATAAAAGTAATTAATTTTATCACAGATATTAACCCATTTTCTAACGGAAGCACAGCAGCCCCGCAGCCGGCAGCCCGTAGCCCGTAGCCCGTAGCCCGCAGCCCCGAGTGATGACGTACACCAATTTTAATGATGGTTTATAAAAATACCCATTCTACATTTCTAGTACTGTAATAAAACAGTCATTACAGTGGATATTTTTTAAAATCACTCCCAATTTTAGCCACCTGCCAACACGTCAATGAATGGTGGTGGCTGTTTCCCCCGTTTTATATCCTCTTGTTTTCAACAATAACGAGAGTGAGCATGAAACTGTGTAAAAATGTAATTGCTCCAGGTACTAGTCGTCAGAATCCAGATCAAGAAGAAGCAAGCAGAACAAAGAGCTGAATAAATTCAACTGAAGATCTGGGATTCAAACACAGAAGCAACCAACCGACATTGTCCAGAGGTGAAGCTCAAAAGCTCTATACTTGAACCTCCTCGCTTGGGGCAAAAGTTGGGATGACATACGAATCTTCCTTTGGAGGATGGATGGTGACAAGATCTGGAAGAGGGGTGGTTGGGCCCTGCTTTCCTTTTGGATCCCAGTCGAGCATGATTTTGACCTTGATACCAAGGACGCCCTAGAGACAGGCATGGAAGGATGTCATCAGGTTTAGAGAAATGGCACTTTGGGTGAGGAGGGAGCTGGCAATACCTGTCTCAGAAGGACGTGCCTCACGGCGGTGTCTATGTATTCCTTGACTGGCTGCCCGGAAGAAATCATGTAGCCATCCTTGAACTTCATCGCCTTGGCACGTTGAGCTCTCAGTTTTCCACTAACAATCACCTGGGGTCGCATGAAATAGCGTACCAAAGATGAATGTGACAGAAGTCATCAATATTGAGATGTGAATCAGAGATATACCTCGCAACCCTTTGCTCCACTCTCCATAACAAACCTCAGGACACCGTAGCATGCCCTAAAGAAGATTACACTAGCCGTTTAAAGGCCAATTTGAAAGCTTGCAGAAGAATTATGACCAGTAAAAAGAAGATGAATTATATCAGAGTATGAAATATAGGCCTTCTTGCTCAAAAGGATCCAGGCATTTATCCATATTATATTGCCAAAATGAGAAAATTTCACAACAATGAGATTAAGTGAATAATGAACATCAGATACAATTAACATTAGAATGCTAATCCATTACACGATACGAAAAAGAAATTTTCCAATAAAAATTCGGTAAAATATGTGGCCAAATAAACTCCATACCGTCTAACAGCAAGCCCACCAAGGAGTTTATATCTAAGTGATTCAGCCTGCGCAACTGCACACAAGCCCCTGTTGTTAACCTTCTCAGCATACAACTCCACACTGTTCTCAGGAAACTTAAACCTCTTCTGCACAACAGAGGTGAGTTCCCTAATCCTCCTCCCCTTTTCACCTGAAGCAGTATAATTAATGAAACAATTAGCACCAAAACACACATAAATATTCAATCAACATGGCATTAAATTGAAGAAAATAAACATTAACAAAAAATCACCTAAAACGTTCTGGGTACGTGTTGCTCGAATGATAATCTCCGTCCTCAAGGGAGTGACCCTAACCTCAACTCCGGAGTATCCATCCTCCGCCAACTCGCGCATCAAAACCTCGTTCAGCTCGGCGTAGAATACCCCATCAGCCACAAACTGCATCAAATTCAAAAGTTCAACGCATCGTAACAAAAGAACTTGTAGACCGCAAAAAAAAAAAAAAAAAAAAAAAAACAAACAACAATAACCTTTCGCTTTTTGCTCATTTGAGTCGCCATCTTGCGTCAGTGCTGAAGGAACACGATCACAATGCGGTGAGCCAAAGAGATTTTAGGGTTTCCGGATGCGGAAGGCATATAAACCGAAGACAATTGGGCCTTCTATGGGGATCCATTTCTTCAATGGGCCGATCGAGAATCCATGGCAAAGTCGTCTCTTCCACCTCTTAGCCCAATATTAATAAATACAACGGCCATTTTCGGATTCACCATTTCTTGATATCCACAATAGAGTTGAATGAATCTTCCATCATCGGCCCAGTGGGTATGACCAAAGCAGGGATATAAATCAACTTGAATATCCGTCGAGTTGATCCGTCACGTGCCCGACCCGTTCGTTATTCGTAATCATAAAAAACGAATAAGAGACAATTTTGTAGTACATGAATACGAGTCAACTGGACAGGTTAGATCTGACACACAGTCCAACAAAAAAAAATTGTATTGTTTATTAAATGGATTGGATGGATTTAATACAAAATTAAATTCAATTTATGTTATTAATTTAAAATAAAAAATATTATAATGATCTCGATGATCTGGGAAGGTCGAGTATATCTGAGTCATAAATTTTAAGGAGTATTTTAGAAAATTTTTAAAACCTATTTTTAATTTTCAAAAGTAAAAATAATTTTGTTCTAGAATATTTTTAATTGTAAAAGTAATTATATAAAAAATACTTTTAAAATTATAACTACAAAAGTTATTTTGAAAAAATAATGAATTAGATTACTTTTATTTTTTATTTCTAATTTTAAAAAATAAAAATAAATTTCAAAAATTTTACAGAACAGTAATTTATTTATTAACTAGACGAATTCGAAGTGGCTACTATCAGAACAGGGAGTTCAAAAGGAGTTGGATCCGTGTCCGTCTCTAGAGCAGCCCACTAAGCTTTTGGCGGGGGCAAAGGGAGCCACAAATAACCGCTGCGCATTCATCCCCACAGATAGTGTTCAACTGTTGATGGTATCAGAACAGATCAGTTCATGGGTTGATATCCTTAGCACTGGCTATGCATGATCAGAGAACTGACATTTTGAATGACATTCTGATGTCTGTGGGGCATCGCTGAATGAACTGACACGCAATCATGCAGCCCGGTTAACACGGGCTTGAAGGAACAAGTCCTTTGTCACTCACCTATCAACAACAATAACCCCCCTTTCATCTTGCTGAGATGGTGGGTGCAGGTTTTTTCAAATCGTACGGCTCTGTTACTCATCAAAAACTGTGATGCGAGCTGTTGATGCAAGCTGAGCAATGAAGCACTGGGGTTGATTATTGATCCTTGCTCAGATCCGCAAGCCCTGTGCTGTAACTCAAGGTTACGACAAAAGACATAGATGCACAACAGGCTAGTTCCCCTTTGACACAGCCATTCTACTGAATGCGGCGCTTAAGGCAGGCTTGAACTTACGGTTAAAATGGAATAAGCCCATGGAAGCAATGATCTACAATACCTAAACAGGCTACATCTCTGTTTAGCTTCCAGCTCCATGGGCGACTACATCTTTCAGATGATGGGGCAAGACAAACCTACAGTTTGATCCTACATCATAGCATTTACATATCAAATATTAACATGGGGATGTGAACTCTTAGCACCTTGCAAGTCAGAAGAAGAGTAAGACCTCCATGCGGAGACTACAACATCGCCACACTGTGTAGCTGGGTCCGGTGTCAATGGTGAGGGGTTCCATCCACCCACAGAGGTTTCCTCACCTTTGATGGAGCCATGGTAGTTCATTGCTGTTGAAATTCCCACCATACTCCGGGACGATGTAGGCCTTTTCGATAGGCCGTGTGTTCGGCTTTGAAGTATCTTGTTAGAGTTTCTGTTCCAGAAGTTCTGAGAAGCGAGGAGATTCTTCCGTTTCCTTGTGTAGGCATTCTCTGGCTTCGTGATGTCTTCAGTGGAAGACCATACAGCCATATCTGACAACGTGGCGAAGGATTTTGATTTACCACGGTAAAATCTGGAGATGCCTCTCCTGGAAAGAGCCCCACACCATCAGAAAATAAGAAAGCACCAAACAGATGTTACAGGAACACAGTAAGAAACCTTTTCATGTAGCCATCTGCAACTACATGCAAGCATCAAGGAATAAAACACCATAGACACCATATGAACTCACAACCCAGACGTCAATCAAATAGGTTTTAAGTAGCAGTGTCGATACCAATTTCAACAAAATAAACTCGAAACCGTGCAAGATTCCCTAATTCTTTGTCAAAAACAACGATCATTCAGATGCATGTTTCTCAAGAGAGTAACCCAGATCCCTAAAGCCTTGAGAAAATGGAAAACGGAAAATGCAGAATCACAAGATAACGCAGGCAGATTTTAAAACCCATTTTCAATACTTTGTGTGACGTATCATACTTGATAGGTAAAACTTCCTCCAAAGCTTCCAAACTCTCCAAAGGCCCCGGTTTATAAACACTCTGCACCTCCTCCTCATCTCTCTCGCCAGCACCGCCGCCAGCAGACTGGTCACTGTTCTGTCCTATCGAAGAAGTAGACGAGGACGAAGAAGACGCCTCACTTTTCTCCACAACCTCCTTTACCCCCGGTAACCGCCGAGTTCCAGAGGCGAATTCCGCGGTGTCGAAAACTGACGGCGCGTAGGCCAAATCGCGGATGACGAACTCGGAGAGTCCGATCCGGCGACATCCGCCGGAGTTGCCCTGCTCGAAGGCGATCGACATCTCGGCCAAGATAGCTCAGTTGAATCTATACGACAACAGGCACAGCCGCAGACTGCTCGTCTTTATCCAAACACTTTGAATTATTTTTGTTATCTTTATTTAATTATATTAAAATAAAAATCAGCAGGTGGTCAATGAGATCACGTCTGTATCCAATACTAAATTCCAATGTTTTCGATCGAATCGAATCAAATTAAAAATTTATCTGATTCTATTTTTTAAAAAATAATTTTTGAGAAAATATTCTAATAAAATAGAAAAATAAGCATTAATCTAAACTTAAATTATTTTTAATTATAAATTAATAAGAATAATTCTGATTTCTTTTTTGTAAGAGCAGAAAATATGGAATTTTTCAAATTGGGTGGTATGTCGGTGGATGGCTGACCCATCACTGCTATTTGTCAAAATGATGAGGCTATTAGCGTAACACAAAAGTCCACCTGGGCTGCGTTGCTCATCGCCGTCGCCGACACTCTACTAATCTGCCGGCTGTTTTCTTCTCCCGCCGCTGGCGTTCAATTCCTATTGATTTGCGTCGGTTTGGCTCACTGTGAATGCACGGGGATGCAATTGAGTCCATCTTGAGGTTTGGGGCACGCAATTATTGTGACGAACCTTCTTTAACCTACCGCAGAGGTACTCGTTTCCATGTCTGGATGGAGAGTTAGGTCTGTCATTGCATTCGACTCATTCGAGGTAACTGTTTCTTCTTTTTTCAGGTTTCTGCTTCTCTTGTTACAGCTGGTTGATTCGCTGTGTTTTCCTATATATTTTATTTTTCTGAAGGGTTAATTAGATACGGAAACTTCACGCTTGATGTTAATGTTTGTTGATATTTAATGTTGGCTTCTTTTAGTTGTGAAAATGAGGATTAAAAACGGTCTTGCTTTTTTTGTTTTTTTTTTTTTTTTTTGAGAGATCCTGATGTTGTAAACTGCAGATTCTCTCGATATGAAGATGCGGCCGTGATATTAGGATGATTATGCATCCGTTTAGTGGGATGAAGATGCTGAAAATTTCAGGGATAGCTTCGCGGGTTTCCCTGATCTTTCTGGGTTGGCTTGTGCAACCACGGTTACTTTGGCATCTTTCAGGGCACCAAGCTTTGCGTCTTTCATTCCAAATCAGTTTCGTTCCATGCAATGGGATCTAGGTTTGCCTCTTTGCATTCTGTATATCGTAATTTGTACAACCTTGTTTAATGAAGTTTCATCTTCGGATCTTTCTTTAAGAACAGCATGAGGTATTGTAAACGGACGAGGAATGAAAAGTAACAAACCGGTGCCATCCCCCATATTTAACTATAGAATCTCATGTAGAAAGTGAGCAATTAAGAAACGTGTCATGTGCTTAAATGAAATGTGGAATAATTTTGTCTGCAGAAGTTTGCTTTTATGCATTTATGAGGAGAAACATGTGGTTATCGAGATGTAAGTTTCATAAGCTTTCTCTTGATACAGGGGACCTTTCTAATTTGGACACAAAAGGATCAAAATCATCTGGCGGAAAAGGTAACATGGTGAAAGTGGAAACTACAATGAATAACCTTACAAAAGTAGAATCATCTGTCAAAATGGATCAGCCCAGAAGCTTCCCAGCTGCCAGTACTCATGAAGGTTATTTTCCTTAGTAAAGCATCCATATAAATTTATGGAGTAGGACTACCCTGCAGAAAACGCGAAGCTCTTTTCACACAGCAGCGTATACATTAAGCAAAAAACTATGCTATATTTGTTTTTTTTTTTCCACAATTGCTCATTTCTTTGTCTATGTTATTTTAGTATTTCTTCTTACATGAAATGTCTATATTATAGGGTATCTATTTTTGAGATGTTATTCGTGGACATTATCAGCTCTTTGATGTTGTTCTCTAGTTTGGCCACGAAATATGGGTGTGATAGATAAGATGAACAGTTCATGTGATTCAATGATAAGATTAGAACGTTAGTAATGCATATATTGGGAATACAATAGGTGCATATTGTACACTTTATTCTGGGATAAGGATGTTGTCTGAATGTTGATGTTTTCTTGCATGGTGAATGCCAATCGCGGAGTTGAATTGGATGCGAGATGTTTTACAGTGGTTTTGTACTATTTTTTTCTTGTGAGTTTTGTTTTTGATTGCTTTCTTTCTTGTGTTGAACATGAACTATCCAGGTTTATAAACTATGCCTAACAGCCTAAAGGTCTGTTGATTGCAGACTGCAATTATGCACAAGGTAGATGGGTTTTTGACAATACTCGGCCTTTATACCCTGGCTTTGGATGCAAAAAATGGCTATCTTCTATGTGGGCTTGTCGTCTAACACAAAGAAAGGATTTTGAATATGAAAAATTACGTTGGCAGCCGAAAAATTGCAATATGAAGGACTTTTCAGGATTCAAGTTTCTGGAGAGGTAAATGTCAATTTCATTCACAGCTACTCTTGCTTGTTTAAGTTTGCTATTCCTGACGATTTCCAAATGAGATTCTGATTACTGGCGCGTTCTGCCACTATATATTAAATCATCCGTTTCTTCTTCAAGTAATGCTGAAATAGGTATTCCTCAAATGTTTGGTAGTCAAATCAGTATGGACTTTTCTACTTTAGTTCATTTTGGTTATTAGTTGGTGGAATTGATAAACTAGAGAACATGCATGTTGTCATCGTAGGTCTTTATCTGATTTACACCTTAGCGTATTGTTTCCCATGCCTTACATTAACTCTATTCATTCTCCCAGAATGCGAAACAAAACCTTGGCCTTTGTTGGGGATTCACTAGGTCGACAGCAGTTCCAATCTTTGATGTGCATGGTGACTGGTGGAGAACAAACGGAGAATGTTGTTGATGTCGGTTATGAGTACGGCCTCGTAAAACCACGAGGAGCAATAAGACCAGACGGATGGGCATACCGTTTCCTTGCCACCAACACAACCATTCTCTTCTACTGGTCAGCAAGTCTGTGTGATTTGGAACCTCTTAATGCCACTGATTTCGCCATGCATCTGGATCGACCTCCAGCATTCTTGCGCCGCTTCCTTCACAGATTTGATGTGCTAGTCCTGAACACTGGCCACCATTGGAACCGAGGGAAACTGAGCGCAAATCATTGGATCATGCATGTGGATGGTGTTCCAAGCAGTAGTACCAAGACTGCAGACATCAGAAATGCCAAAAACCTGACCATCCACAGTATCATAAGATGGGTTGATTCACAGCTCCCGTTATACCCTGGCTTGAGAGCATTTTTTCGAACTATTTCACCAAGACATTTCTTCAACGGTGACTGGAATACCGGAGGCACATGTGACAACAACAGACCCCTCTCTGCCGGCAAGGAAGTTGTGAAAAATGAGTCCGGTGATCCTGCTGCATCAATGGCAGCAAGGGCCTCCGGCGTTACACTTCTGGACATCACTTCTCTGTCGGAACTGCGAGACGAGGGCCATATATCTCGTTACAGCATCAAAGCAACAGAGGGTGTCCAGGATTGCTTGCATTGGTGCTTACCCGGAGTTCCTGATACATGGAATGAAATTTTGTTCGCACAGCTATAGGACAGAACCCTCCCACAATCCAGCCTTCCGGTGCAGACAGGAAGAGCAGTATCAAAATAATCATCCCCGCTCTAAGCAGCAGTTTGTGGAGCCAGGTCAGTTCCATACAGTTGTGGGAAATGCCCTAAATGAAAGGGCAGTGAGGTGCAAGTGGTGAATGCTGATATGCTGTTAAAGATGAGTAATTTGGTCGTCTGCGGGCCAAGAGGGCGGCAGCTCAAAGGATCCATGCGATTCTGTGCTGAGTTTATTCCAAACACGCAATTAATTATGTATAATTATTCATTTTTAAATAATGTCCCTCCTCATTTACCAATTAAAAATATGAAATTATGTCGAGAAATAATATATATATATATATACACACGTACAAATTCTGCAAAATTAGTAGATTAACACGTGGGGTAATCCCTTGTCAAATACAGTGCATAACAGGTGCCCGCCGCCGCAGCCGCTGTCGCTTAGTGAAGTCGGGATACCGGCGGGGCCAGTTCCAGCAAGGGGCCGGCCTCAGCCTCGTCTGTTGGCGTCAACTGCGGCTTGTTGGCGTGGTACGGCGCGACTGACAGAGCCCTGCTACGCAAATAATGAAATTGATTAATTAGAGAAAACGAGGAGCAAAGAATCGAATCGATGGAGGAAGGAAAACCACCACGAACCTGTCTTTTCTCTTCTCGAGAAACCGTGACAGCGAGTGTCCCCTTGTGATCGGCAGAGCTGCGGCCACGGAGTAGAGAAAAACGTGAGCTAGCTGCAGCGACGTGATTAGGAGTAATTAATTGTATGCTTACTGGTGCGGCGCAGAGCGGATGAGCTGGCGGGGGACTCGGCCGACGGTGCCGCGGCGAAACCGGCGGCCAGTTTCATGATCTCCTCGGCCTTTTCCTGTGGGTAATCGTTGAAGACTAAAACCTCACCGCCGTAAAATATGGTCATCTGAGAGGCTCTCACTTCACGTTCTTTCTCAATCTTGGGCAGCAAATCCAAGGTCCCTCCTGTTCCCACAAACCATAAAATAAGAAAAACATCTAACCACACCGAAAACGGCACAAAATCCAGAAACTCCTCGACCGATCGAAACCTTCCAAACAAAACAAAAACCCCCCGATTTCAACCCACATACCTCTGGTTTCTGAAGTCAACCCAAGCCCGAGCTCTCCAAAACCCCCGTTCTCCTTGAAGTACTGGCTGAGTCGACTGCAGGTCCGCGAGAACGTCGACCTCGTCGCTGCAGCCCCGGAATCCGCCTTCCCAGAGGAACCCATGTCGATCTCGATAGCGCGGTAGCAGCTAGAAGCGGCTGAAGCAATCTGGGTTCATTTGGAATCTAGGTCTGCACCATGGAATGGATTAATAGGGAGAGAGAAAAGGTGTCGGGGGTTAGGTCTGAAAAGGCACGAGGAAGATGTGCGCGATTTGGAAATCGTGTCAACTTATTACAACTTGCAGGCGCATTCAAACCAAGTACTTATTTTACTCCCCAAAAAACGTATCAAGTGCCCAGACGCGACGCCATCCTAAAAGCCCACGTGCTCTAGAAAATGACCCGCGGGGGCACCGCGTAAGTGCCGGATTACGGAAATACCCTCCCGTGTTTCACCCAATTGCGGTCTCCGCCACCGACAGCCTTAAAGGAGACGTACTGTAGCATGGGCCCACTACGTTTTCCACCATGTGCGTTTGTGCCTTCCGTCCGGTATAAGAAGAGTGAAGGTTTTGGGAACCTTGTATTATATTTATTAGTCCTTTTTGCGATATTCCTTGATGGGATTTTTTATGACTAGGACATTACAATATACCTTTTTTTCTTTAAAATTAAAGAATATGTACAAAATCACAAATCCAACACCAACACCATATATTTTACACAACCTCTATTTCTTATTTCTCATTCTCAAAAATAGAAATTAGTGGTTTTTATAAAACATGGCTTATTTATATTTTTATAGATTATATTATAAATTAGAAATAGGTACAATTTATTGCTGAAAATAATTTCTATTTCTACAAATTACAGAATATTTTTTTTCAATATACTTCTATGTCTTACTTTATTTTTCATTCTTGTTTTTAAGAAACTTATTTTTGTTAAAATTAAGTATTTTTTGTGTTGAAGTCACACGTGGTATATAATAAACATGAATCACATTATAAAATATTAAACATAAAGCATTATTTAGTGATACATAATATCATATATACTTAACTATTTTAATTTTATTTTTTAATATGAATTTGTTTATTCTAGTACCCAATATTAGATTGTTTATTTAAATACCTACTCTTAAATTAAATAATACTTTAAAATAAATATTCTAATACCATATTAAAATTAAGTATCCGATAAGTCAAGACATACACTTACTATACAATAAATATGAATTACATTAGGAAAGATACGTTAAATCAATTACTTAATAATCTATAATCTTATATATACTTGATTATTTCAATTTTATTTATTAATATGCAATTGTTTGTTCTAATAATTTTTAGAATAGACTTACACACTAATAATTGTTTGGAACCATTTTATTCTAAAAAA
Source organism: Utricularia gibba (assembly GCA_002189035.1). Taxonomy (NCBI): domain Eukaryota; kingdom Viridiplantae; phylum Streptophyta; class Magnoliopsida; order Lamiales; family Lentibulariaceae; genus Utricularia; species Utricularia gibba. The sequence goes on along the minus strand of NEEC01000002.1, from coordinate 5,772,545 downwards.
TAGAAATTTATAAATGATTCTTATTTTTAAATTTTTATTTTCTAAAAACATCTGTCAAAAATTAATTCATACTAATTTTTTAAATGAAAACTACTGCACCATCGTGAAATCATGTATACAGACAGACATGAAGGTCCACCAATCACAGTAATGCTCTTTTAGGTACAGTCCCTGGATGCGAAGTGCTGGGGAAAGGTCGCACCATGTATCAAAACCCTAGGATGCACTGTTCATCAACAGTCGCCTTTATAAAGAAAGTGCTCCAATTAGGATTGTGCCTGTGTAGTAGTGAAGAACCAAAATAGCAGTATCTCGAAAGTAAGACATGGGCAATGTGTAGCACCAGCCAAAAAGGATCTATTCCTTCTAACACCATATTACAATAAAAAATCTCATATTGAGATTTTAAATTGAAATAACAAATCAATAATAATCAAATAAACCTAATTTTTTATAATGTTATTTATATTTATTGTATGCTTGAACTTCACATACGTTCGTTCAATCAATAATATAATTAATTTCAACATGATATTAGAGTATTTGTATGATGACATGATTTAAGTGACCAAGATTTTGTATTAGTATGAATTTTGATAAAAAAAAGATGCATTAAATTTAGAAGATAAAAACTAGATCGATCTATAATCCAATTACTATTTATAATCATATAAAAATAAGTCTTAATTAGATCAAAGATTAATTCTACTTGAGAATGAATATTATAACAAATAATCATACATGTTAATTTAATTTAAAAGTAAAATAATTAAATATATTATAAGTTGTATATTATTAATAATTATTTATGTTTAATCTTTTTCAATATGATTTATATTTTTATATATTTGGAATTCATGATTATCAAATCCATCTAATCCTTAATTTCCACAAATCAAGATTTAATTGATTTTGTCTTGTTTTACGACCTGAATGTGAAATCGTAGCATCTATGGAGAGGCTCAAGAAGTCAATATGCAGAGAGTAGTAGCACCTGGATTTTTGGTTTGCGTGCTGCTACTAGCTCCATGTGCGCCAAGGAAGCAACATGGTGAGGTTATCCTCTCCAAAGCTAGCATTGTTCTTCATAAAGAAACACAGGTTCTACAGAAGCCAATCATCTGCCTTTTAAAGATGTGGTTTTTGGTAAGGATTTGAGTTTCCGAAATCCATGGAGACTGGTGGGCAATTCCCATCTCTCCATTTGTCCAATTCTTACACCAGCCTCCTAAAATTATTGCCTTCTTCTGTTTTCATCTTCCCATTTTTTCAGTTTTCCATGTTTCTTCTCATCGCCTTCCACCTCTTCCTTCTCCCTCCCTTTCCCCATCTCCATTTTGCATTTCCTACTGCAGGGCGCGCACTTGTATGTGCGCCCTACCGAGATGGCGACCCGAATAATGTGTGTTCATATTCTCCTCCTGCTTTTCTTCCATTTCCGGGTCTCACTGCAGAACCCTGATGCCGAGATCCTCGTCAGGTTCAGGGATTCCTTGGAAAATGCAACTGTGTTGTCTGAATGGAACGTCGCCGGATCACCCTGCAACGGAGCCAACGAAACGTGGCGCGGTGTGCTATGTGATGATGATGGGCGAGTGTGGGGATTGAAGTTGGAAAACATGGGGTTGGGCGGAGTCCTGGACGTGGAGATTCTATCAAAACTACCTGATCTGAGAACCATTAGTCTGATGCACAATGGTTTTGAGGGTTCTCTTCCGAATCTCAGTAGGATCGGATCCCTCAAAAGCATCTACTTGTCATATAACAAGTTTTCTGGGGAGATTGCGCCGGTGACTTTCAGCGGCATGATGTCATTGAAGAAGCTGCATTTAGCGAATAATGAATTCTCCGGTTGGATTCCGATGACGCTGGCTGGGCTGCCGAGGCTGAGAGAGCTGAACCTTGAGGATAATGGCTTCGAAGGGGAATTGCCTGATTTTCAGGTGAAGTTAGCTGTGCTGAATGTTTCCAACAATGCGTTGATGGGGCCTATTCCTGCTAGTCTCAGCCATTTCAACGCCTCGTCCTTCGAAGGTGTGAGTTGCTTCTCTAGAATGCCATTTCAATGCATTATTGTGGTTTCGTTCTCATGGATTCTGGAGCACAGGGAACCAACTGCTCTGCGGAACGCCCCTGAAACGGTGCCCTGAGAAAAATTCATCCATCGCCCCAAGAATCTTCATGTGTGTTCTTGTGGTGGCAGCGCTAGCTGCATTGCTCGTCGTTGTACTCATCCTTCTGAGAAAGAAATCTTCCCAGCAACCAGAAACAATGGCTGCAACAGGAGGGGGAGCAGGGGAGGAGTTGGACAAGGTGGAGCAGGGGATAGCATTTGTCAGCTCGGCAACACCAGAGCATGGGAAACAGGGTGTCAAGCTGACGTTCCTGCGAGACGATGTCGAGAAATTCGACATGACGGAGCTGCTAAAAGCCTCGGCGGAGATCCTCGGAAGTGGGGTGTTTGGATCGACCTACAAAGCGGCGTTGGAAGAGAGAAACGCCATGGTGGTGAAGAGGTTCCGTCACATGAACAACGTCAACAGGGAAGAGTTCAATGAACACATGCGCCGCATCGGTCGCCTGAGGCATCCGAACATCATCTCCGTCATCGCGTTTTACTACCGGAAAGAGGAGAAGCTCCTTGTGGCCGACTACATGGAGAACATGAGTCTAGCGTCTCATCTCCACGGCAAGAAGTCACACCTCAACTGGTCCACACGGCTCGCCATTGTAAAAGGCATGGCTCGGGGGTTGCACTACCTGTACAACGAGCTGCCGAGCATGATCGCGCCCCACGGGCACCTGAAGTCCTCCAACGTCCTCCTGGACGGCGAGTTCCGGCCGGTGCTCTCCGATTATGGGCTCGTCCCCATTGTGAATCAGGATCACGCAGTGGCCAACATGATCTCCTACAAGTCCCCGGAGTTCACCGCTACTTCCCGAATCAATAAGAAGACCGATGTGTGGAGCCTTGGGGTGCTCATTTTAGAGATCCTGACGGGACGATTCCCATCCAATTTCCTTCAGCAAGGCAGCAAAGATGTTGACGTGGTTACTTGGGTTGAATCTCGACTGCAAAACGCTGCAGATGCTGACTTGTTCGATCACGACATGGATGGTGTAAGCAATAGTCATGGAGAAATGATGAAGCTGTTGAAGATCGGGTTGAGTTGCAGCACAGCGGATCCAGAGCAGAGGCCGGATATCAGAGAGGCAATGGCAAGCATTGAAGAGATCAGGGAGACGGATGGGGAGGATGACTTCTACTCTGTATACACAAGTGAAGGTGACAGACGATCTTCAAGGGGATTGTCTGATGATTTCAAGAACATTAATATATAGAACATGAAAGAAAAAGAACCTTTACAGTGGGTAGAAATAAAACAAGGAAATATGTTGCAAAACATTGTAGTTGTGAGTCAGATTTCAACTGATTTGTGGAGGTTACAGATGAACTGAATCTGATGTCTTTTTCAGGAAGAATAAGACCAAAATAAGAGCCTTGGGAACGAAACAGAAGACAATATGAAAAGAGTGATGAACACCAGATACAAGTTGACTAGAAACTGCCAAAATGTCAAATAGTGATTTCATGGATTCAGTTCTTCACGCCATAGAGGAAGTGTATCACCCAAATAGCATTTTTGAGTAACCCCATCCCTGGTGATCTGCAATGTTGATGCAAGAAACAACATACTAGTGTCCACAAAATGGAACTGATGCTTCTCTTACAAGCATCTTGATGATAATAAATTTCTTGTATCTAACAACCTTTTTTGTCAAGACACAAGCATATCGCTATCATCAGGTCAAACTTTTCATCAGCACGTGCACATGGCTAATCTTTGGGTTATAGAGTCAACTGGCAATGGTTGCTGTGATGCTAAAGCAAATTTTAACTGAATGGAGTCAAAGATAAAAAAACCTGTATACTCAGAGTTCAGACAACATCACTATTGTCACCCTCTCTGTGATACAAAGAGAGATGGATACTTTGGATATGTGAATATCCTGTGATATATATGTGAGAAAATTGATCACCTGTTAATTTTTTGTGAAATAATGAGAGAAACAATCTTTTTAAAGTAACAATTAATGTATCGTGCAAATAGCAAATATTGTAAGGTAAAAATCTCGCAATATTGGTAGCCACTTGACATGTGAAGTCTGACCAAGTTGTATAGTGCATGACATAGGAAATAATGATACTAAACTATTCTTGATTTGTATACAGACAAAGATTCTATGTCAAACGGACCAAATTTAGACAAAAAATTAATATTCAAGATCAGTTTTTTAACAAACATTTCATACTATGATCAGATTTGTAAATCATCTCGAAATTTGCCACAAATCCAAGAAAAGAAAAAGCACCCTCATGGTTCATGTATGCAAAACAAACGTGTGCTGATGGAGTTGGTACTGTACATAGTGTGAAACAGTCCGTGATTTATGAGAACGGCACACATCCATATGCAAAACGAACGAACTCGTTGGAGCACTCCAGGAAGAGCGTGCAGCCCAGAACAATGGAAAATCACTTAACTGAAAGGAGTTAGTTGATCTTTTACCAGATCTTTTCCATAAAATGAAAAAAACGTAAAAGATTGGATTTCCAAAACGTCTCTAGGCTGCAACTGTATTTGAAACTTTCCATGATTCCCTTGATTGCTTAATCAGTCACGCAGCAAAATGCATTGCATTGGAAATATAATGCTCATTTGCCCTTACCCTTGAAGCATTCCAGTACTTATCTCTGGAGAAGATATCACTGAAAGTACGTGATCCCTGTCAAAAGCCAAAACGGGTGCATCATCAGAGCCACTGATCAGGAGCTTTCATCTCTTGTATGAAGATTGCTGTGTTCATAAATTCCATGCGCACAATCATGTGGATCAGGAGCTTTCCCATGTGGGGAGTACGTCTACCAGAGGAATCTCATTTCTAGTAAAATCATACACCAACACCAAGTGTCTGCTAAGAAGAGCGCACAAACTTGACCGCATACAATGCTAGGATCATATACAAACCACATCTTCCTTGCCGGTGGCAGCCACTGCTTGTTGATTCTGCCTCTACAACGAACATCTAGTCCACCATCACTGCAGCAAGCATCCCTTCTTGTGCCCACAACTTATCTAATCCGATTCCCATGTAGCATATATGTTCACCTCCTCTCGAATATCTAATCGGATTCCCATGGTCATTGATCCATCCAAGAGTTCTCCCACACACTGAAATCATATTGTGTGATCGCATGCAATTTTTATGGTGAAAGCCTCCAACTAAGAATGAGGAAAGTTACTGACCTTGTTTTGCTCACGAACTACCTTGCCGCTGCTCCTTGGATTCAATACTTTCCTTTTCTTTGATCCGCCCTCGGGAGGAGGAGATCCATAATATTCTTGGGAGGGCTGAGAAGGTGTGCCAAGTTGTATCTCCGAATCAGGTTCCATCCATGCCAATGGTTCAGCTGCTGGAACTGTATATACATGACATGTTACTGGACGAAGAGAAATGAAGCCAATATATGATGCAGGATTCTTATGTTCAAAATCAGCTGTTAAAGACCAACCTTTTGCTGGATGAGGAGAATCTGAGAACTTAAGACTACGTTTCTTGCTCTCCAGGATACGAGGGGCTCGTTTTTGCACATAATTGTCATGCAGAGGTTTTGGTATTTGAAAAGAGAACTTTGACAATATGCCTTCTTCGACAAACTCCGGATGTTCATCAAGGAATCTTCAAAGCATGAACAACATGAATTCCCATGTCTAAGCATGCTGAAAGCTAATGGAGAAGTTTCAAAGCACATGAATATTAACAGATTTTCGCAAGCGAAATCACTACCTCTGCACTTCAATCATGGAGCGAAGTCTCTTCCCAGACGGTGCATCATAAAAGCTATAAGCACATGAATTTCAGAAATCAATGCCATACTCATAGAAAATAAATGTGTAAATTTTTTTGAATGCTACATGCTTTTTCAAAGAAAAAGTTTTTCACATGTTTATTCAATCCAAGACAACAATGGTCTTTTTCTGCAAAATAAGAACTATGATTTTGTGTAGAATGAGGCATCAGAAAAAAAAAAAAAAAAACTTCCGACAAAATCTGAAACCAAAGGAACAAAAATATCAATAAGGAATAATCGAGACATAAACCCTAACAAAGGAATATGTTGAGCAGAAAAAAACCTCTTTTTTTGATGTTGGTGTGAGGTAAAATTATATGGTGAACTGAAAAGAAAAACAAGGGACAAAAAAAAAAAAGGAAGAAAACATACACATCAGCAAACTTGGTGCCGCCTTCACCTCGAATTTTCAGGATTCGTTGCCAACCAGAAGGAGGTCGAGGGATGCTGGGTTTGTCAATGGCCCAGACCCTGCTGGCATCTTGTTCTACATCTGGTGGATCATCACATGAAATTTCAGGCTGCCATTCTTGAACTGCCTCACAGAGGAAAGGCTTATCTATAATACATTCTCTTATTTCTTCATACTTCTCCATTGTTGGAATAAGCCTCCATTTATAGCAGTTGGCACATTGAACAGTATAAGCTTCTATAAATGGAGAGACTTTTGGGGTTCGATCTGTTACGGAATTTCTTCTTGATAATGATGCAGCTTCATCATCAGAAACTACAATGGGGTCATAAAGGACCAATTCGCGACACTCAGAGTTCCCAATTTGTTTTTCATCGTCTTCCATCTCATGATCAAATGACCTCACTTTATTATTGGTAGAACGTCCCTCAATATTCTTGTTCTTCAAGTTGTTGTATTGTTTCGTCAACTTTGATTTCATTGTTCTCTTCTTCATCAGAAAAGTATCTGCAGTACAAGCATCAAGTCATAAGCTGTTCAGCTTTATAATAACCCTGTGTTGGCAGCATAGTGCTTAATCACCAGACAATATAATCTGATTGTTTAACAAGGATTGTAATGGAGCAAGAATTGCAGAATCTTCTATTCAGACGCTGTTTGGGACTTCTTCTGGCACAGGACTGTTTCGCAAATCTCTTGCTCGTTCCTAAGACAAGAACATAAAACCATATGAAGATGGATATCATAAAACAAAATCTGAAAATAGGAAGAGAATTTAGCTTTATCCATCTAAGCTGGTGACAAAAGAACTGACAGCCCTCTTGCATAATCAGCAAGGTCAAACACTGCAATTAATCTTTTTTTTCAGAAGGTGAACTCTGGTCTCTAAGTTCACTTATCGCCTCGTAAGAAGGAATTCTATATCGCAGTTAAAACTTGAAGTCAAACGTAGTGGCACTCTTTTTCAGTTATGACAAGCAAAACACTCTTGACCAAAAAATGATATGCATTAAAACCAACATTTCCCCACCCATAAGAACATTGCACTGGCAAGAAAATCTCGCCCGTTACGCCAAAAAATGCTTCTGTAAAGCAAAAGTAAAAAGATCATCATCCCAAACCGAGACTCATTCCGTGTCCCTCATCATTCTCGTCTTGTTGCAGGGGTTTCCTACCAAAGGGTGTCGAATATAGCATCGTTTACGCAGGGACAAACAAAGAGAAATGAAGAGCTAGAAACCTAAGACCAGCCAAGATAATGGAAAAAAGGGATGGGATCTGAGGCACTTAACCCAACGAATCAAAGCGAAATCCCATGCAACAAACAAATGCAAGTACAGAATCAACCATGTGCAACAGACAGCCAAATATGGAACGAAAAGCAGAAAGTAGAAAACATGCGATGGGAGGACACTCACCAAGAAACCCACGCACCATTTCCGAAAGAACTATTGCTTTCTACGCCGAGTCAATGCCTCCGAATTCCGAAAGAAATGTTTTTTTTAATCGTACTTGTTTCTGGAGAAAAAAAAAAGAAAGAAAGAAATTTGACATAAATTTCACATGGAAGTTGCAATTTTCTGTTGTACCCAATTGCTTGAAAAAGCTCTAACCTTTCATGGCGTTGAGATCGATTTGTCGTGGCTGGAGAAAGAGCAATTTTCGTGCTTACGTTGATGGCTCTTGCTCACAGCTGCATTCGCACGCTACAAGCTTCGGTAGTTCTTCGTATTTCTCTGATATGAGTTCTTTTTGGGGGTGACCGTGATCAGCGATTTGTTCGAGCCTCCATGAAATTCCTCGGCTTGTATTGGGATTGAAAGGAGTTCTTTTACAGGGTATAAAGAAGTGCGGGAGGAAGATAAGAGCCGTCTTGTGGGCAATGTTTTCTCCAGCGTGGCCTCAAGTTACGACCTAATGAATGATTTGATGAGTGGTGGCCTTCATAGATTATGGAAAGAAAGGTTTCTTTACTGAATTTTGGGTCTAATGTCGGCATTGAGTTGTTGTCTTTCTAATCTTGGGCTAGTCTTAATTGATTTGCTCTTAACCTTGCAGTCTTGTTTGCAAGTTGAATCCATTTCCGGGAATGAATCATCTTGATGTTGCCGGTGGGACAGGTTGGCCATTTTTTTCAGATAGATTTCTGCGTTCAACATTTAGAGCATGTTTTTCTTTATTATTTGGAGGAGATTCTTACAACAAATCAAGAGACCAATGAGCACAACACGAACAAATTTTGAACTGCATTTTACTGAAACAAAAACTAAAGCCATTGTCGAAACAAGTTGAGAACACTATTGCCAGACGAACCCTTTTATTGGTGGTGGATGTTCTTTCAAAGCTGTTCAAAATGTGAAATCTATTGTTTCCCTGGTTTACATTGTGCTACGCCATATGGCTGGTGTTCCTGTGGCTTAAAGTTTCATGTTTGAGCTTTCTCTTATTCTGTAGTGCATGCTGGGCTTCATGATGAAATTTTCTGGATTTACAGGAGACGTGGCCTTCAGAATCACAGATTATATAAACAATGTTGCACGTAGAGCGACAAGAGATGTTCAAGATGATAATATATTGGAAGAGACGAAAATTTATGTTTGTGATATTAATCCGAATATGTTAAAAGTGGGGAAAGAGAGGGCCAAAGAGAGAGGTGATTAGTTATCACAGTACACAGTCTTTTTCTTATGACTTCCGTGCAATTGATTAATGATTGCATTCGGACTTATTCAGGTCTCGGGGAAAATAAGTCACTCATTTGGGTCGAAGGTGATGCAGAAGCATTGAAATTTCCGGATGATTCCATGGATGGATATACTATTGCATTTGGAATAAGGAATGTTACTCATATTGAAAAAGCTCTCTCTGAAGCTTTTAGGTTTACATGCTAGTTTATTTTTATTTTTTTTCTATGCTTATTTAGTTTGGATTCTCCCCGTGTTTGTAAAAATAATCTGAATACAACATCATAACTGAGCAATTGCAGAGATTTTCCATTCTCTTTTCACACATTCTCTTTGCCATTAATTTGTTATCCACCTGCTTCTTCTGTATTTCTGAAGGGTGCTTAAGCGTGGAGGAAGATTTCTTTGTCTTGAGCTGAGCCATGTCGAAGTTCCCATTTTTAAGGACATGTAAGTTTTAACAAAAGTTCATTTTTGGGTCCAAATGTAACAATTGTTAGTAGTATCAGATGCTGGCACCTGGCCGGTGGTTATAAATGCTTGTTTTTTATACTCTCCAGTCCTGTGCTGCATTGCTTATTATGCAGAATTATCTGAATTGCCATTCTTGCTGTCCGCACTCTATCACAGATACGATTACTACTCCTTCTCAGTGATTCCTGCTCTAGGAGAGCTTGTCGCAGGGGATCGTGAATCATATCAATATCTTGTTGAAAGTATTCGTCGCTTTCCACCACAGGTACCCCCCAACTCTCCATCAATACCCTGTGTAGAAAACCTTGGCCAGCATTTGCGATACTTTCAACCTATTTTTCCCATCTGTAATTACCAAAAAGGATGAGCCCTTTTCTACCTGCATTTGCTCCTATCTTTTTTTTTTAATGCGGGTCACACACACTCCAGATATACACTTAATCTACGCATCATTTCCTCCTTTACGCATCCACATTATTTGTTGCTTTGGTGCTGATGCGATGCTTTGTGCAAGTGCAGGAAAAATTTGCAAGAATGATTTCTGATGCTGGATTTCAAAAGGTTGAGTACGAAAACCTTGTTGGTGGAGTTGTTGCTATCCATTCAGGTCTCAAGTTGTAAACTTTCATCAGTGATTCAGCCTGATAGAAGGATTCCACCTCAGCTGTGGTTAGTCACACTTCTCATTCATTCCATAAATTAAAGAGTGTTAAGGAGCATGCCCGGAATTGCTTTGCACTTAGTTATATTCGATGCATTCTGTTAGGCTCTCCGAAAAACGTGAGTTTTTAGTGCATCACTCGGTGTTTCGAGTGCAATAAATATTTCATGAACAGATTATGTATTGTAGTCGCCAAAAAACTGATGTTTTTGGCGAAATCAAACCAAAAACCACCCAGGAGTTGCCTGGGAACAGAAACCATTGTGATACAAACAAAATATCATCAAAATTTAGTGGACAGATGATGACTAAACCCCGCTGCATACTATTTCAGCAAATAGTTGAAGGTGTTAATATTTGTAAAGTTCACTGAGCGTATCCCCTGGCCACAACAGGGATCCTCACCTTGTGCCCTCTGCTGCCCTTGAGCCACACTTCACCAAAGCTGTAGCTTCCGGTGATGCGCCTTGGAGTGAGAGTAATGGAGAACTTCCTCGTCGTTCCTGGGAGTAGAGTCATCGCTGGAGGGCTCACATCGATAGATATGTCTGGTGCCATTCTTGCTTGGATCACATAGGTTTCTTCTTCGGCCACATTTGTCACTCTTCTTGTCACTGTCTGAGAGCCCACTAGACGGGAGATTGTGACTGAAGGTGTGTTGAGATTGGATGGGTGGCCAAGAGTGTAGTTGCATGGAATGTTGGTGTGGTTCCTGATCTCATTCGGATCAACTCCCCGAGTTGTGCACAGAAACCCCAAGTAATCATCAAAATCTGAAACCCAAGAACAGTTATTTCTATGAGGAAGATGCAGTGTAACTTGGTGAAGTGTACCTGCATCAAAGACGAGCCCTGGATCAAGAGCAGCTCTGGGATTGACATGGCCACTTCCATAATCAAAAGGTGTTGCTGCAACAACAGATAATGCTTCAGACCCAAAATACTTGAAAGCACGAAGGGGCAGTTCAATATGATCAAGAGTAGATGCTGTTGTCATGAGAGCTGATTTGATAGCAGCAGGGCTCCAGTGAGGATACTTCTGCTTCACAAGAGCAGCAATTCCAGCTATATGAGGTGCAGCCATGCTGGTTCCTGATATCATTGCAAACTCTTCACCTGGAACACAGCCCAGGTAAGAACTGGAGTACGCTGCAAAGCTAATCAGTAGTAGAATAACTTTACCTAAATAATTTGGCTCATCGGTTCCATTTGGAGACCAAGCAGCCCAGATTAGAGAGCCTGGAGCTAGAATGTCGGGCTTCAGGAGATCCGCGTCCTGAAAACTGTAATCCTTGATATTTGGTCCTCGAGCAGAAAAGAGAGCCACCTGGGGTGCAGATTTATGAAGGAAAGGTTTTAGACCGTCATTAATTTTTCCAACTGCCTTGAATCTCTCCACTCGCCCTGTCCAATCTCGGGAGGTAGACGAATTGTAGTAGTCTATAAGTTTCTAAGAAATATAAAAGGACAGCAATCAGAATACTCTCTGCAAAAAAATAAAAAAAAAAGAAGCTGGTGAAGAAGGAAGAAAATGAGTGCTTACTTTTGACAGGTTTGCATCTGTGATAAGAATACCAGGAATAGAAGTTGGAACAGGATCAAATTTTGTGCCTGGAGAAGCATTTTCGACTGCCATGACAAACCCGACTGCTCCAAGTCTCTTAGCTGTCTCCGAAACTCTTTTGATGGAAGCAGTGCCAGCAAAGAAGTTAAAAGAATAACCACAGAGAAGTATGTTGCCTTGAACCAAATTTCTGTTTAGAACTTCAGGTCTTTGGCAGTCAAAAGAACTATATTTGGGCATTGAGGAGTCAAGCAGCACATCATTAGCAGCAACCAAGGTGTATGATTGATTTCCATGAGTTGAAGCTGTGCAATGAACTGAAATCAAAAGTGGGAGCACAGAAGAAACAGAAAGCATGTTTTCCAAAATGTGATCATCGAAACATACGAGACAAGCACAGCCCGGCTAGAACTTTCCCATTCCCTAAAATAAGATGATTCTTGTATCTCCGGTCATCAATCCCAGCTGCAACAGTTGTGATCCAAGGGCTATATGACAGCAGACTTTTTGGAAAAGGACCACCATTTCCAGCTGCTTGCACAACAAAAACTCCAGCTTTTACAGCCGAAAGGAGTGTTGCATCGAATGGGTTTAAGAATGTCGTCTTTGTTTTTGCTGGGGGACTGTTTGGACCAACTGAAAGATTCAAGATGTCCACACCATCATGGGCAGCCTATTAAGGATTGCAAAAGTTCTTTAGTTCCCTGAATCCATGATAAATAATATCTGGGGAGTGTTAAGAGAAGGATAACAGAAACCAAACGGTATGCACATTAGAAGGCAGCACCTTGAGCAATAGTCACACTGTCCACTGATGTGGCTAAATGAACACCAGTTTGCTTTCAACACCAGAGAGAAGATTTTGAAGTGAGAAAATTAAAAATGGAATTTCAAGCCCACCTGATCAATGGCCGCAACGACATCAGCAACAAATCCACCAAATATTCTGTAAATCGCCTTGTACACAGCAATCCTTTGCAACAAAAAAAAAAAATGAAGAATCTTACCAAAATTCCTTTGGGGTAAATTTCTCTTCAAGAGTAATAAAAACGTTGAAAATGCTCACCTGGCACGGGGAGCCATTCCACTGGCTCTTCCAAACTCATAACCATGCATCTTCACCAGTGTTCCATTATTCCCAGCAGCGATGGATGCAGTATGACTGTAAAACAAATAGTTAAAAAATAAGCTTCTTTTTTCCAAAAAAAAAAAAAAAGTATCTGATGGACGCAGTATTTATTTTCTTGTTCATTTCGCACTGGACATTAATGCATGGTAATCCTACCTTCCATGACCATCACCATCAAGGGGAGAATCATAGTCAACGCCCTTGGAGAATGCACCAGCAATTTTAGCAGCTTCAGCAAAATGCTGTGCTCCAATAATCTTTCCATTACAAAAGTTCATTTTTGTTTGTGAATCAACCTCACACTTTCCTTTATATCTTGAAACTGGCCCGTATGGCTCATCAGGATGATTTGAAAAGCTGGGATGATGCGGATAAATTCCAGAATCGACAAATCCTATGATAATATCTTCCCCAGCTCGTTCAAACTGGCCTCTAGTCAGTGAAACTTGTGTTGGAATCCCCAAAAAATGTGGGGTATGAGTTGTGAGTCTCGTAACTTTCAAGTCCCTCTCTACAGACATCACACGGGGGGCTCTCCTAAGTTTTTCCGCCTACTAATATGCTTAAGCTATGAGAAATTGGAAAGAAATATTGCCAAACATTCAGGAATCAATAAAAAGAAAGTGTACATGGGAATTGAGAGAAAAAGTCCACCTGCCCAGGGGATATGTCAACAGCAAACCCATTTATTAGGTGACGGTAGCTGTAAAGTTTCTTGAAAGCCCCTTCCTCGAAGAGCATCCCAAGAAGCATATCATGCCTCTTTTCCAGATGGTGGGCATATGACACAGCCAAATCACTAAGCATCATAAGAAGCATGACAACGCTAGTCAAAACTGAACCAAAAAAGGCAAAAAGTAGGTCTTTTTTCACATCCTTCATTACTCACATCATCCATAACATTGAGCACCTCCTAATAAGACTCCTGAAGTCCGTTGTAGCATTTTACTATCACAATATTCACTAGTCTAATCACAGCACTGGGACCGAACCATGGCTAGACAGTGATCAGGACTATTAACCCTTTAAATAGGATAAAATGGAACATATCTTTCCAGAGGAAGAATTTTATGCAGTCCATATTATTATTTTGATAAAAAACAGGCTATCTGAAAACAAATCAGCATTATCTTATTGGACTAGGCTCCAGTGAGCAATAGAGGAAACAAAGAGATTTAACTAGGCTGAAAATGTAAGTAAAAGCACCTATTGACATCAATCTTCTCGTCCGAATCAAAATCTGCATCAGTAGGTTCAAACCCCTCAACGCCGCCTCTGTAACTAGACACAGGCTCTCCATCAAGCCTCACTATATATATTTCTGATCTCCCAAAGTTGAGGGCACTTAATAAAATTAGGATGATAGAGAAACCATTCAACTTCATGTTCCTCGTTTGAGCAGAATCTTTTTTAAAATCAAATCTGCTAAAACTGAAAAAAAAAAAAAAAAAAATCAACGAAAGCTCACTGTATACACAAGACGAACTGCCATCAAAGAAAAAGTAGAATGCAGACCATTTCGATAAACAGGCTATGCATGATTCGATCTCAGGACATGAACTTCAGTTCCTATATCATTTTGTTGTTTATCCATGCCTTGCAATCCCAACTGGAAACACGAGCACAAGAAAATACGTAACGCCAATAAGATCAACCAAGGTTACACCAGACAAAAAAGGAACATGGATTTTTGGCCAAAATGTCAAAGGAAAAAGCAATCCCAGAAGAAGTTACATTCCACTATTTCCAGAAAAGAAAAACCAAAATTCTCCTGGGGGTGCAACCACTAACACTCGTCTAAGTTAAGTAATGCACTCAAGTTGAGCAGCTAACGACCCCAAGGAAAAAAGTGGCCTTTTTCACTTTTTTTCTTTTTCCCTTGTCTGGTTTGGTGTGCAGGTAGATAGGACTCTTAAATACATTTATTATGAACCTGCCAAACGAGACGAGGACCCTGATAATGGATAAGCCTTTCTGACTCAAAGTGAGCAAACTTCAAGTAAAAATTTCATCTTTCACACAGATTCATCTCCCTATTGCAACATCGGGATAGATTGAGAAGAAAATCCGGCAACAACATTCTTAAGAAGGAAATAATAGAGGACATGAATCATTTCATTGAATGGCATTCTTCAATTATGAACGGTAACTTTCAATTATGATGGGTGGCACGATGATACCCAGGGGAACGTTCACCTCGGGTTTGAATTTGTCGCGATGCTTATACATTGCATGTGACGGTGAGACAGCGTTCTCATGACTGCTTTCCGACTCCATGTTCCTCATGCCACTCCGACAGCAACTCTATCGCACAAAATTGTGCGCAAGGGAAATGGGTGTCGGGGTCT
This sequence comes from Utricularia gibba, assembly GCA_002189035.1. Taxonomy (NCBI): domain Eukaryota; kingdom Viridiplantae; phylum Streptophyta; class Magnoliopsida; order Lamiales; family Lentibulariaceae; genus Utricularia; species Utricularia gibba. The sequence continues at coordinate 5,757,360 of NEEC01000002.1, read as the reverse complement.
ACTGTTTTCTGCGATCCAAGTTTCAAAATCACTAATCCCCTTCGAAACCTCCATTCCATGTGAAGAAATCCAATGCTGACCACTTTACCAGAACCCTCACACAAACAGGAGACTACAACGAGAACGCATACCGTGCTACAAGAATACTATATACTGCGTTAAATTAACTTAATAATGCCACAAAACTAGTAAGGGAAAATGGGCTTCCTTGGTCCTTGAGTTTCCCAGTTAATCTCTGCTGCATTTCGTGGTACAGCATACATGAATCTCACATCTTCACAGCCTTGTGATAGGAACGTACAACAAGACTGTTTACGCAAGTATCAGACTAAAACCATATCATTCATGAAGGAAAGCAAAGGTGGGCGTGGCGGTTGAATGACTACCAGAGGATGATTAAGATTCATCCAGAGACTTAGGTATGTGTATAGTTGTAGTATGAGCTGTTGATCCTTTCAGAGATGGGTCAGTATCATCTGTAGATTACCAAAGAGGCCAATGAGCGGAGGGAAGACATCAATGTATTTTCATTCACATGGTGAAAACGGAAAGGCATACAATACTGAAAAAATTGTCAAAACCAACTGAGAAATTCTCCAAGAAGTTGTTAGTTGGTAATTTGGTAACAGAAGGTGATTTGGAAGAAAAAAAGCATGCTACTCTGGCTCCCTCTTTGCAGAGCAAGACCAAAAAAAACAAAAAAAAATCTAGCTTTTAAAATTGTAAAAAAACGAGATACGCTTTATGTAATAAGCTTCACCAGGAGGTACCTCTTCAGGATTGCATGTCAGCCAAAGAAACAGATTTAAACTCGTGGATTCCGCATTCTGTGAGGTTTTGGGGCTAACGTGAAAAGGGAAATGATTAAAACATCCTGAAATTTCCCCATCTAGTCGCCAACTAAACTCAGTATTTTCCAAGATGAGAGACTTACCGTTGGGGTTCCCTTGCTCATAAAAGCTTCGTAGGAGACTGACGGCCTCTGATGCCATTATTCCTCCGGTGCACTTGAATCCCTTCTTTTCCCAAACTCCGTTGCTGCATAAGAAGTACGATACAAAATAAATCAATAAAACTGAAGCAAAAAAAAAGGGTCAGGTAGAGGATTTGGCCTCGAATTAACATTAGAAAGATAAATGCAAGGAACAGCAACAATGTACTTAATGCAATTTACACATGAACATGCCCAAGAAAAAGTGATGCATTTACGCTGATTATAGCTATTCTTTTCAAGAACCATCACGAGAACTGAATATTATAGACAAACCATGTAATCTTCTCTGGATCTTCTGCATGCAAGGACAATATAGATCCACATCCTCCAAATTTATCATTTGCACACCCATAAAACACCTCTTTTATCCCTGGTAGACAATCCTAAAATTATCACTTATCATGCTGAAATAAGTAGTCCCTTAAACGAATTTCATTGATCATACCAATAATGGATAAAGCCGCTGCACACATTATACATGGCTCACACGTCACAAACAGTGTGCATCTTGAGAACTTGTAAGCCACCTCAGACTTCAAAAGATTATTTTTTTGCCATTTTAGAAGCAGCTCATCGATCGCTTCCATCTCTGCATGCCTTGTGGCCTGCAAAACAGAAAGATGGTTAACAGAGGGGTTAGCCATGCATCCAGCACTTGCTAGAAGACGTGAATAGTTAGCAACAATAGAATAAAAAGTTCTATGAGAAAATATCATCCAAATCTCACAATTCAAAAGCATTGTCACTCAAAAACTATTATATCATTCATAGATTAAATAGACAGACAAAAAAGAACCATAACATGGATAGATAGGAATAGAGGAGAAAAATGATGGAAACTCACGACCAAAATTTTAATGGCTTACATTCCTCGTCTCATTTGTTCGATTCCTCCCCTTGGAGATGACCTTTTCATCTTCGACAATCACACAACTAACATGGTCAAAATTAAAACTCATATAACCAATTAAGGTATCTGGAACAACCAAGCTGTGATACACCATCGATTTACAAGTTCGACAAACGGCATGTTCAGTGAAATTAACTGTTCTTATCTGTCCAAAAATAATTTTGATGAGACCATAGGGAAAGCAATGCGGCATACCCCACTGGCACTTCAAGTGTATCTAATGCAAGTTGCGCCTGTAAAATCAAGGCCATTCAAATCATGAGAAACAGGGAGGAGTACAAGCACGCACAAAAAATCTTATATTCCAAGTATGATAAAAAAGGGCAATCCAGCAAAAAAACCATTCAAATATTAAGCACCTGCTCTAGAGCGAGCTTCATGAATTCAACTCTTCCAGTTTCTGATATACTTTCACCAGCAGAAGAATCCATCTCCAACTCAAGCCACGATAAAGAAGCAGGACTGACAGGGGGGAACAAACTGGAGCACAATTTACAAAAAGTTAACCTAACTAGTAATAATTTAAAAAATGCATTTTTTTTTTGTTTTACTTTTCAAAATAATTTTGTACATGTAGTTAATCCGATGTTCTAAAATCTGTCAGACCGCGAGTAGGGTTACGGTTCCCGGATGCATCCACCGGTTCAGAAAAGGAACCCAAACCAGAAATAAAATAATAAATTAATAGTAAATCAATTTCACTACGAGTGAGCATTTTAGCATACGGGTGATAGTGCTTTTTGTGTTTTTTTTGAAATTAATACAAAAACGATATGAATAATAGCAAAAGGTGGAAATGATTCAAGCCTAATTCATTGCAACATGAAAGCATGAATTTACTTCGCTTTTACATTTTTTTTTCAGTCCCCAGCGTTGCCAAAGAAGGGAAAAGGTATCAAATTGGCTTCCCCTAAGCAGAATACACCTCCCCAAACAACCAACGCTGAAAAAACCAAACACAAAAACCGTCTGGTCTGAGGCGAGGGCCCCCGATGGAACAAGGCGACAGACATCCTTTTTTTGTGCATGGGAAGGGTCATGAATCGCCCCCACAGTCTGGTAAACAGCCTCGAGCCAGTCCCAATCCATTAGTAACAACTCCACATTCCTCCCTGTCTAAAACTGCAGCAGGCCCAGTATGTGATAAGGAATCCGTCTGAATGGTAGCCGCGCCCGCTGCGCGAGCCACACATATCTAGTAGCATCTCCTCTTTGTTGTTCATGCGTCTTCTTGTATCTCCTTTTCCAACAAGGAAGTCCCCTTGAATATTGTGACTTGGTAATCCCTGGTGTACTTGAGCATCTTCACAGAATTAAAAGAAACGTCACTCGTGATTCCATGAAATCGCTGTGTTGCTTAATGATGAGAAGGCTGATCAAGGACTTACTTTCTCGTGGCTCATCTTTCGGAATCCAAGCTTGTTCACCCACATGGGCTCAGCTTCTCCAGCAGCTGGGAGTACCAGGTGTTTAACCTTCATGGAGGAGAGGAGCCCCTCGATGCACGAAAAGATTGCTCGGAAATATCCCTACGCCAATTTGGAAGTACTATGAGACCATGAAGTCTTCCCACTAAGCATGAAGAAACTACGTACCTTTCCTTGATTGTCTCTAGTAGTTGCCACTAGAGGAAGTTCAGCAACGTCTGGTCCAAATATCCTCAGAAGAGCCGCTGATACGATGAAAGAGCTGTACAAAACCAGGTCAATTGTTGTGGCTTTAATAACACGCATGGAAAAGAGTAGTATACCAACATATCAAAACGCCACTTACTTTGCAATCAAAACGACGCAATACATTCCACTGAATTCTTGTCCTGATATGTTCCTTCTGCACGAATTTGGGTCACATAATATCAAGGCAGCAAAAATGAAGCAACCAAGGCCCTCGCCAAAAATTATATCACAATGCTTTTGCTTTAACTTTCTTAGGAATACATAAGTGATGCAGAAAACACAATGAGATGATATTAACAAAAGACGAAGAGGGGCAACTTACCCATACACCATAACTGGGATGAGATCGCGACCTGATTTTGCAACGATAGGGTCAAAGCGCTCCTGCAATATCAGAAGCTTTAGGTCACGAAAATCCAATTATCAAGCAGGACGAGACAAATATTAGATAAATTGGTGAAACACATTACACGAAAAATTGATGCAGCTCGCGTAAGCAGCAATAAATGCTCAGGAGATCTACTTTTTCCGCTTAAGATGCTCCATTGGATCTCATTTCTGGAAGCATTAGTCAAGCCCATTGCCTCCTGCTTCTTATTTAATGCAGCTAATACTGACGCTGGAATATCTACTGGTCCACTGGAAGTCATATTCTGGAGGGTTCCGTAAATGTTATTACACACATCAGAACAGAACCACTTATCTTCAGGAAGTTCCTGTAAGAATATGTTACATGTAAGATGCCTTTTCTTTTCATTCCGCACATATGACAGAATAAATAGCAGAAAAGCAAACCAAATTATGAACATAGGATCTGAGATCTTACTTTCAAATCACAGATTCCAGACTCCCGCAGACAGCCAACATGATACTCTTTCTCACACTGGAAGATGACAGTAGAAATCGTCACTGATATACTAAAAAAGATAGCATTAAGAATTAATAAGAATGTGGAGGGCAAAAACCAGGTATTACTTGATCGCAGATAATCACAGTTCGATCATCAAAATCTGCAGCACTGAAGTCCTGGGACCTGAGATCCAGAGAGATGAACACGTTCAGAACACACACAGTTTACACAAGTCCACATCCCCTTAGAGTTGTTTCACAAAGAATTAGCGAAAAAAAAAACGCATAGTTACAAATAAATGATGGCTGAGGTGCAACGAGATCACATGCGTCTTTCATGGGAAATAAAAGGATGCATGCAAATACATAGGCAAACTTTTACTACTCCCGAACACACCAGAAACAGGGTTCATAGACATCATAAGCGCAGCTTCTGCAATCACCATGGTGCAACAGCACCAGGGGCAGTTACACTGCTCATACCCTGTGGCTCATTTTGAAGGACACAGCAAGAGCAAGGCTAAGCCTTTTGCTCTGTGTTGGGTCGGCTACATGGATATATCTAAATCAAGGACTCTGAGGTCATTATCCCAGGGAATTCAGGAGAGCATTTAATTTCCCCTCAAAGAAAATGAAAACATGCATTCTCTCTGATAAATCAGTTAGACGAGAAGAACATTAAAACTATTTCAAGCATTTATTACGAAAGTACAACACCTGCAGATAATGCAACCACCAGGCTCGAATTCAGGTGCTTTAACAACCCTTTTAAGCCTAATTACAAACGGCCTTGACTCGCCAGTTGCTTTCCAACTAGAAGTAGACTTGTCTGAGCAGTGAGAACAGTGCCAATCATCCAAAGGGGGGCTCTGTAAGCCTAAACAAGCTGCAAAATATTCACAGGAAAATGTTAAAAGGAAAACTAATGCCTTCTGCAGCAATGACAAAAACGTTGAAAAAACCAACAGAACAAAGCATATTTGATATTATGATTGACACTTGTACAGCAGAAGAACAAGCGAAAGATGGTTGGGGAAAAATAAAGTTACCTGCATGGAACGCTCGAGGACAACCATTGCAAATAATTAATTCACCACCACCACCACACACAGTACACATATCATCACTACCAGTTGACGTTAGACTTTGGCCACTAGCCAACATCAAGGCTATATCGTGAAGTGTTAATCCACTGGATGTATAGATGTGGCGATATCTGGAAAATGAAGAGATCATGCTGCTAAGAGTTATTACTAATTAATAATGCTATTATTCAAGATTGCTAGTACTAGAAAACTACTTACGGTTGACGCTTTGCTGCCCATCCAGCATGAGCCTCGAACTGAGAGGGACTAATCTACAGTAGTATAAGACCAACTTCGGTGATCAGAAAGGGAAGAAAGAACAAATATAACCACCGCCTTATAAAGTCACCTAAGTAATTAGATGGGCCAGCCTACCTCTTTATTACAACAATTACACAAAATACCACCTCCCTGCTTATAACCCTCGAGAATCCTCTGTCAGGAGACAAAAAATTGGGTCAATCTCGAAAAACTGACAACTGAATCAAACTGGCACAGAAAAATACAAACCTTTCCTTTAGAATAATAAGCCAGACTAGTCCCATCAGGTAGGCCATCCGGCATGAAAAGTAGTTTGTGCAGATCATTATCCCTACCCATATTAAAAATTAACAGCATTCAGTAAAAAAAATCAAAATCTAACAGGAAAGCTTATAAAAATTTACAGCTTTCTTGCCTTTTTCTGTTTCTATTTTCAGCTGATTTCTTACGCCCACTAGAGGTGCTAGACAGATTATGTCTCTGCCTGACAAAAAAGTGTATATCACATATGAGAAAATTTCTAAGAAAACAAAAATTACATAGGGTGAGGTAATAAACAACTTCTTTGTCAGATGCTTTCGTTCTACTGGAACGTCCACATAGTATGAGGCTTTGTAATTCACAAAATTGTCTGCAAAAAGTTTAGGTAGCATAGTATGAGGTATATTACCAATGGGGAACATAAAAAAGAATCAAAACAGCAGTGTCTACATGTTACCTCTCCAGAGCTGAAAATACTCCTCATTGAGAGATGAACCAGCGAGAGATTTTATCACCCCGCCCACTGAGCTGAAAGGAGCGGTCCTGAGTTCATGAACTATGCTGGATATGGGCTTCCCATTCTCCAAATATATATGATCATTTGGATGTCCAGTCCGTGTGCCAGCATGAAGTTCAAACTCATGAGCACTAACCAACTGTAACCATACAAATATTGCACCATCAATAAAAAAAAAAAATACAGTTAATTTTTCATAAAATTTAAACAAAGTAAAAAGGAAGAAAAATACTTTAGAGAAGTTGCAAACACCACACCCACATAAGTATCCACAATCCTTCACAAATCCCGGAAGCTTACTCTGGAGAACATATAGAAACCACAATCAGTTGTACACCTGGAAAATATGGTAAAATGGAAGAAAGAAAAGGCTATATAATATACATTACAACCTCGCCTGTTGCTGAAATGTAATTAACTCTTGCTCCTTCCAATACTCTAGTAGAGAGAAGATCTGTAACACTTGTTGGGCGACCATCCATGACAACTTTCTTGGACATTTTCAGCTCCATGTTGGAAACAGGAGAGAAGGGCTTCGTGGGTCGTAAAACTCTTTTAGCTCTCTTGAGTCCATTTCTAGTGTTTCTGGAATCTCCCACTCAATATTTTCTTTGTCATACATTGTGAAATTTTCATTTGATGGTATAGCCAATTGCTTTCCATAAAAGTCCCTATAATACTTTTCATCAGTCAAGGGTTCAACAGGAACAGACAGTTCCTTATCATAATCATCCTTCCTTTTGTTGAACTTAAATGTGATCTTCCTAATACCAGTGGGCCTCATATGCTTTGGAATTTCAAGAACAACACAGGTAGTAGCAGAAGTTTCGTCCTTGGATTGAGTTTGCTCTACATCAATCAAATTTTCATCAACAAAAGTACTTGGAGAACAGGCAGACGTAATTTCTCCAGAAGCTCCATGATCACCACCAAGCATGTCAGGTGGGTTAGAAACTTCGGATTGCATTTCATCATTTGAACCATCTCTGACATCAATCTCATTAGGCAAATCCAAAGAAAAACCGTTCACAGGATACTTCTCATTACTGCTACAAAAAGCCTCATTATCACTTGTTCTGGACGTCTTACCACAAGGGAATGACTTACGTCTGGTTAAATCCGTCATTCCTACATCCACATCTTCTGACGCTTCCCCAGGGAAATCTCTGATGCGGTGCTCTTCTAAATCTTCAGCACCATCATATTTACTTATAATCTCGATACATTTCCCATTCATACTCTGGTTACGGCAAGATTCATTAACTGTTTCTAACCTGGCAATATTAGCGGTCTCTTCCCGTCCAGTCCCAGTACATGCATCTGCAAGAGCCATATCATTCACCTGAGCTTCCACCTGTAAATTCAACCCCTTCTTGCATAACACTTCAGAACTGAAACGGTTGGGAAAGACAGAAGTATCCAACTCTACGTCCATAGCCGTAGCAGATTCCCGTGCACGCTTTGCTGAATCCTCCGTAACCTCCACAGCTGCACATGGAGAACTTCGTTTACTATTACATCCCTTGCCTGCCTCAGGCAATGACTCAGAATAAAAGGTATCACCTACGCAGCTGCCAATGAAAGATTGGCACTCCACCTCCATACGCCCTATCTGTCCACAAGACCAAAGCTACATTTCCGTAAGCCGTGAAATCGGAAAAATGGAGAAAATAAACCCATCCAACGCAAAGAAATTGAACAAAGAAACCTTCAAAACAGCGGCAAACTATCTATCAGCAACAACCAAATCTCCGGATCTGAAAACAGAATCAACGATCAAAACTGCTAAACTAAATTCACTACATACATCATCAGCACGAAATCGAAATCGGAGAAGCTGAGGAAGATCCGTTCAGTCCCCCAGGCCGCAGATTTCCGGAGGAAAGGGAAATCGGAATCTAGCGCTAGGGTTTTGAAATTGAATTGTGTCGTTGGGTGGAGCTGAGAGAGCGGCAACTGACGAAAGTGCAGACGGATTGGCGGTAAGGATGAATACTAAGCCTGCACTTTGGCAGTTATTTATCTGATCGTGAGTTGCGTCAGATGATTATCCACAAACCTCTCCAGGAAGCCATGAATGGAAGAAAGAAAGCAGTCTACATACGAAAAGCCTTCTGCTAATAATTAAAAAAAAAAAAAAATGTGTTCATGAGACGATGACGGTAAATATCAAGCTTAGATTTCGGATTTTTTTTTCGAAATTTCAGTTTTCGAATTTAAAATTTTCTTGAATTTTAAAATTGGTGAATATTGTAGAAATTATATGAAATAAATAATGGAGAAAATAAAATCTTTTTTTTTATAATTGATATACCCTAGGCTGATTTATGGACTAAATTTGATATTAATTTCAGGGAACTCTGTTTTTCCTTTTTGGTCTTGCAAAAACCTTCGGTATTTCACCCAAAAGGCACCGGATTGTTTACCAGAACCAATGTCCGCCGTTCAAGCAATGATTGACGAGGGCGCCGCCGGGTTAGAGCATCCCGTGGCTGAGGTAATGCCGGCGGAGCATCCGGAAATGGATTCAGAGCTCGAAACTTCGGCTGAAAAGGATACTGATCCGCAGATGCTGAGGGCTAGGTGGCCGGGTTGGCCAGGAATCAACGTTTTTAGAGTAGTGGTTCCGGTGCTGAAAGTTGGAGGTATTATTGGACGGAAGGGGGATCTTATCAAGAAGTTGGTTGAGGAAACAAGGGCTAGGGTTCGTGTGCTTGATGGTCCTGCTACTTCGCCAGATCGCATTGTAATATTCCTTTTTTACTTGACTTTCTTGATATTGTCTGCCTTCGCTTTGTGTTCAGGTCGTTTATGTGTTCTGGACTTCGTCATTGGTTGTGCTTTGGGTTCAAGGTCGGAGTTCTTTAGATGCAGGCGACTGCCACCGCAAGTTTTTATATATTCTACAAAGTGTAGTGGTTGCTTCAGTGATGGGCGAAGTCCTATCCAAAGGATGAAAAGAAAAAAAGAAATATATTTTTTTATCACACCAGTGAATAGATTTCAATTTCGTCATCGAATGTAGAGTATATTTTTTTGTTAGGTTACTTGGTTGGCTATCTTGAGGAAAAAATGCGATTGTTAACCCAGGATTAGATGCATGTTGTTGATGAGAACTTCAGTCAACATGCCATCTTGCCATCATATTAGCGATTCCATGCCTTTTGCTTTTCAATAATTGAGATAATTTTAGCCGATTCTTTACAATAACGGTGGGAAGAATCGTACCTATTCATTACACCTGCTTCTTTTAGAATTCCATTGCAAAAGTTGCAAAACACTCTGTCTTCATACGTAATAAAGACTTGAGTCACTAACATCTTATTTTTATCCCTTACATTTTGATAACATATGATGTCATTCTTGAAGCCGCTTCCTGCTTTTTTTCCCTCTTCTTTATTCTTCATTTCTATGCCACCTATTTGCTCTCTTTCTATTCGGGGACTCAAGGCTCTTTGGAGTTTCTTTTGTTTCCACTAATTTTTTTTTTTCATTTTCCATGCCAGGTATTGATATCTGGGAAGGAAGAACCAGATGTTGAGATAGCTCCAGCGATGGAAGCCACAATAAGAATTTTCAAATGCATCAATGGTTTACCTGAGAATGTAGATATTAAAGCAGGTGACCCTGCTGCCATTTCATTTTGTTTGATCCGATTGTTGGTGCCATCAACACAAGCGATGAGCCTAATAGGAAAGCAGGGATCCGTAATCAAGGCAATTCAGGATGGCTCTGGGGCTTCTGTCCGTGTCCTTTCTCATGGTATGCATTATGCGACATTAGTTAGCTTTTAAGTTGGTTCCACATGTTTGTAAGTCTTTCACAGAACCGTGTCTGCTATGCCTATATTAAATTGAAATGAGATTGCTCATATGAGCTCCACACTATGAAGTCTCTAACATTTTCTCAACTACGCACAAGTTAATGCTAATAGAATCTGAATGTTTTCCATTATTTTGTTCATACCCGAACCTTTTTCTGTGATGTTTCATTGCATGCTTATTTCAGAATGAACTTAGCTCTCTTCCTTGCCGCTCTGTTATTTTTTAAATTCATTATCACCCCATGTTATATTGAAGAAACTTCTGTGCATATAAAACGTTGACATTCTTGTCTGCAGAGGAATTGCCAATTTATGCGGATTCTGATGAAAGAATTGTGGAATTACAAGGAGAGGCTCTGAAGGTGATCCCAGCACTGGAATCCGTGCTTGGGCATTTGAGAAAGTTTTTGATGGATCATAGTGTTCTCCCCTTGTTTGAGAAAACCGTAAGTTCTTTAGTCCTCCTTTGTAATAGCTTAGAGGGGGGTTCTGATCTTCCAATCCTCTTATCCTTCACAGTACACCACACCAGTAGCTCAAGAGAGGCCAGCTGATGCCTGGTCTGAAAAGGCGTTCCTTCATGCTATTCCGCAACCCTCATTGGTGTCTGATTTTCCTGCTTCATTAAAGCGGGATCCGCTTCATTTTGGACGTGAAATCCAGTTAGAATCTCACATACATCCCTCACGACTCTTGCTGTATGGTGATCGTGGTCTTGAAACTCACCCTTCGCCCTTGGAAATTGGAAGTCGTTCCTCAGCATTAGGACGTTTTGGGGGCCCTGTAGTAACACAGGTTTGTGCAATACTGACTGTATTCAGTTGTTTGGAGTACTAGTTTTGCACTCTGAGCTGTTGATTTATGGTATGTTGTGCGCATCTGCAGATTGCACATACGATGCAAATTCCTCTTGCTTATGCAGAGGATATCATAGGAGTCCAGGGCTCAAATATTGATTACATCAGACGTACAAGCGGTGCTATTCTCACGGTGCAGGAAAGCGAGATGCTGCCTGATGAAATAACAGTGGAAATAAAAGGCACCTCATCACAAGTCCAGATAGCTCAGCAATTGATTCAGGTTTCTTTGCTGAATAATGCCTTTCGATTCCAAAGTAGTTTTCCTTTCAATTCCAAGTATCCCTCTCTCACATTCAACTGCTACTGTAAAACTTCACAATGCTATGAGAAGAAAGAGATGAATGATGATCCAAATGCACTACATTGTTGTCCAGGAGTTCACTGGCGGGCACCCAGAGCCGCTTCCCGGCGGCTACTCCAACATGGAGCCTGGACTTCGGACTTCCAATCCGCAGTTAGTTGGCAGCAGCGCATACTTGCCGTCGGTGCTATCGGCGCATCGTTACAGTGGGTATAGCTCATCAGGTGCAGACGGCGGACACAGCAGCTTTAGGTCCTGATCTCACTGCCGGAACTCCGTGCTGGACTGAATGGTGGGTGGCCGTGATTCTCTGTAGAGCTAAAGGAATTCATGTCCACGGAGATGTAGAAGATGATTTGTTGTAACCCTGATTATGGTATCACTTGAAACGAGGATTAGCAATCGTATCGTGGTTGAAATAATCAAATCAACGTTCTTGTTCAGAAACTCAATTCACTCAGTTTTTGTTTTTAGAATAACTTCTATTTTTTTTATTAGAAATGATTTTTTGAGAATCATTCAAATTAAATAAAGAGTATGATTTCAAGAGAGATTTTTTAGAATTAATTATGAGAATCTATTTCTTTTATAAATAACTACAACTGTTAACATGTATAAATATTCATACTTTGTACGACCCAAGAATTCTTCCAATTCTTGAACGCTTGTTGAGGAGGCCAAATACTACCTTCATTAGCATAATCTCCCGGATTGTTTTAAGGAGGTTAGAAGACCTCTCCCTATCGGTCACGTTCTGGAGGTTCGGAACGCTCCACAGTGGTGGAACCGGCCAAAAGTTTCAAGATCTTAGGTCTCTATTTGTTACGATTGTTTAGTTTATAGTTTGTTAAGGTTATTGTTGTTTAGATAAACAGTCATCTATTGTTTAAATTGAATATGCGTTTGATAATATTGTAATTAAATATGAATGTTTATAATATTTTATGTTTGGTATATTGTTATTAAATAAATAATTTTATGAAAATGATCCAAAATATCTTACTATTATTTAAAGATTTTTTACAATCATTTATCCTATTCTTTCAATTCTATTCATTGAAGTCATGTTTGGTACGCGAGATAAGTGATATTTTTACTTATGATTATATTTTTGATGTGTTTGGTAAAATCAATGTATAATTTGTCTAATCACAAATAAATTCAATTATACATACTAAACATAAAAATGTATAATCTATTATATTTAATATATTCAATCATAAATAATCCAAAACCCTCATTATATAATCTCTTGTACCAAACAAAATGTGTTCCTTACATGTTTAGATAAACAATATTGTGTAAATACACAACCGTTATCAAACAAAATTTTAATTTAACATCATTGTTAAGATCACTTAACATGCATACCAAACAATACCTTAATCGTTAGAGATCGATCGAAATGTGGTAGGGATCAATTGAAGATTTATAATTTCAAAATCTCGATCGTTATAGATTGACCTATGATTTTAAAATTTAGAATAAAATGCCATAGTAATGAATATGGGAGGTGAAAGCAAGTTTGAATATGGGAGTTCGTTTGTATTAGTGATGAAGTGAAAGTGTTAAAAGAGTTAGTGGTTGAATTATGAACATATTTTTTTATAAAAATATTGTATTTTTCTTTTATTTTGTTTTTCTTTTTTCAAATGCATTAATAAATTAATGAATTTATATTTAATTTTTAAAATTTTAATTTTAATTTAAATGTATTTAAAATATAGCAATATTAATATATTTAATATTTTTATAAAAAATATTAATCTTTTTTTATATTCTGTGTATAAATTCATTATACAATAATCATTTCCAAGAAATAATTTACAAATAAATATACCAGCGCGTGAACGTTATTCAGATGTCTGTCTGTTTTGTTGGCGAGTTGCGTAGGAATTCAAGGGCTACTGTGATTTTTTTAACGGCAACCGATCCTCGGCAATGGTAGCTGCTGCCTTCTCTCTTAAACCATCGCCTGTATTTCTTTCAGCATCGCAATTCGGTAAAGATGTAAGTGGTGTTGTTTTTTCGACTCATTTAGGGTTAGATGCTGCATTTTGCGTTTAATAAAAGCTGGAATTTTTTGTTCTATGTGGAGGGTGTTTTGACTTCGTATGTCTTTGGCTCTAAAAAATGGAGTAAATTTTTCCTATCTAATTCAATTCATCTCTTTTTTTGTCAGTTTCTTTGCAGTAGCAATGTATCTTCATTGCGGTGTAAAGTTCTAAGTAATGGGTATTCTCATGGAGTTGAGAAATTCAAATCAAATTGTTCAAGAGATAGGGAGATGGATGCTTGTAGATCAGCGTTGATTGACAGTGTAGCCGAGTGCGCAGATGGTGAGTGTTTCTATGGTTCTTTTGCGATTTGTACTAGTGTAGATTCGTGATGATTGATTTCAGTAATGGAGACCACAAACATCACTGACGAAGTAGAGCCTAATATTTCAACATTGCTGGTAAACTTTGGTAATGAGTTTGATCCATACGAAGCACTGAGCACCCCTCTGTATCAGACTGCAACGTTTAAGCAAGTAAAGTTTCAATACTTGCGCTTTGACATATTTTGATACTCAAAATGGTATTTACCAATTTACACACGTTTCACGAAAATCTGGCATTGTTTAACAAGTAGAGTTGGTTTTACACCAAATTTACGAAAATCTCATGTGTTGCAGGAGCGCACTGAGATGAATTAAAATTTTTGATCTTTTGTTCCATTTTGTTGATTTTTCAGAAATGAAACTCTCTTTCTTAAAGAAATGAACATCATTCACCATGGGTATCCGATATTGGCTTGGTATTTTTCTAAGAAAATCACGTTTTCTTCAGCCTTCGGCCACTGAATATGGTCCGTATGACTATACGAGAAGTGGAAACCCAACTCGGGATGTCTTGGAAAGGTACTTTATTCTTCATGCGCATTATTTTTGCTGACATCTGTTCGTCTTTTAGCAAATCTGTTCGTGGTTTACTCACCTTTTTGTTGCTTTAGGCTCCTGGCGAAGCTTGATAAGGCCAGTAGAGCATTGTGCTTCACCAGTGGAATGGCTGCCTTGTCAGCTGTCACTCGTCTTCTTGGGTCAGGTAGTAAACTTTAATCCAGACATTTAAATATTTTTTGGGGGATAAAATACATTGATTTCCCCTGCTTTATGGAAGGCGATGAGATTGTTGCTGGGGATGACATGTATGGTGGTTCTGATCGTCTGCTATCACGAGTAACTCCAAAATCTGGAGTTATAGTCAAGTTCGTTTGGTTCTCCGACTTCCACTTAGTTAGATTACTATTATCAAGCAACTCTAATGGCTAGGTCATTTATTTTAGGCGAGTTGATACAACAAATATTGAAGAAGTTGAATCTGCATTAGGTCCAAGGACCAAACTTGTCTGGTTGGAGAGTCCAACAAACCCACGAATACGGATTTCTAATATTCGTGTAAGGGAGATCATTTTTATTTTGAGATGGCTTTGGTTGTTTGGATGCTCCCAATATGCACAACGTAAAAATATTACAATTTGATTTTTCATTCTGATCCTGTATATAGAAAATAGCCGAAATTGCACATGCTCATGGCGCTCTTGTTTTGGTGGATAACAGCATAATGTCGCCTGTATTATCTCGACCCCTGGAACTGGGAGCAGGTATATCCAGATTGTGTTAACAGCATACTCCATGAATACTAATTTGTTGATCTGTAAACAGATATTGTGATGCACTCTGCTACAAAATTTATATCGGGACACAGTGACATCATGGCAGGTGTTCTTGCCATCAAGGAAGAAAGGTTTTCTTCTGTGGCTTGTTCATATTAATGCTTAACCCTTGTTTCAGGCACACTTGGAACTGGAACTCTCGTTCGATTTGTAACTCTAGCTCTCCATAATGATTTTCAGCCTGGCAAAAGAACTTTATTTCCTGCAGAATGCAGAAGGGACAGGGTTAGCACCATTTGACTGCTGGCTTGCTTTGAGAGGTGTTGAAACTATGGCCTTACGAGTTCAAAAACAACAGGTATTCATCAAATTTAGACTTTTCAGGTAAAGGGTTGGGTTGTATCATCGGATTATATTCTTCCATCTAATCTTATGTGTCCCAGGATTGAAGTGGTTTTCATTGATTATGTACAGGAAAACGCACAGAAAATTGCAGAATTTCTCGACTCTCATCCACGTGTAAAGACAGTAAATTATGCTGGTCTTCCTCATCATCCAGGCCGATCGCTACACTACTCACAGGTACACTACAAAAATCTAGCAAGCTTTCCTACCAACGCCGCAAAATCCAACACCTTCTTGCAGGCAACCGGCGCAGGATCTGTTCTAAGTTTCTTGACGGGATCCATTCCCTTGTCAAAGCATATAGTCGAAGCAACTAAATACTTCAACATCACAGTGAGCTTTGGTAGCTTCCCAATAAAACTTGCCGAGACTCCTATATCTTAACACCCCGAAAACCTTTTCTCTCATGGGTTCCTTCTAATCATGCAGGGAGTGTCAAGTCCCTAATCAGCTTACCCTGCTTCATGTCACACGCCAGCATCCCTGCCGCTGTCCGCGAAGCCAGAGGCCTAACAGAGGATCTCGTTCGGATCTCTGTCGGAATCGAAGATGTTGGAGACTTGATTGCGGACTTGGAAAATGCTCTCAGGACAGGGCCTTCTTAGGGTAATAATGCTTTATTTGGCTTGGCTTTTGCCTGTCTGGCTCCTTATTTTCGCTTCCATCTCTTCTGCTACGCACAACTGCGATGATTTTGGATAAGCCTTGCTTGTTGATTAAACTGTTAAGCTGCTTGTATATATATGCGCAGTCCAACCAACTTATGAAGTCCAGGAATGCATTCTTACTACATCCACACTCGTTTGTTTTTTTTTTTTTATCATTAAAATAAATAAAAAATTTAGATGGCCAGACCATTTTTGAAAATAATTTTTCCGAGTGATGTCCAATTTTATAATATTTTCAATTCATCAGTGAAAAGTGAAGGTTACGTTGGTGACAGTTAAAAAAAAGTACATGACAATAGGGATGTGTATGATGCAACTATCACCCTCCCTGCAACTGAGCTCCTTGTGTGCAGGAGGTGACTTGTTCGATTGAAAGATGAGCGTTCTTCACCTCAGATATGCTTGAGATCACACTTAACGGAGTCACGTTCCCTGCGATCATCACCCTCTTTGCAGCGAAATCTATGCTGAAAGAGGATACCCCTGTACCAGGGTCATGCTTGTCAAATACTGAAATGGATCGTGCACAAATAATGCATGAGTTGTGCAACACCTTGCATCTCGGAGATATGCTTCCTGATCTTTCTTTCACATCCTCTGCAGTGCAGTGATACTCTCATAACAACCACCTGCAGATGGTTTCAAGTCAAGAACAACTTCACTGATGAAAAAAATGAACAACGGAACCTGCATCTCAGGCGGCGGCGGACTCGAACATGGGGTTTGTTGTTGTGGTTGCTGAGTATTTGCATCCTTGTAATCTTCTGCTACCAGATGAATATCTGCTAAAGGGGTTGAGAATTCTACATCCGGAGAATCAGGAGGGCTGATGAAGTCATCAGAGGGGCTTCTCAACATCCCATCTTTAGATAAACCATCTCCACTTTCATCACTCTTATCCGTTTTCCGGTCCCCGGCCGGTGGCTTGGAGAGTAATTTGGATATCCTTTTGGGATCCCTAATTATCGGATTGTGGCGGTCGATCGCCGGGCCTCCTGTGGTGATCGGAGAAGGTGCAGAGGAGAAAGGAGGAGGAGGCGATGAGGAGATCTCATCCATACTACTGCACTGCGTGACTGATGATAGAGAATATGAGGATCAACTTTGTTTTAAAAAGAAAGTGGTGTTAGAATCCTACTACTTTGTCAAAGGGATGTAAGCACTTTAGGTGGATAACCAAACCAGCAACAACTATGGTTGGATGAGATTGGCAGTTAAGGACATGAAACAAGAGGAAAATTGTGGAACAAAACCAAAGGGCCATGTTTAGTAAGTTTGTGTATACCTCCAAACACATGCTGAGAACTACATTTGTTTAATAAACGTGTTTAATTATGAAATACATAATTAATTATAATCATATGATATATGTTTATATAAAAATAAATAATTTAAATACACTATTCATTAGATTATTTTATCACACACATCAAGATCTAAAAAAGCTCCACTGGTCATCTGTTCAAAGAAACTCAAGACTTCCCAATAGAGATGAAAGTGGAACAACATTGAGGTGGAGAAGGGAATCTCATACTACCCTCAAGACAAAGTGACTTTTTCTTAGTGCAAAAATGAGCATCAGAAGAATCAGATGCCTCTCAGCTGCTTTGTGCACTTTGCCAACTTCTTCACACACACACACACACACTACTAGTGGATTGGCAAAAGACTTCAGAATGGTCAAGATTCGATCAACCAACACATTATCGACTTCATCTAATTTCGAGGAGTCCGATGACCATGTTGTTCATAGTGATTGAAGACCACATTATGCCTAAATTCTCATATTTAATGAATTTTCTTTTTTGAGTGTCGAGAGCATTATCTTATTGTTGAATCATGCTTTATATTTTTTTCAATTATTATAAGCAGTAAAATAACTATATGGTTGAGATAAAATTCGGAGTCCAAAATTGGGTTTCATTATCATTCCCTCGACTCAAAAAACTTCTTTGTATTTTAGAGCAAGGTGTTAAATTTAGATGAAATTTTGAATTTTTTAATAGAATTTCAACTTATTGGAAGCAAGGTGTCTATTATACTAATATTTATTAATAATTTTTATTCTCAATATATATTATATTATTTTTACATGTCTATGAAATTTCTCCAAAATTTAGATCATCTTGTAGAAATTTTGATTTTTTGGTCCAATTTGAAATCCAATTTTGTTTTCAGATTTTAAGCATTGTTATACCTTAAATCTTGATTACAAAATTTCTAAAAGGTGCATAAAATTCATAACAAACATACTAAATTTTTAAAATTAGACATGTTGCTTTTTTTTTTCACTCCTATTTATCGTCACCAACTCATGCATATTTATTTCAAGAATAACATTATTGATTTTCATCATGGGTTCTGCTTCCTCTTCCATGCACATTTCCCATGACTTGCTGGTGCAGATCCTGAAATGGCTCCCTGTAAAATCGATCTTGCGATTCAGATCTGTTTCCAAATCATGGCTGTTTTTGATCGACAGTAGTTACTTCGCTGAAGCTCACTACGCCATTTCAAGAATGGCTCCCCGTCGAGTATTGTTCAGGGCTAAGGTTTGCCCTCACCGGAAATTCCTAGTCAAAGAATTCTCTGTTAAATCCTTGTTACTTGGTCGAGTTCTGGAACAGATTAACGATGAAGTCCCAGGACTACTTGAAAGAAATCGCAGTTATTTCCTTGGCTCATTCAAAGGTATAGTATGCTATTTACTCCAAACACTAGGGGATTGTTGTTACTGCCTGTGGAATCCATACACCAGAGAAATGAAGTTTCTCGACGACCCCGTCGGCGTGGCAGCCATCCCCGGATTCCATTCGTATGGGTTCGGGTTCGATGAGTCCACCGGAGACCATAAGGTGGTAGCCATCAGGTCCGGTGAAGCGTACGTCTACAGTTTGAGGAACAATCGTTGGAAAAGAATCGCGCTGCCACCTGAGATATCAGATCTAGTATCCTTGAAAGCCATTTTTCTGAAGTGGAAGCTTTACTGGGTAAGGTCGAGAGTTTCCGGGATGGATGATATGGTTTGTTTTGATCTGGCAACTGAGACCCATACGATCATTGCATTTCCAATGGGTTATGAATTTTCACGTTCAAAACACAGACTAATCAACGTTTTTGCGAATCGGGTTTACGTTCATGGAAGAGGATTCGAGGTTGGAAGAGAAGCATGCGTTGATCTGTGCTTTCTAAACGATGAAACTGGTACCTGGAACGAGGTTTTCAGAATCCCAATCTACTGGCGAGTGAATGAAGCTGCAAACAAACACTACCCACAAGTCACTGATAATGGGATTATTGAGTTTATTGGAAACGATTTCTTGATTTCAGTGAATGGTTTCACAAATAGGAGCAGCATGCTGATCCTGAAGAGCCCCTATAGTGCCAACCCTTCGTTTAAATTCGAACAGAGTATAATACGTTTGAGGCCAAGAACACAAGAACCCTACACCCCTTAAACTATATGTTTCGAAGCTTGAAGCCAGCCCTGAATCAGTGAAAATGGGGCTCTCCATACATCTGTTTTTTTGTCTCAATTCATTTTGTTTATAGTCATAAACTAAGCTGGGTATTGTATTCAGCATATTTAATTTACAAATTTGGTCACCTTAACACTCTCTTATACATACTACGTTAAAAAAATTACATTAAGTATGACTAGATTTCTTATACAAAGTAGTGAGAGAGTGGTCAGATTTCGAAATACCCCCTTTTTTTCATCCACTTACTTTATTATTTCATTTTATGCTGCTATTGCTTTTGTATTCACCTTGGCTTTCAATTACAATTGTGATACGATCTGCGTATTCAATCGCTATACTGATAACCATCATTGCAATTCGATCCAATACTATATATACTAATATAAGATACTGCAGAAAACATTTTGTCTATTCTTATGTTCTTAATTATCTTGTCAATGATATCGGTTTAGGTATGGCTAAATTATTGCTTTACTATTTGGACAAAGTTTATAAGTGTAACCAAGATTTGGTCATGTGTTTGAGTGCCTAGAGACAAGAGAGGCAAATGAAATAGACTTGGAACTTAAAAAGCTACAACTCAATTGACAAATAGCTGAAACTTTTTGATAAAGATGATAATCAGAACATGATCAAACAAACTAAATAACATTCAATCAAACTCATATGTTTTGCAAACCGAAAATCACCTTCGCTAACAAACTTCATCACATAATCATATAATCAACATGCAAGTAGATGATCACGGGATCATGTATGATCATCTGCCGTTTGAGAAATTCAGGTTGCATGAACTTCGTTCAAGTGAGTGTAAACCTGCACATGTTCTTGCTGGCTGGTTGACTAGGAACATGACTTCATGCCAACAATTTCTTCCTTGAAGTTAGCTCCATTCATGAGTCCTATTTAAAATACTCAAATGCAAAAAAATCAATCTAAGAATAAAAAATCTCTAAATAATGTGTTTTGTTAATCTACAATGATGAAATACAATCATATATTTTCTAGTTTAAAAAAATTTTGTAATCAATTATGTGTTATGAACATTTTGGTTAATTATAAAATTATTTATCTAATACGTAATTTTTGTTGAATTATAATATAAAAAGCCATTCGCTATGAGTGTGAAATCTCTTGAGATTAATGTTCTAGAAAACATTTGGACTTTTTATTATATAAAAAAAAACTGAAATTTCATAAACATAATCAAAATTATGAGAAAATTTCAAAAATATAAAAACTAATGTAATATATTTTGATAATTAAAATCTAAAAAATCTCAATTTACATTTGAAATTATTTTTAGGCCAAAAATTTAAAATTTCACATAAATTTGAAATCTTAATTAAAAAATTAATATGTTAATAGAATTAAATTGAAATAATATTTTAATATAAAATAGAATTAAATAAATAGCAGTCTTTATCAATAAATTTCTATAACCTACATAATATACATAAAAATTTAAAATTATCGAATTCCAAATGACGAATCCAGTGTTTTTATTTTTTGCTCATGCCTATATATAATCACCAATGCATTATGTGTATTCCATGAGAACGTGAAAAAAAAAAAAAAGCTTAGCAATTTTCATGGTTGCATCTTCTTCCATGCATATTTCACATGATCTTCTTGTGGAGATCCTGAAATGGCTTCCTGTGAAATGTCTTCTACGGTGCAGATCAGTTTCGAAGTCATGGCTTTGTTT
Source organism: Utricularia gibba (assembly GCA_002189035.1). Classification (NCBI taxonomy): domain Eukaryota; kingdom Viridiplantae; phylum Streptophyta; class Magnoliopsida; order Lamiales; family Lentibulariaceae; genus Utricularia; species Utricularia gibba. The sequence continues at coordinate 5,735,903 of NEEC01000002.1, read as the reverse complement.
AATCGACAGTTCTTACTTCACCAAAGCTCATCACGCCATTTCAAGAAGAGCTCCCGCTCACCTCTTCTTTAAGACAAAGTTTTACCCTAACACAACGTTCTTTGTAAAAAATTTTGCATTGAAATGTTTGCTACTGGGTCAAATTCAGGAAACAATTGATTGTGAAGTCCCAAAGGTGCTTCAAAGCAACCACAACTGGTTTATTGGCTCATGCAACGGCATCTTGTGCTACGTAATCAGAGCTAATCCTTCTGGGTGCTGCTTATGGAATCCATCCACTGGAGAAATGAAGGTAATTGACTACCCCATCACATCTATCTCCAGGTTCCATATGCACGGTTTCGGTTTCGATGAAGTGAGTGGGGATCACAAGGTGGTAGCGATCAACCACAGAGAGACATATGTTTATGGTTTGAGGTCAATGTGCTGGAAGAGAATTGCGCCCCTTGAAATATATGATGGCCCGAGTGGATTATTTCTCAAGGGGAAGCTTTATTGGATGAGGTCTAGTGTTGTTCGGGGGATGTACGATATTATCTGCTTCGATCTATCAACTGAAACTCATACGATCATTGCGTTTCCGGCTAAGTATAATATATCGAGATTGAATTACCCACTAGTGAACATTTTCAAAGATCGGATTTACGTGCAAGGAAGAAGATACCGGACTGGGAGAAGGTTTTGGATGGATGTCTGGTTTTTGAATGAAGGAAGTGGTACTTGGGATAAGCCTTTTAGAATTCCAATATATTGGCGAAGAAGAGCAGCTTCATTGGAGCGTTGTGCACAAGTCACTAGTAATGCGATGTTTGAGCTTATTGGAAATGATTTTTTGATTTCATTGGATGGCTCTATTAATGGAAATAAGATGATGGTAATAAAGAACCCTTATATGTCTATTCCTTTATTCAAATACCAAGAGAGTTTAATGCATTTGAGCTCAAGAATTAAACTTGAGATCCATTGATCGTTTGATGTATCTCTATGGATTAGAGATGCAAAGTTGATGCCTTTGTGATGACTTTTCTATGATGATGATGTTATTTCGCAAGTCATATTATAACTCATTGTATATTCAAATAAAAGTATTAAACCTTTTATGATATGAGTTATTACTATTGTAAATTTAATCCATGCACATGTAAGTATCATGGCACATTGAGCTTCAAATAATACCTTGCTAATCTTATATGGAGTTTTTTACTTGAAAGGAGAGAATGTAGGACCGTGAGAATTGAGTGTTCAAATCAGATAATATTATACAAGATAAATTTGAATTGTAATATTTGGTATTAGAATAAAAAACATGCAATTGATGGCATTGATCGGAGAGAAAAGATTGGTGGGGTTGGCTGAGAGGTTTGATGGTTCCCTCTATAAATAGAGGGGAACACTTCCCCATAGATCATTCCAATCCAATCCCAACAAGAGCTCGTAGCATTTGAGGTGTTTTTGAGTGAGTTCGGTAGTAATTCGGTTTTCGAGAATAGAATACAGAAAGGAGAAAAATAGTATTTTTTCCTATTCATTTTTGGGGATAAAGTAAAATCCGGTAGTTTATCATGGTAATTCTATTTTATATTTACTGTGGTAAATAGTGAATTTTTTTTGAAATTGAGTTTGGATGTAACCCTTATTTTGTGGTGAACTACGCTAAATCTTGATGTCTATTTTTCTTGATTTTTGCAGTCAAATTTGTTGTCTGATATCAATTGTATACAACAATATATCGATCAAGGGTAGATAGAATGGCCACCTTACTGATTCTTTTCTGGTAAGAAACTCTTCTTATCTTGCTTGGAATGTAGTAGTATTGGTGGTACGTTCAAGAATGAGATTGTCATGTTCAATAATGCTCCACAATTTTGCTCCCAAATACGTTTTCATTTGTAGTGTCCAAATACAACATAATCAGCACCATTAAAATTGGCCTATGGTTTTTTGCAAAGACTATCTCGAAACAAAATAATTTTGCCCAAAGCCTTGACGTTTTTTTAGTTTTTTAGATATATTGAGTAATATATATTAGTGTTATATATTTTTATTATAAAAAAATATATTATTTTTTTTTTTACATTTTGAAATTTTCACCAAATGTTTTCCTGAAATTGAAGTTTTTAAATCCAATATGAAATTCACAATTTTTTCCGAAATATGAATATTAACATGGATAAAAGTGAAGAAAGAATGTTTATTATGATGCACCCGTTTTCTTAGAACATTTTGAGTTTTTGATTTAAAAATAAATAAATAAATAATGATGTGAATAAATGAACAATGATTGATAATTCAAAAAATGAGAAAATCAAGAATACTATACTATACATACTACTATATTTTCAAATCTAGTTTTGACCAGTCAAATAAGAATTAATAAAAATTATTTTAAATACATTAAAATACTAACATCAAATAGTAATAATATAATTCGAAATATAGTTACTAATACATGTATTCTATATTTTCATTAACAAAAGCACAAAACCGAAGTATTTGACGAGTATATCGAACCTTTCTATCAATTTAGCATTGGAATTTTTGAAAACCTTATCAATATTTTCATTTTTTTTTAAAAAAATTAAATTTTAGAATTAAAATATTCTGATTCCAAAACCAGTACGGACTCTAGATTAACCGGTAAGCTGCTTAAAACCAGTTAATAAGTTCGACTCGCTAATTAACTAATCGAGTTGAAAACACACTTCTGCTATAACTATGGTGCCCTTCGACCTACTTAAGTCAAATAAATTCATTCTCCCGTGTCTACCCCTTAGACTTCTAGACTTGTGAATTTCATTATCTATGTTAGGTGACTCCATGCCCCTACTCATATTCTTCAAGCGATTATATGCCCTAGTTTTTTACATCATTTACAAAAGTGATCATCTTCTAATATATATGCGTATGGAATAAAAACTACCATATTGAATATTAACTTTACCTAGATATGTTAGATAAAATAACTCATATGCCCTTTCTGGAACAGCAAAAACTATAGATGAGATACCAACTTTCACTACCCTTTTTATAAGAAAGGCTCTTTACAATAACATTAAATAAATAGCAAAACTTCACAAAAGGATACCAAAAACTTTCAAAATAATCAAAATTCGAACTCTAAACCCTAAATGATTGTGATTTTTTTTTGAAAGATATAGTTCCTCAAATGAAAATAAAGTTTTTAAAATATTTATATGAAATTCCATGCATATTTCTTATTGCATCAATTTTGTATTCACAAGTGAAATATGGGAATGTTAATTTTACTTCAATATACTTATGAATGTTTTAAAAATAATAATTTTGTTTTATTGATTAAAAATTTCAAAGAATCAGATTTAAGTCCTAACAATATATTACGAGACACGTGTTAAATTTATGTTAGTAGTATAGTGATTTTCAACATACTTTTCACTATTTTCAAATTTCGCTCACCCTTGCATGTGTTTCTCTAAAAAAATAATCTTCAACATTCAGACTTTTTAAATATAATATTAGATTATGTAAATATGAAATGCGATAATTCGTATTAAAAAATTTCTGAAATCTGCATTGAATTCATATCAATATAAAAAAAGCTTTTCAAAATTTTGTATATAATTGTTTTTCTCTAATTCCAATATATCATCCCCAATTTATGCATATTCCCTTCAAAAAGAACAACATTACTGATTTTCATTGCTTCCATGCATATTGCACAGGACTTGTTGGTGGAGATCCTAAAATGGCTCCCTGTAAAATCTCTTTTACGATTCAGATCTGTTTCACGGTCATGGCTTTTCTTGATCGATGGGCATCACTTTGCCAAAGCCCATTACACCATTTCAACAATGACTGCAGCGAACCTACTCTTTAAGAAGAAGGTTTACCCTAAAAAGAAATTTATCGTAAGGAACTTTTCTGTTAAATCCTTGCTACTGGGTCAGGTTCCAGAATCAATTGACGATGAAGTCCCAGCACTGCTTCAAAGTAATCGCAACTACTTCATTGGTTCATGCAACGGCATCGTCTGCTACTTACTCCGACCTAATCCTTCTTGCTGCTGCCTGTGGAATCCATCCACAAGAGAAATCAAGCTTCTCAGTGACCCTGGTACACCCCTCACTGAAGTCCGTAATTATGGATTAGGTTTTGATGAGTCTACTGAGGATCACAAGGTGGTAGCCATCAAAGCAGGAAGAACATATCTTCATAGCTTGAGATCAAATACTTGGAGAAGAATTCAGTCTCTAGAGATATGGGATGACATGGAATGTTATAATTCTCTATTCTTAAAAGGGAAGTTTTAATGGACGAGATGGAAACTCTACAACATGTACGATATTGTTTGTTTTGATCTAGCAACCGAGACTCATAGGATCATTGCGTTTCCAGCGGATTTTGAACTATCATGTTTGAAATGCCGGCTGTTGAACATATTTGAGGATCGGGTTTACTTACAAGGAAGAAGATCTGAAAGAGGATCTGGGGTTGATCTCTGGTTTTTAAATGAGGAAAAGGGTAGTTGGGATAAGCCTTTTAGAATTCCAATCTATTTTAGCCCGAAACAACTTCTAAAGCAACAATTTGATCAAGTCAATGATCATGGGGTGGTTGAGCTTATTGGGAATGATTTCTTGGTTTCATTGGATGGTTTTACTGATAGTGATAGCATGATGATCTTCAATAACCCATATAGATCCATCCCATTGTTTAAATGGCATGAAAGTGTGGCGCGCTTGAGGCCTAGGATCGAACCATTGGATATTTTGCCTTGATTAGTTATATATTAGATTTATTTCGGTTTCATGTTCCTAAACCATGGTTGTTTATGACACACAAAATTCTCTTCATGATAATCAATATTGGATTCGAATACAAATTCAGTATGCTACTCGAGTATCCACTCGTTGATACACCGGGTTCTGGATGGCTCAATACGGAATTTCATTTTGATACAGAATGTATGCACACCTTCAACACATTGAAACAGGATCTTGTGATTACACTCATTCTTTAACAATGAGAGTAGACAATGCTATTCGCAAGTGACTGTGTAGTAGGTGATGTTTTTTGACAGACGAGGTAATTCATAAGATTTATTATGCTAGTAAAATTAGCAATACAGCTCAATATAACTATACAACTACATAAAAAGAGTTGTTGACAATTATTTTTTTCAGTGAAAAATTCCGATCCTATTTGATGGGTGTCAAGTTCACATATATCATGAGGGTTTAAAATTCCTTTTGAGCAAGCATGAATCAAAACTGAAGTTGATTAGATGTATATATTACTTTTACAAGAATTGTATTTGGAAATACATAACAAGGACAAGAAAAATGGAGTAAAAGATCATTTGTCATATTTTCAATTTGAAATAAGTGTGGAGGAGTTATGATTTGATGATTGGAGGAAGAGGCTTGTACTACTTGGGGCTGAGCCACTCTTGTGGAATTCAAGGATTTGTTCCCATAAGATCATGTTTGGTTTATAATGTTAAATGAATTTTAAAATATGATTACAAATGATATGATGTACACTTCGTAGGTTTAAATGAGATATAGAATACGTGGATATTTTTAACTCCATGTACGAGTTTATTTAAAATCACCATTCTCTCTTTACTTAATAATAATTCTAATATCACTAATTAAATACTATTACAAAAACAAATCTATTCACATCATCTTTATTTAAATCCAAGTAAATTAAATCTTTTTTTATCATTTTTTTCATCAATCAAATACTCCTAAAGAGTTACCCGACCACATGGCTGACTATGAAATAGAAAGATCAAGTTGATGGGCAATTATGAGAATACCATACCAAATGACATCAGTCAATTGAAATAATTAACACCTCATCCTATAGGATATAAAAATGTTTTATTTCAAAAATGTTTTCTTTTCAATTATGTATTCTAAAATATTTTAATAATATATATATATTTGACAGCACACATTTTATTAGTGTTTTATTACATAAAATTATAGTATTTAATAATGAAATTAGATATTTTAATTATTATTTTAAATATGAGCCGCCCCAAGCTCGGTGAATCAAATATGTAATTTTAATACTATTTGTATTTTTATGTGTAAATATTGTTATGATTAATTAATGTGCATAAAATGTATGAGGCACTATATACAGACAGGGAATAGATTAATCCAATTATTTAGAGATAGAATGCAAATATTTATGTAGTTTAAATTTATGTTATTATAATTTTCAATTTTAATATGATGTCTTAGAGATAGAAGGGATGTGTATTGGTTTTGAATTCGAACCGACGTTTGAATGTGTTTTTTTTCTTAATATTCTATTATAAATCCATGAGAGAGAAAATGTAAAAACTATAGCTTAATAAATGAAATTTAGAGAAAAAGTATTGAAATGTGCGTATATAGATAGATTTTATATATAGATACCACAAGAGTCCGATAAAGCTAGTTTTATTTATATTATTAAATAATAAAACTAAGTATAAGATCATCTAAGAAACTTAAGAAATTTAATATAAATAATTATAAAAATTGGTCCAAATGGACCTACATCATTGAAAATTGGAAAAAAATTAGAATTTTGATACCAAAAACTGATCGGACACACCTCTTGAAATTCCTTAGGCATTGCATTTTTAGTTTTGTAAATTAGATTTAAAAATTTGTTTTATCATTACTTTTAATTTCATATCTTGTTGTTTACATTCAATTAGATTTAACTAAAATTTAAAAATCTGTTGTGACTATCAGGATACATGAACTTTCACACTATAAGCATCCAATTTTTTGTGTTTGATCCTAATATCCATTATATATTTTATGTTTAATTTGATTTTATGATAATTAATTTTTTTTTATAAATTTATTTGATACAAAAATAACATTTCTACAATAATATACTATTTTTGCTTATCAAAGTCAAATTATTAAAGTATTCATAAAAACATACTAAATAACTATTATTTAAATAATATTTTCTATAAAAAAACACCTTTTAAACTACAATTCGAGGACGATGTCGACGAAGAGACTAATGAAGCCACGTGTTTTAGTATTGGGAGCACGGGACAAAATGATGGTATCAAACCTTGAAATGCATTTCTCATAAATATAATTCATAAATGCTGATATTGAATTTAGTATGATATACCTTAAATTACATTAAGGATATTTAAATTTTTTATTCATGTTAAATACATGTCGATTTTTATATTGACTTTTTTTATTAAATTATAAGAAGGGAAAAACCATTAATATGAGGTGGAATTTTTTAAATCAATGTTTGGAAAAAATTTGGATTTCATATTGTGCCGAAAACCTGAAATGTCAGTAAGATAACCAGAAAGTTTAGAAAATTTCAGAAATATAAAAATAATGTAAAATATTTCAAAGATAAAATCCAAAAATCTTCAATTTCAATCGAAATTATTTTTTAGTTTGAAATCTGAAATTTAACCTAAATTTAAAATATTACTTGAATTTGACATGCAATTTCAGTTTTCTTAAAATAATATTTTCAATATAAGATATGATTAAATAAATATCAATCTTTATCAATAAATTTCTATAACCTACACAACATACATACAAAATATATACAAAAAATTCAAAATTATAGAATTCGAAATACCGAATCCAATGTTTTTAATTTTTCTGACACCTCTATATATCATCACTAATGCATATTTTCTTAAGAAAAAATTGAAATAAAAAATTATCAGTTTTTTATTACTGCAACTGCTTCCATGAATATTTCATACGATTTGCTTGTTGAGATCCTGAAGTGGCTTCCCATAAAATGTCTCCTCCAGTGCAGATGCGTTTCAACATCATGGCTTTTTCTGATCGACAGCCATTACTTCACCAAAGCTCGTTATGCCATTTCAAGAACAGCTCCTCCGCACCTACTCTTTCAGACGAAAGTTTTCCCTAACAGGAAGTTCTTTGTAGAGAATTTCTCATTTAAATGCTTGCTACTTGGTCAAGTTCAGAAGCCACTTCACTGCAGAGTCTCAGAGATGCTTCAGAGCAACCAAAATTGTTTTGTTGGCTCATGCAATGGCATCGTGTGCTATATACTCAGACCTGATCCTTCTTGGTGCTGCTTGTGGAATCCATCCACCATAGAAATGAAGCTAATGGACTACCCCGTCGAAACCGCATCCGGGTTCTTTAGGCACGGGTTCGGTTTCGATGAGGCAAGCGGAGACCACAAGGTGGTAGCTATCTCCCAGAGTGAAACACTTGTTTACAGTCTGAGGTCATCGCGTTGGAAGAGAATTGCGCCTCTTGAAATGCAGGAAGGCCCGAGTGCATTATTTCTTAAGGGAAAGCTTTATTGGATGAGATCTAACGTTGTTTCAGAAATGTATGATATTGTCTGCTTCGACCTTGCAACCGAGACTCATTCAGTCATTGCGTTTCCAACTGATTACGACAAATCAAGATTCAAATACCCACTAGTGAACATTTTTGGGGATCGTCTTTACGTACAAGGAAGAAGATATAGGATTGGGAGAAAGTACGAGATAGATGTTTGGTTTTTTAATGAAGTAAACAGTACTTGGGATGAACCTTTTAGAATTCCAATATATTGGCGAAGTAGAGCAGCTTCATTGGAGCATTGTAGACAAGTCACTAATAATGCAATGTTTGAGCTTATTGGAAAGGATTTCTTGATTTCCTTGGATGGCTCTATTAGTAAGAGTAAGATGATGGTACTCAAGAACCCTTATAATTCTACTCCTTTATTTAAATATCAAGAGAGTGTGGTGCGTATGACTCGAGGAATGAATCTGAGATTCATTGATCGTTTGGCATATCTATCTGGATTAGAGATGCAGACTATTTAGTTGATGCCTTTGTGATTAATGTTGCCTATGGTTTTGTTATCATGTAACTTGTTTTATACTTGTTTGTACATTTAAATAATAGTGTTATGTCTTTTGTGATATGATGTATTACTATTATAAATTTATTCAATACACATGTATTTAACGTGACACACTAAAATTCAAATTAAAATAATCATGCAAGTAGCATAAGTGATCCTCAACCAATATATTATGCATCCACATTATTTGAATTGGTATTTATTATTTTACAATCAGACAAAATGGATCTATATTATTTTTTATTATGACAAAATTGATTTTCGTTATTAAATGCTTTTTTTTAATTTCATCTGTTCCTGTTATCAATGTGTTTTATAAAATTATTTGTAAAATAAATAATAAAATAATTAATATTTCTATAATATTTCTATAAAAAAACACATTTTAAACTATAATTGAAGGACAATGCTGAAGAATGGACTTAGAAACCAGATGTTTCAGTGTTGGTAGCACGAGATAAAATGCTAGTTTTACATCTTGAAATGCATTTCTCATTTTTTCATATAATTCTCAAATGGCAATATTGAATTTGGTAATGATATACTTTAAATTACATTGAGCACATTCAAATTTTTTATTAATGTTAAATACATGTTGATTCTTATATGGATTTTTTATTAAATCATATCATGGACAACCATTTACTATGAGGGTAGAAACTTGAAAATCCGACTTAGAGTGTGGGCAAGGTCGTCACAGTTGGTATCAGAGTCAAACTGACTCATGTCAATGATAGAATGAGATGACATTTAATAAGAATATTGAGTGTCTAAGAAAAGTAAAATGTTAGGACAAACATATGTAGACAGTATACCACATTAATTATAAATATAAAATAAGTTTCACTAAATAAATAAATTTTCTTAATCTTATATGAGATAATTTTCTTGTAAAGTAAAAACGTAAAACCGTGAAAGTTGGTTGTACTAATAAGACAATATCGTACTATTTAATACTATGCCTGAAACCTGAAATTTTTGAGAGATAATTAAAAAATTGAGAAATTTTCAGAAATATAAAAAATAATTAATATATTTTGAAAATAAAAATCCAAAAATCTACAATTTCAATCCAAATTACTTTTTAGGTTGAAAATCTAAAATTTCATTGAAACTTGAATTTGACACGCACTCCCGTTTTTCTTGAAATAATATTTCAAATATAAGATAAGATTAAATAAATATCAATCTTTATTAATAAATTTCAAAAACCTAAACAACCTACATACAAAATATACACAAAAAATTCAAAAAAATCGAATTCGAGCCACCGAATTCATTGCTTTTAATTTTTGGTCACCCTATATATTATCAAAGCATTATGATACGTTAAATAACAAATTATCAATTTTTATTGCTGCAGTTGCTACCATGCATGTTTTACACGATTTGCTTGCAGAGATCCTGAAGTGGCTTCCTGTGAAATGTCTCCTCCAGTGTAGATGCGTTTCGAGGTCATGGCTTTTTCTGATTGACAGCCACTACTTCACCAAAGCTCATTACGCCATTTCAAGAACGGCTCCCCCTCACGTATTCTTTAAGATGATGGGTTACCCTCACATAAAGGTCTTTGCTGAGAATTTCTCATTTAAATCCTTGCTATTGAATCAATATCAGAAACCACTTTACTGGCAATTCCCAAAGATGGTTCACCGCAAATATAATCGATTTATTGGCTCATGCAATGGCATTGTTTGCTATGTACTCAGACCTAATCCTTGTCGGTGCTGCTTATGGAATCCGTTCACCAGAGAAATGAAGGTAATAGACTACCCCATCGACGCTTCATCCGGGTTCCAGGTGCATGGGTTCGGTTTCGATGAAGCGAGTGGAGATCATAAGCTGGTAGCCATCTCCCACAGAGAGACATACATTTATAGTCTGAGATCAATGTGTTGGAAGAGAATCGCACCCCTTGAAATAAAGGGAGGCCCGAGTGCATTGTTTCTCAAGGGGAAGCTGTATTGGATGAGGTCTAATGTCATTACAGGGATGTGCGATATTGTCTGCTTTGACCTAGCAACTGAAACTCACAGGATCATTGCGTTTCCAGCTGAGTACAATATGCCAAGATTGAAATACCACCTATTGAACATTTTCGGGGATCGGCTTTGCGTGCAAGGAAGAAGATACACAATTTGGACAAGATTTGGGATGGATGTCTGGTTTTTGAATGAAGGAAGTGGCACATGGGAGGAGCCTTTTACAATCCCAATATATAGGCAAAAAAGAGCAGCTTCATTGGAGCACTGTGCACAAGTCACCAGTAATGCGATCTGTGAGCTTATTGGAAAGAATTTCTTGCTTTCGTTGGATGGCTCTATTAGCAGCAACAAGATGATGGTACTTAAGAACCCTTATAAATTTATTCCTTTATACAAATACCAAGAGAGTGTGGTGCCTTTAAGTCGAGGATTGAATCTGAGGTTCATTGATCGTTCAACTTACCGATCCGGATTAGAGATGCAAACTAGTTAGTTGATGCCTTTCTTATTAATGTTGTCTATGATGGTCTTATTGTGTAACTCATTTATACTTTGTTTGTACATTCAAATGATAGTGTTGTAACTTTTGTAATATGAGCTATTACTATTATAAATTTAATCCATACATGTAATTAGCGTGGCTCCCTAAGATTTGAGTTGTAACCTATATGGATAACATGGCATGGTATGGACATGTATGTGTGTATTACAGATCTTATTTATGTTGTTAATTATAGTTTTAAATTATAAAAATTCTTTATATAATTAAAATATTATTTTTAAAACTAAAAAAATAAATTATAAAGGCACAACTTTAATATCATCAATGATCTTAGGCTACAGACGCACGACTTTGTCTCATTGCTAGAAATAAGACCTCTTAGCATTTGTTATACTTTCCCCAAAAGCCCAGCCCAAGCCTTCGGCCCAACACCTCCTTTTCCTCCCTTGGACCCAAATCAATTCCTAGCCTTACCCAATTCCACCACATCGAGTTCCGACAGCTCCCCTGGATTCCAGGTCTATTTTTATACAAGAGGATATGGAGGATGCTAATAGAAAGAGTAAAACTAAATGTCATATATAAATAGCTCAAAATGACATGATCATTTGTTCAATCACAACTCATGCTATAAATCACAACCATAACCCGCAAGTAACTCAGTGGTTCAACCATAACACAAAAATACAAATGGCGTAACAATAACCTCAAGGCTCTTTGGCAATTTGCTGCACCATGACAATGTGTTCTTCATCTAGCAAACTTCTGAAAGTTTGCATTTGCCTAAGATTACTGATGATTTTCTTTGTGAAATGTCAATTAGTTGATGCAACGTTTGTTGATAGCCTGGTTTTTCAACAATACAACTGATTTGGATGTCTTATACTTGTGTTAGATGAAAAATAGGATGAACTCTAACAGAAAATCGTGCAAGGAAAAAGCAGCAATAACAAAGAGGGTTTTGAGTTGAAAGAGTAAGAGAATGAAAAACAAAGTTTATTGTAATAGAGGAGATACAAACACAAGCTGTGGACATCAGCTTTTATAGACTCAAAAGTAACAAATTTCACATAAAAACAGGATCTAATGAGACCATGTTATGAGACCAAGTTTCAGATCTCAACAGCTTAACAAACCCGCGAAACCAGGGCTGACTGACTTGTCCACTTCCAACGACTGTGTAGCCTTTATTACTCAGTCTGATTTCAATATTTTAAGATTATCTTCTAGCTTAGCAGAAACTTGTTCAACACATGAAAGTCCCGATTGACACGTGCAGTGGATAGTCTTGAAACGTGTCTCAAACACCCAAACTCGGTCAACTTTGACTGGTCGAACACTCAGTCTTGACAAGTTGAAACAAAATTTGCTCAAAGGAATCAGCAGCCCTTTTTGTGTTACTTCCTCGACTCTGTGGTAGGTGAGGAGTCATTAGTATTTCTGGTGATAGAATCATTCATATCCATGGTATAATATTTTGGTTGTAATTTCATTGCTTTTGGTATTACACTTGACTTCTTTCGAACATATGCTGACTCCTGGCGTTTGTACTTACCTCTATATGCTCACTTTTAATTAGTACATGGTACATGGCCAGGTTGAATGTTCAAGAATTTGCCCCTGTGACATGATCTGGATCATAGATTTCAATCCAATCATGGTGCAAATATCACCATTTATTACTTCAAGTTCTTAAGCCAAACATAAAAGTGGATTTATTATCACTAAAAAAAATGTTCTTGCGTAGGTGCCTTTGGAATGAAGTCACTATTGTGAAGTTTGAAGTGTTGAAGCTTCAAGTAGACAAGTGGATGTACCTTTTCAACTAGAGGATCTCTCAAGTCAAATGAAAATTCACTACACTTAAATGCATAGCATTTTCAAATGGTAGTTAGTTGTAGTCATCAGTTTTCACTTGGGAAGTACAAAGTTCTTTCTCTTCTTCTTCTTCTTCCTCTACTCCAAGATGAAGACATGGATCACCTAACACAACCTGCAAGATGAAGAAGCAAGTGATTACTAAAAAAGATGACACTCCTTTTCACTTAGCAGCAAGAAGAGGTGATTTAGAAGCATTTGAGAAGATGATCAGTGCGACTAGACAGGAAGAGTTGAAGGCAGTTCTTTGTCAGCTGAATCACTATGGCGAGACGGCGCTTTATGTTGCTGCGGAGACTGGTCATGTTGCTCTTGTGGTGAAGATGCTTGAACACTATGATGTTGGCTCGGTTAGTATCAGGGCCAACAATGGCCATGATGCCTTTGAAATTGCTGCCAAGATGGGAGAACATGGTCAGCTTCACTTATGCTTCTGTCTCATTAGTTTCTTCTTGCGTTTTTGAACCCTTTTCTTCACCAAAGCTTAGGCAAGCATGATGAAGACTGATCATCAACATGAGACAGATTCATTCATGATGTATGTTGCATTTTCTTTCTTCTGTAAATAGTCCAAGGATTCAAGGGAGTGCGTTAATGCATCAGAACACAGTTCCATGACTTTAGGTAGTGTTTTAGTGACCTTTGACTCTTGAAAAATCATGCATCTACAAACACAATATGGTCTTTGCCTCCAATTCTAAAAATCATGCATCTATGAATTCGGTTTTTCTAACAAACACTTTCATGTGTAAGCAGAGGTGATGAAGGTGTTACTGGAAGCTCATCCTCTACTGATAACCACAGCAGAGAAAGCACTCCATGTTGCAGCAGCACAAGGGAATTTAAAGGTGATCAACTTGCTGCTGAACATTAACGGCAAATTAGCCGCGGTGGCAAGAAATAATGGGAAAACGGCGCTGCATTGCTGTGCCAGAAACGGCCACGTTGAAGTGGTAAAGTGCCTGTTAGCAAAACAAGCCAGCCTCGCATTCTGGCGTGATAAGAAGGGCCAAACCCCTCTGCATATGGCCGTGAAAGGAACAAGCACAGAAGCAGTCGAGGCACTCATCTCGAAAAGGGAGTCACTGCTTGCCATTGTCGATGCCAAGGGGAACACACCATTGCACGTCGCAGCTCGTAAAGGCCGCCTCCAGGCAGGTTATCAGAGCTATCTGGTATCCCAAATCACTATAAATAATCCCCTTTTCCTTTTCAATGGTGTAGATAGTGCAAACACTTCTGCAACACCAGGCGCTCAACAAAGAAGCAATCAACAAACTGGGCGAGACGGCTTACGACACCGCAGAAAAAGCGAATCAGACGGAGGTAGTGAACCTTCTCAAGGAAAACAACGTTGCAAGCGCGAAGCTCCTGACACCAGCTGAAGATCATCAACAACCAGCCTCGACAGTTGAACTCAATAAAACAGTAATTGATATCAAGCAGGATGTGCATGATCAAATCGAGCGCAATCGCCGCACCGGATTTCATGTCCGAGGGATTGCCAGAAGATTGAAGAGGATCAAATTTGAAGGCCTCAACAATGCAATGGCTTCCACTACCATGGTGGCTGCTCTTATTGCCGCTGGAGCTTTCAGTGCCATCTCTTTTCTCCCAGGTATTTTTTTTCTTTTCAAAATTTTATTTCCAATTTTTCTTTTATGAATTAAATCAATTTAAAATAAAATTTACTACCAAAATTAATTTTTCATAATATCCTCCATCTCATCTTATTCATAAGTTTTTTTTTCAATGTCAAGACATCGTTTATAAATGGAATTATATATAAAAAAAAATAGTTATGCATTAAAAATATTAATTTAATATTGCTAAGAAATGAAAATTTTAAAAGAATATTAGACTCTATATAAAATGGTTTTTGCTTTTAGATAAATAATATAGGTTTATTACCAAATATGAATGATTTTTAAAAAAATAAAAGAAAATCTAGAAACATTTATAATTTTTTAAAAAAACTAGAAATTGTTAATTTCGAAACATGTAGAGCATGTTCTTGAAGTGATTCTATTTAATTTTTTAATACTCTAACATTTAATGTTTTGTAGTAAAATCAAAAATTCAGATTTTATAATTAATTTCATAAATTATTAAACTTATTGAATATCTATTTCAGAGATTAAATAAGAGATTACTTGGAAAAATTAAACTATTTACTTTCATGTATATCATAATATTAAATTATATAATAATTTAATATATTAAACTTTATAATACATATTTTACTTTACTAAATTTTATAATATAATTTTATGTTATTTTACAAAACCGTTTTACAATCTTAGACTGATTATATTCTATGTAATCTGAAATACAAATTAAAATTGCAGAACACGCCCCTAATTTCTTCTAGAAATTGATACTAATCACAATAAATTGTGGCTTGTGTGTGTTAGGGCAGTATTCAGACAACGGGCAGGCGACTATCTCCCCAAGCACTGAGTTCACAGTGTTCTATGTATCCAATTCTGTGGCCCTCTTCATATCCCTGGCGGTGGTGGTGGTTCAGGTGAGTGTGGTGGTGGTGGACAACAAAGCCAAGAAGCAGCTCACCGCCGTGATCAACAAGCTGCTCTGGTTGGCCTGCGCCTCTCTCTCCGTCGCCTTCGTGTCGATATGCTATGTCGACACCGGGAGACATGAGCGGAAGTTTTCAAACGCGGTCGCCGTTGTGGCCACCGCGATCATGGCGACGACCATCGGAACCATGTGCTACTGGGTGATAGTGCATCGGGTCGGCGCGTCCAGGCGGCAGATGAGCCGGCGATCGCGGGACTCGATTCCCGGTCATCGTTCTGATAATGAAGAGGGCAACGCCGAGCAAGTGTACGCCCTGTGAACACAACAACTTCAGATTCATTAAGCTGTTGTTGGTGTGATTGACAAATGTCTACTAATTAAAATGAAAAATGATAATTACCAAGTGAAAAAATACTTAATATTAGTAATTAAATTCATATTTATAAATAATTATAAATGTAAATTACCATGTGTATTGCATCTGCAATGAATGAATAAAAAAATATATATTGATTTGATAAATCATTAAGAGTTCATTTGATTATAGGGTATCAATATATTTAAGTATAATGTAATTAAATATGTATATTCAATTGTAAGGTATATAACACATTATGTATTTAATATATCAGAATAGAGGTCTAAATAACAATCGAAAATAGTGTTTGCTATGTAAAAATAGAGATAAAAATAATTTTTGAAGAAGTATAAATGAGAAAACATTTCCTAATATAAATATAATTAATCTTTGATTTCATTTGTTTATACTATTTACATACTAAAAAAAAATGAATATGTGAATTAAGACTGACATATATGCATATATTAATTAATTGAATAGTAATTTATGTATAAATTGGAATATAAATTTTCAATACTATATTATCAAATACCTTATAAGTATCTATGACAATATTAATTTACATGAAAATGAATGATTTGAAAAACATAAATTCTTGTTTTTAAATAAAATTTATAATTCTATTTATATGTAACATTACTAAATTAATCATAATAGATAATTGAAATAAAAAATTAATATTGTGTTTTACCATTATGAAATGAACTAGTTGGATTTGTGTTTCACAAGAAAATGAAAGTTTAAATAAAAAAACTATTTGAGTATCTAATCCATAATATTAAATATGATTGATTACCAACATATGAAATTAATAATTTATATTTAATAAAAATTAATTTCTCATATTTTATCAAATGAATTCATTATTTTTTATATTAAATAAATTGATATTCTTGCTATATATTAGATAATTTACATATTTTTTATTTAATTCTTTATCAATGATGAAATAGAAACATCTACACTGTAGATTTCATTATGTTAGAAATTTTTTTTCAATTTTCTATTATGGTGAATAATATTATACATAAATTTAATTTTTTATTAAATAACTTTTTTTTACAAAACATACTTATCCATTAAATTAAAAACTACCATCAAAAGTGTAGAGGGTAGGTTTTGACAAGATGTGAGGCCTGATTTTACAGAATATTGAGATTTTCTGAAATGGTGGCGGGCTGGAAGAACGGAATACAACGCAAAATCTGAGCCATTTGATTCCACTGAAAACGCGGAATGGAGACGTGATTCTGCCACCCGCAGGGAGACAATCCAGAAGACAAAAAACAATGGGAACAATTTAGTTTGATTCTCTCCAGTACTCCCTTTTTCCTTCTTGATTTCTCCTCATTGCCTACAAAAGTAACCCACGATCACCGTTCCCCTTCCACCCATATATTGTTCTTCGTCTTTTATTGGTATTCATTCATCAAAGTTGTTATCTTTTCATCGTTTTTTCAATTGTATTTCTTCCCGGCTCATCAGTGTTGCGACCTTATGGTTTATGGCTAAGGCTGTTTGTTGAAAGGTAACACAGAAGATATTGAAGGTAGTGCTTGGTGGGAGCAACCCCTCCTCCGTCTTCTCTGAACTTGCCAGGAAATAACTGCTGAACACTGCTGGTCCTTGGGATTAAATATTCTGGGTAATTCTGCCCACACCCTTTTGGTTCGGTATCTTGTCTTTCTTATTGTTGTATATGTAATCATGGTGTCTTGGACTTGTAACGCTGGTGGGGATTTAATCTTAAGCATTCAGATTGTCATAGAGCATAGGCAGAGGCGGGTTTTGGATTGGGATTAATGAAGGCATTGCCTGCCGGCTCCTTTGGGTGATATCCATTAATGCTCTGTACATTGTCTAAATATATATACACGCTCATTGATGTTGTGTTGTTACAATTTTCTTTTACGTGAAGAAGTGTGGTACACCAATTTGAAGCAAGGAAATGGTGAAAAATTGTTGGAAGGCATTGGTGAATGGTGAAGGAAGGAGGAGTTGTAGTGGTGTGGGAGATACAAAGGACCGTGTTGATGGTTTGTTGTGGTATAAGGATCTAGGGCATCATGTGAATGGGGAATTTTCAATGGCTGTGATTCAAGCCAACTTTTTGCTGGAGGATCAGAGTCAACTTGAATCCGGTCCATTGAGTTCTCTCGATGCAGGGCCTTGTGGTACGTTTGTTGGTGTGTATGATGGGCATGGAGGGCCTGAGGCTTCTCGGTTTGTAAACGAGACCCTATTCCCAAACCTCAAAAGTAAGGTTTTATACTCCCATGAGCTCCATATCCATTTGCTTTGATTCTCACAGACTATGCAGCATGCTATGTTTGTAATTCCGTTGTTTTTTTGTTGGATGGATAGGAAGTGATTTTGCAGTGCTTTTTAGAATATCTCAGTCCATTTATTGTTAGCATTGTGAGCTTCCACTGAATCTGAAATTCATGCTAAACCTCAAAGTTTTCATTCAACAATGCACTGTTACAGAATATGCTTCGGAATGTCAAGAAATCTCTGCAAGTGTTATTAGAAAAGCATTCCTAGTTACAGAGGAGGAATTTCTTTCACTTGTGAGGCAACAGTGGCTTGCAAACCCAAAACTTGCTTCAGTTGGAGCATGCTGCTTGGTTGGGTTGATATGCGATGGGCTTCTGTACATTGCCAATGCTGGAGACTCCCGTGTCGTTTTAGGCCGGGCCGAAAATTCCTCTAAAACTGTCACAGCTATTCAACTATCAACAGAGCACAATGCTGATAATGAAGCAGTCAGAGATGAGTTGCGCTCTCTGCATCCTGAGGATCCAACCATTGTGGTTCTAAAGCACAACGTCTGGCGCGTAAAGGGTCTCATTCAGGTCCTTTTTCGAAGCTCTATGACTCTGTCTTTATCCTTGCGAAATGTAATATAATCCCCAGTATCTGTCCCATGGTGGTTTCAGGTTTCAAGGTCTATCGGAGATGCATACTTGAAGAGACAAGAGTTCAACAAGCCGCCCTCCTACCGAAATTCCAGCTCCCGGAACCGTTCCACAAGCCAATTCTCAGACCAGAACCATCCATCTCCACACATAAGCTCAATCTGAGTGACAAGTTTCTCATCTTCGCGTCTGATGGATTATGGGAGCATCTCACCAACCAAGAGGGCGTCGACATTGTCAACAACTATCCTCGAAACGTGAGTCACCTCTCCTTGTTTCTCAAACCCATCGTATGCACTGAAACGCCTCTCATGGAACAGGGCATTGCGCAGAGACTCATAAAAGCAGCCCTCGCAGTGGCGGCGAAGAAGCGAGAATTGCGATACTCAGATCTGAAGAAGATAGATCGAGGCGTAAGGAGACACTTCCATGATGATATCACGGTTGTGGTCGTCTTCATTGATCACCATTACCCCAACGGTTCTTCTTCTCCTTGCTCT
This sequence comes from Utricularia gibba, assembly GCA_002189035.1. Lineage (NCBI taxonomy): Eukaryota > Viridiplantae > Streptophyta > Magnoliopsida > Lamiales > Lentibulariaceae > Utricularia > Utricularia gibba. Next base: position 5,716,341 of record NEEC01000002.1, on the reverse strand, counting down.
GTCTCCACCAGAGGAAGAAGAGGAGAGCTTGTGTAGTCTGCTGAACAAGGAACTCAAGTGAGCTTAAACATATAAGATGTATTGGAGGAATTTTTTTAATATCTTATTAAATAAATAAATATGTATAATCAGTATGAATATTGATAGATTGGGTATCGTTGGAAATTGACTAAAATTGAAATCGTTACATCAAAAATTGAAGTAATTCTATAAGGGATTCTCACACAAAATATGTGCTGTTTTTATTTTATATGGAATTGAAACATTCAAGCACTTCAATTTTTCTAAAAGCTTAGATATTACTATTTCATAAAAACTGTCCTTCTAAAATTACTTTTTTGAAACTGTTTCTTAGAGATAAACCAAAGAGATATTTATTTCAATTTGATTTTGATTCCTAATAATCAAGGAGAAGAGATCACCTGCGGGCTTAATGGAATGAGCCGAGTGGGCCCATAATATTTGGGCCAGAAATAGCTGGACGGGTAAATTGGTAAATGTAGAGGTGGGCCTGGATTGGGCAACCCGTATTGCAAAATCCAATTTAATGTGAGTTTGGGGATACGGGCTGGCCCGTCCCGTGCCCACGTCTGGATAATTGGCCTGGCTTCTATCAAAATGCACAAAATCCTAGTTGAGTTCCTCCTGGCAGTCGCATCAGCCAATCCTTGGTTTCTCGCACCTCCCGTCGCGGATTCAACTCCGCCCGCCGCAGACAGTCCGCTAGATTCGTTCCGGTGAGAGAGCTTGTCAGTGCTACCCTAGACTCTTAATGCGTATTTCCTTTATTTTTTGGATAATGGGATTTTTTATGTTTATTTGGCGGAATTCTAACTGATTTTGTCTCGAATCTCAGTTTAAGATCCAGGATTTCCAGCCTCCCAAATCAATAAATTGAAAAAATTGTGAAGAGGTGAGGATTTGCATGCGTATATTTCTATCGCAAAGCAATGTGTGATACATTCTTAAATCGAGAGCTTGGGTTTTTTGGGACTGCAATTGCTTCGCTTCGTGCTGCGAAGCATGGTTATTGCATTCGTCTTGTTAACGATCAAGGAAATCGTATGATTGTTTTCGCGTTTACTTGAAACTTGAAGTATGTAAGTCATTTTTATTTTCACTCACAACTGTTTGCATTACGGTTACTCCAAGTCGAGGCTTCAAAAGGTGAAAGATCCTGCCCTAGCCATAAAAAATCATGTTCGGAGTTTTTTATTTTTACTGCATTTGTGAACCATAGAAATTGAACGGTTTACATTTGATGAAAGTGAAATAACTCTTTAGGGTATTTTTCCTCTATGGGATCTATTGCAAAAACTAGCTGACCAAAATCATTGACTCGTACAATTTAATACTAGTTTGATTTGGCTTTTGGGCATTAGTCTCCTGCCTGGGGCTTGTCAGTTTACAAGGTTCTAATCTTCAAACCTGCTTTATCACATTTGTATATTCTTCTCTGTGGTAATTTGATTCCAGAGTAACGATATCTTTTATAAGAAGGGAAAATTTTCATTGAGAAAAAATGCCTCCAAAGCAGCAGTCTAAGGCTGATTTGGCCAAAAAGCAGAAGATAGTAGAGGACAAGACATTTGGATTGAAGAATAAGAACAAATCAAAGAATGTTCAGAAGTATGTCCAGTCCCTTAAACAAGCGGTCCAACCCAAACCAGACCCAAGCAAACTCGCTGCACAGGTGCGTCATTCTTTCCTCCCTATCTTGTGAATATTCGTTGTTGGTGTGTTTTCACAATTGAAATGGTGTAACAGAAGAAGAAAGAAGAGGAGAAGTCAAAGGAGATGGAACTGAATGAATTGTTTAAAGTTGCTATTAGACAACCTAAAGTCCCTGCTGGTAAGTTTCTGTGATTCGTGAGTTCAATAGGCTCTAGCTACCCTGTTAATTACATCATCATTTATTTTCATATAAAAATTGCATGAGGTTTTTGGTTGAAGAGTATACAAGTGGCCGTTAAATTTTGTAAACCATTGCTATTTTCAGGTGTTGATCCAAAATCAATCGTCTGTGAGCACTTTAAGTTTGGTCAATGTGCGAAAGGGTTTAAATGCAAATTTTCGCATGACTTAAATGTGCAAAGGAAAGGCGAAAAGATAGACATATACAGCGATAAACGTGATCAAGGTTGAAACTCTTTAGTTATCTCAATGGTGATACCAGCCATTAATTATGGCTCATTAATCCTGTGTTTTCCTTCCCAGAAAAAGGAGATGAAACGATGGAGGATTGGGACCAAGAGACTCTGGAGAAGGTTGTCCAATCCAAGAGCAATGAGTACAACAAAAATAAGCCAACTGATATCGTATGACACTATATATTCAGTTGAATCATAGTTTTATCCTCTAAATGCATTTGAATTTCTTTCATTCTCTTTCTCTGTTGTTTTCATGCTGTATCCACTACATTTATTATTTCGGGTTGTTGTACCAGGACAAATGCTTATTGATTGTCCTGCAAATCTTGTCACAGGTTTGCAAGTACTTTCTGGATGCGGTGGAGAAAAAGCAATATGGTTGGTTTTGGGTTTGCCCCAATGGTGGTAAAGACTGCCATTACAGACATGCGCTTCCGCCAGGTTATGTTTTGAAGTCACAAATGAAGGCCCTGTTGGAGGAGGAAACAGAAAAGATTACCGTAGAGGAGGAGATTGAGAGCCAGGTCGACTTATATTTCTTGTTTCTTTCTTCATACTATTTTTTGGATGTTTCATTTTGTACGACTCTTTTTACAAACCGGGACAATTTGTATTGTTTTCTTTATCTTTTAAACCTGTTTTGGAGTTCTGAACCCTAGACTCAATACTGTTTTTGTCTGTTTGCAGAGAGCCAAAGTGGCAACGATAACTCCCTTGACTCCAGAGCTGTTCATGCAGTGGAAAAAGAAAAAGATGGAGGAGAGGGAAGCTGGGCTGGCTGCACAGAGAGCTGAAAGGGTGAAGAACGACCGCATGAGGCAAGCCCTATTGCATTTATTTGGAATTGATGAGCTCTTGCTATATTTTTAACTGGACTGCACCTCATTCGTGGAATCTGACACTACATCCTTTGTGTTTCTTTCCCAACAGTGGTCGGGAGCTTTTCCTTTCAAATGCCAGCTTGTTTGTTGATGATGCTGAAGCCTATGACAAGTATGAACGAGAAGAACGTGATGAAGCTCAAGAGGTCAGTGTATCCGTGGATGCCCATTTTTGAGGTCAATGAATCGCATTTTTACCAAACTCGTTGTTTTGTATGTTAGAAGGATATTAGAGACACTTCTAGCAATAGGCCTAGTTCATCTGCATCAAATGCTGGTGAAGCCAACGAAGATATAAATCATGACGAAGATAGCATCGATGAAGACGACGATGACGATCTTGACATCGATGAGTTAAATGAACTGGAAGCTAGCCTTTCAAGAACCACATTACAAATAAAAGAACCAGGTGATTGATCATCCTGGATTCCCATCTCTTGGTGCACTTCCTCACGGCTTAGCCAGGCATTTTGTGTGAAAGATGAGGGCAAATCAGCTCCTCATGTCAACTCTGATCATGCCCGTGACTAAATTTTTCCTGCTATGCTGAAATTATAAACTGTCTGGGTATATGCAGCTGAGTTTTGTCTTTCAAGACTTATGGTTCCTGAAACTTTTGACTCCTTTTGCAGTGTGTTAAATTAACTTCTCTCCTGTGAGGAATGCAAGAAGTTCCATCCTTCTTCACTGACTGTTCTCCGCCTTTCATTCAATAAAATCAACACAAACATCATGAACAACCAGGCTTAGTTCAGGGTTTAGAGAGCCGAGGTTCCGCAGGTGGCTTCACCATTCCAGCAGTTTGGTGATGACAGAGACCATGGATTGTAATTCCAACCTGCAGTGATGTATGAAAAAGCCCTTCGTCCGTACGCTTCTGTGAGTTAACAAAGATTGTCCACTCTGCTGTTATTTGAAGGGCGACCATCCAATTTTGCGTTACGTCTTCGAAATTTGCATTCATTGTTATTTGTCAAAATTTATAATTTAACCTCAATTTCAATAAATTCATGCAAAAAAAGCTTGCAAACTTTTTAAAATCATGTAAGATCAATCTTGGTTTTAAAACTTTGTAACCTAACGATGTCCGATAATTTTTATAAGTTTTGAGGTTTAATTTGAATGATTTTATGCATAAGAAATAGTTCAAAATATTATAAAGTTACAGGCCAATTTGTGAGTTTTTTTATTGGGATTCTTTTTGTCAAGTTAGCTTATTTTATATTTTTTTAAAAAAATATCGAGGTATAATGTGCTACAAATTTTTAAAATTGAGGTTTTTTTTTCATAAATCGTCCATTGTTATTTATATTGTTTTTTTTTTCTTTTGAGTGTTACATGTGTGACGATCATAAAAATGACATTGATTTTTTATCGAATCTTTAAAGTTGAGTTTGAAGAGTTGAAAAGGGATTGTGTATTTAGTACAAAAAAATCAACAAAAACAATTAGAAAAAAAAAACTAATGTACTCGAACAACATTAGATCACTCATCAGCATTGTAAATTTCTTTCAATATTTTATCCAATCCAAGAAGATATTCAACCAAGAGTAAATGCTATAGGCAGTAGTAGTTTCTATTGTACTTTAATCTCTTCATGTAGGTTTATCCATATCTTCCCTTTCTTATTCATTATCCCAAATTTGTTGGTGATTTGCTGCTTTGAAAAACCATGATATGTATTCTGTTTGAATCTTTTAATTATAACATGACAATCTTGAAGATTGAAACTTTTATCCATCATATTCATGACATCAATACTCACAAGAATTTTAATATTATCCACATTTTCTCACAAACTATTTTCTTGCAACAATAATTATTTAAAACAGTGAACTTTCTTGTAACATTGATAATAGTTATAATTCATATGAAGTATCAAATTGATTTAATTTTCTTATGTAAATTAAAAATCAAATCCTAAAATTACCCATCAAATACAAAACACAAAAGAAAACCAAATCACAAGATATAAAAAATGTTCAAATTGAATGAGCAATTCAGAAATTCTTATAAATTAAAAAAAGAAAAAAAAACAACTATAAAAACATCTTTAGTGATTTCCAGAAATACTGACATGATTTTTCGAAAATCATTTTTATTTTTACGGAAATCATTTTTATTTTAAGTTATACACTACGGAAATCATTTTGATGAAACTCAATAACGAAAGTCACATCATCATTTCCGGAAACGAATAAAGATGCTTTAAGAAATAAAAAAAATGGAATTTGAATTTATAGATGATTTCTATTCAAAGCAACACAAATCAATGAAATCATTTTTTTTTTATATAGACGAATCCTAGTCCAGATATAAAACCATTTTTTTGAATTTAAAAACATTATGTTTTGATAATCGTAGTAATGTATTTAATTTTAAGATGAAAATAAATAGATCTTCACTACTTCAAAAATCAATTTATGAGTCACTAAAAAATAAAACTTAAAATCATTTATAAATAGCATATACCTATAAGTAATGTTAGAAAATCATAGACAAATATCATGTGAATTTGAGCATGGAACAAAATAGAATATTAAACTCATTTTATAGTAATAAGTTTTTCAAAAACACTTTAAATAATAAAAAAATGAAGCACCATTCACCTCAATATTTAAAACATAGGAATGATGTCAAGTGCAAATTCTTAAATAACTAATAAAACACTTGACATATTCTATCTTGTAGGTCCAATATATTAAGATTATTATTAATTTATTTTGCGTATTAATAGTAGCATTATTACCTAATGCTCTATATTAAATAAGAAATATTGTACTTGATGAAATTGAATTATTTCAATCGAGTGATTGAAAATGACTATTACATAAATAAATTCTATTAGATTTTTTTTGAAAATTCAATAAAAAAAATGACACTCGGCGGTGTGTCAGCTTAATTCTATTGATTAAATGAAAAGATATTAAATTTAATTTATGTTTTTTTTTAGTTTGGATGAACAAATGGTTTGAGAATCTCCTACAGCGCGATCAACAGTGCCCAGATTTCCATCAAAATCTGTGCTGAAAATGCATCTATTAACCCATAAGCTCCCAGTCGTTCACGTCACATTAAACCATGAAGATCAATCCCATGTGCCCTGGATCGCAAACAAGCGGATTCGGCTTCTAGTAGCCCCTCAAAGGAATGAGACTTCCTGCTAAATAATAGCGACCTGTGAGATCTCTGTGCATAGACCTTTGTGTTATTAGAACAAGTAATTTCATATGAGTAAATAATAAAAATGAAATAATTAAATATATAAAATATTATAGATTATTATTAATCTATTGAATCTAATATTTTTTAATATAATTTATGTTTTTATGTACTTGATTCATGTACTCTTCAGATCAATTGAATGTTACATTTCAACATGTGTGAAATCTCTCATCCTTATCATTATTCAGAACTAAGCTGGTGCTGTGTCCGGATCTCCCAGAACTTCCTTCAAAGCTCACTCTCCTTGAGTCAACCCCTCAGTATCATACATAGGATTACCGAACTTAAGTACCGGTAGAATAGGAATTGAAATCGAATGGATGAGTAATAACAACCTTGACATTTGATTAAAAAAAGGAAGAAGATCGCATCGCCATAAATTAGGCTACTCAGACTTTTTCCTTGAATTATGGAAGCTGCGTCTCTGTGTGGAACCTCAATAAATACCTCATCTTGCACCCTATTCCCATCACCTGTCTCTTGTTTGAGCATACACCGACAAGGGTGAGGATGATGCTGAAGTTTGTTTCTGCTGCGATGCTTCTGCTGCCGATTCTAATGGCAGCGGATGCAGCCGGGCTCGGGGATGTGGAGGTTAGCGAAATGCACGAAGGGTGGATGGCGAAATATGGACGTGTCTACAGTAGCAAAGAAGAAAAGGCCATGAGACGTGAGATTTTCAAGAACAATGTGGAGTACATCAATTCTGTTAATGCAGCAGGGTTGAGTTACAAGCTGGGCGTCAACCAGTTTGCTGATCTCACCAACGAGGAATTTCGTGCTTCTGTGAACAAATATGTGAAACCGAGCACGCGAAAAACGGCAACCCTTCGTGAAGCAAACGTCTCTCTAACGCAACTTCCCTCGAGCGTCGATTGGAGAGCAGCTGGGGCTGTCACTCCCGTCAAGAACCAAGGCAGCTGTGGTAAGCAATAAATCTGTGTTTCTCCCAAAGCACGAAATGTTTTGTTTTGGATACTCATTTTACTGTGCATGATGTAGGCTGCTGCTGGGCTTTCTCGGCCGTGGCAGCCCTTGAGGGCGCGTGGAAGATCAGAAGAGGGAAACTACTTTCCTTCTCCGAGCAGTCACTCGTAAGCTGCGACAGATCAAACAGCGGGTGCAACGGCGGCGCAATGCAGAACGCATTCAATTACATACGACTTAACGGCATCACAACCGAATCCAACTACCCATACACCGGTACACAATCACCGTGCAATACCGTAAGAGCTCGTCAGCTGGCGGCAGTCATCAGTGGCTTCTTCGACGTTCCCTCAAACAATGAGGCCGCGTTGATGGCAGCAGTAGCGAATCAGCCCGTGTCCGTGGCGATCGAAGCAAGTGGAAGGAGCTTTCAGTTCTATTCAAGTGGAGTTTTCACAGGGCAGTGCTCGACGAACCTGGATCACGGAGTAACCGTCGTTGGATATGGAACCAGCGCTACCGGAACGCCGTATTGGATAGTGAAGAATTCATGGGGAAGCTCTTGGGGATCGGGTGGCTATATCTATATGCAGAGAGGCGTCAGTAGCAATAGAGGACTGTGTGGAATCAACATGGATCCTAGCTTTCCCGTTGTCTAGATGCTTCAAAGCAAGAACATGCAATAAAATCCAGGTGACTCCAACAATCAAAATAGAGTTGTAATCGGTTCGGCATCTGAGTGTTCATGCTGTTCCGGTTCCGTACCATTTCAGGTCGGTTCGAGATATTGCAAACCAATAAATTGCCATTCCAATCCACGCGAAACAGACAGAACCAACGGTTCACAAACCATTGGGTTTCATTTTTTAATGGTTCCAATCATTCTTAACAGGTTTTATGGATTCTTGAAAAAATATTTCAAAAAATTATGTGTTTTCCAAATGACTCATATGAGTACCCAAAAAATATTTTCTATTCTCATGATCATTTTTTAATAATCTTAACAATCTTTATTAGAAGCTTAGAGAATCTTCTAAAAAAACGATGTGTTAATGATTTATATAAGTACCTGAAAATTAATCTCTAAAAAACAGTTGGTTTTGATTCAGTTCAACGTTTTTTTATCTTGATTTTAGTTTGATTGAAGGTTTAAAAATCTAGTTCAAACCAAAATCGGAACTGAAGTCAACAGTAAATTACGGTACGAAATGACGGTTTCAAAAAATTGTATGGTTCCGAACTGAAACCAATCAGTTTAGAAACGGTAGCAGCTCTAGAGGACTGCTTTATCGATAAAAAAAGAGTTTAAGATTTAGATAAAATTGATATAGAGAAATTAATTTTTATAACATATTTAATTAGCTGACAAAACAATTGGAATTAAATAAAATAAGAATGACACAAGTTTAAATTATTATAACAAACAATACCATATCGAAAAATGAAATTGATCCATATTACTAAATATTCAAATATATAATAGATTGTATATTACTACCGATTCGTTGAGTTTAGATTTTTTTCATGTGATTCAATTTGATTGCATATTTGAACTTTACATGTGTTTACTTGATACTTACTTTCAACATAAATAAATCTCATTTCATCATATTGAAAAAAAAATATCACAATCTTAAAATTTATTTAAATTCATGAAATAAATAATGCATAATTTAGTAAAATAAAGCCAAAGTATAGCAATCCGGCCCTGAATCCATAATATTATGACCATAATTAACTTGAGGAAGTCAAAAGTAAAATTGGTTAAATTTTCAAAAATAGGTAAATATTATTTGCATTTTTTATTCGTAATTAGTTACTTTTAATAATTTTTATTGTTACAAAATTAAAAAGCATATTTTTTTGATAAAAAAAATATGTATTTCATATTGAATTTGGGACTTTTTTGACAGTATCCTGGTTTTGGAAGATTGCATTTGCATCATTTCAGATGAGTGGAATAGGTACAAGATCAGTCGTTATCTTCCAGAAGGAAGATGAATTTGGTCAAGTGTTGTGAGCTCCAAGACATCTGAACTCTGAAGTATATCCTGTTGAAGGTCGACGGATACACCTGATTCAACAGTAGTCACCCCCACCGCATTCACCTCCAAGTCCAACCGTGGTCGCCGGAAAACGAAGCAAAGAAAATGTCCCCGGCCAAGAGAGGAACTTTGCTCTTCATCCCGTTTCCGACCATGAGTCATCTCGTCCCCGCCGTGAAGGTGGCGGAGCTCCTCGCCGAGCGCGACCACACCCTCGAAGTCGCCGTTCTCGTGATGAAACTGCCCCTGGAAACCAACATCTCTCTATCTTCTTACACCAGCAATTCCTCATCCAATTCCCGGGTCAACTTCATCGATGTCCCTCCGAACGATGCGGAAACGCCCAATCAAATGGGGCCATCTTTCATCATGAAGTTCGTTGAGAACCAGAAGCCCGTTCTCAGAGACACCGTAGCTGAGATAGTGGGCGGCCGGGAAACTAAGTCTCCGGTGGGATTCGTGATTGATACGATTTGCACATCGATTGTTGATATTGCCGATGAATTGGGTATCCCAACTTACGTTTTTTTCACCTGTAGCGCCGCTGTTCTTGGGTTTATGTTTCATATTCACGCCCTCGGAGATGGGGTGATGAAATACCAGAATTCCTCGGAGTCGATGGCGATTCCGGGGTACAAAACGCCAGTTCCGTCAGCCGTTTGGCCGAGCATGGTCTTTCACAAGGAAACGAGTTCAATGTTTTTTGATATGATAACAGTAGTCAGAAGATGCAGAGGAATTTTGGGTAACACGTTCGTCGATTTTGAGCCCTACGCAATTCAGGGACTCTGGGATGACCGTGAACTCCCGCCGTTCTACCCCGTCGGGCCTATTCTCCAGAACGGTCCCGATGAAGGTGAGAGATCCAGTAAAGAATACAATGAAATCATCAATTGGCTCGACGAGCAACCAGACTCTTCCGTCGTGTTCCTCTGTTTCGGCACGCGCGGCGCCTTCCCAGAAGAACAGGTGAAGGAAATCGCCGCCGGACTCGAGATAAGCGGTCACCGATTTTTATGGACTCTAAGAAGGCCGCCGCCGGGAGGGCGGTTGGGGTTCCCGTCTGAGTACGAGAACCACGGCGAGGTTCTACCGGATGGGTTTTTAGATAGAACAAAGGGCAGGGGAAAAGTCATCGGTTGGGCGCCGCAGATGGCGATTTTAGCCCATCCCGCGGTGGGAGGCTTCGTTTCTCATTGTGGGTGGAATTCAACCCTGGAAAGCGTCTGGTTCGGTGTTCCGATGGCGACGTGGCCCCTGGCAGCAGAACAACAGGCGAACGCGTTTCAGCTGGTGATGGAATTCGAGATAGCCGTGGAGATTAAGATCGATTACCACCGTGACTCCGGCACGGTTATTCCGGCGGAGAGAATCAGGACTGCGATCACTGAGCTGATGGATTTGGAAAATCCGATCCGAGTCAAAGTCAGAGATTTGAAAGCCAAGAGTAGGAAAACGCTGCTGAAACAGGAACCGTCGGATCATTTCTTGGGCCGATTTATCGAAGATTTCTTGGCACTTTCCCCGTACTAAATTTAAGGGCAATTAAACATGCCCAATGTAAAAATCTTAAAAATTACAAAAGTGATCGTGTAATAATAAACGAAAATCGTTTTACATTCTGAGTAAATGTCACTTGATAGAATTAAAAAATTAATATATTTTGTAAAAATGATATATTTAATTCCTTTTTTATATAAATGTTCAAAATTTGGCATATCCAATAAAATGTTTCTACTATTGTATGCATGCAATCATACATGAGCGACCTCGTTGATGGTGGCCGAGCATGGGATCATGTATTTATCCCTCATACAATATGATCAATTTTTTTTTTTTTTACATATATTGACCATTTTCTTCGCACACTCAAAAGAGGATAATCAATTGGAAAAAGGTAAAATTGATTATAGAAATTAAAGTATGATAATTAGATTTAACTTCATAAAGATTTTTTTTTTTCATTTTGAAATGGTGGAGACTTTCAAATAGTTGGAATGAACTATACTTTTTTTTGGATCCAATTACATTATTTGGATAAATACTATCTACTTAAATGGTGTTATGGACCCAAATGCGTTGTCTTCAGGGAGCCGCCATTCTCTTAGCCAAATATTTTATTTTAGCTAAGGCGTTTTAAAAATTAGCATTAAACTGTTTTAAATAATGAATTGTTTATAATACTATTTTTTTATTCCTCAAATGTAAATGATTATAATAGGGCTAAATTAATATGGCAATATTTTAAAATTATGGGTCAAACTTTGATGGGCTCAATCTAAATCCATAAATGAACAAAGAATGGATTTAACTCATCTAAACAATAATTTTAATTTTTTAAACGTTTTAAAAAATAAATAATTTTGATTCAATCCACTATAAAAATAATTTAATCTAGATTTAGGACTAATGAAAAATGTATGCGAGGTATTTTTAAAATGTTAGAATATTTTGCGAATTGTAGTGTTAATGTCAAACATCCCCAAGCGACCGCCACACATTTATTTAGAATTTTTACCTAGTTTTTTATTACCGTTTACCTAACCTTATTACCCCACAACACTGTTTTCACCCAATCTTTGAGGACATTATGAAACGATGACTTCTTTCCTTCTTCTCTCCTCTCGACTTACTAACTAATTGCATTAGGAAGTTAATAATTCAAAAATATATAACAACAAAATATCTTATTTTCATTCTCAAAATAAGAAATTAATATTTATGTAAAAAAACATAAGCTATTTAATCATTTAGAATGATAATTTAAAAAAAATAAAAATCAATTGAAAATAATGAAAAATTGAAGTATAAATTAGGTAAAAATAAATGATATAAAATCATTCATTAAATTTAAAAAACAACAAATTTTTCAACAAATTAATGAAAAATCAACCATTATATTTATTTTGAATTTTCATTATCATTTTAATAATTTGCTTTCCAATAATCCCATTTTTCCTTATCTAAATTTAATATTTTTAATCATTATTATTATTTTTGCATAAACTATTAACTTGAATTTAAAAAAATCATGGATTTAGATTCATCAAGCATTTTCAAATATAAATTAAAAAATCACTTTGAATAAATTAATCTTGCGTTGACTTTTAAAGTCCACAACAAATAAAGTATGAATGGTATATCTCCCTTTTGTAAATCATGTTGATTTTTGTAATAAGAACTTCACGACGCGTCATAATGTTTTGTACTTTTGTTAGGTCTCCGCCGGATGGGTATCCATCTATGTTAAATTAATAAAATGTTTTACTAATATATATTAGAATTATGCACCCTATATATGTGATAAAATCGATCATTTTTAGTATTTAATTTTAACATATGAGAATAACTAATATGAATGTACAATTTAAATTTAGATAATTTTAAATCTTAACCAAAGAAATATTTTTTTCTAAACCTTCTATATAATTTAAATTCAAATATTTCTATACATCTAACCTAACGTAACCCTATGTATTAAATATATTTTAATTTCAAATAAATATATTTTCAATTTTAAAAAAAGAGATTAATGCATCAAGAATATCAACCCCTATTACTCTTTCCCTTGAGAATTGGGCAATCTTAACTTTGCAATATTTCACATTTGGGATTTTCTTTTGAAATGAAATATTTTTTAAAATTTATCATTTTCATCTAAAATTTTCTTATGTCAAACCCGAAAATTTTTCGAATTGGGTATATAACAAATTGTTGCTGCATTGAGACTATATGTTTCAATCTAGAGCTTAATTTTTACAATTTTTTTCTAATTTTTTTGTTATTTTGTGTATTGCAGTATAAAAATACAATACCTATTGACTGGATTAACAGAGGGCGTGTTCATGGAATGAATTGAATGGATTATCCTTAGGACTAAAGAGTAAGGCATCGAAGTTTTACCTATAATTAGGGTATTAAATAGCGTAATTACTAGCGAACGAGTCATGGAATGAACCTTTTGAGTACGGTACCCCAACTTCGGACTACGTAACTGAAGAATGACTGTTTTAGCCTCGCCGGACTTCCTGCACCATGGAGCTCTATAAATTCCGGTCCAGTGCATCCTGCATCTTGTGCTTGGAATGGGGTCCAAGTTATTTCTCGCTTTCTTGGTCCTGCTCCTGGTCACGCTTCCGTACAATGCGGACGCCGGAGGGGGAACTCTGGACGTCGGGATGATGAGAATGCACGAGGGGTGGATGGCTAAACACAGCCGCGTCTACAGGGACGATGCTGAAAAGGCTCAGAGGTTTGCTATCTTTAAGCGTAACGTGGAGTACATTAACTCCGTTAACGCAGCCGGGCGCCCTTACAAGCTTGCTGCAAACAAGTTTGCGGATCTTACGAACGAGGAGTTTCGAGCTTCCATGAACGGGTACAAGAGAATGCCCAATGTGACAAGGAAGAGAGCTTCCTGGACTGAGAGCCTTGGGCGGCGACGCTTCCGGCGAGCGTAGATTGGAGAGAATCGGGAGCCGTTACTCCGGTCAAGGACCAGGGGAGGTGCGGTAAGAAAAAAATTAGTGTAAAGATGATGCTAACCAGTGGTGGGTGGATCGTTAAAAATGAAAAAAAGCTTCGTCTCCTGCGTAGGTTGTTGCTGGGCTTTCTCGACGGTGGCGGCAGTGGAGGGGATCTACAAGATAAAAACAGGCAACCTGGTGACCTTGTCGGAGGAAGAGCTGCTCAACTGCGAAACACAGGACTACGGCTGCAACGGCGGCCGAATGATCAACGGCTTCCAATACATCCAAAGATTCGGGATCACCGCGGAATCCGCCTACCCCTACACCGGCACGCAATCATTCTGTAACATACTGATAGCCTCTATGGTGGCAGCAACCATCACCGGTTACGAAGAGGTTCCGGAGAACAACGAGGCCGCGCTGATGCAGGCGGTGGCGAACCAGCCGGTGTCGGTGGCCATCGACGCGAGCGGAAGAGACTTCCAGCTATATTCCAGTGGAGTCTTCACAGGAACCTGTGGCAAGGATCTGGATCACGGCGTGACCGTTGTCGGGTACGGGAAAGCCAACGACGGCACTCAATACTGGATTGTGAAGAACTCATGGGCACCGACTGGGGATCCGACGGCTACGTCTTGCTCCCCAGAAACCTCGATGGCCCTGAAGGCAAGTGCGGCATTGCCATGGACGCATCCTACCCGACTGTTTAAGCCCAGATGCATCATTCTTCTTGCCATTGCATCTCAAACCAAAATACAAAAAAAAAAAAGAAAAAAAAAGTTCAATGGCTAGGGCATTAATTGGATTTGCGATGGATAGGAGTGGAACTGGGGCATTAAACGATGAGCTTTGACTAGGTATTTAAGTCTACTTCATACTACTCACAATCCCTTCTTGTCCGAAGGAGGTGTCTGGGCAAGGACAAGACCAACCCTATTCGTCTTAATTCATTTTAAATATTCGTATAAAACAGTAAAAGTAATTAAAAAGGCAACCGCAATATGTTATTTTGCTTTGAACATGAACCAAAAATTTAATTTTTTTTTAAAAAAGGTCTGGTCGTTTCTATTTTATTCCAGACAAATATGGGTTTCACATTTAAAAAGATTTTTAAAAGCCAGGGTTATATAATTTAAGCTTTGTTTAGTGTTGGTTCTCAAAAATAAACTTTCTAGAAATGATTTTAATAAAATAAAAATTAAAGTTATATTTTTTTTTGAAAAAAATTCTCGCTATTTAATAATAAATGTGATTATCAAATGCTTTTCTCAAACATAAATTTATTCTGAGATGTGTTATTTTTTTAATTTTGTATTCAAATTATATAAAATAAAATCAGTTTTAAAATTCTATAAATAAATTTAATTTTTAGATTATAAAACTGTTATATATATAGTATAAAATTATATCATAGATTTCAACGTATTAAATAGTATATGATAAAATTTAATTGAATAAATTATTTTATAATTTAATATGATAATATAAATATATTTTTGAAATGTATTAAGGGTGAATAATAATAATAATAATAATATTATTATTATTATTTATTAATTAATAGATAAAATTAATCGTAAAATATGAATGTCTAATTTTCTAAGATTGAAATTTACAAAAATTAAGCAAAATCATTTCGAAAGATTTAATTTGCAGAAAAGGCACTGATATTATATGAATGATACTTAAGAATTAGTTTCCGTAGTTTTTTTTATTGTGTATTCTTTTTACATTGCTTTTTTTTCACCAAAATGAAAAAAAAAAGAAACAATGCCATGGGCTCAGGAAGGATTTGGGCCTTGGTTGGCTAAACCCTCGGTAAACGGCATGCCAATTCTTTGTTCTGTTTTTCTTTTTGCTGTTTTCTGGAAAAGTACACGTTTTGGTCTAAAAAGGAGAACCCGATCCTGGAGCACTCGCACGCATTACGGTTTTCGTTCCCGATCATTTGTAGTGCCCCACGACATTTTGATAACGATTTGCTGATTAGTAGGATTGATAGCCTTATAAGTTGCCGATCATTGGATAATGGGTTGCTCTTCGTCGGTTCCAGGTCAGTTTCAGCTTCTAGGGTTCAATTTTGTGTGTGAATGCTTTGATCCCGTTTCTTTATTTTTTTGTTCAAATCACAAGCATCTTTCTGTCACATGGATTCACTCGTTTCAGCGATGAGATGCTTGAACGACCCTTCTCGATTGGGAAAATCACCCAAATTTGTTTGAGTTTGTTATTTTTCCATTACTCAGGAGAGTACCTTTCTGTTGATTTCAGATAGAAATTCTGGGAGGCTCCCTGGTATTGCTAATCCAGAAAATGGAACCTTGAATGATACCAAAAATCTTCGTGTTAAGGTAAAGAACCTGACGCTTCCTAGAATGCTTTCCCTTGTGTTGCAATTCTGTTATACTAGTTTGTAAGATATAATGTTTTTTTTTTTCGTTTATTTTCCTACACTCTATTCCTTCTAAATGTGAAAGTAGGTTATTCGGTTGTTAGGGAAAGCATCAAATTAAAAACATTTTTGTTTGTATGTTTAAAAGAAACACCCAGTTTGTTGCTTCAAAATTTTGCTCGAATTCCATAGGTTATGAGCTGCCATCTCTTATCTAATGTTAATCAGTATCAGCGCTATGTGTTATTGCCGACATTGAATATGCTATATAAGAAATAAAAGCGAAGACGTCTTTTTCCTTTTGGCCATCATGGAGACAGGTTACAATTTTTACTTCATAAGTTGTGCCTTACGTGCCTTCTTTACGTGCTTCCATTTGTTTCGTAGTGAAAATATTGTGAGAAAAAGAGTTTGATAATCTGATAAAACGTCAACTTGCTCATATGCAGTTGGTGATTCTAGGTGATTCCGGTGTGGGAAAGAGTTGTATTGTTCTCCAATTTGTCCGTGGCCAGTTTGATCCAACATCTAAAGTAAGGATGTAGTATTGTGCGTGCTGTAAGAAAAAGGAAATCGTATCATGTATAGTGTGACATATTTTAATGGGCTTCCCTTTTTTTGTGATCTTGATGAGCATTTCAGGTTACCATTGGAGCGTCATTTTTATCTCAGACAATAGCTTTACAGGATTCAACTACCGTGAAATTTGAAATATGGGACACGGCCGGGCAAGAAAGGTAGTATGCTTATCACGACTTATAGAGAACTTGCAGTTTCTAGTATCTTATATTCCAAGTGCCAATAAGCCATCTCTGTATTCCGGTTTATCAAGCTTTTAATTTGATATGCACGAGCCTTAAACCTTGAACTCTTCTTCATCTGGGCAGGTATGCAGCTCTGGCTCCATTGTACTACAGGGGTGCTGCTGTTGCTATTATTGTGTATGATATCACTAGTCCAGATTCATTCGCAAAGGCTCAGTACTGGGTTAAGGTAGGCAATTGATCTCTTGGTTGTATTCTCGTCAGCATTTTTTTTATGAATGTTGTGTGCGCATCCAGAACGGGATTCTTTTTCTTATGCATCAGCGAAATAAAAAAGTGTACTTTTGGAATTATTGATAGTCAACCTCCGAGTATATATCAGATGCTTTTGGTATTATACTTGCTCCACTGTATATTAAGAGCTTCTTGAACTTTTGAATGCTTGAATTTTTTCAGGAACTGCAGAAGCATGGAAGCCCTGATATTGTTATGGCTTTAGTTGGCAATAAAGCTGATCTTCATGAAAAACGAGAAGTGCAAGTAAACGTAAGGACATGAATCAGTTTGCTGGTCTTGTGCTGAATCCCTTATTTTTATTTTCTTTGCTAAACATTTGATTTCTCAAGGATGGAATTGAGTATGCCGAAAAGAATGGGATGTTTTTCATTGAGACGTCTGCAAAGACAGCAGATAACATCAATAAGCTTTTTGAGGTATCATGTTCCTCTATCTCAACTTCTTTGTCTCAAGCTCTTCCAAGTAGTTTGTTTAAACATAATTTCTGAGACTCGAAGTTCCTGTACTACCTCTTAATGAAAGAACGTTGGATGTGATTTTTGAAAACCCGAAAATAGTTCCCTCATTAGTGGGTTTCTACGGTCTGCTTATTCTGTTTTTATTTTTACGATCATACAAGTTTGTAACTCAGTGAATGGACTCTGAGTTGTAATTCTCGAAACCTGCAATGTTTACCTCATTAGTCAGTAAAATTGTGCGTAGTTTTTTAAAAAAATTGTAGCAAATGGGTTTGATCTTTCTTTCACGATTGATTGACAGGAAATTGGGAAGAGGCTACCTCGTCCAGTTCCAACTTGACCGATGGAAGCTTAGACCGAGCTACATTACCCACGATCGGCCTACATCTGTATGTATGTTCTCGTAGTTGTATTGAGATGAGGGAGCAAGTTTGTTACCCTTCGTCTCTTTGGATATATATCTATTCATGAATCTCCATCTGGTCCACATTCGCTGCTGCAAACTTTACATATGAACCCCAACTAAGGCGGTATGTTGCTCTAGGATTTGGGGTGTATGAGCGAGCGAGCATGCTTTCTCTTGCATCAGTGTAGTTTCTTCTGCATTCTATATTGAACACTAGAGGATACACAATATGCACAAGTAACATGATTTCCGAGCATTGTTTCTCATAGCTGTGAATACAAAAGGTGTCTCTGATCATTTGCACTGCCTATTTAACAAACCTCCATGGTTGTAGCAACATAGAAGCGTGTTGAAATTGATTATCATGAGGATCGACATCTAGCGAATAAGAGCAGCACCAGTTTAAGTTTCCAACAAAGAAACAACAGTCGGTGTCATATACATAAATCCCTGGAAAACTTCTCAAAAGTAAACGTTAATAGGCAAGAGCACCTCTTCCCCAGAAACAGGGATCCTCTGGGGGAGGACAAATTCCATGTCGGGTTCAAGTGAGGAAACCAGAAAGAGGGCCAACAGATCACAGAATACACAACAATAAAAATTCTCAGCACCAAGCAGATGCTGATCCCCTGAATATTAGTAAATCGCGTAGTAAATTCTCCCAGATACATCCAAATGAGAATGCCCAGGGATATCCGGTGGCAACTCATATTGCATAACTGAAAGAAGTATGCCATCTTTCAAAAACCATCACATGCAGATGCTGTTACAAAGAGTGAAAACGATTCACATACAAAGTTTCTTATTCCAGAAAATATATCCAGCACAAATCAAAACATCGTGTCATTCACATCGAACGCAGAATTAAGCATCAGACAAGAAAACAGGATTATTTTAATAAAACAAACTGATTTTCACATCAGAAGATGATGTCTTCATCCCTTTCCGCGGCAAGAGATAACATGTTATGTGCTGAACTAAGAGAAACACCCCTCTGCAAAGATATTTCCTCAGCGAATTTTTCATCAGCGTATGCCTTGGCAGCCTCACGCTGCCTCTCAATCTCTCTCTTCTTATAACCTTGTATTTTTTTCAGTCTGAAGAAGTCCTCCCTCTCCAATTCATCCAGCTCTCCCTTGATGTAACTAATTGTATTTTCTATCCTTGGTTTCACTACGTTTTCTAAGGCATTCACCCTGCGATTTGTGGTCTTGATTGCCTCATCAAGAGTCAGGAATGACGTTTGGAGAGTGGCAAGCTCAACAAGTAGTTCAATTGACTTCACATATGCTGCACGACAGGATTTCACTTGCTGTCCTCCTCTTGCCAACCCAGTCAAGTCATTCTTGGTTTCCCCATCAATAAAATACTCAAACTTGGGGAGTTTCACGCCTGCGACATTTTCTTGATGTGATCGAACCTTCAGAGTTGCACTTTGCACATTTTGACGAACAATGTGCTTAATGTTCTCTCCTGCAACATACTTGGCTTCAGCGAGGGC
This sequence comes from Utricularia gibba, assembly GCA_002189035.1. Lineage (NCBI taxonomy): Eukaryota > Viridiplantae > Streptophyta > Magnoliopsida > Lamiales > Lentibulariaceae > Utricularia > Utricularia gibba. The sequence continues at coordinate 5,696,825 of NEEC01000002.1, read as the reverse complement.
AAAGGATGATGATTTCATGATGTCTCCCATTGATTCCTTTGTAGACACAATTTTCTTGAGAATTGTCCTAAATTGCACTGTTAAAGCATCACTCTTTTTCTTGAGCAGTGCATGCCCTCTTGTTGCTCCAACCAATCGAGCCTTCATAACTCCAAGCATGGTTACAGTAGGAACAACATTCAAACGCTGGCTTTGTCCAGACATCTTGCGAGAAACTATGGTGGCAACAAGATAACAGATGATGATAATCATGAACAGTAAAACAAGTGAACAACAATAGCCAGCTTCTTAGATAAGCTTATCGATACAACATGATTTTAGTGTTACCAACTGACTTTAGAAAGCTTCTTTTGTAGAGAGAATGGAGATAGCAGGGGAAAAAACAGACGAAAAAACGCATTTTTCACTCAACAAGAAAACCTTCCAACAACAGTTTTGCTTTTGGATAACAAGCAACAGGTTTTTATATTACAAAAGCGTAAACCTTCCCATGTTTAAAATAGGTATTTGCCATTCCTGATTCAAACTCACACAAAATTCATTCAAAGAAGCCATTTTGGGTACTAAAAAGCCCTGACAGTTCGCAATTCATTCAAATAAATTGAACGAAAGCACAATGCACGTAAGTTTTCAACCACTCCAGAATGCGCATTCCAATGATACTGAGAATCGCAAAAGCCCATCCCCACAGGGTTCTCGGTCGGATTTATAAGGATCGGAATTACAGGACCATGAATTCTGGATCTAGGTTGCTGGATTTGGTTTTATTAGTCAAAAATATTGAGATTCACAGCTGCCTCCTATTTCGATTTAACTCGAATTTGGGTTTCACTGGGTTTTTTTTTTTCTTCCTTGTTGTCAATCTACCCAACGGAGAAGAAAATACAATCGCAAAGACGAAGGCTGTTTCCTCTCAACAATCAAAATAGTGAGTTACCTGAAACGATGGAAACTCGCCGGATTCAGCTTTTAGGGTCTACCGCTGAGGGTTAGAAGACGAGAAAAATAGCGAGAAATTAACGGTGGTGGATGCCCAAGTGATCGCCTCAATCATCCGGACGACAACGAAGATCGTTGCTACTGTCCGTGGAGGGACAAGGAAGGAGAAATCGAAATCGGAAGTCGGGCCGGGTAGTTTCGAACAAATCACGGAACACGTGGTAACCTTATTACAGAACGTCAATTGTATTCGCATCTGTTCGAAAACCTACAAGATTTTGACCCTTCTCGTAAGGGGACCAACTATTCTCAAACAGCCACTGCTGTGCATATCATCTGAATGGTTTTCTCCCTCTTCTCTCGCTACTCTTCTTCCAACTTAGAGTCATGATCACACTGGTGACTCCAGAACACCATCGCTGTTTAAAATGATGTAACTTTACTGTTACTCCGAAGCAGATTGATGCTGGAGAGGAGCTTGTCTTACATTGATGAAACTAGCAAAAACAAGTGTGCACAAGTTGTCTGAGATTCAAGGCCGTGTACGTTTTCTGCAAGTTTTTTATACAAAGTCTTATACACCAACCATTCCAAACACTACTCAAGAACCTCCATGCTGGATCATCAGTCCAAACGCTACTCAAGATGCTAAACTTTTTTTGTGAGTGGATCATGAAGTCTGCATCCTTTATTCTCTTCTGAATGCAGGGCAGGGCTGATAGGAGACGGGATGGAGCAGGCAAATGTGGAGAGCTGGACTTGGTGTTGATATGCCTGGGGAAGGAGCACAACTTTGGGAGTGCTGGGGGTGTGCCAACCGGGTTGAGTACAATTGCATCCCAACGCTCACTAAGAAGAGCGGAAGCACTCACATAACTGAAGCATGGGTATAGTAAAAGTACGAAGCAAATCGCTTGGTCAGTTTACCAAGGTATTTCAAGAAGAGCCCGTAGATCAGCGGGATGGATTGACCTTGTCTGGAGACACATGTTCATCACCAACTCCGGTGGAAGAAGAAGGGGCACCCACATCCCTATCACCAGATTTGTGGGACGGGAGAGGATTTGAACCCTTGATTACCCAACCGAGGGCGAAGAACGAGAGACCGGCGATAATAGCAGTGCCCCACGCGTGAGAATACCATTTACTGTACTGTCTGATAGCGAATCGCCACTGCTCTCTCAGAGTCGCCGCGTCAGGGTTCACCGTTTCCGGCGGATTGGGATAACGGTGGCCCTGAGGAATTCCTCTCCCTCTGCCACTCGAGACGTCCGGCGGAGAGGCTTTCTGGGCCGACTCAGAAGAGGAGGAGTTCCGCTGGGAGTCGCTCATCAAGATCGGTCGAACCCTCCGTCACATCCCAGATACCGCAGGATATTACTGCTGGCCCGAAGTGGTGTACATTCGATTCGAGAGCAAGTTATGGGCCTGTACCTTCAAGGCCCATTTTAAAAGAGCCACATCATTCCAGGCCCACCTTATTGCATAAAGTCCAGTCCATCACTGGAGCATACCAGGAAGGGATTTCGGGCGTTCACACTTACTGAACGCGATTTTTCAAATTGTGTGTCAAAATGATTTGTCAAGGTCAGCTTCTGTAAAATCAGACATCAAAAACGAAAAGAATGAGCGCATTTTTAAAATTTTTCTTGTTAATTTATAATTAATCTCTTATTTAATCATTAAATAGTTATTGAATCAATTTAATAAATTTTGAATTTAATAACAGAATCTTAATTTATTATTTTAATACACAATGGTTACAAATTAAAATTTTTAAATATTAAAAAGAATCAATTTAGTAAATTATGAAAAGAGAACAATTCCTAGTTACGCCAATTTCGAGCATGAGGAAAAGAAAGTGTCATCTGGGCATTGAATTGTTCAGATTAGGCATTTCTCCATCTTGGAGGAGAGACCCACACGCGGCCAGGGACATGTCGTACTTTGAATTCAGCAACACGTCAAGAAGTGGACGCTTTCCGTTCCCAGATTCCTAAGATTCCTATAAATTCACAGACGCCGGGCAGCCAGTGGATCATTCAGCTTGAAGAAGAAGAAGAAGAAGAACAACAACAACAAAACATGGGTTCCATGTCTCGGCTCTTGCTCCTGGGTGCTGTTATTGCTATGGTTTCTGGTCTTGTCTCCTCACAGAGTAATCGTAATCCCGTGTGCCCATTTCCCTATCTTTACCATTTCGGCGACGGCGCCACTGACGTCGGAAACTCCGTCCTGGTGCAACCCTGGGGACCATCGCTTCCGGCCACACGTCCGCCCTACGGCCGCACATATCCAGGCAGCCCCAACGGGCGGTGGTCCGATGGTCTCGTAGATTTCGACTTCGCAGCCTTCGACTTCGGATTCCCGGAAGTCGTACCGTACCTATCGGAGAGGTCCAACTCCAGCAACGGCGTCATCTTTTCGGTTGCCAGAAGTCCGGTGATGGATCCCGGCTTCTTCTCCCGGAGAGGCATCACCATTCCACCTTACGCAGTTTCCCTCGACGCCCAACTCGAATGGTTCAGAACCCATCTGCAATCTGTCTGCGGATCTTCATCTGAGTGCATCGCGGATCGACTAGCCAACTCGCTGGTGCTGCTGGGAGACCTCGAAGCGAACGACATCGGGTACGCCCTCATGGAAGGGAGGACCCTTCAGGAAGCGCAGTCTTTCATCGGCCCCATCACAAGGGAACAAATCAAGACCACAAGGGTACATAAAGCCATTTTCTTTGCTCGAATCATGCCTGCAAGTTGCATTTGTTGATGCTAACACCACCGCCTGACTTGCAGGAGCTCATCAGAATGGGTGCCAGGCTCATCGTCATTCCGGGCAGCGCTCCCCTTGGATGCTTCCCGTACATCCTGAACGCTCTGCCCTCCAACGATCCCACGGCGTATGATCGTTTGGGATGCCTCAGCAGCGTGAACAGGCTGATCACTTTGAAAAACAACTATCTGCGCCAAGCCATCAACAGGTTGGGCCAGGAGTTCCCCAACGTCACCCTCATCTACGGGGCCTTCGACGAGGGCTTCATACAAGTTCTCGACAGACTGAATCAAGGCAAGTCCATGAGCCCTTATTACAACTATTACAGAAAGAGATTCTTATTGGAAAGAATTAACATATTCACTTGCGACTGATTGCAGAAGGCCATGCGGACACTGCCCTGCAAACTTGTTGCGGGATCGGAGGCAGATACAACTATAGCAGCAACAGGTTCTGTGGGACTGCGGGGGTGCCCGCGTGCTCGAATCCCGAGCATCATATGTTTTGGGACGGCATACACTTTACGCAGGAGATCGCGGTCCGGATCGAACAAAGCCTCATTCAACCAACGCTGGCGGCTCTCAACTGCACAGCCCTACCAACTGCCTTCTCTTGAGGAACTGAAATCCATTTTTTTCTTTTTTGAGCTCTCAAGTGAAGAGCCTTTGTCTCATACATTCTTTGATTCGTTCTAATTAATCAGCAAATGTAAGCTCATTTGTTCTAAAGCCATATGAACTTCTTTTGTATTGGATGTAACATTATCCTACCAACAGACGATGTTTGATGGAACGAGACGCTGGGGAAGAATTTCAATTGTTTTTGCGTCAAATTAAGTTATAAAGTGAAGACAATCACTCATCTTTCTCACCTTTCAGAACAATTATTTGATTTAGGAAGAACTAAAAAATGTCTCACGTATTTTGCTTTGATTTTTGCATTTCTTCGCAGTTGCTCTTGACTATGAACAGCGCTATATTTGCTTTTACTTTTATTTGTTGCTACATGAGTCGTGTGTTTCCAGGAACCCCATTCTTGGGTAGTGTTTCTGTAAGTTGATCTGTTTTTCTTACAACTTTGGCGCTCCTTTTCAAACCTATTTCTTTTCTCAGTACAAACTTTTGCTCTTTTTGCTACTTGTTGGATCTTGGGGAATGAAGAGAATAAGCAGTCAATCACCCTTGAGTGAAATGAGAACTAAATGTTGATAGTTGCTCATGAGGTATGGGACGTTAGTGAATTGAAGACAAAGGGAGCTGAAGAAAGTTCAGGGAAAATTTTCATTTTGTATTAAAACCCTTTTTTCTATCACATGCACATATATGCTTGAACACTCAAGCCCGACTTATTGTGTTGTAAGATAAGAAACAATGCTTTTGCCGCCTATTGCATTCTTGAAGAGAAAATGAGAAAGGTGTTTGGCAATGAGGAAAAAATGACCTTCTCAAAGTCTATAAGTGAGCTACAATCATTAGAAAAAAGGATACCAATCAGAGAGTAGTGCAATTCTACAACTCTCAAAAGTGAATCTATTCTATACTCAAAAGAAGCCATTGACCAAAAAAGAAAGGCAAAGGACAATTCCACAAATATCTCAAATTCAAGGTTAGAGGGGTGCCTTTATTGCAACAAAATGAATCACACGTCTAAGAACTATTGGAGCAGCTTCAAACCCTTTCACAAGTCAGAGAAGGGACATGTGGAAAAGGTATGCCTGACTAGACATAAAAATGGAGAATTAGAGCATTTGAAGAATGGGAAACAAACAACTATGCTATCATATACAAATGATGCAGAAATATCATTTTTAGATGCTTGTGATACTGAGTTTGCATTGATGACATGTGAATCAGATCAAACAAAAAAAATGGTATGTTGATAGTGGTGCTATAAGTCACATTTGTATAGAATTGAGATTTTTCATTAAATTATCAAGACTACCAAAAGGAAAAGTATGGAGCTCCATTGACCATGCCTCTAAAATATTGGAAAGAGGTATCATTCACTTACCGATGGTAGGGAGATTTCTGAAAATTGAAAATGTATCCTATGCTCCTCAAGTCATGTAAAATCTATTGAGCCTTGGTCAACTGCAAAAACATGACTTTAAGGTGGAACTAAAAAAAGAAAGGAGTTAAAATTACTAATTCAAAAAATTCCAAGTCAACATCAGCGATGAGATTAAACAACCTATATCAAATACAGTTGGAAAGATTAAAAGAAGTTGCACTTTCAGTAAATAAAAAATCACACCTCTAGCACAAAAGATTTGGTCATTATGTCATGAATAATCTAAAACTCTTGCAGAAAGATGGAATCACTTAAGAACTATCAGGTATCAAATTTTCAGATTTTTGCTGCAGCACATGCCAAAAAGAAAAATCAGCCAAACATCCCTTCCATATGAGTACAACCAAAAGCAAGGAAAAATTGGAATTAGTGCATATAGACCTCTATGGACCATTCAAGGAGCCATCCTTAAGTGGAAATAAATATTTTTTATATTTATTGATGACTACAAAAAATATGGTTCATTTCTAGGCAATATTAGAAAAATAGAGTGGTCATAAACCGAAGAAATTAAAATTTGACAATAGAGGGGAGTTTTTACCAAAATTATTAAGTCAATATTGCAACAATGAAGGCATCATTCATAAACTCACAGCACCCTACACACCAAAACAGAATGGAGTTAGTGAAAGGAAAAACAAAACAATATTAAATATGGACAAGACGTTTGCTGTTTAAAAAAAAATATGCCAATTGTTTTCTAGGTAGAAGTAGTCTCAACAACAGTATATTTGTTAAACTTACTTCCCTCAAGAGCTATGACTGTGAAAACCACATGGAAACTTTGGTTAGGAAGAAAGGTGTCTATTGGTTACTTAAAAATATTTAGCTCTATATGCTACGCACATATCCCAAAAGAAAAACGAACAAAATTTGATGAACAAACAAGGTTAGGAATTTTCATCAGATATAGTCTTGTGACCAAAGAATATAGACTCTATTTTTCTGAAACAAAACATCATCAATATAGATGTAATGTTTTATGAAGAAAATTGTTGTACGTGGAATAATGCTAATTCTATGTGTATAGTAACCAATTTGGAGAAAAGGTCACACCTGTCTCAAGAACCACGATCAAATCAACATCCTAATATTTTTGCTAGAAATTCATCCAATGACATTCTTGAACATGAATAGAATATTCGTGAAGAAAATGCAAAAGAAAATAGAGAAACGGAAAGGAACTACCTCAACACAAATGGATATGAAATGCCTGAAGCAAAAACTCAAATAGAAATCTAGAAATAATGGATACTATAATATCATAAGCTATTCTAGAGGAAGAAAATTTCACAAATTCATTCACAAATGCTACAGATGCTGAAATGTTATCAAATGAAACAAATGATGATGATTGGGATAAAGAACCATAAGTAAGAAGACAAAGAACACTGTCAAATCTATGTCAAGATGAGTCACTATATACCTCAAGCGCAATGGAAGATAAAAATGAGGACACAGTTGCTCTATTTGTTGATGTTATGTCCTGCTATGTAATATCAGATCCTACAAAATATTTAGATGCAAGCAAAGATGAAAAATGGAAGGTTGCAATACAAAGTGAAATTGATTCAATTCTAGCAAATAATACATGGGAATTAGTGGATACTCAGGCACATTTGATTACTAAACTGATCAGACTAAAATGGATCTATAAAATCAAAGTAAATGCTAATGAGACCATCAATAAATATAAAGTCAGACTTGTCGCCAAAGGGTACTCATAGATTGTTGGACTTAATTATGGTGATGTCCTTGCCCCAATTGCAAGGTTTGACACCATATAGTTGCTATTTGTCATATCAGCCCGTCAAAGATGGAAAGTCCATCATATGGACGTTAAAATCGCCTTCTTGAATTAGATACTTACAAAAGAAATTTATTGTGAGCAACCAAAAGGATTTATAATAAAAGGAAAAGAAAGAAAAATATTAAAACTTAAGAAGATATTTTATGGACTAAAACAAGTACCAAGAGTTTGAAATGAAAGGATCAATGTTTTCTTTGAGATAGAAGGATTCACAAAAGAACATGGAGAACAAACACTGTTTGTTAAAGATTTAATCTCATAGACACAAATGGATGCCGTTCTCCAATGGACACTGAAAAGAAAATGGAAAATTCAATGGATGATGCTGACTGTGATCAAAATCTTTTTCAAAGCTTGGTAGCAAGCTTAATCTACCTTAGCCACACTCTGCCTGATCTCTACTACAACATAAGCATTTTGTCAAGATATATAAAAAGTCCAAAAATGAGTCACTACTAACATGTGAAAAGAGTGTTGAGTTATGTAAAATGAACATTATCGTATGGATTGTTCCACACATACTCAGAAGGAAGCTACCCTACTCGAAGTGCATACTCAGACAGCGACTATGTGGGAAGTGCAAACAATAATAGTACCTAGTGGATATCTCATGTGCCTGAACAACAATCTTTTCTCTTGATCAACCAAATGCCAAACTATAGTAGCACAATCTACAACAGAGGTTGTGTACATATGTGCCTCACTTGCTTCAAATCAATGCCTCTGATTGAGACAACTAATCAAGGAAATTTGGTTTAAACAAGAACTCATACCATTAGGAGTGGATAACAAGTATGCTATTCAAATAGCAAAAAATTCTTCTCAATTCAGCAAGGCAAAACATATATCCATGAGATTCCATGCCATACGAGATGATGTGAAAAAGAAGATCACTATTCAATATTTATCCACAAAAAGTCAATTGGACGAAATATTGACTAAACCTCTCAGGAGACAAAAATTTGAAGAAAACAGACTAAAAATTGGAGTTTGCAAGGTAGCAGATTTATCGAGAGTTACCTCTATCATCGATGGGGGGAGTGTCAGTCACTTATGAGGAATGGAATGCTAGTGAATTGAAGACGAAGACAGCTGAAGAAAGTTTAGGAAAACTGAGAAAAAATTCCAATTTGTATTAAAACCCTTTTGCTTGTCACATGCACACATGTGCTTGAACATTCGAGCCCTACTTATTGTATTATAAGACAAGAAACAGTGTTTTTGCCGCCTATTATGTTCTTGAATCCTTTGAGTCCTCCAGCTCATGAATCCAAAAACTCTACACTGAATGGCCATAGGTCAATAAGTTTACATTAGAAAAAGGAGAAAGAGGAGAAGCTTAACCTGTGGAGACACTCCCACTAGCCATGAGCACAGGTCATAAACCACCAGGTCATGAGTCAACCAAACTGGGTCATGCTTTGGGTCATGGGTAGATGGGTCATGGGTCGATGGGTTTTAACCCTTGACTCAACCCATGCCCACGAGTCATGCAAGTACGGGTTGTTGGGTTGTGACCCGTCGATGTGCCAAAAGGAGAGAGATGGGGTGAGGCAAGAGAGAGGAGGTATGGTGTGAAGATTGATGGGATTGTTCTATCAAGTGCATGTACTATAAAACAATTATTCATGAATATGAAACAAATTTTTATATTTTCTTCAAAATCACCTTAAGAAATTTAAGTAGTAGACTTCATTTTTCAAATCAAAACAATAAAAAATAACCATAATATGAATCATATCCTAAAATATAAGTAAAACTAAAATGAATGAATATACACGAAAGTTACTACAATGAATGAGTATACACAAAAGTTACTACAATAATATACAAGTTTTTCTTACTCTTTTCCAGATTTAGGATTGGCTGTGTTGATTTAAACGATACAAGTGGAGTTAAAAACTTTTTTTGTTAGTTTTAGAAATAAAATTAAATGAATAAAACATTAAAAACAAAAAAAATTACTCTTTTTTGGATGTAGAACCATCATCTTCGTCATCATTATCATCTTCTTCATCATCTAAGACAAATTTTGCATTCTATGGTCTGCCCCGGTTCAATCATTCAAATAAATGCAAACCTCTAATGTTTCAATTCCTGCAAGGTTGCCACAGATGGTTTTGAAACAAATTAAATAATCATCAAGGTTTTGATCCTGCTAAAGACTCATAGATGATTAATGATAGCAGGATCAAAAGATTAAGAGCAGATCAAGGTCTTTTATTGGATACTCCAATCTCCGATGAAGAAATATTAGATGCCGTTAAAGAGTGTGGCTGGGACAAATGCCCAAAACCAGATGGATTCACTACAGAATTCCTTTTAAAATACTGGGACATTATAGGCAATGAGGTAAGTGAATGGATTCATCGCTTTGAAAGAACGGGACACCTGGGAAGAGGCTTCAATTCTACCTTTATAAGTTTGATACCCAAAAAACAAAATTCAATAGCTTTCAGTGACTATCAACCAATCCATCTAGTGACCTCCCTATACAAGGTGATCGTAAAGATTTTAGCAAGAAGACTGAAAGAGGTGGTACCATATCTTATTTCTTCAGAACAATCTGGGTTTATCCAAGGGAGACAAATAGTGGATAGTGTTTTGATAGCTAACGAGATTGTCAATGAAGCAAAGCAAAAGAAGAACAAATTGGGTCCGTTGAAAATCGTTTTTGAAAAAGCTTATGATCGAGTGAAGTGGCCCTTCCTATTAGACATGATGAGATCCATGGGGTTTAGTATGAAGTGGCTGATGTGGATATGAGCATGCATCTCTCAGGGCTACAGGTGAACTACCACAAAACAAAGTTGATAGGTGTTAACGTGGGAGCCGCTGAGGTGATAAGGGTTGCAATGCTACTTGGCTGTACTGGGGGCTCTACACCATTCCACTACCTCGGGCTACCCATAAGAGAAAGCATGCAAAGGGTTTTGATTTGGTCTCCCTTAGTGCAAAAAGTTCAAAAACGATTATAGAACTGGAGTAGCCGCTTTCTTTCTAAGGGTGGACGCTTGACACTATGTAAGTCGATTTTGGGTAGTCTGCCAGTATACCATTTCTCCTTGTTTCAGGTACCATGATTGGTACTCAAACGGATTGAACAAATCAGAATAAAGTTTTTCTGGAACGGCTCGAACATCTCAGACTAGAAGATCACCTGTGTGGCATGGGGTCAAATCACTAATTCATATGAGGCAGGGGGTCTAAACATTGCACCGTTTCTAGATTCGAATATTTCACTGCTCATCAAGTGGTGGTGGCGGCTTAAGAATGGGGGGATGAACTATGGAGGCGGGTGGTGCTTTCCATCTATGGTTGAGGAGGTGGACTCAACTGCAAATTGGGCTCTAGAGTACGTACTACTACATGGGGGAGGATAGCATCTCTTTCAGCAACTATAAAAAAAGAATGGCCAACCATTGACATTAATAGGTGGTTTAAACACATATGGGGGGATGGTTCACAGGTCCGCGTGTAGGAAGACTCCTGGGTTGATTTAGAGGGGACACTTAGAGATAGATTCCCAGAACTCTATGGGGTAGTTTTGCATAAACAAGCTACACTGAGTGAAGCTTGGGAATGGGAAGTAGGGGACATCTTGGAACATTGGTATCATCAAGAGCTCACTCCAACAGCCATGGAGGAAAGACTAGAATTTTTAACTATGATTAGAGACTCAAAAAATGAGCGAGAAAACAATTCTTTGTTGCTGGATGATCACCGATTAGGAGCAAGATTTTTCCACTTCAGTGGGGAGTGCACAGCCCACAATATCAAGGAGCATCTTAGAATTCGAACTATGGGAGGGAGGGAGACGTGTGTGCTCTTTGAGTTCTAAGATGCTCCTTGATATTGTGGGTTGTGCACTTCCCACTGAAGTGGACAATTACATGGGCGTCTGAAGAATTCAAAGCATAAAAATGGTGATCATCAAGCCAATATGGCTAGCTCTAGCACACAGGCGACACCTTTAGATGTGGGTGGAGGATCCCTACCACAAGAACTCTTAAATCTCGTTCATACACTCTGCCATTCTTTCTTGGTTCAACATCACTTCAACACTACCTAGGATAATTCTGGAGGCAGGGAGGTTGAGGCAGAAATGGGTGCAGGAGCCTTCTCAAGTATGACTTCTAATGCTTCTCGTTAACCTAAGCAAGACTGGATCCTGGATTCTAGAGCCACTTCCCACATCTGTGGCCCTCAAATTGCTCTACGCAACTTTAAAACATTCAGTTCAAGTCAAAAGGTTTTTTTGCCAAATAATCTTGCTCTTAGGGTTGACGGAATTGGGGACTACCGCTTCACTTCTAGCCTTCAGTTCTCTTATATTCTTCGAGTCCCTACATTTCTTGTGAATTTGGCCTCTGTCTACAAGATAGTTAAACACAACAATTTACGTGCTATCTTCGATGCCGATGGTTGTGTTTTGCAGGACCGGAACAGTGAAGTCGTGATTGCGTAGGGATATGTGAAGAATGGTCTCTATCGACTTTCTGATATTGGATCTCAGAATAAATTTCCTCAATGTTATTCTGCATTTGTTCATACTTCCTCAATGGCATCACATATTTGGCCATGCTTCTATTTCTATTTTGAATAAACTGCCCTTTCTGAGTTCATTGAAGTACTAGGCTTCAGTTTGCCACATTTTTCATTTATCTAAACAAACCAAGCTACCCTTTCTTGTCGATGACAAACGAGCTTCTCAACCATTTGATTTGGTACATGTGGATTTATGAGGACGGTATGCCACTGCCTCTCAGCATGGTGCTCACTATTTTTTGACAATCATTGACGATTATTTGAGAGCCATCTGGGTTTACCTCCTCTCCAACAAATCCCACACATTTGATCGAATTTCAGACTTTATTGCATATGTGAGAACTCAATTTGAGGTGATGATTAAACAGATTTGCACAGACAATGGTTCTGAATTCGTGAACTCTAGTTGCGCCGCTGCCTTTCAAAAACAAGGGATTGTTCATAATCGAACGTGTGTCTACTCAACGCAACAGAATGGGCATGTGGAGCGCAAGCACCGCCATCTGGGTGACTTAGCCAGATCTATGCTCTTACATGCTGGAATGCCTAAGGAATTTTGGGGTGATGCAATTTTCACCGCTGCTTACTTGATAAATCGCCTTCCCTCAGCTGCCATTTCCATGAAGACTTCTTTTGAGATGCTATATCACACAGCTCCAGATTGCTCTCATCTTAGAGTTTTCGGATGTCTCATCTACGCTTCAGACACCATGCCACACAGAGACAAATTTGCTCCGCGAACCATTCCTTCCGTTTTATTGGGATATACCAATAGCTGTCACAATTATCGGCTCATCAATCTCACAACCCAGCGAGAATTCATCTCTCATGATGTCTCCTTTTATGAAGATTTTTTTCCTTTTTACTCACCACTTGCAGGTAGCCGCTTCTCACTACCAGCCCCTTCTTAATCATCAAAATCGGTCCCTGCTTTTGTTATCCAAACCTCTCGTGAATGGGACCATGCTGATTCATTTGTTCCCAATCCTCTTAATCTTGGGTTGGATGATGAAGTTCCAGCACCTAGTTCAACAAATGGTGACATGACAGCAACTCCTTCCTCTCCTGCCTATGAACCTGAATTCAATGTTGACCCATCTCGCCTTCCTTTGAGTTCCACTTCGGGCCCCTCAACATCTCCTCCTATGGGGATGGCCAAAACAGCCCTTCTTCGTTCAACACGCATCCGTCACATGCCACCATGGATGGATGATTACCACATTAATGCAGCCACCTCCTTGGAGCATCGTGCCTTCATGGCTCGTCTGGATGCGGCTCATGAACCTACCTTCCTATTCAGAAGCCAGCTTGGATCCTCTATGGGTTGCAGTGATGGTCGAAGAGCTTGAGCATTACATCGTAATCACACTTGGGAACTAACTGCTTTGCCCCCTGGAAAACAACCCATCGGCTGCAAATGGGTCTACAAGACCAAGTTGAACCCTGATGGTTCCATCAACAGGCGCAAAGCATGCCTTGTGGCCCAAGGTTTCAGCCAGCAAGAAGGGGTTGATTACACAGATGACCACAATGAGACTCTTCATTTGCTTGGCTGCTCAACGCTCTTGGCCCTTGAAGCAATTAGATGTTAATAATGCCTTCTTACATAGGATATTGGATGAAGAAGTTTACATGAAAGTCCCTTTAGGCTATTCACAAGCTGCTTCTTCACAGGTTTGTTGGCTTCAAAAATCTTTATATGGTCTGAAACAGGCATCTCATCAATGGAATCGCGAACTTACCGGAGCTTTGATATCAATTGGTTTTATTGCCTCTGCTAATGATCCATGCCTTTTTTCATGCGTTGATGCTAATTCCACCACTTATTTGTTGGTTTACGTTAATGATATTCTCGTCACTGGATCCTCTTTGCCTAAGATTGAGTCGCTCATCCAATTTCTTCACGATAAATTTACTGTGAAGGACTTGGGGATGCAAAGTACTTCATTGGCCTGGAGCTCTATTGATCCTCGGAGGGTATCTTTCTTAACCAACGCAAGTTCATCAAGGACATTATTCAGGATATGGGACTTCATCATGCTCGCCCTGCCTCATCTCCTTTGCCTACTGGGTTGCAGCTATATGATGACACCTCTCCTATTCTCCTTGATGCTCGACCTTTTCGTTGTCTTGTGGGGCGTTTGTTGTACCTATCATATACTAGACCAGACTTGGCATTTGCGACACATCACTTGAGTCAGTTTATGCAGGAACCTCAAGAATCACATTGGAACGCAGGAGTGCATTTGGTTTGTTATTTGCTTGGGTCTCAAATCCTCGGTATCCGATACACACTGGTCATTAACGCAGAACTTAGGGCATATTGTGATGCAGATTGGGCTGCATGTCCCGTCACTTGCCGTTCACTCTCTGGCTATTGTATCTTTTTCGGTGGGCAACTGGTTTCTTGGAAGTCTTAGAAGCAGTCGACTATTTCTTGGTTGGCATCCCTTTTGAAGGACTTTAGTCATGACGTATAAGGATCGGTTCCTTTATTTTGTGACAACAAATCAGCCATCCATATTACACAGAATCCGGTATTCCATGAATGCACTAAACATATCGAGATTGATTGCCATATTGTGCATGAAAGCTATGCAAAGGGGTTCCTCATTCCGAAGCATGTGCCCTCCAAGAACCAGCTTGCGGACATTCTGACTAAAGTCTTACCAGCCAATACTTTCCAACATCTCTTGAGACATCTCCACCTCACCGCTCTTCCCATCGTGATTTAGGATGATGCATCTTGAGGGGGGGATGTTACCATAGCTTGTATGTAGGCTTAGATTGTGGGATTAGATGCTAAGATTACGACGTTAGTTTAGGACATACTTTGTATAAATATACAGTTCTTTCAATGGAAGATCATCAGTTTTCCCACCTTTCCTTCTTCATTTGTACAAAGTTATCTTTCATTTTCTTTCAGTAGGTATCTATAGTGTTGATGCTTACAATGTCAGATGAGAGGCTGCTTTCTGAAATTGCAGAAGTTGTTTGCAATTATGCTCTTGAAACAACCAAAAGCCGTGATCTTTAGGAATCCATGTCCCGAAAGTTAAATGGGTTTCTGCTCACTTGGTTTAATAAATGTAAAGGGATTTTTTCCAATGGCTCGTCTTTTTGTTTGCATGGCTTTCTTGAGAATGAAATTCTAGCTAGTGCTGATGCGTTGCTAAAAAAGTTTAATTTAGAGAGAGGTAGTATTAAGTTCCAAGGATCAAAATGGAGTGATATTTGGTGGAGTTCTCCTGCATTCTTAGCAGATGGGAGGCTTTTCTTGTGCATTCCCAAATGGTAATTTTTTTCACCTTGGTTTAGCAATTGCTAATTCGTATGCATCTTTGTAGAAGAATTGAAACTTCTCATTGTTTATGACCAAAATACTCTAGTCCGCGAACTGCAATGGCTTGAGTCTGAAATTCTTCAAAATAAATTTCCCGTAGTTCTGTTCACATTTTATGTTGGAGTTAAAAGAAAACGAATGAAGAAGGAAAAAAAAATATTATTCCACCACACAAAATGTATTGTGGTACAACAAGTTTAAATAGAGCACAGAGCTGGGTTGTTGTAGATCCTAAAAATACTCTTAATACAGGCTCTATCGTTAACCGCTTCCTTGAACCACATGTGCGCCAGAAACAAACCCAGAACTTGGAATCCTTCAATGAAGGATTCCAAGTGGAGGGCATTTAGTTACTCTGATAACCAACCTTCGAATCCTCAGTAACCTTATCACTCCACTTCCTTATTTCTTCCAGCATCCTTATTCCTCCACTGAGTTGATTCATCAACACCCTCCCTCAAACTTAGCTGAGGTTGTAAGCTAAGTTTGGTTCTCAGGAGGAGCAGCCATTCACTAGGCATTCTCTTAGTGAAAAGATCAGCTACTTGATGTTGTGTTGGGATATGCTGAGTAACTAAACAGCCCATGTCAACCCTCTCTCGCACAAAGTGATAGTCAAGCACAATGTGCTTGCTTCTGGCATGAAGAATTGGGTTGACAGTGAGGAATAGTGCACTTAGGTTGTCACAGTGCAAGACAGGAGGTGAACTAAGTGAAATACGTAGATCACTCAACAGATGTTGCAGCCACATTAATTCTACTGCTGTATTTACCATTGCTCTATATTCAGCTTTAGTGCTAGAACGTGAAACAGTGTGTTGTTTCTTGGAGCTCCAAGCAATGGGGTTGCCACTCATAAGAACACAGTAACCGGTTACTGAGCAGCGGGTATAGGGGCAGCTTGCCCAGTTAGCATCCGAATATGCTTTAAGGCGTAACGGGGCTGTGTGCTTGAGAAGAATTCCATAGTTCAAGGTGCCTTTGATGTACTTCAAGATTTGAGTTGCCAATGTTTGATGATATACTGTCGGAGAGTGCATGAATTGTGAAACATAATTCACATTGAAGGTGATGTCTGGTCGGGTGAAGGTGAGGTACTGAAGGGCATCGACAAGACCTCTGAAAGGTGTAGGATCTGAAAGGGGTGTTGATGCCTGCCTTGGGTTCACCTTTGAGGGCTGAGAGGTTAATGCTGGTTTGCAGTCTTTTAGCCCAAATCTATCCAAAACAGAGAAAGCATAGTGAGTTTGCAAAAGATGTATCCCATCAGTAGTCATTTGAACTTGTACGCCTAGAAAATGGTGTAGCTCTCCCAAGTCTTTCATAGCAAACTCTTGGGATAGGTTTGCAATCAAGCATTGTACGTGCTATGAATTTGTGCCTGTAACAATTATATCATCAACATATAGAAGTAAGATTAGTGTTTCACTTCCAAAATGAGAAATAAAGAGTGAAGGGTCTGCCAAACTACAGAAAAAACCTATACTTAACAAAAACGAGCTGAAGCGATCATACTAAGCTCGGGGAGCTTGCTTGAGTCCATACAATGCCCTGTTCAATTTGCAAACATGATAAGGGAATTTTTTATCCTTCATACCTAGGGGTTGTTCCATATGTATGGCCTCTATTATTTGACCATGAAGGAACACATTTTTCACGTCTAGTTGTTTGACCTCCCATTTGTGGGTGAGTGCTATGGACAGAATGAGTTGGATTGTGCTAGGGCGGACCACTGGTGAGAAGGTCTCAGTGTAGTCTATTCCATCTACTTGATCGAATCCTTTAGCAACCAGACGAGCCTTGAGATGAGCAAGTGATCCATCGGGGTTGAGTTTTGCCCTGTAAACCCATTTACATCCTATGACGTGAGTGGATTCGTTTCTAGGTACCAACACCCAAGTGTTATTTTTGTGTAGTGCAGCTAGCTCCTCATTCATTGCTACTGACCACCCAGGATGATTCAGAGCTTCCTTCACGGTTCTGGGTTCTGTTGGGATTACTGGGAGTGCTTCCATATATAGAGCATACTTGGGATTTGCCTTTATGATTCCGCTTTGTGATCGAGTGCACATGATGTGTGTCCTCTGCACACAAGGATCACTAGGATTAGTAACAGAGGTGGGCTCAGTAGCAATACCTGGGTGTGGTGACTCGTATGGTGTTGATGAGGTTGGACAGTGCCTAGGGGCTGGATCGGTGTGGCCAACCACCTCTGAGGAGTTGATGTCACACGTTGAACTAGAGATATCCGTTTGAGGGAGTGCACTGCAATCACTGATGTGACACACACCCAATTTAGGTTCTGGGATGGCTAAGGAAGCATCCATTGGGGGCTGATCATGACCTTGGGTTGCGCCCATTTTAGGGGCTGGAAGTGTCGTGAGAGGCAGCAATTCTTCTGCATCATTAAAATTGTTAGGAGAGAGAGGATTAATTGCCACCTGTTTCATGTCTTCACGTGGAGAAATTGTGGCATGGGCATGATTCTCGGCTGGCATATGGGAGTTATTGCCCATTGGTGTTGTGTCTGCATGTGGCAGGATTGGGGTATGTGGGTGACTCTCATCTAGTGCAGTAAGTTTTCAGCATGCCTGACCAAGTGGGCTGCAGTTGATATATGTAACGGGACGGAAATGGGAAACTCAGGCAAAGGATTGGGGCCTCCAGATGCGGCTACTGAAGGGGAACCATCAAGATTTGAGCCAACTTCTGGAGTGTGAAGGGGTAGTTCTTGAGTCCATTTATCAAAGAGTTTGGAGATCAAACCTAAGGAAGGTGGAGACACATCGTAAGTAGGTTTAAACGGAAAAGTTTTTTCATAAAAAATTACATGACGTGATGTATAAATTTTCTTGGTAACAGGGTCAAAGCAGCGATACCCTTTGTGGGTATTACTGTAACCAATAAAAACACAGAGTGTAGTTTTTGGAGAAAACTTGTTTTTCTTTGTATCCCAAAGGTAAGGAAAGCATTTAGCACCAAATACTCTCAATATTGAATAGTTTGGGTGAGAGTCAAATAAGTAAAAATAAGGGGACTCCCTTTTTTGTGAGATAGATGGTAGTCGATTTAGCAAGTACACAATTGTTTCAAAAGCCTCCACCTGGAGTGATAGTGGTAACCCACTATGAAATAATAGAGTAATTCCATGTTCATGAATAGTTCTTTGTCTCCTTTCAACCATACCCATTTGTTCATGTGTATGCGGGCAGTAAAAAATGTGCTGCATTCCTGTCTGCAAAAAAAAGGACTTGAGGGTATTATTAACAAATTCCCCTCCATTGTCAGTTTGGAAGATTTTAATAGGCCTTTGAAATTGACGCTGAATGTATTTTTCATACTGAATGAATGCAGGAGATAAATCACATTTATTTTTAAGCGGAAAAAACCACATAAATCTGGAGTATGCATCCACAAAGCACGCATAATAACGAAAACCAGCGTGAGACACAACGGGTGCTGGTCCCCATAAATCACAGAAAATTTTTTCAAAAGGTGTAGTAGAGATAGAGTCTGATTGAATAAAAGGTAACTTGGAAAGCTTTCCGAATTGGCAGCTATCACAGAATGAAGACTGATTGGACTTGTTCACAATTATCAAGCCTTTATTTTTTAATAATGGAACCATAGCATCTTGAGGATGTCCAAGATGCTGGTGCCATAATTCAGGCAAGCAGGAATTGAAGCGATAAGAAAAATAGGTTGCTGGTGAATCCTATATCACATAGAGACCCCTTTTATGCTGTCCTTGGATCTTGGGACGTCCCATTACTCGTTCCTTTATAAGAAAACCATTGTCAGTTAACTCACAGTTGATAGGATGATCAGATGTCAGCTGAGAAATAGTAAGCAAATTCTTAATCAGTCCAGGAACATATAACACATTTTTTAAAGGTATGATGGCATTATTTTGTCTCAGTGTGGAAGTACCAACGCCTGTAATTGGAATGGAGGTCCCATCTCCTATTACCACTCCTTCATTACCTAAAACACGATCTAAGTGAGTGAGTAGTTTTTTCTTACTGATCATGTGATTTGTGGCTCCGGTGTCGGCAGTCCATTCTGTTTCCATCAATGTGTTGTCGATGGTGAGGTTTGCGAGTGCATGTGGAAGTAAGGTTTCTTTCAGTGCGGATTGAGGTCCTGGGAGTCACCAGCAAATTTTTGCAATATGCCCTTGTAGGTTACAGATTTGACAAACCTCATTCCTATAGCATTCTCTTTCGATGAGGGTCATTCTATGTTTTCCCGGTGGAGATGGAGGACCTCTTCCCTACACCATGTTGGAGTTTGTATGGGTATTCCGTTGATTGATTGCATTGAGTGGTTGGCATGAGGCACCTGTCTGGTTTGTTGCACCACACTGTTGGGCTGTGAAACCACAATCGGTGAAGGTAAATCTTGGCTCGGTGGCATCTTGACCTACTGCAACAAAAGCCATTGAGGGTGAATACATAGTGTGTGACTGTTCCACATCATCAACCATTTTTTTTCGCATCTCAAAGCTCTGTAGTTGAGGGATAAGATCCCGATAGGTTGGTCGTGGATCCTTGAGCATTGTTGTGGTAAAGGCCTGATACCCCTGTCGAGACTGGTGAGGAGAGCATAAACCTTTTCACCATCAGGTACTGTTTCACCTACAGAAGCCAATTGATCTATTAGTGACTTAAATTTCATGAGATGGTCATCAAGAGACTGAATCAGTTGGTGGCGTAAGGCATATTTTCTTTCTTCGGTGTTTTGGGCATAGGCATCGCCCAGGGCTTCCCAGATTGCTTTGGTTGACTCACATCCTAAGATTAACTACCAAGATTCTTCTGAGATGGTGCTCATGATCCAGCTTCGGAGTAGACGATCGCAGCGCTTCCAAGTCTGATATTCTGTAGCTTCAGGCTGGTTAGGTGGAGGTGTTTCTCCTGTTAGATATCCAATGAGACCCTGTGTTTCAGCGAGGCCCAATGCCATTTCTTTCCAAAGAGGGTAGTTGGTGGAAGTGAGCTTTACTAAGATGAAATTCGAGACATTGAGGGTGGCGATGAGTGGATTAATGATGTTGTTGGTGGTGGTCATGACTGTAGTGTGCAGAAGGTTTTAATGCCAAGGATGTGAATCGGCTGAAGGACACAATCGATCGCTCTGATACCAAAAAGAAAACGAATGAAGAAGGAAAAAAAATATTATTCCACTACACAAAATGTATTGTGGTACAACAAGTTTAAATAGAGCATAGAGCTGGGTTGTTGTAGATCCTAAAAATACTCTTAATACAGGCTCTATCGTTAACCGCTTCCTTGAACCACATGTGCGCCAGAAACAAACCCAGAACTTGGAATCCTTCATTTAAGGATTCCAAGTTGAGGGCATTTAGTTACTCGGATAATCAACCTTCGAAACCTGAGTAACCTTATCACTCCACTTCCTTATTTCTTCCAGCATCCTTATTCCTCCACTGAGTTGATTCGTCAACAGGAGTGTTGTTTATTCTATCTGGGTAAAGGTTTATTTTGTCATCTTTATAAAGCTTTTGTTAAGATTTCTCTCTAGTTCGATTGTGCATGAATGATTGTAGTACTATCTTTAGCCTCTGATAAACATTCTGCAGGCCTGTTTGGCTGACGTCCTGGATATGTATTATGAGGATGTCTTCACGCTTCCTAATAAGAAGCTATCATGTCATGCTGTTGCAAAATCTCCCAGCAAGGCATTGAGTAAGGTAATTTTTTTATTTATATGCGACCGCTAAGAATTGTTAGGGTTGCATTCGTGGATATGCATGATACTCCTTATCTTTATTTTAGTGAAATATAGATTTTCTTATGATTTGCATAATTCTTTATCCTGCAACGTTCATGGACAATATTATAATGTCGTTGTGTCATATTGTTTCTAAATACATCATTTTTATCATTTATTTCAGGGAAATTTTTTATTGAACGCCTTTTCCGCAATTAGTGTAGCTGCAATTTTTATGGTATCTATCAATGTTCTGAAGAAAATTTATTTACCACATCTACCCATAAAAACTAGCTATGTTCAAAAGAACTCAGAAAAACCTGTTGTGAGCTCTGCTACACTTTGTTCTGTCACCTCCTCTCAGGTATGTCAATATCAGTCGTACTAGATTTTTTTTTTTTGCATGGAAAAATATTTTGATGGAACCTGGGGAAAATAATGCACTCCATTTTCCTTCATTGGGTAGAATGTGATGCTTATTGTCTTTCAGCAAAACGCATGCCTCAAAAAATTAAAATTTCATATCCTATGGTTTATGTCCATCACATTCATTGTTGGGTGGCATTTCCATCCCTAATGCAGTAGTCTTTTGAGCATGTGAGATATGTTATATTTCATCAGAGATTTTTCCCAAAAAATTTGCTGTATAATGTATCACAGACATCCCTGTTACTCGGGTTATTAGTTTTTGTTTTTACAATTCATGAATGCTATTAATTTTCTTTCAGTCTTTAGATTGGATTCGTTAGTAAAAGTGCATTTGAAATCTTTTGATTTATCCTTAACTGCATTTTATTGAACGTTCTTTCTGATTAATGCTCTTCTTTAACTGCACAACTTGACATTTTTATTGAATGTTCTTTCTGTTTATCTTATTTTAAGGTGTCAAATTACGTTAGAACTAAACTTTCAAAGGGTGTGCGTCACTTCCAAATATTCCAAATGCAGAGCCATGATTTGACATTTCTTGTTGCAGTTCTTGATATTTATGCATCTTCTATGGTTTCTTATGTCTGATGCGTGCCTCTCTGATTGGTGTTTAAGCTGTGGAATAGACATGTTGATGATACACATTTTTTTTTAAATTCATAACATAAAATAGCTATATTTTATTATGATTTAGGTCGGATAGATATGGTTTTTCATATTTTAATGGTGTTTATGTTAATCCTATGGGATTATGTTGAAAAGTGGACTAAATCTTTGATTTAGTCCACAAATCTTGTTACTAATGTTTTAGTAAGTTCAGTAGGGAGATGAGCCGAAAACCAGACAAGCAAGCATGTGAAACAAGCGAAAAAGGGCACAAAATTCAGAGAAGGACAAAGAGTATTATTTTGCTGCTATCGCAGTCTGCAAGTTCAGGCCAAGAGTAGTACTGGCAATCACAAACAATACTAGCAGTCAAGAACAGTGCTTGGGAGTAAATGAGGGAAGATATTATTTTCGAAAAGGAGAGAGCAGGAAGGAGAGCACATTTTCTTCCCCACTCGAAGACAAAGAGAGAGAACGGAGGAAGGGGGAACGCAAGGGGGTCTTTTTCCCCAACGGGAGAAACACCAACCGGGGGAGGGGGGGGAGAAACACCTCCATCATTAAGAACAGCACCGGAGCCCAGTCCAGCGCTATTGTTCTGGGTTGTGAACAGTAGCTAACGGGCGGAAGAATAATCTTTATTTACTTTCTAGTTTTCTAAACATTTCGAGTTTTTGCAATTGACTTGTTTACAATGTTTCTGCTATTTTAGCCAGCTTATATGAATGAAATCATGTTTTATTTCCAAAGCATGAGTGGCTAGAGTCTTAAGAATGCCTTAAGGTGAAGGGGTGTGGTGTGTGCTTAGGGTTAATGATGAAATTTATGTATATTCCTTAACTCTTGTTTCTAACAAACCATGGGTAGACCTAAGGAGGGAAACAAGTAGTTCCACAACTTAGAAGCTTGGTTTAGAGGTAGACCAACAAACCAAGACGGGAGCAGTCAGTGTTAGTCCAGGATAGAACTAGTAGAAACGGGTAGACCTAGTTCTATATACCTTGCATGTGGGTAGACCTAATTGCAATATTGGTTATGATATTGAGGACTAACTTAAGCCAAAAATATTATGAGTGACCTGGGTAGACCTAGGTTATTAGAAGTTGTGAGTGTAGGAAGATAGCAAATTAAGTTAGGAACCTTAGTATGACACCACCCGCAGATTCTTAAGGCGTCCTCGTATTAGTCTGAGTCAAAACTAATACATGTTACCTTAGCGTCAAGACCTGATATTGCTTACCTACCTTGTTTACTGAACTTGTTTACCACTATTTGTCCGAGCTTAAACTAATATCTACTATTATCCCGAGTCATGCATTTACTAGAACACTTAGCAAGCACAAGCTCTTCATGATCGTCCCCGACATCTACTATACAAGTTTTCTAAATTTGTATTTTGTATAGATTAGGGACTATAAATTTATTTGATACGCATTTTCTATTTTTATTTGCAATGATATTGGGAAAATCCTGTTCATCAAATTGGCGCTGTTGTCGGGGAGCGGTAATCTCACTTTCCTTCCAGAAATTGAGAGAGCTATTAGCAAGAAAAGGGTAAGAGTTAGGGAAGCGAGCAGATTGAGGTAGCTCCCACACGAGACTAACAGCAATTTCACAATGGCTGAACGAATTGGATGCTACTGATCATACTTATAGGGGTTTGTGCATCAGATTTCCAGAGGATAGAGCAAATGAGCTGAAACCGACGATGATAAATTTTTTGCCCATGTTTTATGGAAAAATTGGAGAACCCCCATGAGCATCTTGACAACGTAACAGTGGTATGCACATCATTCAAGAGAGCAGGAATGACTGAAGATTCCATTTGTTTGAGAGCCTTCCAATTTACTTTGGAAGGAGGAGCCAAAACGTGGTTCAACTCACTTAGGCCTAGAAGCATAACCGATTGGGTTAGAATGAAGAAGGTGTTTTTGAGCAAGTATTTTCCAGCTTCCAAGGCTGAAGGCATTAGTAAAGAAATCAGTGATGTTGAACAAATGAATGGAGAATCATTGCATGAATATTGGGAGAGATTTAATCATCTTTTGGGATCCTGCCCACACCATTGTTTTCATACTAATGCTTTGGTCAAATACTTCTATGATGGATTATTATGCATTGACCGAGCAATGGTAGATTCAGCGGCAGGAGGATTTCTAAGAAAAAAGACACCAACTGAAGCTCTTTCCTTGCTTGAGGAGTTGGCTGAGCATTCAAGACATATTATCAGGAAGCAAACCTCAAACAAGAGGGTGTATGAAGTGGAGAGCAAGCCTAGGACTTCAGAGACCAAACTCACAAAAAATGTTCCTGCTATGTCAAAAATGATGAAGGAGTTGTTCTTATTCCAAGCCAAGAACATGCCGTGCAGAAACTGTCATAAAACAAGGCATGTTGTGGACAAATGCCCAGATTTATTTGAGGAAGAGCATGTCAAAGCTATGGGATACTTGGAACCCCAGCAAAGGAAGAAATATGACCCTTATTCTAATACTTACAACCTAGGCTGAAGAGATCATCCAAATTTTCGTTGGAGCAACAACGAAAATTCTTATAAAGGAGAAAGCTCGACCATGGGGCAGCAGAATTTTCAAGAGCAAAGATCTTATTAGGCGCCTCCATTTCGAAGGCAAAACCAACAGCCATTTCAAACCTCAAATCAAGGCAATGCTGGAGGAAATTTTGGAAATTCGTTGGAGGAAATTTTGAAGACATTCATGGCGCAATCAATTAAAAATCAAGCTGAAAATCAACAAGTAATCCGGAATTTGGAGGTCCAAGTGAGTCAGTTAGTAGCAGAGCTTGGAGACCTAAAACAAAAAGGGAGTTTACCATCTCAACCCAAGCCAAACCCAAATTCCAGTGGAGGACTGAACATCAGAACCATGACACTTAAAAGTGGAAAAGAGAAACCTGGACGAGAATTAGTCCAGCCTGAGACTAAGGAGAACAAAATAGAAGAGTACGAAGTTGTTGTACAAAGTGAGGTGAAGTTGAGGTACTTCCAGAACCTGTCACGGTGAAGGTGACCTTGCCTCCTTTTCTAGGAAGGCTGAAGCTAAAAGAAGAGCAATCCGAGAAGGAGAAAATGTTGAAAGCATTGGGAAACACTCAATTGAATTTGACTCTTTTAGAGTATATTGAACTTGTGCCAAAGAGTATTAAATATTTGAAGCAATTGTGTATGTCCAAACCAAAGCTGAAGGAGAAGGGCAAGGTGAAGTTGAGTGAAAGTTGCTTAGCACTTCTTACATGGAAATTACCCGAGAAGCGTAAGGATCCGAGTACATTTTTTATTCCATGGAAAATAGGGGATTTGTGCATTAGGAGAGCTATGGCAGACTTTGGAGCTTCTATAAATGTCCTGTCGAATTCTGTTTATGAGGCACTTTGGTTGGGACCTTTGCAAGCATCGGGTGTGCAAATTGAGTTAGCAGATAGGAGAGTGATTTCTCCCAAGGGCCTAGTAGAGGATATTCTGGTGAAGATTGAGCATTTGGTATTCCCAGCTGATTTTTATGTGGTCAACATGTCCACTGGAGGATCAAAGGACACGACAATTATTTTAGGGAGACCATTCTTGAGCACCTCAAATGCTATCATCAACGTGAAGATGGGAACCATTGAGCTTTCTTTTGATGAAGACAAAATCACACTAGACATGAAGGATGTCAAGAATTATCCTAGTGATTTTGAGAGCATTTGTACTGTAGATGTAATGGATGGATTTATTGAGGAGCACTTGAAGAAAGAAATTCAAGAAAAGGAAGAGACTCATGAAGAATCCTTATTTGCAAAATTTGAAGTTGAAGAAAAATTCGAGCAATTAAATATGGTGCAAGCCAAGACTCAAGAAGAGAGGTTAGCTGAATTAAAACCGTTGCCTAATCATTTAAAATATGCTTTCCTTGATGCAGAGTTCAGGAATCTATCATCTCCACTGGTCTGAGCTCAGATCAAGAGTCGCAACTGCTCGAGGTCCTGAACAGAAACAAGAAGGCAATAGGTTGGACGCTTGATGACATTGAGGGGATCTACCCATCCATATGCATGCACAGAATATTTCTAGAGGATGGTGCAAAACCAGTTCGTCAACCACAAAGACGCCTCAACCCTAACATGATGGAGGCGGTAAGAAAAGAAATTGTTAAACTCCATGATGCAGGGATTATTTACTCTATTACAGATAGTGAATGGGTGAGCCACATTCATGTTGTGCCAAAGAAGACAGGGAGGACCGTGGTGGAGAATGAGAAATGCGAGCTTGTTCCGCAAAGGGTGCAAAATGGATGGAGTATTTGCATTGACTATCGAAAATTAAATGAAGTGACAAAGAAAGACCTTATCCTTTGCCCTTTATTAATCAGATGTTGGAAAAATTGGCTGGAAAATCGTTTTATTGTTTTTTGGATGGATATTCTGGATATAATTAGGTTCCTATTTCAGGGCAAGACTAAGACAAGACAACCTTCACATGTCCATTTGGAACTTATGCTTATAGGAGGATGCATTTCGAATTGTGTAACGCCCCAGCTACATTTCAGAGGTGTATGATCAGTATTTTCTCAAATTTTGGTGATGATTTTATTGAAATATATATAGATGATTTTATGGTATATGGAGAAAATTTTGAGTCATGCGTAGACCATTTAGATCAGGTTTTGAAGAAATGTGGTTAAAAAAATCTGGTTTTAAATTTTGAAAAATGTCATTTTATGGTGGATCATGGAATTGTTTTAGGCCATGTGATTTCAAAAAAAAAGATTGAGGTAGATAAGGCAAAAATTGAGATTATGTATGAACTTCTCTATCCTATTGATGTGAAAGGTATTAGATCATTTTTAGGACATGTTGGTTTTTATAGGAGGTTTATTAAGAATTTTTCGAAAATTGCCTTGCCTCTTAGTAGGTTGTTGCATAATGATGTTGCCTTTGATTTTGATGATTCATGTAAGCGTCCTTTTAATTCTTTGAAAAAGACTATTACTACTGCACTTGTGATGCAACCATCTGATTGGAAATATGATTTTGAGATCATGTGTGATGCAAGTAATCATAATCATGTTGTGGGTGCTGTTTTGGGACAGAAAATTGAAGGAAAGCACCATGTTATCTCATATGCTTCGAAAACTTTAGATGAGGCCTAGAAAAATTACACCATTACTGAAAGGGAATTTCTTACTGTTATTTTTGCATTAGAAAAATTTCGTTCCTATCTTTTCGGTAGCAAAGTGGTGGTATACACTGATCATTCGGCGGTGAAGCACTTGATGGAGAAGGATTCCAAACTAAGACTTATTAGATGGGTCCTTCTTGTCCAAGAGTTTGATGTTGAGATAAAGGACTGGCCTAGACGGGAGAACCTTGTGGCTGATCACCTCAGCAGGATTGAAGGAAGTGAAGAAGATGGAATCATCACTGAAACGTTTTCGGATGAACAACTATTCTCAATTCGTACCAATATACGTGAACCATGGTTTGCTGATCTTGCGAATTTTGTTTCAACAGGGGTGATGCCATCTAGAATGGACTATCATGCAAGGAACAAGCTTAAGAGTGATGCCAAATACTACATATGGGATGATCCATATTTATGGAAGAGATGCAATGATGGTGTCATTAGAAGGTGTGTTCATGAAAATGAAATTCCAAAAATAATTGATTATTGTCATGCAAGACCTTTTGGTGGCCATCATGGACCAAATAGAACAGCAAGAAAAATTCTAGATTGCAGATTTTATTGGCCACATATTTTCAGAGATTGCTACGCCTATTGCAAAGGGTGTGAACCATGCCAAAGGGTAGGAAATTTGTCAAACCGAAATGAAATGCCCCAATAAGGAATCCTGGTATGTGAATTATTTGATGTATGGGGTATAGATTTTATTGGACCATTTCCTACTTCAGCAGGTTACTATTACATTTTGGTTGCGGTTGATTATGTTTCCAAATGGATTGAGGCAATCCCTACACAGGCTGATGATGCAAAGACTATGATTAATTTCTTGCACAACAACATCTTCACGAGATACGGGACTCCTAAGGCGCTGATCAGTGATAGGGGAACACATTTTTATAATCAGGCCCTAAGGAGTGTTTTGAAGCATTTTAATGTTTGGTACAAGCCTTCTACAGCGTACCATCCACAAACCAATGGACAAACCGAAGTCTCCAACAAGGAAATCAAACAAATTCTGGAGAAAGTTGTGAACTCAAGCAAGAAGGATTGGAGCATGAGGTTGAAAGATGTACTTTGGGCTATACGAACAGTGTACAAGACTCCCATTGGAACCTCACCCTTACGATTGGTCTATAGGAAACCTTGTAGATTACCAGCAGCTCTTGAGCACAAGGCCTGGTGGGCTGTGAAGAAGTTGAACTTGGATAGGGACCTTAGTGCAAGTCACCGGAAACTTCAACTTTCAAAAATGGAGGAGTTGAGACATGATACGTATGAGAGCTCAAAACTATTCAAGGCTCGGACTAAGAGTTATCATGATGCGCATATCTCCAGGAGAAATTTTGAGATTGGCCAGAAAGTTTTATTATTTCAATCCAGGTTGAAATTGCATCCTGGAAAGCTGAAATCAAAATGGATAGGCCTTTTATTGTGAAGGAAATTTTTCCAAATTGAGCAGTGGAAATATTTGATAGAGACTCATACAAGTGATTTTTGGTAAATGGCCATAGATTAAAATTATTTTATGAAAATGTGGATAACCTGTTCACAAGAAATTTGGAGATGGTTAAGCTGATGGATGCTCCAGAAACGTAGCCACACGAGAAGTCGAGTCCAAGACTATAAACAAGGGCGCTTGTGGGAGGCAACCCATGGTTAAGTTTTTAATTTCAAATTTTCAATTTTAGTTTAATGTTGTTATTTTAGAATTTTTATCCGTATTTTGTGCAGCTGGGAAATTAATGTTTAAGTGTTAAGAGGAGTTATTGATGGAGAGTTACGAAAATCAGACCGTTGAGATGAGTGGGAAGTTGAACTGGAGAAGAATGACAAAAATGCCCTTCTTGCCTTAAAGTACTTGGAAGAACAGTTACTGTTCTTCACTTCACCCATTTGTCTGCAATTTTTTCTGTGAAAAATTACAGCTGTGGAAACATGGTACCGGCAACTAGAAGCACAAAGAAAGCCGCAAAAGAGAAGACTGGCCGGAAAAAGACAAGAAAGGAGCAAGTGAAGGAAGGAACAAGAGATGCTAAAGCACCCATCACTGTTGCTCCGACCTAGGAAGAAGTAGTTCAGCCTGTTGCGGTCACCGCAGAGAATCCTCAAGAAGTGGACGTGATCCCCCAGACAGCAGAGGTTGGGGAGTCCTCCAAACAAAAAAAAATGGAAAGGACCCATCTTCCAAGTCAGAGCACATCAGCCTTCAACAACAATTGACGGACATGCAGGCAACTTACAAGAAGAGAAAAACTCTAGCAGAAGAACCACCTACAGAGTCGCAGGTCTTGCCTAAGAAGAAGGAGAAGAAACAAAGAACGAAAAAGCAGAAGGGACCACGGGAGGAACATGTGTTGGAGAAAGAATCTGCTGAACCAGAAAAACAAGTGCTGCCCGCTGCGGAGAAAAATGCTGAAATTTCCAGAAATGAAGAAGAGGCAGCAGAAGAGGAGCCCGAGGCTGAAAATGAAATTCTAGAAAAGAATCAGGAGGAGGAGGCTGAACAGAAGGCAACCACTAGTCCGAGGCCGGAAGGAGCATGGAAGTCTACCTGCAGAAACTGCTGCAAGCATAACAGAAGAAGAGCAGGAAGGGATGGAGAAGGTAAAGAAATTTCTTCCAAAATTAGTCTCTATGTTCATGAATGAAGGGAGATTCGCAGTGGAAAGGGAGTGATTTCAGCGACAAATGACCGAGAAGGGAATTTCCTATTTCAAGCACCATGCTGATATGTTAAATGAAAAATACCTGAAGTTTGAGACAGCAGAATACATGGACAGGTACAGAGAGGTAAAAGGTGCCGTCATATTGATTTCGAGATCCTTATTGAGTTAAACATAGTGGACAAGGTTTACACCATGTTTGAGAATTTTGCCTTCATGACTTTATTTGAGTTAAAACTCCTTGCTTATGTGGAACTGTCATATGAATTTGCTTCGACTTTCACTTAGAAAATTCCAGAAACTGTTTTGGAACCCGCTGCTGTTTGCTTTCGTCTGATGGACACTGAGTTTTCATTTTCTTTAGCTGAGTGGAATGTTGCTCTTGGTTTTTGCTCAAAACAGCAAGTAGATTCGTATGATTTCACTGCTTCTTTATTCGATTATCCAACAAACTTTGATGCTGAAGAATTTTATGGGATTTTAACTGATCAGCATGTCATTGAGTTTAAGGCAAAGGGAACGAAATCTGACCTGTTTGTTGAACCATTCATGCGTTATGTTCATATATTAGTCACTACAACTTTTTTTGGAAAAAATATTGGATTTAATGCTCTTTATAAACGTGAACTATTTGTGTTGTGGTGCATTATGAATAAACGATCTCTGAACTTAGGTGCAATGCTTTCTGAGCAAATGAATAGAGATTATAGGCGTACTAAAATTCAGCAACTCAGTTTCGGTCATATTGTTACGCATCTTGTTAATACTTTGTGTCCGGAAAAGCTGTCTGAACTTGAATTCTTCCATGTTGAGACTAAGATAGTGCCATTGGATGTGTATTCATTAAAAGTTGCTGGACTAATCAAAGCCCAAGGAAGTGGGTTTATCTTTAGATCTTTGGCAGGACTGGAAGGAAGTGTTATCCCAAGAAAGAAGAAAAGAGATACTGCTGTGCAATCAACCTCAACCCCAGCTCTAGGGGAGAAACGCTGCTATTGCCCAGAAATCTTGGAGGTGATGAGCGACAAAATTTCAGATTTGATTAGAGTGATCTCTGAGTTAAAACAGGGAGTGGTTGACACCTCCCTAAACAAGTAACTTGTTGCTAGAACGATTTAGTATAGTAGGTTTTTATCTTTGTTTTGTTTTATTTTCATATTTGGGATTATGTTTACATCAAAGGATGCTATCTATTAGTCTAAGTCTAGACTTAGAGTCGTGTTTAACATAGGTCTAAACTGTTTCCGATGGCTAAGTGGTTGAACATTATAGCTACTAAATGAATTTTGTTGCATGAGTTTTGTAGACCTTTTTGATACCCATGAGCATGTTTTTATCTTTTTATTTTATGAGAGCATCTGCATGACCCGAGGAATCTAAGAAGTGTGCTCTAGATCATTTTTATATGAACTGTTGAACTTCATAGTCATTGTGGAACAGGTCGCCAACCACGAAAAACAAGAGAGGTGAATAAAGGGTCTGAAAAGAAAAAAAAAAGAAAAAAATTGAGACCCAAGTCCTAAAAAGCAGCACATATTAAAAGAGCATGTGCAGACTCAATAAATAGTGAAGAGGTGATTGATGATAGAATAATTCGGAGGAGTATGAAGGAGCCTGGTGTTATAAGGTGTGAGTGCTTGGCCAACACTCAAGAAAAAGAAAAGGCAGTCACACTATGCTTGGACTAGTCTGGAACAAGCTACCCCTTCACTATACAAAAAAAAAAGAAAAAAAAGGGGTTGGCAACCGTGACCTTAAGTGACTTTGAAGGAATCAATTCTATGAGATATGATCTACAAAAACACTCCTCAAGAGTAATCTATTCATGCACATTTGAGTGATGAAATGACATGCACACTTGCACTTCTTTAGTTCATGCACCGAAATTTATTTTCAATTGTTTATGTTTATTGCTGAAGTTGAAGGAACTAGTTTTCTGTTAGTCTTAGGTAGGACTTGGGGACAAGTCTCGTGTCATTGTAGCATATTATGATGACACACATTTTTCCTGAAATTCATAACATAAAATAGCTATATTTTATTATGATTTAGGTCGAATAAATATGATTTTTCATGTTTTAGTGGTGTTTATGCTAATCCTATAGGATTATGTTGAAAAGTGGACTAAATCCTTTGATTTAGTCCACAACTCTTATTACTAATGTTTTAGTAAGTTCAGCAGAGAGATGAGCTGAAAACCAGATTAACAAACATGTGAAACAAGCGAAAAATGGCACAAAATCCGAAGAAGGACAAAGAGCATTATTTTGCTACCACCGTAGTCTGCAAGTTTAGGTCAAAAGCAGTACTGGCGGTCAAAAACAGTACGACAGTCAAGAATAGTGCGTGGGAGTAAATGAGGGAAGATATTATTTTCGAAAAGGAGAGAGCAGGAAGGAGAGCACATTTTCTTCCCCACTCGGAGACAAAGAGAGAGAACGGAGGAAAGGGGAACGCCTCCATCATTAAGAACAACACCGGAGCCCAGTCCAATGCTACTGTTCTGGGTTGTGAACAGTAGCTAACGAGCGCAAGAACAATCTTTATTTACTTTCTAGTTTTCTGAACATTTTTGAGTTTCTGCAGTTGACTTGTTTACAATGTTTCTGCTATTTTAACCAGCTTATATGAATGAAATCATGTTTTATTTCCAAAGCATGAGTAGCTAGAGTCTTAAGAATACCTTAAGGTGAAGGGGTGTGGTGTGTCTTTAACTCTTGTATCTAACAAACCATGAGTACACCATGAGTAATTCTTGGTTTACAATTCATGAATGTCATTAATTTTCTTTCAGTCTTTAGATTGGATTCGTTAGTAAAAGTGCATTTGACATCTTTTGGTTTATCCTTATGCAGTTGGAAGAATACTGTATGCGGATAATTTCAAGAATTAAAGATCACTATGGTTGGCCTGGAGAGGCACAATCACATCCACAGGGTGTTGCTTGGATTGGAGAACTTCCGGCATTCCTCAGAACGATGGATGATACCATGATCAATATCGTCAGCCCTTCCTCCAAGTCAACACCAGTTGTAGAAGGTGATGAAGAGAGGAAGGGGTTAGAAAGCATTCTTACTTATCAGGTGATATTCTGATTAATGCTCCTCTTTAACTGCACAACTTGACATTTTTATTGAACGTTCTTTCTGTTTATCTTATTCTAAGGTGTCAAATCGTGTTAGAACTAACAACTTTCAAATGGTATGCGTGTTGGGAACTTCCAAATATTCCAAATGCAGAGCCTTGATTTGATATTTCTTGTTTCAGTTCCAGATATTTATGCATCTTTTATGGCTTCTTGTCTGATGCGTGCCTCTCCAATTGGTGTTAAAGCTGTGGACTAGACATGTTTTATATTTTAGTGGAATTAAACCCGGTTTGTGTTATGTTGAAGCTGTAACGGTGCACTTTAAACGTCCTTGCACTTATATATGCATAGTTCTAACATGTTACGTTTTAAATAACTAATTGGGATGCTGAAAACCCAAGAATCGCATTGCTGTTGTATCCCAATCGATGCAACGCCATGAAAAATGGTAACACTTGCCACCTGATGATATATTTTTTTCTCTCTATACGCAGCTAGTGTTGTCAGGCGATGGGACTGTCATAGGATTTCAGCCTACCAACAGGGCCGCTGTTAATAACTGGGCTGCAAACCCACTTGCCAAAGATCTGTATCGTGGCAAGCACCTGTCCCCAGGTACACAAATAGCCAGTGTGATTCATCATTCAGGGCTCTCATACATCCAACATGGCTAACACAATCATTTCCAGGGTTGCTGGAACCACGGCTTAAGCTAGCTCGTCCGAATGGGGTGGTAGTGTTGGAGCTGCTGATGTCGATGAATCCCAACTCCTACTTCGCCTTGGTTAGGAGCGTCGATATAAGTAGAGAATGATAGATTTAGGCACTTCATTTGGTAGTAGGAGAAAGCCAGCGTTGTGTCTGAAAGCCTGTACCGAAACAATGTCTTTTTCAAGGGAGCTTGAAAGCTACAACACTTGCAAACGTACAGACGTGTTGTGGCGCCCATGTGAGGTAATGGAGTTGCCCGCCGGGCCGTGGTAGGTAGGTAGAGACCCCCTAAATCTCTTAAAAGCAGGTCGGCCCCGGTGTCAGCGTCAGCCAGATCCTCCATTTGCTAGACATGAATGCTTATTGCGTCCCTTGGTGTAATCTGTTTGTATGTGGAAAACAAGGCCCATCAAATTAGCTCAGAGACATGGTTGCAGTGGGTAAAACAAGGATTAGGTAGCCGCATCACGGAGGAGCCTCCGCCGTGGGATTTAGAACTCTGCCGGGGGGTTGCATTAACTCTGGGTGCCATTTTCTCAACAACTCCTACCACAGGAGAGCGGGCCCGGTCTCCACCGGCATGAATATGTCTGCCGGATGCGTCCACAGAAAACAAGGCTCTCTCCTCCTCCGGACGCAGCATGTCTCCCAAGGTATTCCTCCATGGGGCTCTCGGGTTGCTTATGCTCCACATTGTGTCGCCGCCCACGGCGGAATGCCGGAGCCTGCGCACGAATATGACGGCGCTGTTCGTGTTCGGGGACTCCACCGTCGACTCTGGCAACAATAACTTCCTCCTCACCACCTCGAGGAGCAACTACCCTCCCTACGGAAAAGATTTCCCCGGAAAAGTTGCCTCCGGAAGGTTCACCAACGGCAAACTCGTCACTGATTACATCGGTCAGTGGAAGCATAACCACTCTGATTTAATGCGATTGCACTGACAAACAATGTGCTTGGTGACACGTGTTGCAGCTTCATACTTTGGGATCAAGGAGCTGATTCCTCCCTACTTGGACTCCAGCCTCACCGTGGATGACCTCAAAACTGGAGTGTGCTTTGCCTCTGCCAGTACGGGCTTCGATCCCCTGACAGCAACCATCTCGGTAACTATCTTATGTTCATTGATCGGCTTTTCATACCATGTTTTGTGAATCGCGGTCCGCAGAGTGTGCTTTCCATGGATGCGCAACTGGGCTACTTCAAGGACTATAAGTCGAGAATGGAGGGTTACATTGGAAAGGCCAAGACTGAGAGGCTGCTGAGGAGATCTTCTGCTGTGATCAGCGCAGGATCAAATGACTTCATTGCCAACTTCTTCCCGTTGCCGATACGAAACGCAACTTACACCCTTGATGCTTACCAGAAGTTCATTCTTCAGCAGGAGGAGAACCTCATCCGGGTAAAGCCACCCAATACGCTTTCTCTATGGATGGGAAAAAAATGTTTTTTTTTTTTTTTTTTTTTTTTTTTTTTTTTTTTTTTTGCAGGGGCTTTTGAAGTTGGGGGTTCGGAACATCCTTGTGGTCGGAATGCCGCCGTTCGGGTGTGTGCCGGCAGTGATCACCGTTGAGTCGGGGTTCACTTCGACTCAGAGAACTTGCCTGGAGTGGATATCGAACGTTGCAAGAGACTACTCTCGCCAACTCCAAGCTAAAGTGGCGTCGTTTCGAGGCTACACAACCAACGTCTTGTACCTCGACATTTTTAATCCGGTGATGGAGATCATCAAACGGCCTCACCTCTACGGTAACATCTCTTTGGGAAAACCTTTTTAACTACTGTAAATAAATTGCATGCTTCCTTGGAGTAGACTCTTACCATTATAGCTTTTAGATTTTTGCATCAAGGCCTTCGTTCTGTTATGCTCCTCCAGGTTTCAACGTCGTAAACCGCGGTTGCTGTGGCGGGGAAGTCGCCGGAATCTCATTGCCCTGTAGTTTCGGAGCCCCATCGTGCAGCGATCCCTCCAAGTACGTGTTTTGGGACAGCGTACACCCGACTCAGACTGCCTATTACAAGGTCTTTCAGTCTCTGATTCCCGCTCTGGATCGTTTCATTTCGAAGTTGGTGATTTAGCAACCATACTGGCAAGGAAATGGCTGTTTTTCCTGACAGCCAAGCCAAGCTGACCACACACATGGGAGTCAGCATCCCACTTCTCTGCCACTTCCCTGAGATTCTTGTTGCTGCGCAAGCCATATTTTTAGTTGTTGCACATTAGTTTATTCAAGTTCTGTTCCGTTGTATCCATTTGGACAAGTTTTTTCTGAGAATCTAAGTACCATCTGCCTTCACTCTGTTTCATTTGCTCTGTTCATACTTTATCAGTGCACCATCTTCCAGACACTCTGTTGTTGGGTAAAATCTTGCCTAGCTGAGTATTGCAGTGAGTTACGATCAGAACAGAAACTGCAAATTTCAACAACAGGGAAGTTAACAAGCTCAAGAAGTTGAAAGTAAAACCAAGATAAATTGCAGCAGACTTCTAGGGTGGGAGTGTCTCCACACGTGAAGCTTCTCCTTGACCTACGGCCATTTAGTTCTCATTTCACTCAAGGGTGATTGACTGCTTATTCTCTTCATTCCCCAAGATCCAACAAGTAGCAAAAAGAGCAAAAGTTTGTACTGAGAAAAGAAATAGGTTTGAAAAGGAGCGCCAAAGTTGTAAGAAAAACAGATCAACTTACAGAAACACTACCCAAGAATGGGGTTCCTGGAAACACACGACTCATGTAGCAACAAATAAAAGTAAAAGCAAATATAGCGCTGTTCATAGTCAAGAGCAACTGCGAAGAAATGCAAAAATCAAAGCAAAATACGTGAGACATTTTTTAGTTCTTCCTAAATCAAATAATTGTTCTGAAAGGTGAGAAAGATGAGTGATTGTCTTCACTTTATAACTTAATTTGACGCAAAAACAATTGAAATTCTTCCCCAGCGTCTCGTTCCATCAAACATCGTCTGTTGGTAGGATAATGTTACATCCAATACAAAAGAAGTTCATATGGCTTTAGAACAAATGAGCTTACATTTGCTGATTAATTAGAACGAATCAAAGAATGTATGAGACAAAGGCTCTTCACTTGAGAGCTCAAAAAAGAAAAAAATGGATTTCAGTTCCTCAAGAGAAGGCAGTTGGTAGGGCTGTGCAGTTGAGAGCCGCCAGCGTTGGTTGAATGAGGCTTTGTTCGATCCGGACCGCGATCTCCTGCGTAAAGTGTATGCCGTCCCAAAACATATGATGCTCGGGATTCGAGCACGCGGGCACCCCCGCAGTCCCACAGAACCTGTTGCTGCTATAGTTGTATCTGCCTCCGATCCCGCAACAAGTTTGCAGGGCAGTGTCCGCATGGCCTTCTGCAATCAGTCGCAAGTGAATATGTTAATTCTTTCCAATAAGAATCTCTTTCTGTAATAGTTGTAATAAGGGCTCATGGACTTGCCTTGATTCAGTCTGTCGAGAACTTGTATGAAGCCCTCGTCGAAGGCCCCGTAGATGAGGGTGACGTTGGGGAACTCCTGGCCCAACCTGTTGATGGCTTGGCGCAGATAGTTGTTTTTCAAAGTGATCAGCCTGTTCACGCTGCTGAGGCATCCCAAACGATCATACGCCGTGGGATCGTTGGAGGGCAGAGCGTTCAGGATGTACGGGAAGCATCCAAGGGGAGCGCTGCCCGGAATGACGATGAGCCTGGCACCCATTCTGATGAGCTCCTGCAAGTCAGGCGGTGGTGTTAGCATCAACAAATGCAACTTGCAGGCATGATTCGAGCAAAGAAAATGGCTTTATGTACCCTTGTGGTCTTGATTTGTTCCCTTGTGATGGGGCCGATGAAAGACTGCGCTTCCTGAAGGGTCCTCCCTTCCATGAGGGCGTACCCGATGTCGTTCGCTTCGAGGTCTCCCAGCAGCACCAGCGAGTTGGCTAGTCGATCCGCGATGCACTCAGATGAAGATCCGCAGACAGATTGCAGATGGGTTCTGAACCATTCGAGTTGGGCGTCGAGGGAAACTGCGTAAGGTGGAATGGTGATGCCTCTCCGGGAGAAGAAGCCGGGATCCATCACCGGACTTCTGGCAACCGAAAAGATGACGCCGTTGCTGGAGTTGGACCTCTCCGATAGGTACGGTACGACTTCCGGGAATCCGAAGTCGAAGGCTGCGAAGTCGAAATCTACGAGACCATCGGACCACCGCCCGTTGGGGCTGCCTGGATATGTGCGGCCGTAGGGCGGACGTGTGGCCGGAAGCGATGGTCCCCAGGGTTGCACCAGGACGGAGTTTCCGACGTCAGTGGCGCCGTCGCCGAAATGGTAAAGATAGGGAAATGGGCACACGGGATTACGATTACTCTGTGAGGAGACAAGACCAGAAACCATAGCAATAACAGCACCCAGGAGCAAGAGCCGAGACATGGAACCCATGTTTTGTTGTTGTTGTTGTTCTTCTTCTTCTTCTTCAAGCTGAATGATCCACTGGCTGCCCGGCGTCTGTGAATTTATAGGAATCTTAGGAATCTGGGAACGGAAAGCGTCCACTTCTTGACGTGTTGCTGAATTCAAAGTACGACATGTCCCTGGCCGCGTGTGGGTCTCTCCTCCAAGATGGAGAAATGCCTAATCTGAACAATTCAATGCCCAGATGACACTTTCTTTTCCTCATGCTCGAAATTGGCGTAACTAGGAATTGTTCTCTTTTCATAATTTACTAAATTGATTCTTTTTAATATTTAAAAATTTTAATTTGTAACCATTGTGTATTAAAATAATAAATTAAGATTCTGTTATTAAATTCAAAATTTATTAAATTGATTCAATAACTATTTAATGATTAAATAAGAGATTAATTATAAATTAACAAGAAAAATTTTAAAAATGCGCTCATTCTTTTCGTTTTTGATGTCTGATTTTACAGAAGCTGACCTTGACAAATCATTTTGACACACAATTTGAAAAATCGCGTTCAGTAAGTGTGAACGCCCGAAATCCCTTCCTGGTATGCTCCAGTGATGGACTGGACTTTATGCAATAAGGTGGGCCTGGAATGATGTGGCTCTTTTAAAATGGGCCTTGAAGGTACAGGCCCATAACTTGCTCTCGAATCGAATGTACACCACTTCGGGCCAGCAGTAATATCCTGCGGTATCTGGGATGTGACGGAGGGTTCGACCGATCTTGATGAGCGACTCCCAGCGGAACTCCTCCTCTTCTGAGTCGGCCCAGAAAGCCTCTCCGCCGGACGTCTCGAGTGGCAGAGGGAGAGGAATTCCTCAGGGCCACCGTTATCCCAATCCGCCGGAAACGGTGAACCCTGACGCGGCGACTCTGAGAGAGCAGTGGCGATTCGCTATCAGACAGTACAGTAAATGGTATTCTCACGCGTGGGGCACTGCTATTATCGCCGGTCTCTCGTTCTTCGCCCTCGGTTGGGTGATCAAGGGTTCAAATCCTCTCCCGTCCCGCAAATCTGTTGATAGGGATCTTGGTGCTCCTTCTTCTTCCACCGGAGTTGGTGATGAACGTGAATCTCCAGTCAATCCATCCGTCTGATCTACGGGGCTCTTCTTGAAATACCCTGGTAAAACTGACCAAGCGATTTGCTTCGTACCTTTACCAGACCCATGTTTCAGTTATGTGAGTGCTGCATCGTACTTTCAGATAATCTGGTTCTGTATTCTTCAGGAATTCTAAGAAGCTTCTTCTTTTCTTAGTGAACTTTGAGATGCATGGATGCCGTTGGCACACCCCAACACTCCCAAAGTTGTGCTCCTTCCCCAGGCATATCAACACCATCAAGTCCAGCTCTCCACATTTGCCTGGTCCATCCCGTCTCCTATTTGTTGGAAGCCTTCCTCAGCTGGAGAACCACAAGGGTCAATGTAGCTCTGAGGAAATAGATATGGGTGCAAGTCTGATGCGCTCAAGAACTAAAGAACTCAGCTACAGAAAAATTCTGATCATCTTCAGGCTTTCTTATGTTTTTGGGCCTTTAGTGGGCCTGCAGACATAATTCTTGCAAGAATTATGGGACATATTTAAATTGTATCAAAAACCCTAGTTAGTGAGAGGAGCTTTTTTGGCAAAACATGTCTGCCGTTCTTGTTCTCTCATTTTCCCATTTCATTTTCAAAATTAGATTTGAACACAAAACTCTTCATGGTATCCGAGCGATCGTTCCTGCGTGTACCTGTAAATCCACATCTTAAGTGATGTCGTTCAGTGATCAGAAAAACGCTCCAGTGATTCTTGTCTTCTCTGGCGAGAACTATCATAGATGGGTTAGGAAAATAACACCTTACCTCAAGTGCAAGAAGCACTGGACAGTGATTTCCAAGGAGGTAAGTGAACCTCACCTGTCTGAAAATCCTACAGCAGCTGAACTCAAAAAGTTAGAAACTTTTGAGGAAAATAAGTATGCAGCCATCACAGCCCTACATGCCGCACTCACCGAAGAGGTATTCAACAAGATTGCTGACTGTCATACGCCTAAGAAAATTTGGGACAAACTTCAAGAGCTCTATGGAGGTGAAGACAAAATGCAAAAATATACTCGTCGAAGTCTGATGGAAGAATTTGAGAGAAACATTATGAAGGATTCAGAGAATCTAAAACAGTATTATGAAAGAACATCAAAGCTGGTTAATGAAATCCGAGTCTGGGAGAAGACCTCGCAGACTTCAAGGTTATAGAAAAGGCTATGATGAGCCTACCTGAAAGATTTGAAGCAAAATTGTGCACCATTGAGGTTGAAGAAAAGCTACGGAAAATTACGGGACATGAAGAACCTATGAAATTTCCTGAGTTTATCGGTGAGTTGCAAGCCTCTGAAAAACAGATGCAAATTAGAGAAAACAGAATTACCTCTGACTTCAGTGCTGAATCTTCCATGTTCTCTAAGGCTCCCTATGCTTCAAAACCTGATGTCGGGCCCTCCAACAAGCACACTAAGTCAAATGGCTGTATTCATTGTGGAAAGAGTGGCCATGCCTCAGAAAATTGTTGGCAGAAAAATGCTGTTCCCTGTATTCATTGCCAAAGGTTCTTTCACAAACCAAAGGTATGCTGGTATCATCCCGAAGCCCTATGTGAGTATTGCAATGTCAAGGGACATGTGGAAAAGGTGTGCTCGATAA
Organism: Utricularia gibba; assembly: GCA_002189035.1. NCBI lineage: Eukaryota > Viridiplantae > Streptophyta > Magnoliopsida > Lamiales > Lentibulariaceae > Utricularia > Utricularia gibba. The sequence goes on along the minus strand of NEEC01000002.1, from coordinate 5,655,799 downwards.
AGAAATCCAAAACTCCAATGATTGAGAAACCAAGGATAGAAATACTGACCAAGCTGCATCCTTTATGTATTTAGGAGAACCGATGATCTCCATACTAGATGCATGTGATGCTGAATACGCCCTGATGTCTAGCATGCACAATGCAAACAGAGGCTGGTATGTTGACAGTGGAGCTACCTATCATATTTGCACAGATCTGCATATGTTCTCTGAAATGAAGGGGAGTGCAAACAGAAATGTATGGGGATCTACTGGCCATGCAACAAAAATTCTGGGCAAGGGAACAATACATCTACCAGTGTCTGGCGGCTTTTTTATCATTAACGACGTGTGCTATGCCCCTCAGGTTGTACAGAATCTATTAAGCTTGGGACAATTACAGACTCAAGGCTTTCAAGTGGAGCTACTAAATGAAGGCATCAGAATCCTTGATCCAATAAACAACAGATGTACAATGGTCTTGAAGCTCAATAACAATCTGTATCAAATCAAGGTAGCAAATACTCATGAAGTGGCTTTTCTGTTTCTAAACAGTCCACTCTATGGCACAAACGTTTCAGGCATCACAGCATCAAAAATCTAAAAACATTTCATGAGACAAACTTATCAAATCTATTATTTTACACAATTATCCTATAAATATGTTGGATCATGTGGGCTTTAGAAGATTTTGTTATTCTTTAAACCCTACATTTAATATGATATCTAGACATTCTCTTAGAAGGGATATCATGAATATGTATGTAAATTTCAAACCTAACTACTATTTGATGTTAAAAAAATGAACGATTGCATTGTTATTACTATTGACATGTTGACATCAAATAATAGTAAAAGAGGATTCATGGCCATTATTGGATATTTTATTGATGATAGTTGGATTTTGAAGAGTTTTCTATTAATGTTCAATTAAAATGTTTGATTTTTAAAAGCATTATATTTGACTATCTTATTTAGTTATTTATCTTCAACATATTTGTATATGTTCCTGCATCCGTGAAGTGATGTTTGATGTATTCCTTAACTCTTTTGTGAATTGGAATATAGACAACAAGTTTTCCATAATTAAAATGAATAATTGTTCTGCAAATGATGTTGTAGTTGCATCATTATTGAACAAACTCTCAAGAAAAGACTTACTCCTTGATGGGAATATACTACATATGTGTTGTCATGATCATTCACTGAACTTAATTGTGTAGGATGGCTTAAATATGATTAAGGAATCAATACAATGCATCCGTGAAAGTGTATTGTTCTCGAAAGCTTCATCAAAAAGGGTAGAAAAATTGGATTATACTACAAATCAGTGTAAGATTACATTTAATCAAAAATTATCATCTGATTGTAGTACATAATGGAATGCTATATCTCTAATGCTTGAGACAATCATAAATTATAGAGAAGTGTTTTCACATCTTACATATATGGATAATATGTATAAATATGTGTTTAATGATGATGATTGAGATAAAGTAGCAAAGATTTGTGATAAATTCAAAGTTTTTTATAATGCAACATTTATGTTTTTGCATACTCTTCTATGCACTTCAAATGAGTTCTTTCCCATAGTTTGTGATATAAGGATTAAGTTTGATGAATAGAAAAGAAGTGAAAACTGTATGATTTCTACTTTGGTAACAATGATGCATGAAAAATTTTCCAAATATTGGGATTCTTGTCACTTGATTTTAAGTGTTGTAGCACTTTTGGACTCTTGATATAATATGAGACTTGTTCAATTTTATTTTCAGAAAATTTATGATAGGATCACTGTTAATTTGAAAATTGAGAAAGTGCAGAAAAATTGTTAGAAGCTATTGAAATATTATACAATTTATATTTCAAGTTCTGTACATTCATTTACAAATAAAGAAAATTATGGTTTTAACTTCATAAATGGTAATATTGGTTCATCCTCTTACTCTACGTGTTGTTCAATGCTATTATATAATAAATTTGTGACAAATGAATTTGTTATGTATAACTCTAATGAATTAGAAATTGATTGGTACTTGAAGGAGCTGATTTTGTCATAAATGGAAAATTTCAATGTTTTTGGATGGTGGTCCATTAATCGAGATTCATATCTTATATTAAAAAATATAGCTAATGATATTTTAGCTATTCCAATATCTACCGTGGCCTTTGAATTTGCATTTACTGTGGGTATGAACATTATTATCCTTTAACATAGTAGACTTAGTGAAGATATATTGGAAGCATTAATGTGTACTCGTGTATCGTTGTAGGATGAAATTGGAGATAAATATACTTATTTTTAATATTGTATTTTTTATTTACTAACCATTCTTTTTATGTGTATTAGGTGGGAAACAATACAAAAGTTTTGATGAAAATGATGATGGAGAGAATATTGACGATGAACTTGAAAAGGTTGGAGAATACCATTTTGAAAGTTTTATTAATTAATTAAATTATGATATTTTTGAGTAACTTTAGTTTTTAAATTACTTGTTTTCTTTGAAAAATTGATTTTACATACTAATATTTTTCTATTGAGTATTTGTTTTTATTATAGATTAATGTAAAATTTTGAAATGTGATTGTCAGATCTTAGGGTTTTACCTGAAACCAAGACAAAATTACGAAATCGTACAAGAACTGTAGTTTTAGTTTCAGTTCTAGATTCTTAAAAATTTCTGTGGGTCAGCTATGGGTCCGGTAGGAACCAAACCAAAACCAGCCCACGTACAAGCTTAATCATAGTTTATTACGACTAAACGCATCTACATATAATGATTGGAATAATGGTTCTTGAAAGCAACCATATTGAAAATATAAAAAATAAATAAGTTCTACTAGCAATTAATTAAAATCATTCAAACCAGAAAATATCAAATTCATCAGACTATTCTACAAGTGGTAAATTCATTCCTCAATCTATCTTGTTGTGTATTCTTGTAAGATGCTATTGACCAATAATAGTGTGACAATATGTAGGTTCATGGTATAAGCTCTAACCTCGATAGGATACATAGGTATTAGAATCAAGAAGTCTGAAAACTTTTTCACTATTCATTTGCCACAAAACGTGCAATACATTGAGACTAATTATGAGATCATCAGCACTTACCTTCACCTTTTCAGCATAAGGACCATGCATAAGTCATTGCAAGAATTATGGGACATATTTAAATTGTATCAAAAACCCTAGTTAGTGAGAGGAGCTTTTTTGGCAAAACATGTCTGCCGTTCTTGTTCTCTCATTTTCCCATTTCATTTTCAAAATTAGATTTGAACACAAAACTCTTCACTATTAGCCCTGCCTTGTATTCAGAAGAGAATAAAGGATGCAGACTTCATGATCCACTCACAAAAAAGTTTAGCATTTTGAGTAGTGTTTTGGACTGGTGATCAAGCATGTAGGTTCTTGAGTAATGTTTGGACTAGTTGGCGTATTAGACTTTGTATAAACAACTTGCAAAGAACTTACACGGCCTTGAATCTCAGACAACTTATGCACACTTATTTTTGATGGTTTCATCCATGTAAGACAAGCTCCTTTCTAGCATCAGTCTGCTTCTAACAATAAAATTACTCAAATTTAAACAGCGATCGTGTTGTGGAGTCACCATTTTCATGATCATGTTTAATAGTAGATGATTAGTATGTTTAAGTATATTATAATTAAATATGTATATATTCAATCGTATATAATGTTTTATATTTAAGAATAGAAGTTTGAATTAGGAGTAGTATACATATAGTTAGCCTCTCCCATTTTTATATAACATTCATATATTTAACAAGTGAGTATGTGAATGATGTAATTATATAAGATTAGTATATATACTAGTTAATCAAATATTGATATGTATATATAAATTTAGATATAAAATTTATATATCCAACTACAAAATACCTTATTAGAATAATGGCTAGAAGGGAGAAAACCATTTAGATGAGATGGCATGGCACTAATGTAAATATCATACCTGATATGCAGAAAAAAAACTAAATTACATAATATTGGTAAATAATTATATTATATTATTAATATTATATACTATTATTAGTGGTGCTTTGGATATTCAGAATGGCTTGCACCATCATTGATGATGTTTTAGATAAGTCTCCCCACCAACAACAGTGACTTATTGGAGCACACCATCAATGATGTCACCTTAATGCAAATCATATTTTCTTATATGTATATATATCTTATACCTTTATAAATTCTTTCATTTATATTCAAGTTTGAGTAAAATTAGAATTGAATAAAAATTTAGTAATATCATTTTTTCCTTTTGTAATTTTTTTATTTAATTTTTTGATACTTTATAATAATTATACAATTGTTGATTACATTTTTATTATTATCCATAAATTACTTTTATTTAAATTGATATTTGTTTTTATCATTTCAGAATAGATATGTATTTTTTCAATTTTTTGGAATGTCATCCGATTCTCTATATTCAAGTAACATGACATTGAACAACAAAAATATCAATTTGTTGAAAGTTTGCATACTCCTTTATGGACTTGCAACAATATGCCGGATGTCAATTATGCATGTATTTGTTTTATTACATATGTTAAGAACTATCCATTTTTTATATTTATAATAATTAATTGTATTGTAGATGTATCTCCGAGTCTTCAATTATCATTATCTTTAAGGCATGATAACAACCCTAGTGTGAACGTAACTAAAGGATTCCCCTTAGAAGATAATTTTAAAGATGTTAAGTGTAAATGTATGAAAATATTATCATTGATTTTTTTTAAGATGTGGTCAACTTTGATGATGTTGTGGAGATATTGACTCGAGTAATGATTTTAAAGTCCCTTCAAAGAATATTTGCAAGGATGAAACACCATAGACTATAATTGAGGCACCTTGTGCAATATGATTACCTTAATCTTGCTCTCAACAATTCTCTAGAATGTTATGTGAGGGAAGAGTACCCCCTTTCCAAAAAAAATTAGTAAACACTTTTGTGCTCAAAGAACTTAAATATGGTGGTAAATATAGGTGGTACAATGAGAAGTTACATGTGTTGAACAAGAAAAATGCATTTGCTAGTAAAGTCCATTCCCAATATTGTGTTGCCCACTATCATATAAAAAGAAAATATAAATTCATTGTTCCCATTAATTAGCTTGAATTCTGGAAGGGCAAATGTGCTCATACTAATATGGATTTTGAATGTTATTGACACCTAAGGATTATACAATTTGCACGTGATAGAGTTTGACAAATATTGGTCTATGACGTTTCACATATTTGCATGGCATAATAGATGAAGTTCAACATCGCAACTTTTTTGATTTATTCATCGGATATGAACTAATGCATATTACTACACATAGAGATTGATGTATAATTTAAATATTTTTTAAATTTCTTTAGATAATTTAAATTTTTAATAACTTTTATTTGTTGTAGAGATGAAGATTGCAAATTCTCAAAAATGTATTTTTGAAAAATATCAAAAGAAGATTACTTATGAACGTGCATGGTATTGTGCTCAACTTGCTTTTAATTTGGTCTATGGAACATGAGAATTATCAATGCAAAAACTACTTATATTATTTGTGGTAATCATGTAGGTTAATTCAAGTACAATGGTTTCATGGGACTGTTTTCTCATTGTCGTAGGAGGGAACCATAAAATCCATATCATGTTTTTGGACCTATAGTCTCTTTATTCAAGCATTCACGTTTTTCCAGCTTGTTATTATAGTAGATGCTACTTTTTTATATGGACATTATGATCACAAGTTGCTCGCAACCACTATTAAGGATCGAGATGGTCACATCTTATTGCTAGACTATGTATTTGTTGACGAGAAGAGTAAAGATACATATCTTTGGTTTATAAATTTACTGAATGAGTAATTTTTTTGTTGAGGTAAGACAAGCATAATCTCAGATAGAGTTGGAGGCATGCTTATAGCTATGAGCAATTATGTTGGATTTTAAGAAGGTCATTTAGCTCACTTTTGGTATTTGTATCATTATGTTTCCAACTTCAACAAAAAAATTTGGTAGCAAAATATTTAAGCAAATGACTTACAATACTGGAGCAACCTATAATCTAAGAAAGTTGATAATGTACCTTAAAAAGATTCAAACAAAAAATGCAATGACTTATGCATGGTCCTTATGCTGAAAAGGTGAAGGTAAGTGCTGATGATCTCATAATTAGTCTCAATGTATTGCACGTTTTGTGGCAAATGAATAGTGAAAAAGTTTTCAGACTTCTTGATTCTAATACCTATGTATCCTATCGAGGTTAGAGCTTATACCATGAACCTACATATTGTCACACTATTATTGGTCAATAGCATCTTACAAGAATACACAACAAGATAGATTGAGGAATGAATTTACCACTTGTAGAATAGTCTGATGAATTTGATATTTTCTGGTTTGAATGATTTTAATTAATTGCTAGTAGAACTTATTTATTTTTTATATTTTCAATATGGTTGCTTTCAAGAACCATTATTCCAATCATTATATGTAGATGCGTTTAGTCGTAATAAACTATGATTAAGCTTGTACGTGGGCTGGTTTTGGTTTGGTTCCTACCGGACCCATAGCTGACCCACAGAAATTTTTAAGAATCTAGAACTGAAACTAAAACTACAGTTCTTGTACGATTTCGTAATTTTGTCTTGGTTTCAGGTAAAACCCTAAGATCTGACAATCACATTTCAAAATTTTACATTAATCTATAATAAAAACAAATACTCAATAGAAAAATATTAGTATGTAAAATCAATTTTTCAAAGAAAACAAGTAATTTAAAAACTAAAGTTACTCAAAAATATCATAATTTAATTAATTAATAAAACTTTCAAAATGGTATTCTCCAACCTTTTCAAGTTCATCGTCAATATTCTCTCCATCATCATTTTCATCAAAACTTTTGTATTGTTTCCCACCTAATACACATAAAAAGAATGGTTAGTAAATAAAAAATACAATATTAAAAATAAGTATATTTATCTCCAATTTCATCCTACAACGATACACGAGTACACATTAATGCTTCCAATATATCTTCACTAAGTCTACTATGTTAAAGGATAATAATGTTCATACCCACAGTAAATGCAAATTCAAAGGCCACGGTAGATATTGGAATAGCTAAAATATCATTAGCTATATTTTTTAATATAAGATATGAATCTCGATTAATGGACCACCATCCAAAAACATTGAAATTTTCCATTTATGACAAAATCAGCTCCTTCAAGTACCAATCAATTTCTAATTCATTAGAGTTATACATAACAAATTCATTTGTCACAAATTTATTATATAATAGCATTGAACAACACGTAGAGTAAGAGGATGAACCAATATTACCATTTATGAAGTTAAAACCATAATTTTCTTTATTTGTAAATGAATGTACAGAACTTGAAATATAAATTGTATAATATTTCAATAGCTTCTAACAATTTTTCTGCACTTTCTCAATTTTCAAATTAACAGTGATCCTATCATAAATTTTCTGAAAATAAAATTGAACAAGTCTCATATTATATCAAGAGTCCAAAAGTGCTACAACACTTAAAATCAAGTGACAAGAATCCCAATATTTGGAAAATTTTTCATGCATCATTGTTACCAAAGTAGAAATCATACAGTTTTCACTTCTTTTCTATTCATCAAACTTAATCCTTATATCACAAACTATGGGAAAGAACTCATTTGAAGTGCATAGAAGAGTATGCAAAAACATAAATGTTGCATTATAAAAAACTTTGAATTTATCACAAATCTTTGCTACTTTATCTCAATCATCATCATTAAACACATATTTATACATATTATCCATATATGTAAGATGTGAAAACACTTCTCTATAATTTATGATTGTCTCAAGCATTAGAGATATAGCATTCCATTATGTACTACAATCAGATGATAATTTTTGATTAAATGTAATCTTACACTGATTTGTAGTATAATCCAATTTTTCTACCCTTTTTGATGAAGCTTTCGAGAACAATACACTTTCACGGATGCATTGTATTGATTCCTTAATCATATTTAAGCCATCCTACACAATTAAGTTCAGTGAATGATCATGACAACACATATGTAGTATATTCCCATCAAGGAGTAAGTCTTTTCTTGAGAGTTTGTTCAATAATGATGCAACTACAACATCATTTGCAGAACAATTATTCATTTTAATTATGGAAAACTTGTTGTCTATATTCCAATTCACAAAAGAGTTAAGGAATACATCAAACATCACTTCACGGATGCAGGAACATATACAAATATGTTGAAGATAAATAACTAAATAAGATAGTCAAATATAATGCTTTTAAAAATCAAACATTTTAATTGAACATTAATAGAAAACTCTTCAAAATCCAACTATCATCAATAAAATATCCAATAATGGCCATGAATCCTCTTTTACTATTATTTGATGTCAACATGTCAATAGTAATAACAATGCAATCGTTCATTTTTTTAACATCAAATAGTAGTTAGGTTTGAAATTTACATACATATTCATGATATCCCTTCTAAGAGAATGTCTAGATATCATATTAAATGTAGGGTTTAAAGAATAACAAAATCTTCTAAAGCCCACATGATCCAACATATTTATAGGATAATTGTGTAAAATAATAGATTTGATAAGTTTGTCTCATGAAATGTTTTTAGATTTTTGATGCTGTGATGCCTGAAACGTTTGTGCCATAGAGTGGACTGTTTAGAAACAGAAAAGCCACTTCATGAGTATTTGCTACCTTGATTTGATACAGATTGTTATTGAGCTTCAAGACCATTGTACATCTGTTGTTTATTGGATCAAGGATTCTGATGCCTTCATTTAGTAGCTCCACTTGAAAGCCTTGAGTCTGTAATTGTCCCAAGCTTAATAGATTCTGTACAACCTGAGGGGCATAGCACACGTCGTTAATGATAAAAAAGCCGCCAGACACTGGTAGATGTATTGTTCCTTGCCCAGAATTTTTGTTGCATGGCCAGTAGATCCCCATACATTTCTGTTTGCACTCCCCTTCATTTCAGAGAACATATGCAGATCTGTGCAAATATGATAGGTAGCTCCACTGTCAACATACCAGCCTCTGTTTGCATTGTGCATGCTAGACATCAGGGCGTATTCAGCATCACATGCATCTAGTATGGAGATCATCGGTTCTCCTAAATACATAAAGGATGCAGCTTGGTCAGTATTTCTATCCTTGGTTTCTCAATCATTGGAGTTTTGGATTTCTTTATCGAGCACACCTTTTCCACATGTCCCTTGACATTGCAATACTCACATAGGGCTTCGGGATGATACCAGCATACCTTTGGTTTGTGAAAGAACCTTTGGCAATGAATACAGGGAACAGCATTTTTCTGCCAACAATTTTCTGAGGCATGGCCACTCTTTCCACAATGAATACAGCCATTTGACTTAGTGTGCTTGTTGGAGGGCCCGACATCAGGTTTTGAAGCATAGGGAGCCTTAGAGAACATGGAAGATTCAGCACTGAAGTCAGAGGTAATTCTGTTTTCTCTAATTTGCATCTGTTTTTCAGAGGCTTGCAACTCACCGATAAACTCAGGAAATTTCATAGGTTCTTCATGTCCCGTAATTTTCCGTAGCTTTTCTTCAACCTCAATGGTGCACAATTTTGCTTCAAATCTTTCAGGTAGGCTCATCATAGCCTTTTCTATAACCTTGAAGTCTGCGAGGTCTTCTCCCAGACTCGGATTTCATTAACCAGCTTTGATGTTCTTTCATAATACTGTTTTAGATTCTCTGAATCCTTCATAATGTTTCTCTCAAATTCTTCCATCAGACTTCGACGAGTATATTTTTGCATTTTGTCTTCACCTCCATAGAGCTCTTGAAGTTTGTCCCAAATTTTCTTAGGCGTATGACAGTCAGCAATCTTGTTGAATACCTCTTCGGTGAGTGCGGCATGTAGGGCTGTGATGGCTGCATACTTATTTTCCTCAAAAGTTTCTAACTTTTTGAGTTCAGCTGCTGTAGGATTTTCAGACAGGTGAGGTTCACTTACCTCCTTGGAAATCACTGTCCAGTGCTTCTTGCACTTGAGGTAAGGTGTTATTTTCCTAACCCATCTATGATAGTTCTCGCCAGAGAAGACAAGAATCACTGGAGCGTTTTTCTGATCACTGAACGACATCACTTAAGATGTGGATTTACAGGTACACGCAGGAACGATCGCTCGGATACCATGAAGAGTTTTGTGTTCAAATCTAATTTTGAAAATGAAATGGGAAAATGAGAGAACAAGAACGGCAGACATGTTTTGCCAAAAAAGCTCCTCTCACTAACTAGGGTTTTTGATACAATTTAAATATGTCCCATAATTCTTGCAAGAATTATGTCTGCAGGCCCACTAAAGGCCCAAAAACATAAGAAAGCCTGAAGATGATCAGAATTTTTCTGTAGCTGAGTTCTTTAGTTCTTGAGCGCATCAGACTTGCACCCATATCTATTTCCTCAGAGCTACATTGACCCTTGTGGTTCTCCAGCTGAGGAAGGCTTCCAACAAATAGGAGACGGGATGGACCAGGCAAATGTGGAGAGCTGGACTTGATGGTGTTGATATGCCTGGGGAAGGAGCACAACTTTGGGAGTGTTGGGGTGTGCCAACGGCATCCATGCATCTCAAAGTTCACTAAGAAAAGAAGAAGCTTCTTAGAATTCCTGAAGAATACAGAACCAGATTATCTGAAAGTACGATGCAGCACTCACATAACTGAAACATGGGTCTGGTAAAGGTACGAAGCAAATCGCTTGGTCAGTTTTACCAGGGTATTTCAAGAAGAGCCCCGTAGATCAGACGGATGGATTGACTGGAGATTCACGTTCATCACCAACTCCGGTGGAAGAAGAAGGAGCACCAAGATCCCTATCAACAGATTTGCGGGACGGGAGAGGATTTGAACCCTTGATCACCCAACCGAGGGCGAAGAACGAGAGACCGGCGATAATAGCAGTGCCCCACGCGTGAGAATACCATTTACTGTACTGTCTGATAGCGAATCGCCACTGCTCTCTCAGAGTCGCCGCGTCAGGGTTCACCGTTTCCGGCGGATTGGGATAACGGTGGCCCTGAGGAATTCCTCTCCCTCTGCCACTCGAGACGTCCGGCGGAGAGGCTTTCTGGGCCGACTCAGAAGAGGAGGAGTTCCGCTGGGAGTCGCTCATCAAGATCGGTCGAACCCTCCGTCACATCCCAGATACCGCAGGATATTACTGCTGGCCCGAAGTGGTGTACATTCGATTCGAGAGCAAGTTATGGGCCTGTACCTTCAAGGCCCATTTTAAAAGAGCCACATCATTCCAGGCCCACCTTATTGCATAAAGTCCAGTCCATCACTGGAGCATACCAGGAAGGGATTTCGGGCGTTCACACTTACTGAACGCGATTTTTCAAATTGTGTGTCAAAATGATTTGTCAAGGTCAGCTTCTGTAAAATCAGACATCAAAAACGAAAAGAATGAGCGCATTTTTAAAATTTTTCTTGTTAATTTATAATTAATCTCTTATTTAATCATTAAATAGTTATTGAATCAATTTAATAAATTTTGAATTTAATAACAGAATCTTAATTTATTATTTTAATACACAATGGTTACAAATTAAAATTTTTAAATATTAAAAAGAATCAATTTAGTAAATTATGAAAAGAGAACAATTCCTAGTTACGCCAATTTCGAGCATGAGGAAAAGAAAGTGTCATCTGGGCATTGAATTGTTCAGATTAGGCATTTCTCCATCTTGGAGGAGAGACCCACACGCGGCCAGGGACATGTCGTACTTTGAATTCAGCAACACGTCAAGAAGTGGACGCTTTCCGTTCCCAGATTCCTAAGATTCCTATAAATTCACAGACGCCGGGCAGCCAGTGGATCATTCAGCTTGAAGAAGAAGAAGAAGAACAACAACAACAACAAAACATGGGTTCCATGTCTCGGCTCTTGCTCCTGGGTGCTGTTATTGCTATGGTTTCTGGTCTTGTCTCCTCACAGAGTAATCGTAATCCCGTGTGCCCATTTCCCTATCTTTACCATTTCGGCGACGGCGCCACTGACGTCGGAAACTCCGTCCTGGTGCAACCCTGGGGACCATCGCTTCCGGCCACACGTCCGCCCTACGGCCGCACATATCCAGGCAGCCCCAACGGGCGGTGGTCCGATGGTCTCGTAGATTTCGACTTCGCAGCCTTCGACTTCGGATTCCCGGAAGTCGTACCGTACCTATCGGAGAGGTCCAACTCCAGCAACGGCGTCATCTTTTCGGTTGCCAGAAGTCCGGTGATGGATCCCGGCTTCTTCTCCCGGAGAGGCATCACCATTCCACCTTACGCAGTTTCCCTCGACGCCCAACTCGAATGGTTCAGAACCCATCTGCAATCTGTCTGCGGATCTTCATCTGAGTGCATCGCGGATCGACTAGCCAACTCGCTGGTGCTGCTGGGAGACCTCGAAGCGAACGACATCGGGTACGCCCTCATGGAAGGGAGGACCCTTCAGGAAGCGCAGTCTTTCATCGGCCCCATCACAAGGGAACAAATCAAGACCACAAGGGTACATAAAGCCATTTTCTTTGCTCGAATCATGCCTGCAAGTTGCATTTGTTGATGCTAACACCACCGCCTGACTTGCAGGAGCTCATCAGAATGGGTGCCAGGCTCATCGTCATTCCGGGCAGCGCTCCCCTTGGATGCTTCCCGTACATCCTGAACGCTCTGCCCTCCAACGATCCCACGGCGTATGATCGTTTGGGATGCCTCAGCAGCGTGAACAGGCTGATCACTTTGAAAAACAACTATCTGCGCCAAGCCATCAACAGGTTGGGCCAGGAGTTCCCCAACGTCACCCTCATCTACGGGGCCTTCGACGAGGGCTTCATACAAGTTCTCGACAGACTGAATCAAGGCAAGTCCATGAGCCCTTATTACAACTATTACAGAAAGAGATTCTTATTGGAAAGAATTAACATATTCACTTGCGACTGATTGCAGAAGGCCATGCGGACACTGCCCTGCAAACTTGTTGCGGGATCGGAGGCAGATACAACTATAGCAGCAACAGGTTCTGTGGGACTGCGGGGGTGCCCGCGTGCTCGAATCCCGAGCATCATATGTTTTGGGACGGCATACACTTTACGCAGGAGATCGCGGTCCGGATCGAACAAAGCCTCATTCAACCAACGCTGGCGGCTCTCAACTGCACAGCCCTACCAACTGCCTTCTCTTGAGGAACTGAAATCCATTTTTTTCTTTTTTGAGCTCTCAAGTGAAGAGCCTTTGTCTCATACATTCTTTGATTCGTTCTAATTAATCAGCAAATGTAAGCTCATTTGTTCTAAAGCCATATGAACTTCTTTTGTATTGGATGTAACATTATCCTACCAACAGACGATGTTTGATGGAACGAGACGCTGGGGAAGAATTTCAATTGTTTTTGCGTCAAATTAAGTTATAAAGTGAAGACAATCACTCATCTTTCTCACCTTTCAGAACAATTATTTGATTTAGGAAGAACTAAAAAATGTCTCACGTATTTTGCTTTGATTTTTGCATTTCTTCGCAGTTGCTCTTGACTATGAACAGCGCTATATTTGCTTTTACTTTTATTTGTTGCTACATGAGTCGTGTGTTTCCAGGAACCCCATTCTTGGGTAGTGTTTCTGTAAGTTGATCTGTTTTTCTTACAACTTTGGCGCTCCTTTTCAAACCTATTTCTTTTCTCAGTACAAACTTTTGCTCTTTTTGCTACTTGTTGGATCTTGGGGAATGAAGAGAATAAGCAGTCAATCACCCTTGAGTGAAATGAGAACTAAATGGCCGTAGGTCAAGGAGAAGCTTCACGTGTGGAGACACTCCCACCCTAGAAGTCTGCTGCAATTTATCTTGGTTTTACTTTCAACTTCTTGAGCTTGTTAACTTCCCTGTTGTTGAAATTTGCAGTTTCTGTTCTGATCGTAACTCACTGCAATACTCAGCTAGGCAAGATTTTACCCAACAACAGAGTGTCTGGAAGATGGTGCACTGATAAAGTATGAACAGAGCAAATGAAACAGAGTGAAGGCAGATGGTACTTAGATTCTCAGAAAAAACTTGTCCAAATGGATACAACGGAACAGAACTTGAATAAACTAATGTGCAACAACTAAAAATATGGCTTGCGCAGCAACAAGAATCTCAGGGAAGTGGCAGAGAAGTGGGATGCTGACTCCCATGTGTGTGGTCAGCTTGGCTTGGCTGTCAGGAAAAACAGCCATTTCCTTGCCAGTATGGTTGCTAAATCACCAACTTCGAAATGAAACGATCCAGAGCGGGAATCAGAGACTGAAAGACCTTGTAATAGGCAGTCTGAGTCGGGTGTACGCTGTCCCAAAACACGTACTTGGAGGGATCGCTGCACGATGGGGCTCCGAAACTACAGGGCAATGAGATTCCGGCGACTTCCCCGCCACAGCAACCGCGGTTTACGACGTTGAAACCTGGAGGAGCATAACAGAACGAAGGCCTTGATGCAAAAATCTAAAAGCTATAATGGTAAGAGTCTACTCCAAGGAAGCATGCAATTTATTTACAGTAGTTAAAAAGGTTTTCCCAAAGAGATGTTACCGTAGAGGTGAGGCCGTTTGATGATCTCCATCACCGGATTAAAAATGTCGAGGTACAAGACGTTGGTTGTGTAGCCTCGAAACGACGCCACTTTAGCTTGGAGTTGGCGAGAGTAGTCTCTTGCAACGTTCGATATCCACTCCAGGCAAGTTCTCTGAGTCGAAGTGAACCCCGACTCAACGGTGATCACTGCCGGCACACACCCGAACGGCGGCATTCCGACCACAAGGATGTTCCGAACCCCCAACTTCAAAAGCCCCTGCAAAAAAAAAAAAAAAAAAAAAAAAAAAAAAAAAAAAAAAACATTTTTTTCCCATCCATAGAGAAAGCGTATTGGGTGGCTTTACCCGGATGAGGTTCTCCTCCTGCTGAAGAATGAACTTCTGGTAAGCATCAAGGGTGTAAGTTGCGTTTCGTATCGGCAACGGGAAGAAGTTGGCAATGAAGTCATTTGATCCTGCGCTGATCACAGCAGAAGATCTCCTCAGCAGCCTCTCAGTCTTGGCCTTTCCAATGTAACCCTCCATTCTCGACTTATAGTCCTTGAAGTAGCCCAGTTGCGCATCCATGGAAAGCACACTCTGCGGACCGCGATTCACAAAACATGGTATGAAAAGCCGATCAATGAACATAAGATAGTTACCGAGATGGTTGCTGTCAGGGGATCGAAGCCCGTACTGGCAGAGGCAAAGCACACTCCAGTTTTGAGGTCATCCACGGTGAGGCTGGAGTCCAAGTAGGGAGGAATCAGCTCCTTGATCCCAAAGTATGAAGCTGCAACACGTGTCACCAAGCACATTGTTTGTCAGTGCAATCGCATTAAATCAGAGTGGTTATGCTTCCACTGACCGATGTAATCAGTGACGAGTTTGCCGTTGGTGAACCTTCCGGAGGCAACTTTTCCGGGGAAATCTTTTCCGTAGGGAGGGTAGTTGCTCCTCGAGGTGGTGAGGAGGAAGTTATTGTTGCCAGAGTCGACGGTGGAGTCCCCGAACACGAACAGCGCCGTCATATTCGTGCGCAGGCTCCGGCATTCCGCCGTGGGCGGCGACACAATGTGGAGCATAAGCAACCCGAGAGCCCCATGGAGGAATACCTTGGGAGACATGCTGCGTCCGGAGGAGGAGAGAGCCTTGTTTTCTGTGGACGCATCCGGCAGACATATTCATGCCGGTGGAGACCGGGCCCGCTCTCCTGTGGTAGGAGTTGTTGAGAAAATGGCACCCAGAGTTAATGCAACCCCCCCGGCAGAGTTCTAAATCCCACGGCGGAGGCTCCTCCGTGATGCGGCTACCTAATCCTTGTTTTACCCACTGCAACCATGTCTCTGAGCTAATTTGATGGGCCTTGTTTTCCACATACAAACAGATTACACCAAGGGACGCAATAAGCATTCATGTCTAGCAAATGGAGGATCTGGCTGACGCTGACACCGGGGCCGACCTGCTTTTAAGAGATTTAGGGGGTCTCTACCTACCTACCACGGCCCGGCGGGCAACTCCATTACCTCACATGGGCGCCACAACACGTCTGTACGTTTGCAAGTGTTGTAGCTTTCAAGCTCCCTTGAAAAAGACATTGTTTCGGTACAGGCTTTCAGACACAACGCTGGCTTTCTCCTACTACCAAATGAAGTGCCTAAATCTATCATTCTCTACTTATATCGACGCTCCTAACCAAGGCGAAGTAGGAGTTGGGATTCATCGACATCAGCAGCTCCAACACTACCACCCCATTCGGACGAGCTAGCTTAAGCCGTGGTTCCAGCAACCCTGGAAATGATTGTGTTAGCCATGTTGGATGTATGAGAGCCCTGAATGATGAATCACACTGGCTATTTGTGTACCTGGGGACAGGTGCTTGCCACGATACAGATCTTTGGCAAGTGGGTTTGCAGCCCAGTTATTAACAGCGGCCCTGTTGGTAGGCTGAAATCCTATGACAGTCCCATCGCCTGACAACACTAGCTGCGTATAGAGAGAAAAAAATATATCATCAGGTGGCAAGTGTTACCATTTTTCATGGCGTTGCATCGATTGGGATACAACAGCAATGCGATTCTTGGGTTTTCAGCATCCCAATTAGTTATTTAAAACGTAACATGTTAGAACTATGCATATATAAGTGCAAGGACGTTTAAAGTGCACCGTTACAGCTTCAACATAACACAAACCGGGTTTAATTCCACTAAAATATAAAACATGTCTAGTCCACAGCTTTAACACCAATTGGAGAGGCACGCATCAGACAAGAAGCCATAAAAGATGCATAAATATCTGGAACTGAAACAAGAAATATCAAATCAAGGCTCTGCATTTGGAATATTTGGAAGTTCCCAACACGCATACCATTTGAAAGTTGTTAGTTCTAACACGATTTGACACCTTAGAATAAGATAAACAGAAAGAACGTTCAATAAAAATGTCAAGTTGTGCAGTTAAAGAGGAGCATTAATCAGAATATCACCTGATAAGTAAGAATGCTTTCTAACCCCTTCCTCTCTTCATCACCTTCTACAACTGGTGTTGACTTGGAGGAAGGGCTGACGATATTGATCATGGTATCATCCATCGTTCTGAGGAATGCCGGAAGTTCTCCAATCCAAGCAACACCCTGTGGATGTGATTGTGCCTCTCCAGGCCAACCATAGTGATCTTTAATTCTTGAAATTATCCGCATACAGTATTCTTCCAACTGCATAAGGATAAACCAAAAGATGTCAAATGCACTTTTACTAACGAATCCAATCTAAAGACTGAAAGAAAATTAATAGCATTCATGAATTGTAAAAACAAAAACTGATAACTCGAGTAAGAGGGATGTCTGTGATACATTATACAGCAAATTTTTTGGGAAAAATCTCTGATGAAATATAACATATCTCACATGCTCAAAAGACTACTGCATTAGGGATGGAAATGCCACACAACAATGAATGTGATGGACATAAACCATAGGATATGAAATTTTAATTTTTTGAGGCATGGGTTTTGCTGAAAGACAATAAGCATCCACATTCGCCCAATGAAGGAAAATGGAGTGCATTATTTTCCCCAGATTCCATCAACATATTTTTCCATGCAAAAAAAAAAAAATCCAGTACGACTGATACTGACATACCTGAGAGGAGGTGACAGAACAAAGTGTAGCAGAGCTCACAACAGGTTTTTCTGAGTTCTTTTGAACATAGCTAGTTTTTATGGGTAGATGCGGTAAATAAATTTTCTTCAGAACATTGATAGATACCATAAAAATTGCAGCTACACTAACTGCGGAAAAGGCGTTCAATAAAAAATTTCCCTGAAATAAATGATAAAAATGATGTATTTAGAAACAATATGACACAACGACATTATAATATTGTCCATGAACGTTGCAGGATAAAGAATTATGCAAATCATAAGAAAATCTATATTTCACTAAAATAAAGATAAGGAGTATCATGCATATCCACGAATGCAACCCTAACAATTCTTAGCGGTCGCATATAAATAAAAAAATTACCTTACTCAGTGCCTTGCTGGGAGATTTTGCAACAGCATGACATGATAGCTTCTTATTAGGAAGCGTGAAGACATCCTCATAATACATATCCAGGACGTCAGCCAAACAGGCCTGCAGAATGTTTATCAGAGGCTAAAGATAGTACTACAATCATTCATGCACAATCGAACTAGAGAGAAATCTTAACAAAAGCTTTATAAAGATGACAAACTAAACCTTTACCCAGATAGAATAAACAACACTCCAACATAAAATGTGAACAGAACTACGGGAAATTTATTTTGAAGAGTTTCAGACTCAAGCCATTGCAGTTCGCGGACTAGAGTATTTTGGTCATAAACAATGAGAAGTTTCAATTCTTCTACAAAGATGCATACGAATTAGCAGTTGCTAAACCAAGGTGAAAAAAATTACCATTTGGGAATGCACAAGAAAAGCCTCCCATCTGCTTCCAACTGATTTGTTCCATCCACCAAGTTTCAAATCATTGAAATTCTTATCATCAATACCCAGCATATACGATGGCACACACTGACTAATCCAAGAACAAAATTCAGGACCACCGAGTCTTTCCAATGCTGAGAATGCAGGAGAACTCCACCAAATATTATTCCATTTTGATCCTTGGAACTTAATACTACCTCTCTCTAAATTAAACTTTTCTAGCAACGCATCAGTACTAGCTAGAATTTCATTCTCGAGAAAGCCATGCAAACAAACAGACGAGCCATTGGAAAAAATCCCTTTAGGTTTATTAAACCAAGTGAGCAGAAACCCATTTAACTTTCGGGACATGGATTCCTGAAGATCACGGCTTTTGGTTGTTTCAAGAGCATAATTGCAAACAACTTCCGCAATTTCAGAAAGCAGCTTCTCATCTGACGTTGTAAGCATCAACACTATAGATACCTGCTGATAGGAAACGAAAGATAACTTGTCACCTGCACGCCAGAAACATTATATGATATTACAACAGCGAAAATATGCAGATTTAAGAAGGGAACAATTATTATGCAACAGCCTCACCTCCCTTGAATTTCCAAGATCGTTCATGTTCCTTTCAGTGCCAGGACTAAAAATTTCAAGCTCAAGACTCCAAAGCCTCTCCATGACCACTTGTCTGAATGTCATTGCAAGTATATTTCTTGAGGAGGTTCCATTCAGTATGTCCTTGGTCAGAGATTTTTTTAGCTTGCCTGCTTTCTCTTTAACCTTCCAAGCGGGTAAAAACTGTGAAGACATATTACAGGTTTCACATTCTTATTCCGACGTAGGAAAATACTCAGAAACGCATAAGAGAAACACAAAACTTTCTCACCAATCGTGTGGAAACCGTGCTATGTTCATCAGCGGATCCGGGGTAAACTGTCTCCACAACCATTGCCTCCATCCCCGCAAACAAATGCTCCTCAGCGGCTTCTCCTCCGTCAGCTGCAGCAGCGGTTACGGCTTGTTGGAAGTCAACTGCGCCGACGAGGGTCAGACGAGCTAAGTCGTTTTCGAATACCCTTATTGCCGGAAGAGTATTTTCTGAATCATCCATCTTGGAAACAGCATCTAGAACAGCTTGGTCGGAAATGGCCGGCAACGGCGGCGGGTTAGAAGAGGCTGACGCTAGAAACCGGGAGCTTTTCACAGATATGGGGCGGAGCGTCGGGGGCGATTGCCCAGGTGTCAAAAAGCAGGCAAAAGAGACGGCTGACGGAGAACCCAAAGCGCTCGATGGCATTGAAACTGTACCTAGATCCCTCGGATAGCAAGCGTTCGCGACGGCCATTTTCTGAAACACAAGCTTGGAAGTGCAGCAGGTGAACAAGAACCGGGGCTATGTTTGAAGCCCAAAATAGCGGAACCCAGCCCAATTACTCTTGAAATGCCCGCTGAGCCCACTTTTATTCAGCCCAATTCGAAAACCCGTGTATCTATTTGATTATTACACTATATTCATATCGTTGATTGAAATAAAAATCTGATATTAAAAAATTAGTTTAATTCCATGGAAAATCAGTTATTTTAACACGAGAAAATTGCATAAAAAAACCCCAAAGCTTTATCATTTTATCATAAATGACATAATATGTCTCCATTGATACAAGGGATCTCCATGATTTAAAAAAAAATGATGTTTTATAATTAGTATAAATTATAATCTTGATAATTTATCTCATAAATATGAGATAAAATAATGAAAGTAAAAAGATTGGTATACAATTATCCTATTATATATATTTTTTATGTACTTTGTCTTATTCCTAATATAATTTATTTATGTATCAAATGTACTTTAAAATTAGTCTCATAATTTAATATAATTAGCATAATAGGTCCCCAAAATCATACATTATTAACACTTGTGGTCCTCGATGTTTAACCAATATACGTAATCAACCCTCATTATTTACAACTCAAGTATAAATAGTTCCCATTATTTGTTGAGGACTAATTTACCAAATGTGTAAATAAATAAGGACTAATTATGCGAATTCTTTTAAAGAACGAGAATCACTTATGTCAAATTATTTAAGTGAATAGTATTTATGAAATTATTAGAAACTAATTGTATCAATTTATAAAATAATGGAGACCAATTGTGTTGAAACAATTGAAATAAATTATACCAAATCATCTAAACAATAGAGATAAATAGTAATCGACAGGAACTTATTTTGCAAAACTTACGAAGTTTGGTGGATCAATGACGTCCAATCACATCACCTACTCTATCTAATTTCGAATGTTTTACTTACTAAATAGTAATATATGAAAAATAATATACATTTGAGATATAAAAGTGGCTATGAAATGTTTTTTTTAAAAAAAAAAAATAATCATTCCATTGACTTTCACTTGGAATATTGCAATCTTTTTGATTGATGGTATAGATATTTAGCATTGACGAAATTAAATTTACAAAGAGCATCATAAGGCTTTCAAATTCAAGAGTATGCATGTTTTTTTAAAAATAAGATAAAAGATGACCATTTTTGTAATGAAGTACACATATTGACCACTTTCATCATATACAATTGAGAAAGTGGCCAATTTTTGAAAAGATTGGAGCTAATTTTATTGAGTCTTTTGCAAAAATGATCATACTTACTTTCATTCTTCACACTCAAAACATAATGACCATATTGGTAATGCATTCCGTTTTGTATGCATGGAGTCAGAAACCAATCACAGTAAGTCAAGAGGAGCCAAAAATACATCAGGTTGCGCAATGCAGGAGGAGGGCATGCGATTTTACATACAATAAATGAGCCAAGCAAGTCTATCCTCAGTTGCTCACAACTGGAAGTTAACGAGCTCCACACAAACCCAGGAGCTGCTGCTATGGCCATGCAGACCGATATAACATGTTTCATCACTTGCTCAGAAACTGGAGCCGCGAGTACATATTTATTTCATGGGGAGGCAGAAAAGGGATCACGTTATGTTGTAGCACTCACTGATCTTGTCAACGAGATATGGAGGAGTACCACTCACATGATCAAACCCTTTGAATGCCAATGTGCTGATGCTTCCATGGCTACTTCTCACACTGGTTTTCGCCCTTCCTTTTCCAGTGCGGGGCTTGTCGTTTGGGAACTCGGCTGCCAGTTTTCTCATCTGGTTTTGTAGATCAGCAACGGTGTCGTGGGATAGCTTCCCCTTTGGGGATTTCTTCCCATCAGCACGCTTCACTTCCAGTCTGTACAGAGCACAAGAATCGTATCTGTTGATTTCATATTCATACAGGTGCCATTCGAAATTCTCCAGGGGCTGGGGATCCATGTAATATGATCTCTTCAACCCCCATAATCATTCACCACTTGCTTCCTGGATTCATGCCAACCTCTTCCATTATAATCCGGGAGTGATCTTTGCTTCCGGTTTCCACTCTCAAATGCCCTACGGGGTTTGTCAAAAAACAACCACTCACGGATTGTTTCGTGATCAAGCACCGTGATATCAAAGAGCTCTGTGTGAATCAAAAGATATATCAAGTCCGTAGTTCGTGAAGGAAAGCATCGCATATTTAAAAACAAGTATCCATTTACCAGGTGCGTTCCAAGGAGATTTTGCAGTGGCAGCACCTTCACATTCTGGTATACCAACATTCTTTCCCAGTGCTTTGGCATCAAGAGCAACTAACAACAGATTGTCCTTTAACCCAATGCCTCCAGGACGTATAATTGGAGGCCTACCAGGATACCCTTCACTGAGAGCAAGCCGTGCATGATACACGCTACAATAATCATCTGACTTCTGGGACCAATCTAGGCATAATGCTGGTCTTGGACAATCCCAAAGTGCGCATTTTGGCCCTAAAAAAGCAACTGGTGGAGGACAAATATCTCGATACCCCATATGAGGCATGCCTCCATCTACACCATAAAATGAGCCATCAAATCCAGGGATGCAGTGTGTTCCGTACCCTGGATAAAATTCAAATGAGCTGTAGTCTAGTGTTTCTGAAGACAGATCACCGACTCCCATGCTGCTAAATCCATCATTAGTACTTTTGACGTCATCAGAAAACTTGAAGCCCATCTCCTGAGCACAATCAGGCACATTTATAGCCTGCCAAATATTCACGATGAGGCGAGGTTGCTGAGCATGGTCAAACCAAGTACAATTCATAAGCTCATATCAGGAAACGTAGTTTCGTATTAGTGCTAGTCAATCAAGTGCATACCACATGTTGTTTGGCGGGGTAATTTTGCCCTAGCTATGAAAGCACAAGCACGCTAAATTTTTTTTTTTTTCTCATTTACAGGAGACAAAGAAAACAAATCTTTATGCCCCATAGTCATGTACTGGCAGTTTCGAAGCAGAATCAAAATTTGGAACATGGAAAGTGCTAATAGAAATTCAAATAATATCAAAACTCCAAGATGTAAAAGGAATGAAAATCTGAACAAAGAATTATAGATTTTAAATGTCTGTCACTGATTTGGAAGTCAAATTAGATTACTGTGTACACCCCCACATGCTTGCATATTTTCAAGAATGCTCAAGCAAACTAAATGAATCTGTAAAGCATGATTGAAGTAGTAGGAGCAGGATTGAGAGCAACAACAATGCGTGAGATTCAAATGACTAAAACAGTTAAGCAACGTGTGAACACCAATTTCCAATGCCAACAGATTGTATGCAGGATATTGTGAAATACTTACACAAAATCAAAAACAAAAGACAGCTTGAGTAAAGACGATATCAAACTTCCCGAAATAATTTCAAAGGCATTCGACTTACCTCCAGGGGCTCATACCTACAGACAACCCTTTCAGCATCTGGATCTGGTTTTGGAGGAACTAATCCACTTGTTGCATCATCTTCTTCCTCACAAAGCTGCAACAACCTGCATACATCTGATGAAAATCCTAGACTCCCTTCCTGCACAGTAAGCGTACATCAGCCTTGACAACTGAATTCAAGCTTCACCTACGTAACTGATGCATTGCCTTGTACTTCAGATTACACACACTTTGATTCATAAACACCAAAAGAGCGACAAGGTGCAAATTTGAGAGAACTACCTGCGGCAGGGATGAAGCAGGTGAAGGCTCGTTGAGTTCAGCTTGCCATTCTCGAAGCAAAAGGTTCACTTGCTCTTCAAGCAATGCCATATCAACATTGCAACTTTCCTTTCTCGCATATTGAAGATTCATGAACATGCCCTGCAGATCATCCAGACGGGTCCTTGCTCTGTTCTTGAGGAGCTGATGAGATGTTGATTTGCATGCACCATTCCTTGAAGCTTTCCCCATAAGATAAAAGCAGATTAACCACCTATAGTGCCAAAACTTCCTTCAAATAGATAGCAAATGAACAATAAGAAGAAATAAGTATGCATCACAGCTACCCTACTCTACACAGTGAGCTGTAACTGAAAATAGCGACCCTTTTCATGAGATTTAAAAAAGAGCAAAACTTCACCAGAATACCTTGAAACCACAAAGCACCAAAACCACCAAAATTTGGGCAGCAAACGAGTTTGTAGTATCAGACAGGATTCTTGAGCAATTCACACGAAGGACAGCCCAAAAACCATCAACCAAAAGATTGAAAGGCAATGCTCAGAAATTGAGAACGAAAAACTATCAACTGCAAATCATGCTAACCCGCTACCATCTGAACGTGCCCAAACACTTTCAAAAACTCCAAAGCATAAATAATAATAAAACAAAGAATCGACAAGATCAAAAAGCAGCCATGAAAATTCGAAGAAAACAGTCGCAAAAACCGAAAGGCAAAGCCGCGTGAGAAGTCACCTTTGAAGTGGGGAGGAGGGAATCGGTGACCCTTTTCCACTCGTCGGCAGGTGCAGAACAGTGATCAGAATTACTGTAAGGCACCCCCACCAACATGTGCAGAAAGGCGCTTCTTTTTTTGGTTCGTCGATCAAAAATCATTTATAGCTTGCAAAAGAGATGAATTATGATGTCGACAATTTCAAAAATAAATAATTTTTATGAGCCTCTTGATGTACTGTTGCTATTAGGAAGAAGCACTCCATCCCATCAACGGTGACCATTCAACCGGATTCCGTAATAGACAGACCATATCCGCAGCATCTCAGAAAGGAGACGTTGAGGACGAGAAGAAAAAGCATAAAGCAGTAGCAGGAGCAGATTCATCAAAATATTGTAATCAAAGTTAAATCTTATACAATGTCATTCATCCAGGGGTGGTGGCGCAGTTGGTTAGCGCGTAGGTCTCATAGCTTTCAGAGTTATCCTGAGGTCGAGAGTTCGAGCCTCTCTCACCCCACTACTGTGTTTTTTCTCATGTTTTTTATGTCATCTATAGTTGTATATAGCATGCTGGTAGAGTGTGCTTTTACATGTTGCTACAAAGAAGAAACATGACATTCGTCACTGGAGCCTAAGATGGTAGCATCAGACTTCAAAGTGCACACCAATCTTAGCACTGGGGGTTATGATTGCGTGGTGTTTACTGTTTGTAGCAGACAGACACCCATCTCTCTATACATCTTTACCCTTGGTCAACTCTTGTTCTTGAAATCGAAAACCGATTATATAAAGTTCTGGGGCCGCCATTCTTGTATTTCTTATGAATTATCATCAGCTTGGGCTGCACGTCTTTACTCAGATCCTTCCCTTGGGATTGGCTACTTCCTTTTCTTGTTCCTTCAATCACACTATATATGCCATGGAGAAGCAGACCAAGGGAGCACTCCTCTAAGGCTTTGCTGACAGAAAAAATTGTTCCTTTGAGAAATGTGACTTCTAATGATCAGAAAGAACACATGACACAAGTAAATTCAATGCAATAAATAGACATCAGCCAGGATGTTCAGCAATGGGAGGGAGACCCGCAACCGATCCCAACAACCTTGAGCTTGCGACAGCTCTTCCGAGAAGAAAAGGGAAGTGAACAGACAAAGTTCTGATCGTTGGAGGTGTGATCAGTTGGCACATTGTTATCAAATTACTTAGTTGAGGGGAAGACGCTCAGTCATCAGCTACTTTGACAACTGCAAGTTGTTGAATAAAGGGCTCCCGACAAAAAATGAATGTGTGTGGTGGCCTGCAATCTTAAATAAAATCTCTTCTATTCTCTTGGGCCACTTTTCCACAAGATTTTGATTTTTCATCCACTTGGGATTAAGTTACCAGTTACCACACCATTGGGGCTTTTGCGTTCCAAGTGTGATTCATAGATCAGGTATCGCTTGGGAACAATAAATGGCACGGGGGGTGTCGGAGGGACACCTCCGTCAGCTCAATCAATCAGTGATTTTAGGAGGAGCATCGTGGCGCTGCCGAATCCTCGTCCCACACGCAAAGTTGCGACACGGCCCGAAGCAGTCCCTCATAACGCGCATTGGAGTAAACCACGCATGTTCCTGGATTAGTTTATGTGTCTTTTTGCTGTGATTAAGAATTAAGATCAATCCAATCCCTGAGAGGCGATTGTATGGTGGGTGCGGTGCGGGGAAGAATGCAGCCAGCGCCCCATGTGCATGAATTATTTGGTCGTCTTCACGTGCCATACACGACGCTGTGTTTTGTATTTATCAGAACTCTCTTGAACCGCAGGCAATCCATCCCATCTTCGACACTCCATCGGGGTGCTTTCCTTCACTGGATTCCATACAATGTGGATGGCGATCCCAACTGCTAAATATGACGACTCGTCCAAAATCAAATCATGAGTTACAAGAAACAATCAGAATCCTCAACGCATCACGATTCGATGCTCAAATGAAGTGGAATCCACCTCAACCCGTGAAATTAAAGATAGAATAAATGCAAAATTCAAATATATAAAAATGTTAATTATATTTAAAAAATTAGTAATATATAATTTATTATGTAGTAAACTATTTAAATTTCAAGTATTTATATTGAATTATTTATTCTAATAGGTTTTATTATAAGTGTTAGACATAGGCGTGTTTGATTTGAGGGGAAATTAATATAGGGTTAAATGTTTTAATAGAAATATTAGATGTAAAAGGGATATGTTTTGATAGAAAAATATTTTAAAAAGTATGTTTGATTGGTAAATTGAAATTAAGATAGTATATGTTTTGAAAGTGATTATTTTGTAAAACTATGATCATACAAATTCTTACAAAAATAATATAAAAAATACCTAATAAATTTTGAAAATTTATTTGAAAAAATTGAAAAACATATGCAAGTAATAATCGTATAAAGGATCTGAAGGGTTGAAAATGAAGTTAAAAAATGATAAAAACGTTTTTTAATCCATTAAACGTTGCGTAACTTGCGTTGTCCTGATATGATATTAAATAAAGATAAAATTGTATATTTTAGATATTTTTTTATCTTATAGTTTCAATATCAAATATACTTAATCTTCTATTATTAAAAAATTAGAAATTTTTTTGAATTTTATATAATTAGGAACTAATTATGTCAATTATTATCAAATAATGATAATTTTTATTTCAATTTAGTGAGTAATAAAATATTGAAGATCAATTTTTTAATTAATGGATACCAATTTTATCACTGCATTGAAATAATATAAATTAATTTTACTATTGTTTTAAAATAGTGAATATAACATTAAAAGCGTAGGGATCATTTTTGTATTGGTCACAAATATAAAAGAATAACCCTAATCGAATCAGTAATTTTTGGGGTTAGATTCAATAATTTTTATAACAATGTAAAAAATTTTGAAATTTAGAAATATAATTTAATAATTTTTTTAATTTTTTATAAATATTCTTATAATGTATTGAATTCGATTCAATTTATTATTCCAAAATCATAATTAAAACAATAAATAGGTTTAATCATTTTAAAACAATTTTAAAAATTAAAAAAGTAGAAAAATAACATCAGGGATGAGAATCCCCGGCACGGCCCAGAATAGGTTCATGGATCGGGTCAACGGACCATGATGCCACATTGGGTCAGCAAATAAAATATGTCTAAAATGATTTAGCATTATTTTCGAAAATAAAACCATTTAATAACCACGTGTAGTTTTTCTCCTAAGTGCAGTACACCCCATGTGTGTTCAAATCTCTACATGCCAACTCTTCCGCTTGTAAATAACACCAAATAATTTTTTTAAATAAAAAGTTGTCTTTTTATTGATATTTTTAACATTCACATTCGTTTGTGGAAAATTAAAATTTTGAATTGAAAATATTCATGATATTAATGAGATTGACACCTGTACGATGGAAGATGAGGTTGTATCATGAATATTTAAATTGTAATACAGTAAATAAAATATACACAAAATGCACAATTATGAATTTCGGTGTGGAAAAGTAAATCAATTAATAATATTAAAGTTTCTTTGTTCGTCTTCTTGTGTACCGTCACGCGCTTATCACCTCTCATCTCCAGGCTCCGGTATATAAAATGCCCTTCGTCCACTCTATCGTCTTCTCCCCCTGTGGCTTCTCCTCTTCTTCCCTCATTCGTCTTCATCTGCATTTCAGTTAAATTGTCTACCACATCTTCCTTCTCAATCCATGGCAGTTTCTCACGCACTTCTGCTTTTCGTCTTGTTTGCTGTCTCGCCGACGCTCGCCAGCACCGCGCCGAGGTAATTCTTGCACTCATTTTTTTTCCGCTAATCGATCGCGATTTGGATTTACGTCATCGAAGTACGAAGCTCTACTTCATGAGATGTGCGATAATTGAAAGAATTTGCGTCGGCGCTCATTATGAGCTGCTTTTCACGATGCTGTTTTACAGCGACGAACAGGTTCGGTTGCAGAGGAACTTGAGTAACTCAACGCTAGGGCAAAGGTAAGCTTGCAATTGCGTTCCCGTTCCCATTCCAATCAGTCGTCTACTTTTCGAGTCCGTGTCTCTGCACGCACGCATCGAATTACGCGTGAATCTGCATTGCATAACGAAGACCGTAAACTCGCAGGCTTCGGGAATATGAGCATCGCAGAGTAGCAGATGATCCAGATCCAGAGACAGTCGATGGCGTCAGAGCAGACATGTGAGTCCCTTTCCCACTGATTAAGAACTGTTCATAGTTCTCAACCAGGCTGAGCATATAACCGGTATAGTTCGAGAAACACGAGTTGCTGATGAGAGTAAATTGATTCCATTACTCGCTTTGCCCCAGCGAAATAAAAAGTACCAATACTAAACTTGCAAAGAAAGAATATCATTTTCTGGATAATTCGTTTTCAAAGGATGATGGCCCGTGCCCATGAACTCGTTTGTGTTGGTCACCCTGTACTAAGATACATGGATACATAATTGCATGTGATTATGAGTTAATTTTCTTCAATTATAAGGAGTGGTTATGATGGCCCATTTACACATGCCTCTGTTTGTGGGCATCTATCTCTCTCCTTCTGCATGTGTCAACTATGTGTTTTCTTCAATGTGCACCTGGTAAATACATATATTATGCATGGGGCGGTCGGATTGCTGCCTCTCATTCGGCACTACCCAGACGGCGTAGCATTAAATTAAGTGTCAGCTGCATTAAAGGTTGAGGCTTCCGTTTGTACCTACCCCACCAGCTTGGACTCGAAGTGGATAGATCCCCATTTTTATATTTGATTTATTTCTTAACGTATTATTAAAATCTGATTTGGGTGATCTTAGAAAATTCTTTTGCTGTGATCATCAACTTTAAAAAATTTATCCTCATTATATTTTGAAAAATTTGCTTACACTTGGTAATGAAACACCCCATTCCTCGAAGGTTTTGTCATTTTTGGTGGTTTATCTCAAGCTGAGACTGGCTAATGTCTATGGCTTTATTTGCTTGCTTCTGTTTCATTAAAAATAGTTTGTGCTCATTTTCCGGTGCTGCAATTTGGCACTAATTAGATGGTGGTTTCAGGGACTTGCACAATGCTACGGATAGAAGGAAGCTGGGATATTTCTCATGTGGCACAGGCAACCCAATAGACGATTGCTGGCGATGCGATCCCAACTGGACCCGGAACCGCCGTCGTCTCGCCGACTGCTCCATCGGGTTTGGGCGCAACGCCGTGGGCGGACGTGACGGTCTTTATTATGTGGTTTCCGATCCAGGGGATGATGACCCGGTGAACCCACGTCCGGGGACTCTGCGCCACGCCGTGATCCAAGATCAACCTCTGTGGATCGTCTTTAAACGAGATATGGTGATCACGTTGAAGCAAGAGCTGATCATGAACAGCTTCAAGACTATCGATGCTCGTGGAGCTAATGTCCACATTGCTAATGGGGCCTGCATAACTATACAATTTGTGACCAATATCATCATCCATGGACTCCATATACACGATTGCAAGCCTACCGGGAATGCAATGGTGAGGAGCTCTCCAGAGCACTATGGATGGAGGACGATGGCGGATGGCGATGGGATTTCAATATTTGGGTCCAGTTATATTTGGATTGATCACAACTCCTTCTCCAGCTGCGCCGATGGCTTGATCGATGTGATCATGGGATCGACCGCGATTACCATTACGAACAACTACTTCACCAATCACAATGAGGTAAAACATTTTTTTTTTTTTTTTTTTTTTGGTGTAGAGATGTGGTTTCACGGCTGCTGAAGCTACTTTGCTTTGAGCAGGTGATGCTGTTGGGACATAGTGATTCCTATACTAGAGACAAGGGTATGCAGGCAACCATTGCATTCAACCATTTTGGAGAAGGCCTAATCCAGAGAATGCCAAGGTGAACACAAGTGTACTTTCTAGTTATAACAGATGTAAGTGATGGGATACAATGTATAGCGACTAAACCAAAAAATGGATTTTTATGATACAAACGCAGGTGTAGGCATGGGTACTTCCATGTCGTCAACAATGACTACACCCATTGGGAAATGTATGCCATTGGAGGCAGTGGTGACCCAACCATCAACAGCCAAGGCAACAGATATCTGGCTCCATTCAACCCCTTTGCTAAAGAGGTTTGTTCTTCAGTTTTCCTTATCCAACAAGTCGAATTAAGAAGCAAGAAGACACCCTGAACACATGCTTGTTTTCCATCGGTTTTGACAGGTGACCCATAGGGTGAATGCTGGAAACGGTATTTGGAAGACATGGAACTGGAGGTCCGAGGGCGATCTCATGTTAAATGGAGCCTATTTTATCCCCTCGGGCGGCTCCACAGCCACCAGCTACGCACGAGCCTCTAGTTTGGCCGCAAGATCTTCTTCTCTGGTTGCAACTCTGACCTCCGGAGCCGGAGCACTCGGCTGCCGTGGAGGCGGACAATGCTGATCGATACGACACGCAACGCCTCTCTCGAATTCTACTTGGATGAGATGAACATTGACACCAAATATTCATACACACTGTGAGTATATATCAATATCGGCTAAATCTGCCGATTTCCTGTTTCATTTGTACAACCTGCTTCTCACAACGGGAAGTGGAGCACTGGAGTTGCTGATCTTGCCTCAGGACTGAAAACGCATCCAACATTTTCTTGTTGCTGTTGTGATTTGTATTCAAACTTCAAAGGTTTGTGGACAGTTCCATAAAGAAAAAAGTACTCAGAATCATTTAAAAATCTGCCTCAGTCGTGAACTAACCAGGTGTGCTAATTTAATTACATCCTCTATATAATAAAACTACAGCAGCATCAACATACCATCAAAATGGAGTAAGGCTCCCACTTCTCGTCTCCGCAGGGCTATACAGAGCAGACCTGCTCCTCGGCATGCTTTCCAACTGCCTCACCACTTCCTCCATGGAGGGCCGGACTGCCGCCACCGGAGTGCAGCACCCCATCGCCAGTTTCAGCGCCTGAACCACCCCTTCCTCCATCGGACTCCGAACGCTCTTCAGTATCTCCACATCGAACACCTCCATTGTCGTCTCCTCCAGCACTGCCGCCTTCACTATGGACGGCAGGTCCACATACTCCCCGTTTCTTGAACTCTTCCCTGGCCTTTTCCCTAGGAGGATCTCAAGCAGTAGTATCCCGAATGCATGGACATCACTCCTGGGACTGCTCTTCTTCATGCTCTGGAGCTCAGGCGCCTTGTACCCTTCCATTTTCGCCTGTGCTACAATCTCATCCCCCACAGAGGGTAATGTCAGCTTGTCGACACCGAATTCGTTGAGCCGGGCGACAAACAGATCATCCACGAGAACAGTTTTTGATCTCACATTGCCGTGAACCATTGGTGATTCAAGCCCATGGAGATGCGCCAGTCCTCTGGCTATCCCCAGAGCTATCTTGTGTCTCCTTCCCCAGTTGAGCACTGGCATCCCAGCTCTTGGTTCTGAAAAACAGTTGATTGGTAAGTAAACATGAGCGACAGCCATCAAACAGAACGTTGAGAACATGAGATGTTACCATGTAGGAGATCAAAGAGAGTTCTGCTAGGCAAATGGTAATCATAGATGAGAAGCTTCTCCCCTCTCTTTCCCTGATAGAAAGCTCTCAGAGGAATGAGATTTTCATGGCGAATTCTTCCCAGTTGCTTAATCACAGGCATACAGGAACTCAGATCCTTGCAGCTGTCTTCTCTCAG
Organism: Utricularia gibba; assembly: GCA_002189035.1. Taxonomy (NCBI): domain Eukaryota; kingdom Viridiplantae; phylum Streptophyta; class Magnoliopsida; order Lamiales; family Lentibulariaceae; genus Utricularia; species Utricularia gibba. The sequence continues at coordinate 5,623,704 of NEEC01000002.1, read as the reverse complement.
CAATCTCAAAGTAATCGTTCCACCATCACTCAGCTTGGCTTTGTACACCGTTCCATAACTTGTTTTCTCTGTAACTTGCCCTGTTGCATTCAACACGTCTTCTAATGTCAAATGCTCCCCGCCTTGAAACACCACCAATTTCCCCTCACCGGTATCGTCATCCTCGCCGTTGTCCACAAGTTCATCTTCTTCTTCATCTATGTTCTTCCTTCTCCGACCTTGTAAATAGCCTATCAACAGGGAGGCCAGCACCACCGTTCCGGTCATTAAACCGATAACAAGCCCTGCCACCGCGCCGGAGCTCAGCCCGGAGGTTCCATGGCAGCCCTTCAGCGGCGGCCCGCAAAGGGCAGGGTTGTTTCCTTCGAAGGATTCGACGCCGAACTTGGATTCTCCAAAATGTGGTAGAGGCCCAGTGAAGTTATTGTAAGAAAGATTCAGTTTTTGGAGCCTCATTTGGGATATAGCATCGGGAATTTGACCGGAGAGCATATTGGAGCCGAGATCAAGCTCTACCAAAGAGCCGTAACCTGCAACGGAGAAAAACTCCGGGAAGTTTCCTGTGAACGAATTGTGACCCAGATCGAGAAATTTTAGATTGGGGCACGAAGCATTCGGCAGCGCCGGCGCTGGCAATGAGCCGTAGAGCGAGTTGCCGTGGAGCCTGAGTGAAACAAGGCGATCGCAGAGATTCCAAATAGATGTTGGGAGCGATCCTTGAAGCAAATTGTAGCTCAAATCAATGTCTGATAAAGAAGAACTATATCCGAGCTCCAAAGGAATAGTCCCAGACAAAGAATTGACGCCAAGATAAAGACTTCTCAGGTTCGTTAGTTCACCGATCTCCTTCGGAATCGAACCAGTGAGATTCGCCGAGGGAAGCTCCACAGAAACGAGCTGCAAAGATGGGTTCTTGTACAACGAAACATTATTCCAATGAGAGGAAGAAGGATCAAGACACGCCAAATTGGAGCCATTCGTGAACCCCCATTTCAATCCTCGCCACTGACAGAGAGGCACAGTAACGTTCCATGATAAAAGGAGTAAATTTTCTGCGAATCCTTGCAATGTGGGTTTAATCTTGAACAATAGCAACTGAACATCCGAAGTAGAACGAGTGGGAGTCAGTGTGAGAGACAGAGCGACGAGGGTAACAGCAGATACCCAGAAAAGCTTTGGACCCGCCATTAATGACACCCAGCACCAGCAGACGGAGAAAAAAAAAAACGAATCTTTCAGCAAAAAGGGCGAAGCAAACGCAGATTTCTTTTTTCTTCGGCGTCGAGTGAAGTTCTTGGTTTCCAGCCCTTGTGGCGAGCTGACAAACGCTGATGACACAGATGACACAGAATGAGAGAGATAGCTCGGAGAAACGTCGTGTGAAAGGGTTTCAACGGCACAAGGTTCCTTCTTTAATGGTGTGCATCGCCATTAATGACCCTTCACTTTTCCTCCTCCCTACAGATACGCACAGCATACCGAACTTGGTTGTTTCTTTTCTTTTCTCAACTGAAAATGAGATGAAGTGAAATAGAGCGAGCAAGCGGTGAAAGCAGCCATCCATGGCGAATGTCAGTTAACTGTTCATCTTCAAAAGCGGACACGCTTTCGATTTTCGACCGTTGAAAACGATATCTCCATCAAACTTGAATTTCAGCAACGGGCAATTGTCACTTGTCAGAGAGGTTAAAATATTTCTATAATAATTTTTAATGGAAATATTAGTAAATGATATTACATTTTTATAATAATTTTTAGTCAAAATATTAGTAAATGATATTATATTTTTATAACAATTTTTAATGAAAATAGTAGTAAATGATATTATATTTTTATAATAATTTTTAATGGAAATAGTAGTCAATGATATTATATTTTTATAATTTTTTAATGAAAATATTAGTAAATGATATTTTATTTTTATAATAGTATTCATGAATATCGGGGAAAAGATGATAAATCATGAGTCAAGCGACGCATGCATGCGATTTCGAACTTTACTCGGATGTCGCGAGGTGCAGGGCAGCAATGATGGGAATCCGCTCATCTTCAATATCTGGCCCTACACGTGTCCAACTACCACGACCTCAATACGTGGCTGGAGGGACACCGTTGGGTGCATTTGTGGGGACCGCAGATCTAAACATTTGTTAAAAGACTGTAGCGGGCCCCCATAGCGTGCCTCAATTAAGGCGCGAATAAAATTGAAAACGAGAGAACGCCCAAAAGTTGGGCCTCTAGTAGTGGGCTTGAGCCCATTAAGAGCCATCCCTTGGCCCATATTTGGGGTGCCCTCAACATAGTGTTTTTAAAATATATTTTTATTTTTTTAAAAAAATAAAAATAATTTATTTACAAACCGCAGCCTTATATCCGGTGTAATTTTATTAATTAGATGTAAAAATCAATTGTGATTTGTAAAAAAATCGTTTTTATTTATTTACAATGATTTTTGCCCAATTGGAATTAGATTCCTTTTTCTTTCAATAAATTGATTTACAATGATTGTTGCCCTTGATTTTTCTTCTCTAGTAAAAAACAAAGAAAACTTTTTCTCTAGTGAGCAAATAATATTCACAATATATGCGCTCTAACTATTGGTAGGGAATGAATACCTTGAACTAGCACTCAATTGGATTTTCATAATGTCCCATGGTCCCCAAGTATCAATACAACATGTGATGGAGAGCCCCAAGTTTGACATAAGGAAGCAACTCCACACTCTTTCATTTTTTTTATTCCAACACTTGACTTTTGTAATACCAAATTTAATCTTTTCCATGTGTAAGAATTCAAAGACTCTTCATCCATATCAACAATACTAACCATTCTTTTTGGTAGACATGCATCCAAAGTACAAAAGTTTGATAACTTCTCATGGACTTCATACAATATATTTGACCATTTCCCATTGTTATTGTCATTAATGGTGATTGTTGTACCATCAACCAAGGTGAGCAAAAAGATAACTAAGCAATAGGCCCCTCCACACCACATCTCCTATTTTTCTTGAATAATATTGCTACTTGAGTCTATTAAATTGGTTGCTATTAATTCGCATTGTCAATATCATAGCCAATGTATCATGCCATAATTCCATAGAGTTATTTGGTGTCTTGTTTCTAGTTAGCTTGTGTTTTGTGTTGAAATATGTGTTTTTTTATAATCAATAAAATAAACAAAGGTTTCATTCCAGGATTCTATGAGTTTAAAGAGCAAGACATGTTTGATATATTAAAATTATTAGGAATTATTTTTATCACTTGTTTGGTTACAATAATTTAAAATATAAGGATTAAATAGTTTTCAATATGAAAATATTAATCAAGGATAAAATAATAAATGATGGAATAGATTTAAATAAATGGACCATCCTCTTACTTGTCCTCCCCTCCCCTTCCATCGTAAAATACTTCTAATTTATTCAAACCATATGGGTAAAAATTAATACAATTATAACATTCATACAAAAATGAGTTAATAATTAAAATGAAAAATCATCCTCCATTGTCTGCGTCTCATACACCCTTCAATAGCTATCGTCACATAATTGCACTTGATTTCCAATGAACATAAGACTTTCTCTAGTTCATAGAAAGGTTAAAGTCAGTAGGCTGGTTAAATTGAGAGACTCCTATCAAACTGGCCTTGCCAACTGAGAGGGGTTCGTGGACCAAGTTCATAAAAAGGTGTGCATGGGCCTGGTGGTTGGAGGATGTGCTACATCAATGATGTGGGATACCCTACTAATAATATGATATAGTTACAACTTGAATAAAAGTACTTATATAAATGATTATTGAACAAAACATGCACTTTTTATGCTTTAAATGAAACTGAAATTGTTAATTACTTCAATTTTTTTAGAATTTGAAATACTGTTACTCCAATAAAAATTGAAATGATTTTAAAATAATTTTTTAGAATGTTTTTTTTTGGTGTTGCACTACACCTATTCATTGATGAACAAAAAGGGTTCCATAGCAAGCGAAAACGCATATTTAATGAAGACTAGGTGATGGTGTCGGTGGATGAAGTAAAAGGCACGGAATCACAGAGAGGCCGGGGAAGCCGAAGGAGCGTGGCGAAAAGCAACCGAGGCAGTTGGGTCAGAGTCACGGAGGTTATCGAAAGGCAAGGGGATCATGAATTTTATTTTAGCATTGAGAATAGGTTTGCTACGGGTTTAGGTGGTTGCATGCGTGTGCAGGCAACCCTTGCGGGTAACCCCTGGGAGGTTAACCCCTCAGCACCCCCACATCTTGTGGAATAAAACGCAATGGCGTTTTCATGCTCAGGCTAGAAGTGTGAAGAGTGGTGCCTCCCACGTTGTGGAAATGGAGCAGTTATGCCACGTGGGCGCTGGAGAAAGTGGGAGGTGCATGCATTGGTTTTTAGTTGTAATAACTCTGTCTGTTTGGGGTGATGCAGAGTGAGTTCAGGGGTGGGAGGAATTGGGTTCCAACTGTGTCTGCGTGTTTTGTAAAACTGTTGCCTTTGTATGGTGTAACCAAAGCATAGTGAATTGATCCCACCAGGAGGTTTTCCACATTGGGTTTTACGTGATTAATTCTGGTGTTTTGTGTTTAACTTTACTTTGTTTCGAAACCAGACGCTCAAGCTACACTGATTATACGCTTATCAGTAGTGACTTATCAAGCTGCAGAGTCTCACGGAGATCTTATGTTATAATCTTTAGTGAGTGTGTGCAGAAGATTGGGCAGCCAACACATCTTGCACTAGTCTTGGAGAGACCATCTCTGGGCATCAGCCTCAAAAACTTCAAGGAGGTTAGCCTCGAAATCTCGTCCGAAGGAGATCATGGGTTGGGTGCGCGCAGAGTCCGTATGTGTGTGTAGGGTGGGTGTAGGTGATCTGGGCAAGGGCGTGGCAGGTGGGTGTGTGCAGGATGTGAGGGAGAGTGATGCCGGGCGTCACGGCTACTTGGTAAGTGGGTGAAGAGCGTTCCTAAAGGCTGGCAGGGGTGCTGAGGCTCCGAGGGAGGCTTCACGGCGTGTGGTGTTGAGGCTAAGCTGGGTAATTTTACACAAATATTCATATTTCCAAAATTCATTCACCATCTTACTAATCATATTTGTGATATTGTACACCTCAATCATTTTAATTATTAAAATAATGCATTTATAATTTATCATTTTATATATTAATAAAATAATACTATTTGTTTATCTCACTTATTTGACGTGCCCTGAAAAATTCTCAAAAAAAGTATAAATGATAGTTTGAAGAGTTCTAATAAATTCCAAAATAAAATAGGATTCTTGATTTTGATTGCTACTTGATCTACCCCCAAAAAAAAGAGAAAGATGAATTTTAAGTTTTTTGTTTTATTATTATCTCAAGGATGCATACATCCAGACCTATCCCTTTGAACAGTTGGTGTAAACAGAGGGCTGCAATGAGGACTTTGATCTAACAGGTGTTGGACGATGCACCCATGGATAATCCAGTCACCACAAAGTAAACGATGATCCCAACTCTAAAACCTATTGACAAAGAGTTAATATAAGAGTGAAAAGTATCTATGGAATGAATACTTTCACTAGGGACTCTAATAAATCGATTGCGCACTAGGACGACCACTATGTACTGGAGAATAAAACTTGCTCTACTTCTTTACTCTTCTATGATATTAACGTCCACTCATACAATTTGGAAATGGAGTTATTTTGTCATGGGCTACACATGTTTTTGTCACATGTGTTTCTGAATTATATATCAAATGAAATGGTGCATGTACTCTTTCAATTGAAGGTAAATGGGAGCTAAATTACTTTGTTCACAACTTTGCAAGTATTTTAATTTCATAGTATTATGAAATAAAAGTACGTGCATCCATTTCAAATGCTTTGAAAACCTGCAAAAAGAAAAAAGAAGTTATACTCATAATTTTCAGAAAAAAAATGATTAAAAAAATCTGAATAGCATGTTAACAAGGTATATCAAGTTGTTTCTACTTTCTACATGAACACTTGCTCTCCTTCAAATATATGGTGTAGTTTGTGGTATCCCTATAAAAACGATGTTTTGGATTCATTATAGTTGTTTGCTTGATATTGTCATATTCAATAACTTTGAATTCATTGGATTTCTCATACTTTTTTCTATAGGTTGAAATAGCATATTTGGACAAACATTCACCCTTTTCGATTAACACATTTACTTTCTTGTGATTTTCAAAAAAAAAAAAAAAACTTTACACATTGTTCAAATATAGCTTCAATTAATATTGTGATGGGAAGTTTTCGTGTTTCTCTCAATAAACTATTCATCAATTCTGAAATACTAGTACTAATAAACCCACATCTGCAATTTAATTCAAAATTGCTAATTAAAGGTAACAAGATTTAATATAATAAAAGTAAATTATAGATTACCTATAAACATCATCATATGTAAAGGTCCATCGTTTTTTAGAAATTGTAACAAGATACTCATAAACATCCTTATTTTTCTCTTTTATCTTATTCATAAAAATCTGAAATTTTGATTTTTTGGATGTCATTGCAGCATTCTAAAATAAATTATGAAGAGTTTCTGATTCAAACATAACTCTCAAGTTCCCACACAAATGTTTTAAGCAATACCGATGAGCTCCTTGTGGCCTTTGAGAAGCTAGAAAGTTATTGCCTTCCTTATGTATCCATGCATTTCGATCAGAAATAATACATGTAGTATGAAAATCAAACTTGATAACATGATCCACTAAGTTGCTCAATAACCAATGCCAATACTCAAATAATTCTTTCTCAATAATTTCAAATGCTAAAGGAACAATAACTCTATCACAATCAAGAGTTACCATAATAAGTAACTTGTCTCGATATTGTGAGTACAAATGTGTAACATTAATAGAGATAATCGGTCATCAATATTTATAAGCACATATGCAAGGTCCAAACGCCAAGAATACATGATGCAACATAGCTTCACCCAAATCAATATGAAAATGACCATATTTAACAATAGTATCTAAAATAAATGAAAATTAACATATTAAATATTTATTCAAACATATAGAATAACAATAATATGAAATACATGTTATAGCATCTTACGTAGCTTTTAGATATGTTGGCAAGTTAAGCATTGAGGTTTCCCATATGCCATATAAATCTCGAATACCACGCTTGATTCCAAGCCATGCTCTCTTATATATTGGTTTAGTTTTAAGTTGATTTTTCATCAATGTGATTACATCAAGAAATAGAAAATATTAGGATTCATAATATTTGCTGCTACAATGACATTTGTTCGCACATTCGCATAATGAGTAAATCAGGAACTATTAGTGAAACATGTATAAGGTCCATCATACTGTGAAACTAGCCAAACTGATGTCACGTTATTGAAGATAACTCTGACACGTCACATGCATTTCACAATAGTTTCTCCATGCAAACAAGGAATTTCATATTGAGAATTACTTGATTTGTACACCTTGAAAGAACGCTTCAAACTTTTAATTATATAGAAGGATAAAACTATCTTCATTTATTCCTTATCTCTAAACTATTTCTTTAAGAGTCTCTCCACGTGTATCACTATAGTAAGTAAATTGAATAGATTCTACTGAAAAATTTGTAAACATTGACTCCATATTAACATCAAAATTATAATCAACCTCATCACTACCACCATCAAATGGCTCATTAGTATTATATAATATATCATTTTTATCAATAAACTTCTCACTATTAACTTTTTCTTTAGAACTTTCAAATAGTTTTGAAAAGTAGATATGATTTGATTGTACACTTCCATCTTCATTTTTTGATTCAATGCCAATATCAAATTCAACAAAATTATTTATATCTCTTATTTACATTTTCTTTGCAAATTCTAAGTTTATAAAAAGGTGGATACATGTGTTATAAAAAGGTTCACTATGCTTAGAAATTCGAAAATGAAGAAGAGTAAAATTGAAAATGTTTAATTATCTAATGAAATTGAAAGTCTTTAGTTGTTTTTTCAACAAATTTAATGCTATGATTTATCCATTAAGTGTTTAAGAATATTCAAAGAAAAAGAGTTCATCCCTATTTGATTCATTGATTTTTGAAAGAGGTTGGTATACAAAAATCTCTCATTGCAACCAAAAATGCTTCATAAAAATAGTATTATGAAAAGAAGAAATCAAATTATTTTTAATATGATTAAATGCCTCAGGAAAACTAATCAAATGCCAAAAGAATTCTTATGATATATATTCTTAATACAAGTGTTGCACACATGACTATATAATACTAGTGTATATATATATATATTAGAGATGAAAATTTCTTTTTGACATATGTGAATTTTTGGATCTATTATTTATTTGATGATGAATCAGATATGTTAGATGATAAAGCCTACAATATGATTAAAATTTGATGAATTACAAATTATTAATCCAAAAACAAAAAAGGGTTCATTTGACCAAAGATGTTATATTTAATGAATTTTCAAGTTTGGCTCGAAAAACTTTATATGATTCTATATACTTTATTAATTTTAAATTATTAACATAAGATAAAGAATGATGATCATGATAATTATTCCTAAAGAAAGCAACCACTTATTCTGAATAGTGAGGGTCAATAATCCACACCATACTTTTTATTATATAATTTACATCAAGGTGAACTCTAAATTGAATATAAACATTGTATTTATATTTAAGAAAAAAGATCAAGATAATATGTTAATCGTATGCATCATGTAGATGATTTCCTAGTCACAAGAAGCATGGAGTTTGAATATGAAAGCTTAAGTTGCATGCTGATATCCTATTCTTTGTAGCATTGGTTTGTAAATTTATTGAAGAGTCATGAAAAATACATCTTAAAGCAATTAAAGGAATCCTTAAATATTTGAAAGGAACAAGTGACTTAGGAATGTGGTATAGTGCAATAAATAAATTGAAACTTTAATGATACAATAATATAGACAAGACTCTAAATATGAATAACTCAAAAAAGACAAGTATATTTATGCTTTTCCTTAATGATATTGTCATAGTGTAGAATTCAAAAAAACACATAATTATCACTTTATTAACATTTTATGTTGATTATGTGGCTGCAAATACATACGTATGACATATCATTTGGCTACTTTATGTGATGTAGAATTTAGGATTTAGATGTGACTTGCCCTACCCACTAAGATTCATATTGACAACAAGTAAGCTATTGAACTTGTACACAATCCTATGTTTGATGCTAATCCTATTATGACTTGATTTCATTTTATCAGGGATTATATGAAAGAAATGAAGATAAAACTTTGCTATATCAAGAGTGAAGTTTAGATTGCAGACATTTTCACCAAACTACTCAAGATTGGAGAATTAATTTCATTAGAGATCTTGCTTGGTTTGAATAAGGAATTTTCATTTAAGGGAATTATTGGATGATAAACATGAATACACTAAAACATGGAGCAAATTTCAAATTATTAAAAGTTACGAAAATATGGATATTATAAATATTCTGGAATAAAATTAGTTTTTTTAGGAATTGTAACTATCTTATAGTAGTTTTAGGAACAAGATAATAATCATCTACTCTGGTATAAGTTTAATAAATCTGTTTGAATGCATGAAGTTTGATTATTAAAAATTATTTTTCAATCTTTATTCAATTCGCATATCTTTCCTTTATTTTTAACAGCATGTACTACATATCAAATAAAACTTTGAAATTTTTACCCTGTTTTCCATCCTCTTTCTTCAACATAAGTCACCTCATCTATATGCACACTGACAACATCTATATTTTCTTTTCAAATTGTTATTCATTTTCATAGACCTCTTTGGATGTAAGAAAAGCACTTTCATCCAACAATTTACATAGTAAAAATCTGAACCAAGGCTTTTTGTGTGCTTTTACACCTCTTTGAACATTAATTACATCTAAAACTTTTGACTACTTAAGATGAAGTGCATGTTGGTAGTTAGTATAACTAAAGGTGGATATATTGAAGGTTGTTTGGCAAATAATTATATGTTTTGGTATAAAAGCTATAATAATTTATTAAAAGACAGCTTTATCCTTCAATTACAATAAATTTTTAAAACAGAATTTATGAAAAATGCTTCTACAAGAAATAGAATAAATAAATAAATAAATATAAATATAAATATATATATAATGATTTTTTCAAAAAATAATTAGAACTCTCTCCTTTATTTAAAATCATCTGTCTTTTTTTTTTAATTTAATGACATTAACAAACATGAAACTCCTAAACCAATAACCTAACTAAATAAAATACCAAAAACATCATAAATGATCATTAACAGCATTTATTTTTATAAAATTACAGACCCTCATCTTTTATTTTATTAGAAACAATTCTTAAAATATACTTTTAAAGTAACACAATCAAACAAACCCTAAATATATATGTAACTACAAACCTATATCAGATTTCATAGTATTTCTAGGCCCTGTCAATAATCCCTTTCAGATTAATAATGCACAGGGATTATCCTATCCTATTCTATGGTAGCACCTGTAGCATGTGTATTTGTGAGTCTACTGGGCTTGGGATGGGATGCTTTAGAGTGCTTGATTGGTAAATGATTCTGTCGCATGTATCATAATATGGCACTCTGAGATTCTAGATGATGGACAAGAATCTTATGATGGCAAGTGTATTATTGATTCCCCATTCATGGCCTAGGTGACCATCCCTTAGATTCCTTCTCTATTTAATCAAAATATATCTGGATTCGATACACATCCAAGTGACTTTTAAAGCAACTTTTAAATGTGTTACATGGATTCAATAAACTACAGCGTAATTGTAATTCAATCATGATTCAATTATAGTTTTAAAAAACGAATTGTTCGATCACGATTTGAATCACTTGTACAATTAGTTTATTGTTTTTTTTTTTTGTGGTTTAAGACATTGGTATTAAACACTTAGCATAGTAGGGTTTTTTTTTTTTTTTTTTTGTGAATATGGCTGGATTGGTGCAGCACCTTGGAGCCCAAAATAATGGAGTATAGCATTAAACTTTCGCTCCATGTATTTACTTCTGCAACCGCTCCTCTGTTTTTTCAGGATCTATAAATTGTGCCTCAGTAAACTCATTGTTATCCTCGCAAAAATGGCTAAGTGGTTTGTTCTCTTGTTTCTTGTTGTGGTTCATGCAGCAGCTTGCATGGAAGCCGCTAGGGTTTTCCCTGGATATTTGGCTGATGAGAAGAGTTCTATGTACGTGGGAGGTCTGGGGGCGATGAGCGGCTTCGGCAACAACGGGATGCCGTTCGGCGGAGTGGGAGCGGGTTTGGGATCCATGAATGGTGGGAACTTCAACGGCGCCGTGGCCTACGCCGGGACCGGGCCTAATGGTGCCTATTCAGGTTATGGTAGGATTCCGGGCCATTTTACAACCGTTGGTAACCTTCCCAACGGCGTCACGGTTGAGAACGGTGGATTTCCGACGACCGGAGGGTTTTCGAATGGCGCCAGCTTCGGCGGCGACAATGGTGCTCTTCCCAACGGAGCCACGGTTGAGAACAGTGGATTCCCGACGGCCGGAGGCTTCTCTAATGGCGCCAGCTTCGGCGGCGACAATGGTGCTCTTCCAACGCCATCCCCGTGAGGGGATTCTTACGGTTCAGTATGGACGTGGGGTGGGAAGGAATGGTAAGTTTTGTGCTATTGTCGTGTCGATGGGGCTTCTTCGTCGTGCTTCTATTTGTCATATGTTGGATAACTATTGTGCTTACTAATCATGGCACTCATAAATCTCAAATAGTGCCGAGTTTGGATCTTGTGTGAAACAGTGTGACAATAAAAAGAGGCCTGAAACTAAGAAATGAGTTTGTGTGCAATCAAGGACTAAGTGTGTATTTGTTATAGCTCTAATTCAATCAAATTCTTTTTAGAAATGATTCTTAGACAAAACACATACTGATTCTACTACATATAAAATTGAAATATTAAAGTAATTTAGTTTTATTAAAAAGTTGAAATACTCTTATTCTAATAAAAAATGACATACTTCTAAAATATATTTGATCTATTTTACGTTCATTCTCTTTTAAATTTCAATAAATTATATTTCTCTCACTCCATCTTAGGGCTCAAGATGCAACTCCAAAAATACAACAAGTAATATTTTAATTTCTCCATTCCTGCTTAAATATAACACGAAAACTAGGTGTGATTACTCAAAATTTGGCCTCTACCTACTGCTCCCATTCAAGCCAAATAAATCTAACTAAGATTTGCCTCATTTACTACATTTATTCAATTTTAATTGGAAAAAAATCATTAATTGCATAATTAATGAGGTCACAATAGTAATATACTTCACCACAAATACTTTTTGATTCTACCGGTTTAGAGTTGGTGGACAAAACATAAACTATTCCAAAAAAAACTTCTACATAATCACTTTTTTGTAATTATTTTTAGAAACAACCAAATAGTTCCAAAGTGGTAAAGATTCACATCTATACTCGAGTGTTTAGAGTGTGTTCGAAGTAATTATGTTTAATTTTTATATATTTTAATTTTATCTTTTTTTATGATAAAATTAGAAATTCAAAATTTATGATTACTTTAAAAATTATTGAATTTGTTAAATCTCTGTTTCAATAATTCAAAAAGAGATTAATTAGATAAATTATTTTATCAACTCTCAATACACTTCTAAAAGACATTTATATTATCACATTAAACTATACAATAATTTAATCTATCAAATTTTATAATATACAATTTAACATATGAAAATCTACAATATAATTTTATGTTATATTAAAAAATAGTTTTATAGTTTGAAAATTGAATCTATTAATAAAATCTTAAAACTGATTTTATTTTACATAATTTGAAACAAAAATTAAAAAAAAGAATACACCCTTAACATTTTTATAAAACTAATTTTTAATATCTAATATAAATTTTCAGACAAAATGAAGGAATTTGAGATACCAACCATAAATCTTCAATATTTTTATATTTTAGATATTTTTTATTCTCTATTACTTGAGAAATAGGCGCCGAAACAATGTAGCTCATATCCTCCTCTTGCTTTTTTCCATTTGTGATTACTTATTGCGGAAAATAAAATGAGAGAAGATGTGCGTGACTCTAAAAATAGAAAAATGGAAAATGCTCCGTATACATAAAAATAATTTTTACCATGTAAAAATCTATGAATAAAAGCATCATAATTGTGTGTGTTCTTAAATGACACAACAATTTGAGATAGTATCCATCTTAATAGAGGGTAGATTTGGTAGTTTGTTTCAGTTTTAGTAATATGACTTAAAATAAAATACAATTTAAGAATTTAAATTTAAAATACATTAAATAAGTGAATTTAGTTGTATTAAATAAACACATATAAAAAAACTAACTTTGTTTTCAATACAACAGTGTAAAAGATTTTAATTTTTTCTTATACTAATTTTAAACTGTTTAATTTAAAATTTATTATCAAATACTTATATTAAATTAAATATACTTCAAAATCAAAACTTTTTACCAAACATCCCTTAAATGTTTAATACTTCCATTAATTTTAAAATGATTTATGAGATTTTTTTTCCCTTTTGCAAGAATGATTCATGAGATGGAGAACTACAACATACTACAATTCAGTTATCTATTTTGCTGTAAAAGCAAAAAACCAGGACCGCGTCAGCCTGGCCAAGATGCATCAGCTCTGCCAATTGGCTGCGCTCCACCTGCACATTATGCAGCGGCTAAGGCTCATAATCGCATGGCTCGCTTCCCTCATCCAAGGACGACATGCTGACACTGCACTCCGGACGCAAATGCATTTCACATGCCGCTCGGAATGATTCCATTTCCATACAGGAACCTGCACCCGAGAAGGTATTTCCCCGCAGATCCAAATGCTTCAGCTTCCCTGCAAACCAGGGAGCAAAGGCAGGCATTGGGGCATTGGCATTCTTCCAACATGCTGCTATTCATAGCTCAAAACATGCATGGTTTTAGGGGGGCGGTCACCTTTTGCAGCCTTGAAGCCTTGCGAGATGATTGACAGTGCTTCGGCAGGCATTGAGTTGGATCGCGCATAGACGGCAACTTTTTTGCGAGCACGTGAAAGGATGACGGACACAAACCGTGCTGCTTCAGTCCTGCCAACGTTGTTGCTGTAACAGGTAGCAGAAGAACGTCAAAGGGAAGTAGTCGCAAACCAGGGGGGCACAATAAGAAAAAGCTGACCTTATGTCTATGTGTTCAATGCCCAACTCTTTGGTTATTTCATTGGCTGCAGCGACAAAACCAGAGGGACCTAGGCCAACATATCCAACGTCGAGAATGGAGACGCCAGTGCACAAAAATTTTCCAAATGGCGACCCAAAATGGCTACGGAAACCCAAATCCATGGAGATTAGGAAAAAACTGGAAACGGTACAGAAATTATAGGTTCTCTCTGGATATTTTACCAAGTAATACAGTTATACCTGCCAAGACTGTTGCCTTTGAGCGAGAGCAAATTAAGAGGCGTCTTCATATTTGAAAAAACTTCTAGAAGTTCAGCCACATCCTTGCAATGAAGGCCACAGTTCTCAAGCTTCAGGTCAGAAAATGGCACGTCTCTGCTTGTAATCTCAGAAAAGTAGGTGATGAGGCTCCTGAAAAATCAAGCATCTATGTGTAAAAGTCTCACACGCAGAATATCTGTAAAACGTTGAGACTACCCTGAAACCATAATAATGTACTACGTACACAATGAAAAATATGAAGCCACATTATTATGCAGGAATTCTTTCTGACCTGATTCCATCTTCGAGGAAGTTATCGCTTAAATCGAGATTCTGCAAATTGTGCAGATGACGCAGAGTATGTTTCAGACAGGATATATCATCTTTTACTAAGTTGCAAGCCCTGCAGTATACCCAAAAAAAGATGATCAGACACTAAAATTTAGCTCATGAAAAAAAAAATAGTAAGAAAAACAAACATGGGAAAATTTAAACCTTAGATTGAGCACTCGCAATGACAGGTGCAACTTCCCCGTCCCAAGCATTGAGCCAGACAATCTCCACATCAAGCGTGAAAAAGAACCAGAAATCTGAAATAATATCTCAAATCAAAATGAGCCACAATTGACGTATTCAGCCAAATAAAGCAAATAGAAACTAACATTATTTTCGGAAAGGTCAAGAGAAGAAATACTAGTTGGAGCACCCAAGAGACAATTCAAAGTTTCCCTTGCAAAATTCCTGCCCAGTTGAGCATCACTTAAGGTTAAAGATAGTAAATACCTGCAGAAAATATACATTATTGTGAGGATAGAAATATAAAAACAGCTTCAAATATTTTGTAATGCATCTGATCTACACGTTTACCTACTTCCCAAAATGTAAAAAAGAGGCAAAGCCAGATGGCATGGGAGATGAATCATTTTGAAATAAACTTGATCTTTTAATAGTGAAATGCTCAACTCCATGTTGCTCAAGACCCTTCATGTGAAGTGAATCACAAATCGCATCCAACGAGGATGGAGAAAACTTGCAGTGGATAAAGTAAACTGATTTTATAGTCTCGCAGTTCTGATTCAAAAGTTTACATAGTCCTCCAACCTGAAACAATTAATAGGAAAAATTACATAGATACGACCAGATAGACAAAAAAAAAAAAAAATTGATATCATTCTCCACGTTTAACACCTTAAAGCATCCAGATTTTCATAAAATAAACAATGTCTCGTTGGAATGACAATGGAGCATGACACAAGGAAAACCTGTATCATACTGTTGAGAGTGCACTTAATATGAAAGAAAAATTAAAGATGTTTCTCACACGGCCATTAATAAAATAGTAACAATTGCAAATGCCTTACATCGTCATTCAATTTAATCCATTGGATCTCCAGGCTCACCAGCCTACTACACCGTAACAAGTCCTGCAGCAGGGTAGCAGGTCAAGAGCAAGTAAATATAGAGTACAAAATCCATCCTTTAAACAAAAAATGCAAACATTTAGGAATAGGAATTCAATGGTTTATAGTTATTTTCCAGTATTCTTAATTGTTACCAGCACCTTATGTGCATTTTTTTTTTGACTCAGGACCCTATGAACATTTGAAAACCCAGATAGGGAAATCCCAGGATCAACATTTATTCCTTTTTCGGTGTTCCCCCAGTTCGCTTCCACTGTTTATTTGAATTTTAAACAGAACCAGAAAAACATCATAGGAAATTTCAAAGATCAACTCACGCATTTTTCAGCAATAAAAAGAGGAGTCGGGAGCTTCATACTTCTGCAACAAAGACAACTATGTTGAACAAAATATAGCATCTGGTACACTCATTTGAATGAAAAGAAACAATGACATAAGAAGCAATTGGTAGATTTTCAGAAAATTCTGTGCATACCATTCATCCTCAATACCTTATGTAATTGTGAAACTGGATGCAATGATAAGAAAATTTAAGACAGCTGGGTGTTGATTTCACAAAATGATCGTTAAATCCAATGGACTGTAATATACAATCTGCACAAAGTAAAATACATATCAGGTGGTGCAGGCCGTGTCATCTGGAAGTCCAATAATTACTCCACCACTGTTTCTCAAATATCAAGCACAGGACAGGGTGGAGATATCTAGTAGCAGAGTAAGTGGCTCATGTCACAAGGAAACTAAGGGTTGAATGCAAGCTCACAAGAAGCAGTTGGGTTACAAGAGAAAATCTTACCTGGAATCTCAATTTCTCCAATTGAACCATTAAATGAAGGCAGCAAAGCTGTTTCTGCTACAGCTTCCACACAACTAGAATCAAGAATAATTTGTGAATCTCAAATACAAACAAGGCTATCATGATATTTCACTTGAGGAAGGTAGAATTATGGAGAATACTCATCCAAGTGTCTCTCCCAATACATTTGCTGCCAATCAACATCCGCTGGTTTTTCATAACAACGGGGCCAGCGGATCCCATAGAGTCTATCCCATGCAGCATCGAATACTTCGTTTCTGAGAAACTCAAAACATCATTTTGGCAGGGTTCTTATCCATCTGTCACACAAAAACATACTTAATTCTCTTTCAACCTTTTACGTTTCCGACTTTGTTGATGGTAATCATCTCCGCTTTCACTGATTCTGCTCACTTCAAACGGCCTGCGAAAGGAAATAAAGACCTGATAGATCACTGGGTAGCACGCGATCCGCAAACAGGGTAAGCATTTGACAAAAACCAGCTAATCAACAAGAGAAAGTCATTCATTTCACATATAAGGCAAAAGAAGTGCAATTCTAACCACTTGTCTTGCAGGTTCTGCAAAGCCAACGGAGTCAAGCACATTAGCACCCCATCAAGCAATTCAGGAGGGAGCCCATAAATACCAGAGAGAAGAATACAACCCTCAAGGTTTCCTGAATGAAATGCCCTCAGCGACATTACTGCTCAGGAAGAAGTGAAGAACTACGCTAATCATAAAACCAATTTTTGATTCATCATACGGATTGCTTTTTAGAGCATATTGTTTTTTACCGCCATTAACTTCATCCGCAAAATGCTGTCATACTCACCATTAACTTCATCCGCAAACGCGGCGATGCATAAATCAACTAAGCTGCGAACCGCAGACATGTCGAAGACTTACCGCCGAACCAAAAACAGCGTCATTCTTTTTTTTTTTTTTTTTTTGTAGAAACCCAATCCCCTAAACTAAACACAACGAGAGCTTCCAGAGACAAGAAATTTTTCAAGAAAATCAATCATCTGTCATACACCGGAACGAACTACACGACAATTTTAAGCTTGAGGAATGTTGAAGCAAGGCGTCGTTGGTGTGTCCCATTGGGCTTTCTTATTATAGGTTGGGCCTGACAAATTAAAACAAAATTAAACCAATTTATAATTTCCCAATTATTTTTTAAAATTATAAATAGGTTACTCAACACTTACTTTGAACGAAATAATCTACTTTATATTATGAGTGTGGAAATTGAGCTTTTTTGCGTGAGAAATTAAACAATCTTACCACATATATAAAACTCTTGTCATATAAGTAAGACTCTTGCCACGTAAACAATATTCTTACCTACTAAGTAAGACTTTGGTTTACCTTGAATATTCTCGCTTACTAAGCAACATTTTCGCCTAATAAGCAATAATCTCGCCAGTTAAGCAAGAGACTATTTATACTAGTGAGAGTTTGTCCATTTATTCTGACAAGATCCATTAATTATGCATTTGATGCTCGTGCTCCCTTTGCTCGAACAAGATCCATCAATTACGCATTTGGTGCATGTGATCTTATAATTGATAATGATGGGTTTTTTAATTTTTAAATTAATATAGTGCTCATAAAATGAATTAAAAATTAATTAATTCAACTATAAATATAGAATTCAATCAAAATCAATTCGTTCACTTTTGCAATTTTTAATTCTGTTTCTTTTTTCATTGAAGAGTTTGATAACATAGTAACATCTAATTCTCTTCCAATACACAATTCTCATTCTTCATTTTTAGAATCAGAACATGAGTCAATGACAGTTGGAAACATTGATGAAGATGGGTTTCAAGAAAATTTTGATATCGGTAATCAATTGTTACAAGTTCCTGTTTTACACACAGCAAGTTTGGGATATCAGTTTTCAGGTAATGCTTCTGAAAGATTGGCTATTTTATTTCAAATGGGAGAGATGATGTTTGCCAATGAATTGCCTATTAAACGAGTATATATAAACTATGATCTTGATAATCCTGTTTTAGAAGTAGGATTGAGATTTAAATCTAAAAAGTAAGCTTATTTTTGTGTTAGTCATTGGCACATAAATAAGTATTTTCAATTTTGTGTCATTAAAAGTAAATTAAAGCACCTTGTGTTAAAATACTATTTTGTTTTAGCGACTCAATGTGAGTCTGCTTAGTAGACGAGAGTATGCTTAGTAGGCAGTAGTGTTGTTTACGTGGCAAGAGTCTTGTTTATATGACAATAATCTTGCTTATATGATAAGATTGTTTACTTTTTTTACACGTGAATGTAAAAAATTTCAATTTCTACATTCACGATATAAAGTAGTTTAAATAACCGATTTCACGCACTTATTTGATCTACCTTTATCTATAATATTATTTTATTTTATTTTATTTTTTATTCCTCTTTTATTTTAATTTTTGTTGAAGACCCTTAATCGTAATTTTTATTTTTATAAAATGTTTCTATTTTTATTTTTTGAAAATTATTGAAATTCCAATAAAATATCAAGTTAAATAAATTGAATAATAAAGCCTAAAATCAGGTTTAATCTATCATAAAAGGTGAAATTTAAAAAAATAAATATAAGGTTAAGTTAAATTAAATTCGATTCAAGGTAATTTAATTTAACGTAAAAATAAATAGAATTCATGATCAGAATTTGACTCAACCTAAGAATTGCTATACTTCAATTTAATGTAACAATAAGGAGGCAGAATCCATAATTCTATTCAACTCAAACTCCATATAGAAACTATAAATAGAGCTACTTGAAAATGGAGGGGCCGTAGGTGGAGGAGATCATCTTGAGAAGCGTAGGGACCTGCAACAGCACAAACACGGCCGCCGGCACGCAGCCCAGGAGCACGATAGGCAGCAGAACGAAGGGCCTGCGGGCGGCTTCAACCAGCACCACGGTGCTCCCAAACGCCACCATCAAAAACACGATGGAAAACATGAGGGAGATGAGCCCTAAGATCACTCTGTTCGGAATCGCGTACACGAAGTCATGGGCGACGTACTGCGACGTGAAGATGGACAGAAACGACACCAGCGTCGTGATCGAGCTCACCACCGCCAGCGCATCCGAGACCATGAACACGGTGAAGGAGTTCCTGCGAGAAAAATTGGGGAGGCCGTCGCTGTTATTTCCGCCGGGGACTGTGATCGCGGCGGCAAATGCCACCGTTGCTATTATGGATGCCGCCACGGAGCAGGACGTTGCCATCGAGTTGAGGCGATTCAGCTCGCTTTTAGCGATCTCTGAATGCTCCTCGTTGAAGATCATCAGGGGAGTTTTTCTGTCTCTGTTCAGCCTCGTTTTCAGCTCAGGGTAGATTGATGCCAATTCCTGTAAACAACAAAACCTGTGTCTAAGAAATCGCTCCCATGGAACTCCTGAAAGGAAAGATTTACGTCACCTGGAACCATAGCAACTCGAGTTGCATTTTGAAAACAGCACCGGAGCCGAAATCATCGTATCGTGGCTCACGTCCCACCAGATGCAGTATGTTGTTATCGTCACTGTCCACTCGGTTCAAAATGTGAACCTTTTCTTGATAGTCCTCCAGAACCTTGAGCGTCTTTTCATGGCGATTGATCACTCCCAACTCGAAGAAATTGCGGCCTTGCTCGTCTTCGAAGTTTCGAGCGGATCGGCACCAGTCTCTGATCTCTTCCACCATCTCATATATCCCATTTGTCGCCGCATGAAGCAGTGGGTCTTTGAACAGGGCTTCCTCTTCGGTGGAAGATATTTTCTCACACAGCAACTCCACCAGTTCCATGGCATGAAAATGCTTCGCCTTTTCACGACGAACTTGCTTCATGGGAAACACTGGGTAAATTTATCATAAACACTTTCAGCCATGCAAAATCGTATTCACGTGGCTTTTTTTTTTTTTTGTTCGAGCTTACCGATCAGTTCTAAAGCGACCCAAAAGCATGCATATAGTTCCTCGCAAACTGCAAAAGCGTATAGGCTTCAGTCATTTCAGAAACGCAGGAAATCGGCAATGAACAAAAGGTCACGATTCACACCCCGGAGGATCCTCTTCTTTGTTGTGTTGGGAGTAGAGAAATGGTTTCTAACTAGTGAAATGCTGTCCATCACCATCAGCTTCTCTGGAACACCTTGAGAGGCAGAGAGAAACAACAAAAGCTTTAAAGGAGGTTGAGGTTGGGAGTAAGATATGAAGATTTCACAGAGAAGCTCACAGTTATATAGGACTGATTGGCACGAGCTGAGTTTCATTCCACTTGGGAATGAAGAAGAACTATGAGCCAACACATCCAAAGGGGAGGGAATATCCTCCATCTCAAAAGCCAATCGAGTATTGTACTCCACAATGTATCGAGCCAAATCTGAGCAATGCTAGAACCAGTTATCTCAGATTGGAAAATGAACATGGAAGCGCTATATCCCTCGTGGTTTCCTTACCGTAGCGCTCGGTTTTGATGGAGAACTCGAGGATCATGGCGTCTCTTGGCTCGAGAAGCATGCGTTCTGGACTTGTTTTAGACAGCAAGTACAGAGTCATCTTCTGGTGGGATCTTCGTACGGCAACATGTACAGGCAGCCAATTAATGTTGTTAAACACATTAGGCAAATTCTCATTCTTCTCTATCAGAAGCTTCGCCGCCTTGATGTTCCCATGCCACGCCGCCTTGTGCAACGCCGTGTTGCCGGAGAAGTCGCTGACGGCCAAAGCTTCACGCGACATAAGCGACACGAGCTTCCGGATATACCGCAAGCTCGCATCACTCATGAGTGCAACCATCAGGGGCGTATCTTCTCCACGCGTCACCCTCGCGGTGGCCGCCTCCTTGTGCCTTGTCTGAATCTTGATCACCGTCTTCCACTCGCACTCATCGACTGCGTCAATGAGTTCTCCCAGCCAGCAAGGAGCGCCCTCGCAACGCTCTGAAATCATCACAAATGCAATATAATTAGTCAATCAACTCGAATCAGATTCTCTATTCTCTAAAATAGTCACAGAATGAATATGTGGAACGATCGGTGAATATAAGCTGCACAACAGTCAACAGTACCATCTGCACTCTGCGAGTCTTCATCACTCTCAGATGATGAGGATTCGATCTCGAAGACGTTTATGAGATGTTCCGGGTTTGCCGTTATCTCCTCCCCTGAAACATAATTTGAATGCAGATAATGAGAACAAAGACAGTAACCAGATGATGCCGGAAAGTTCCACCATCTTGTTTGCTTGAAGCTTGTTGGGTCTGAGCTGGTGCAGAATCGAGGTTGACTTGGAGCTCTGGGGTTGAGACCATGGCTTCCTCTTGCAGATCAAGCTATGGCGGCTCTGTTGATCAGTCTGAGTCTGTTTTCTTACAATACATGGGATTCAGTGAAACCTGAACGAATCCATCGAGGGCCACTTCTAAATTAATTATCGTTTTTGAATAATTCATACGAGAGTGGTCCCACAGTAGTTGAAATCATTAGATTCTGCTTTTTGATATTAAAATGTTGAAAAAAAAGAAAAGATTCTTTTTTGGAGATGTTGGGTGAACATAATTTCTTTAATTGATTATATTTAATTTTTAAGTATTCTATTTTTTAATTATTATATAATAAAATCATAAATTCTGATTGTGTGATTAATTTTAAAAATTATTTAATTTATTATATTTTTTTAATAATTAAATACAATGTATATATAAAATTATATTATTCATTTTTTACCTAATTAAAAATATTTATATCATATAATTTAATTATTATATTTGGTCATCAACCTTAATCATGGTCGTTTTTTTGTAAGGGAGAGAGCATTCATTAATGTTGGCTCCCATGTTCAACCGTGGCAGTTGAGCAGATCTCATCTCCAACCAGAGGATCAGGTTTGGTGACACCTTTGACAATCTACCATTTTGTATTATTAATTTACTAATAATCATTTACTTTATTTTATTAACAATTTAGTCTTTGGATAAATAAGTGTTTTTGGTAAATTAGAAGTTGGGGTTATATGATTTCTTTATATAATTTTTTTTGCAATATAATTAATTCATATTTAATAATAAACTATTTATAAAATAATTATTTAGAAACAAAAAGCTATTTTAAACAAAACCTTAATCTTAAAGATTTCATCTATCACTACACACTCTTGTAAGGAATTTCATCTATCACTTCAAACTCGTTAATACAAAAGATAAGAAATTTCAACTTAAAATCAACAACTAAATTGACAAAATTTGACCAGAAAAAAATATGCATGCTAACCTATTACAATATCCAACACTGAATCAATCTTAATTAACAAAACTAAAAATACATAAAAAGAAAAATTCATACAATACAATAGATTTGGACTAAAAACAAAAACCCATACACAAATCTAAATATTCGATATTGCACTTGGATGTGAGATAAAAACCAAAGCAAAATACAAATATGTGAAAGGAAAATAATAGTATAACATGATAAATGAATATATTTTTGTTTTGAGAAATAAACGTGCAAAATTTAAGTAAATAAGTAAAAATAAGAAGATATAAATAAGCCAAAACTACTTATCATACTTACTATATTTTGTAAAAAATAGTAGTAGTTGAGAAATTAGAAATAGTAGGTAGAATATTTTTGTGTTCCAAATTATTTTTCATTCTATTTTTTAAAATTAAAAGTAAAAAAAAATAGTTTAGAACATGCCCTTAATTTTTTTCAAATTGATTGCTTTCAAATCTTGTTTTACATCAATAAACAATTCTTTAACCTTAGTTTCAATGAACTCTTTAACACAAGTAGTTTCATCCATTCCTTCCATCCTCCACGCCTTCCTTCATTTCGTCTTCCACTAGAATGTGGCAGCGATGAATTCCGACCATTCATATTCAACTAAGGTAATATAACAAAAAAAGGCAGATTTTATATTAATTAAGGTAATGAGAAACTAAAAAAAGAAAGGCATTTGGTGTCACCAACTTCGCCTTTTGTAGCACGGGGGAAGTTGATTGATTCTATACGTACCAAATATCCGTACATCAAGAATTGTTGACAAACGCAAAGCGGAATAAAGTGCCTAAATCATTAAGGTCCATGATTAAATTATTGTCAATAATTCAATGAATATTGGACTATGGAGGACAGTCGTCAAACAGGAATAAAAATAAATAATTTAATAACACTAGAAAATCGAAGTATATCCCAACAATATTAAACATAAGATCTACTACAACCAAAACTATGTTTAAAAAAATCACTTCAGAATTGATTTTAACATAATTAAAAATTATGATAGAATGAAATTAATATATATTTAAATTCATAATAATTATTATAAAATAAATTCATAATTGGAATGTAAAAAATAAGAATTGATTTTAGTAATTAAATGACATATTTATTCATATTTATTAATAATTGTATTTGTAATTATTAATTTCGCCTTTATTAAAATCTTTGAGATGAACACAATAAAACATTTAGATTAAAATTGAGCCTGATTACTCTGCTCCGAATGATTAATCCTATAATAAACCCAACAATGTGTACATTTAATATAAATAGTTTTAACGTATTTGATTGTCGTGACATGTTTATTCAACACATCTTATCACATAAGGTAGTGAAATTAATATTCATTGTGAAGGGTGGGGGGACAATCGGGATTGGTTGGATGTGGTTCCGCCACGTAAGACCTTTTCTGCTGGGGGAGGATCATGCTGGATGGATGTGTCGCCATCATCTTCATCATGCCATGTGCATGTGCAGCCTCATTAAACCATTCGTCTTCAATCTTTGACTTTCCTATTAAATGCATTTGTTTGCCATGATCGGCAAGTGTTACGATCGACTAATTTTAAATGTACCAGTATTTAAAATAAAAAATATTATTAAAAAATAAATATTTGTCTAACAAATTAAAATTTTTGAAGAATTTTGTTTTTTTAGGAAAAGCGCTAATATACATAGCAATCACTTGACGAAAGTTTAAAATGTTATTTTAATAAAAATTTATTGAATACGTATGTATGTATGTCCAAAAATTTGTCTTTTGTATACATGAATTCGTATAAAACAGAATAATCTATGCATGTCGCAGTTGATTCGAATTCAACCATAATCTAAATAATAGCTAATAATATCCCATGGGAAATTAAGATTTTCAGATTTACTATAAAAGTAAAACAAATAATAAAATATCAAAGACTTCGAAAACGGAAAAAAAAATAAAAAGGGGGCAACTACACATGACTCCATGCGAGTTAAAATTAATGATAGAATAAAGACAATGCATCTACGTTTCAAGAATGTAAATTTACGACGGTAAATCTTAGTATATGTATGGTAACCTTGTGTGTTATATTGTTCAAATACTCATTTTTTGAGTAAATGAATGATATATACATATAAAATGGTGAAAGTTAATTATATTTATATTACATACATACTTAAAATTTTATTATCAAATATCAGATGTTATATATAACTGAATATATATATATATATCCAATTATATTATATTTAAACATACTTATAATCTAATATCAAACAACCACTTAAACATACTAAAACTACTCATGCAATCCTTGGGAGTATTCCGAAAACTATTATAATATATTATATTTAACAAAAATAGTATAATGAAATGAAAACATCAATAATAGTTTTTAAAATAATATCGACCTAAATATCATCTTATTCCGAAAAGGAGACTTTTGTTATTTGTGAGATGAAGTAGGATGAGGGAAGGCTACTATTCGGTGGCAATGCAACAAGATGACATTTTGATCATACTCTGGAATCCAATGCGATGATGGTCGACAAGTTCATCGGGAACATGTACTTCTCCGACCCGGATATCATCGTCTCCACGATCAGTCGGCACGCCTTTTCCGTGGGGTGAAACGGGTCCCAGAACGCATATTTATTCCGATCAGGACACAGATTCGACGTCGGGTTGCAGATCCCCATTCCGTTGAAGGGTCCCTGTCCACAGCATGCCACCTTCGACGACACGAACCCTGCCATGGCATCACAGGTTCGTTATTCCGGCCGTTTCATTTGAAGCCGCCGTCAGTGGTGTGTCTACTTACCGAAGTTTTGGGGGTAGTCGATGAAGTCGTTTTGCTTTGCGTGGGCGTCGGCGGAGATGAAGACGTCGGAGCCGACCTCACGGTTGAGTTCGCTGACCATTTGGAGGAGTAAAGGGTTGAAGATGGCGGCGGCGCGTTGTGGCTCCGGCGCGCATTTCCCGTTCCTGGTCTGCGATAGCTGGGAGGGCACGCACCCTAACGGCCCGGTGCCGGTCACTAGAACCCGCCTCGCCCCCAATTCGTAAAATGTCTGCGGCACACAAATTAGTAAAAAAAAAAAAAAAAAAAATCTCAAAATTTATATATCAAGATTTTTTTTCTTTTTTTAAATAATATTCAAAAAAAGTTACCATTAAAATCTTTCTGTATTCGGTGATGAGGAGGACGGAAAAATCCTGGAGATTGTACTGCGACCTTCTATATGAAGAAAAAAAGTAATTATTAACAAAGTCGTTGCCTCCAAGGGTACTCAGCACAAGAGCCCCATTCACGAGCGATTGCATCGCATCTTCTCCGATCATCGCCGCCACCCGCCGCTGATACTCCCGGAAAAACTCAATCTGCTGGCTAATCCTGATGATAGTCACCTGCATTATCCAAAGACACTCAATTCATTCGGTAAACCGTTGGCATCGAGACGAGAAAAGAAAAAAAAACGGCGGATCAGGACGCGTACAAACTGGACACCGGTGTCATTGAGAATCCCGATCCCGGCAGAGGCGAAATTAGCCCCGACGAGCAACCTTTCTCCGTCTAACTCGGGGCTCAAGTACGGAAGTGTCGATTCGGCGCCGAGAGCTTGACCTGGAAGCGATTTATGTCAGGAACATTACAATGCGGTCGAGATCTGAGGGAATTTACAAAAAAAATACGTACTTATGAGATCCGGAATGTTGTATCCGTTAGAGAATCGTCCCGTAGGGCGGTGCGTGGGAGGATAATCGATGCCGTAAGGCGGAGAATCCGCTCTAGCAGTGGTGAGCAGGTAGTTGTTGTTGCCATTATCGACGAGAGAGTCGCCGAATATGAAGAACGCGCGGGCGTCCGCCGCAGGCAGCAGCACCGCCGCCGCGACTGCTAGAGCAGCCAAAAGTGGAATCCAGGAAGATGGAGAAGAAGGCATCTCGTGTCAGACGAGTAGGCTGCTGCTGCTGCTACTGCTACTGAGCATGTGAATGTTCAGGGGCTTTTATAAATGGCGCTGTCGCTGTGCGAATTTAATGGAACCAACTGCGCAGCCCCGGCGCTGCCTCCATCAACTCCCAGAGCTGGCTTGTTGATGATAACATGCACACACGATTCCTGTCCAACCTAATTATATTTTTTTAAATCAATTTTTTTAATTAATCAAAGTTTGATTTTTTTAATATATTCTAAACAATTTATCCAATAAAATGTTATTTTAAATAAAGCATTAATTATATAATTCAAATATAGGAATTTCGAAATTAGATTTGAAGATGTGCGTGTTGTCTGATCAGATAACATATGCTTGTAGCGTCTACATTTGGAAACATTTGTCTCTCTAATTGGCGATTGATATGGGATTTGGTCACTCCACAAATGAACTCCCTGATGGCGTCTTTATTTCATGGGCCATGGGGTTAGGTTCGGGACGACTTGAGAGTCAACAATTAGATTCATTATCATACTTTATCAAAATTTTTAAAATAAAAATCTTTCATATTTAATAATAAAATTATTTTTAAAACACCTCTTCAAAAATTGATATTTCGATAATAGTAAAGCCTCAATTGTATTGAACAGATGTTCTCCATTCATTAACTTGAATATACTATTGTGACATTAGTTATAAATTACTAACAAAATCAGATGATCATCTAAATCTCGGTATTGAAACAAAAATGAAAATAATAAGAAAATATCATCTAAATCAAGTGTGTAACATTCTCGTTTTATATGATATTGTTCGTTTTGAACATTTAATCCTAACGGTTTTATATGTTTCTCTTTTAAAAAAATACTTCGTGTAAAATTAAGAAGTTACTAATATTTAACATTTTCTTTTCTTCTATAACCAATGTGTGATATGTCACAAAACATCTGATCTGCCTTAAAAAATCATCCACTCGAGGTATTTATTTATCTATTTATTTTCCAGTGGTTTTTGACAATTTCAAACCGACAATATTTTCCTACAGTTGTCCAAGAAAATAATAATAAAAATTGTCCATCTTGATGCAATTTATTATTAGGGTAATGTGAAGGTAAGATTTAGGTACAAGTTGTGGTGTCCGATGTACCTAGTTTTTCATGCTATTTATGAAGTGTGCGTCTGTCCGGGGTCCATGCCTCATCAATACCACATCACACAGTTACTTACATGTGTCCGGTCTCTGTTACGGCAAATCGAGGCTCACCATCCTCACCTTGTGTTCCCTATATTTATCTTGATTTTGAAAAATTAAAAGATGTGAATTTCCAACTTCTTAAAAATGATATATGCTTCTAAATTTTTAGGTTTTTTTGAATAAAAATACTTAATTATTTATAATAAAACTGTTTACAAAAATATTGAAAAAAATATAAATTGTTCCAAACAAAGTTTTAAATGTTTTGTGTTGGTTTGGTTCCCTCACGAGATGTGTTTTAAGATGGGAGGAGTAATCCAACGAGTCGAATCCATTAATTATTATTTTAGATATTAATTAGAAATAACATGTTATATAATTTTTAAATTTTTGAATTTACTTTTTTGTAATGTCAATTTTTAATTTTTTATTGGTTATATTAACTATTTTTAAGCACAGGTCCCGTCCCAATCGAGAACCACTCGACTGTCGTGGAATTACTGAAGCTGCTTTCGCGATGAGAGTGGGTCCATGCATACCGGCGGATGAAATTGGTTTTTACATTAGAAGTTTTCTTCATTTAAGCTAAATAAAAATTATATAAACAAATTAAAACATAATATCCTTATTTTAAATCCATTCAAATTGAAAATATTTCATTAACATAAGATTGGAAAAAAACATTGGTCTACCTTACTTTTAACATTTTTATTTTACTTTGATTTTCAAATGTTTAAAAAAATAAGTAGGACGCTTTTAGTTCCCTATATACCAATTTGGATGTGTGAAAAATTATTTGTATGGAAAGAAAATTGTTTTTGAAATAATTTTTTTCAAGCACTCAGATAATTATAAATAGGATGTATATTTTACTAAATTATAATTTATTAAACAAAGTAAATAAAATTATTTTTATTTTGTCAAAAAAGACCATACATTAGATGTATATGTGTTCTGCACATAAACCACTAAGTAGTACACATGGAGTTCATGTGAATTTGCAGTGTAATTATGTTGTGTGGTCGGCAGACCAGACCTTGCTACTTCTCGAAACTGATGTCTCCAATTCAGAATGTGCAAATCTGAAAAAAGCTATTCCAACACATGGAAAGAAGGGCTAAATTGGCCGTGTTGATGTACTTTCAGAAATTATGTTTTGAAAATAGTTTGTAAAATACATGATGTTTTGCAAACTATTTGCAAAATACATGTAATTTACAAATTAAAAATATTTTAAAATATATGTATTTGCAAGAAAAATTATAAAAATATGTGTATTGTAGTATATTATAATAATTTTTATATAATTATACTATATGAAAAAATATATAATATTTAATTTGATATTACACTAAATATTAAAAATACTTTATTTTTTATTTATTATATACAAATATGAAATTAATATTAATGTACTAAATTTCATTAAAAATATTAATGTTAATATTAATATTAATATACAAATGAAATATTCATTTGCAAACCTAACCAGATTTAACATAACATCAGGTATTTTGCAAGCCATTTGCAAAAAGTACATGTATACACCTAATTAAAGGAGTTCAGAGGAGGTTTGAATTAGAATCTTTTACCTTGTATTCATGGCCAAATTTGCTAAATACGTGTGTAAGAGGAAATAAGTTGACAAAATACCGTAACTTTTTATTTTATTGATATCTTATATGGATTACAATTTTTCATTTGCAATCTACCGGAACTTTTTGACTAAATTTGGTAGATATATGTATCAAATGATAGAGATTAAAAAAATACTGTAAATTTTTATTTTATTGGTATTTTATATGAGTTATAATTTTTCATTTGTAAATTACTTATTTTTTATTTTTTTTTGTAAAATGACATAAATCTATAAATTACTTTGTACAATAATACGAAAATAAGTTTAATACCACAAATTATATATTTTGTTTTATGAAAATCCTTAATTTTTTTTATATTTACATAATGCTCTAATTTTCATTTATAAAATACCACATTTTAATTAAATTCTAATTATTATTTAAATTCTAACTATTATATAATAATAAAAGCATACTTTAAATTAATATTGAATTTTTAATTTAATAGAATTATAAAATATCTATTAATTCACTTTTTTTAAAAAAAATTATTGGATTGATTGTTTATTTTAACAAGCAATGCCAGAGTTGGGCATTATGAACATGGTAAGTAGCGCCCACCTATGGATGTTGCATACATGACATCATCAGTTATTTCATTTTATTAATATGGTTTTTGTATATAAATTTTTTAATTTTTAAATTTACAATAATGAATGTTAAAGTAATATCTTTAAAATATAAGACTTGAAAAAATTTAAATATTACATAACAAAAAAAGTTTAAAAACATTTAAAATACAAATTGAAATTTATATTATTCATTTGATTTTTATGATATCCGTTCCCACTATCTTCCTTCACTTATTTATTTTCATACTATCTTTTACAAATCACAGTCACACAATATAAAATATTTGTTTTCATCTTTTATGTTAAAAGACTTCTTTAGTATGAATCGTATCAGTTTTTTTCTCAACTTCTCGACTACAAGTGGTGCTATCATTAAGTGAAATTTGACAATCTCATATAATAGGCATTGTATTTCACTTTTAAGTAATTTTTTTCATTAATTTCTCTTCTAATTTTTTTTTCATTAAAGGATAATGAGTAAGGTTCTTGTCAAAGTGTTCTACGGAGGAAATCTAATTCAAAATGCATCTGGATACATTGCATACGATAGAGACCCTGTGAAAATCATCAAAGTGAAATGCACATCTATTCTTGATAAACTTATTAAAATTATAGATGAGACCCTCCAAATATCACCCTTGTATTTTCAATTTACCTTAAATACAAAATTCCATGATGCGGAATCCAGAAATACAAATTTTATGGAGATTTCAAGTACTGACATATTACATTATATTTTATCACCTACCAATTCGGAGTATGGAATTGAATTGTTCATCAAAACAAACCCACGATGGGAGTGGACTTCTAGTAGTCATGCTCCATGTGAAATTTAGAGAAATTTTAAGGTTTTCGATCATAAGTTGTGATATAAAATGACATGAAATTTTTTACAATTGCAGATTGAAGGTTCAAATTAAACGAACAAACTAGTAAGGAGTGCAACAATAACAGTTATCCAATACAAGACTTGGATGCGCCATTTGATCCTTTTTGGGAGTTTTCGTCTCGATATGGTTAGAATTCCATCTTCACATTCTTGTGTTGATTAAATTCTTTAATCTCTTTCTATTTTTTAACATTACTATTTTCTATTCAATATTTTGTATTTTAATCTTTTATTTTAGGTGATCATGAATATGTTTCAGATGAGATATATGATAACAGAGGTCACGTAAATCAAACTTATGAGACCTCAACGGCCCCTATTGAAAAGTCTGATTTAGAGGGGGCGATGTATGCTGATAATGAACCCTCAGATATCAATGAATGACTCTGAGGATAATGAAATTCTGGTGATTTCTGATCATCTATCATAAACTTGTTTTGAAACTCAAATTAAATCACCGGATTGAATGGACTTCTTATATGTTGATGATATTGATATATCTGTTTACAATGATTTCTATGTTGAGGGATCCAATCAATTACGACAAGGGATGTGATAAACGGAAATTCCTAGTGTCGTTGCAAAAATAGAAAATTCGTTATCAAATAAATTTATAATCTCTAATCCTCACAAAATACATATTAATCTGAAAATGCACAGTGGAATTCGGGGTCGATCACAAGGAGCTTGTGCTTGCCTTGTATTTCAGCAAATACAGAACTCAAAGTAGGTAAGTCTTAGTCTAAGCTCGGATCAACAGTGGTAAACAAGTTCGGTAAACAAGATCGGTAAACAAGATCGGTAAGCAATATAAGGTCTTAACGCTAAAGTAACAGGTACTGGTTTTGTCTCAGAATAATACTAACGTGCCTTAAGGATCTACAGGTGATGTGATGCCAAAATTTCTAATTTAATCTACCATATTCCTATACTCACAACTTCAAATAACCTAAGTCTACCCGGGTCATTCACAATATTTTCGGCTAAGTTAGTCCTCCATATCATCACCAACCTTACAATTAGGTCTACCCGCATGCAAAGCATATAGAACTAAATCTACCCGGTTCTACTGGTTCTACCCCGGACTAATACCTACTGCTCCCGTCTTGATTTGTTGGTCTACCTCTAAATCAAGCATCTAAGTTGTAAAGCTACTTGTTCCCCTCATTAGGTCTACCCATGGTTTGATAAAAACAAGAGCTAAGAAACTAAGGTTAATTTTACTAAGACTCCTAGACCCACACCACCATGCTTCACCTTAAGGCACTCCTAGGGTTTAGTTAGTCATGCTTTGAAGGTAAAATGTAATGGCATTAACATAAAATAACGAAAATGTTGAGAACATTGTGCAGAAGTTTAGTGCAGAAGCTAAGAACATAAGCAAATGAAAATAAGACAGCAAAGTTTCTAGATTCCATCTGCCACTGTTCACAGGCCGGAACAGTGGCGCTGAACTGGGTCTTAATCTTCTTCCTTCAAGCTGGTGGTTCTTCTCCAGAAAAATCGCATTTCTTCCTCCTTCTTCGTGTTTCAGTTGGGGTGGGGGGAGAAACCCCCTCGTGTGTTTGCCCCCCTTGAAAATTCTGGGGTGAACTCCCTTTTCTTTTTTGCGATTCTCTCTTCTCAGCTTTCTCTTGCCTCCGACTTCCTAAGGCAAGTACATTCTCTGACAGATCTACTGCTCCAGGCCCTGATTTGCAGACTTTCGCCGTGACAGTGTACTCATTGCCCCTTGCACCCTAGTGACTTGCATGAAATCCAGATTTTTCCTTGATTCTTGGGCTGCTGCTGCTAGACTCCAAAATCGGGTTAGACATGGGGTGGGCTAAATCCTTTGATTTAGCCCACTAATTACACCAAAAATCATATTTTCCCTAATCAAATAAAAATACTTAAAACTATAAAATTAACACTTAAACATAATTAAAATCTATGATTTTTCTTATCCTAAAACATTAAAATTTGTGTGTTATCAGGATGCTTTTTTTTAGATAAACAAACAATTATTGATGCAGTTGCTCTCTACAATACTTCTATAGCACATCGAGAGACCTGCATGGTGACAAGTGATAAAAGGACATATGCTTGCATTTGTCGTCAGATGAAAGAAAAAGCTTCTAATTATCCATTCTATCTCTGGGCAGGATTTCAGACACGATCTAACACTTGAAAGATCTCGAAGCTTGTAGAACCGCATACATGCGATGTCACAGTTGATCTTGTGACATCCAATGTTAATCTTACAATCAAGTTCATTGCACCACGTTTAGTTGCACTTCTGAATGAAAAGATAGATGTTAAGTTTGTGCAAGCCTATGTAAAGCAGTAATGGCATTATGAGATATCCTATTGATAGGCATGGGCTTATATAACCAGAGCCTTTGAGATTCGTTATGGAACATGGGAAACTTCTACTATTGAGCTACCGCGATATCTAAGAGAGCTTCGCACTCAAAACTTAGGCACAATTGTAATATGGCATCATAGTCGTGATCTAGATGGGAAGAAGGTGTTCCGAAATGTGTTTTGGGCTTTCAGGTTTGCTATTGAAGGATTTCAATATTATCGATCCGTGCTTTGTGTTGATGCGACTCACCTATACGGATGATACAACTACAAGTTGTTGGTTTGTGTTGCTATTGATGCTAGTAACTGTGTCTTTCCCGTCACCTATGCATTCGCATATGGAGAATAACCTGAGGATTGAGAATTTTTCTTTTGTAATCTCGCCAATCATTTTATTTATCAAAGGAAAAATGTATGTATTATCTCTGATCGTGCTTATAGGATTATTGGCGCTTATGATAATTACAAGCACTTTAGCCCTCCCTATGGCATACATCGATGGTGCAACTTCCATATCAAAAGAAATTGTATGTCGCATTGATAGGATATAAATCGGATGATATGTCAGAAGATCTGACAAGGGCAGTATGGCTCAGTCTGAAGAGTAACTGAGTCATGGCAGAATGGACAGCGATTGTCTGAAAAGCAAGATTATAGCACAAGTGCAGAAAGGTAGCCGACATCTACAAAACTCATGATTCAGTCGGGCCGGTCTCCCCCATAAGTAGAAGAAATTATAACGGAGAAGGGGTTGGATCCAAAGCCTCCCATTTGTACTTTCCATCACCACATCCCGCTAGTAAGAAAATCTTCTCCGGCGAGCTCCAATAGCTCCGTGATTTTTCCGTCTTACGACGGTTTCCACGTTAGAAATATCGGCCTGGATTCATTTCACCCAGTCAAACCAAACAGATCACGAAAAAAATATACGAAAGTGGCCTTTCCAGTCACCTCCATAACCGAAAAATCAACCCGGTCCACTCAACCAATTTTCACCCATAACAAGCATGTTCATTCGAAATCAAAAGGTTTGGAACAATAGATCAAAAGAGTTTCCTATGCTAGAACCGAAACTGATTTCAATATGGCTATGAGCGAGATAGCAAGACATTCGATTGATGTCTGTCACTATTTAGAAAGAATACCCAAAGAAAAGTGGATATTGCTTTATGATGGTGGACATCGATAAAACGTTTTTGTTGTTTGTTTTACTTACTTTAGCTAACATGTTTTCTTAAAATATAGACACACACTCATGACTATAAATCACGTTGAGTGTATGAATAACGTTTTACGATCAGCAAGACGTTTACCTCCAACCGCACTTGCAAAAGTTATACGAGTTGCAATTTAGTTTCATTATTGAATAAATTTTGATGTTACCATAACTTTGTAGGTGACCTTCGAAAAGACACGTGACGTTATAGATCAAAGGCACTATCAAGGCAGAAAAAAGGTGTTCCCTTGGGACACAAAATCCACGTGAAGTATCAAGAAACATCGAATTAATTAACAATGTTTAAATGCATATCATATAATGTGAACATGCAAACATGTGAGGTACAATCTTGGGGACATCATTCCATGCGAATATATAGAGTCAATGTTCGAGATCAAACGTGCGATTGCGGTATTTGATTGATAGAGAGATATCTTTGTTCTCATACGCAAATGGTAAGCTCTATAAAATTAGTTATTACTATTATTTAGGAATTTTCAATCTAATTAATATTTTATTCCACAGGGTTGTCACCAATTCCATTTAAATCCTATACTGAAGACAAGTGAGTATTACCTGAAATCCACACACGGCTAACACACAAAGGCGTTTCTGGATTCCCAGCACTGCTTCGTGTGTTAACAGTGCTTGGAAAGTAGACATTAGTAATACATGTTTAATTAATTAAAAATAATGTCATTCCAAAAATTGCAAAAAAAATGTCATTCTAGGCACTACTTTGTTTATTATTAGTGTCTGAAAATTCTGTACACTGCTAGCACACGATGCAATGTCTGGAAATTTTTTTTTTTAATTTGGTTACATATTATTTCCAGGCACTGCATCGCATGGTTGCAGTGCCTTGAAGTTTCCAGACATTGATAGAACGCGATGCAATGTCTGGAAATATTTTTTTCATTTGGTTACATATGATTTCCAAGCATTGCATCTCGTGGTTGCAGTGCCTAAAAATCATTTTTTCTAGTTATTTATTAGCTATTATTAAGTGTTAATCTAGTGCTAAGTCGCCCAATTTGGAGTCTTATTATTAATTATTTCATTTTTATTGGAAAATTTCTATTTTCCTATTTTGTATATATTTTATGTCTTTTTTCTCACACTTTGACCGAGACATGTCAGGAGACTGTTGTTGAGTGTTGCAGGAGTATTTCAGGTGGTCAGAGTCTAACTTTTCGTGCCTTGTACGCAACTTGGAACAATTGTGGGCGGAAGACTGAAACTGGTCAAGGCCCCTTACTTACGGCATGTCAGAGTCTGCAGCAATAATTGGACGCTAACTTGCACGCAAAGGAAAGCTGCTGGTGCATGCAAGATAGAAGGAATGATGGGAAGGGGACACAAAGGAGTTTTTGCACGTGGGGAGTCATATAAAAGCCATTTGGATTACTTAGTTTCGGACTTTTGAACAATTTCTCTTGTACTTAGAACTTTTAGGTTTCTCCTCCTCTTCAAGGAGGAAGAACACTTAGCTTTCATTTACGTTTCTTTTTCCACGGGCCTTTGTGGCTAAAACTCTTTAGTTTCTGGGAGTAGATGAAATTTACTTCCAAGTCTTGAGTAATATACTCGGTTCTTCGCTGAATTCAATTCGGATTCTGCATACTTCCACGCATATTGTTGCAATCTTTGTGTAACGACTCTTACTCAAGGTCCGTGAGTAGCAGGCCACTCCCTGCGGATTTTGGTGAAGATCAAAGTGAAAAGCACCAACTCCAACCCTATCGGTTCGAGGGAAGTAGCGGATTGTTTGTGGCCTAGGTACCGCGACAGTGAACAGGTTGTGACCTCTTACTTGCCATTGGCCATTGGCAACAGCTGGGCACACGCGCGCAATTCGGTTATGAAGGCAATCGAAGGCAATCCTCTTGTCTTCCTAATAGTCCAAAGGGGAGTCAAATGAGGCTATTCCCGTGCCTCCTTGTCAATCAGAGTGTAAGGAAGAGTAAGCTATTCCTTTCTCCTATAACCAGCTATTCGGAAGAAATCAAAGAAAACCGAGGCGAGGATAGACAAAGGAAGGAGATAAAATCTTATTCCCAGTAACTGTGTCCCGTAGTCCAGGCCATTACTTAGATTGAAACTTTTATTTATGTACTTCACAAACCCCCTTTTACAAAACCGTGACATTTTCTAAAAGTTTCTTACAAAACACTTTTCACGAAAACAACTCCCTGTGATCATTACTCGTACTACACTTTTTAATGTTTTACGTTTTAAATATTTAAAATTTGTTGAGAAAACGATACGCAACAGTGGATAAAATTGATGGTGAAGAAATCACGGATTTAGCTCTTGAAAGAATCGGAAATGGAGGATTTTTTGTTTGTACAGAACATTTTCGATGTGGTCTATGATTTCCGATTCATCCTTTCGTGGTAAAAGTGCTACGAAAATTGAAGCTTCCACTTGGCATATGCGACACCACCATCAATTGCAAATATATTGGGCTTCGGTTATATTTGTGAGTCATATGGATTTCCGTGTTCAGTAAGTGCATTCTTCAGTCTAATTCTTTGCAAGCGAGTTACAAATTCAAACCGGTTTTCTATCACTTGCAAGCAAGATTTTTCTATTATTGTTGAAGGATTACAAATATATTATGGTGCATGGTGGTCGAGTTTCATATGGGTGATACCACGAATGAGTACACAAATTCGAATTAGTACAGGAATAATTGGAGACCTCGATTCGGTTGGAATTGCTGAAGATATGTTTTAATTATAGTAGTGTTATAATTTAATCTATTTTAGTATATTTTTTAATTTTCGGTTAATTGTTTATAATTTGATTGATTTATATTAGTTAAATTACCATGATTATTTTTATGAAGGTGTCAATGAATTAGATGAAGCGTCAAGAGTTTCTTTGATTATCTTGATTCACAGTAAACAATTGAAATGGTCAGAAGTTTAGCCACCATTTATGAAAACTCGAAGTACTAGACGTATTTGGTATGGCACTAAAAGGAATGCATCTAGACAATAACAATCTCTAGAAATTCTGAATATCGAAAATGTGCCATGAGACGTTCAATAGCCTTATGATACTTCATCTTTCACACATGTTGACACTTTAGTTGAAATGGTATGTATGTTACTTATTTTTAAATGATTTATATAAATTACATATTTTCTTCTCATATTTACTATTTTATTTGTAGTTACAAAGGGTACAATTGGAGTTATTGGAGCCACAATCAGAGATAGAGAAATTGACTAGTACTCTTTGTAATTATAAAGAAAGAACTGGAAGCTTGATTGCGCAACCTAGCTATTTTTCCATGATGTTCCGGAAGTTACTTGTTTTAGACATTTGTGGGGTACTAGCCGATGTCATATATTATAGAAATAATGTACCTCCAATTATGATTAAGGGACAAGGAGGTTAATATATTTATTTGTTTCATTTTTTGAAATTACATATAAGATTAACCATTTTTGTTTTCAATGTATTTAAAACCATATTCTAGATCTTTTTTAGAGTGGTGTATGACAAATTTTGATGTAGGAATATGGTCATCTAGGGGAATGTAAGTCATTTTTTAAATATTGTATTATGCAATTAAATTGATTTATTTTTGTTCAATTACTAATAGTATTTTTGATGATAGCGATATAGTTAAGCTTTGGTAGAGTACATTTTTAGAAATAATATCAAGGAGAATTTGGTGTTTTTATGGGATCAAAACAATTGCATAATCACTTCGGAGAGGTGGATCGATAATGCATTTGATACCATGAAGTTTAAACCTCTACGGTATATTTGGGAAAATGAAGTATTTGAAGTCAAATACAACTCTACCAACAAATTGCTATTGGATGACTCTCCGTATAAATCAATTTTAAACCCAGTTAGTGACTTTTAATTGTTTATTAAATTTCTTTATTCTTAATTTTATTCTATAAATCTCTTTAATGCAATTTTTCTAGGTTAACAATGCAATATTTCCCATCTCATGGAATTGCACTGAAGGTATGAACAATTTTCTTGACCTCTACAATATATTTCATTTGTTATTTCAGGGTGTCTAGATGTGGATGATGTGGGAAGTTACGTCATCGAATTTTGGTTCAGTCAGAAGCCAATTGATGAGACTGATCCACATTGATAAATCTATAAAAGCATTATTGAGCGTTATATGTATTAATTGCTGCTATTTTTTAAAAACTAGACATCCATTTTGATTTTTTGAATACTATTATTCGTATTACATCATTTATACTTTATGTTTTAATCATTTTTCATACTTGAATTAATTTTATTTTCATTATTTTAATTTATTTATGATTATAAAAAAATTGTTACATCAAATTATCTATTTTTACTAAAAATTTAAGTAAAAAAATAGATTACTCATATTTAATATTGATTATGAGAAACAAATGAAATCACATGTTTAAGAAAAATTGATAATATATTTTATTTATCATATTTTAACTCGAAATATTGTAATTTTATAATAAATTATTTTTTCTTTATAAGCATTCATGCTTATGTTCATTAAAATTTAATTTATTATATGAAAATTATATATTGTAAATGATAATCATAATTGTAGATATTTTTAGATATGTTATATATTTTTATTTACCAATAACAATAATCATTTTTGTTATGAAGTAATAAAACTTATGAATTAAATGAAAGTATTTAGTTTTTAAATATATTGCATATAACTTTTTATATTTTATTTATTCATTTTACAAAACCATTCAAGTCAAATTGTAAATAAAATTTTTTTTTTAAAATTTGTGTTATTTCGAATTTTTTAAAAAGCATTTGATTTTATATGTTGCATATATAATAGATATACTGAGCAGAAGATTATTAATAAAAGAAAACGATTTTTTGATAATGAAAATATGTTGGTATAAAAATATCTTATTATATTAAAAAATAATATTTAAATTAATTATATAATAACATATTGTAAAAACTGAAAAGATAGGGTAATTTAAAATAAAGCAATCTAACATAACTAAACTAATTTTCAAATGAAATATGAAATCAATGTTTTTTACTAAATAAAAACTACTCCAAAGTATAAATTTAACACTTATTCTTTATTTATTATATTATACTAATTAATAAATACATATTTTTATTTTTTTATACAAAATAAATTTATTCCTCATAGATGTATTGAACATTGAATAAATGTTAAAAATATAATCATTTATATTTTAAAAATTAAAAATAATTATATTATACTATTTATATATGTAAGTAGAAATTAATTAAAAAAAATACATGCATTGTTATTTATTTAATTAAAAAATGAATATATAATGATTAATATTTAATAAATTAAAAAGTATGGTTAGTTTTTAAATAAGAAAAAAAGGATGGTTATTTTTCAAATGTGTCAATGAGAGGATGATTAGTTCTCAAAAAGACCCTCTGCCCTGCTTGTTAAATTAGGTAGTCAATTCAATAATTTTTTTAAAAAAGTGAATTAATAAATATTTTATAATTATGCTAAATTAGGAATTCAATATTAATTTAAAGTAGGTTATTATTATTATATAATAGTTAGAATTTAAATAGTAATTATAATTTAATTAAAATGTGGTATTTTATAAATGAAAAATAAAAATTAAGGTATCATGTAAATATACAAAAAATATGTAATTTCATAAAACAAAATATATAATTTGTGGTATTGTTTCATTCATTTATTCTCGTATTGTTTCATTTATTCTGCTGGCATGAATGATTTATATCGAGTTGATTGATAAAATGTATGAGGTCGTTGACAATCAGTGATTAATATGGATCTCATTTATGAAATGAGTAAATTTTTGGAATAAATATAATAACAAGTTAAAATAACTTCAATAACACAATAGCTTTTATTTTCTCTATAAAAACTATTAAATATGTTATTAAACATTGAATCATGACGATTGTCGGTTGATGAGATATTCTAACATTGTTTATTAGATGAATTTACTGGAATTCTATTGAGTGCAAGCTATGTAAGAAATGTTTATGTTAAAAATATATTTTGGAACAAAAATCAACACATTTGTTTTCGAAATAATCGCGGTAATGCACTTAGAGTGTATTGATTGTTTTTTTATAAATATATGGCTTTTGGTAAAGAATAAACATATTATTTTTGTTATTAAGATTAAATATTTATTTAAAAAAATAAATGACCCGACAGATTGTAAACTTTTAGTATTACTTTTTGCACATTTTTCTTTTTCTTTTCTCTTACAAATCTTATAAACCCTACTAGATATCACATTTCATATTGGCAGGAACATGGTAACACTCGACAAAAATTTGTGATTAATATTATAATTATGATTTGATACTATTAACATAAAACATTTATTATAAAAATGTCAATAACACCATTGATTATAAATCTGGATTACATCACTACAGGTATCACGAAGCCATCAGCAAGCCAGTGATCAACCATCTCTGACTTGATCACTGTATAACACTGTATAACATTGTATAAACCATCTCTTTTCAGAATTGTGTATTAGTTTCGAATTCCCATGTTGCAAGATCTCTATCAAAAATCTTTTTTCCATTATGGATATAATAGTCATTGTTTTAAATATAATCTTTCAAGTTTCGGATGAATATAACATAACAACAAAATTAAAACAAAATATGATTCAAAATAAAAAATAACATAGCAACTAGAATAAATATCACCTATGCAATTTTTGTCCACTATTCGGATATGACAGCTATCATATAAGTAGAGCTATTCTAACTTGTTCTTGATTTTCTCAAGATCTAAAACAATTTGTA
Source organism: Utricularia gibba (assembly GCA_002189035.1). Classification (NCBI taxonomy): domain Eukaryota; kingdom Viridiplantae; phylum Streptophyta; class Magnoliopsida; order Lamiales; family Lentibulariaceae; genus Utricularia; species Utricularia gibba. The sequence goes on along the minus strand of NEEC01000002.1, from coordinate 5,582,141 downwards.
GTATTTGTTTTTTTCTCAATTGTGATACATTGACATAACATGAGTGTTGACATGTATATCTAATTTAGTAAGTAATATTTTTAATTATCTTAAATTACAATTTAATAACCAGAACGAAAACCATTCTCGTTATTCCATCCAAGCAATATGCTTTATTTGTAAGAGACAACAGAAGACTTCAGTTCTGGTGGTGTCCAACTACGCCTACTACTTGAATTGGTTGGTTTTGATTATTAATACTCTCCTTATTAGAGTTATTAACAATTGTTTACTATTAAACTGGAAGAGATTTCATTTTTCTACAACAAACGTGAAATTAATTACAACATAAGAATCATGCATAAACTTGAGGAACAAAAACTTTGATCATAGTAGAAATAATGCAATGAAATGAAAGAAAATTGAATTTAAATTAGGACTACTAACGAGTCTAGCTTAGCTCGAATAAACATCAATATATTTTATACTGACGACTACTAACGAGGTTCTCGAGTCGGCACACGAGCTTTTTTATAAAAAAATTTTAATGATATAAAATTAATTAAAATACTATCAAACAAATATATTTACTATGAAAGAGTAAATTATACCATAAATATATTATAGTATTTTATTGTTTAAGACATTCATTTAATTCCTATATTTAAAAATGATCTAATAATATAAAAGTGAATATCAATCATATATATTAAGTTATTGAAAATGAATATATGATAAAAATATGTTAATATTTCTTTTTGATGTGACAATTTACAATTCCAAATCCCAATAAACTTTTATTCTTCCTATTAATTAGACTAGACCGTTGAGCTACTTTTTGTTTCTTAGTTTGCACTTGATTATCGGAAGACTTTTTGAGTCTTTTATTCATTGAAATTTTAAACTTAAATCCTATACTCAAACCAGTAAGTATTCAAAATTGTGATGCTTGTTTTACTTTTTTTTTTCTTCAAATTCTATGTTTTAATGAATTTGTGTGGGAATCAATTTGTTTCGTGCTCTTTTTTTTTTAATCAAATTTAAGGATATGGTGCATAAGTTACTCATGGATTTTGATGTTATTAATGATGAAGTAATCCATGAACAATTAGAAACCGGTACAAAAGATGCAAATATAGAAGAACATATTGAAGATTTAGATGACGATTAAGTTGCAAAGAGATCAAAGAAATCTGATGTGTGAAAAATTTTTAGAAATTCGGTTGATCCTATAGACAATCTTTTAAAAATCAATGTATACATTGTGACAAGTTTTTCAAAAAAAGCAACGGTAATCCTACATGAACTTGAGAAGACACATTGAAAGTTGTGAGGCATTGAAAAAAAAGATAATTTGATAGATTTAAGTAAACAACACTAAAGATTGTTTCAGATGGAGATCTAGGCAATTCACTTTTTATAGTATGATGAGGGAAAGATGAAGGAGATTATAGGAGATTGGATTGTAATGCGTGATCATCACTTTATATCTATGGAAGAAGAAGGATTTAATCATATGATGAGATATGAAAAATCTCAAGAGACTTTGAAAAAAATGTGTTAATAGTTATGAAAGGAGAAAAAACATTTGATGAATATTTTGGAAGATGTGAGCAAAGTAGGCATGGGCATGGGTCTGACCCGGACAGGTCACGACTCAGTCCTGCTGGTACGAGTCGATGGGTCAAGGAGGTTCACTCATCCCAACTACGAGTTGTCCCGGGTTGACCAGTAATCGGGATCGGACCTGCACATGTAACTGGTACAATTTAAATTTTTGAAACATTTCATAGCACATGTAACCAAATTTCGTAGCTATTAAGAAGTTAATAATATGGTCTTCAATAAAAGTATACAAAGAATACAACAACAAAAATAAAAAGGCATACAAAGGAATGAAACAAATCAATCAGTCTCAGATGCAGAATTTCATTCATCTTTCTTGTTATCTCTATCATTCTCAACAAAGCAAATACAAGCTTTCAAAGTGGTGGCTGCCAAGTTTGATCTCTTCGGTAAGGACTCTGCCACCCAAAGTGAAAGCACTCTCATTCAACTGTAGAAGCAGGTGGTGCAAGCACAGATTTGTAACTTGTGCCAAAGTTGGATAAATGGAAGCTTGTGTCTTCCACCAATCTAAAATATCAAATCTATCTTCTTTACGTTGAAACTGATGCATTGCATTGTATAATGCAATCTTACTAGTCTTTTTATTAATGCTACGAGAAGCTAAAACCATTGAATAATAATCATCAACGGAAGGTTGTAAAATAGTTTCATCCCCTGTTGTTGTTGTTGTTTTGAAGTATCATATTCATTTTCATATAATTCATACAATATTAAAGCATTTAAAGTAGAATCATACATGTCTTTAGCATCAGGTAAAAAACCAAGTAGATTGAGTGAAACAAAGCAATTACAAAAAACCTTTAAACCAGTCTGCAATCCATCCGTTTTTTACAATAGGATCAAGCATATTGACTACAAGAAACAAATTAGGAATAGTTTCATATTACTTTAAAAACTAAATCATGGTTTTGGCAACATCTACAAGAACATCAATTTCAAAAATACTTTATAAATAAAGAGCAATAGAAACAAGAGCAGATAATAAATGGGACGGGGGATAGTAAACTCCACTAAAAATTAGCGTATACTTATAAACATAAATAAAAACTCTATAAGAATTTTGAGTTTAACATACATGGAATCATCTATTTGAATATTCATATTACCATGCATTTTCAAAAACAATGAAATAACATTTTTATGAGAAATAAAACTTGTAGCATTTTAAAAGTTGAATTCTATCTAGTTGCTGAATCACCTTTTAAAGCTCTATATGACATGTTTTTCAGCTCACAAATGCATTTGAAATAAGTTCTTTTAGTATTAGAAGATTTCAATTGATGAATGATTTTATGCACATGGCACAAAGTAGTGTCAATATCATTTATGGATAAAGTACCTTGAACATATATATTCATAATACGACAAATACATTTGGATCTAAAAAATCAACCAATCAAAATAGGGTTCATGGAAGACTTTTTTGCTGTAATTGCAGTAGCATTTTTTGAAGCATTATCTAGATTAATATTAAAAATATGATTAAGAATCGAATACTCAAGGTAGATAACAACAATAAACTCAGCAATATGTACACTTGTATGAGGAGAATCCCTAGGTTTAAACTCGAATATCCTTTTATGCATATTCAATTTATAATTTATCCAATGAATAGTTACAACAATATAATCCTCATCATTAATACCATGTCACCCATCACTTGTCAATCTAAATTTATATCACATAGATTAAAATGAAGAAACTAGATAAGCTTTTTTTCCTCAAATTGTTAAAATGTTATCCTAAAAACTTTCCTTCTAGAAATTGGCACAAAATGAGGTTGCATGAGAGTTGGTTAAAAATTTCTTATAAATGATTTTCTACATTAGAAAATGGTTTCTCATTAGCAATCATGGTAAGTACGTAATCAACTTGACAAACATTAACATCAAATTTGAATGCTCAGTAATACTATTCCCAACCACATTCGATTTGATTGTATTAAAGTAGAAACACCCCTATCAAGATGTTTATTTCTAATGTGGTGTAAAAAATTAGATGTGGAACCCTTTGCCATGGTCATAACATATATTACAATGTTGTCGTTGAAAATTAGCTCTTCAATGGGATTCGATTTTAGAGTATTAAATCGGTGTCTTTTTTTTATTAAAAGACTTTTTGGTGCGATCAACAGTCGTGGGAAAAGCCATTAAGAATATCGAGGATTTTTTACGTGGAAACTATTAAAATAGAAAAACCATGGAACTAGAGGAGTTCATAGAAAAAAATAATTTCATTGAGAAGAGAAGGAGTAGGATAACAAGTAACATATGGAATCCACCATGCTTTTCTCTTCAAATGTTTCGTTATTCATAGGGGAAACCTGATAGACCAATTATTATAGGTGTCAACTATTTTCTGCATCTAGCAGATATGTCAGGCGCATATGTTGTTCTACTTACAAATAACCGCCCCTTGTTCCAGGATCCTACAATTCAGCTGCTTTTAGAGTCTATTGAAATGGTTGAGGCTTGACACTGTCTTATCTTGGTTCCTACAGGCATGTATCCACTTATCAGGTGTAAGAGTCTGATTTATACTCTTAATCGGTGTTGTCCTGCAGATTTCTGATGTAGTACCGATGAAGACCTCCGATTTGTGTTCTCCACTGCTCATTTTATCTCGAGGGAGGTGTACAAACTATCTTCTTTCCTCCTCGACATGGTATGTACCGATTCCATCATATAATAATTATGTATCACCTTTTTCGCCTTTTTATCATGAATAAAATGGTCATACCAATCCAAAGATGAGGTAACCTTACATTTATTTGAAGTGGAACATGCTTCTCCAATCTCACTAGAGATATCAACATTAATGGATATTCAACTTTGCTAGTAACAGACACACTTTAGCTTGTTTTGATTATCAGTACACTATATCTAACAAGAAAAAAAGTTTTGAAGGTTTTTTGGCATGCCACTCATATACTTTCAAGTGTTAATTATCCAACTTCAAATATTTTTTTTAAACAAGTAATCAGTGTGAAAGTAATATTAGATAGCAAGTCTCAATTTATGGATTCATTCATAGAAGATATGACCTCGAACATGAAATTAAAATTTGAGAAATATTGGGAAGATTGCCATTTATTATTATTTATTGATGCTATTTTAGATCCAAGATTCAAGATGAAGATGATTGATTTTAATTTTTCAAAATTGTGTACATCGTGCCAAGTGGAAGAAAATAAAAAAAAGCTAAAGTAGACTTTGCATATTCTTTTTTAAGAATATACAATTGAATATAGTTTCATAGACTCACAATAAGACAAGACCATATGTAGTTGCATACCAATGGACTTGCGACCTTTATTGAATATTGAGAAGTTTCAGATTATTGGAATGAATTGAATGAGTATGTTCAAGAAGATGATATGGAGGCCGTGAAAAAGACTGAACTTGACACATATTTAGAAGAGAATATATTTCAAATAGATAATTGAAAAAGTAATATAAAATTTGATTTTTTTATAATGGTGAAAAATCGAATCTTCTAGATACAGAATATCTTCGATCATTGCTAGAGATATTTTAGATATTCTTATAACATATGTAGCCTTGAAAGCATGTTTTATTGGAAATAGTAGAGTGGTTAATTGGTATCGAATATCATTGTGAACTGATACATTTCAAGTATTCATGTGTGGAGGACATTGATCACGTAAAAAATTTAAAGTTACTGAAAAAATCAATGTAACTTATTTGATGTATTATTTAATTTCTTTTTCCATATATTAAAATTGTATACTTGTAGAAAAAAACAAAAGGAATTGAAATACTACTTCTGGTTGGTGATTTGCAAATGAAAAATGAAATTATCATTACTTGGTGGTAATTATTTAATATACCTTTCACATTTTTGTGATGATTTTTAACCATTAAGTTTTCATGATAGTCATTTTATATATTTTTTTCATTTTTTTACAAGTAATTGGGATTTAGAATGGGATTAGTCTATATTGGTCAAAAGTATATTTTTGACTTTTAAAAAAGATTAAAATGTAATTTAAATTTAAATATTATTGTTATATTATTTAATTAAGTATTTTTGTGGTTTATTTGTATTTTGAGTGTATTTTATCTTTAAATAATTATAATTAAAAAAAATATTCGAGATATTAATTTTATAAAGTAATTTTGACCTAAAAACTATACAAATAAAAAAATTATAAAAAATTTTGAGCTCGGGCTCCACCTCCAGCTCCAAATTTTCTAGAAAGCTCGGCTTGACCAGCTCGTTTGTAATAACTTTGATTAGTACGATTAATTTTCCAGATAATTAAATATAAATTGATAAACACATTAATTATTTAATTTTATCTTTATACAAGGCTTTATTCTCCTTCCCCTAAAGTTGACCAAATTCAAATTGCTGGCTTTTTATATTACTCTTTGCTAAATTTTCACACTCCATTGGGTTTCAAGAGGATATGCTGTAGTCGAAAAACGTTAGTTTGTGTTCCGGACATGAACTTCAAGTAGTCACAAATGGAGTTCATGTGAATTTGCAGTTTAAATATGGTGTATGGTCGGTAGACCAGTCCTTGCTACTTCTAAACTTCTCTTTTTGTCTGTCTCTATTCATCATGAAAGCAGGTTCCATTTTGTAATCATATGTTGAGGAGAATGAATGGGAGCAGCAATAAGGTAAGAGATTTGAAACTGATATTTCTATTTCAGAATGTGGAAAGCTGGAAAAAGCTATTCCAACACATCAAAAGAAGATCAGCACAGCTTTGAATCAGAATCTCCTACCTTGTATTTAGTGGATTCACTTGTACCTATCAGGTGTCAGGGTTGTCATCTTCTTTGAATATTGCGCTTTTTTCTTTTTCTTTCTTTTTCAGATCCCTACATGAGTGAGTCATTTTGATTGTGTTCAGATTTGATGAAGATGGAGCTTCCGCAGGCTTCTTGGGGGGTTAAACAGGGGATGACATCCTTTGGCAGCTAGGGGAGAACCAGAAGATCTACAAGTTCTAGCTCTGTATGACAGGTTCATCATCTAAGATGCAGTAGCTGTTCTAAAGGAAGTTCCACAAGTATAAGGCTCCTTTATCAAGCTAGGTTTTCATCATGCGGGCACAAGCTACTGGTACCAAAAACTAGATGCATCAACTCAGGAGAGCTTTTTGTAAGTGCCAGCCATCGCGGAGCAGGTTTTGCTTTACAGTTGAATGAGCTGGGATACTGTTATAGGAGCTACGTACTCACCGGAATCGCTAAAAAGGGCATCTACGGCGGCGCGAGCAGCTCTCTCCGTTGGATGGTAGATGTCCCAGAAAACGTGGTTACTCCTATTGGAACAGAACAATGAAACTGGTAAGCAGGGGACCTCCGACCTCAGCTTCCCTAGGCCGCAGCAAGCCGATCTGGTCTCCTCAAACCCTGAAATGTGAAAGCAAAGGCCCGTCGATTCGCCGTCCAACAACGAGTGCAATCAATCAATTCGGTTTGAGGTCGGGCATTCGTTACCGTAATTTTCAGGATTCTGAATGAAGTTCATCAGAACGCGATACGTATCGAAGTAGGTGTAGTGGAAATCTACGAGCTCCGACTTGAGTTCCGGCAGCATCCGCGAGAATACGGCGTTGATCTTCTCGCACATCGAATTCGCCTCGGCATTGCATTCACTATCGGCGATCCCCGATCGCTGCCTGGGCGTGCAGCCTACCGGCGGCAACGCGGCGACCATGAACTTACGGGCTCCCAGGGTATGCGCCGCCTTCAATTGATTTCGCCGAATCAGAAGGCTAGAAAAAGACCCAAGTTTACAAAATTGAATTAATTACCTTGATCACGGCCTTGAATGTGGAAGTCATCTGAGCAATGTACTCATCGGCCGGTAAATCTTGTGCGGATTTGGATCCGGCGAAATTCAGAACGTCGTTGCTACCGATGACGAAGAGGAAGATGGACTGGGAGAAATGCTCCTGGGCTGCAGATTCCGATCCCAGCTCCTCCACCCGCTTTGCTCGGACCTTGGAGAAATACCATAACTGCTTCCGCAGCGGAATATTTTGTTCCTATCCAATGATAAAAACAAATGCTCAATAAATTTCACAAAGGAGTCATATGTCAGGCAGGTGGCCGCCCTGCACGGCTGCCCGTTGGGAGACGTGCGCCGGTGCGCGCAGTCGCAGGGGCAGGTGGTAGATATTTGCAGCTACAAGACAACCCAATCATTTATATCGGTGCAACTCCGTGCAGCCAAATTGGCTTAAAATATTGCGATAAATTTACAAATTAGGGATATTTGTTAAGGAATATCTACGATCTTACAGAAGCCTTGTAAACGGTAATAAATGAGTGTAGAGCGTAGAGGAAGTAAGTAGTTGCTTACAGCGACGGCACTGTTGGTGGTGTTCAAGATCCCGGCGCCGCCGGAGGCGAAGTTTGCACCGGCCTCAAATGTGCCGTTACGCCGGGAAAGGTAAGGCGGTGCCGGTAAAAGTTTTAATTGCTCAGCTGCCAACCAATACACCAATATCAAGTTCAGTCGCTGTCGTACATTCCACCATTTAATGTAAATACCAGCAGCCCCATGGCCTCAAATGCTCGGAAAAAAAAAGAGAATCTCATCTAAATCTTCGTATAGGGAGATACTTAACTCACAGACCTACAAAATCCGCGGCGTTCTTGCCGTTGGAGAATCTTCCGGTTGGTCTCCTGCCGGAGTAATCGATGCCATTGTACAGAAAATCGGCTCTGAGAATCGACAGCGGCAAGTGATTGTTGTTGCCGGCGTCCACCAGTGAATCTCCGAACACATACAGCGCTGGCACCGCCGTGGCTCCGGCGAGACCTCGACAAAAGCAGAGGATAATCTGCACCGAGAGGAGGAAGGCGGATACTGAACCCATGATCGGAATCTTGGATGAAGAGGAGGGAAGGAGTGCGGGAGGTGGGGGTTCTTATGGAGCGGAAAAGCGAAAGCGACGGAGATGTGAAACGCGGACAGCGAAGGTCAGTGGGAGAGACTACGCTTTCGCTTTCTGATACTCAGTGCGCCTTTTCCTCTAACACTTGGTGAGCAGTCGATCTTCGCTCCGCGTCCGCGTTGGATTTTTGTATACTTGGAATTGTGTTAGATAGAAGCCATGGTCCCCCACCACATCTTGGCATTTCATGTATTTTGGTCTATACAAAATTTAATAGAAAAATAGATAAATTGAAATTCAAATATACAATGTTTTTGAGCAATGTCTTCTTGTGTAAAGATGATTTTTCTTTTTTTTAATCGAGAATATAAAAGATAAAAATTCCAAAATTGTGATAATTATTTTCTAAACTCATTTAGGCTATGTTGTTAGGTGGATATAAATTATTACTATTCAATTAGTCCTTTAAATGATGATTTGTTGGGAATTATGGGTTAGATGTATAGGTTGCAATTATTTAGAATTTAGTACTTTATATGTTTGTTAGATATGTTTAAAAATAGATATGTATGAGTAAATATTATAAATTATTTAATATAGCCTTATTATGTTTGATGTATTATGATATTATCTCTTTAAAAATCCATATAAAATATTATGGAAATTTAACTATAACAATCATTATAATTTCTAAACCCTCGCGATGCGGCAATCCTATTGAGGTGTCATTGGCCTCTTGTAGAATTAATTGATAGACTAGACTTAATTAAATAAGTAATTGAGTGTTACATTAGGCAGATGCATGTAAATAATATCTATAACATTGGTTTTATTTTTTGTTCATATGAGATATAATCGTTATTTTGGTAAGTTAGTTATTTGTCGATATATTTACATTACATTTTCTTGAGGATAATTGAGAGTCTTTTTTGTCATTGTTGTATTAAATATTGGTAGATAGTTTTTCAATATTAGCTTTCATATAACTATTTTCACCATAATAACTCATTTACAAAACAAAATAACTATATCTTTGAGACACCACAAAATGGAATTCATGGTATCTAAAACACATGGATTTACATCTCACAAGACTAATCTAGAGTAGTCAAGACACCCATCTAGATATGGGAAAAAGATGTCTACTTTGCCCAACTTTTATAAAAACAATATCTTTCAAGTACTATAAATTGGAGTTTGCAATACCTAAAACACATGGACTTATGCATCTTAAAGAAGATTAATTACGTCTTTAAAATGTTGGTTTAAAAAATGTGTTTATCCACGATATGTTTTTAATAGAATATTATAATCCTACGTGTTTAACTATTATGTGTTGTTTCTCAATAAATTCTAATTATGAAAAATGTAAAACACAATTAAGTGTAGTATAAATGTCGATCATAGGAGAATTAAATTTTGTGAAAAGAGTTTTTATGCTAATCTATTATAAATTATCATATGTTTGTAATAAGCTGTTTGGTTGATGGGAAGGTTTTTTTTCCTTGTTTAGATTACTATGATGTTAAACACATGGTTATTGATTAAAATGTAATTGGTTGTAGGTGAGAGTTTTGACTTTATATATTTGCTTTGTAAGTTTTGGGCTAGGATATTCATTGGTTTTACATTTGAAAAACCAATTTATCCTTTACTTCTCATTTTTTTCTTTATTTTCCTAGGGTTTGCAATTAGGGAGTTTAAGCGATGCAATGCTTAGGGCCAATGGAGGAAGAGGCTTTCAAACGTTTATGATTGGTAGTTGAAGAGAGGAATTTTATTATTGTCTTCAAGAAATGTACCAAAAATGGCTGGAACATAGATAATGGTATGCAACAATTGTTTCCAATGATGACTATATATGCAAATTCTCAAATGAGCTCGAAGTTTCAAGGATGGAAAAAGATATTATTCTGTATTGGATATTTTGGGTGGAAGCGGTAATGGATAAAATTCAACTACTATTATGATAGATGCTATTGATGAGTGTCGTGGGAGGAAATTATCAAAGTTAAATTCCATTTGTGTATAAGGATTACATGCATGCATTCACCTCTTATTTCTATTCCCTCTCGACCATTTTGATAATTTCATCTTTTTAGTAGAAATTGCATTATTGGATTGTGGTCCCTTGTTACATTCTTATTGTGAGTAGTAATTGGTATATAATTTAAAAAATATTCGAGAATGATCAAATTAGGTTTTTGTATTGTGTATTCTTGGTTAAGGCAAAACCTAGTTGTTCTATGCGGGATAACGTGTTCTCTTTCTATCAAGATTGGTGTTAAATATTTGAAAAGGATAGAACAACAGGTGAAAGATCATGTATATATATAGAGATGTTATGGAACAAGTATCAGTCTCCAACACTGAGATAGTGAATACCTCACCAAATTTACTCATGACTTGGTGTACATGAATCCATTTTTGAATGGTTCCTATCGATGATCATAGCCCCAATGATGTGGAGACAAACTCTAGTAGTAAACTATCATTGAAGAGAAAATGAAACATAAGAAACACATAAAATTTTAATAGAAATTGGGTTACACTAGTCAACCAAACAATCTCTAACAGGAGCTTATGATATTAGAATACAAAATAAAATGTAATTAATAGATTTTGATTAAAGGAAATAGTTATTATGAAAGAGAATTCATTTTTTCTTTGTCTATAATTGTTTCGGGTTTTAGTGATTTCTTTCAAATAATTGGTTATAATCGCAATAAATAATCTACTCTCCTTTACACTTTCAAAAAGAGTCTCGAGAATAGCTTTATATGATTTCCTGTTGGACGATTAAGATGACAAGAAGATTGTCATCGATTGCCTTTAAAACCAAATTCTGTACGTGCGTCCAAATTGTTGCCAATGACCAATGGTATGGGTATGAGATCACTACCCATTTATTAATGAAGTATTTTAATCACAAACAATTCGCCATCTACCTCAAATAAATAGAGTTAAAGATGATGCTCTTTACCTTGATTTATATCAAAATCTATGAAGAGTGTTTGGTTACTCATATATTATAATTAAGAGCTATTGAAAAAAGATTATAACATTATACATGGTAATATATGAAATTCGGAGGAAAATCAATGAATAACCGAGAGTTGTGCTCAAAATATTCAAAGAAACTTCATCAATTCACATAAATTAAAAAAGTTTACCAATGAATGATGATGACAAAATGAAATGAAAATAGATAAATACAAGTCATTTCCCTCCCTATGGTGAAAAAGAATAACAAAAGTAATACAAAGTTCTAGTGAGAAAAATGAAAGAAAAAAATTTCATCTATTGAGTTCGAGATTTGTTTTAATTTGCAATCCAAAGTAAATTTACTTTCCTTATTTTTCTTCCATCATTGTCTTCTGCATATATTCAACTTTTTTCATTTGTACAAGAAGCTTTTTTAATCATCATAGTAGATTTTTCTATATGTCGTAAGGCATAAATCATGTACAGTGTGAGCTTTCCATTTAGAATGAATCCTACTTATGTACAAGCTATGAAATTATAGTATTTATTTAATTGAAGTCTTCTTCCATATTCCAACATTGATGATAAACGAAAATGTCTTAAAATCATTGTCTTCCATGTACAGTGTCTTCTTCAATATTGCAAGAAATGAAATCCTCATATCAAATAAATTTATAATCCATAATTTACACAAAATACAAATTTATAAAAACTTGTATAGTAGATTTGGGTCGATCACAAGGAACTAGTGTTTGCAAAGTGTTTTAGAGATACAAAATTCATAATAAACGCTATTATTAGTCTAAGACCAAACTAACAATGGTAGACAAGTTCAATAAACAAAATCAAGTCTCAATGCTGAAAATAATAGATATTGGTTATAATACAAAATAATATTAAGATGCCTTAAGAATATACAGTTGATGTGGTACTAAAATGTCTAATTTAATTTACTTCGTTCTTATACTCACAATTTCAAACAACCAAAGTTTACACATGTTATTCATCATGTTCTTGACTAATATAGTCCCAAATATCATCACCAACGTCATAATTAGGTTTACCCACATGCAAGGTATATGGAACTAAGTTTACTCATTTCTATTGGTTCTATTATATATTAATACCTACTGTCTCCACTTTGATTTGTTAGTTTAACTCTAAATCAAAGATCTAAGTTGCAAAGGTGTTCATTTCCCTCTTTAGTTCTATCCATGGAATAATAGAAACAAAAGTTAAGAAATAACGGTGAATTGGGTTATAAACCCTAGCTCCACAGCACCATGTTTTAGCCGAAGGCATCCATAAGATCTAATCACTCATACTTGAAAAATAAAACATAATATCATTAAGATTAAATAGCCAAAGTAACAGAAACATTATGAGTAAGTTAGTCATAGAAACTAAAAATATTCAGCAAACGAAAATAAAGTAAAAGATTATTCTAATTCTCATTTGCCACTGTTTATGACCAAAAATAATAGTGTTGAACTGGATCTTGATGGTGTTCTTGAGGATGGTAGTTTTCGTCGTGAGTCTCCTTCTTCCTCTTTTATGGATAGGTGTTCATGTTCTTAAAGATGTCTCTAATGAAGCTCTCTACATTGGGGTTTTTCTCTCCTCCAAAAAGATTTCCCGTTATTTATTCTATTGCACTATTCCTAACACTAGTAATGCTCTCGGCTTGAACTTGCAGACTGTAGGCTACATAACAGTGTTTTTTTGTTTCCCTTCGAATGTTATGCCCTTTAACTTAATCCATACATCTCTCAATCTAATTTTACTACTAATACTCCTGCTAAACTTAATTATACATCAGTAATAAAAGATGGATTAAATCAGAGGATTTAGTTTAATTTTCAACAAAAACATGAAATTAACATAAACAACACATAAAACATAAAAAATCATACAAACCTAACCTAAACCACAGTAAAATATAATAATTTTGTATTATAAAATACAAAGAAAACGTATATCATCAATTGATTTTTGCAATTTTTTGATGAAAGTGCATAAAAACATAACATAAAAAAAATATATATATATATAAAATATTTTTAAATAAAATATAATAATTATAAATATAACTTTTAGAACAACTTAATCCTGAATTAAGATCTAAATATATGTAATAAATATGTAGAAATAGCACTAAATATTAATTAATCTAATACAACAAATAAATGCATCAGCCCTCTATCCTTAAGAAGTTATAAAAATTTCTATTAAAATCATTATACTCTGATGTACTTAGATATAAAAATTGAAATTGGTGTAAAATCTTTCATCCCATACCAATTTTATACATTTTGAGAATAGAAGAAAGGTAATCTTTCTTCTTTTTTGTTATTTTTTTCTGTCATTGGGTATAAAATATTCAGTTATTGTGACGCTGATATTTCTAGTTGATGATTTTTTATAAAAATTTTTAATGAATATATTGAATCTGAGTTAATTTTTTGAATAATATCAACTATTTCATCATACTTTACTATAATATATATAGTATAATATAAATAAATATATAAATATAATATAATAATAATAAATAATAATGTAATGACGACAAGTTTGGACGAATCTCTTGGTTTTGTGCGATTTCTCCAATTTTACATTAAAAATCTGTTTAATTTATTTTATCTCTCGAGATGTATATAATAAAAAAATGTGAATTAAAAGAAATAAAATGAAAAAAATTGTGAAGACGAAACGATATTAAAATGAGACGGCGAAGTAAATTTGGTGCCGGCATAATCGGAGTTCGATTGGATATCCGGAATCAGGTCGCTCGCGTCTGGGGATTGTGTTCGCGCTGCGTCCCTGATCTTTTTGATGGAAAAACCGAAAACGAAGGTGCCGTCACAAGTCAACATGTGCCCACGCAGTCTGCGATCGAGCACTGGTGCCTCGAAATTGAACCTGAAACAGGATATATTCAGCTTTTCCCAGCAATCCCGTATGTTCTTTGTCGATAAATTTCATTGTTTGTCTCGAATTGGAAGTTGAGTACATTCTTTTTATGCAGAGTTATTGAATTCGACTTTGTCTCCCCCGAGCTTATTAAACTTGTGTCTTGGTAAAATCGGCTGCTATCTTGAGGATATTATCGATCACTTATCTGACATTGCGCCTGCTCTACCATCCCATATCAAGGTGAGAACTATATATTTGGGCTAAAAGCCATAACAATGGTCTGTGTTATTATCAAGATTTGGATTTGATATCATACCTGCAGTTACTTGACCTTCTTATTATTTGGGTAATCCTATTTGCCACTTTCTGTTAAAAATTTTAGAAGCTCAATGATAGAAAGAGATTCTGTGATCTAAAGATTGTTGCCAAGAACATGCCCAGTTATTGTGGTTATTTGTTCCTTTTCTTTTCGTTGAGCTTTAGTGACACCCCAGGACTCTCATATCATTTGAAGACATTTTTTGTTTTCAATTTTCAAATCATCATATCAACATTGTGGATGTGTTGTACATGGCCTATCAAGCAGTTGGTGTTCCTTGCTATTGCCAGAAGAAGGAAGTTGCTAGACGATGGTGTTTTAATTGCACTGGCCGATAGTTCTTGGGAGATTGTTGATATATCAGGTTCCAGTGTCTCTGACTCTGGGCTTCACTACTTTGCCTATGTATGTCGAAATATCAAAGCAGTCGATATCAGGTAATCTTCATATTCCATTTTGACTCTAGGGAAACAAACATGCCTTGCGTCAAGTACATTCATACATTAAATACGTGAAACCTGTCAAGAAATCACATGCTCAGCTGTTGAATGCTAGAAGCAACCTCAGTTTACTCGAGCTCTACTAATTTCAGGCTAAGAATTTTATAATTTTCTAGTGATTGCAGCCATCTTACTGCCGCAGGAGTTTCCGAACTTCTTCAACAATGTCATTCAGTTGAGACCCTGAGATGGGGGTACGCTCTTATCTTCCAAACCACTATCTTAACATAATAGATCGAACATGCTCTCCCTCTCTCTCTCTCTCTCTCTCTGTAGTAGTCATCTGCATTTGAGTCATATATTTCTTTGAATTCTCTCCAGCATTGGACATTGCATTCTTCTTTGTTATAGAGAATATGGTAGAGAAAAGAATAGGTTTGCGTTTTTAAAATCTGCAAGCTGGGACATTGTAAATGGGTAGTCACCGATAAATGTAGATATGGTTCTCTGTAACTTACTAACAGATTCAACTAGTAATTGCGCTGGCTGACATCTGCACTAGTAGAACAGTAACAATGGAATGCATGGGAGGAGAAGCAATTTCAGAAGCTCACAATATCTTTCATTCTTCTTCTTTTGTTTTTCCACCTACCTTGATCCTTATGGTTTGGAATCTTCATTTTTTACTCTTGTTGCTTTGGCATTGCCTGTTCGGTTTAATCTTTTCTACAGAAGAATGAAGCAGGCTTTGTTTTTTCCTTGATGCTGTTGTGACTTTCATTAGTTTCGCGGGGTAATTTCCTGGAAGAATAAAGCTAAATTTTTCTTCCGAAATGACTTAAACTCTGATGTTTTGGTTCTTTTTATCTGACTGTCGTGTGGACCCTTTTCGATTGTGAGTTTTCCCCGTATGTTTGAATCCATTCTTTTAAACCATCTGCCAGAATTTTTCTTAAAAAGCTCACTTTCGAATTGCCATGCATTAGAGAACACTGTGGCTTTTGCTTATAAAAGTAAATAGCTGCATTTTACTGATTTGGCTACCTAAACTGGCTTCATGCGTATCTTGGCTGGTTTCCTCATGACAGGAATGAATGAAACTTTATATTGCAGTGGTTGCGCAAGAAGCGAACATATTGCTCATGAATGCTTGAGCCTCCTGAAGCCAAACCTGACCAACAGTGTGGGGGAGTCGTGGGAAGAGCTTGATGCAGCCGAGCTGGCTCAAGGTACCCCATCACTTCGATGGCTAGTATGGGTATGTGCTTCTCCTCAAACTTGGAGCATATTTCATTTTTCTTGATATTTCATCATTGCGATTTTCCACGTTTCGATCATGATCAACTCGGTATTTCTAATGATACAGCCAAAGATAGAAAAGAGCACTCATGAGCTCATGGCCATGCAATGCCCACGAATCGTGGTAAATCCAAAGCCGTCTCTATTGGGACTCAGGGGCGCAGACGTTCCTAGAGAAGCATTACATCAGCATGCGTTAGACGATCCCATCGTCCAAAACATCGATCCAAAGACGTGGGCAGTGCAGGGATTCGACTCATCACTGAGACCTCCACTTCTACCAGCTCCAGGTTCCAACGAGATATCAGTGGCTGAAAAATTCAGGCTGGCATTTCTGGAGAGAGATGCTCGGCTTGCACCGAAGAGGGCCAAGAACGCAAGGCAGCATCAACGAAGATCCGAGAGGGAATGGATGATGCGGGATTCGACGGCCAAAGCATCAGCCCTTGCTTCAAAGGCTTTGAAATCCTTGAACCTGAAGAACTTGTGACAAGCTGCTCTGCTCCTCCCAGGTCCATGGAAACCAGAAACCTCCAGGGTTTTGTACCCTGTTGTACTTCAGCATCGAGTCAGGCATCCTGAGAAGTGAAGTCGACTTACGATGTAAAAGCAACACGTCAGCTTTGTACAAATACCATTTTATTTGTATCATTCAAACTTATTTGGAGAGGAAAGGATTGTAATGGTGTAAGAGAGTGTTTGATAGTTTGGTATAGAAAATTTATATTTAAATTTACATATATATCATTATTTAATTACATGATATATATATTATTCATATATTTATTTTTTGAATATATGAATAATATATACAAGTGTATAAAATAATTAATTATATTTATATTATCAAATTATTCACATATTCAAATTTCTATTTTAATATCAAATATTATTTATAATTAAGTATATATATATAATCAATTATATTATACTTAAACATACTAATATTCAACTATGAAACGATCTTTAACATAATTTGATATAGTAAAGTCTACAATATTTGAATTTTACATAAAATAATTGTATAATTAAAAAGTTAAATTTTATTTATAAAATTTTAAAATTGATTCTATTTTACATAATTTTTAAAAAATAGATGTAGAATATATTCCAATTTTTCGAATTTAACTGTAAATTGGTATACAAAAAATTAAATTACGTATCTTTAATTATTTACTTGGACAAAATTACTGAATTCTAAAGTTGGGAGTAAATGTTGTGACAAGGCACGCTAAGCTATTCCTACACATAGATGGATAGCCCCTTATTTCTGACTTGTCCATAGCCCACCCTTTTTACCGCTACATGTTTTAATCATATTTATTACCCAACATTGGTACATTAATTATATTTTTGACAACATTTTCACAAAAAAAGGAAACTACGATTTTAATGCGTTTTAAAAAAAAAAAGAAAAAGAAAAGCTTTTACTTTCTCAAAATCATGTGAGAATATGAACCAGGAGTATAAATTCTAAGGTTGATTAAATTGTTCTAATAAGATTCTGATTTTAATAGATTTTGTTTTTACTAATATACTTCAATTATGTTTGAAAAAACATTTTCAAAATTATGTTAGACGTATATTTAAGAATAATATTATATAACTGATTCAGGTTGAAATGTAAATATATGAGTGAATGATATATTTATTCATAATTATATTTTATGAATTGATAATTAAAAAATTATATTTAGACATAATTGATATTATAAAAATATTATGAATCGATAAATTAAATTATTATTATTATTTAAATATATTCGTATTAATTTTATTTTTTAAAAATAAAAAATATTTTAATAATTTATTTGAATAAAAAATGTATTGATTGTAAAAGAATTTATGTAAAAAATTATATTGATTATACAATAAAAATAGAATTATAAATTTAGTCATAAAATTAATTCTAAAAAAACATTTATTATAGGACAGTTATTATTTTCTAGTTCTAATAAAATTGAAATGATTTTCAAAAATATATTTTCATAGAATTAATGAATCCATTATACAAGAACAAATTTATTTTTGAAGAATGAAATTGATTTCCAAACATTTTATTTAATTCACATTATAGAAAACATTTTGTAAGCATGAAATCTCATTATCAAAAAATAATAACATTTATGTATTTTACCTTTACACCTTGTAACGTGTGATTAAATTCCTAATAAGAATATTAATATATTTATCTAAATATTGGGTATAAATATATATTTTTGGAAATAAAATTCGGACAATTTTCCTGATTTTATTGTATTGTGTACGGTTGGTGTTTGATTCCGGTAATTGAAGTAAACACGCGAGCTGATAAAAGATGAAATAAAGAGCCTGAGTTACGAGCTTAAAAAGCAGTAGATTGATTACATTGCACTGGCGCAGGAGTTGGGTGGTTGGCGGGTGGGTCGATTCTGTTCGCTCTCACAACCTTTTCCTGTATCACCATTCGTCTTCTTCTTCGCAACTCTGAAGAATTCTGTCGGTGTGAGGCACAAAAATTGGCTTTTTTTGTCGACATCAATGCAGAGAAATCGTACTTGTAGCCAGTTCTCTCTGGCCTGATCTTCGCATACTTGTCTAGATTTTGTTTCGTAATCATAATTCCAGCTGCAAAAGCAGTTATTTCCAGTGTGTCTGTGATGTGGGTGGCTAACTTTTTGGATTATTGCTCGACGGTTGGAGGCATTTGAGGCGGTGGATTCATTTCTTGGCTGAAAGTTCGTGAGATTTGAGGATGTCCTGGAAGAGCAGGGGAGTGGAGACAGTTTCTTCCAAGAATGTTGTTTCTAGAAAACTGACTCTTCTTCTTTGTATTGGCTGCTTCTTTGCTGGGACGCTCTTTACTGACAGGTTAATTTCTTTTGTTTTCTCATGAAATTGATTTGTTTGTTACGAATGATGCCATTGGAGCACGAAATGATTCCCTTTATTTTGGATTCGGGATGGGCGTGATTGATCTATTTTCTTGTCGCAGGATGTGGGCAGTTCCAGGAGATGAAGGTTTGACACCGCCAAGAGGAACATTAGAAGAGAATCTTAAGCTCGTTTCAGATGTTTATGATCCTTACACTGTGAGTGATCGCTCACGTCCACTTTGAACTTCTCGCAGTTCCTTCTTGCAAGATGCCACTGTGTGTTGGCGTGGCTGCCTTTTATCTCTTATCCCTTCTCTGTTTCAATTTGGTGTGAATTGAGGTGGCTGCTACTTGGTTTATTCAATCCTCAATGAAGCTTTTAATGATTTCAAGTGAAAAACAAAGGCACACACAGGTTTTGTTGTCATGTTTTGCTTTCTCATTTTAGATTGATTTACTGTGGAGGTTTCACCTTGTCGCTGTTCTTAAATTTTTGAAAAGTAGAGGGTAAAGCTACACAAGTACAGAGACACCTTAATGTTGATGCTCTAGCTCACTGATTTGCAATTATTTATGATAATTGGAACCAGCTTAGCTTCTATAATTAATCTATAGCATGCTCCTATATCCCTTGTTGTAGAAGGATGTAAAGAGTGGATCCAAAGACGATGTACTAAGTGAAGTTCTTAAGAGACATGATGATATTCTGTAAGTATTTCTGCGTCGATGATGTTTATTTCACTACATTCAAATCTGATACTGTAACTAAGGGCCATCTAAACGTGCAGAAGTCTTGACAAGACAATTTCAAATTTGGAGACGGAGCTGGCGGCTGCAAGATCTGTACAAGATACTTTATTCACCGGTTCTCCTTTCTCTGAAGAGTCAAAGATTCTTGACTCATCAAGAAAAAGGAGATACCTGATGGTAATCGGCATAAATACTGCTTTTAGCAGCCGTAGACGAAGAGATTCAGTGCGTGCTACTTGGATGCCTCAAGGTGATTATTAAGTTTCATGCTACACATATTTGTCATTCTGAATTGCTAGAGCCTAAAATTGCTTTGGCCGATCTAGGTGATAAACGGAAAAAGCTAGAGGAAGAAAAAGGCATCATAATTCGTTTTGTGATCGGTCACAGGTGAGGAAGGATTTTGTTTTTGAATGGTCACTGGGATTACCTTGGAAACTTTGGCATGTGTGTAATCATAATTTAGCATCTTCAGGACATTAGACTTGG
Source organism: Utricularia gibba (assembly GCA_002189035.1). Lineage (NCBI taxonomy): Eukaryota > Viridiplantae > Streptophyta > Magnoliopsida > Lamiales > Lentibulariaceae > Utricularia > Utricularia gibba. The sequence continues at coordinate 5,561,597 of NEEC01000002.1, read as the reverse complement.
CTGACGTGGGCTTTCTACTGGCTGTCTTCTGATTAGTGTTTCTTGACTATGAAGGATTTCTTACTTGATATTTTTCTTTGTTCACCTGTACACAGTGCAACAGCAGGTGGTATTCTGGATAGAGCCATTGAAGCTGAGGATAGGAAGCATGGGGATTTTCTGAGACTGGTAATTTTTGTTTTTTTTTATATTTCTTTTCAGGGATTGACAAATATTATCAGAATTTTGAATCTTCTTGCAATATTCAAGGAACATGTGGAAGGATATCTTGAGTTGTCAGCAAAGACAAAGACATATTTTGTTACTGCTGCTCAACTTTGGAATGCGGATTTCTATGTTAAAGTTGATGATGATGTCCATGTAAATGTAGGTAAGAAGCACGCTATGTGACATAAGTTTTCATTTTTTTTGTGAATGTGTATATGGTTTTAGGAGATAACAAAATAACCTATAAGAAACCGTTTGTCAAGTGTCACAACTTTATGTTGGAAATGTTTGTTAATTGCAGGAAGTTTGGCTGCAACTCTGAGTCGTCATCATTCAAAGCCAAGGGTGTACATAGGATGCATGAAATCCGGGCCAGTATTAGCTCAAAAGTATGAGAATTTCATTCAACTTTTGTTCCAGGAACTCCCTTTTCTTACCATCTCAATGCTGTTTGCATTATTCTACTGCAGGGGTGTAAGATATCATGAGCCTGAGCATTGGAAATTTGGTGAGCAGGGTAACAAGTATTTCCGTCATGCAACAGGGCAACTATATGCAATTTCCAGAGACTTGGCTACATATATATCAGTAAACCAGTGAGCATCTTCTTTTTCCCCTGCTGTGCTGTTTGTAATACATCTGAAATTAGAAACTGGTGTTACCTTACAAATTTTTGCTGAGTTAGGCATGTCTTGCACAAGTACGCAAATGAAGATGTCTCACTGGGATCCTGGTTCATTGGATTGGATGTCGAGCATATTGATGATAGGCGATTATGCTGTGGAACACCGCCTGGTAACCTCTTTCCCCCAGTCCGCTGATACGAATGCACTGTGGAATGCATCCTTACATTTCCCAAAGAAATTCATGTTAAGGGAATGAAACAACTAGGAGTTATTAAGTGATTCATTGGAACAACATGAAAAAGTCAAGCCTCTCAAATGTGTAACCAAAATTGCAGACTGTGAGTGGAAGGCCCAGGCAGGCAACGCCTGTGTTGCTTCGTTTGACTGGAGCTGCAGTGGGATTTGCAACTCTGCAGACAGGATCAAGGAAGTTCACCGGAGGTGTGGAGAAGGGGATGCCGCATTATGGAACACAACCTTCTGAACAGGACACTTTTGATGCTGGTCATCCAAGCTCCACCACCGTCCAGCCTCAGGACAAAAGGTGAGTCTGGACGAATTTGTTGGGGTGTTTACACTGCAGTTACCTGCCGTAGGTGTGATATCTGTTTACAAGAAGGTTTTTTGAGCCGAAAACTGTGTCGGGTGATTATACCACTTCCATACTTAGGAGTGAAAAGAGTACGTTTTTCAAGTGGATGCCTCCCCCAGGCTCAGCTTGAGATTGTTTTGTAATGGTGCCTTCTCCTTCATCCTAATCAAAGTGCTAACTTGCCCAGTTTAATGGCACTGCTCAACTCTTCTAATCCTGGATCTCCAAGTGTTTCCTTGTGTTTTCATGTCATGATCTGCTCAGAGTCAGCACCCCAAGATTATAAATTAAAATTGCCAGAGATGCCAAGGGTGTGGGTGGTTAACCTTAACTTTAAATTGAATAAAATTTATAAAAATTAAAATTTAATATCCCTAAATTCTAGAGGTGGGACTTACGTAAAGTTTTTCTTTAATATTCTTTTAAAAAATAATTAAACACATAATTATATTATCATATAAATGCCTTCAAAACACATTTTCTATACTATTTATAACTCATCGATTAAATATATCTCACCCTATGGTATATCCTTATTTCATCTACCATGTCTATTAAAACATTTCTCAATATTTTTAAATTCCGCACCCGAATGAATTATTAACGTAAGAATACCAAACAAGCAGACTGAAATCTTGGGCGTTGGCAAGTCCTCCGCTACCAAAGCTGATTGTTGGGTAACTAAATGTAGCACATTATCAAAAAACAAAAGAAAGAAGCTAATCATCTCGACCTGTTTGTTCTCACAGGATGTCTACTGTTACAAAACAGAAATACTGAGCCTCTTTATTTCCATTGCTGCGTTTACTTCAAAATTCACATAGGCTCCTCCGTAACCCCCATTTCAATCACATTCACCGTCACATTTAACCAGATTCAAACGAGAGGGACAAGGCACCCCCTTTCCAAAATTTTGATACCCATTATATGGACCACAGAAGGAAGCTCAGAAAAAGAAAAAAAAAAAGAGAGAGATGATCTATAGGGTGGCAAAAACTTGAGGAAGCAACGAGGAAGCACCAAGGCTTATTAGGGTGTACCGGTGCTGCTATTTTTTGGCAGACTCGGTGCTTAGGATCCCATTTGTCCTGGGACTGTGACAGGGTAGGATACAGGAAATGCCTGTGGGAGGGGTATGGGAGCTGGCGTTAGAAACTGCAGTTGTCCAGGAGGCATTGTAACTTGTACTGCCTGAGGAGAACTGGTTCCTGCGAGGTGAAACGTTCATTCTTTGGTAAGCATGGGATGTGAATGATAAAACAATAAAAAAACTCACACAGTATGGTTGGGATGCATGGATCATATAACCAAAAATGACGTCTTTCCAGAAACAAGCACCTTGCAACACTGACTTCTTTCCTCTAGACAACAACCACACTCATGGTTTACAAATGAAAGATCTTGAGAGTTGCTTACTTAGATGCTTGGAAATATGCGCCTGATTTGTATTTAGGATGGGCCTTGGAACGACTGCAGGAGAAAAACCAACAGCACTTGGTACCGGATCCTGCAGCATTATTTATAAATGTAACATGTCAAGAAATGATTATTAAGGGTGTGGGGAACGGAGGGCAGGGAGAGTTTTGGACACTTACACCAGAAACTGAATGCATGAAAACAACAGGTCCAATTCTTCCATTTCCATAAGCAATCTGAGAATATAATTTCCAGTGTAAAATATTTGAAGACTAAACAAAACCATTAATTTAAAATAGAGCTTTGTCAATGAATGCGTTCAAAAAGATACTCATGTCACACATTTTGAGTGCTTGGGTGGATGTATGGAGTCCCCGATTGGACGCTCTGATATTGGCCAATATACCTAGAATGTAGTCCCCTGTTTCCTATTTGTGAAAATATCTGCAAACAGAACAAAAGTATAACTTTTGGCCAAGGACCTGTATGGTACTGTGTGTTTCTAAAGACAGGAGGTAAAACAATTGAGTGTTTTTATGTTTCAGTCGGATTTTATAGTCCAAAACATGCTGGATAGAAACGAACGAACTTACAGGATGGATATATGTTGCATCATTCAATGTGCTGTATGGAAAATACTTTATTGGAACAGATGACGGAGCAAACGAACTTGCATCAACTTCATCTTGTGCTACTAATGATGTCGCTGTATAGCTTGAAATGGGCACATACGCAAAATTGGTTGGATTTGTTCTGTGGTACATTGCTGATGGGGAGAATGTCTTAGCTCCAGGATTGAGCTTAGATGACTAGAATACGAGAAGTCATGTCAGAGGTAAAGAAAATAGATAACAAAAATAAGAAACTTCCTTTACAAAAGACTAGATGGCTACTAATTGACAGTTTCCAGTTTTCATGTGATTCTCAAGAAAAGCTTTTTGTTTCCGTAAACATATATAATGGAGCACCAAAAGTACCTTTGAACTTTTCTCTCTACTTGAATCTTTTGAAGGCATCAGTGGATCAGGATCAGATGCAATAAAATCAGTTATCTTGGAATCCGCAGCAGCAACATCATCTGTACCAAGCTTTTCATTACTTTGATCATGCTCTGCTTTGCTAATATCAGAAAACACATCTTCTGGTTTTTGGTGAACCGAATTATGAATGATAATTTGAACATCATCTGATTGACTATCAGAGGAGCTTCCTGAAATCATCATCCGAGAAGTTATAGACACACAGTTAAAGAATCATATGAAGGAAATAACAGTACAGGGAATTTCATATTCAGACAGGCTGAAACTAAATTTCTTTTTCCAAAAGAAAAAAAAATGATGGATTTGAAAGCCAAGCATCTAAAACAATCGTCCCTGTAACATTTTCTTTAACAGTCTAAGATGATGACTCACCATTAGAATTTGGAACTTGAACTTCATCAGTCTGTAATAAACGAAATTAGACTACATACAAAGAGGAGATAACTATAAGCTAGGAAAATTCTAAATATACCCGTGCCATGTCCCCAAGGACAGGGTCATTTTCATGGCCTTCGTCTACGGCATCTACATGGTCAACTTCCTTCCTGTAATCACAAATAGCATAAAATGTAGAACACAACAAAGAATTACAACAGAATTGCCAGACAAAATGTCTTTAACCAACAGCCGTGAATTTGAAATTTGGCACCTTTCATTAATAGAGAAATTTTGTGTGGCATCTGTCTGCAAGAAAAATAATCCCATAAGAAGGTGAATAAAAACAAAACAGATATTGAAAGATTGCATTTCCAAGAAAATAGAATATGCTACAAATAACAATCACCTTAACAATATTCATCATATCAAATCTATTGCCAGGATCTCCTAAGGAAGCTCCCAATACATTCGTTTCCCTAGCCACAGAAAAACAAGTAACACCATTTTCCGACCTGAAAAACAAACAAAATAAAATGCAGAATTCATGAAAAATCATTGTTCCGTCAAAGCATCCAATTGTTCTGCAATATTCACATTCTAACACCAATAAACAGCCCTTTGGTACAAACTCAGTGGTTCTTGCTCTTATTCGGTTGTAATTAAATGTGAGTAGTAACGAATCACCAAGATAATATTTCAGAAACATCAATTTCTAACTACACAGCGCCATACATCAGAAAAACAGTGTTCTCTCACCTAGGCATGATAGTCTCTACAACCTCTGAGCCAGTATCCAGGGACTCCTTACAAGCTTCAGCAAGTTTTAAGCCATCATTACTTAAAAATCTCGTAATTTCAGCAGAAGAAAAGACATCTCCCTGGGCAAATGAGATGCAAAAATTTAAAAACTGAGTAAAAAACCAAGAAGAATAACTCACTAGCAACCTGCCTTCACAACAACTTGGACAAAATCTTCTGCTCCAATTACAAGAGTCTCTATTAATGTATCAGCCAACACGTTTGCAACAAGGTCCCCCTTCTTAAGCAGCATCGCTTTCCTCAATACAATAGCTAAAACCATACGTAATCAGAACAAATCAAGAACTTAACTTCAAAATTAAGATGACCGGGTGACGAGAAGTCAATACAAGAGATTGTGTATCGATGAAAGAGCATCTAGCCAATTCATAAAGAAATCAGAACAAACATAACAAAAATCAAACCATAATTATCATCCAGAGAGGCGGTATGGAAAATTCCCGAATACACAGAGCCATCTCTCGCCTGGACGTCTACGGGCATCCCAATCATGTACATCGTTGCAAGCAACAACGTATCACCAACGGATACCCTTGCATCAGGCGGCGGTGTCACGTTACGACCTCCGACTGTCAACTCCTCCTTCGTGCAGGCCATCACAGAATTCCAGAAGAAAAGATTCTCCGATGTACCCTTCACTCCGATTGATACGGAATTCCACAAGCAAAGATGCTCCTGTGGGAATCAGGTCAGCCGGATCCTGATGAATGCAGAGAGATCTGGGAAACCCAACAATGGCGGCTGCTTAGCACAACATTTCTTCTCGTTCTCGTACGTCTTTGAGAATTCCCGCAGTTATATAATTTTTGTATAATATTAATAATGTTGATTACTCAAACACAAAAACATCTTCACTTAATCACACTAAAAAAATACAGCGTTACCACAAAATAATTCAAAACTTATTTTAATTTTATTGAAAATAACATACGTAATAGTTCTAAAACTTTATTCATTTTAATTTAGTGTACAGATATTTTTATTCATTGTTTGAATTAATTAATTTATTTCTCATGCAAAATTTTAAGGAAAAATACTCATGTGAAATATGGGTAAAAAAAATATTGCAACTCTTTTTCGAACAACTTTTGCTTAAAAAAAATATTTTTTATAAATAATTTTATTATTAAATGTGAATGAATTATGCTTTTATTATGGTGAAAAATCGATCAAAAGGTGAATAACCGATTTCTACAGGGCAAATCTACCAATTCCCAATTTATCTGTTTTTTAATTGCTATGAAAGCGACAAAGGATAAATATTTTAACATGAAAACGATCATGAAAAACATGGAGTTGAGGGAGTTTATAGGAAGAAATGGTCTTACTAGAAGAAAGGTAGAGAATTATAATGATTACAAAATGAATTGATGGGAGATAAAGTGGGTCAAGGTTAATAGGCTTCTAAAAAGCTGTCAAAATGGATTTTGAGTGAATAATGCTAGTCGACAGATAGATATCTTGACAGATATGGTTATATGACACAATCTGAAAAGCAGCCGAATTACAGCAGAATAGATGATCGATATCTGAAAAGCGAGATCGCACAGCAGGCATAAAAGTAGTCGACACCCGTAGAAGTGGGGATTCGGCCAGATCGATCTCTTCTATAAATTGAAGTAACTATAACGAAAAGAGGGTGGGACTCTAAGAACTCTCCAACTTGTATCATCTTATTCACTACCTCCGTCTAGTATAAATCTTCTCCGTCAAACTCTGACAACTCTGTGGTTTTTCCGCCTTCCGACGATTTCCACGTAAAAAATCTCCGCCTATCCCTTCTCCCGCTGATCAAACTAAACATAATCGTGAAAAACATAATAAGGTGCGGAATTTCCTGGCCGCACCTTTTAACTCGTAAATTGGTCCCATCACGAACAACGATTTTCATCCTCAACATGAATATAGAATACTTTTCTTTTGAATTGAACTCTTATTAACAAGGAAATATTGATCTACCGATTCTAACAAGATCAACTACTTTTACGTGACAAGATTTGCTTGATCTTATTAATGATCTCATCGTCAAATAATCGTCTCTTGCTTTAACTTCTTGTAGATCAATTACCTTTTAAACTATCTTCAAACCATTGAAAACTGAAATTGTCTCTTTCCTATCTCCTTCTTGACGTGTAGCTGATTAATTGGCAATTTCGGGCCGGTTTATTTTGGGCCGATTTGCTGCTTCGGCACTTTATAGCTTAGTTTAGGCTGTTGAACCGATTTAGGTTCCATAACCAACTTTTCCGGTTGTTCCTCCAGATTTATGCTTTTCTTTAACTTTTAATCTCTTTGCTTAGTATCTTTGGGTTCCTCTTTGTTTTAATTGTATGATGAAGATTTTCGATACCATCATTCAATCACTTCAATTATATATAATATTATAAAGTATATAATTTATACTACTGAATTCTCATATATGTTACGATCACAAAATTTTAATTCATAATCTTCACATTAATCACCTAATTGGAAGATTGACATAAAGAATCATATAATTAATAATATATATTTATATTAATCTAAAACCTAGTAGTTATATGAAATAAATTCTCCAAATGTTATTAATGTTGATTTCAAATTATGTGTAATCACAATATTTTTAGAAGAATGTTTATCTTCTTTATTATTTTTAAATTGCATAACTCTTTCCAATTACAAACTTTCCAAAAGAATATTCATGGCATCACTTAGTAAAAACAAGTAACATCCAGACCCATCTAGATACTACTTGGTGCTAATAAGCAATGTTTTAGATTCGTCTCGATGCCATTTGGTGCTAGTAATAATTATCCAGATCACTCTAAACACTATTTAGGATATAATTTGCATGGTTTATTTCATAAATTCTAATTAATTCATAATTAAAAGTTATTAAATAAGGAAAACTCAAATAAATAATTGTGATCCATGCAACTTATTATTTAAATAAAAATTATTTTTAATTAGCTGCAAATAAATAAAGATAGATTGTAAATAAAACTATAAATTATTATATTACCCTTATTTTAAAGATCAAATAACATATATAACGTTACTAATAATAAAACTGGACAACATAGAAACTCATCCGTAGTGGAAATCTTTCGATTCTCAACCTATATTGTGCTACATTGTAACACAAAACATAAAAACTGAGCAATCCATTCAAAAAAAGTGGGGGAGATTCCCAATCTTACCAGGGGAAGGGAAATCTACGAAAAAATAAGTGTATTTTGCTCTCGCTAAATCTGGTGTATTAGATGCAAGGACATTTGTTGGAAAAGTTGGTGACTTATCTAGGACAAACGTAGCTTATAAAATAAGTTGGATTTTAGTTATAAATGTAGGTAAATTTTAAAAAAAATAGAAATTAAGTAAAAATTTGATTAAAAATTACAAATAATAAAAATCGGGATGGCCTGTAATAATTAATTTTAATTTTTACTTTAAATCATAAGTTAAAAAATAAATCGTGCAAGCTATACCCTTAATAATAATAATCAATGTCAAGATTTTTATGTAATAAGTAATTTAATTACTATTTTAAATCATAAGTCAAAAAATAAATCACGCAGACTATATCCTTAGTGATAATAAGCAATGTTAAGATTATTCTGTACATTGTGTAGTAATAATAAACAGCATCCAAATCTTATATAGATATTGTCTAATGATAATAAACAGCATTCAAATAAAGTTTCACATAATCTTACTAAACGTTTTAATAATAATCATCAATTAGATAATAACCAGTATCCAAATTGTATTTTTTTTTTGTGTTACGAAAATGTATTTTTACAATAAGGATTGAATAATTCATTTCAAATAATTATTAAATTCTTAGATCAATGCATAATTTATATTATTTAATTATATAATTTCTCTTATCATATGAATTATAATACTCATCATTTAAAAAATTAAACTAACCTTTGCCAAGGGCTAAGATATATTAATATTAAAATTCATGTATTAATATTTTATCTATTTCACATAATTTTATACTCAACTCTAAAAAATTTTCTTACTTTTTTCATACACTTTCTCACTTATACACAATATTTATCCTCATTTATATATTTCTCATTCTTATGTTTCCATTTATCATACCAAATTTTATCTCAGTTTCAAGTTTCAACGTACGAATTTCGATTTGAAGGTACAATTGAAATTTGGGTTTTTATGACTAAAGTGATTGGGGAAAGTCAACTTATTTTCATTATACTTTCTATGAATATTCTATTTTTTATTTTCTTACAAAATGCAGGAGATCGGTTTTCAAAGTTCTCATTTTTTGGAACCATTCGATTACCCAAATCAAGTTTGTAGTTGTGAAGAAGTAAAATTTTCTATAACTTTCGGTTCTTTATCTCGAAAAAGAACTAAAAATAATGATGACGATTTTTTTTTTATATTCATGATCATTTTGTTGTGTTTGATTTTAAAAAACTTAATTACAAATATTGTTGAAGTAACAAATTTACAAAAACTTATGAGAAATCAATACTTATAAAAAATATTTAAAAAAACACAATGATAAATTAACTTAATTTAGACAAACAAAATTATGTTTTTGAGGACAAGAAATAATATTCTTAAATTATCAAATTCTATTTTTAATTATAATTTTTTTAAATTACTATAATACGTTATTTAATATTTAATAAGTATTTCATTCAATCGGCGAAAAATATTCTTTTAGTAAGAAATGCAATTTTCTTGTGACTTTGTTAGTGTGAGATCAAAAGGCAGTTTCGAAGTTCATATTATTTTCACGGTGTTTCAAAATCAAGTAAGCTATATGGCCCTCGATCAATATAGGTGTACATGTAATCTGGGTGTATAATATATCATTCATTTCAGCTGAAACAGAACTAGAGTTCCTCGAGAACTGCAGATTCAATGAACTGTGGAAATCACCATCAGATTGATGTAAAAAAAAGGAATACATGTTCAGGTATCGAGAGAAATCCATTCATAGCGAAAGAAGATTTCAGTCAAATGACTCGTGAATGCAGACATGTTGACAGACGCAGTTTCTTTCCTGTTTCTGAGTTGGTCATTTTCCAAAGTAACTGGCATAATCTACAACGGCAGTTGGCCTAGTCGGATTCTTCTGAAATGCCAAGCAGCTGTGATTCTTAGGAGTTTGACACTAGAAAGCAGAGTGGTGCGAGTGAGAGAGTCAGTGCCTGCAGCAAATGAGACGACAGTATCCACCGGTTACTGCTGCTGCTGCTGGTTGCCGCTGCTGAATGATCCAAGTGCGCACGTGAGGGAGGCCCTGGGGGACACTCCAGCCCCAGTGGCCCTTCACGGCATACGCTTGAAAAGAGCCCCGGTGGGTACTTCCCGTAGAGGTTGATGTAGCTGAACATTGTGGAAGCACAGTCATTGCTCAAGTCGTTCAAGTACTCCGCATTTGGACAAGCGAACTGTTTGAGAGCTGAGCAACACAGCTTCGGTGGGTAGTCTGGCCCTTTGCATTGGCTCGTGATGATCGTGTAGTTCTCGAACTCAAAGCTCACGGGGCATGCTGCAAACACAGGACAAGAAAAAAGCTCAGAAATTGGACACTGCTACTACCCTGCAGCATGCATCAGAATTGATACTCCCCAATTCGATGGAAAAACAGGGATAAGTCACATTACTCCTCCTCATGCTCCCCAGGACTGTTTATGTTCACACACCGCTTACAGTAACCCAGACCAAGGATCAGCTCATAGTGACTCAACATTTCAAAGTGCTTGTCTGAAGACACGGTGCATTGTAAAGCAACACAATACTAGTACAATGAAACGCCTCGCCACTGGACGATCGCATGCAAATGTGTTTAGATTTTCAAAGACGAAGCGTTAGCCCCTAAAACGTGTGACTGCATTCTCTAATGGATTCTCAAAATCACTTTCCACTCTCTAGCATGCATTCTCCTACAGACATAATTTCTGAAATGGAAAGACAGCACTAGAATCAAGGAAGGGACAACATGAGAAGCAAGGACAGTACAGCAGAAAATCTATCAACAGATTCATAAACTGCTACTGGGAAAAAAATCCCATATGCGGAATTGGAGGAATCATTTCATTGTTATGTTAGAGAATGTATGAAAACTCCAACATACGTGTTTTGGCTTGAAGGAGTCGCCTTTCGCCCAAAAGGGAGGGGCCAATTGCATCATCTGCACAAATCAAACTAGGTATAAGAATCACATAGCTGAAAGGAACATGGATCAGGGCAAGTCCACGCACCAAAACTGAAAGCCGAAGCCGAAACAGCTGAAAAAACCAAAATGGTTAGAATGAAATAGCCGCCACGCTTCATCTGATACAAACCCATCAGTAGCAAAAGCCCGATCTCGTTGAGAGCATCAAAGCCAAAACCCCAATGGGTATGGAAATAGGGTAGATCTGGGGCCGAGGCTCCAATTCCAACAATTTATTGAGAATTACCCGCCAGACACATCGGTATTTGTTTTCGTTGCACATCCCAATCAGACAGTGAATTGGGGCACAGCTGGGTATTAGCTACTTTGGACAATGGCGCCACGAAAAGAACAGGAATACTGAAAACTAGCTCCTCGCCCGAGGACCAGATCAACTCCCAAACAGCCCGCCCCGCCGTCCACCCATTGGCTTTTGTGAGATTTTGAAAGTATCACACCAAGCAAGGGCCTGCTCTGAAATCAACCGTAGAAAAAAGTATCACCAACATTCCAGGTGGATGCAGGAGTATAGCTACTGGTCTGCTCGTTGTTGTTGATTCGTCTCCTTCACCTCATCAGTGCAGACAGCAGAGCATCCGTCCCACCAAATTATTTGAATCATATATGAATCTGGAAACTTGTGATTTGTGACACTTTGTGACACTTTCCTCCCCAAGAAAACAGCATATTGTATTGCACTACGAGGGAATGAAACTCGCTCTGATTTCGAGATATTTTGGGGTTTTAAGGAATACACAGAGAAAATAGGGGTTAAAACGTAAATTATAGAAAGTATGGCACCAACTTCATAATTAACGCCTACCTCTCTAACTATAAATACGTATTCGCGCGCCCATTCTTGATTCCTTCATCCTTTTTCTTTTCTTCCCGATTCCGATAATTCTGTTCCATTCTCGTGAATCTCCTCTGGCGTTGATCTACGGTGGGTTATTTGCGGTTTCTGTCTTGTTCTTCATTTTATCTCCTGAAATCCCTGAATTTTCTGTTTTGGGAAATTCTTGATCGATATTCGAGTTTCTTAGTCTTGCGGCGAGGTTTCCAGGTGAAGGTTTTGGGAGTTCATTGTAGAGTGGGGTTTTATGTTTGTTGATATCATTCGCAGACGCACGGGATGGCAGGGGATGCTTCCGTCTAGATTCATCCTTGAGTTTTGTAATGGATTCATTATCAGTTCTTGAGGATCTTCTGCGGATTTCTGTGTTTCTTGGTTGAGGAAGCGCTTCTGGGTTGAAATATTCGTGGTTGATACTCATTCTCTTTTGATTTTTCGCATGGTAGAATGTGGGTTCCGGATTAGTTGATAGATTTTGAATTTCCTTGTAATGGAGTCAAATGGAATGATCACGATTCAAGGCTGCAAGGGGATCGTAGCGGATTCGCAGACTTCCGGATTATTTGTTTTTCGTATCTGGCCGCCATGGATCTTCGTGGAGTTTACAGAGGATCGATGTGTTCGAGTTTGTACTTACATGTTGCCCTTATTTCTTGGTATAGTAGTCTGCGATGGCCACTTTGAAGAGAGCATTGGCCCGGAATGAGAATGAAGTTTGCGTGTTTTGGCTCAAAGGGGGGTGCAACAGGAACCCCTGTAGGTTCATACATGGTAACGTCCCTGCACCAGGGAATTTGCAGAAAAAGAGGAGACTATATGCTTCAGTTGGTGCAAGGCAAACTTTGGAGAGTCGCGTTCCTGAGAAAACAAATGCCCGAAGATTTGTTTATCGTAGATCTCCTAGTCCTCAGAAGAATAGCGCTCCTCAAATATCTTCTGTGGTTAGGAAGATGAATGTTGGGGACGACACGCCAGTAGCTACTAAATGTATTGAAGGTCCCAAGGATCATAATAATGCCCCAGTTCCTGAAAAAGTTGATGCTCATGAAGATGAATCAGTGCTGGAGAGAGATCCTTGTTCTGAAATGGCTGTTTCAGACAAGCCAAAACAATGTGAATACTGGGTTACTGGAAATTGCGTCCATGGGGAGAAATGCAAGAATCTGCACTCTTGGTTCTGTGGTTCTGGATTTCAGATGTTGGCGAAACTAGAAGGGCATTCAAAGGTAAACTTGTGAATAAATTTTTCTCTCTTTTTTTTTAAATTTCTTCATATTAATAGAGTTTCTGGAAAATGTTCAGGCTGTTTCAGGAATAGCCTTACCATGTGGCTCTGATAAGTTGTATTCTGTGAGCTTTGATAATTGTATTCGAGTTTGGGACTGCAACAGTGGAAAGGTAAGAACATGGGTCAATTTAGTGAGACAGAACGATAATATGACGCACTGTATATTGATTTGAACTTCCTACTCATTGTATGCACAGTGTGTTGGTTGCATTGATACAAGCGTGGAAGTGCGATGCGTAGTCACTGAAGGCCCTATGCTCTTTGTGGGGCTTCGGAACGGTGTGAAGGTATATTTTTGAGGGAAAACAACTCATTATTTGTATGTACACTACTTGTTTTGTCTTATATTATATCAAGTGTTTGATGTTCAACAGGCATGGAATTCACAAAACCAACTTGAGTTTTCTTTGTGCATCGATGCTTGCGTAGTATCTAGCATGGAGACGGATGATGATAAGCTGTTTGTGGGAATGGAGGTAGGCTGAATGGTGTTGGTTTTTATAGTGGCTTTGTGTGTCCGAAAACTAGCTGCTTATGCATGGTTATGGGCTCCCGGAAATCATGCCTTAGAAGTATGTTTGCATAAACTTTTCGCATCTCTTAGTTTTGAATCCGTTCCAGGATGGTTCCATTTATGTGTGGAAGTGGAGCGCGGAGAAGATTGACTCTGATCCAGTTGCAGTCTTGAAGGGGCATACTGGAGCAGTATGTTCAATTGTTGTTGCTGCTTTTAGGCGACTTTATACGGGATCAAAAGACTGCACGATAAAGGTATCCGTTTTTGAATGGTCTCTCCTTGCTTGCTGAATCTCCTCACTTTCGGTTTTGATGTTCAGGCATGGGATCGAGATAGTTTGCAGTGTGTGCAGACACTGTGTGGGCACAAGGGTGATGTGACGTCCTTATTATGCTGGCGATATTTTCTATTATCTGCTTCCTTGGACAAGACAGTGAAGGTTTAGCTCTCTCCATCTTTGTATTTCGCACGTTTTCAACTGTAACGGTCGGCCTCCGGTGCTTTAGGCCTGGGGACAAACCGAAAAGGGCATCATAGAGGTCCTCCATGAGAAGCAGGAAGACAATGTAAGTGCATGCAATAGCTCCTCCTACTAGTTGGCTGGCTTTACAATCCATCAATCATAAATCAATTTTGTAGGGCGTGCTTGCTCTCTGCGGCGTATATGATTCGGAGAGGAAGCCTGTTTTGCTGTGCTCATGCAGCGACCACACCGTTCGCTTATACGACCTGCCATCGTGAGAATCCGTCTCCCTCATCGTATGGTGTTTTTCATTATGTGTTGTGATTGGAAAGCTGCGTTTGCATCTCAGGTTCATCGAGAGAGGCAGGATATTTTCTAGAGGAGAAGTCCGCACCATTCACGCAGAACCTCCGATGGGGCTGTTCTTCACTGGTGATGCAGCCGGAGACGTCTGTGCCTGGAAGATGATGTAGAAGGCTGCTGATAGGTTACAACATTCTTCGAGTCCTTTTTCAAATTTAGATAACATCCATGATTAGGCATAGCTTATAATTGATCATGATTAAGTGCTTAGACTATCTTACCGTTGGTAATTCTTCTAGATTTTTCATTACTTTGGATATCAAGCTATAACAACATGCATTAGAAATGAGATATATGTTAGGATCACTTTTGAATTTTTAATTGTTCTTTTTTTATCTTTTTAATTCTAGATTGAGTGACATTCAACTTTAAAAAAATTAAAATAAAAGAGGAGTGCAAAAGTAAGATATGCTTGGCGAAGCTGTGGATAGTAATGATCTTACTATAAACCACAAATAAAGTTTCGTAATCCAAATATATCTTCCCCAAAGCGGGGGCTCCATTTCAAAAAAAAAAAGCAAAAAAAAAGGCAAAAAAGAAAAAAAAAAGAAAAAGAAGAATAGAATAGTCACTTCAATCTAGAATTCTTCTCTTCTTAATCTAGCAATTAATATCAAGAGTGATTCTGCATTATTTTGTTTCTAATCTTGTTGTTTACGTAGTATACTTTAAATTGATTGAAAGAGTATAGAAAAAAATAGAAAATATTAATTACCGTAGAAGATGAATAGGTTATCTTGATTGTATATCATGACTTAAGTTTTGCCTATATCATGGATTGTTATTCTATTTTCTGTTTGAGGAAAAGAATGATTGATTGTAATGAAGTGCATTTTCATAATCATTGCTCGGTTCCCTTTTGACTTGGATTTGCATAACATGCACTCTATTCGATCCTGTGTGTCATCATCATCTATATAGGCTGGCATGCTGTATTCCTTTTTTGTATCCATCCGCACCACACAAGGGTAGTCCATTAAGCCTCAAACCTTAACTACTTTGCGAGTGGTTGTCATCTTTGTGGAAGAGAGGGAGGGATAAGAAGAAGGGGACGAAGCTTTCCACATGATTAGCAAACATTCCTTGGGCATTTGGAAGTTAATGCCTTGACTTTGTCCTATAAATGAAAAGAAACCCCTCATGCATTTGGAGGGGAAGTTTTGCAAGCCTTTCTTCTAGGACCGGACCTGTGAGAGGATGCATGAATGGATGGGATGAAAACCCAATTTGTATTCTTAGAGAAGTAAGTTTCCAAAATGTGGTCCAAGGTATTTTTGTTGTTCCGGGTTTCCTCTTTTCACAAGAGATTGATGGATTGTTCCTCCCTTCTGTCCACTCGCAAGTTAAGCACAAAGATGAGAGTCATATTGCACTCACTAGGTTCCCGCTTCTGAATCCACGTGTCACTTACGTTCTCTTCTCTTCTCTTAGAGTTCCTCCCCACGTCCCACCCATCAAACCTGTCTACTTGTGATGAAAAGCATGCGAGGAGAAGGCCCCACCCATGCTTCTTCTTTGCTGAAATGGACCTCGCTCATCAGCTCTGCCCGCCCCTTATACAAGATCTTACCAAAGAACTTTACCATTTTTTGTGCATACTCTACTAGATCTCTCTTATTCATTGCATGTCCATAATGGGTTTTGCATAGTGTGGTTATAAAAAGAGTAAGAGGATTGACTTTTCCAACTCTTAGGGTATAGTCTACACCACTTATTTTGTAAATTTTACTTAATTCATAAGTAGAAGTTATTGGATAAATAGAACCCAAATAATTAGTTGTGGTTTATGCAACTTATTATTTATTTATGAAGAAACAAATGTATTTTGATTTTGTTTAGATTTGATTTATTAGAAGCAAAGACATTTGTTGGAATAAGTTGGTGACTTATTTTGATAAGTAAGGTAAATGTAACTTATTAAATAAGTTGAGTTTTAAGTAGAAATGTAGGTAAATTTAAAATAAGTAGAAATTAAATATAAGTTTGAGTAGAAGTTAGAAATAAGTAAAAGTCAGATGGTTTTGTAATAAGTAATTTTAACTTATACTTAAAGTTATAAGTTGAAAAATAAGTCATGCAGACTATATCCTTAGACCTTCCTAATTGTGGAAGAGAATACTTCACCCCTGTTATTAGGGAGAATCTATCCAAACGTCCTGATTGACCTTATTACCCTTCACGAGCGGATAGATAAGCTTGTTAGCATATTGTTCATGGAAAGGAACTTTTTGCTAAGATGTCTACTCCGATACTCCCACGATCACATGGAACTACTGATAAGGAATGCATGCGTTGCATGATTGGTTGATAACACATAAGGAGTGTTTTAGAAAATTTTTGAATGATGTTTTTTACTTTTGAAAAAAATAAAAAATAGAAATATAAATTTTTTATAAGAATTAGAAATAGAAATAACATGTTTTGGAAAAATTACAGAAACTGAAATATTTTCGAGAATTGGATGGCAAAAGTAAAAATGAAAAGTTGACGGAAATGTTTTCTTATTTATACTTCTGACTCATTTTTAATTATATCTAAAAGTTATTTTTTTATCAAAAATAGAAATAGAAATAGAAAGTGTTATGTGTAAATTATTTTCAATAAAAAATTGAAATAAAAATAGCATTAAAAAATTTTCCAGAACACAATTATAATTGTTCAATCGATCTTAGGTAAAGAAATATATGTGTTATCCTATTAAAATTAGGCTTTTGGAATGAATTTTGATTTTTATGAGAATGTTGATGCAATTTTCATCTTTTGTTTAAAATTGATATAAAATTCATGATTTAGTTCAAATCTTAATCTAACATCATTTGTCTAAGTATTACACTACATTGGATAAGTTACACTCTAAACAGGTTTACAAAGAATAAGCCTATTTTGAAGTAGAGATATCAAAATAGATGCCTACGGATCAAAAAGGAGAGAAGAATAAAAAATAGCACATGGACAGAGAATAAAAAAGGAGGGGGAGATTTGGAGATGAAGTAAGAAATTGAATAACACAAAACATTGAAGAAAGAAATATATTTTTTGTATCATTTTAAAAAACTCAAATGTAGGAACATTATTCTCAAGTAGAAGTAGATCAAGAATACATTACTTAACTTTATTTATTTGAATTTTACTGTACTCAACACAATTTATTTTCTGTTTGCAGGATTGGGAAATGATATGAATCTGATGCAATTCTTTATGTTTAGCTTATTTATTTTCAATATAAATAGCTAAACAAAACATGATGTCTAAGGTAGAAAAAGGTGCGTATGGTCATTGTTTTCTAGTCCACTATAATTTTTTTTATTCATTCTTTTTTTTATCAAATGATGAGATTAAAGGTAAAATGGATAAAGTTAATAACAGGTGGATAAAAAAATTTATTTTCTTAAATGTTAAAACATTTACTTTTTTTATGTAAAGTTTGGTTACTAATTATATTATATAATATTTTAAATTATATTATATTATATGTTAACATTTTATATTGAGTGATTCAAAGTAAAATAACCATTTACGTTAAATATGTTGTTTATGTCACCACCCATCTTCACATCATCTTCACACTATCTTCTATCTCAGAAAGTGATGAAGTTATCAATCGAGATAAAAGAGAACAAGAATTATGCAACCAAAAAGAGTCTCACGCACACAATCAAAAAGACCCACATTTAAGAAGTATAAGACAATTGATTTTAGAAACTTTGTTTAAGTATGAGAATGTGAAAATTGTCTCAATCATTCTACAGAGACATACTTTGATTGTGACCATATTGATTGCGGCTAGTGATGTTATATCTAACGAACGAACACAAACATCTATGTTCATGTTCATTTATTTAAGTTAATCGAACAAGATTTTTATTCATGTTCGTTTATTTAATATTCACATTCACAAACGTTCACGAATAAAGATAAATTTATAAATTATTATAATTTTTTATATTCAAAATTAATTTAAAATTAGAAATATATTTATAAAATTCAAATTTAAATATAAAAGGTTATTATTATTCATATTTTTTTATAAAATAAATAACAAACAAAATGAACTAATATTTATTCTGAAAATGAAATATAAGTATCATATTCTTGTTCTTCTTCTTGTTCTGTATTTGCTCCAACACTTGTGCTGCTATAGCAACTCTATTGTTCTCATTGAAGTCCGACTTGCTTCACAAAAATATAATTGTTATTAAACAAAAAATTTAAATATATTGAAGTAAATATGCAAAGTAAGATTACTTACACGTGTAGATTTCTTTATTCCATGAATTCATTTCACCCAATCACTAGCACAAAGTAATATTTCACAAGTTTAAGTTGATAAATTTGATTGAAAATCATCAATAACTCGACCACCAAGAAAGTAGCTTATGATGCAATATATGTCATAGAAATAACCAAAATATGTATTTCAATGTTGGTTAAGATATAATATTTCACACTATTTATTTTCCACCAATTCAAAATATCAAACTTTGATGCAACATTAGCATCACTAAGATCACAAGGGATAGTATCATCTGACAAGTAGATAAGTTTGTACTTGAGTAGACTGAGATGGCGTATAAAACAGTGCATACTTATTATATAAATCAGTCAATACTTTCTTGACTTCCTCAATGTTCTCATGTGTCTTATCCTCCTCATCTAATATTGGAAAAGTAAATTCCAACAGCTCCAATTTGAATATAGGATTTAAAACTACTCCTAATGCTATTACCATATAGCATTCACCCCAATACTTATCAAATTTCAAACTCATACTGAAAGCCATAGCCCTTACACGAGCATTAGATCTAAACTTTTCTCAACCAAACGTTCTTTCAATCTACAAAGCTCTGTGAAAAAAAGATTAGAGGTTGGGTAATCTAAAGTTGAAATAATGTTCGTTAACACATAAAAACAAGTAAAAAAAATCACATACTTGCTGCACTTGCAACCAATCATCAGTAGTATGAACATAACGAAAACCAATATTTCTTTTTTTATATCTCATAATCACATCTTTAACTTTCAAGTCAAATAGGGCAATTCAAATTTTTTGATAGGCAATTGTAACATTTTTTTTATTTTTCCAAATTATATCAAACGAGCCTCTAAACTATTCAAATATTTGAGTCCATCTCTAATATATTCAACATCATCAATATCATTCAAACCATCTTATATCAAAAGATTTAATATATGAGCACAACAACGAACATGAAATAACTAACCTTTAATAGAAAAATTCTTTCCCACCAAAAAACTCTCTTTGAACATCCGTATGCATACATCATTATAAACAGTATTATCAACGGTGATATTGCATACTTTATTTTCAATCCCCAATCAGTAAAACAATTCATCAGAGCATCTGCAATAATAACTCCTATATGGGGAGGTGGCACATTGCAAAAATTCAACACACGTTTTTGTAAGCTCCAATTATGATCCAAAAAATATCATATTAAAACCATATATTGCAATTTCTGACCAGATTACCACAAATCAGTTGTAATAGAAATTCTCTCAACATCCTTCAACAATATCTTCAACTTGCTTTTTTCCAATTTATTTATAGCATGACAATCATTTTTTACTTCTTGTCTAATAATCTTAACATAAAATAGGGAAATTGCATTCAAGAACTTGTTAAAAACCACATGCTCCATCCTCTTAAAAGGATATTTATGAGCAAGAATCATATGAGTAGCAAGTTCCCTCACTTTAGCATGATCATAATTAAAAGATAAGAGATTAAAGATACCATCACTAGAAAAAGACAGCACCTGTTGATGTAAATTTTTGCTTTGAACCATGCATTCATGTCTTGGAGCACAATCTTTCAAGTGTCTATGCAACTAAGTTATTGTTCCACATGCTAGCAGATTAAATTGTTGTTTGCATAATGTGCATTTTGCAATCTTTGAGTCATTTTCACTAATAACTTCCTTCATTGCCTCCCATACTTTAGATGTCTTCTTTCTTTTTCTTTTTCAAAAGGCTTTTCTACTTCTATTCCTTTCGGATTCTCTTCCTCTTCTTCAATTGAAGAAATTCGTAATCATATCACTATAAAAATAATGAATAAATGAGAAACGAAAAAGTTAAAGTATATATGCATCAGAGCATGTTTTTTCGAATTGAAAGAATAGAGTAAAACATTGATAGATAATAAAGTCGTCGATTATACTAATCGGTTTAATATACTACAAAATCAAAAAAAAAATGAATAATCATCACATCACCTCATCAATCTTCATTTATAAACAATATATGTTGGGGTATTTGATTGAATGGAAGGGATTAGAATGGGGGGTGTCGTGCGCTAGGGTTGGAGGGTAAGGGGAGAGTTTTTTTAATTTAATATTTGTTATGTTATTTATTACATAATTAATAACTTATATATATATAATTAAATATATTCAATTATGTTTGATTATGTTCAATTGTTCGTTTATGTTCGTTCATTTAAGTAATCGAACATAAATTTTGTTCGTATTTGTTCAATTATACTATTTAATAGAAAATAAACGATTTTAATCGAATCAAACACGATTCGAAAATGAATTGTTCTTTCACCATAATATCCCTAATTTGTGGCCAATACTCCCCCACAAAGCAATTGAGTCTCAATCCTTCCATAGAGCCAGCTGTTAAATTTGTTGACTATGGCCATTACATTGCCAATCGCTGTGCCACACTAGTTCAATTGGCATAGGTAGGGCTTTCATGAGTGGTACATCACTTGCCAAGCTTTCATCAACAGTGGTTGTAGTAACGATTTCTAGAGAAATCTCATCTAGTTCAAAAGCAACAGATAGGTCAGTTGGTCCATTAGGGCCCAAAGTAGGGCCTGAAGATGATGAGAGTCTGGCTTGTGTTGGATAGAAGGTAGATTGGCCCGTAGGTTCCATCGGGCTCGTCGGTGGTCATATGAGGAGTAACATTGGGGTTCAAACAAGATGGTTCAATAGCTGCCTCACTCCCCCTATCAACGAAGCTAGAATGAGATGGAAAAGAGGATTCATTGAAAAGTATCATCTGAGTGAAAGATAGCATGTGAATCAAGATTTAAGAATTTCAAATATTTAACCTTAGTAGAAGCCCAGAAAGATACAATTGTAACTGTGAGCACCAAATTTGTTTGAATCTTTGGATATATGAGAAACATATGCAAGGCACATGAAGACCTACAAGTGAGTCATAGTAGTAGGCTAATTATACAATATTTCAAACGGACTACAGCCACGGAGTAGCATAGATGGGTTGCGATTGATGAGATAAACTATAGTGAGGACATATTACTTCTAAAAATGCCTAGGTAAATAGGCTTGAAACTGCAAGGCATGAGCCACATTCAAAATTTATTGATGTTTTCATTCCATACGCATGTTCTGCTATAGGGTACCAAACATTAGAATATTTTTGAATGATACCATTATCTTGAAAATAGCCGGTCAAAGGGTGGAATTCAGTCCCAATATCAATTCGAAAAACTTTGATGGTGTGACAAAATTGGGTAGAGATTATAGCACAAAACTAACTAAGAATAAGAGAGATCTTGGTTTTCTCCACTAATAGATAAACGAAAACGACTTAGGAATGATCATTAACAAATGTAAGAAAATACTTGGCCCCACATGATGCGGATGTGCAATGGACTCCATAAATCACAATGAACTAAATCAAATGAGGTACTCACATGGCTAGAAGAAACATGATAATGTAATCGATGATGTTTGGAATAACAACAAATATCGCAAATGGCAAAGCGATCGTGTACCAAAGTATGAGAAAAGGAAATTCTATAGAGAAAATTTAGAATACCATAGCCAGGATGATTGATAAACACGGATCAAAATTTTGAAATTCGATGATATTTGTAATAACAACAAATATTGAAGATGACAAAGTGATCATGCACTAAAGCCAAGATGACCGATAGCCACAAGTTTGGGTTGACTGCAACATTCGTAGAACCTACAAATGAAGATGTCACCAAAATGAGCCGATAAGCATGGCCGACTAGCTCATCAATCCCAATTATCATGTCCGAGACTCAATCTTGAATAATGATAATAGATTCATATAGAGAAATAAGATAGTGTCGATCATGCAACAACAAATAGAAAGAATTCAAGTTGTAGTTAAAATTGAGCATGTAAAACACATTGTATAGGACAAAAGCATCTCCAATATTCACCATTCTAGATATGCTAGAGACCTCTCGACCATCATCAGAAATAGTAATCGAGCAAGAATGTGTACCACACAAATCGGTCAATAGATTAGGTTGATCAATCATAGGATCAGATGCCTCATTGTCCAAAATCCAATGAGACAAAAATATACTTGATAGTTTTTTTTTATCATCCTTTTGAGACAAAAATTTCTATAATTTTCGCCATTGAGAAAATAACACTCAGAGAGGTCACATGTTTCCTATCATCATTAATTAAAGAAATAAGAGGAGTAAATGAAATACGTTCGATTCTTGTGACTGCATTTGCTTGAACAGGGGTATATTCGATTGTAGGACTGTCATTCTGTTTTCTTCAATTTCCACCTTTCCCTCTAAGATAGATTTCCTTTTACATATTACAATCGCGGTGCCCCTGTTTTCAGTACTGGATGATGTAGCATCTCCCTCTATTTGCATTAGACCACTTCTATCATTAAGGGCAAAACGTGGTTTGTCTCCCTACCAATCCACATATCCTACATCAAAACAACCAGCTTTCTCATGCCCAGGAAAACCGCAAATGTCACATGGCTTTTCACTTTTGACTGAATAAGAGGGATGACCATTAGAGTGGTGTGTTGTCAGAGCCACGACATTGACTCTTGGCTCATCATGTTGTTTAATATTGCAATGTTGCTCCTCCCAGATTATATGATTATACATTTGGTTGAAGGATCTCAATGGTTCCACTTCCAAGATTTGGGAGCACACAATTTAGAATACCGTATCATCGAACCCCATAAGAAACTAGTGAATCTTCTTCTACTCCCTTTTTTGAGTGAAGGCACGACTTATATTACACTTGCAGTTCGCATAAGTACATGACAGGAGGCCATCGAGAAGGACATACTCATCCCAGAGTTTCTTCATACGACCAAAGTACTGCTACACTTTCCCTACTTTCACAATAATTTACGAGTGCATGCTTGATTTGGTGGATGTGTGGTCGATTACTGATGCGGAATCTTTGTCGCAAATCATCTCATAACAATTTCACAAGATTTGTGATTGTCAATAAACGAAGATCTAGCTCTATTGTTGTGTGTTGTTTCCTCAACAAATTTTAAATATTTAAAACGTAAAACACCAAAAAAACATAGTGTGAATATCGATCTTAGGGACTTTTTTTTCGTGAAAAGTGTTTTCTAAGGAACTTTTACAAAATGTCACAATTTTTCAAAAGAGGGTTTTTGAGGTGCAGAAATAAAAGTTACAACCTAAGTGATGAGCCTTGACTACGGGACGCAGTTCTTGGGAATGAGATTTCATCTCCTTTCTTTGTCCATCCTTGCCTCGGTTCTCACTGATTTCTTCCGAATAGTTGGTTATAGGAGCAAAGAATAGTCTATTCTCCCTTACACTTTGACTGACAAGGAGGCACGAGAATAGCCTCATATGATTCCCCCTTGAACGATTAGGAAGACAAGAGAATTGCCTTTGATTGCCTTCAAAACCGAAATGCGCACGTGTGCCCAACTGTTGCCAATGACCAATGGCAAGTCCGAGGTCACAACATGTCCACTGTCACGGTACCTAGGCCACAAACAATCTGTTACTTCCCTCGAATTGACAAAGTTGGAGTTGGTTCTCTTCACCTTGATCTTCACCAAAATCCATGAGGAGTGGCCTGCTACTCATGGACCTTGACTAGGAGTCGTTATAAAAAAACTGCAACAAGATGCGTGAAAGTATGCGAAATCCGAAATAAATTCAGCGTAGAACCGAGTGTATTGCTCAGGACTTGGAAGGAAACTTCATCTTCTTCCAAAAATTAAAGGGTTTTAGCCATAAAGGGCCATGAAAATAGAAACAAAATTGGAAACTAAGTGTTCTTCCTCCTTGAGGGGAGGAAGAACTCAAAAGTTCTAAATCTAGCAACAAAGGTTCAAAAGTCTCCGTTCAAAAGTCCGAAACTAAGTGCTCCAAGTGGCTTTTATATCACTCCCCACGTGCATTAACTCCTTTGGGTCCCCTTCCCATCATTCCTTCTGTCTTGCGTGCGCCAGCAACTTTCCTTTGCGTGCAAGTTAGCGCTCAATCATTGCTGTAGACTCTAACATGCTGTAAGTCAGCGGCCTTAACCAGTGTTAATCTTTCGCATACAATCGTTTCAAGTCGCGTACAAGGCACGAAAAGTCAGAGTATGAACTACCGCATTCCGGCCTGTCCCGCCACTAAAGAGCATCTTCAAACCCTTCTCATTATAAACCTACTTTTCTTGCACTAGTGTACTACTATGGAAAGCCAGTAAAAAGGCAGCCTAGAGTGCGAGAACAGAGTTACCGATCGAATGGCCTCTTACAACACTCCACAACAGTCTCCTGACATGTCTTGGTCAAAGAGCACGAAAAAAGATAGAAAATATATACAAAATAGGAAATATGATTTTTCTAAGTAAAATCAATTACTTATCAATATAATTCTTAATTGGGTAACTTAATACATAATTAACATATAATAATACCTAATAAATAACTAGAAAATGACACTTAACATCTATGGTGTTGAGAATCCATGAAAACATTATTGAATTTAATTTCTCCAATTCTCCATTGATATAGTAGCAGAAGGTTCAGAGATGAATCCATCCACAAACCCAAATTTTTTCTTTACTGAGTGCTGCATGCATTGCTTGAGCCCATTCATCATAGTTGTCCCCTCGCAATCTGATGGTGGACAAAAGAGTTCCAGGATGATCTCTTGGAAGAAGGGTAGACATATTTGAAGAATGACGTGAAATCTTTGAATGTTCAAAGGCAAAATTTTGCGACTAAAGTGCTAGAAAAGTTTTCTCAAAGACATTAGTTAATGTCTTTTTGGCAGTTTTGGCTGCCGCTGCTTGCAAGGCAGAATCACACCCATCCATCATGATAAAGACTCTGATACCATGATAATGTCTCAATCAAGAGAAAAGAGAACAAAAATTATGCAACTGAAAAAGAGTCTCTAGCATAAAATCGAAAAGACTACATATAAGAAAGATAAAACAATTGATTTTAGTAACTTTATTTAAGTATGGAAATATGCAGATTATCTCAATCATTCCATAGAGACATTATTGATTGTAGGCACGTTGATTGTGGTCAATAGAGAGTGAGACATTTTTCTATCCCTTAAGATATCGATCGGAGACTTCATTTTACGATGGATGTCGTTGACTCTCCGTACATGCATAGTTCTATGGAGTTCATCGTCCAACTTACACTCAAAACCGCTTACCCTCTGGATCCTCCATCCCCTCCGTACATGCCAAGTTCTATGGAGTTCATCGTTCTACCCACATTCGAAACCCCTTACCAAATGAATCCCCTCACACTTTCGTATATACCAAGTTCCATGAAGTTCATCATCCCACCCACACTCGATGCCCCTTATCGAGGATCCCCTCACACCATCATACATGCTAGCTTCCACAAAGTTCATTGTCTCACTCACATTCAAAGACTCTTACTTGATGGATCCTCTCATCCCTCTGTACGTGCCAGGTTCCACAGAGTTCATTGTCCCACTAACACTCAAAACCTCTTACCTTATGCATCTTCTCATCCCTTGTGTGATGTTTCCTCAACATATTTAATTTAGAAAAAATAAAACATAAATAAGCGTAGTATGAGTGTCAATCTCATGTAGTTGAGTTTTGTGAAAAGTCTTTTGTGCTAAACTTTTACAAATTGTCACAATTTTGTAAAAGAGGTTTTGAAAACTATTGAAATACAAAATACAACGTAAGTAATAGACCTACACTAAGAGAAGCAGTTCCTCAAAATGAGATTCTATTTCCTCCTTTGTCTATCCTCATTTCGGCTTTCACTGGTTCCTTCCGAATAACTGGTTATAGGAGCAAGGAATAACCTATTCTCCCTTACACTATGACTGACAATGGCGCACAAGAATATCCTCATGTGATTCCCCCTTGGACGAATGAGATGACAAGAAGATTGCTGTCGGTTGCTCTCAAAACCGAATTCTATGTGTGTGCCCAACTGTTATCAATGACCAGTGGCAGGTATGAGGTCATTACCCATCCACTACCAAGGTATCCCGATGACAAACAATTCGCTATCTCGGTTGAATCAAAGGGTTGGAGATAGTGCTCTTCACCTTGGTCTTCATCAAAATCCGCAAGGAATGGCCTGTTGCTCATAGATCGTAACTAAGAGGGTTATAGAAAGGCTATAACCTGATGCATAGAAATATGAGAAATCCGAAAGAAATTCAGCAAGCAAGATTGATGCTCAAGACTTAGAAGGAAAATTCATATATTTCTATAAACTAAAAAGGATTAGCCATGAATGACCATGAAAACAGAAAGATAAAGTGTTCGTCCTCCCTTTGACGGAGAGGAAAGAACAAGTTCAAGTGCGAAAAAAAGCAAGTGCGAAAAGGTCCCCATTCAAAGTGATCTAACTTTACTTTAATTTATTCCCACATGCATTAACTTCCTTTGCTCCCTTTTCGTAATTCTTTCTGTCTTGCATGTGCAGCCAACTTTCCCATGCATGCTAGTAAGTGCTCAATTATTAATGTAGACTCTGGTATGTCATAAGTCAAGGGTTTTGACTAGTATCAGTCTTCTGCCCACAATTGCTCCAAGTCACGTGCAAGTCATGAAATGTCAGTATCTAATCTCTTGTAACACTCCAAGGCTGACTCCTGCTACTTTGGGTGAATATACACGAAAAGACAACAAAAATATGTACAAATAACAAAAATATGATTTTTCTAATAAAATAAAATACTTATGAATATAACTCCTAATTTAGACGACTTAATACTAGATTAACACATAATAATATATAATAAATAATAAAATGATACTTAACACCCCTTCATACATGCCAAGTTCCATGGAGTTCATCATCCTATCCACGTTCAAAGCCCCTTGATGAATCATCTCTCCACTCCGTATGTGCCAAGTTCCACAGAATTCATTGTTTTATCCATACTCAAAGCCCATTACTTGATGGATCCTCTTATCCCTCATTATGTGCTAAGTTCTATGGAATTCAACGTCCCATTCGCATTCAAAATCTCTTACGTGATTGATTCCCTCGTCCCTTCATATGTGCAAGGTTCCACAGAGTTAATCGTCTAATGCACATTCGAAACCCTTTACCTGATACCTCCCTTCGTCCCTTTGTAAGTGCCAAGTTTTAGAGTTCATTGTCCTACCCATATTCAAAGTATCTTACTTGATAGATCACCTCGCCCCTTTGTAAATGTTAGGTTCTTGAGATTCATAATACCACCCACATTCGAAGCCCCTTACCCAGTGGATCATCTCTCCCCTTTGTATGTGCCAAGTTCCATGGAGTTCACCATCCCATCAATATTTGAAGTTTCTGAACCAATAGATCATCTCGTCCTTCCATACGTGCAAGGCTCTATGGAGTTCATTGTCTCGTCCACATTTGAAGCCCCTTATCCTATGGATCCCCTTGGCCTCAGTACATCTCATGTTTTATGAAATTGATTGTTCTACCCACATTCAAAACCCCTCACCCAATTGATCTCATCGTCTTTCTGTATGTGTCAAGTTCCTTGGAGTTCATCGTAGCACTCACATTTGAAGTCACTTACCTGATGGATTCAATCTTTTTGTGCTATGTGTCATTTCCTTATAGGAAGAGTATTCTTCCACCAAAGAACTAGAGGTTCTCGACAAGGCCATTATTAAAGGACATGAAGTTGTTTCAATCGAGATGAGGAGAAACGAGACAGAGGATAATGCCTTTGTAGAGGAAAATGTGGTTGATTGACACACAATGAAAGATGAATGTGGACATGAAAAATATCTAGAAAAGTTACTCTAAGGGTATCAAAAGAAACTAATGTATAACATGACATTGAAGAGCATTCTTGAATATGAAGCCATTGATGAAACGAGCAGCCTAACATCTGCATCGTATGTTAGGAGGGCTTCTACGATGGCAGCATGATCATAATCCTTCACTGCCCTCGCCCTCCGAACGTGCCAAGTTCCACGGAGTTTATCATCCCACACACATTCGAAGCCCCTTACTCAATACATCCCTTGCCCCTCCGTAAGTGCCATGTTTCATGGAATTCATTGTCCCATCCACACTCAATGCATCTTACCCAATAGATTCCCTCGCCCCTATATCACTACCAAGTTTCTTTAAGTTTATCATACCACGCACATTTGAAGCCACTTAACCAATGGATCCATTTGTTCGATTGCCTATGATACTTGGACCTAAAAGTCATCTTTTTTAAATTCTATAACTCTGATTACACAAACATCCATTTGTTCAATTTCCCATTTTTGTGTGAGGTTGTGAAGAAGATTAATGCTATTTTTCTCTAATCAATACCTATTCAATTTGGGTCTAGTTTGATCATAAGCCAACCTCGAATTTTTCATATATGTGAATTTGAGACTAGTTTTATTGTGTTGATGTTATTATTTATTAAAATTGCAATTCTTGCTTGAAGTTCAATGAAGTAAATGGTGATTATATTATATATTCGATTAAGAATTTAACAACATATATTATTTCAAGCATCAAAATTTTATATTTACATTATCTATAAGTATTGTATTTTATAACCTTAAAGCATACCAAGATTTGTAGTGACTATAGTTTAAAAATGAATAAAATAACTCATGACCCTACAAATAACATTTGCACTACATGAAATTAAAATAGGGATTACATAATTTTATGTACTCCATCACCCTCCCTTCCAACCATGCATCATAAATGGAAATTAAAAAAAAATCAAGAAATAACATTTGTTGCTTTCATCATGCTGTGGGCAAATTTTCACAAACGAATGGCACCAAAACTCTTCAATCTAATGTTGAATTAGAGATGAGTTACTAGTATAATGAAGAGAATGTTCATTGCCTAAGATTATCAAGTAATGAAGAGGGTGTAATTGGTACTTCACATTATTAATCTAATAAACTTTCACTTTTAAATTCTCATAAACAAATCCTTCTACTACAGTTTCCATGAACCCAAATTAATAATTCTAACAATCCTACTAAAAGTGTTCTTAATGCTACTACACCTGTAATGAAATTTCACTGCCATTTTTCCAAGCCAGCGAGCCGCATTCCTTCTCCCCAAACTAAATGATGATACCTTGACCTCAAGAGTGAAGAAGGCAAGAGCTACACATCATATGAACCCAAAAAGAATGAAAAACAACTACTGTACACCACAAATTGCGGGCCTCGATCTAACGCCCAAGACTGATTGTTTCTCACCTACCAGAAGATATCATTGATCACCCCTTGATCAAATCTAATGAAAATCAGACTATCTAATGCAACCGTATAAACCCTGAAGGTGACAACTCCCTAAACTGGAATTGGTTGTGCTGCAGAAAGAACGCATTCACCTATCCCGCGTCGTCTGGTAGATCGAGGGTCTGTGCCGTAACCACTGTACCACCTCTCTCCCTATAGGGGCCCTGCATAAAACGGCATCCAACATCGGACTGCCGATCACTGTAGGAGAGCTTTTGAATGACCATATCCTATCCTTCGGCCAGGCTCTCTGGGGCTGCTTCTCCTGTAAACAGAGCGTGATTAATACACTCGGTTAACTCGGGAGAACAAAAGCATTCGATTACATGAGCAACTTACCATTCTATCGAGCATGCATTTCACTGTCCTCGGACCATACACGAGCTGACGTGAGTGGCTTGACCCTTTGGAGTAGAAAGAGCCAATCTCAGGCAACGACAGGCAACCTCTACTGGACTTTCCCAGAATCACATCTGGCTCAGCATTTTGATTATGCCAAAATATCAGTTGGCCTAAACAGTAATTCTCAGCATATTTCTTGCGGTATTCATGAACACCAGGACCAACTTGTCGGCGTACTTTGGGCCAAGATCAAGCGGAGTGATATACACAGGAGGGGAAGTGACTGGTCTGTACTCCTGCAAGAAAACCATTGTAACTCAGAAGAACCATCAAATGGAAATTTTTTCATCAAAATACAGTGCAATATAACACTCACTCTTATTCTTAGAAAGCATTTTGTATGAGCATATATGTGTATCAAGTCAGCAGCAGCATCGTGCCGACTCTTAGCTGTACAAGGAAGGTTCCGGATCTCATCTCTCAACCTGAAATACAGAAAGAATGAAAAGCGGAAAGAGCATTTGTGAATTACAACGCACTCTGCAGAGATTAATACCACAACAACGATTTTCGAAGTTTGGTCTCTGGATCATGAGAATCTGAAGGATCCTGGGCAGAAATCCTCGCCTTGAAGTCCCTCATTGCAGAATCATCAATATGAGGAGCTATTGATTGCATAAGTTCTTCCAAAACCGACCCCTCTCCTTTCCAGATATATGACACAGCTGCTTCAGCACTAAGCCTTTCCAATGGAGGTGGTGCTCTTTTGGGGTCCCCAAAAACACACCGCATGACATACCTCACCTGTGAGTACAAGAAGATACAGATCAATGCGAACATCGGGACACCAAAGAAATCACCAAGGGGGTGAATACGGAGTATTACCTTGTCGATGGTAAGAGCCAAATTTTGAAGCCTCTGATTGAAAACACCCTCCGCCTGCAGCAGTAGTTCAAATATTTAATATTAAGTATTACTTAAGATGCACCTGAGGATAATAGTCAACAGATACGAAGGTACTCTATTTTAAATACCTGGATCTCAGCATCATTATTTTCAACCTCCATGTTTATTTCGGCAAAGTATCTCTTCTTTTCTTCTATATTATGCTTAAGGATCTCGTTAGGCAGCATTGTCCTTTCAAGATTTATGAACCTCACCTACAAATGAAGTACCAATCTTAGTTTTTTTCTGCCTATTTTTAATATACAGAAGAAAATATTAAAAAGTTGGTGCATACCAAACGAGCTGTATAGGCAATTAACCAATCAGGTAAACCACCTAATAAACAACTCCCAAGCCCGGCTTTGCCCAAATCGATATAATCTTCTTCAGATACTGCATTGAGTTCGCAAGCCTCCAGGAGTAAGGAATGCCGATCAAGTAATCCATGATGCTCTTTAAGCACCTACGAAAAATCATTACATTAATTTTTTCCCAAAAGGTACATGAACAAGATCAGACAAAAACACATGAGAAGAGTTAAATCCTTGGGAAAAACGAAAACAGTATATGAAAAATATTACCTTTTGGAAGGCCCCATCGCCTGTTAGATTGAGATAACTTCCACGGCAAACCTGGTTGCCGCATAAACAAACAGAAGCCTCGTACTCTTCCTTACTCTGTCATGGTTACATATTTATAGAAAATAAAAAAATGTGTTCACCAAAAACACAGAGTTGAAGGTTTAATATCACTGACCTCAGTCACAGAATTGTAGTCAAATGTAACTTCCTCCCCAAAGGCAATTGGCCTTACAGAATAAATTCCAATTTGGTAATGTCCATCAACAGCAGTGACCCTTCTCACATGAAACAAACAAACCAAAAAACATATCACCACAGAAACAATGATGATACCAAGTTGTCCATCACTGTGTGAGATTATTAAGAATTATGAGGAAGAAAATGATGTGCATACTTTGCTTCGCAGTTAGGTCGACAAGAGTGACAAATACGGCTTGCATAGTTCGCCTTGTGCATTGCATCAACAACAACTAGATCATAGCCATCAGCATCACCCTGAAAAGAAGGAAAAGGATCTCTAAAATAAATAAATAAATGGCAAAATTAATCATCTCGGGAAAGCCTGCCATGCTAAACAAGGATGAATTTGGAATTAGATCATTTTTATAGCATATTATACCTTGGGCCTCTCCAAGTATATGTTGTAGAATTCTGGCGCTGGATCATTAAAATTTTTTTGCAAAGCACGGATCCCATCTTGCTTTTCAAACCACTTCCATGTGGGATAGACCTTTGATGCAGCGACAGGAGGAAGGAAACATAGCATCATGTCAGCATACGATGCACATTACTAGACACAAGAAATGAAACCAACAGGAAACAGGGAGGGGGGAGCGGGCATCAAAGTGGTTGATAATTTTGTAGAACTTTCATGCAAACATTTAGCACCAGGCTTCCACAGATTCCTTGGTGTGCATGCTAACAAAGTGATAGACTGGTCCTCTTTCAACCAGTAACAATCTAAATCAATCATAGTTGACAAAATACTTCGCCTTCAAACACTATAGAGCGGCGCAGCTAAAAATAAAAAATAAACATCCTAAATAATATCAACATTTTGAAGAATATCTGAATCTGAATAAGGAAAATCTATATGGTGTTTTTAAGGTAATGACAGTAGCAGTACCTCTCCCAAAAATTCAACTATAAAATCATCTTCAGCAAAGCCGCCTTCCTTGTTGCAAACAACTCCAAGCCCCTGATAACAGGAATTGCAGTCAGCGGAGTAAACTACACCACAAGGTGAGGAAAATGCTGTAATAAGGCGAAAAATGATAGTGAACCTTTCTATAAGCCACATAATTGTCATCTGGCCGACTATCAATGGCCTTCATTATAAACTGGCAAAGATGCACCATTCTTACGTCATTATTTTCATCAGAAATTTTCAGTATTTCCTCAAACACAGATCTTAAAGGAAATATCATGGGAGTGTTTCCAGAGCCAGTGAATTCCCTGACTTTTTTGTTTAAAGCACGAAGGAGCACTTCTTCAATAAACAAATGCTTGTCAACAAGCGACCAGTCTGATTCCTCAGGCATGGAATCAAGAAGAAGATTGTGTGTATAAGGATCAATGCCATAAACTTCTTGCTCAATAACCTCACTACCAAGAGATTTTCTTGGCCGATAGTCCTTCACTTCGGGAATTTCCATGTCAGACTCCTCGGTGCCATTTTTTTGAGCAGCAACCTTCTCAGCATAATCCTCAGGCAAGGAAACCTGCATTTTTCTTCGGACTTCATCCTCGTCATCTACAATAATATACTGGTCAATCACTTCATAAGTTCTTGTGACAGGAGGCACAAGACTTGTCTTGGTCATGCGAGCTCCCCACTCACGCTCATCAGGCATGGAATCCAAACCATCATCAGATACAAAGAATGCCTCCCCTCGTGATTCACAAACGCCTTCAGATGGCAACTCAATATCATTGTCTGTTTCTGAAACAGAACTCTCACTGTCAAACCTACTTGCATCAGATGACTTGTCAAAATCATCAGATGTGTCACTTCCAGAATCCAATGATTTTTTGTTTAATTTGGATAACCGCCTTCGGATTTCACGATCGGAAGCATAGTCTGCAGAATCAAAAAGACCATTGGGATGATTGCCAGTGCTCCTGCAGGACTGTTTCCTTTCAAATGCCTTACTCGTAATCTGCTTATACTTTGAGGCAACAGAAGAAAATCCCAAGCGTGATTCATCTTTAAGATCTTTCACAGCATCTCGTCCATAATCCAACTTTGAGCCCTTATCCAAACTTGTGACTAGTTGTAGAAATAATGACACAACACGATTCATCTCTCTTGCATCTACCCTATTCTTTATTCTGCACAAAATTCATCTTATTTATGGTACACTTCCACCAGAATCCGTAGAGTAAAGAACACGCATAAAAATAAAAAACCAAGTAAAATTCCTCTTTCATCTTAAACAGTATTAACTCTGAAGCACAATACATGTATACCATGTCAACAGCGCATAACAATACACCCCAGATTATGCACCACATTTTTAAGTTGCTACCACTATACAAATATATAATATGAAGGACAAGATTTCTAGTGAACCATCCGACAATGCGAACATTTTATCAACAAAATGCAGAAAGAGTAACCATATATAAGTGTGTTTTACCTAATTGCATCCCGGCACATACGGCTGATATCATCCTTGACAGAGATTATACCACGACTAGCATAATAGCCATTTCTCATTCTTTCCTCAATAAAGGAAATCTAAGCAAAAAAAAAAGGAAAATAAATACCAAAATCCAAAGACCATATGATCGATGAACATTAATCAAATTAAATATTCTTACAGCACCTTGGTCTCAAAAAACTCAAAGGAATTCTCTCGCATGATATCTCTTAGACTTGCCACTATATACTTCTCAAATTTCCTGTAAGCATTTCCAGACTTTTTAACAGCCAAGCGCCTTAACTCAGCATCCCTATACAGGATAGCCGAAGACTTCCGAGCATCAAAGAGCTTCGATCTTTTATACAAACTTCGGCGAAACAACTGAGTTGCTGAGTCTCTCCTATCAGAGCTTTCTAAATATTCCCTAAGGCCACTGGAGTCATCCGTCTCATTAGAGGATAAGTGATTAACACTACGGTGTTTCGAATAAGAACTACGACTTCTAACCCAATTGATGTTAGAAAACTTGGGCACCAAATCATCAAGCTGGGAACAACCTCTAATATCTATAACTGATAAGTTTGGAAATGACGGTAGAAACTCCTCAACTATGTTGTAACTGACAGCAGTGCAACCACGCAACACTAAGGATGTAACCTTTTCTTTGTTATAATCGTTCTGCACAGTGAAATAATATGTTTTCAGGACACAATGAAAAAAATTGTAACTTTTAACTTCAACAGAAACGAGATTGCAAAACAAAAATATAACATACCATTATTTTCATGACCAGAATGTCAGAGCAATTAGTGCCAATACAGCAAAAGTCAACCCGTCTAGAGATTCCTTTATAAAGAGTAACCACTGACTGCCAGCGCTTGCACGTCAAAGAAGCATAAAAAAGTGACTTAGCATCACCTCTCAGGAAGTGAAGTACCCTAGCGAGTACATGTCTATCAAGCATAGCCCAGCTTTCCTGCTTAAAATCTGAGTATAGTTCATCATCAGTCTTTAAGGTAGATTTCGCACACAACTCATCATATTCCAAGTCGACAGAGTGAGAAAACACTAAGTCATCGTCATCATAATCATCACCACCAAAGCCATGAATCCTGGCTGCTTTCCAATCTGCAAATCAATATTGCTTTTTCAAAATCAAATACAAACCATGAACAAAACTGGAAATGTTTAAAAGCCAATTAGATCATAATGGAAACAAGATCAACATAAAAAGGCATGAAAAATTCACAAGAGATGCGAAGGAGCAATATTTTTTTCATGTTATTCAAGAAACATGAAACTGAATGTGGTATTCATGGGAAAAAGAAACCCTGCATGGTAACTTGAGGGAGAGGAATAATACCTGTGCTGTGAGTGTACTTCTCAATTTCCTTCTTCGGTTGTCTGGCACTGAGCCAAGGATCAAGAACTTCATTTATGGCAGCAGCAAGCTCCCGACTCTTGTAAGACTTCATTACTAGTTCATGAAGCTTCCCTCGTGTATATCCAATAAACTGAGGATGCAAGCCATGGAAACTAGCAGTTCTATGGTCTTCAGTCAATGCAACAGCTCCCATCTCTGAGAAAGAATCGGAACTGGTGCTTTTTTTCTCATCCTTGCTGATTTCATTGCTCTCGGTCTGTGCAGAAACCGGAATCCAAATATTATCACTTTTTCGAAAAGCACTGCTGTGCATTTGAATTGCACCTTCTTCAGCCATCATCTGCAACTTTGAGAAAGTAAATGGTCCTCTTTCCTGTCCAGCACCATCAAGATAATACCAATCACCTAATGGCAACTTTAGATCATCTAGTTTACAAAGAGGCTTCCTTTCAACATCCATGGATATACTCTTCTCCTGGGAATCCACTGAATCCATTTCATGAGAGACATCTACCCGACCATCCATTGATAACCTCTGCACATCAACTGTTGAAACTGTTCGTGGAAGCTTCGAAGAAAATCTGTCTTTACTCCTGACCTGACCACGGGGTTCAGACACAAAAGACCCATAGTCCTTCACCACACACGCATTAATCCTGATCACAGGAAGCATTAATCCTTTCACTCCTCGAGCAGCAACAGACCTATTCTGCATTGATTTGTTTGTACCATAGGGATCAACCAAGTCATCAGGACAAGTAAAAGCCCAATATGGCAGGTCAAGCCTTTTGCTCTGTGATGGGTAGTATAAATCATCCTTTTGCTCCCAACGGGGATCTTCACTGCCAGACTTGAGGGCTTGGCACAGTGGATATCCATCATTTAGAACGAGCTTCTTCTTCCAGCATAGTTCCTGATTAGCTTCCTCATTCCACTTCCAGTCACACCCCTTACAAGGCCATTTCCCATTAAAACTCTGTGATGTGCCACCACAAAGAGACGCACTATCCATCTCATCGGAGAAATTAATATCTGAGATTGACTTGGAGTCCTCAGAAAGTAGTTCTGCGGTTAGAGATACAATCATTATTTCGCCTCTTACTTCCCTTTCACTAGAAACTAACAACTAGCCCCACATCCCTGACGAATAAAGTACAAAACTTTTTGCTAGATATAAACAAAGACTGCATATAAAAAGAAAATACAGCATAAAGTCTTTGTACTACAAGCAAGATCTAAAGCATCA
Source organism: Utricularia gibba (assembly GCA_002189035.1). Taxonomy (NCBI): domain Eukaryota; kingdom Viridiplantae; phylum Streptophyta; class Magnoliopsida; order Lamiales; family Lentibulariaceae; genus Utricularia; species Utricularia gibba. Next base: position 5,524,196 of record NEEC01000002.1, on the reverse strand, counting down.
CTACAACAAATCCTGCAGCACTGCAAGGCAAAGACTAAAGATAGTGATGTCAACATGAACCAAGGTAGTACTAATTAGTGAATCCAGCTAAGCACCCAATTGCATTGCTTGATGGACAAACAGTTACGAAACAAGTTCTTAAATGAAGAAGTAATACCCAAAGGAAAGGTAACAACAATTAGGGATAACTAACTACCTTCAATATTTAGTGCTCTCTCCCATCCCCCCTGTCCATATTTGACACTCAGCAAGTCTGCAAGACAGAATACATATAATTAGAATTCAAGCAATGAAAGTTGGTCTTTGAAAAGCATGAACGAAATACTGCTCATACACAATATCAAGACACCTTGTTTTACGACCACAAAATTAGAAAATCAGTTAAATGGCTTATTTTCTAGAAAATACATATATCACAATGAGTTATATTAATGCAATGGATTGCAGCATTCAAAAATCTCAAAAAGGCCCTAAAAGCCAACTCAAAGCATGCAATGTCACAATGAGTTATACTGCAGAATAGCATGCAGACCTTCAAGAATCTCAACTTCCTTCCCACTTATTAAATTAGCATCGCCTAAGAGCGCTCCAACTCTGTTGTCAATTTGGTAATCTTCCAAAGGTCTGATGTCCGAAAAGTGGCTGTTTGGTGAGATACCAAGATGAGATCCCAGGATTTCGTCCACACACATCATGTTTCCACTATCCTCCAGGAGATTGCCAGGAGCCTCAGGAGGAGATGCAAGCTGAGTAACAATGTCTGAAACAACTGAAAGGGAAATTCCAGTAACCACTGGAGAGACTGCTTTTTCCACTGTTACCCACCTATCACTATCTGAATGTTTAATGAGGTGATCAGAGACGAGATATCCTTCATCCACAAGTGTTTTCAGATCACACAAATTAGAAGGACCGCACTCCATCCCAAAGTGATCCAGGTAGTACCACTTTCCAGAAGTGGTATCCATTGATGCCGGGACGTGAGGTGGAGTGTTGCAGATTTCCATGTCTACTTCCATGGGAGCTGTCTCCACAGTAACTTCATTTTCCTGGGAATATTCTGCATTATCAAAGACTGGAGTCACATCGTCATGAGAAAGTGGTTTTCCAGAGCAGGAATCTCTATTTTCAACATTTCCCTTGACTTGAAATTCCTTGGATGTCTTTGATTCTCTTGACTCACACTTTCCTCCCGACCCCTTGGTTCCTTGAATATGCCGCTTCTCCCAGAACCAGATTTCCTAGGTGCTTCCCACTGATCACTATACTGCCCTCTGGAACATGGTGACCGATCTGAAGAAGTTGGTGTCTTCTCCCTTCCATCACGGTTTCGTCCATGATCACGAGATGACCTCTCGACATAACTTGGACTTCTGTACCTGCTGCTGTCATGACGCCGGGTGTGCTCCTGAGACCCATTTCTATCATGCAGATGTCTCTGATCAGCATGGGACTCATAAAAGTTTGGGCTGCGGTCTCGGTAATCGTGGAACTGAGCCCGATCTCGTGGAGACCTCTGAGGATTATGTGGACTGCTAGTGTGCTTGTCATGACCACCTTTCAAAGGCTCTATATATTTTGAGGAATACTTATCTGATTGAGCATTCCTAGATGGAGGAGCAACTGTCTTAAATGGCCTTTCCACAGACTTTCCAGAACGGTGATCTGAATAAAAAGAAGAGCGGCTGCTATCATTCGAAAGTCTTCGGGTTTTTGAACTAGAATGCTCCTCATGGCCAGTGTGGTGTTTCCTGGTGACACTGACAGAATCATCAGCATTACGTTTCAAACGATTGCTAGAGACGTATTCCCTTCCATGACCTTTAGTGTCGTTCTGTTCATTCTTCATCGAATTTTCTTCCCCCACTTTGGAACATGTCCAAGGGGTCTTCTCACCTAGATATCTGGAAGAAAACTTCCTTTCATGCGGACTTCTGCCTAATTCTTTTTCATAAGAATGCTTACACGATGAATGCGGGATCATTTCATTATCAATGATGCCCTCCGTTCACGATCACTTCGAGAACCTTCATCTCTTACAGTATCATATCTCCGTGCCTTTGGCAAGCCATGTTCATCAATTCTATTTACAGAATCACTTCTGTGACATCTATCCGGAATAAACTCCCCCTTCTCCAAGTCATCAGTAGATGTCCTGCTATCTCGCTTGTCTAAGTCAACACTTTTCTGGCACTGACCGGAGACAGATTCACCCTGCTCAAGCTCACTCTTAATCTCATAACATCCTGGGTCCTTTTCTAGAGGAAGTTGCCCATTCTCAACTGGTAGAGTCCCCAGCTCACCCTCTTCCATTTCCTCCGCATTGCCACCAGTGCAAGCATCACCATTAGAAGTGCCCTCACCATTGTCATTATTGACGCTTGTTGGATTTTTCGTCCCAGCGTCACTGCCCTTATCCTTCTTAACTTTCATCTTCTTCTTCACTTTGACCACCTTCACCACTTTAACGACTTTCACCAGCTTAATGGATTTTGAAGAAGTACCCACTTTGGTATTGCCGCTGGTGCTACCCCCGCAAACTGAAAACTTATCCATGGCAGGAGAAGGCGCACATGCAACACCTCCATCGCCCATGGAAAGCCCCAAGAGAACTCTTTCCCCACCAACAAACGATAACTAATCCTCGTCTTCCCCAGGGCTATGTATGCTCATACCTCAATTTCCAGTACGCTCTCCCTCTCGTATCCTGCTACCACGAAAACCACCTGCAAAAGATCAAAATCATTTGAAACACCATTACCCAAAAACCCAAATAAAATTAAACCCCCACACTACCGTAAAAGGTTGGAGAGCTCTCGGATTTGGAGCAGCAATAACACCCGTCAAATCCCCACCGAATAATTGAAACGATTGATATGTCAACCGGAAAGAGAAACAAACTTCTCCAGGCGGTCTTAGGGTTTTGAATCTGAGACTTACAAGTTGGCCTTACGGGAGCGGGGACGGAGTGGGATCCGCGAAGTACGTGAAACGAGAGAAGAGATCAGCAATGGAGAAGGTCGAGATATGCCGGGAGACAGAGACGAAGGCCCGAGCAGCTACAAGCAGAGAAGGGATCGAGAGAAATGAATAGAGAGGCGTGGAAGCGAATGTGAGCGAGCAATTCCCGTTTTTTTCAATTCGAGCGCCTCGCATCGCAAGTTAACTTATTTTATGCTCTTTGACGACCCGATAAAAAAAAAAATAAAGGATTATCGCAGAACCCAAGCAGTAGGAATCCTCTGATCCAAACACACTGTCTATTGGGTCCGCGTAGCCCTAGTCGCATCCCGTCTTATTCTATTTACTCTAAAAATAAATTTATATTACAATTAAAATGTAAAATAAAAGTCACTCAGTAACTCTAAATACAAATATTAATAGTAATAATACAAGTCACACATGTCAATCACCGGCGGCAGGCATCTACTGAATGCGCGATGAAGTGCTAGAAGCGGGGATAGACGCCGGAGTACCATCCAAGGACCGCCGGAAAAACTTTGTTGTCACCGGAAAAAGCATGGCTCTCCTCCTCAATGGCCATGTTTTGATGCACCCGAAAACACGCTGGTGACGTCAGTAGAGAGTCCTGGCTAGAGCTGTCGAAGGATGGATGAAGTTGTAGCATGAAGGCTCCTAGGCATATCATTGGAATCAGCTGTCCAAATTCACTGCATGTACAAGCGTTTACGGTATGTGAGTTATCATGCCCTTGAAGAATTCCAAATGGTTTTAACACACCAAAAACCAACACAGCAACACACGCCTTAAGTGCTCCAACACGTCAGGTTGCTAAAAAGACTAGTTGCTCTCGATGGGCGAAAACAGACGGCATGTTACCTTGATCCCTACAAGTCCAGACTCGAGCTTTCAGATTCATCATGCTTGATGTTATGCGCTGAAAGAGAAACAGAGATGTCACAGGAGACAGGTAGTATCATGGTGAAAGAAAAGGTGCCGCTTATAGTTTATGCTTTTGAAACATAAAAATCCCTCACTCTTTTAGTGAGAGTTAACCAGTAATAAACGACGCATTGGAAAAGCAACGAAATCAATTTGTGCATATTTAAGCAGGATATTTGTGGCGTTTCCAGGATCCAAAAGCATGAATCGAAAAGCCAATGAATCAGGATAACCACAATGCCATCTTGCGTCCGAGCCATTATGCCAAGGGGAACCAGTCACCCCCAGAATTGGTAATGGACGCTGCTTCAATAAAATAAAACGGACCAGTAGCTACAATGCTCAGTGGAAGGAGAAGTCGTTAGTAAGAATGGCTCACGGATATGAATCCACTGCCATCAACACCAAAATGGTGGTTAACCTCATCATTGCAAAAATATCGTGGATGGAAAAATCTAACCAAACTAATATAACAGAAAAATGGAAACTTATATGAGGCTTCAGTGTGTGTAACAATCAGATCATTGATGAAAAAATCTCACTGAAATCCGCTAAGATAAATCGTTCATCATCACAAGCCAGATACCTAGAAAATTGGGGTGCAATGGGATTGAAAAACCCGACAGAAGACGAATTTTGGAGAAAGATAAAAAAGTAAAAGCAAACTAGTACAACAAAAATGCGTACTCAGACAGCCAAGGGTTAGTCTTCAATTGCAAGATCAGAAACTCTAGTCCACATAATTTGGATCATCACTGCACGCAGACGAAAACAAGAAAAAGAGAAAAATCCGAACCAAGAAACATTAATCTACAGAAGAAAACGAAGGAACGGGGCAGATTTCTGAAATTCACGAGCGGCTGAGGGAGTGAACCGCAAGGCACAGATTTCAAAAGTTCAGGAACGCCCAAGACTTCTAGGGCTCTTTTATATATACTGTTGGAACCGGGCTTCTAAAGCAACGTGGGCCCTGTACGGGCTCACTATGAATTGAATCACATAAATGTTTCACTTGAGAGCAGATCCAATATCAAGAAACTCCTTTCCCAAAGAATGGATTCTTATGTTGTAGGCTTTGGTTTCTTATCTCGTCGTTGTTGAAAAAGAATATTAGGATTGGTTGACTTTGGATTTTGAGGAAGTTGTTTAATTTCCTCATTGAATTGCTTTTGATCTCCACGGGCTTTTAGGCTCACTTTTGTTAACTCCTATTGCCATTGTTGCACTTGTAAGAAGCCATAGAACCGATCAAAGAGAAAACTGAAGTTACATTTGGAAAAATTACTTTAAAATTGATTTTAACATAATCTAAAATTTTGATAGAATAAGAGTTGATATATATTTGAAAATATTTTTTAAAATGATTATTATAAAATGAATTCATGAGTATAAAAAATGAGAATTAATTTTAATAAACAAATTATATAATTATTAATAATTATATTTTATAAATTTATAACTTTAAAAAATAGGTATTGTTTATCATTTATATTATAAAATACCATATGATTTTAAATTATAATTTATATAACTACTTTCAATTTAAATATATTTATATTAAAATTATAATTTAAAAATAAAGTAATTAAATTATTTATAATAGTATTAAGTATAATTATTTATAAGAATAAATATAATTATAATTTCAATCTTATAATCAATTCTCAAAAATAAATTCTTATGATTAAATTTCACACAAGAGTGACAAGTATTAAACATAAGAAGTGATGTTCTATTTCTATTTTTTTTTCGGCCAAATGAAAGCATGTGATGAAAAGTACTTCCAGTTGAAATGAAAAATAAGATCCATTAAGCAGCTACGCAAATCCATTTGTCACTCAAATATAAATATTAGGGCGCATACTGAAATGCCTCTGAGCGGCAATGTGGTGGCAGAGGAGGAGGCCGCTCTCGCCGTCCAGAACCCGCGTCCGCGTCGTCGTCGGCTTGGATGCCTCGAAAAGCTCGTCACAGAAAACAGGCGAAGTTGCTGGGGAATCATCGCTTTTTCCCCGTGGTTTTATGCGGCATTTGAGTTTCCTGCAGTACTTCTTCACGCTGTCAATGACGCCTTTCGCCATTTGCTCAACTCACTGCTGAGTTGGGATTATGTATATATATAGGCGCATTATTCATGTTTTCGGTGTGGGACAGGCGTGAAATTTATGGGACAACTCACTGCTGATTTCAACCAATTCGCTCTCTTTTTTTTTTCCAAAAAAAAAAAATCATTTCAAATACACCACAAAAATTTAGATTTGGTAATTGATAAAATTATATATGTTATAGAAATATTTATTTAAAATAATAATAATAATAATAATAATATAAATGTGCTTAAATATATGAAAAAAATCCAAATTCGTTTAATTAATAAAAGAGTTTTATAAACATTATTAAGATAATTATATACATAATTAAAAAATCAAATCATTTACCATAGTTTGCATAAAAAATTAACAGTTAAAATTACTAAAGATGTTTTGTTATTGCCGAATTTAACATGCATTTTTATTATTTTTTTTATGCATAGAGTTTGATAACCACAATCCAAGTTACAATCAGTATAAAAAAAATTAATTTTAAATTTTAAAATTATGTTATAAATGATTCAATTTGTTTTTTTATATTTGACATTAAACTTATAAAATTACATATTTAACTTTTCATATTAACAAAACTAACCAATTTTGATAATAATAATATTATAATGATATATCATATGAAAAATAGCTATGAACACGATATAAAAATCATGATTTTGAATAATACAAAATGTGAATACAATATAACTCTAATTTAAATATCATTCTATTCGTCGAATTTGAGACATGAATGTGAAAAAACTCTTAACACAAATTTTTGTTGAGTTTGAATCAAAATTTTGCAATGCCATATAAATTTTTTTTATTGAATTCATTTTTAAAAAAATTTAAAAACTGTTTGAATCTTCGTTATAGTGTTTTTAGAGTTAAGTGTTTTTTTGTAATTTCGAAATTTTAGAATTAAACTATTTATAATGACCTAAAATTGTGTTGTTTTTATTGTGATTTTATTTTTTTTAGTGTGAAATTTTATTAATTTAGTTTAATAACTGTGTTGATTAAATAAATAATAAATAAAAAGAACGCCTTCCTTCCGCTGGAGGCTCGTCGATCCTTCGGAACTTCGGTGGGTGGGACTGGGACTTCCGTCGGATGGACATTTTCGACAGGATTGATGTCCGGGATCTTCTGCCGGTGCCGGAGTCTCCTTCTTCTCCACTATGGGCGCCAGACCTCCGGCTACTTATCTCCCGCCTGGACGCTCACTCTCTCAAGATCAAGTCCACGGTTCGATCGTTCCTTCTCTCCCACCAGGAAGACTTCTCCGCCATCTTCGAGCAGTGTTCAGACGTCGCTTCCAATTTTGAACGCATTGCGGAAGAAATCTCCGGGCTTCTAAGTCTTGTTTCGGGTCAATCGATTGAGGAAGATGTCGGCAGCGTCGTTCGGCAGATTGTGCAGAAGAAGCGTGAGGCCAGGGAGAAAGCGGAAGTTGCTGAATTTTTTCAAGTGGTTTTGGAGTTAGATAGAAAGCTGGCGAAGATTGGCAACGATTTGAAGAATGGGAGAGTGGTAGAGGCGGCACATATGTTGATGGAGTTGAAGGAAGCTCTCGGAGTTACAGGTAATGATGATTACGTGGTGGAGCAGGGTCAACCGGCTGTATACAGGATTCTTAAACGGCGGTGGTCTGACTGCTTTGAAGAGGTACTTGGGATCATTCCCAATTTAATCATAGGCTTTGTCCTGTGCAGTTTTCATTTCCAATGCACATGTTTAGGATTTCAGGATTTAAGTTCTACATTTAACTTAGCTTCAGCAGACACAATAAATGTAATAATGTAATCATAAAACATTATATTTATATGTAGCATTCATAGTAACGTATTTGGTATTGTCTGTTTTGTTATATAGCAGTATGGTGCTATTATCCAATTTCATGATTGTTCTTTAGAGCCATTTGATTTGGATGTAGATTCAAGAGTTGCTTTTACGGTTTATGGAGAACGCTGTACAATATGAACAGCAAGGAACCGCAATTCATGTGAAGTATCACACTGCTGCAGCTGGTATTCATGGACTTGAACTTTCTACTGCTTTGAAAGCAATGGACGTGAGTTACAGTTAATTATAAATATAATATTATTAGAAATCCCACAAGTCTTTCTCCATTTTTTTTAAACGCTTTCAGCACTTTCTTATTTGTTGTGATGCTCATTCAGGTTGCTGGTATGCTAAACTATGGGCTTTCTAAAACTGCGGATTTTATGATAAAATATGTTTTTAGTCCAGTAGTGAATCAGGGGTCGACCGTTTCATTTTTAGAAGAATTGAATGAGGACCTCGGCCATGACCCTGAAGCTGTTCTTGTGTTGGCTCCAGCAAATGGTCCTGAGGTGCAATTTCTGACATCTGCAGATTACCCTATTTATTATATGACATTGCAAAATTTTGATTATGGCTTCGACGCTTGCATGTTTTTTCATTGTTTCATCTTCATTTTCTAGGGTAACAATATGGAAGGGGAAAGAATGTACACTGCGCTTATCAGGATAATTGAATTCATCAACAAGTTTCTTTGCTTTTGTAATGGCACCTGGATGTCCGTTTTTGGGAGATTAACTTGGCCTACGCTCTCAAATATGATAATTTCGAGTTTTCTATCAAAGGTCAGATATTTTTTTAGGGTGTAAAGAATGTATTTCTTGTACAGTTATACTTTTTGTAACAAAATGTTGTGATAACGTTTGACGGTTGCCTAGGCATCTTGAAAGAGTCTTTCAAGGCTGAAATGACATACGACTACAAATTTAATAACTTATCGTGGTGATTTTTGTGAATGTTTTCATTTTCTTGTCAATTTGTACACAGGTGGTACGGATGATGCTTCCAAGTTGGTTGAATTTCAGAAGATAAGGAAACTCACTATTGAATTTGAGGATGCTTTGAAGAAAACTATGTTCATATCTTCGTCTGATGTCAAGGATGGGAAATTGAGCACTTTTGCTGACAACGTTGAGGAGCATTTTGCATCAAGAAAGAGGATAAATATTTTAGCAAAGGCCAGAAATATACTGCTAGAATCTAGCTTCAGCATCCCTCAAGTAGGTATAGTACAGTAATTGATTCATATTGACATATATTGTACTTAGAATGTGTGACAATCCCTGCAGGATCACATCAAGGCTTTCCCTGACATAGCGTGTAAAGAATTTGATGCTGAGTTCTCTGGTCCAGTTTTCTTGTTGTTCTCCCGTGAGCAATGTTTTGTATCTGAAGCATCTAAGCAATTAATGGAGCTCGTGCATCATGTTCTCAAGGTTTGTGAGTCACAGGATAACACTTGGTATTCGTTTATATTGTTATGCTTTTTATTATATTGGTCTCTAGAATTTTATTCTGCATGTGTAGGATGTATGCTTGTTACCTCCAAAAGTGGCTTTGGAGTTCTATCATACTGCTAGAAATGCTATATCTCTATATGAGGCCATCATACCTGTAAAGGTTAGTAGGTTCAGGGCACATCCTTGGAGTCCAATATATCTTATTTTAGTTAAAAAGAAAGAATGTAGAAAAATGTGGATGGATTGATAGACATTGTTTCGTTTTTTCTGCAGTTTCACAGGCATCTTGATTCCATAAATCAGGCTGCCGTTCTTATTCATAATGATTGTATATACTTTGCTCAGGAGATCCTTGGTCTTGCATTTCAGGTTAGTGCATGAGGATCTTCTCAAATTGAGTAGGACATGCATTATGCGTTTGACTTTCCCCATAATTTGTCATGCACCAACCTATTTTTGTGCGTGGATCTTCTCATTTCTGTTGTCGAAGACTTGTTTCTTGATGCTGTCTTATGTGGAGAAAATATTTTGGCTTGTTCCTGAAAAAATGGTAGTGGCTATCCTGATGGTGACTGATTCATTTAGTTCTTGTATGATCCAATTTCTATCAAAAGCTTATAAAGCAAGATGCCAGTCACAGATGGTGTGACTTATAGTGCAGCTGATGTCTAGTCATCTCTTGGTTCTTTTCAGTCATGATACTTGGTAACCATCCATGTATGTAATATATGCCTTAGGTTTACAGGTGGAAATTAGCTGATTGTTTTAATTCGCTTTCTTCCTGGTGTACTGTTGCAGACAAAACTATCATTTTTACGTGGATAGTATTAAATTTTGCTTTAGACAGTTCCGCACTATGCTTGATGACCAGTTCAAAGCTCTTGTGTCTGCTCTGTATTTACGCTTAACTTAATGCTGCAGTATCGTGAATTCTTTCCAGTTTGGTCAAGGAAATTGCCGTGTTTGTTGATATGCCACCTAAGTTCCAATTAATGGCTGAAGAAGTATTGCAGCAGCAGATTCAACTCGTTACTAAAAACTTGGAACAGGTGCTTTACGAAACACTTAGACGTATGAATAAGCTGGATGCATTGCTTGTTTTTTTATATGATTTTTTTATGCATCTGTACCAGGCAATTGATGGAGCAAATGGGTTTCAGAATACACACCAGATCAAACAATTTGAAACGTCTACCTTTGCTATTGACCAGGTAATAGAACTAGGCGTTCAATGCTAATTCACCCCTCATCTCTATTGTCAGTGCTGAACAGGAGTGCTGCATGGAATTGCTGGTCCTTGGATGCTTATTATTTTCGTTTCTGAATTAAAATGTTATCATTTTCTATGGTGAAGTTCGCGCACGACTTTGCATCAAGCACGTGCTTTTGTCTTAGATTTTGGTCTTAACACTTGTTTCAAGCAGCATTGGTAAATGTTACCCTGTGCTGGTAGGTTTCTTTCATACTTGAGAAAGTGCGAATCATCTGGGAACCTCTGTTACTACATTCAGCATATGAGAAGAGTATGGCCATCATTTTGGAGGAGGTCTTCTCCAGAATTACGAAAGAAATACTCCTATTGGATGATATGGCAGCTGAAGAAACGTTCCAGGTGGGTAATTGTATGTATTGAACAATTTTGTACTCTTTTCTTTATCGGAGTATCCACTTCGCGTAGAATTTTTTAAGAAAGGGTATGTATAAAATCCTTGAACATAAAATAGGATGGGAGGTCCGCATCAGGACATGGCATTTTTATCTTTTATTGAAGCTTCCTTTCTATTCCGTCCTCTGATGCAGCTTCAAAAATTGATTCATCTCCTGTTTGAGCATCTGTCGTCTTTATTGGATTCCTTGCTAGCAGCTGATCTGGGAGGAAGTCCTAAAGATGCACACAATAAGAAGCATCGTTTAATCAAGTGCATCCGAAAGCTACGGAAGCTTGCTGGTACGAGTGTTTTTTTTCCCACTTCAAACAGCGCATGAAACCACATTTTTAACAACCACATATTATTAGAACTTTTGGACATGCCTCTAAAGGCAATAACCGAAGCTTGGGAAAGCAGTGAACTTATAGAGTGTGACTTCACTTCATCTGAGGTAAGCCATGTGTCTTTTTAGTGTCGGAAGCAGCAAAAAATGACCAAGCAAAAGAATGATTCAGTCTTTTGTTGCAGGTGAGTGATTTCATTCGAGCCATCTTCACAGATTCCCCTTTGAGAAAAGAAAGCTTACTTCGAGTAGAGAACTCACAACATCTGAGACGCGAAGATGATGCTGGAATGGAGATATGAAAATACAAGAATCATATTCACGGGGCTGGTTGCTGCTGAAATTTTCTCCTCTGAAGGTCAGTGAACATACTGAAAATATACAGAAGAGTGATTCTATTTTGTTTTATCGTACTGTAGCAACAGAACGTAGAATAATTATCATGAGCTGGGTAGTCGTCATCCCAAGTGTTGCCTCTTCTTATCTAGAAATGGAAAGAGGTTTTTGATGTAGTGATTTATGTTTTCAAACAAACTAAGAGATCAGGTCATCGCGTTAGGTGGTTTGTTTTCATAGACTACAGACTCAGCAATATGCAGTTCGGTGCTTCCATATGTTTTTGCGTGCATGCGTGCCTGTGTTTCAAAAGTGCACAGGCCTGATAGACTACTCACCCTGTGGCTGAAGCCTTGTGTCGCAGGTTCTGGACACGCCTCAACCCTCAGGATGAGTTGTGTCCTTACGAACTCTTTCTGAATGTGCTGCCCCTGGTTGAATATGTGCTTGTTTTGCTAGATGGGGTGGAAGTTGTGTGGTGATTCAGTTCGAGGCAGGGGAATCTCTACTGATGAGGGCAATGCGGTGTCCTTCCTGGAGCGCTATGAACAGGAAGAGAAACTGGGGAGGCCCTTCAAGTTGGCGTGTGCTTGGGCTCCACGCGATATGCATTATTATACTCCTCGGAATCTTCACGCAAACACGCGGGAGTCTGGACGCTCCCAGTCAGGGTGGGCTGAATACTAGTCCGCGTAAATAAATTGGCATCCAGGTCAACGCAATTAATAAAAAGAAAAATGGGAAAGAAAAATGAAAGTCAAAGATGTGGAGAAGAAACATGACCATTTCATCTGGTCGAAGGAGGCCGTCAGCCTTGGACGGGGTACGTGCATACTGCAATCTGCATCGTATGTTTGATTCAACAAACAGGAAACAAGAAAAGGGAGTCACTATCTGGTGGGATGGCAGTGGGGCCAGCCCACGCTTTGGTCGGCCGGGGTGGCCGCCACCAATGTTGCCTTTTCCTTGTATTTCTCTATCCGGACAGCCAGACCCAGTCCCCCCTCCAAATCAAAACCGCAGCATGGCATGGCGTGGTGAATTCACTTCTTTCCAATGGTGAAACTTCCCGAACCGCCGGTGCTACCCATTGGGAATCATCCCAGCTTTTGCTGCGCAGCATGAACGTGAAGTTTATTGGGTGTGGTACCAAATTTAACATTTAAGTATTTGTTTAAAATAAAAATTGTTTGTCAAAGCCACATGAGAGACCGGTTTACGACAGGGGTGTTTTATGGAGGATCCGTGTTTGAATGAACAAAAAAATAGTATTCATTGGACGGGAGAAACGAAAAAGTAAGGGGAAGGAGGGCCCGCCAGTCCACCCTTGAAAAAACGGAAAGACCAGTTTGCCCCCTCCTGACTCTCTCACCCCCTATTAATAGCTCCAAAATGCACATCACTTTTGTGTTTGCCGAAATTCCAAATCAGAGAATCCGTCGTCAAATTCGCTTCCATTCCCTCTCACTGCGCGCAGCCGGAGCAACTCCAGTCAGCGACCTCCGTTTTTGTCTTCTACGGTGAGTTTTCTTTCTTCCTCTACTCCTCCGTTGATTTGAATCGGTAGAATGATGGTTGGCGCCAACCTCCTCCGGTTGCTTCTTTAAATTCGATTATCAACTCCGCCACCGATCGAAACTCTGAAGCGATCTTCAGAAATTCATCACTCTTTTCCAGAAAACTTCTGGACCGCCTTTCTCTTCACGTTCATCTCTTGTTTTTAGATTCTACATTTTTTTTTATCAGCGTTACGTACAGCTGTTGTAGATCGGGTAAAACAGCTAGCTCTTTTTTTTTTTCTTGTGCCCTGCCATGAATAGCCGCTCTTTTCTAATTCGTGTATTATGAGATTAAAATAGAAATAAATTGCATACAATCGGAAAAAAAACGTAAAATTCTTTTCCCATACTTCGTTTGTAAATTCCATAGTGACCTCTTCTACGCATTGAGTGTTTTTTTAGCTGCCCATACCACATCGGTATTAGCATCAGGGCACCATTGTAGTTCAATATTGACAACACCAAATTCTTGCTGTCCGTCGTCTTGTTGTATGGATGCGTAGGCATCGGGGTGATCCATTCCCCTCCCATGACTCTAATGGACCCCACCTGTTCACCTAATTCCACGTTTTAATTTATTAAAATTATGGACTGGATTATTCTATATTGCTGATTCCCGTTATTGTCATATATTTTTATATAATACATACTGTTTGCTATTCTAGTCATAAAAGGTTGGCTATTTGTAGTAAGTCTATTCATTCTCATTCCTCAATTTTCGATTATAATATGAATTTACGGATAAAAAAGAGATTTCCCAATAGGTCATTTTTTCAAGGCAGCCCCAAGCATTCTTATCTCTGGTTGTGTTGCAAAAGTTGCTCACGTTTCTTTTGATCCCTGACCGTAGTGCCGTTGCATCACAGTCGTACTCCTTGTGATGGTGTAACAAACTTGGTGCATTCTGAAGGCAATCCAAACATTAATTAGGGTTCGGTGGGCGATTCTGGTGTGTTTTTGGATGATTTGATTTATTTATGAGTGAATTATATTTTAAAAATATTTAAATAGAATTAAAATTAATATTTAAATTGATTGGGTTTAATAATAATGTAAATTGAATTAGTTAAATCTATAAAGTTTATTTTATTTTAAATTATTATAACTTTACGAAGAGACGACAGGGGGGACGGGAAGTGTACATGGCCCGGGGTGGTCCGTTTAAATTACTCACGGTGAACATAGAATAATGATATTTGTGGGACCCATGCTCACGTGACCGTGACACTTGTTCTTGATGCACAAGTCAGTCAGTCAGGGTTGCGCGGCAGCATTAACTTTGCGCCCTGCTATGTTGATATTCTCTGACGTGGTAGGGGTGGATATTCGGTCAAACCTCATGAATTCAACTGATAATTAATCATCATAATCACTTGCAATTTTGTGTTGCTCGCCAACCTGATCATGCGTTTCTTTCCCTTGTCTTGTTTAATGCTTTCTGTTCGGATGCATCTTCTCTTTTCATTGGTGGGGATGCCAGGTGCAATGATTTGTTCCTAATAAGTGCTTGAAAACACCCTCAGGCTCGAAAGCGCGACCATGATGTGCCAAAATGAAATTGTGTTGTGTCATTTTCGATCAATTTTAAATGAAAATTGGGGTAATAAAAGGTGGTACCGGGAGTTGGTATTTGAATGATATTGGAGTATATAGATATATATATATATATCGGCTAAATAACTTGAGGTTATTTTTCAAAAAAGGAAAAAATAGTAAATTGTAGTTTTACTAAAGGCAAACTGGTATTTGAGACCCTCTCTCATGGGTTGTCGTGTTGGTGATGGAAGTTACGTTTTCAGGTGGAAGGTGGTGATATCGAAATCCATCAAGTGATGGCGGAACAAACGTCTTCAAGTGTGGCGGCGGCGGCGGCGGCGGAGACGGAGACGAAACTCTCTGTCGAAGCTAAAGCTGAGAGCAACGACACTTCTTCTTCTTCCTCTTCCTCTTCGTCGTCCAGTGATGAAGATGAAGAAGCGGGAGTTCTTGATGAGGACTTCATAAAGGTCGAGAGAGAAGTACAAGAAACTGCGAGCAAGAAGGATGATGATGAATTGTTGGGGAAGCTCCACAACGTATCCCTGCTTTTGAGCGAATCCGAGTCCAAGAACAAGCTTTTGGAGGGTCAGCTTGCCCTCAGGGCTGCTGAAGAAGAAAGACACGCTGCAGAGATCAAGAACCTGCGACAGGAACTTGAAGCTCAGCAAGAGAAGAACGCGGAGTTGCTGGATCGTCTCCAAGAGAAACTGAAAAAATCACAGGAAGAAGCCGTCAAGTTCGAGGAGCATGCGAAAACGGAGGGTGAAAAGGCCTTGGAGTTCGCCAAGTTACTTGAGTTGGCTAAGGCGGACGCTAAGCAATTTGAAGATCGGTTGGTTTCCCTGAACGGCGAATATGGAGGGCTCGAAGAAAAGAACCGAAAGCTGGAACACGATTTGGAGCTTGAGCGATCAAAGGTGCAAGATTCTGAAAACAGGTTAACTTCTTCTGTTGCTGAGTTGAAGAAAGAGTTGGAGCAAGTGAAGAAGGCGGAATCCGAGGCCAGAGATGATAATGCTTCTCTTCAGACGTTGCTGAAGTCTGCTCAAGAGAAGGCTTCCCATCTCGAAGAATTGGTGTTGAAGCTGAAACAAGAGGCTGAAGCAAGGGAAGAGGTCGAACAAAGCTTGAGATTGCAGGAAGCAAAGACAAAAGAACAAGTAGAAGTGCTTGAGAAGGCTGCTGCTCAGCTGAAGAACGCTTCTGATGATTTGGAGGCGAGGCTGCAGCGATCAGAGGAGAATTTCCGCAACGTTGATTTGCTTTTGTCCGAATCAGTGGCCAGGAGTACGGAACTCGAGCAGAAGCTCAAGGACTTGGAGGAGCATCACAATGAAAGGGGTATTGCAGTCTCGGTTGCTACCCAGAAGAATTCGGAGCTTGAGGATTTGCTGCAAGTTGCGAATCGCGCAACCGAAGAAGCTAAATCACAGCTTGAAGAATCCGAAACACACCGCGTTGGTGCTGAGCAAAGGAATGCTGAACTGGAGCAGAAGCTGAACTTGGAAGAATTGAAAAGCCAAGGATATCACAAGGAGCTGGAAGAGTTGTCAAAAAGTGTCTCTGAACTGAAAGGGGAACTAGAGAACAAAGGTGCAGAGAAACAGCAGCTTGGCATAAAGTTGGCAGAATTCCAGGGTAAAGTAGAAGAACTGGAGATGAAGTTGAGCCATTCGACGGCTCATGGTTTCAATCTCGAGACTGAAATAAAGAGTTGGATTGAGAAATGCACTGAGCACGAAGGGCGTGCGGATGCTGTTCATCAGCGAAGCATTGAACTCGAGAATTTGGTGCAGTCATCAGATTCCAAAGCTGTTGAAGCAGGCCAAAAATTGGTTGATCTTGAGCTACTTCTGGAAACAGAAAAACAGAGGACTAGAGAGCTTGAAGAGAAGCTAATTTCTCTCGAAAAGAAAAATGCAGATGTTGAAGAGGAGTCACTGAAAAGCAGTAAAAGAGCTTCCGAACTTGAAGCTGAACTAGAAGCAGTTCAGACGAAGGCGTCTAACCTTGATGTTGCCTTGAGATCTTCAGTAGAAAAGGAAAATGAGCTAACAGTTGGCATAAACATGAAAGCGGATGAAAACAGGAAGTTGAAGGAAGAGTATGGCGTTGCGAGCGAGAAGCTATCTGAAGCTGAAACTTTACTTGGCAGTTTACGAGATGAATTGAGTGCTTCATCTCAGAGGCTTGCGAGCATCGAAAATGAGCTTCAAGCTTCCATTTTGAAGGGGAGGGAAGCAGCGGAGAAGCTTAAGGTAGCTGAGGAGCAGCTTGAGCAGCAAACCAAAGCTTTGGAAAAGGTGACCGCTAGAAGTGATGAACTTCAACTATCATATGATACATTGACTAGGGAGTCAGAGCTGAAGCTTCAAGAGGCTCTTGCAAATTTCAGTGCCAGAGATTCTGAGGCCAAAGTTCAGTATGATAAACTTATTGCTCTTGAGGATCAAGTTAACAGTTATCAAGTTCAGCTTGCAGCAACATCTGAAAGGCTTGACACTGCAAACAAGGAGCTTGATCACATTCTATCGAAGCTACAATCTTCAGAGGTCATAAATGAAGAGCTCAGAGAAAAGATAGAAGAGGTTGAGAAAAAGAGTGAGTTAGAAAAAACAGTCTTATCTGAACGCAATGCAGAGCTCAACAGCAAGGTCGCAGACCTGGAAGAAAAACTGACAGCTACAGCTTCCGAAATTGAAATATCTACGAGGGATCTGTCTTCTCACAAGATCACAATCAGTGAGCTAACGGAACTGCATTCTCAGACGTCTCAGCTTCACTCTGAAGCTGAGGCGCGCATCTCAGAATTAGCAGCGCAGCTTGAAGAAAGAACACAATATTCCTTGTCGAAAGATTCTGAGGCCAAACTTCTTCATGATAAAGTTGATGCTCTTCAAGATCAAGTTAACAGTTATCAAGTGCAGCTTGCAGCAACATCTGAAAGGCTTGAAACTGCAAACAAAGAGCTTGATCACATTCTATCGAAGCTACAATCTTCAGATGTCATAAATGAAGAGCTCAAAGAAAAGATAGTGGAGGTTGAAAAAAAGAGTGAGTCAGAAAAGGCCACCTTATCCGAATCCAATGCTGAACTCAGTAGCAAGGTCAAAGAACTTGAAGAAAAACTAGCTCTTACAGCTTCAGAAATTGAAAGCTCTACGAGGGATCTGTCTTCTCACAAGATCACAATCGTTGAGCTAACGGAACTGCACTCTAAGACATCACAGCTTCATTCTGAAGCTGAGGCGCGCATCTCTGAGCTAGCAGCGCAGCTGGAAGAAAAAACGCAATACTCTTCTACTAAGGATTCTGAGGCCAAAATTCTGCTTGAGAAAACGGTGGCTCTTGAAGATCAAGTCCAATTTTATCAAGTTCAGCTTGCAGAAATAGTTGACAAGTTTGAAAGTTCTAACAAGGAACTTGATCACATTTTATCTCGGCTACAATCCTCTGAGGCTGTAAATGAAGAACTGAAAGTAAAGATTTCGGAGGCTGAAAAAAGGAATGAAAACTATTCTTTGGAAAACACGGTCTTGTCTGAAAGTATTTTGCAACTCAGCAACAAGGTGAAAGACCTTGAAGAATCCTTAACTGCCAAAGCTACTGAAATTGAAATCTCTACAAGGGATCTCTCTTCTCACAAGACCACCATCACTGAGTTAACAGAGCTGCACTCAAAGACTTCTCAGCTTCATTCTGCAGCAGAAGACCGTATATGTGAATTAGAAGAGCAGTTGGAAAAAATAAAACAGCAGTACTCTGTGAAGGATTCAGATGCAAAAATTCTGCATGATCAAGTGATTGCGCTAGAGGATCAAGTCAATATTTATCAAGTGCAGCTTGCAGAAACAACTGAAAAGTTTGAAACTGCAAACAAGGACCTTGACAGCATCTTATTGAAGCTTCAATCGTCTGAGGCTGTAAATGAAGAACTCAAAGTAAAGCTTTCGGAGGCTGAAAAAAGGAATGAAAACTATTCTTTAGAAAATGCCGCATTGTCTGAAGGTATTTCGCAACTCAGCAACAAGGTGAAAGACCTTGAAGAAACCTTAGTTGCCAAAGCTAGTGAAATTGAAATCTCTACAAGGGATCTCTCTTCTCACAAAATCACCATCACCGAGTTAACAGAGCTGCACTCGAAGGCCTCTCAGCTTCATTCTGCAGCAGAAGACCGTATATATGAATTAGAAGCAAAGTTGGAAGACATAAAACAGCAGTACTCTGTGAAGGATTCTGATGCGAAAATGCTGCATGATCAAGCTACGGCTCTGGAGCATCAAGTCAACATTTATCAAGTGCAGCTTGCAGAAACGACTGAAAAGTTTGAAACTGCAAAAAAGGATCTTGACAGCATATTATTGAAGCTTCAATCGTCTGAGGCTTTAATTGAGGAACTAAAGGACAAGATCGAAGAGGCTGAAAGAAGGGCTCAATCTTATGCTTCGGAGAAAACTGTCTTATCTGAAGGTAACACACAACTCAGTGAAAAGGTAAAGGACCTTGAAGAAAATCTTGCTGCTAAGGCTTCAGAAATCGAAATCTCAAAAAGGGAGTTTGATTTTCAACTTCATGAAGCTCTTGAAAATTTCAATAGCAAAAACTCTGAGGCCAAAGTTCTGAAAGATCAAGTAGTGGCTCTTGAGGATCAAGTCAATATTTTCCAAGTGCAGCTTGCCGAAACAACTGAAAAGTTTGAAAATGCAAACAAAGAGCTGGAGCACATTTTATCAAGGCTAAAATCTTCAGAGGTAACAATTGAAGAGCTAAAAGAAAAGATCATAGATGCTGAAAACAGGGGTGAATCCTATGCATCGGAAAGAACAATCTTATCGGAAAGCAATGCACGGCTCAGCATCCTAGTTAAAGATCTTGAAGAGAAACTAGTTGCCACCGCTTCAGAAATTGAAATCTCTAACAGGGATCTCTCTTCTCACAAAAGCAGCATAGCTGAATTAACAGAACTGCACGCTAAGACCTCTCAGCTTCATTCTGCTGCTGAGTATCGTGTATCTGAATTAGAAAAACTGCTGGAGGATGTAACACAGAAGTCTTCTCTGAAGGATTCAGAGGCCAAGGAGTTACAGGATAAGCTTACAGCTGTGGAGGAACTCATCAAGATATATAAGGAAAAGGAAAAGGAATCATTTGAGCAGCTGAAAAGCGGTGAGCTCGAATTGGAGCAATCTCTGTCAAAAATAAAGGATCTGAAAAGTGAACTGGAGACCAGCTCCAGTCAATTTAGAAAGGACAATGAAGCACTTTTGGAGGACAACCAGAAACTTTCTCAAGATCTGGCATCATGCAAGACTGAGTTAAGCCACCTGCAAGTGACGCTGTCCCAAATCGTCTCCGAGAAGAGCGACACAGAGGAAGAGTTAGATAATGCAAGAAAAGAAGTAGAAGAACTGAAAACAAGACTTGCCTCGGAATCACTGAAGCTGCAATCTCAGGTTCTAATTCGTATCGACTTTTGCATGGTTACTTTCCCCGTCATGCCTTTTGATATACTTATATAAACTCTCCATCTTTCAGATAACTTCTGTCATAGAAGAGAAAAATTTGCTAGCTGAGACATTTCAAAGTTCCAAGGAGGATCTTCATCATGAAATTATGGATCTTGAAGAGAAGGTGAAAGAGCACGAATTAAATGAAGAATCATTGAGAGCTAAGCTGGAAAAGATCAGCAGTGAGGTTTCTGAGAAGGCAGGGTTGGAAAAGAAATTGCAGGAGGTTGAAGAGCTTCTATCAAATGCAGAGGCTGGATTGAAAGAAGAGGTAGTTAGATACAACATATCACTTTGGTGAAAATACATGCTCATTTTTCTTTCTGCAATCAAATGCTCACATAATATTATGTTACACTGAGTAATTGCTGATTAATATTCATCTTTGTTGAATCACAACAGAGAGAACTGAGATCTCAGAACCAGCTGGAGCATGAAGCTGCATTGAAGAACTCTGCTGAAAAAATTGAAGCAATGCGAAATGAAATTATTCTTTTAAGTAAGCACACCAAGGATCTTGAGCTCAAATTGCAACATGCTGAGCCTCATAAGAAGGAAAAGGTCAGCTTTCTTTCATGTGTTTATAGGGGCGCAAGTTCTGCTGCTAAGTAACTTTTTTCCACTACATTTTGGAGCTTGTGATGCACGTAGTTCATTTTTCATTTGCTTGTCCTTTGTGATTTTGGTTCAGTATCTGTATTCTCCGTGATCAATGAAATCTAGATCCATGTGCAGATTCTTCTCTAAACCTCAAATTTGAATACATGCATCAATCTACACTAAGCTCATATCTTTCTGATATGATAACCATGGTAAACTAAAAACTGGACAATCTTCTTAAAGACCTAGCTAGACAGTCGGGGTTTGACTGCACAATAATGTTGAATCATGAAATCTCATGTTGCCTTCATCAGTAAGCAAGAAAGAAAGAATAGCATTATTACCTTTCTGAATATTGCTTACTTGGCTGTTTTCAAAGTTGAAACAGTGGAGTGAAGTAGGGAAAAAAACACAATAGCAGAAAAGAGAAAAGAAAGTGCTAGTGACTTTTGGTGTCACTAGTGTTTTGATTTCTACCTTTGAACCAAAAACCAGAGCAAAAAGTAGAATCGAGGACTGTGAATGCAGCGAAAATTCTGTTTTTCTTACCTTTTGTTTAGCGATTGAATGCTGCTGCTTATATCATGGCCACTATGCAGGATAGTGGTATTTCGATCGACGAAAACAAGATTGATACAGTAAAATCGCGGGAAATCGACTTGTCCATTCCAAGTACTACGACAAGGAAGGGCAAGAAGATGACAGAAACTGTTTCATCTCAAGCGGTGGCCTCTTCTCATACACAGACGTCCACCACTGAACACCGCCCGTCCATCAGCTTCCAGTTCGCTCTGGGTGTGGTCATTGTTTCCATTATCATTGGCATTATTCTTGGGAAAAGATACTAGATTTGAAGTTAAAATGCTATGGACTATGAATAAGCTACACTGCCAGAGAATGCTACACTGCCCGACTCTCTGTTCTGTCTTTCATTATCATTGTTGAAAACGAAGAAAATGGAAAGAAAGCTTCGTTTTTTGGGTCCGTGTGATGGGAGATGTGATTTCGATGGATGAACAGAATGAACTGATGGATTTGTTGGTGCTGAAATTCTTGTAGTTCTTTTCTTGCCATGCAGTTTGTTTGTGCAGATGGCATGATTCGAAGGAAACATTTGCCTTGAAAAAACCTGAGAAAGACGTTGTGTTGAATAACCCAATGGAAAGCACGCTTTTGAGTTTTGACGCCGTCCATTTTTTGTCGAACAAAAACTCAGGATGATGCCGTGCAGTGGCCGGTGACTCCCCCAGATTTGCTCTCGACGAAATCGGTTTCTCCAACTACGTGACCTTTCGGTTTAATCGTCTCCGCAACCCAGAATTGTTTCCGTTCTCTTCGTGACTTCAAGGTATATCTGAATTCTTAGCACTCTTCAACCTTTTCGTTGGCGGGCATACGCAAGGTGTCTTCGCGTTTACACAGATCAGTTAAGTAGGTTGCTTTTTTCTTTGCTTCTTTGGGTCGCTTTGGAATTAGATAATCACGTCTTCAGGTGCTCCCGATCGACTTTCATGGTCTGATATTAGATTCTGGGATTTCTAATGGGATTCGAAGATGGAAATTTTTATGTGGGTTTTGGATATGTCCACTGTTACGACGATTCGTCTAGTTCTTGGATGCAATTTGTCTGTGTTTCCTTATTTTTGCAATTATGGCTTCGTTTTTGAGGTAGGTAAAGATGACTGATACGTCCATTAATCAATGTGCGAGCTCGAGCTCAAGTTGGAATAGTAGTTCACAGGACACAGATGATGATCATACAATTGCTGCAATATTAGAAGAAGATGAAAGATTACTGCATGCAAACAAGCTTGGCAAGAGGCTTTCACATTTGGACTCAATACCGGTATATGATGAAACTGCTGTCTCCTTACGTTTTTTAGTAATTGGTCGCGTATTTTGAGCTCTTATCGCTCAAGGAGTTGCCATTGGATTCTAGAACTTCAGTAGGGGTTTTTTCAAGACGAAGCAGTTGTCCACATGACGCATCTATGTGGTCTTTTTCGCAACTCATGTTCATGTTATAGAATTCTTCCTAATGTATTGTGAAGCGAGATTTTTGTGTGATCTCGTTACTTATATGCAATTTAGGTTTCTCTGTAATGGATTTTCTAGGAGTATTATGCTTGTCATTTATTATATGCCAACTTACATTCTATCAAATTGGCAGCACACACCGCGGGTCATTGAAAATATACCTGATCCAACTGATGCAAGCCTTGACCATGAAAGCCTTGCGGAAAGGTTGTACCTTTTCTCTGTAAATTTACGTTCATGCAATGCGTTTACTTATTCCTTTATATTTTTTATAATTAAGAAGCTTTTTCTTCTTTTTAATGTTCATGGATTTATCAGATTAGCCAGATACTGTTTGGCGGAATTGCAAATTCAGGGAGATGGAAATTGTCAGGTTGGTCCTAAATAAACTTGTTAAATGCATTTTTAATTTTTATTGATGTTTTTCAGTTGCAGGCATAATTTATTCTATTTTTTCCTTCATGCTGTTCTTGTATTTGCACAAGAACTAAAGGAAATTTGCAATTATTGTTGCCTTTTCTCTTGATAATTAATTCAGTATTTGTACTTCACAGTTCAGAGCCCTTGCAGATCAGTTATTTCGTAAACCGGATTACCATAAGTATATAAGGAAAGAGGTTGTCAAACAGGTTTGGAATCGCATTTCTTAATTATAATTTCGTCAGTTGCACTAAAAAATGAAAAGCAGTGTTAAAAAATGCATTTTTGTTGGGAAATCCATATATTGTTTCAGCTGCCTCTCATTTTCAGCTAAAAGATCATCATAAGCTCTATGAAGGTTATGTACCGATGAAATATAAGCAATATGTGAAGAAGATGAAGCGGTTAGACTTCATCCCTTGTATTCAATATTCTGTATACTATTTGATATTGATTAATCATGCAACTGATTCAATATTTTGTGGTATCCTAGATTGGGAGAATGGGGTGATCATGTCACTCTCCAGGCAGCATCTGACAGAGTAAGTAAAGCTCGCTTGAAGTTTGGGTAGAAATCGTGTTGCTCACCTTTTTTACGTTCTTGCAATTGAAGCTGCTCTCATAGGGATCCATGTTATAGCTGGTCATTTAGAATTAAAAAGGGATCATCTTTAATCCCCACATATTTGTTTGAATCCATAGTTTGAACTGAGAATATGGTTGATCATCTATTTCCTTCTTTTCATTCACGTTGCCCTTTTACGCACCCACGTTATCACTTCTTAGTAGACTTGAAAGGGCCCTCAACCTGAAAATCCACTGTTCTGTTTTTCATCTGTAGTTTGAAGTGAAAATTTGCTTGGTTACCTCTTTTAGAGAGAGCTGCTACATTGAAATTCTCCCAAAAGATAAAGCTCCATATAGAGGTACACCCTCATCTGTTTATCAGAAACATACTGTTTCCATTCCTCACACAAGTCTAATTTCAGAGTTGTGGCTGAGCTTCTGGAGCGAAATTCATTATAACTCACTATATCCAGCCGGAGGCAAGGAAACCTCATCCTATTTCACATTCCATGTACTCTTGGAAGAAATCGGCTTTCCTATGTTTCTAATGCTCTTGCTCGTTTTTTCACAGAGGTTCCTCTTAGGATACAGAAGAAGAAGCACTGGCTTTTCCAAATGTGACTCACGGATGTACATACATTTGACTACTGAGGAAGAACTGATATTACTCTTGTTGTCTGTAGATAATTTTTTCAAAATACTGAATCTGTTTCTTTGTGCATAGTTTCTGTTGCACATTCATCAAAATTGAAAGCTCTTACAACTGTGTGACCAGTTATTTTGTTAATCCTAATTGAAAGCTCTATAAGAGGTGGCTGTTTTATTGGCATTCCTCATCAAAGTTACCAACTCTCTTAATCGATGATAGGAGATTGTGACATTGGAGGTAAGGTGTTTTCTATTGTTGTTGATAATGTTTTAACTAATGATGTGGCTGTTAGAATTCTACCGAAGAAATCTTTAAGAGTTCGAAAATTGCCTTTAGATGGGATATTATTTCATATGAGATGTTGTTTCCATATTCTTAATATGATTGTCTAAGATGGGTTGCCAGCAAATAGGCATATCATTCAAAGGGTATGATGGCTTCCTTGCACCACCTTTTCGTCGTCAGTGTCGCCCCTTTTCTACGCAGTTGAATGTCAACGAGACCTTTTTCGTTATCAATCTTTGTGTGAAATTTCCAGTACTCTTACAACTCAAACAGTACTTCATCTACGGAGAGGTCTTCGGTGGATACCTCTGAGAACGCCATCCGTTTTCTCATCTCATCCTTTCTTTGGTCAAGAGTACAGACTGGAAGACTATGTTTGTGTGTGTGTGTGTGTGTTTTTTTTAAACCAGCCTAGATAAGAAAAAAGTTAGGAGAACCTTGTGAATTCCATTGTGTAGCATGTAACGATCCGCGCACATGTATCATGATATTGTTCACTTTCAGCACTTAATTCTTACGATTTTACGTTTTTACCACATTAACTTTTCAGGGGTTCATCCATCCTCACATCATTATCCTTGGACAAGCACGTTTAACTCTATAGTTACTGTGAAGGTACTCCACCGTACTGATAAAAAAAGGACTCATACTAGATTTTACGTGGTCATTTCTTCTTAATCTTATACTCTTCCCCCATCCGTGATAGATGTAGGATTCGCGTAAGTCCGTTTCTTCTGACCCTTACGCGGGGCGGGACGTCCAGCAGCAGCCCCCTTGTCCTTCTGCTATTTATTCTGGTGGAATATAAATCCAGGCCTTGAATTGTATTCTGAATAGCAGCAGAACACAGGTCACTCACTGGGAAGTCGGAGAACGCCATCTGGTTTTTTCTGAACTCATCCTCTCTTTGTTTTCAGCCAACTTACAGATGAGAATCAGATCTTAGGTGGGTTTTGAACCAAAGTCGGCATGTGGAGAACATAGATTTTTCCCATATATTTATGGCTATCGAGTTCAAAGGTGAAACTTCAAGTCCAAAGAGAAGGGTTGATTAGAGTAAATGTGAGTAGGCAGCTCCACGTGGCAAGTTGGGCGAGCAGGAATGATTGAAGATGGCAGCTATCAAACAGAAGCTGATCACACAACTGCGGCCCAGACATCCGGTCCACCCAGTGATCGTTCTCCACGTGGCCTAAGGACGACAGTGACTGTAGGCATTAATGCTCACTTGTAAGTGGCGCTTCTTGAACGAGTGAAGCACATCCGTTTGGAAAGTGGTAGTTGGCTGTTTCTTTACCGATTGCAGATTCCTCTCTCCTTTTGCTTTCTTTTCTGTATTCTTTTTATCTGCTGCTTTTCTGCTCACTGTTTCTATGCTTTTTATATTCTTCGGACGAGAGTTTGAGTGCTAAAGGGAAAGCAAAGCCGGCGGTTTCCCCCCTCTTTTGCTTAGTGCTTCTGCCTCAAGGTTAGTATACCTGACTTGTTTTAGTAATTATATATCGGTTAGCTCCTTTTTCAAGCTCTCTCTGCAGCCTTTGTCGGCTAAGTGAACCCCATACCGGCGGCTTAATACATGCGCTCTGGAGCTAGAATTTAGTGTTGTTTGGATGCTGTCTTTGCTTTTAGCTTGTTAAAAGACTTGTGGGTCATTCTGATATAGAGTTCAATGGCTTCCACCTTGTGTCTTGCTTTGCATAGTTGCTGGATTTCATTTTTAATGGTTGGGTTCCGTTAGATATTGGACGATCTCGCTTCTGTTCTCGTGGTAGATGGATGGCTCTGGGTGTCTTACGGACTGGCATACAGAAGTGGATGCTGAGTTCCCACTGCCCTTTCAGAGGAAACATTTGGGGTGAGTATGTGGACTTTTGCAAGAACGCAGTTCTTTATCTTAACGAGAACACAAATCTTCTACGCAGACTAGAGAATGAATTAATGGAGATCTTGTGGCATAATGGGGAAGCAGTTCTCCACAGACAAACCACTAAAAAGCCATCCGAATTCTCTTGTCAGTTCAATCAAGTTGATGAGGATGATGATGAGGACGAGGGTGAAGATGATGATCTGCCGCCAGTTCCCTGGAGCCCTGCAAATGAATCATTCAACAAGGAATTCTGCCCAGATTTATTGCCCCAAATCCCAGCAACCCATCAGCAATCTGGAAAGTCTGCTGCTGAAGCTCTAGGTCCCATCCTGATGCCACCAAGAAGATTCGGATCCTTTGAAACAGGGGATGTTAATCGGACTCTGGATGATCTTCAATTTGCTTATAAAAATCGGGAAGGAAGTAACAGTAAACATCGCTTCCGTATGCCCTGTTTGATGACAAGGGAGACTGGCCATGGTTCCATGGACCAAACTGCGAATGAAGCAAATACCAGGTTGGGTTGTAGCAAAACTTTGTCTGCTGAAAAGCAGTTGGTCGGAACTGAGAATGCATGCTCTGGAGGATCTGGTAATGGTTGCCAAAACACAAGCAGCCAAAGCAGTGACAACACAGCGAACAAGAGAAAGAAGAGGGATACGGAAGAACTTAAAAGTGATGTATGCTCACACTAACTTGATGGTATTGTTTGGATAACTGTTAAGATGAACGCAACCAATGGGACCTCTGCAGGCTATTGAAATGGAGTCACCACAAGATGGGAATAGCATCCCCTCGAAGAAGCCAGCTCCACGAAGACGTCGAGTAGCCCAAGTGCATAACCTGTCTGAGAGGGTAGGAAATGTCATAGCCATAATCATTCTGCCCTTTGTGAAAGTTATGCTGTGATTTTAAGCTCCCATGTTTTCATGCATGTGGCGTGTCAGAGACGGAGGGACAGAATAAACGAGAAAATGCGCGCTTTACAGGCACTGATCCCTCATTCCCACAAGGTAAAATCTCTAATCATGCTTCCAGGTATCAGAACTGCAATCAAGCATTTTGTTATATCCATTTCTCAGCTGGACAAAGCATCTGTGTTAGATGAAGCGATCGAATACATGAAGTCCCTGCAACTACAGCTTCAGGTAAGAGAAGCATCCAACAGGCTAATCCAGCGCTCAGAGAAAAGCATTTTTTTACCTTATGGCATTGAATTTTGTAGTGGTGGATGGGAAGTGGAATGCCACGAATGATGCTTCCTAGGACGCAGCAGCAGTACATCTACCATGCTGGACTTGGGATTAGGCCACCGGCATTGCCTCCAATGCAAAACCTGATGTGTCTCCCAAACCAAGCCATGGCTGTAGGTTCCATGCCAAACCAAGCGCCTATGGGGCATGGCATATTGCCTGGTCACCATAAGAATCAGATGCAAAATGCCACACAGGTATAAATCATTCAAAACTCCGTTGATAAGAAGTCAGTTTTTGGTTTTTAAGACAAACTTCAAAGAACTTCATTGATACCATGCTCAATTACCAGCAAATCATATAAACTAAAAAGGCTCACACCGGCAATGAAACTTGGGCATGCTCGTTATTCATGTATCACTGACTCTTTATCTGGCTACTTGCTACTTCCACAGCCACAGCCAGTATCAAGCTCTTCTCATCCAGCAGGGGTACGTAATGGTACAACGAATAACATGAAGATGGTATGAGGCGAGCTCGGTAGGGGCAGCAGTTCACACACCGGGCACAGCTTTTTCATGGCAGATTTGTAAGAGGATTGCTACAAAAACTTGATAGGATTGATGGAACAGCATGCAGGAGAACGAACTATTCATATATTCCCTATTATTTATTATGATTGTTATTACTACATACCGTCCTATGGGGCAAGAACTTTACTGTGGTGAGCCAATCCATCACATTGTAGCATGTGAACGCTTGTTCACTGTAAGATTATTATCTTTAAAGACGGTGCAGACACAAACCTTTCACTGTGAAGAACGCCTTTCTAACTGTTATAAAACTAACCCCATAAAACTTTTCATTACAATGGTTTTCAAAAATACAGAATACGAGCTAAACTTGCATTGTGCTAAGCTTGCTCCAGAAATACTAGACACGATTTTCCATGGACATGAACATCGGAGGTGAAACTGAACATCCAAAAAGAAACTCTAGCCACCTTATGGAGACTTGTTCTTGGTTACCTTTGAATTTTTGGTGTTGGATGATGGGCTAGGAGCTTCTTTGAACGCCGATGGGCATAGATCAGTTAATACACACACAGAACAACGAGGCCGAAGAGGGGTGCATATCGTCTGTCCAAAGCCAACCTACATTGACAACAAAATCAAGACTGAAACGTGGCAGCGTTCTTTTAAATGCAGCAGCCAAGAAAAAGAGAACTGATTCATCTCTGTCTGTCTATGATTTTCTCTGGTAAGATGTGCAAAATGCCCGTATATAGCATTGATATACCAGAAGAGGATTTATGGGAACCCATTCTTCCTTTGGAAGCCATTGTTGCAATGATATCCTTGTCTGCTCTGGGGTGGAAGTTCTCTGATCATTAAAAAAAAAAAAAAGAACCAAGTGCGAGATAGGTTGGTCAAACAAGTTAGTAGTTTATCATGTCAACCCTGAACCTAAAACTACATCACCTTATTTGTTCCAGGGCGTGAAACCCACCCGAGCCGATTGCATATCCGATGGACATGAGTGTCTACACATATTCCTTGAACATTTTCCCATGCAACATTCATCACCTACAAGTTCAAATAAACATTTACTTCATGTTTGAAAGTGATGCAACTGTTATTATTCATTGGCTTCTTGCGGTTCACTCACCAGATGAGCCATTTTAGGCCCTATTCCAGGTAGCTGGAGCAACTCTTCCAGCGTACTAGGAATATCTCCATTGTATTTTTCGAGACAAATTTTTGCAACTTTCTTCATGTTACTTGCTTTTCTTGTATAGAATCCCACCTGCCATACGAAAAATTGATTCTACTGACTGTCAATCAAATGAGTATTGTAGGTTTAGCAGTTACCCACTGGATAAATCAAATCCTTGAGAGTAGCCTCGGTTGCTTTATCGATGGCTTCTGCTGTGAGCAGATCATTCTGAAGAAGCCTTTGAATAGCTCCTAAAGTTCAATAACATAATAAAGGAAAAAAGGGTAAGTTTTCATCATTAAACAAATTTTTTAAAACTGTTTCTAAGAGACAGCAACAGAAAGAGCTGCTCTTCACGGAAACTAAAATGAGTTACCATTATTGACATGATCCTTTGTTTGGCTAGACATGAGTGAAGAGATCAACACTGCGAATCTCCTTTCCTGATTATCAAAGGAACATAAGCATGAATAACGTGAAAAAGAAAAACGCATTAAGACAGATTAGATAACACATTTGTTAGGCCACCTTAGGAGGAAGGGAATTTCCAGCCTTTTCACAACCCATTGAATCAACCGGGGCATCTTCAGAAGACCTCATTTTTCGAATTCCTTCAAGAACCTTTTCCCAGTTTGGAGGCGGTTTCACTGTACCTAGAAATGAAAATTTCAATCCAAACTTCTATTACCCTTGCATTGTCAAAACGCAACCCGAAAGTAAAATAGCATCTCATCTCTCAGCAAAATAAACACAAGACTGCAGTGCACAGGAGCCCAAAAATTAAAGAACATACTTGAACCCAAGAAACTGGTATCCGTTCCAAAAGCAAAATCTTCGATTGCAGCCACAGAAGCTTCCTGCGGCAGGAAACACAAATACGTAGAGCAAAACTAGGGAACCATTTCTCGGTTACTCATACGACCTTAAAAGTTAAAACCTCTTTAACCACCACAGCCTCCACCGGTTTCCTAGCTCTTTTTCTCCGCCCATTCACAGAGGAAGAATCACCATCTCCCAGTTCAGAATCTGAAATAACAATAAAAAAAGTAACCAAAAGCCCAAATCAGGGATCACTTGTAGAAACAAGTGCACATTTTTCATACCTGGGACAACGTCTACGGCTGGCTCCCGTTTGGAAGCAGCAGCTGAGAGACTGGTGAGGGGCATTTTGACCAAGCGAGATAAAAAAGACTTGTGCCCTGAAGTTATATACACGAGGCGTGGAGGATCTCTGAGGAGTTGAAGTTGGGGAAGCGACGCCATCATCGTTCATGAGATACCATTTGAAATTTTAGTAGCAAGAGGCCATCCCCCCCGCTCCATCGTGCTGCTTCGTGACACGCACGTAATTCAAAAATCATCCACAAGTTTAGCATTAGCCATTAGGCATTAGGTCAAATATCTCATTCTTCATCGATTAATACCATTTCATGTTTTTACGATTGATTTAATTATCATTGTGTTGAATTTAGCGTAATTTTTATAATAAATTATTCGTGATTCAAAACGATTCAATTATAATTTTTTAAATACTGATATATTTATTTTTTTATACTATATTTTATATTGATATATTGTTGTTAAATTAATTGAATGAATATGAACCTTTGAAGAATGTTGAGTCCAATGAGTTATTATTGGGCCGACAATTTTGAAGACAAATGGGCCGTGTCCTAAGTTTAAGGCCTATTAGGCCGAAACGTATCTTCGGAATTAATTTACGTGTCAAGGTGGGAGTATAAATTGAGGACGATGAACTGGAAGGCGGCTGACGGGAGGAACTCTGAGTGCCAATTCGGCTGATTGTTGTGCGATTGAGATGGGCTGTGGATGGAATATAAATTCAATTTTTGTGATCCTTTTCTCGATTTTGATGGTCGTCGAAGGCGTAAGGTCGTGGACCGGCGAGATTCACGGCAGGGTAGTGTGCGATCTCTGCGGGGACTCTTCTATTGGCCCAGAGGACTATGTTCTACCAGGTAAAACTTTATGTTATCTGTATGCGCTTTTGATTTTTTTTTTGCTTCATTTTTGGTTTTCTGATGTCATGGTGACGATAATTTCTGCGTGTCATTTTTTTTTACACTTATGGTGGGGAAATGGTTCAGAACTAGTTTACGTGGCCAATGTAGATTAAGTAAATTAGGGTTCTTATGATGAAGCTATGTAGCTTATTGCACTCAAGTGGTTGTCCAATCTCTTTAAATTTGTTCACTGTAGATTTAGAATTCCGGGTTTTTGCAAGCTTTTGAACCATCAATTCAACTGTTTTCTTTTTGCTTCTAAGAGCGTTCTTTGAGTTTATGATGATTTAGAAGGTATGTTTTGCTGTAGATCCTTGCTTTTGTAATTGGGTTAAGTGAACGTGAGATTACCGTGTTATCATTTTGCTGCAAGGCGAGAGAACTGGTTGAAAGAGACTCATTTGTATTGTTGTTATTGAATGTGAGAATAAGAAAATCTCTATTGGAATTGGTAATGCGAATGGAATGCACCCTGGGCTTTGAAGCTACACTGAATCGTGCTTATCCATAAACATCTCATGCCAAGCTAAAGGATCATCTATCCCTGGAAAAGATGGAATCCTAGTAGGACTTTGGTGTGTGCTATGAATGACCCAATTAAAAAAAGGAGCGTGTTTATTGGTCTCTCTATTTTGTATTTATTTTGAAACAACTTTTTCTGTCTGTCAGGTGCTGAAGCAGCTGTACTCTGTATTACAAAGTCTGGAGAAGTCATGAATTATCAGGCATTCACAAATTCAGATGGAGTATACACCGTGGCAGAGACGATGCCAGAGAGTGAACGGTGGGATGTCTGTCTGGCACGGCCAATAAGCAGCTTTAACGATCTTTGCAATAATCCAGAAGGCACCACTGGGGTCAAGTTCACGTACACTCATATCTCCGGCTCATCACACACCGTCAAGCCCTTCGTCTACCGTCCTTCCATCACTCCGGCATACTGCACTTGAGAACCAGACCAGGTAATGTAAGAAGAAATATGTTATGTAACATCAGCCAGAGAACGTACATAAATGTATGCAATATCTGTGTCTGTAAACATGTTTATGCCACAGGCGTTGATGCTAAAATGCTCTAGTGAAAAATGAGTAAGAACTGTGACTTCTACGTCAGACCGGAATTTCTTGTGCTATATGATAAAAATCACATAAATGTTTACTGGTTGGAGTTGGTCTTCATTAAGTTTTTGAAGTGTTCGATAGTGTGTAATGATATGTGTGCAAATGCTTCTAATTTTGGATAAACGTCACTGGAGTACGTATTTCTAACGAAGAAGTAGGCTGATTTGATCCATTGCTTCTGTTTAATACATCATTTTAAATTCGAAAAAATTTCAATTGAAATTTCTATTTTTGAATCAAATTTGGAATCTGAGTTTTTTGTTGAATTTAACAGTAGTTCGAAGAGAATTATAAGAACTCGAAAGAGTTTGGTATCTTGAATTCTTCTTTTTGTTTTATACCTACGCTTTGAATTTTCATTCATCTTATTTATTGAACATTTCTTTTTGGTATCTTGAATATTCTCATTTTTTCAACATTGCAATTCATTACATGAGAACCACTCCAACTCAAGCAACACTGAATGAAGAAGCTGCTTTCTCAACAAACTGCCTCGCCCCTTTGAACCATCTCTTATCCCCGGCCTGAGCTTTGCAGATGTAGAGCTTCCCATCGCTCACGGTGGCGGTGAGAAGCTGGTGCCGTCCACCTTCTGTTCCATCGGCGGTTCTCGTCAGCACGGACAAGTAGTAGTATTGCTTCCCACCAACTTCAGGAGTTGAAGCTTCCAAAATGTTTGCAGATGCCACTAGCCCCGACCCAAATCCACCCTGACAAAAAACTCAGTTCTAGTGGACAAAATTTCTTACTTATGTTTGTGAAAATCATCAAAAAGGGATGCATCTTCTTTACCTCTGAATCTGTTTTGCCGGAGTAGGCCTGTTTGCCCAGCAGATAGTCCACCTGCAGTTGAAACACATGATTTAACAATTACTGATTGCATCTCTGATCAGTGCAGGGTACAAGCTACCAGAATGCTGGAACTGTTTATGCTTTTGAAAATTAAACTGACTAAGCAAGAACTGATAACACCCATCATCCGTGCCACTGATTTAACAGAGATATCAGTGAATGATGGGGTTGTCCCCTGTTAAGAGTTAAAATGGATGGTACCTGAGAGAGGAATTGATCTGGCGAGCCGTAGTCGGCGATCGACTTCTTATCGGTGGGTGTGACGGAAACGATGACGTTAGTGGTGGAATCGAAGTTGTCCTCGTACCTTAGGACCTGACCAGGGTATTCAACTTCCCCGCTCGGGTTCCATTTCGAAGGAATCGAAAGCTTGAATCCTTCCCCGGCGTAGGGACTGTACTCCGTGTTCGTTTTCGGCTTCCCGAAAATGTTGGCTGCAATGCATTTCAATTCAACACACAAATTTGAGGGAAAATGGAGCCAATTTATTTGATTTGACGTGGCAGTTACCGGATTCTCCGTAGGCTGCGTCAGCAGGAGAGGCTTTGGATCCGACGGTGGCGGCGCCAATGAGAACAGTCAGAGCCAATCTCCGGGACAGAGTGGCGTCGGTCTCCGCCGCCTGGCAGACGACGCGCCCCGCCACTAGACGGCGGGTGGAAGAGGATCCGGCGGCAGGTTTGCAGAAGGCAGCGGCGTGGCTGTGAAGAAACAGCGCTGTGGAGGAAGCCATTTGGCGATTCGATCCGATGAGGGCCAGCGACACAGAAGCTATGCTCTCTCGGCTCACCGATCATGCTTCTTCTGTAGTGCGTGGATCCATGCCTTGTGTGCCACGTGGCAAAGGCCTAATGGTTGGTATGGGATTCTGGTTGATGAGGTTGTTGCCCCCCAGGATAAGCTCGCTGTGGATTTGGTGGGGCATGTAGTTTACAAATCAGATTTGTATTATTTATTTATTACTTTACTAAATGAAAGTAATATATATATTGTTTATATTATATTCTTAATACGTTTATAAATAATATTGTTGATATTTGAAAATAATATTGATTTTTTATCATATCTTTTCAAGACACTTAGAGCCATTTTGATAGGTAAGATTGGAATAAATTGGATTAAATTTATTTGGAATATTTGATGTGTTTACATTTAATTAGGTTTAAAGAATTTTCGTATTTGATATATTAAAAATAAAAAAATAAAAAACTTATATATATATATATATATATATATATATTAATTTTTAAATAATCTTTCCTATTTAATATATCTTCCCCAAGCCACAACCTGTTCCCTATACCATCCATAGCAAAGTAAAGGAGTAGGTTTTATCAATTCTCTCTATAGCCACATTCGTAAGTATTTTTTCTTAAAAATTTTTACTTTCCAATCCATGTAATTTCTATTTTTCATTTCTCTTCATTAGATAATCATGGACAAAAGGAGAAATATTAGAAAGAATACTATTAGATTGAACAATGATGACAAGAATTTGTGTAGAGAGATTGGTAGCAATAATAATCCATCAAATTTTGGTAAGGCAACAAAAAAAATGAGGGTGGACAATATAAGAAGAGTTATTTCTATCACCATATTGTATGATTATATCAATTAGGTGGAAAAATGAAAATGGATTTCGTCTAGGATATCTAGCTTGAAGCGGAATTTTTGAAATTATGTCCTTAATCAGATTTACGAGAAGTCCCTCATATTGAATCGTAGTCTCATACATGGAAAAAGTTGTAATATGATATTTTAGATCTATTAAGTTATTCTGGAATAGGTTGGAATGCCTAAAATTGTATGATTGATGCTATACTAGAAATCTGACAAGAAATAATTCAAATACAAATTTTATTTGAGATAGTATGATATTAAATACATTATTATTAATTATTGGAACTTTATTTATCTTTGAAAAATGCTCTAGAATTGAAACAATTGAGGTATAAACCATTTCCATTGTTTTTGAATTTGGAAGAAATATTTGGAAGAGATCATACAACTAGAGAGTTTGTAGTTGGATACAATAAGTTTGTTGAAGATGCTTATGAAAATGATAAGAATAATCTTTCCATTGATCTTAATGATATTGAATAATCCCCCTTGCAGCCAATGTTTTTAGAACATCCTAATGATGTGTTACATAACTTATCTACATAAAAAAACCAAGTTGTCTGTGAAGAGGAAGATTGAATCTTCCAAAAGTGCAGAATTAGTAGTCCAAATGGAAAAAAATGGATGATGTTACAACTGAAGTAATAGATCGACTTGTACTGAGACTTGATCATGACATATTAATGATGGAAAAACATGAACAAGTGACTGATATTATTTTTTCATTACCACTTGAAATAGATGATTTAACACTTATGAAGTTTGGTGAATTAATAATATTTAGTCAAGCTAAGATGCATTTATTTCTGAGAGCAGATGACCATAGATGTATAGTTATGATGAAAGATATTAATGCTATCTTTAGATTCTGAAGTCATTATCCATTTTCATGTTTTATCTATTTTTTTATGTAGATGAATGTGAACCTATGAATAATGAGATTTATATTTATTTATTTTATGTTTAGATTCTAAAATTATTTTTCAAAGTGTTGATTTGTGTCTATACATTATTTTATTTGAATTGTGTTATTCTTGCAATTAAAGATGGAGATATCTTTATAAAATAATATGTATATGAATACATGATAAAATTTGATTAATTTTATTTATTTACATGAATAATGAAATGAAAATAAGACATGGGATGATGAATAAATACATTTATTGGGTATCGTGTATTTGTTACAATAAATATAATTTAGTTTATAAAATAAATAGTTAACAAATAAAATAAATATATGATTGAATATAAACAAGAAATGGATGATGAATGAACTCATTTTTATACCTTTACAACAATTAGATGAAGGGGAAGGATGAAGTAAACGTAATAAAAATAAAAGTGGACTGAGAAGCCTATTAATTCAACTCACATCTAATCATTCAAGACAATAAACACATAATAATTCATCGCAATATGCATGGGTTAAATGCAAATAAACAATGCATCCCGGGTATAATTTAAGAAACAATCATATTCTTAAGTACTCATTCCACATATCTTGTGCCAAACTATCTCTCCACATATCCCAATCAACAGTGTTTTCAAAACCAGTTATGAATTTTTGTTCTTCAACCACACGATTATCTAAATCATCTTCCATATGATTCTCGGCTATTTATGCTTCTAATGGATCAATACCTATTTGTGAACAAATAAAATTGTGAAGTAATGCACAGGCTATGATAATTTTATTTTATATTCAAAGTTGATAGAATAAGGAACTTATTAGAATAGCCTAACATATTTTTAATATGTCAAAAGCTCTCTCAATAACATTCTTTGTTAAAGAATGTTTCATTAAAATATTCACGAGGATTTTGTGGACATCATGAATCTTCACCTTATTCTTTCAATTGATAATGAACATCTCTATATGAACTCAAAAACCTCTCACAATTTGTATAACTATTATCATACAAATAATATTGTCCTATAATGAAAAGTTAAATAAATAATACAAAATATGTCACATATAACTTATACATTACAATAATTAAAAGAAAAGTTTACCTTTAATAACATGAAAACCATTTAATCGAGATAAAGAATATCTCAAAATACGGCAATCAGTTGCAAAACCTTCTCAACCAACAAGTAAATATATGAAGTTCATGTGTTAGTCACATACTTCCATTATATTTGTTGCAATGCTATCTATACGAGTTCTATATCTCATTTTAAGTGACTCTTTTACACGTATTTCAACATATGTCTCATCAATTGTACATACTAACCAATTCTATTCAAATGACAATATGAATTAGTTTATATTATCAATATGAATAAACAAAAAATTATACCTGGAAATATTTGAACCTGCTTGATGCACTTTCATCACTTGTATGCCATGATCTTACTAATAACTCATTTTGTATCATAATAGAGTATTTAATATAATATTAAAATATCTAAAGACTGTGTAAGTTGATCTTTTATAATCTAACATCATGTAAGCCATTATGTTGAAGCAACATACATAATCGTCCAAATGTATCTTTGTTCATTTTCACACTTTCCAACACAGTATTATTAAAATCAGGCACATATCTACTAGGTCTTTCTATTTGTCTTGAAATTTTTTGTAGATAAGAATACTTTATAGTTCCGAGTCTTTCATATAAATCATACTCATTAATTTCTTTTGCATATTTTTAAACAACATACTTCATGAATAGCAAATTTAGTGCAATAATTCTAACAACAATCATAGCCACAACTTCTTCTATATTATCATTCATGATGTTATCTTCCAAGAAAACCATAATCAAAACAATAAAAAGATATAGCCAAGAAAATCATATTTTTTCAGAAGATAATTCACATAATCCAAAAAAAAAAAAATCAATACAACATAAAAAGATAGATTAAAATTTAAGTTTACTTTTGTTTGGGTGTCGCATGAAGAAGTGAAGTGATTGACAATAAAACTATTGGTAAATCTTAACGGAGTTCGAGAAAAGGTGCCAAATTTGTGATTTTGAGTGAAGTGAGAGATGGGGATAAGAATATTTTGGGAGTATGCACTAGTGTATTCATGCAAGATGAGGACTCAAATGTAGAGAAAATTTGATGTCGAAGGGTCGTAGGATAGTGTTATGGAGAATGTTAGTACAATAGTCAGTATTCGAGATAAGGGTTACGAGATTTTTTTTAAAGAAGAATAATATAAATTTATCAATAAAAAGATTAAAAATGTCAAAAACAATAATTTAAAGTCTAGATATTAATAAACTCATCAATCACCAGAGTTTTACTAAAACCCACTAGCTTCGTAAATCGTAGGTTTATATTAGGGAATTCTCAATTTCCTATCCAAATAAAATTAAGGAATTCTATTCTACCAAAATTGGCCCTTATGGTATAGTTTGTGCAACTTAATCAATAATTTATATTTAACTCATACATAAAAGTTATTGTATAAGTAGATGTAAAATAAATAGAAGTAATCAATTTGAAATTAAGCAACTTAATTATTGAATAAATCATATTTTCTCAATTTGTGTAATAACTAGGTGAAATAATTAAAATTGAAATAAGTTAAAGAATAAATAAAAAAAATAAAAGTTAAGTTTTAGAATAAGTAAAGATATTCTGTAAAACAATTATTTTTAATTTTACTTTAAATTATAAATTACAAAATAAGTTATAAATGATATAGCTTTACAATCTACATTGTTTGTATCTAATAATAATACGTATATTTTTATCATATTTTTTTAGATATCCACAAATGATGGTGTCAATGTATTTTCATTGTGTTATTTTTAGATACTTACAATATACATTGTTGATGCATAGAAGTACTATATATACTTTTTATCACAATATTCCTAGTTAATTACAATGCATATTCTCGGTACCTGAAACTTTAGTGTGTTATTTCCACGTAATTACAATGACAATAATCAATGGATAGAAATGATGTGTATTTTGTGCTACAAGTTTTAGACATAACATGCTAGTTTGTAATATTCAAAATTACAAAATAAATACAAGTGCAATACCGTATGAATAACAGCTGCATATGTGTTGGAAAGGGAAAATGAAACTTGGTATGACATGTTATGTGAATCCACATAAATGATCGAATTCCTCAACAAAGATAAAATAAACTCTTTTATCAATAGTTTTTATATGAGTGTAAATAGTAAAACATAGAAGAAAAGAATAGACTTTGTGAGATATGAGGAAAGAAGAGACCTTATAATAATTGGAATCCACACAAATGAAGGTCAAAATCTATGTTTATAATTTTATTTTATCTTATCAACCTTCTCATTTGTAGTGAAGATTTTATCATATCGTACAAACATTCTTGATTTTCTACATTTTAAAGTCACCAATTTTTATATTTTTATTCAAAACATCTCAAAGTAATCTAATATTATGAAAATTAAGGTAATAGAAAATGATTAGGAAAATAAATTTTATTACAATGAATCATTCTTGTCTTCAAACATGAAAATAAAATAACAATCCATGATGTAAACCAAATTTAAATCATAATACATAATTAAGATAATTTATTCATCTCTTATAATAAGTAATATCTTATATTTTTTTCATATTTTTTAAACAATCTAAAGTAAACTACTCAAACAACAAGATCAGAAACAAAATAATGCAAAATTACATTTGATATTAATTATTAGATTAATAATAGAAGAATTCTCGATGGCAGTGACTATTCTTTTCTTCCTTTTTTTCTTTTTTTTTTCTTTTTTATTTTTTTTTTTGTTTGAAATGGAGATCCAACTTTGGAGGAAGATATACTTGGATTATGAAACTTCATTTTTAGTTTATAGTAATATCATTACTACCCACGGCTTCGCCAAGCATATCTTATCATCGGCACTCCTTTTTTTTTTGAATTTGAATGTTACTGAGTTTATTAAAAAATCAATTTATACTTTGTATAATAAAGTTTTTAACAAGCATGTGAGATAAATTGGTTCATCATCACAAAAATGGTTTGGATTATACATTTGAGTTGAAAACATAGGTGCACATAATCCTTAGACTAAGAATGATTAATGATTATGCTATTTCATAGAACTATGCACAAATAATAAAAAAGCACAAAAATGAATTTTACATGAAAAAATGGAAAAAAACATAAAGTATTTATCATTATTATGTGATAATTGATAGTCTGTTTTATTAAATATGAACATGCTATATTCGGTAATTTTAAAGGCTTCAATGTTAGACATACGTCTGTGTGTTTATTTGTTTTTTATTGACATATGAGTTATGATGATACAAAACTGTCTATTAACGATTTTATTGCATGATTAATATTTAGTATGGATAATGATAAACATTAATAAAAAAAATAGACATAGAAGAGGACAAAATCAATATATGTGCCAAATTTGCATCTCCCAAATTTCATGGAAATCTTCAGGTGAACAAATCTGCTGATGTGGTGTTATTCAGATGAACAGAGGGACTGCAAGCAAAGCAAATAGGCGATCAAATAACCACGGTTCAGAAAAAATATCTACTCTTATGCGACATAGGGGGCACTTGTCCTTCGATGCGAGCCATTTCTTGATGCATGTGGAATGATATTATGTCAACAGTCCAGAATTCCAATCATGACGCCGTCACAAAAGCCCTCCTCACAAATGACTCAGATGTTGGGGTGCCCATCTTCATCAATGGCTTCGAATTCTAGATTGCTCTTCAACCTCATGCTCTCCATTAGTTTCTTCTGATACCCATGCAATCTAGATATTCATCATATACAGGTTCATCCCCCGTTTTGTGCCAATCAACCTCATTTTCTTCCGCGAAAGGCATTGTCCTCCGTCTTGCTTCTTCGTCTCATTCGAACCAGCTTTGTGGTCCTCAACTATGGCTTTGTCGAGAACCTAAAGTTTTTCGGGAGAGAAAATATTCTCCCTATAGGGAAATGGTACATAGCACCAAAAGTCTGGATCCATCGGTTAAGCGGCTTCCATAGACAATGAAATACGGAGGCGCAAGGGGATTCATCACGTAAGGGGCTTCGAAACTAAATGAGATGATGAATTCTATGGAACTTGGTATGTATGAAGGGGCGAGGGTTCCTTCGGGGAATGAAGTCTCCCATTCATCTCCTAAGGTATAGAAAAATGTCTCACTTTCTGTGACCTTAGATGGTGTAAACAACATATTTAAAGGATGAGATAATTATATATTTGACCTAAAAATCCTGGGTTTGGGCATAGTAGATCTAGAAATTTTCATAACGAGGTACAACGGATCCATGTAGTTTCGTGAATGGGCATATTTGACCCAGATATTTTGTGAATTGACATATTTGACCATGAATTTCTGTTATTGTAAAAGAAACATATTTAATAATAACATATTTGACTTGATAAAGTTTTGATTTTGGTAGATTTGACTCAAATAGTTTATCGGTTCGGTATATTGGACTCACACAGTAAAACCCAGTTCAATAATAATATTACTTTAACAATATATAATAAATTATTAAAAAATTTAAATTTATTATATTGAAATCCCCCAAATCGATTAACACATAAATTGAACTAATTTTCTCAAAGAATTAACCCAAATTGTTCATTCCCTAGCTCCACCATTTTTTCATTCTAGTATTGGGTGAATTTTGTGCGGAATCTTTTCCGACTATGGGAGCTGAATAGCGCTACGGCAACGGGGTTGCAGGGGGCAGATGCTAGGGTGCTGTTTTCTAGCGGTGCGCCGGATAAGCCATGGCTGATGACTAGAAGGGTATGGGTAGTAGAGGGGTAGTAGGAGGATAAAATCAGCGGAGTTGACGAATAATTTACTAGGCTCCCACCCAATTCTTACATCGACGATTTCTCATCTGCTAGTGTTCCATTGTGCTCATTGGTAATTGATTGCTTTTTTTCAATGTTTTTTCTTTGTTTTATTTCAATCTCCCATTGATGAATTATTTCTTAGTTCTCATTTTTCTTGATTTATTTTTTCTCATTATATAATCTCTTGTACCAAACATGCCCTTAGAGTGTAACTTTTCCGATGCACTGTTTTTAATACTTAGACAAATGAGGTTAGAATAAGATTTGAGCTAAATCATGGATTTAATACAAATTTTAAATAAAAGATGAAAATTGCATCAACATTCTCAGAAATATCTAGAT
This sequence comes from Utricularia gibba, assembly GCA_002189035.1. NCBI lineage: Eukaryota > Viridiplantae > Streptophyta > Magnoliopsida > Lamiales > Lentibulariaceae > Utricularia > Utricularia gibba. Next base: position 5,481,875 of record NEEC01000002.1, on the reverse strand, counting down.
TCATACTAAAAACCTAATTTTAATGAGAAAATACATCTATTTCCTTAATTAAAGTGGATTGAAAATTATGTGTTATCAATCACTATAGCTTTCTGTCATGTAATACATGCATTCCTTATTCGTAGTTCCATGTGAAACTGGAAGTATCGGAATAGATATTTTAGCAAAAAGTTTCTTTCCATGAACAATATGCTAACAAGCTTATCTATCCGCTCGTAAAGGGTAATAAGGTCAATCCATCAATCTCTTGTGAAAAGAGGAAACCCGGAACAACAAAAATACCTTGGACCACATTTTGGAAACTTACTTCTCTAAGAATACAAATTGGGTTTTCATCCCATCCATTCATGCATCCTCTCACAGGTCCGGTCCTAGAAGAAAGGCTTGCAAAACTTCCCCTCCAAATGCATGAGGGGTTTCTTTTCATTTATAGGACAAAGTCAAGGCATTAACTTCCAAATGCCCAAGGAATGTTTGCTAATCATGTGGAAAGCTTCGTCCCCTTCTTCTTATCCCTCCCTCTCTTCCACAAAGATGACAACCACTCGCAAAGTAGTTAAGGTTTGAGGCTTAATGGACTACCCTTGTGTGGTGCGGATGGATACAAAAAAGGAATACAGCATGCCAGCCTATATAGATGATGATGACACACAGGATCCAATAGAGTGCATGTTATGCAAATCCAAGTCAAAAGGGAACCGAGCAATGATTATGAAAATGCACTTCATTACAATCAATCATTCTTGTCCTCAAACAGAAAATAGAATAACAATCCATGATATAGGCAAAACTTAAGTCATGATATACGATCAAGATAACCTATTCATCTCCTACGGTAAGTAATATCTTCTATTTTTTTCTATACTCTTTCAATCAATTTAAAGTATACTACGTAAACAACAAGATCAGAAACAAAATAATGCAGAATCACTCTTGATATTAATTGCTAGATTAAGAAGAGAAGAATTCTAGATTGAAGTGACTATTCTATTCTTCTTTTTCTTTTTTTTTCTTTTTTGCCTTTTTTTTTGCTTTTTTTTTTTTTGAAATGGAGCCCGCTTTTAAGAAGATATACTTGGATTACGAAACTTTATTTGTGGTTTATAGTAAGATCATTACTACCCACAGCTTCGCCAAGCATATCTTACTTTTGCACTCCTCTTTTATTTTTTTTTTTGAAGTTGAATGTCACTCAATCTAGAATTAAAAAGATAAAAAAAGAACAATTAAAAATTCAAAAGTGATCCTAACATATATCTCATTTCTAATGCATGTTGTTATAGCTTGATATCCAAAGTAATGAAAAATCTAGAAGAATTACCAACGGTAAGATAGTCTAAGCACTTAATCATGATCAATTATAAGCTATGCCTAATCATGGATGTTATCTAAATTTGAAAAAGGACTCGAAGAATGTTGTAACCTATCAGCAGCCTTCTACATCATCTTCCAGGCACAGACGTCTCCGGCTGCATCACCAGTGAAGAACAGCCCCATCGGAGGTTCTGCGTGAATGGTGCGGACTTCTCCTCTAGAAAATATCCTGCCTCTCTCGATGAACCTGAGATGCAAACGCAGCTTTCCAATCACAACACATAATGAAAAACACCATACGATGAGGGAGACGGATTCTCACGATGGCAGGTCGTATAAGCGAACGGTGTGGTCGCTGCATGAGCACAGCAAAACAGGCTTCCTCTCCGAATCATATACGCCGCAGAGAGCAAGCACGCCCTACAAAATTGATTTATGATTGATGGATTGTAAAGCCAGCCAACTAGTAGGAGGAGCTATTGCATGCACTTACATTGTCTTCCTGCTTCTCATGGAGGACCTCTATGATGCCCTTTTCGGTTTGTCCCCAGGCCTAAAGCACCGGAGGCCGACCGTTACAGTTGAAAACGTGCGAAATACAAAGATGGAGAGAGCTAAACCTTCACTGTCTTGTCCAAGGAAGCAGATAATAGAAAATATCGCCAGCATAATAAGGACGTCACATCACCCTTGTGCCCACACAGTGTCTGCACACACTGCAAACTATCTCGATCCCATGCCTGAACATCAAAACCGAAAGTGAGGAGATTCAGCAAGCAAGGAGAGACCATTCAAAAACGGATACCTTTATCGTGCAGTCTTTTGATCCCGTATAAAGTCGCCTAAAAGCAGCAACAACAATTGAACATACTGCTCCAGTATGCCCCTTCAAGACTGCAACTGGATCAGAGTCAATCTTCTCCGCGCTCCACTTCCACACATAAATGGAACCATCCTGGAACGGATTCAAAACTAAGAGATGCGAAAAGTTTATGCAAACATACTTCTAAGGCATGATTTCCGGGAGCCCATAACCATGCATAAGCAGCTAGTTTTCGGACACACAAAGCCACTATAAAAACCAACACCATTCAGCCTACCTCCATTCCCACAAACAGCTTATCATCATCCGTCTCCATGCTAGATACTACGCAAGCATCGATGCACAAAGAAAACTCAAGTTGGTTTTGTGAATTCCATGCCTGTTGAACATCAAACACTTGATATAATATAAGACAAAACAAGTAGTGTACATACAAATAATGAGTTGTTTTCCCTCAAAAATATACCTTCACACCGTTCCGAAGCCCCACAAAGAGCATAGGGCCTTCAGTGACTACGCACCGCACTTCCACGCTTGTATCAATGCAACCAACACACTGTGCATACAATGAGTAGGAAGTTCAAATCAATATACAGTGCGTCATATTATCGTTCTGTCTCACTAAATTGACCCATGTTCTTACCTTTCCACTGTTGCAGTCCCAAACTCGAATACAATTATCAAAGCTCACAGAATACAACTTATCAGAGCCACATGGTAAGGCTATTCCTGAAACAGCCTGAACATTTTCCAGAAACTCTATTAATATGAAGAAATTTAAAAAAAAAAAGAGAGAAAAATTTATTCACAAGTTTACCTTTGAATGCCCTTCTAGTTTCGCCAACATCTGAAATCCAGAACCACAGAACCAAGAGTGCAGATTCTTGCATTTCTCCCCATGGACGCAATTTCCAGTAACCCAGTATTCACATTGTTTTGGCTTGTCTGAAACAGCCATTTCAGAACAAGGATCTCTCTCCAGCACTGATTCATCTTCATGAGCATCAACTTTTTCAGGAACTGGGGCATTATTATGATCCTTGGGACCTTCAATACATTTAGTAGCTACTGGCGTGTCGTCCCCAACATTCATCTTCCTAACCACAGAAGATATTTGAGGAGCGCTATTCTTCTGAGGACTAGGAGATCTACGATAAACAAATCTTCGGGCATTTGTTTTCTCAGGAACGCGACTCTCCAAAGTTTGCCTTGCACCAACTGAAGCATATAGTCTCCTCTTTTTCTGCAAATTCCCTGGTGCAGGGACGTTACCATGAATGAACCTACAGGGGTTCCTGTTGCACCTCCCTTTGAGCCAAAACACGCAAACTTCATTCTCATTCCGGGCCAATGCTCTCTTCAAAGTGGCCATCGCAGACTACTATACCAAGAAATAAGGGCAACATGTAAGTACAAACTCGAACACATCGATCCTCTGTAAACTCCACGAAGATCCATGGCGGCCAGATACGAAAAACAAATAATCCGGAAGTCTGCGAATCCGCTACGATCCCCTTGCAGCCTTGAATCGTGATCATTCCATTTGACTCCATTACAAGGAAATTCAAAATCTATCAACTAATCCGGAACCCACATTCTACCATGCGAAAAATCAAAAGAGAATGAGTATCAACCACGAATAGTTCAACCCAGAAGCGCTTCCTCAACCAAGAAACACAGAAATCCGCAGAAGATCCTCAAGAACTGATAATGAATCCATTACAAAACTCAAGGATGAATCTAGACGGAAGCATCCCCTGCCATCCCGTGCGTCTGCGAATGATATCAACAAACATAAAACCCCACTCTACAATGAACTCCCAAAACCTTCACCTGGAAACCTCGCCGCAAGACTAAGAAACTCGAATATCGATCAAGAATTTCCCAAAACAGAAAATTCAGGGATTTCAGGAGATAAAATGAAGAACAAGACAGAAACCGCAAATAACCCACCGTAGATCAACGCCAGAGGAGATTCACGAGAATGGAACAGAATTATCGGAATCGGGAAGAAAAGAAAAAGGATGAAGGAATCAAGAATGGGCGCGCGAATACGTGTTTATAGTTAGAGAGGTAGGCGTTAATTATGAAGTTGGTGCCATACTTTCTATAATTTACGTTTTAACCCCTATTTTCTCTGTGTATTCCTTAAAACCCCAAAATATCTCGAAATCAGAGCGAGTTTCATTCCCTCGTAGTGCAATACAATATGCTGTTTTCTTGGGAGGAAAGTGTCACAAATCACAAGTTTCCAGATTCATATATGATTCAAATAATTTGGTGGGACGGATGCTCTGCTGTCTGCACTGATGAGGTGAAGGAGACGGATCAACAACAACGAGCAGACCAGTAGCTATACTCCTGCATCCACCTGGAATGTTGGTGATACTTTTTTCTACGGTTGATTTCAGAGCAGGCCCTTGCTTGGTGTGATACTTTCAAAATCTCACAAAAGCCAATGGGTGGACGGCGGGGCGGGCTGTTTGGGAGTTAATCTGGTCCTCGGGCGAGGAGCTAGTTTTCAGTATTTCTGTTCTTTTCGTGGCGCCATTGTCCAAAGTAGCTAATACCCAGCTGTGCCCCAATTCACTGTCTGATTGGGATGTGCAACGAAAACAAATACCGATGTGTCTGGCGGGTAATCCTCAATAAATTGTTGGAATTGGAGCCTCGGCCCCAGATCTACCCTATTTCCATACCCATTGGGGTTTTGGCTTTGATGCTCTCAACGAGATCGGGCTTTTGCTACTGATGGGTTTGTATCAGATGAAGCGTGGCGGCTATTTCATTCTAACCATTTTGGTTTTTTCAGCTGTTTCGGCTTCGGCTTTCAGTTTTGGTGCGTGGACTTGCCCTGATCCATGTTCCTTTCAGCTATGTGATTCTTATACCTAGTTTGATTTGTGCAGATGATGCAATTGGCCCCTCCCTTTTGGGCGAAAGGCGACTCCTTCAAGCCAAAACACGTATGTTGGAGTTTTCATACATTCTCTAACATAACAATGAAATGATTCCTCCAATTCCGCATATGGGATTTTTTTCCCAGTAGCAGTTTATGAATCTGTTGATAGATTTTCTGCTGTACTGTCCTTGCTTCTCATGTTGTCCCTTCCTTGATTCTAGTGCTGTCTTTCCATTTCAGAAATTATGTCTGTAGGAGAATGCATGTTAGAGAGTGGAAAGTGATTTTGAAAATCCATTAGAGAATGCAGTCACACGTTTTAGGGGCTATACGCTTCGTCTTTGAAAATCTAAACACATTTGCATGCGATCGTCCAGTGGCGAGGCGTTTCATTGTACTAGTATTGTGTTGCTTTACAATGCACCGTGTCTTCAGACAAGCACTTTGAAATGTTGAGTCACTATGAGCTGATCCTTGGTCTGGGTTACTGTAAGCGGTGTGTGAACATAAACAGTCCTGGGGAGCATGAGGAGGAGTAATGTGACTTATCCCTGTTTTTCCATCGAATTGGGAGTATCAATTCTGATGCATGCTGCAGGGTAGTAGCAGTGCCCAATTTCTGAGCTTTTTTCTTGTCCTGTGTTCGCAGCATGCCCCGTGAGCTTTGAGTTCGAGAACTACACGATCATCACGAGCCAATGCAAAGGGCCAGACTACCCACCGAAGCTGTGTTGCTCAGCTCTCAAACAGTTCGCTTGTCCAAATGCGGAGTACTTGAACGACTTGAGCAATGACTGTGCTTCCACAATGTTCAGCTACATCAACCTCTACGGGAAGTACCCACCGGGGCTCTTTTCAAGCGTATGCCGTGAAGGGCCACTGGGGCTGGAGTGTCCCCCAGGGCCTCCCTCACGTGCGCACTTGGATCATTCAGCAGCGGCAACCAGCAGCAGCAGCAGTAACCGGTGGATACTGTCGTCTCATTTGCTGCAGGCACTGACTCTCTCACTCGCACCACTCTGCTTTCTAGTGTCAAACTCCTAAGAATCACAGTTGCTTGGGATTTCAGAAGAATCCGACTAGGCCAACTGCCGTTGTAGATTATGCCAGTTACTTTGGAAAATGACCAACTCAGAAACAGGAAAGATACTGCCTCTGTCAGCATTTCACGAGTCATTTGAATGAAATCTTCTTTCGCTATGAATGGATTTCTCTCGATACCTGAACATGTATTCCTTTTTTTTTTCATCAATCTGATGGTGATTTTCACAGTTCATTGAATTTGCAGTTCTCGAGGAACTCTAGTTATGTTTCAGCTGAAATGAATGATATATTATACACCCAGATTACATGTATACCAATATTGATCGAGGACCATATAGCTTACTTGATTTTGAAACACCGTGAAAATAATATGCGCCCTTCACCAGAGTAGCTTGCGCTTCGACGAACTTCGGAACTGCTTTTTGGTCACACACCAAGCATTGGGGAAGCTACTTAGCTGCATCAAGGGCAAAATGAAGAATCAGTGATTTTTGTATTGATAAAGCTACCTGCAATATAATTGTTCTAACGTATCTGATCAGCAAAATTTTGATGCCTCAAGACCAAAAATGGATTGCGCGGTTACAAAAACATTGAAAACAGAAGTCATCTTCATTACATTGCTGACAAGTTTCGCTCCAAACCATGCAGAATTTGGGCCGTGAGGGGGCGGAAGGACGCAGATACCACAACTCATAGGCGTTTGTGGTAGGAGTTCATTCAATTCTTTTTCAAGCCTTTCTGGAGGAAAACAAACGAAAGACATACAAATATATATCACTGACTTGTCTAGCACACATTAACAAAGTCGCAAGAAAATTGCATTTCTGTGGTAGGAAACCACAGTTTAGAAACAGCCCAAATCAATCCCATTACTCTTTTTTCAAGGAGTATCTTAAAAAGCATCTGTAGTTCGATATTAAGGCACTGGAACTTTTAAGCTAAATGAAAGCAAGCTAGGATTACCATTTAAAGGAAAGCTTAGGTGCCTTCCCCTTCAAAAACAAGAAAGTTTATCTGGTTACCTGCTAACCCAGGCAAACATGCAGTGCCTCCAGCAAGTACTACAGTTCTGTACCAGTTATCCTCACCAGTTAAATCAGCATCACGGCAATGCTCCATGCAAAGTGCAACAGCGTTATGCAGACCCATTGCCTGCCTGCGAAGCCAGTTTAAATAGGTAGTCAGAGAAACAAAGAAATATAAGTATAATACAGTTAAAAGGTCCACTACCATAATTGAAAACTTGGGTATAAGATTCGTATATTCAACACTCTTTACAGCGAATAAGGCTTTAGTGCTGTTATCTCTAACTTTAAAGATTGGACAATGCAGAAGTACACATGATACATCAAATACCATATAACATGTACAAAGAAGATATACATACATGCCAGCAAGACGAGGTTGAAATAGTATTTCCCCAGTCTGAAACCGTTCCTCTGAAAGTTTGATGCAGGTACCAGGCGTTATAGAGAAGTAAGCTTTTGTGTCTTTCTTTAATTCAGCTTCATAATCAAAAGCAACATAGCATAGCTTCTGCAGGTCCAACCACAAACAAAAATGTTGGCATTGGGCATGTGGTTCTATCAGGAAGGCTTCCTTAAGGACAGCCTAAAAGTGCCGGGCAGAAAAAAAAAGCAGCTGCAATATTGGCGTTGATACTCATATTACAGCGTGGCTCAAAGAACATGTCATTATGTGTTCAGTAGCTTGGTGATAGTGATAATCTTGAAAACAAGAACACACAAGGCAGAGAAATTGAGAATGATTTGCACCTCCTTCAATGTGCGGACGGTATAAAGTGAGTCAACTACTACATTGTTCCTTTGTAACCTGTCCCGGAGATATGATGTGAGCTTCAAGGCACCCATTCCCACAACTTCCACTCCAATCTTCCTCATTACTTTTCCACGTAAGACTATGCAATGACATGGAAAACATCACATTCAGATGTTTTCTAGAAAATAATCAAATTCCAATGAGGGAACATTTGCTCATTTGATAAGATAAGAAACTGAATGCAAATAAATGAAATACTTCCACGCATGAATGAGAAACATACTTGGAACAACAGTTGTCTGATGGAAACCCACATTCACTACAATTCCTGATGTGCGTTTTGCCGCAAACAAAGCCAAAGTTGCCTACAGTAAAAGAAAAGATTGCCATGGATACTTGGTTAGATTCATTCTAGAGGAAGTAGCCCATTTCCACGCTGGCATATGTTTAGTTCAAGAATGAGGTACCTGACTGATTGCACATACAGCAGGCACATTCATGTCAAATAATGTTGAATAAATAGCTTCCCTTAGTTGTCTTCTGGAGCTTTTTGCAGACTCAGTATCTGGCTTATAGTGAAAATAAGGAAAAGAAACACGAGTATTAGCTAAACAAAAGCAGTGCCAAGACAAGCCCAAAAACAGTGGTATCTAACCATCATAATTGCAGAGGGGAAGCGAAAGAACAATTGGATGTGCTGATGTTCTCACCTGCATCCTAGATGCAGGCATGGTAACACAAAATCAAAATAAAAAAAAAAACAGTTGGAACGCCAGGTACTGAACTAAAGCACCAAGAAACTACCATGGGTGTTAAAAAAATGGGTTTTAAATGTAGACAACAAAAAGGCTCTGAGACATCCCAGAACGAAAAATAAAACACACAGTTGAAAGCAAGAATTACATCACACCTACTGCAAATTGTTGAAAAGAAATGCCGAAGCCGAGATGACATAGGTGACTCAATGTTCCCAAATTCCTAGGAACTCAAGTGGTGTCAGCATAATACTTAAATTCAGAGGAAAGAAAGAACAAACTAGAAACAAAATCCAAAAGCTGACCAAAAATGTCGCTGACAACCCAGATGGAGAAGGATATTTGCTCCACCCATATTTACAATATCCTGAGCCACCTATAAGGTAAATGCAACGACACAAGAACAGCTGGTCAACTAAACAATAGCGAACTGCAGTTTGGTGTATATTTCTCTCATGCAACTTAGTATAAGAAGAGCCAGCAATGGGATAAAGGGTCAACAACCCATGGGAAAAAATGCAACCACACAAGAACAGCTGGTCAACCAAACAATAGCGAACTGCAGTTTGGTGTTTATTTCTCTCATGCAACTTAGTATAAGAAGAGCCAGCAATGGGATAAAGGGTCAACAACCCATGGGAAAAAATGGAAATATATGAAAAGCATACCGTCAATAATAATAGCGCCAGGAGCCTCAACACGCTGACCATATATATGCATAAATGAAAGTTCATGCATCTGGGTGGGAAAAGCACTGGAAACAGAAAACAAAATAAATATTATTTTTTCTCTACTATTAAGGTAAAGAATAGCCGACCCAATCAAAGTAGACAGGATAAGACAGCAGTTGCAAATAAAATATCCATGGCGAACAAACAAAACAAAAGCTACCTCCTCACTAAAGGAGTTTTATAATTAGCCATAAGCAATCAGCAACAGCATTGAATTGGTTGATGAAACGATCTCAAGGCAAAAGTAAAAAAAATGAGGAATCAGTTCAACGCATAAACAACACCGACCTCGCTAACATCCTCATTATAGTCACTGCTCATAAAGGTCTGAACGAACTAGAATCATAAATCTGTAAAGCCCTAGCTTAAAACATCTATCAGGGGTTTTCAACCGATATCACAGAATCAAAAGAAAACAAACAGAAGCAGACTTACGGAAAGGGATAGCCGGATCGGAGGTGGGTTTCGGCAAAGAAAATTGAATCCCATGGCTCCCCCTGGTTCTGCAGAAAGTAAATCCAGAGCCGATTATCAGATACCAAAAGCTTCCAAGTTTTGCACACGGCTCTAAGCCTGGCGGCTTCCTTGGGACCCAAGAATTTGACTATCCGCATGAAAATATCAACCGGAATAAGATCGAAATGTCCAGTGGAAGAACACTGCAGAGACATCATCTGCAGTAAACGGTCGTCATCGGAGATCGGATTCGGGGCGCGCCAATAACTTGCTCCCATAAGAGAGGACGAAGCCGATCGGTTGGATACCGATTCCCAGACCTTTCGAATCAAAGAGTTCATGGTGATTGCACCCAATTTCACTTGCGCGAGACTGAAACCATCAGACAAGAGAAGACTGGAGAGGTGGATGAGATGGATGGACGGCGTCACACGTGTAGCCCCGTCGGCCAATAGTTTCGCAGAGGACAGCGAGGCCACAGGATATTGGCAGTGTGGCGGTCCTTGAAGATGGAGTTGTGCAGGTATTTTTTGGGGGCGATTAAATCGAATTTATTGGGGCAGTTAGGTGAGTGCGGTACGAAAACGAAGACACAGCATAGCCTTGTCCCTTGATGGCTCTTTGTAGTTTTGTACTCCAGGAGAAGTGAACCTGGAGCACTCCAGGCCATTCCATGGAGGTCACCGTCTTCACCCTCGTCCCACCCAGAAACCGTCTGAAATTCTCGGCTACAGTGGCCGATGTACTCCTTTTGACTTGGACTAAGCCCACCAAAATCATCGTTGAGGTTAGATTCGAGAGTTCCGACTGCCTTGAAGATGATAAAACTACGCCATAAATCCAGAAAAAAGCAGCACCTCTACCACTCCTTCTGTTCTCCATTTCTATCTACCAGGCGCCCAACCAGAGCCAAGTCCCTCCCCGTACCGGCGATACAGAGTCTGTGATGAATCTTCACCAAATGCGATTTCGAAGTAATGTGGGGGGCAAAATGCGATTTCGAAGTAATGTGGGGTAAATTTGAGATTTTGCCTTCCTTTTTTTTTTTTCCTCCCCCTGGCCTTCCGCTTTGGGGAGAGCGGAAATCAGGAAGAGCAGTATCCCTCTACATCCTGATTTTCTGGAATTGTTCCCTGGAGGGCAGAAGCTTGGCTTGCAGCTATGAATATCTTTAGATTTGCTGGCGATATGACACATTTGATCAGCATTTTAGTGCTGCTTCTCAAAATTTACGCCACGAAATCTTGCTCAGGTTAGGGGTTTTTTCTGTATCCTCCATGTCTGTTATTTCATATTTGTTCCTAATATTTAGAGTACATTATGCTTTCTGATGCTCTTCTGCGTTGCGATTCGGTTACTGGAGGCGGATTTCATTTCCGTGTGATCGTGCTTCTTTTGCCTAGGAATTCATTTTGTCTATTCCACTGCAGTTGCTGACACTGTTTACCTGGTGATCTGAACTTAAATATATTGATTTTTTTATTTTCAAGAATATTCAGATTGCTGACTAGGGGTATGGTAGATTTTTTAAGGTTGCAATTTGATCATGATTAGCTATCTTGGTTTTTTTACGCATTGCAAGGTTCTTTAATTTTAACGTATGTTTCATATCAATTGTAATTGTTTCTCTTTTTTATAACTTTTAAATTTTTTCAGGTATTTCATTGAAGACTCAAGAGTTGTATGCAATTGTATTCCTGGCTCGTTACCTTGATTTGTTGACAGACTTCATCTCAGTCTATAATACTGTGATGAAGCTTGTATTCATTGGAAGTTCTCTGGCAATTGTGTGCTGCATGAGGTTTCATCGTATTGTCAAACGGTCCTATGACCGTGAACTTGACACATTTAGGCATTATTTTCTTGTGGGAGCTAGTTTGCTTTTAGCCCTTCTTGTTCATGAGAAGTTCTCATTTCAGGAGGTCAGTTTTGTCTTCCCAAGATATAATAAGTTCCATTTATATTATTTTTTCTAGGAAGAGCTTGTTTTGACTGAATGCTAGAATTTTCTTGTAAGATTAATTCTTAATATTCCACCGGTGTTGCTATCAAGGTAAGGATCTGTCAATCACCCAGCGTCAAATGGATGCATTTTATCATTCTTTATTGGTGTTCATACGTGGTGTGATTCTTTATTGCCCTATTCGTGAACTGTGGACACAGCTGGATTTCGTATTCAATATATGTAGTTTTTTTTGGGGGTTAGATATGCCTGGTTAACATAGTCCGATTATGTTTCAGATACTTTGGACGCTTTCAATATACTTGGAAGCAGTTGCAATTTTACCGCAGCTAATCCTATTGCAAAGAAGTGGAAATGTGGATAATTTGACTGGAAAATACGTTTTCTTCCTAGGGTAAGTTGCTCTTCGTAACAATTGGTTTTTTGAATAGTGTAAGCTGATGGAATCTTTTTCCTACTTTTTTGGAATATGTGGCTTGTTCGAAACAGTTTCTTTTGTTTACTGATTCCTCCCATTAATGCATATTATTTTTGGTATTAAGATTTCCTTTTTTGTGTGTTATAGTGCTTCTGTGTAATGATTATTATTTAAGGCACTTCCTTCTTTTTTTCAAGCTGAAATTTGCAAATAAATGTAAATCTGCGATTGCTTGAAGATTATTCCTGTTCTGAGGTATTGATGCAATGTAGGGTTTCCGCAATTGAAATTTTTCGAATTTTTCCCAAATTCAAAGAATCCGTGTCCTTGAAAATAGGAAAGGGGTATGACGGTTGAGATAAAGCTTTTCACTTTTTGAATGTGGATTCCAGTATTTAAAGTATATTTTATACATGTTCTTATCCATGAAAAATTGTACTTTTTAGAAAATTTTCCAACAAATAATGGGTTTCCAGTATCTTAATCGGAATGCAAAAAAATGTCCTCCATATTGTGTTAGGAAAACCACTACAGATCACTGCATTCTACAAAAAGAAGTATGATGAAAATATTATGTTCCGTATTATTGGTCTCTCTGTTCACCTAATAAAATATATTGCAGAGCATACCGTGGATTTTACATCCTGAACTGGATATATCGATATTTCACTGAAACACATTTTGGCCGATGGATTCGTAAGTGATGGAATTATGTGATTCAACTCATATGCTGCTAACTTGTATGTCTTACCCCACTTCTGTTTTTTTCTCTCTCTCTCAGCTGTTGTGTCTGGGCTTGTACAGACAGCTCTATATGCAGACTTTTTTTACTATTACTTTATCAGGTACCTTGAAAGCCATAAGCCAACCGTTTCCTCCTGTTTCTTTTTCAATAAATTCTTTTGAGCTCTAATGAGCTGTGTTTTCCTGCAGTTGGAAAAACAATTCAAAGCTGAAGTTGCCCTCTTGAGGTACATGTGCAATGATGCTGCAAATACATGAGACATGTATACATGACTGTTTAGTTGGATTCCCTCGAAGTTTTCTAACAGTGGATACCGTCATTTTCATAGTCCAGAGGGAGATATCTATAGCGGCACACCTATCTTATCACTGCATACGTGAGGACATGCCCGAAACCTCGTCCTCATGGTGGACATATCCCAAGACTGTATTTGCTGTAATTTGTCTGTGGGGATGGGAATCGTGCTCACTAATCAGACCAGCATCTCTTGATTACCATCTTCAAGTCACTTTTGGACACACTCCATGCGTTCATTGTTTCGAATGGATGAAAATTTACATGTTTTCACAGAGCAGCATGGTTTTCTTGCTCAACATCAGACGACAGCATTGAAAAACAGGGTTGCCTGCTAGTTGCTTCCCTTGACGTAGAATCCAAGTCAAAAAAGGATGGGGCTGTTGGATCCCTGGGGAGCCTAAAGGCTTCGGATCCGAATGTGTGGAAAGTAAGCATCTGGCATGGAGAGGTTTGCTTGATTCTCACAAAAGCAGGTGAAACGAAGCAGTCCATCAGCACCAAAACATCACGTTTGGTGTCTCGCTCCTTGTCATCTGATACCACTCTCAAAGGGAAAGCAGAAGCCGACGATCTTTCGCAATTCAGTAGGTTTAATGGTCAAAATAATGGTGAACTAATTCTCGATCAATTTGATCGAATATGAATTATTTATGATTTAAAATAATTTAATTGTAAATTTTAGGTCTAATATTGATTAATAAAATGCAATACATGACACCGTTTAGGTGTTTCTTGATTTGGGTGTCTAAAATTGCAAAAGAAGTATGAGTAATTAATTGATGGTTATTGTAATAAATTAACTATGATACTATACTTACCAATTTTATTTGGAAAAAATGATATTAACCAAATGGCAAAAACTATTTATGGATTAGGGTTTAGTTCAGAAAATTTGAAATTAAAAAAATAATCCTAAAATCCTTACCAACTCGAGTCTGAATTCCGTCAATTCTGGTCGTGGATGCGTAAATTAGAAAATTTAGATATTGTGACATGTGTATCAAAATTAGTAATTTATAATGTTAAATTTTATTGTGGAAAAGAAAATAAATCAATGTTGGGAACATATTATCGTTCCAATTTATTATCAATGTTATTTTTATTATTAAAAATAACATCATAATGCAAAATGAACCATTTTGTTAATAAAAATACAAAAATCTTCTATTCCAATTCATTTCTCCAAATTAATTTCTTATTCTATAATAAAACATATTTTTTTATTTTACAATTTATTTTTAAAGTCATACAATATTAATTTATTTTATTTCTCATTTTTATTCTCTCCTAAATTTTTCCAAAATTTATTTTCATAAGGTGTTTTGGCCTTCCGTACAGCTCCCATGTGAAAAGCGGTGGTCAAATGAATTGATATTTTTGTCTGGTGCTGCAAATCCCTCTCGCTGACAAGGTTTGGGAATTGATTGAACCGGGCTTGGGCTCTGACCCGGAAGCCGGTCAAACCTTTTAAATTCAGCATTTTCAAATAATCCAAAAATTATTTTAAAAATGAAAAATGATGAGAGGGACGCACGAGATCGGACGTGCACCATCGGCAATTATTATTTATTATTATTATCATTCACGCCCCTGATTTCTGCTTATTCTTAATTGTGGCCCGCCGCGATTTTCAGGATTTAATGGACGTCCAGGACCGCGGCCTGAGCTTTACAAGAGGAGAAGTTTCGGTTTCATGGATCCTCGTGCCTCCAAATCTCATCCTCGATCAACTATCTTCGAGAAAACGCTCCACAGAGTGAGGGCGGCGCGCCATCCCGGCTTCTGCCTCTTCATTCCTCCGCCGGACAAGGAAAGGCTCCGGTTTTCCGAAATGCAGAGGCATACCCATGAGGCTTCCGCCGCCACCGCTTTCATCGCGAAGCTTTTCGCTTCCGTTTCGGCTTTTAAAGCTGCCTACGCCGAACTCCAACTCGCCCAGTTCCCTTACGACGTCAACGCCGTCCATTTCTGTGACGAACTACTCGTTCAGGAGCTCAAATCTATCTCGGAGATGAAACAGGGCTTCGTTAAGAAGAAGAGTGATTCCTCTCCACCCCATGTCACGATGATGCTCGCCGAGATTCAGGAACAGCAGTCGCTGATGAAAATGTACGAAATTGCGATTAGGAAAATGAGGGCGGAGCTTGAGAACATGGATGCCGCAGTATCATCTCTCAGGCAACGCCTAGATGAGGAGAATCGGAAAGTGAAAGGTGTTGCGGCTGGATCTTTCAAAAAGTATCCTCCCATATCGGATCCCAAGGGGTTCATCTTCGCTTTAAACTACTGCCTGCGATCTGTTCGATGTTTTGCGAAGCTACTGATTCGAGAAATGGAGAAGGCCGATTGGGATATTGAATGCGCGGCCAATCTGGTACACCCAGATACCGTTTTCTTGAAACGAACGCATTTGGTTTTCGCTTTCGAATCATTTGTTTGCAGAGAAATGTTCTCTGGCTTCAACAGTCCTCTGTTTGGATACGATTCTCCATCCGAGGAAAGGGATGAAAATTTGATCGAATTTCTGAACAGGGATCCACGTTCGTCATCATCGTCTTCATTTGGGAAGTTGGTGAAATGCAAGTACTTAGCTTTGGTTCATCCCAAGATGGAATACTCCTTCTTCGGTAACTTGAACCAGAGGAAAATGGTGGATTCAGGGGAGTTCCCGCAAACAGAGTTTTACAAGGCGTTCTACGAAATGGCGAGACGCGTTTGGCTTCTGAATTGTCTGGCCTTCACCTCTGACTACCGAATCAGCGCATTTCAAGTTCCAAGAAACTCCAGATTTTCGGAGGTATACATGGAGAGCGCTGCCGGCGAGGTCGTGGGCGCCGGTTCGAAGGTGGCGTTCACGGTGGTTCCCGGGTTTGAGATGGGCAACACGGTGGTGCAGAGCAAGGTGTATCTACTCGACGACGGCCGCCTTTAGCAAGATGAATCCGTCTTGCTTGTCCATGACTACTATATTCTTTACTGCCTTCAACTCTAATCATGTGTACTCCGTTCTTGTGAAAATAAAATCGCCGGGAGCGACGGACGTGATTGATGCTACCGGCAGATGAAAACGCCGGCCGTCTTCCGTTGCACGTGTGGGGCCACTGCTCGCTGCGTTTTCACTTCTCGCTGCGTATTCCACAAAAAAGAGTAAGGATCCATTCACTGCAATTGCTTTCTGTCTTTCTTTTCGTTTTTACAGTGATTTGATCCGCAGGGAAATTTGGGAATCGACGGCGAATTTGGTGAGGGATCACGTGACTTGTCCGTGAGAAATGCCACCGGAGCTCAGCCGTTCAAGTCGCCGGAAACAGTGAGGTTGGTGAAGAAGCGTTAAACAACGTGATATTCCTTTTAATGGAGGAGGATTCCGATGGAGATGGAAGAAGGCGGTTATTTATTGAGCCTGAAATATAAAAATGCGTTGCCTTCTTCACCTGTCACCTCAGGCCAACATATCCCCACCTGGACCTGGAGCTCCCGCTCCCAATTCTGCTTCTTAACTGGACAGCCTCTGGCGGTTAGTTCTTCTGACTCGGAAGCCCCTTTCCCCTGCAATGCCGCCATCACCTTTCCTGGTATTCGACATTCTCCTCTCCCTCTGCTTCTTCTTCTTCTTCCCCTCGGCGTCAACCGTTTCCTCACCGCCGCCTCCTCCTTCTCCGCTGGACCCCAATCAGCTCGAAGCTCTTCGCTCCATCAACGTCCCCATCTCCGGCAACAGCAGCCTCTGCATTCCCCCTGAAATCTGCGACGACGGCCAGCCTTTTCGCCACCTCCTCTCCCTCACACTCGCCAACTGCTCCGAGGACGTCGTGCTCTCCTTCACTGCCCTTGAGTCCCTCTCATCTCTCACCTCACTCGCCCTCATAAGCTCCCCCATCTCTCCCATCAGATTCCCTCTTCAGCTCACCCAAAATCTCAAATCCTTCACCTGCATCCGCGGCCTCCGTAGGCTCACCGGAGTTTGGTTAAGCAGACTCATCAATCTCGTCAATTTAACCGTCGCCGGAGTCCCTGTAAACGCCTCCAGCCCCAAGATCATTCTCGAGGGAATGAAATCCCTGCAGTCCCTGACTCTCTCTCAGTGCGATCTCAGAGGCGCCATCCCCAGAAACCTGAGCCCCAACCTCAAGTTCATCGATTTGTCGGGAATCGGTTGACGGGGAAGATCCCGTACACTATGAACCGTCTCACGAATCTCCTTCACCTGAACCTCTCGTCCAATTCCTTCAATGACACCATTCCCGTTACAATCGGAGACTTGGTGTCACTGCAGAATCTCTCCTTAGCTTCGAACAGGCTTTCAGGGCCTATCCCAGATTCTCTATCTTCCCTGTCGCAGCTAACCCGTCTTGATCTGGGCTCCAATCAGCTCGACGGGAAGGTCCCCAACTTCATAAGCAATATGAAGAAACTGAGATATCTGAATCTGGAGAGGAACAATTTCCAGGGGATCTTGCCGTTCAACCCCACGTTTATAAAACAGCTGCAAGTTCTGAGAGTTGGTGAAAACTCTAATCTCTGCTACAACGTCTCGATTCTGGGGCCAAATGGGAAGCTGGGAATCGCCCCCTGCGACGAGAACGGGATGCCTCGTTCGCCGCCGCCGTCGCCCTCGCCGGCTTACGATGAGTTAGACGCGGATGAGGATGGCAGCGTAGAGCAGAAGAAGCACGCGAGTGGGCAGAGAAAGGTTGTCGTTGGGGTTGCAATTGGACTTTCAGTTATAGCGTTTCTGATTGTTTTCTTGGTTTGTTTGTCCAAATGCTGCAAATAATCCTCCTTTCATCCTCACAACCCCAAATCTTACTTACAATATAACAATTAATACAATTTTACAGATTTTTTTGTTTTTTTAAATAACTAAAAAAACAGTTGCATGAATACTCTTTAATTTTTATCAAAATAACATAATTAGTTCCTAAAAATATTAATGATCATCATTACTATTTAACAAAATATTTATAATTCATTTTCATTATTTCAAAATCATGCAAAATCATTTTTTCACAATTTTAAAATTTGATATTTGGATAAATAATTTAACATAAATAATTAAAAAATTATAAGAAAAACACTTCAAATTTCAATAGTTTAACCTCAAGTTTTAAAATTAAAAAAATATTTCAAGCTATTAAAAACTACAATAAAGATTCAAACATTTTTTAAAATTTTTAAAAAGTAAACCAGTTTATAGCACTATGAATTTGTTCTGATTTTGAACTTAACAAAATTTTGTGATACGACTTTTGAAATTTGATAAATCGAATGATATCTTTATTAATGTTATATCGTGTTTGCATCTCCAATGATTTAAAATGATAATGGTTATATGATATTCATATTCACATCTTATATGATGCATCATTATAATGAGGTTAGAATAAAAATTAATTAGTTTTGATAACATAATTTTGAAATTTGAGGATTTAATTACAAAGTATAATTTAGAGTGAACTTAAAAAACCCCCAACCTATAAATAATATTCATTATTATAATAATGATAAATTTGATATCTATAATTAAATTTTAATTTTTTTTCCTAAATATGATCATCAACCACGCCGTTGATCACCACCCACCCTCGTCGCGTGCCCACCGCGTGCACGGGCGGGGTGACACGTAGCGGGTGGATGGTGGTCGGTGATGGTCCATGACAGTTGTGCAATAATATTTAATATGAAAATTAAGATTTGATTATAAAGATCAATTTATTATCTATAAGGATGTATGATGTGAATTTAATTTAAGAATCAATTTTATCATATAATAAAACAATGATAAATTAATATGTCCGTTTTAAAATAGCGGGATCAGTTATACGTAATATTCAAAGAGTAAGGATTAAAAATATTGTGAATTAATTTTATCAAATATGTCAAATAGTATAAACCAATTATGTTAATGGAGATTAATTGTGTCATTTTTGTAAACAGCAAGGAATGCCACAGTACTTGACATATAACTAGTCTAATTTTGAAAAATAGATGATCTTTTGTGTGACATTGCTCTCTATGTTACATCAATTGACTAATTATTCAGCATGCCATTGGTAAGATATGTTAATTAACATTGTATTTACATTATTTTTATTAAATAAAGATGTGTTATGTGATTATAATTCAAAATATATGCCATAAATAGATTTTATAAATATTTGTTAAAAATATTATCATATTTAATAGATATATTTAAAATATTGATAGAAATTTTTAATAAACCAAATAAAACATGTATTAGACAATGTGTAAACAATCCTATCAAATTTGGCCTTAAAAATTTCTATTTGCCTGTGTGTTCTTGTGTTTACCTACCCATAAACTTGATTCATTTTTACCGCACTGTAAATGTGAGATATTTCTTGATTCAAATCTAACTGCAGTGGTCTTATACTGCAATTCATGAACTACCAGTTAGAGTACAAAATAAACAAAAAAAAAAAAAAAACAGAGAACAGAGAAGAGAATGTCAACGTTTTGTCTTGTTGTTGGGTTTCGAATTAGATGTATTAATTTTTGTAACTACCCTATGGTTGACCAGAAAAAACGGAAAAAGTTTTCACCAAATGAACATCAGTTGGTTCGATCAGAATGGGCAGGTTCACAGATTCTTGCTTCCTATGTGCTTATGGTTGTCCTTTCTTTCTCGAATTTTGGTGGCAGAGTAGGTGAAAAGAAGGCCGTTTCTGGTTGCAGCATCTTGTTCAACATAATCAAAGAAGTTGCTTGCCTTTCTTATGAAGCTTCCTGATTGCTTGATGGCCTCTTCGCAGCACCACTATCTACATATTTTTCCTTTCTGATATCCGAACCACTCCCTCGTGCCTGTTCTCATATTCGTCAATTGCAAAGCCAAGCTAGTTGTGGGAGGAGAAATGAAAAAGCTTCCATCTCCAAAGTCAAAAGTGGATTCGTGCACTCGAAACCACATCAAGAGTCGAAAAGGAGCTTGTGCTGATAAAAGTGGAGTACCAGGGTGGCTTCTAAGGAACATCAGAACTTCCATGTTGGCACTCTTGTTGATGGGATGCTTTCTGGTTTTAGATCATTTAGTGTATTCCCATTTTGATCAGAAGATCGTTCCCTCCCAAAGGGTACTAATCTTGACGTGTCATCTCTGTAATCCTCTGTATTTCCTGGCTCACTATTTCCCCGGAAGTGTCTGTAGGATGTAGAAGCAACGCATAATCATGAAGTGAGGAACAACATCGTGTTGTATCCTTCACTGCTGCGCATGGCTTCGCTGTCTCTAGCTCGGCAAAAGGTATGATGATGTTGCACATACCATGCATCAGTTTGGACAGTTAACAAGATTGATGCTATGTTTGTTGTCTGCAAATACAGAGAGGGTCAGAACAGAATGTGCTCTTCTGGAAGGAATCATTTAAGGCTTCATCCATCTGGAAGCCTTGTTCACCAAATATTGCCAAAAGGTAAACAAACAACCACCTTCTTCCTACTCAGAGCATTCTCATTGCAGTTTGTGCCTTCTTTTGTAGAAAAAGTTCCAATCAGGTATCTAACAACAATGAAACAAGGTACATTGTGGTGAGTGCAAATGGAGGATTAAACCAGCAGAGAGTTGCTGTAAGTAGTAGGCTTTCTCATTCCATAGCCGCCACCTGAGAGCACTTGTTTTGGAAGTTGTTCATGTGATGTGCAGGTCTGCAATGCAGTTGCTGTTGCTGCTTTGCTGAATGCTACATTAGTGACTCCAAGGTTTCTTTACAGCAATGTATGGAGGGATCCAAGGTAATGTGCATTGTTACTTCTCCTATTGTGCAGGCTCGTCTCTGTAACTGGAATTACAATCCATATCACAGCCAATTCAACGACATTTATCAAGAGGAAACATTTATCGAAGTGCTAAGGGACGATGTACATGTTGTTAGGGAGCTTCCTGTACATCTGAGATCGTTAGATCTGGAAGCCATTGGGAGTTTAGTAGGTCCTCCTCTTGAAACAAGACTCTTTTTGTTGCATACAGTGTCTGGTGAACAAGTGCATCAAAGAGACTGAATGATGTGTGTGTGTTTTTTTCTCAGATAACTGATGCAGATCTTTCAAAAGAGGCAACTCCGGATGAGTACATGAACAAAGTACTTCCTGTTTTATCACGTAATGGAATAGTTCACTTTCTTGGATATGGGAATCGCCTAGGATTCGATCCCCTGCCAAATGAACTTCAGAAACTAAGATGTAAATGCAACTTCCATGCATTGAAGTTTTCAGAAAAAATCCAGAAAGGAGGTTCTCTGTTGCTGGGAAGGTTGAGAAAATACAGCAAAAGTAGAAGCATGGTGGAAGAGCAGCTACTTGGGAGCTACATTATGCAGGATATTCCTCTTGGAAACCTTAATGAAACAAGCCCCTCAACATACATAGCATTGCACCTAAGATTCGAAATCGATATGGTGGCGTATTCAATGTGTGATTTCGGAGGTGGTGAGACAGAGAAAATGGAACTCCAAGCTTACAGGAAAGAGCATTTTCCTTTGCTTCTTGAGCGCTTGAAGAAAACCAGGCTTCTTTCTCCTACAGAACTCAGAAGAATGGGAAGATGCCCCTTGACACCAGAAGAAGCAGCTCTAGTTCTTGCTGCCCTTGGATTTGATGGCAAGACAAACATCTATCTTGCTGGTTCTGAAATCTACGGCGGACAACTGAGGATGCAACCTCTCATTAGCATTTACCCCAATCTTATAACAAAAGAGAATCTCCTCTCCAGAAGTGAACTTGCTCCATTCAGAAATTTTTCATCTCAGGTATTTAATCTGCATTCTAGATAGAGGTCTCATGTGCATGACCATAGCGAAACTTACAAAAAAGAAAGAAACTTCACTATGGAAAAATATAAAAGGTACAGGATATGATTCTCAGCTCATCAGATATCTAAAGATTAAAGAATGTTCTGATGCAGCTTGCAGCATTGGACTTCATAGCTTGTGCTGCTTCTGATGTATTCGCCATAACAGACTCGGGAAGCCAACTCTCATCCTTGGTTTCTGGTTTTCGGACATATTATGGAGGAGGTAATGCTCCGACAGTGAGGCCAAACAAGAGGAGGCTGGCTGCAATCTTGCAAGAAAGTAATAGCATCAGTTGGCATACATTTCAAGAAAGAACAAGAAAAATGATAGACGAAGACCAAAGACCACATAAAAGAGCATTAGGAAAAAGCATATATCGACACCCACATTGCAACGAGTGCATGTGCAAGAATCAATAGGCATCTACTGCAGCTCATGCTTTGTTTCAATGTTATATTTTTGCATCTCTGTCAAAAACTCAGATCCAAGTGCACCCACCATATGAACCAACTACTAAAGAGGAGGCTTTCATCTAAATTTACTGATCAGCAGAAGCCAAACATGAACAAATATGAAAGTTTCAAAGATCACAATAATAACTCTCAGGGAGACAAGCGGTCTAATTGAAACCATGGATCATAAAAATTAGTACATCTTTTTTTTACTTGGACCAGGGAGCATGGCCCAGGTTGATTTTTACAATCATTAAGTAAAAAGTACCTTCATTGTGTACCTTCCACGAGGTGATTATGATGGAGGGAAGAATCTATCAAGGTTGAATGGGAGGGAGTAGAATTCATCATTTCGGCTGTCTGCTTTGAAAGATCTGAACTTGGCCCACCATGGCATTCCCCGATCATTGGCACTCTCCTTAACATCGAGCGTGTTATCAAGGATCACGGCAACGATCAACGCGACAGTTGGGGAGGAGGTAAATACAGTGTTTAAGAAGTCATTAAACTGCACAAGAAGAAAACTTGTAAGTTAACATTTCACTTATGTTGGTTATTTCACTGCATTGGATAGGCTCACCCATCCAGCTGCTGTATGTGCCGGGCCATGAAAAGCAGTCATCGTGTACTCCCTGAAGTACTGAGGAATTGACAAACCGAGGAAAAGAGAGACACCCGTGATGAAGAGGTTTCTCATTGAGTTCATGTTTGTGAACTGTAGAAATGAAAGCCCCAGGGAAGCTGGAAAAACCACTAAAGTATCTTAGCATCAACAGAAAGAGATGATCACTGAGTAACCAGCAACAGCGCATACCAACTAGGCCGAACATCACACAGTATACAGCAGCGAATACAGTGAAGGGAATGGATGCAAACAATGCTCCAAATTTTCCTACGAAGTGGGATATAAACACAGGTTAGTAGCATGCTGGTAAAATGCATGCTTTCTTTCAAACTGATTTACCTAAGATTGAGAAGAAGATCATAAAACCGGCAGAAATTTGAATCACTCGACGACTGCCAACACTAGTGCTTCCAAGCAGACCAATATTTTCCCTGCTTAACACAAGAACATGCCTTTGCATTAAGTTAATGCATTCCCAGGCATAAAACTATACCAACCAAACACATAAAAAAATGGTTTTTACAAGAAGTTCTAATTTTGAATTGAACAAATAGAATTTTATGCTTCTATTGTCCTACAAAACTATACCAACCAAACTGAACATGGAAAAAGTATTGTTTTTTCCTATACCTTGTTTTAGGCTAGAAATATGAGTAAACATTTTTTTAATGAAAATAGTTATATATAGAAAATGTATTTTATCATGCCTCATTTTACTATCCAACTTATCAAGCAGATTATAAACCAGAACTTACACTGAGACAGTAGACCCTGTAGAGGTTCCAAATAGTCCATCCAAAAGGATGCCAATGCCCTGTCCAAACACAGAAATATGTTGAACTTATTAGATAAAAAGCCTTCACTTGAACAGAAACTGATGCTTTATTCCTCCTATCAATTCCGAACCTGCCACCCGATTCCACGGCTAAGAACATGAGCAGGTGGTGGCGTGGCACTTGCAAAACGAGCTGCAGCATTATATGCTCCCGTTGACTGCAGAAGGCAGAACTTCATTGAAATATTCACTCCAAAAACATGACAAGCTAACTTGGAATTGGGATTTTCATCATCTTTTTTTACCTCAATCATTGATACTATCACAGCAGACATCATTCCAAATGCATGGCCGCCATCAAATTTAGGTGCACCCCACTGAAGTGGATACGGGACTCTTATCCTGTTTCAAGAGGAGAGGAGAGGATTATATTTGGTTATAATCATCCACATAAGGACAGAAAATCGAAAGATTAGTTCACCATGGTGCAGCTGAAATGAGATGAGCTTTATTTGTGCAGCAGTTTCTCTGTGTTAGCTCGGGGCGGTGCTTGTACGCCCCACTTGATGTTAAGATCTCTGCATAAGTCCATATAATAGCAACAGAGATGAGAAGGGCGAATCTCTGAAGGATGGGGACTTTTCTCAACTGGGTAAACTTCAGATACTGCAAAACAACAGTAGGGCTTAGTTCCATGCTGTTTATATAAAGCATCTAGGTTCACTGATACCACCTGGGACAATACAACGAACACGATAAGCATTGGAACACCGGTTTCCACGCATCGTCCAACCTGATGATGATCCACAGCAGAAAAAAAAAATACACTTTTTCTGTTAGTATCCAATCTATTTATTAACTTATGCACGCAATTTTCCACTTACCACGGGGAAGCCCCTATCAAAAAGGCCAAGTCCTACCAAAGAAATCACTGGAACCATTCCCAGTGGGCTGAAAAACCTGTGAGATATACATGAAAGCTACAGTATCACCTATTGATTCACTCTGATCATCATCATGATATATCGGCCTTATCCCACCGAAAAGCTGTCCATACCTGGAACATATGGCCCATATCTGGCTGTAACCCAATATTATTTGAAGACTTGAAGCCACTATAAGTGCACCTTGTATTGCTTGCATTGTGCTTCGAAACCTCTACATAAAAACAAGAAATATGGGAACGAATATACTACAAATGCTGCTCATATCACCTTTTATTCTTTTTTAATCAATGCAGAATCCATTTAGCGAGCTGATGAAAAGTAATAAGAGGGACCATGTACAGACGCTCCATACCGTCTGAGGGTCGGTGATTCCCTGAAAGGATGGGTCATGGATGATCGAAATTATCGGAATTACGAATGCCCATGATCCTCCAATAACAGTAGGCAATCTGCTGCCAAACAATGTCTGGACAAGTGTATTTATCCCTTCAACAAATAACAAAGTCTGCACTACTCTGGCCTTGTCTTTCTGATAACAAACAACACAAACTCCATTATCCAAAGATTAATAAAGAATAATGTTCATCAACGTGAAGCACCCCCACAAAAAAATAAAAGACCAAAAGTCGAGCTATCTTACATCATTCCCACCCATTAACGGGACTAAAAACGAAGGAATCATCACCGCAGTTCCCAGTGCTAACACATAATGCTGAAATCCAAGCGCCACTGCCTCAGCTGTGCCACATTCAGGAACCATTAAAACAGAACTAATGAATCCACTGCACCAAAAAAAATACAATAAACGCCACAATTATCATACGTACCCCAAGAAGGATTTGAATTAATGCAATATTCTAATCCTTGAAGCTGTTCCATTGGTGGGTGGCTTACTTCCTCCGGTTTAGGTGCTGGTGCAGCCATCACTCAATCTACACACATTCCCCGAAATTCTCATTCAAAAGAAACATTAAATCAGCAAAAGCAAATCCATGGGGATAAAAAGTCAAGAACCCCCACTTCCCCTGCCTTAACAACAAAGCAAAAGTCAAGAAAAGGAAAAAAAAAAACAGGGGGACAGCAACTATTGCTTTCTTCACCTGAATGACGTGTAAACAACTCAGAGTTGTGAAAGAAGAGTAGAAAAGCAAGTGAAGGTTGAACCCAGAACAACAAAAAGTGAAAGAGGAGAAGAAAGATTTGTGTTGGAGAGCTTTCCCAGGGGGGATTCGCTTTTTAACATGTAATGAGAAATTGATATTTGGACCGTTGGATTTTCAATGGTATCTCCAAAATGCCCCTGTAGAAGCTGCCAAAATCACATGTTACCGTTGGGGATCCCCCAAAACCATACCGCCCCCGACGCCCTCCTAAATATATATAAATTTTTTGCAATTTCACACACAAATAATTTGAATAATTTTTTTTAAAAAATATTAATTTCAAGTTGATGTTAAACATTTCAAATTCATTGGGATTTTTTTGTGTTTAAAAAGAATAAAATAAACCGATTTTGTTTTCATTTCATAGCAAATGGCAAATCGTAGAGGGGGGGGGGGGGGGGGGGGTGTGTGTGCCCGTACAGGTGGGTCCCTATGACAAACTGAAGTGTGACGTGGACTCGGACCCACCTAACGTCATCATAGGTTGGGCCAGGCAGGAAGATGCAAAAGGAACGAATGATAGAAGTTAAATGCGACAGTTCAATTTATAGGGTACGCAACTTTAGGACAAATTAGTTAATATATATTTGATCATTAATTACATTACATTTATGTCGTGAAATATGAAAAAATATGTTAATTTTTTTAAAATTATTAATTTATGTCGATTATTCAATCACTAATATTTATACCAATGTTTTAAAATTATAGATTCAAAATGAGGTTAGATTGATTCTTAAATTCATGATTACATTGAATAATGAGTTAAATTTCTTTAAATAATATTTTAGTTTATAAATATTTTAAATTTTAATTTATTTAATTAAAAATAGTTCATTACTAAAACATTATATTTCATTTTCTTTTTTTACCCAACTTCTCATCCATTGTTCAAATAACTACACAAAGAGAGTATCAACATCATCTATTGCTATCTTTGTCAAGAATGCAAGGAACTTTTTACAAAAATAAAATTTTATTAGTCAAAAAATCGTATTATATAATCATTAACAAAATAACCCTATTTTATCTATTTATTTATTAAATACTTGTAATATTTTTTATATAATATATATTACTATATTTCATATAATAAAAAATAAATAATTATATTTACAAAAAAATTCAAATACAAGTTTAAATATATAACTTTACAAAAGATGCCAATAAATAAAAATTTAAAATACTTTCATTCATTAAATTAATATAATTTTATACATATTGAATCTACAATAATGTTATAAATATATAAAATTTCAAAATCATTGTATTTAATATTGTAAAATTTTAATTTTATAATAAATTTATTAATCATTTAACATATTTATAAATAATATTAACAAAAAAATTATAAACTGATGTGAATTACATAAACAATGTCCATTTCAAAAGCATGAATTTTTTATTTTTAATAAAAAAAATATAATTTTACATTGATTTTGTATCAACACTTGTTATATAAAAAAATATACAAATATATATAGGTTCTATTCATATATAAACAACACACTTGAAAAATGTATATGCCACTTATACTTAAATGATATAGAGGTTGTCGTCATGTCTTTATTGTGATCTCTAACTCATATGCTACTAATGTTATTAGAGTCCATCAAAATGAGTTCTTTAATTGTTTATGTAAACTTTATTTGATGTAGAACTATCCCATGAGCAATGATTGCCCTATCTACAAAGTATTTTTTTATTAAATGTTGACTATAGTTATTTAAAGTATGGTTAACTAAGGTATGCTATGATGATTAAGGTATGTGAGCACTATACTTTGACAATGTATATAAGTGACAAATAACACCTCCTTTGTTCATCTTAGCATATTTTGTAGTCATACCACCAAATTTGAAAATTAAATGGATTAAGTCATATATGATGGTAGAATTTAAAATTCATTGAGTATGTGAAAAATAAATTTATCTTATATTGTACTCTGTCATGGAATATTATCCAAGTAATATGTTTATTAGACACTAATGAGTTTTCACATATATGCAATAGATCATTTCCATCAAATGGTTGTAATTTTTGACACGTGATGTTGATACAACCCCACACTAATTTGTGGATTTTTGCTCATATTATTTATAAGTTAGTTAGAATGTACATGAGCAAAAATCCACACATTATACATAATATCAGTGAAAATTATATATAAACTATCTAGTTGTAATCCTCAATATATGTATTGGTCAAATTCTTTTCATAGGTAGAAGTGAAATTATGAAAAAAATTGTATCTATTATATTGTTACATAATATTATATTTTAATGAAAAAAATTGATGGTGATGAAATCATAGATTTCATATAGAATCAAATATTGTGAATTTGGTGTCATTAAGAAATATTTGCAATATAACCTACAAGAACAAGCGTGTCTTTGGAAATGTGAGAAGCCAAATACTCAAATTGGAAGGAAGTGAAGGAAAGGAGATGAAGATAAGAAAGAGAAAATCTATTTCAATCTTATTACAGTATTCTTAATGTATGTTTATATTTAAAATACAAATAAAATATAATAAAAATAAAATAAGAGTTATCTTTCAATAATTTCTTTTGTATCCATATGCATTTGTGTCTCCTAATAGTGTAATATCCTCCCCCCCTCAAGTTGGGTACTCAAGTTGGGTACTCGGAAAGCACGAACGCGCAACTTGGACAAGAGATGTTGAAATGCAGGAGCAACAAGGGCTTTTATGAAGCAATCGGCTATTTGTGACCATGAAGAAACAAACTGATGAAGTAAAAAATCAATCTTAAAGAAGTCATGAACCAAATGCCAATCTATATCTAAATGCTTAGTTTTCTCATGAAAAACCGGATTCTTTGTAATATGTAAAGCATATTGACTATCACACAAAAAAGAAATCGATTTGGGAAAAACAATGCCAAGGTCATGTGCCAAATAAAAGACCCATAATAATTCAAGAGAGGTTGATCCAAGACATTGATATTTTGCCTCTGTAGAGTAGCATGACACTATGTGTTGTTTTTTGGTTAGCATAAATATCAAAATAATCTGATCTTTCGATTTGGGTATAACCCTTAGAAACCAATCATGCTTTACCTTCTCGAAAGTCATATCGGCTTTCAAATTTTCTTTATAAACACATTTTGACCAATAACAATGGTTGTGAAGTAAGGCTCCCAAGTGTCACAATATAATAAAAATAATGGATGGGATAATCAATTTTCATTTGGGGTGAATAGTAACCTATAGAATTAAGCATACTCACAAACATCACATGGATTGTTATGAGTGAAGCAGTCTAATAGAAAATGTTGATTTGAGACATGACCCAATCTATTATGCCACAATAAATGTGAATAAGTAGAATTGACATGTGCACAATACATAGCCATGGAAGTCAAAAAGAGACCACCTGAATGTAACAAAAGATGTTTTTGTTCTAAAGACAATTTGTCTTGCAAATCAAAGATGTACAATTGAATGGTATGTGGTAAAACAGAACGATGTTTCAACATAAATAGCCCATGACGTTGGATATCAACTGCTATGATATTGCTGGATACATGATCTTGCAAAATAGAGTAGTATTAGTTATGAAGAATGAGATGAAGCTCGCAAGTCTGGAAATGAAAAGTAAATTATGTTTGAAAGTGGGAACATAAATGACGTCTTGAAGTGTTAATACATATAACAACATAACAAAATAGCTATGTGTGGCAAGTTGATTAAAACCATCAAGAAATAAAATGGTCACAAGTTTAGATAAAGAACTTAGATAGGAAAACATTGATTTTTTGGTACATAAATGAATAGTGGCTTTAGTGTCAATTATCTAGTCTCTATTACCCATCAAAGATAAAATAACATTCAAACTAACAGATGTAGTTGCATAATTCTTGAAAACATAATGAGTCTACTCAATTGCACTAAATTGTGACTATGGAGAAACCAGATTGAGCAGCTCTTGCTGAATAATCTTCCATGAATTGTTTTTTTTTATTCACTAATATGTATTTCATTTTCTCAATAACTAGGGAACTTTAGCAGGCTAGCTTATACTATTTTCACAAAAGATATTTGATTTTGATTTTTCTTTTTCTTTGGTTAGCAGGATAGTCATGTAGTTTGTAGCAAGTGTCTTTTACGTGACCTTCGCTTTTACAATAACTACACACTCGACTTTTAGGATCTATTATTTGAGCAGATGAGACTACAAATTGCATTGTTGCCCTCAACTATTACTGATTGTAGCTCACATATTGATTACTCATTCAAGCACTTTCTAGAACCAATGAAACTAACCTCATTTTCGTTTCAACTTCCACTGCTACAATCATTACATATGCTTGATCTAAATAAAGCTCTGGCCTAATGATGATCACTTGATTCTTTGTGGGGTAAAATGTTCATTCAAGCCATTCACGAGCTTAATCAATTTGGTCGTATGCGCTCCTTTGGTATCCTTGCAAATCACATTGATTGAATGGCATCAAACCCTCTAAGTATGCCCATAAATTTTTCATTTTTGCATAATAATCACTAACTATCATTGCTCTTTGAGAAAAATGATACAACTCATGTTGTATATGGTAAATTACAACTAAATTCATTTGTCCAAGTTGTTTCTTTATCGTATCCCAAGTTCCATACCTGTATCTTTGGAATTGAAATTATTTTCTAATTCTTTTTAAATGGAATTAATGAACCACCACCTCACCATGACGTCCATCCTATTACAGAAAACTTAAGATACCTTAGATGGTAGTGGGTCTGGCAATACTCCATTCACAAAACCTAACTTGCTATGAGCTTCTAAAGCCATGGTCATATTTCGCTGCCAAGATAGATAATTTCTTGTTGTAAGTGCAGGTTGAATAAGAATGAGATCAAGGTTTTCAAATCCACATATATATAATGGATCTGATACATCAACTCTTGAAGATTGAAGAAGTTGGAGTAGTCTTCTCAAATAAAGAATATCTAACTTAGGAGAGTCTACTAATTTTTTTCCTATAGTTTCAGAGTTGTCATTTTTCTCAGATCCATACTCACCGCACCATGAACAAGCATGTCTTTAGAGATGTGAGAAATCAAACACTCGAGCTGGAAGGAAGCGAAGGAAGGGATTGATACAAAGAAGAAAAAGAAAATCCACTTCAATTTTCTTACAGTGTTTTTAACATATGCATATATTTAAAGTACAAATAAAATAAAGTGGAAGTAAAATAATAGTCATCATCCAATGATTTTTTATGCGTCTCCCGATAGTGTAATACTATAATTCTCAATTAATACATTCTTCATAAAAGTGATTCAAAAATTGAAGGTTTATTTGATACATGTTTGTGTTTTGAATGAGTTTCCGTTCTAATACTATTTTCAATGGTATAAATATGGTCAAATCATTGATTGAGTACATTATCATGAATAGTGTCACACACAACTTGAGTTTTTTTTATGAGATTAAATCAATTACATTGTCAATTCTGGTAAATATATTGACAACCCATAGATACCAAAAAGTGCAAACTCTTACCATTTATTTGGGAAAATAAAATATTTGAGAGCAAATATAACTCCACTAACATATTGCGTGTGGATGACGCATTATCTAAATCAATCTTAAATCTGATTAACTTATTGTTTTATTAATTCTAAATTTTTACTATATACCTATCAAATCCCATTTTTGTAGTTTAAAAACGCAATTTCCCCAATGTAATGGAATTGCACCAAGTCAATATCAATGTAGATTGTGATATAATCCATTTTTTAATATGTAAACTTATTAAATATTGAAAAAAGTTATGATAATGAATATTAGTTACATTAAAATGTGTTACACTATTATTTATATAAAAAAATACTATGATTTATGACATTGGAAAAATTATATAAGTTTTTTATATGTTAAATTATAAATATAGCTAATTGCATTAGGATAAAATATAATTTTTGCAGAATCTATATTTTTTATTTATAAAAAATTCCTTTAAAAAGATAATTTTTATCAAATAAATGATACATTGTATTTAAGAAATATATTTTTTATACATTAAATGAAATACATTGATGTAATTTGAAATCGGCAAGTGCCAAGGGGAAGCAAGTGGAGGAGACACTTATAAATCAACGAACCATAAGATAGCAAAATCGGTCTCTCCTTGACGAAATCAACTAGAAGGAGGTCGTTAGTGTGTCCTGACAACCTGTTATAGGTAGGTAGACTGATAAATCTCAAAACTAAGTTATGGTGATCATTTTTGGCAAAGTCTGAAAAATAATCGAATTAAATGAATATCATAGCAATCGGTAGTTATCTTTCAACAGTACCACGTGTATGGCTATCAAATGCAAAAAGTAGCCAATATCTGTAAAATTCAGTTGGATCGGTTCTCCATATAAATATAAGGAAATTTAAAGAATAAAAGATTGAACTCTCTACATTTTGACTTGTATTATTTAGTTTCATAATTTTTCCGTTCCGATAGTTTCTATGTAAAAATTCTAGTCAGTCATTAATGTTTTCACTCAAACATCAACCCAAAAAAACTGACTAACCTTAAGTCGGAACTAAACAACTTGATCCCATCATTCAAAAATCAAGTTTCCTTAATGAAACCAATTTACGACCGTAATATATATATTAATAAAAATAATTATTTTTTAAAAAGAGGAATTATTTAGCCAAGTTTACCAAATATGACTAATGTTGTATTAAAGTTTTTGTAATGGGCTATTTTACCAATTCACTCAAAATGCAAATATTTGAAATTGATATAGTGAGAATTGTTTATTTGCTTTTTTTATAGCACCATCTCAATATGCCATCATTTTTGTGTCTAATGGGAAATACCCCAAGTGTTGAAAACAAGGCCATGGTTAGAACATCTTTATTTATTTTCGGAAATAGTTACATGTTTGTACATATTTATTTATTAAATTTTCAAGCTATGCTAATGTTTTGAATTCCTAAAAATGCAATTTATGAAAACATAGTTTCCAAATGTAAACTTCCAATAACATCAAGTTTAACCCTTTTTTTTCACTTCTTTTGTAATGACTTTTGGTTCTTAAGACTATACACTATAAGTAAATTGATAGAATACTCAATTCATATGATGTTAATATTTAAACATTTAAAAATGATTTGATCGAATATATTTGATCAAATTTTAATTAAATGTTCTAATTATATTTATTTCAATTTATTTTATGTATAATATTTAAAGTTTTTAATAATTTTAATCATGGATAAAATTTAAATTTTCTAATTTTATTTATAATTAAACCAATTTTCTGAGATACATATGTAAAATGGTGAAAAGTCATTTATTGGATTTCTGAAAAATTAGTAATGTAACTTGGATTTATAGATTTCTGGAAATCATTAAAGATGCCATGTGACTCCTTCCGTGATTGATTGCAATGAATCTTTTGATGATTAGAGGATCTAATCGTGAGTAAGCGGAACACCATGTAATAAAAGTATGTGTTTTAGAAAAGATGAGAGTACTAGAAAAGCACAATTGTACGCAAATTTAAAAGAAAGAAGAAAAAATAAGATTGTTTACAAGATCATAACCAACCTCCAATGATTCATTTAAATATCAAAAAATAACTTTAGTAAACTAAATATAAAAAAGAAATATTAAAATAATCATGAATCGTGACTAATCATGAATGTTCAAATCAAATAGGGCCCTTGGTATCATTAATCTCAAATACCTGTAAAAATTAGAAAACTAGTTCTCACTATTTTAATTTTTTCCCATTATTTTAAAATAATAGTAAAATTGATCCATACTGTGTGCATAAAATTTTAAAATTCGTTTCTAATTTATCAAAAATTGATCTCCAATATCTTGGTACCTATCAATTTGAGATAAGTAGTTCACATTATTTGAAATAATTGATATTATTAATTTTTAATTATTTAAAAATTTTATAAAATTAATCTTCATCTAATTGTAATTAGTTTTTTTAATAGTAGAAAACTAAATATGATCGATTTCCAAACTTTGGAGAATAAAAAATAACATAAATATTTTACAGATTAATTATATCTGGTACATCAAATTTTAAAGATTAATTATGTCAATACATGAAACTTTGGAGATTGATTTTGTCGATGAAAATAAGTTGCGTAATTTATATTAAAAAGGGAAAATTAATTTTGTTAAGATATTAAACTTTGGGTTTTATATTGTAATTTTCTTAAATATTAACAAATTTGATGGCGTGGCTCATGTGCGTGATGTGATGGCTTCAATGTTCCAACATATAACATATAAACGCTTGATGCAAAAAAAAACATGGCACAGTCCTTATCCACTGTCAACATAAGAGAGATGTGTTAAGAAGAATTAGAAAGTTCTTCTGAAACCACCATGTAGTGTCTTTTATCATCCAAGCGCCAGCATAATCATTTCCCCAACTCGGGACAAGAAAGAAAGACTGTCTGCCTTTGAGTTATCACGTGTGTCTGCGCTGGGCCTCCCTCTGTCCATTGCTCTTCTTGTGCTGCCCTTTGAGGCCCAATGCTCCCAGGATCTACTTGTACATCAGGACGTAAAAGATGATTGTATTTAACAACTAAGGGAGGGAGGAAGGGAGTGTTGTTGTTTTCCTACGTTGTGCAGAAACGACACTAAGCAGAGGAGGACGAAGGATGTATATCTTTGAGCAGACCCACGACTTGCTGCATAGAGGGGCGCTTCTCCGGGGCGTCCGCGGTGCACAAGTAGGCGACTTGCAGGCACTTCACCATCTCACTGCTCGCCGATCCCTCGCCGTCCCGGAGCCGCTGGTCGAGGGCCTCCATGCCACGTCTGTCCTTCACCAATCTCCGTATCTTATCCACGGACCCCAGTTTGAAGTCGTACGTCAAGAGCTCCATCAAAATGATGCCAAAATGGTACACGTCTTCCGCCGTGGAGCCCCCGGAATTGAGCCCGAAATCGGTGACTCGGGGCACCAGGTCGTCGTCCAGAAGGACGTTGGAAGGCACCAGATGGCCGTGAACCACCGGCTTCGAACCCGCGTGGTGGAGATACGCGACGCCACGCGCCACCCCGACGGCGATGCGGTACCGCGTACGCCATGCTAGTTTATCGGGTGAGTTGTCTTGAGGAATCTCCCACGTGTCGCCGCTCCAGTCCTCCACGTTGGCTGCCCCCGTCGGAAGCTCGCGCAACCAGCGGCGGAGGTCGCCGTTGCCCATAAACGCCGTCAACACCAGCTTCTCCGTCCCTGCAAACCATATAATCATCATCGATCTGATCTAAATGAAGAGAAAGAAAAGAAAGCAACCCCATGAGTGATGAATGCCTGCTCCTCTACTCCACTGCCATGCCACAGTCTACAGACTGGAGCTTCCCTGGTGAAGAAATAAATCCTCCAACTGCCAAGTGCCAGACACCACACACAACCTCCCACGTTTCCTATCAATCCCCCACCCACCCACCCCCACGGTCTGACCTCTCAGTCAGTCTCCTCCTACAGGGCACACGGCATCCCCACCTCCGCACCCTAAAACTAAACTAACTGGATGTCTGCTCACTCTTGTGCTACATTTCCCACAAACATCTAAGCAAGCTTAAGTACCGCCGGGCTCTATATCGGAGTTTAGTGACAGAGGCGGTGGCCCGTCGAGGTTATTTGGAGGGGGTGGTGAAAGACGGCAGGGTAAAATTAATTGATACAACCCACTTGAAAGGGAAGGGGGAGCAGGCAATTCAATGTAAAATGTGAAAGGAAGAGAGGAATTGAATGGGATCGGGGGACACGCGATGCAATGAGAGGGAATATGAGCATTTAAGTTTACCTGCAATGCAGTACCCGCAAATCGGCAACAGGTTCGGGTGCCGGAGCATCGAGAGGTGTCGAAACAATTCCTCCGCGTCGGGGACGTGCCGTACATTCTCCAGTACTTTAATGACGACGTGGAGCTCGCCGGGTAGGACCGCTCTGTAGACCGGCCCCGATCTCCCTTCCGCCATCAGCGACTCCTTCCCGAAATGCGAGGTGGCCACCATCAGATCCTTGAAGCTCAGGTGGCTCATCAACGGCTTCTCGAACAGGATAACCGGAGCGGAAGTGGGTTCCCGGATATCCGCGACCCACGATGACCCGGATTCTGTTTCGAATGAAAACGGCCCCGATTTCTCGTTCTCGATTCGGAATGGGGGGATTTGTATGGGCATCGAAATCGACCATTTTTCGGCTTCTCGATTCCTCTGTTTCCGTTTGTATATCGCCGTGAAACACAGCACCCCGTTAGCAGCACCAGCGACGAAACCGCGCTCACGATTGCTATCAACGTTCTTCGATTCACGCCTCCACCCCGTTCCCTGTTCCGGTTCTCAGTCTGGGGCACGGGAACTGTGTCTATTGGGTTATGGGGACTCTGATGTAAATCGGGAGATGTGGTGACGACGGGAGGTCGGTTCTGTCTCTCAATTATGAGATGATTTCCACCATGAAGGAACGCGGAAGTGCCAAATCTGCGAATCTGATTAGATGCAACAACCCCGGAGAAATTATTGAAGGAAACATTCAGCCTCTGCAGATGCTCCAATGGCGGGAAGTCGCCGGAGAAATTACCGGTTAAATGGTTTCTCGAAACATCGAGATGTGTCAATGATCTGAGACCAGCAACTGGGTTCACATTCCCAGAAAAGTTACACCCGAGACATCAAGAAATTGAAGGTTCGACAAGTTTGCAAGCCACAGGGGAAACGGGGAATTGAAATTGTTACCAGAGACATTCAAAGAAGTGAGGTGAGTAGCAAGATTCGTTAAATCCCCCAAAACCTTGAATCGATTAAACGAAACATCGACTCTTTGGATAAGCGAGTCCCTCAGATTCGAAGGAGCGCCAACTTTGCCGCCAAGGCGGTTATTGGCGACGTTGAGCTCAACCAGCGCCGGGAGTAACCAAACGTAAGATGGAAGAGTTCCCGTCAGGGAGTTGCCGGAAAGATCGAGAACCCTCAGCGTCGTGATGTTTGCGAGGGATTTCCAGTCCACAGTTCCGGTGAGATTTCTCGCCGGCACTCTTATATCAGTGATGAAGACTCGGCGGCAGTCGCGGGTGGAGTTGAAAACCCACAAAGCGTTGAACTTTGGAACAGCGGCGAAGGCCCGGGTCAGAAGACGGCCCTGGTCGGAATCAGAGCAGGTGGGGGCGGAAGAGGAAACGAAAAGGAAGGGGAGAAAGAAGAGTAGCTTGAGAAGCTTCATGGCGTCAGAGGGATGATTGAAAAGAGTTGATGTTGTAGTGGTGGAGGAGGAGGAGGAGAAGGGTTTCGTGATGAGACATTTTTTTAGGCCGCCGGAGAAGTTGAAAATGAAGTGGAATTGGAATAACCAGACCACTGGCACTGGCTCCATAAATTTCTATCTCCATTTGATGAGCATTTTCTTCTTTTAAAAAATAAATAACTTTCTTTTTGTCCGATTTTGAGTTATT
Organism: Utricularia gibba; assembly: GCA_002189035.1. Classification (NCBI taxonomy): domain Eukaryota; kingdom Viridiplantae; phylum Streptophyta; class Magnoliopsida; order Lamiales; family Lentibulariaceae; genus Utricularia; species Utricularia gibba. The sequence goes on along the minus strand of NEEC01000002.1, from coordinate 5,444,416 downwards.
TTAATGGAAATAAATTCGATTTCTAGAAAACAAAGAGCCCCATGTCTATTAAATGCACTCACAGACTTGAGGCCATCAAGTATCCACATGCTTCTTTCCGTGTAATATGATGGCTATTTGTTTATAATATTAAAATTAGAGAAAAATAAAAAATATTAAAAGATGTTTTTAATTTTACACTTCAAAAAATTTGCACATCAATAATGAGCCAGTTTTCAAAAACTAGTTTTATGGGATTAACCCCTGCTAAGTTTTTGTATGATTAAAATTTTTATGGTAATTTTGTCCCAATCGGAGAGAAAATTCACAACTAAGTTCCCAAAGGGAAAAGTCATAAAGGGAAAAGCTTGTTTTTTTTCTTTATTTTTTATAAAGAAAATGATGATTTTTTTTTTATTTTCTTTTTTGGTTTGCGTTTGGGTTGAGTGAAAAGAAGGGAACGTGCGTGCACATACTACCAACACATACAAAGCGGTAGTCCAAGTTGCGGGACCCACGTTGCTCTTATCACCTAACCTTTATTGAACCACTCCAACGAGAATGAATGGCATCACCTAAACCACTACTTTGGAGAATTTAAAAATTGGTCACTTAAATATCAATTTTTTAACTCTTACTTGATAAAAAAAATTCAAATTAATGTATGTGAATGTTGTGTAATTTGAAATTATACTTCAAATTATGTAAAATAGAATCAGTTTAACATAAAATTATATTATAAAAATTTATAAAATAAAATATATATTATAGATTTTCATATATTAAATTATTATATAATTTAATATTATGATATAATTATATTTTTAAAGTAGATAAAAAATTATAATATATTTTTTAATTCATATTTTATTTTAACTATTAAAATAGAAATTTAATAATTTCTGAAATTAATCAAAGAATTGAATTTCTGATTATACTATCTAATAACTAAATATCAGAATCTTCAAAAATTAAATGTAATCATTTTAAGATATTATGATAACAGAATAAATAGATAAAGTAGGGAGGATGACTTGGATTGTGCCTATTTAGGTTCAAATTAAATTGTATTTTTATCAAATTGGGTGACCATTTATATTCCTAATGCATGCTTTTTGTTCCCTTTTTTAGTCATGTATTTGTAACTATTTAATAATTTTTTCTGTAAGTTTAATCATATTTTTGAAAAATAATTACTGAAGCGGATCCCAAAACAAAACGGTGTCGAAAGGCTGGGCAGAAAAATTGAATGGCCCCGTGCCCCATGTGTTGCTGCAGTTCAAGTTTTTTTATGTGCAGGTCGGCAGCCAATTGTGCTTCTCGTTTTGTTGTATTTGACTTCACTTGACTTTTTGAAAATGACCATTCTAATAAAGCCACATTTGATTTCTGAATATTTTATTATATAAAATAAATTTAAAAAATGCGCATTTATCACTTTTTTTAACATATTGTTTTTATTTTGCAATGGAATGCGCATGGGCTCTCTAGCGGGCCACACTGTAGATGGAAAGGAAGAGGACTCCTCATCGGGCCGAATAGAGAGTCAGTCAGTTGGAGGGGGCGAGGAACGTAGCAGTCCAGTAGCACTCTCCCGCCTCGGCTTGGCTAACTTTTTAGTCCTCATCTCTTAGAATAATCAATTTAATATCAATATTTTAAAGTAAAATAATCAAGTATATAAAAAATTATAAATCATTAATAATTAATTGAACTTAATCTTTTCTATCATAATTTACATTTTTTTATATACTTTGGTTGTGTTACTGTGTACATTTGCCACACCCACAAGAACTTCAAAAGATTGCTAAATCCTATCCTATTGTTAGTTTCCCAACACAGTCTTTTTATTAATCAATAGTTTTTAGATGATTTTTCTTAATAAAACCAGCTTTCATTTATTCTAAATATATCTATTAAACATAATTATCTCAATTTGCGTTAAAAAATGTACTTTGAATTTAAACCAATAACACGTGTCTACATACATATAAAAAATAATCTATCATTAACTAAAATATTATACCAAACAAACTTACGTGATCTTCATTAATTGGTATACACAGCATGGAAAAAAAAAACTCGTCTATAGTTGTTGGAGATTGCAAATATGAAATGCACGTTTAATTGAAGCATGATCAGATTAGATCATCTAATTAATCACTATTCCAATACAATAATTAATGACGCCCTCCAAGTCTAACCAAATCTTGACCCCGACCCAGTAAATGTGATGATGCAATTAGGGCTCCACCCTCTCTCTCTTTTAATTTCTAGAAACATTTTGGAGATATTGTATTCCATATCTGTTTTAAGTAAAAAAAAAAAAAAACAAAGGGTCTAAAATTTGTCCTTATTCGAACCCACGTGTGCATTGCGGCTAATGCAAAGCCCTAATCTTTGGGCCTAATACATTAGCCTATTGCAATCCATCACAAACGAAATATTCACCTTGCGTATAAAAAATGGTTTTAATTCGTTTCAATAATCATTTTTACCTTCATAAAATTTTAAATATAATTAAAAAAACATTGCAACAAACGAAATCCATAACTGAAATGGAGAATAAATTCAACCTAATTTTAAAATCCATAACGAAATACATGCCAACTTTTTATTAGATAATTATTTAAGTGGATTTTATTAATCTCACAAGTCACAAATGACAAAACATTCATCGCTGCGCCACTTTTATTTAGAAAATATTGTAATTTTCATGGACAAAATTTTAATAATTTTATATGTAAATTCGATTGTAAAACTTTATATCAAATCAAATCTTTTATTTATATGCCTAAGAATTTCCCTCCCAACAAATTAAAATGTTATACTAAAAAAATATTTTTTTCAATTTAGATCGGTATTAATATCTAAATGATATGTACAAATAAATAAAAATATTCCAGAATGATATATTGTGAAGGTAGTGGATGGGAGAGTTTGTGCGAGCATGGAGCAGACATTGATTTAGGCACCACCAACCATAGTTTTGGAGATTATTTATAAACAAGACCCAGCAGAGGGGTGCTGCAGTTCTGGTAGTTGGCCCCAAACCCCTTTCAGTAACGCAGCTTCGGTTGCTTTCAGGAATTAATTGGGTGACAGATACCTGTGACCTGAATCTGATACAAACTCTCCTTCTTCTCAGCCCTAACTGTTAAACTCAAGCTGTGCAGAGAATGATCCACTCCACTCCACTCCACTCCACGTCGGAAATGAGTCTGGTTTGTGGCTATCAACATGCATGTGTGTCCATTTTTCAGCCCTTAGAGCAGCAGCAGAAAAAACCCGTTATAAGTATTAGAACAAACGATTCCATATTAAAATTTGAAAATGAAATAATTATGTATATAAGATATTATGAATTGATTGGATCTAACTTTTTTTAATATAATTCATGTTTCTTGTGTGTTTTGACTTCATTATACTCATTTCACCCCTGAGATCATGAATTTGGACAACAATAACAGCGCACCGTGTGATATTGATATTGATGGAGGAGCAGCAAGTCAATGCTGTGGGGGCTGCAGCAGTTGCAGTAACTAGACGGCGATAATGAAGCTCTGAGATGGGAATTGTTTTTTTTGTTTGCTGCGAGATCCGGCCGCCCGTTGCTTCATTGAACAATTCCACATGTGATTGATGGATAGATAGATAGATAGATGGATACTGGGCGACATATTCTCAGAAAATGACGTTTGCAACAAGGCATTTAATGCCCCAGACCCACACCCACACAGAACGAGATAAGGGATTGATTTTTCCTTCACAACTGCTGTCTTATGACTTATTTGTTGAAACCCAACATTCCGATGATTCAACTCAACAAGAAAGACAGAATGGGTTGCGTACACACCGTATTGCCAATGTGAGTTTCCCTCCATCTTGTATCAAGACATCACCCGTTCGGAATTTTGTATGGGACGCATGAAGTTACATCTACAAGTGATCTTCAATTTAAAACCCTATTTTTTTTACAATACCCTTTTGAAAAACACTTTTCAAGAAATACCCATTTAAATTTATGTTATTTTTGAAATAGAAATCGTAACAAAATTTGATTGTACAATGTTTTTTTTTATAGAAATAAAAGTCGTGTGTATGTATGAATTCAAGACTATGAAGATACTTTAGAGGATTAGAGGGGTGCTAAATATGTGGTGTCCCACACCCCTCATCCACATGGGAAATCGGCATCCAAAACCGGGTGAACATGTCCATTTCCAGCAATTATAGAAAAATCAAAGTGTGGTTTGAATCGAAAAACAAGAAAATGGGGGGTGATTATAAGGAAATGTATTTGCATAAACTATCCAATCAACAAACCAAGCCACTCCTGATTCGGGCATAGACTGATGCTGGCTGACACTTTTTTTTTAGATTCCAAACAGTGGAGGAGGTTAAACCCTTGAGCGCAGTTTGCTTTCTGCAATGGCGAATTCAGTGTCTTTTCCCTCTAATCTCCCATCGAAAGTCACAAAAAACGGCCAATACTCATCATGTGGACAAAATTACAACTTTTGGGTTTATGATTCTTTGCCCATCAGTTGACAAAATGGCACCCATTTGGCTTAAACATCTGCAGATCTCTTTACATGAGTTGGGGTGGCTCCCGTACCTCCCAACTCAAAACAAAAAAAAAAAAAAGATCACTAGGGCGTTGATCTGAAAGCATGCATCACTTGTAAATGGGGATGAGGAGATGGAGGAGAGGAAGGGTGTATAAAAGAGAGACCTGTGGAGGATACTGGTGTTGTGTGTGTTTGCATGAAAGTGTAGTTGAGAGATGTGGCTATTAAATTATTCCCACCATTCAATTTAATTCCATAGTTGAATGAAACGCCAGAGATAGTTGCCTTTCAACATCCCATAAACAGCAACCCGCGGGAGCAGGTGGACTCACACCTCCCTCCCGTTGCCTTCCCCTTCTCTTCCCCTCCACTCCACCATTTTCATTCTTCACAGGAAACAGGCGCCGAGCTTCGCGGGAGACGGGGAACCGCGTCGCTGTCAAATCCCACCATAAGGTTTCCTTTATCATCTGAACAGAACCAACCCTTCTTTCTGCTCTTTCTTGAAGACAACTGTCACGATTCAACAGCTTTCTTCTCTGATCTCGGCTAAGTCTTTGTCTCAACAGAAACCGCAGAGGAGTAACAAACCGGTGTCAGTTGGATGATTGATTGATACACTTCTCAAGGTTAAACCGGGTAGTGTTCTTCGATCTCTTTAGGGTTTTGTTTGACTTCACTTTTCCGTGTTCTCATGATCATCTTTTGATGACTATTTCAAAAGAAGTTTTCTCCTTTGGTTTCTTTCCCAGTGAACCCAATTAATCTTCTTGTGAATCGTCGTCGTCTCTACTTTCAATACCCCTGTCCCACATCGGAACCATTTGAAAATTCTTTAATGGGAAATTTATGTGGTTTCTAGCACCCCAGAAAAGAAAGTGAAACAAAGATTCTTTTTTTGTTTGTGCAGGGCTGGGTTAGATGAGTCCTTGAATCATCCATGGCTGAAGAGAGTAAAACTAGAGGGACAGATGAAGAGGAAGCTGAAAACTTGAGATCAAATTCGAGGGAAGTAGAAGAAGAAGTAAACCAAGATGATGACGCTGCATCTTCCATAAACTTGAATGAAAAGGCCGGGAGCAATGTGATCGGGGGCCAGCAAGCGGCCGCCGGAGACGACAGATCGGTGGACGTCAGCTCAAAATCCGGTGGGGAAGGGAGCGAGCGGAAGTCTACTGTTCGTCAGTATATCCGATCAAAACTGCCTAGGCTGCGTTGGACTCCTGAATTGCATCTCTCCTTCGTTGGTGCAATTGAGAGATTGGGAGGCCAAGAAAGTCAGTTTCATTTGTTTGTTCCCGTTATCAATTGTGAATCTCATGTCAATTTGCTGCACAGGAGCAACTCCGAAAGCTGTGCTTCAGCTGATGAATGTCAGAGGACTCAGCATCTCCCACGTTAAAAGTCACTTACAGGTACATGTCTCACATTGCACACACATCCTAATCACTTTTATAACAACAAAAGGACTAAGTTATTACAAATCCAGTAAATAAGGTACTTGTCAGACAGCTAGGTTTGCACCAAAACAATTTACAACACCTGATGATCTTGTGAAACAATTTCTTTTTCCAGATGTACAGAAGCAAGAAGCTGGATGAATCAGGAAAAGGTACACATTTACATTACGATGATTAGAGATTTAGGGTCTCGTCGATAATGGTGATTTTCATCTGTTTTTGCATCCGAGTTATTATTGGGAGGGAGTAACAACTAGAGATGATGATGATGATGATGCAGTGCTAGGTCAAGCGGGTAGGCTTTACGGCATTCATGGCCGGAACCAATTTCTCGGCTCGCCTTACATGAGGTGCAGCAGCAGCAGCCCTCTGCACCAACTGAAGTTCGAGAACGGCGGCATCGTCTTGGTCAGGAACCCCGACCCGAATCGCTACGTCGAGCGCCTCCGGAGCTTCTCACAAAACCCTGATATCCGTTATCCCTACGACTTCAAGTCTTTATCTTCTAGGTAAGATCAACACTTGCCCAAACCCAAATGTGGAGCAGTGTACTTGCAATTTATGTATCACATTGGCCAATCATGAACTTGCAGGTATCAGCAATGGCATTCCTCTCAGCACGAGCTCCGGAATCGTCTCAACTCAAGGGTGGGATCCGATATTGGAATGATAGATAACAAGAGCACTGCTCCACTAAGACCAAACCAGTTCCATCAAGGAAGAGTATGGCCGCCAAGGGAACTGATCTCAAGTCACTCCATAGATAAGGACCCATCCAATTCATTAAAGGTAACATTTTCTACTTCAGGAACAAACCCCAGCTCCGGATTCACTGGATCGTCTCACTGTCGTCCCCCGCAGGCAAACCAAGGGAAGGAGGAAGGCGATTTGCAACTCACCTTGAGCCTCGGCCCTTGCAACAACAACGAGACGAAGGATTTGAGCAAACGCAACAATCATTCAGAGATTAACACGAAGCTTTCTCTTGCTTAGGCGGCGGCGATTGGATCATGCGCGAAGACCCCTTAATCTTGACCTCATAGCAGACACTCATCACACTACATACATAGCATCATCACATACACTTACTCTGACTTCTAGAAACTTCTAGACAAAAGGCTCAGTACTCCAGATCTGATCCCGTATGTCCGCTTGGGATCATCGCAATCAGATGATGCGAGTACTCAGCCTTCCGTTTCATAAGTTACTACTCCACTCTTCCATTTTTCTCAAGCTCGCGCCTCTCCCTCGTACTCTGAAGGGCGCAATTAGGCTCATCAGAACTGATTACTGCATCATGCGATGGCATCAATCGACACGACACAACCTCAAAAAAAGGGGTGTCTTCATCCCAGATGCACAGTTGATCAAAATCCATTCTTTACTCCAGAAAGGGGCGGCGTAAGTGGGTAAGAAGCAAGGCCAAGGACACACGTAAGTGAAGAAAAGAAAGAATTGGTGTTGCATTTTTCCTTGTCTTTAGGTGGGAGTCGTTGGAATATCGGAATCCATGCATTAACCTGCGGTTGCCTAATTAATGCCGTCTTCAACCTTTCTGTGGGAGTGGGACCCATCTCAACTCCCTTATATTTCTTTCCATGTCTATTTATGTTATTATTTTAATATTAATAGTAGCAGTTCAGGTCTCATTGTTGAGAAAAAAAAAAGCCTTGTAGGGTTGGTACATTATCCATCCATTTTTTCTTTTTTTTCTGAAAGTTTTTTATTCTTTTATATACAATATAAATTAATTAATTCTTTGAAACAATTTCTTACCCTTGAAAGTTTCCATGTTTGCCCCTCTGCAGTTCATTAACATATCCAAAATATTACCAATTTGGTATCAACCAAAATATGATTTATAATGAGTTTAATAAAATTATGTTGTTTGATATATAGGATATCCATATATTATCCTGTATATGTATACTAAGGGTGAATATATTATTTTTATATCTACATATTTGAATTTTTCTAAATCTAAATAATTTAAATCTATAAAAAACTAAATCAACTAACCAAACAAAACCATAGAGTTTTCTTTGGAATAAATTTTAATTAAAAATATTTTTTGATTAACTCTGTTTTAAAATAATATATTTTTAATCCGACTTGTATTTTATAAAAAAAAATTACTTTATTTAGGGGGTGGCGTGAGCGCGTGGTTGGAGAGTGTGCGTAGGTCCTTATACTATTTATGAAATAGTTTTGGCTACTTGGATATGATAATTATAATCATTATTATAATAAATGTAATTGGAATTCGTATGTGCGAAAGGGGGGAGTCGGCCCCTACCTCCATCTCCAACGCCTACCCTAAAAAGTCGTGTACAAATTCCAAACCTCCTCCTCCTCCATACCTCACAAACCCTAATTTGAGTTTCCCTTTTATTCTCATTACCCAAGTCTTTCTACTCCCTCTCTATCTTTGGGTTCAAATTAAGTGGAATACCAACAACTCATATAGCTTTTCTGCTATTACGCTCAATTTTGTGTTTCATATTAATTTGATATAAGATATGCTAAAAGTTGTAGTATACAACTTATATAGCTTTTCTACAATTACGTTCGATTTTGCATATGTTTTATATTAATTTGGTACAAGATTTGCTAAAAGTTGATTTTGCATATGTTTTATATTAATTTGATACAAGATATGTCGTACAACTTATATTGCTTTTCAAGTATTACCCTCGATTTTGTGTTTCCTTTTATATTAATTTGATACAAAATATGCTAAAAGTTGTAGTATACTATACCTAGATTTCACGCACGTATTTGGGGTTAGTGTTTTAAAATTTGAGATTGAACCCGAGGATATATTTGGTTCAATCCGAACTTGTTGATTTTTTTTTGTTTTGATTCAATAGTTTTTATGAAAAATTAAAAAAACCCTGAAATTTAAAAACATTATACATCATTCATTACATTACGAACGTTGGTATGGGTTATGAAGTCGTTCTAGAACATCATTCGAGCGCCGGCCCGATACCGACTTGGGCCCAATCCAATTTGGGCCCAATCCAATTTGGGCCCACTCCACAGTTCAATCCATCCCTACAGTAAAAGTTGCAAGGATACAGGAAGAAAGGCTTCTCCAAGGCCAAAGACGCGCACATCTTTAGTCTACTGATATTCCGAAACCTACGCGTGGCATCACCCAACGACGAGCGGGACGCCATTGATTTGCTCGTTCAACGATAACAAGGTGCAACATCCTGCAAGAATGAAAACCATGAACATGGAAGGGCAAGGAGAAAGATGAACAGGATGTTGAATGAAGTTAGCACCTGTGAATGTTGTTTGTGCTCTTTGCTGACGAGCCTCTGACATTGTGAACTCTGTTTCTTCGGAGGGAGGCGAGGAGGAAAAGTTTTCCGGGCGGTAGTCATCCGTAGCCATGACTCAGATGGTGAATCTGGTAATGGTGGAGCTAAGGGAAATGGTTTTTTCCCAATTTCTTGTGTAGGTTTCCCTTCTTTCGTGAACAGAGGCATCTGTTTGTATCCAAGGTTCACGTCTTGGATCTCCCCTCGTCCCTGATCAGCCTTCAAATTCCCACTGGAGATATCCGGATGACCATCTTTTTTGTAAGATGATACATCTATGTACACTGTTTTCTCCACTGTTTCTCTGGTTGGAACTGATCCTCTGGCATTCACATGACTCCTTGATACGTCGTGCAATGCATTAAACAGCTTACGTGAGGAAGCAAGCTTGTTACCATTCAAGCCCTCAACTTCATGAGCAATTGATCCCACACCTTCACGAAAAGGTGACTTTGCTGATTCAGTTCGATAAGGCGATTCGCTGCCACTTCGATAACGCCTCAACTGTGCCAATCCTGATTTATATGAATCACTGGAGTTGGAGTTTAATCTACTGTCGATCACTGGCATATCTCGGGAGAGCAAACCAGAATGGTATTTCTTCTTTTGAAGAACGGGCACAGGGCTTGCACTCTGAAATGATCCAAAGGAAAATAGGCAAGTTTTAAAAGAGGAAGCTCTGCTGTTGCTGATACTGCTAAAACATTGCAAACACAAGCTAAGGATGTGATATAAAAAAAATTACCCGCTCAAGTGGCCCACTGGTTGCTTTTCTTGTAATTTTCCGAGATTCAACAGCTTTGGGAACAGATGTTGAGCGTTTTTTTGATCTCAGTGCTGGAAGAGGATTCATGAGGCAGAAGCTGTTCTTCACACAAAACCGTGGAAGGAATCCCCAAGCTGATCTTCCAGATTTTTTTGATGGGATTTCATCTTCACTTTCTCCATCATCTGCATATGGATTAAGATGTGGTAAAGATGCTGAGGCATTTGGCAAGGGTGCTATGGCCCTAGAAACACTCTTCTTTACTGGATCCTGTGCTTCCACTACAGCTGCCTTGGCCTCTCGAAGAAACCTTTTCATCATAATGCTTCTCGTTTGTGTGTCAACACTACAAGGCTCAGATGGCATAACAGAGAAACCATGATCCGCATTGTCACCTAGGAGCCCTGATTCTAGAGAAGATAGCTCATCCAGAGCATCAGAGTATGCATCTCCGCTTTGGGAACCATTTTCTTCAGGACAATTCAAGCTCTCATTTAACTTCTCTACAAGCATAGCATGTTCACTAAAGGAAAAGGCTTCAATCTGGGGCTTGTAAATATTATAATCAGGAACACCTTCACCAGAAGTGAATCGACCTATTCTGCTAGCAGAGGTAGGCCTTGGAAGTTCTCCTGAGCGATGACGCCTAAAGGCATCCAATGATCTAGCTAGAGAAAGTCTAGAATTGCGTTGCTCTTGGCTACCAAAATCATCCTTGGGCCTTCCAGGGCTATGTTCCCAGTGAAATGGTATGCCATCTGGTTTAATCACCATCTCTGATCGCCGTCCGGATCCATTGGATTTGCAAGATTGCTGCTTCATATCTAGGTTCTTCTGAACCACATTCCCTTTCAGATTCTCAGAGGATTTCAAAGGCGATGCGTATCTCCTTACAGACATCAATGGGGCATGCAGATTTAGTTTCCTTTTCTCCATATCGAAGTTGAGACCTTAAAGTTTGTGCTTCACTTCCTAGAGGGATTGAACAGCAAACTAACAGATAAAAATGGACACCCTGAGAGTGCAATCAAAACAGCCAATCCAATCATGGAGAAAAACAAGAAATACATGATACATTTCAATCTTACACAAGTATTCAGAAATGCACACTACTAACCTTACGAGAATGCCGCTTTACAGACTTGGGGCAGTGACAACGGAGCTGATAGGAGAGTCTCTATCTGTTCGTTTGTGTAATAAAGAAAAGGGCAGGCCGCTCATTACATCTCAGGAATCAAGACATACCAAATCTGATTAAATAATTCGACAAATCTGCCAACATATCTCATGAAAATGACTAAATTCACGGCTACCCGCTATCAAAAGAAAAGGCAACTGCAATCCATCAAGAGTGGAATAAAAGGAAATCCATATAAGGTGACTAGCAAGTAACCTCTGCAAAACCAAATCCCAGAAAAATCACCCCCCAGTAAAGCAAACCCACTGAGTAACTTCAGCAGTAAAATACAGCCCACTGCAAACAATGTATAACAAGTGAAGCAAGCACGTCACCGGAAGGAAGTTATTTCGTGGGTTTCAGCAAGGAAGCAAAACAAAACGAGAACACGAAGGCAGAGAGAGATTCCCGGGTCTGAGGCGTAGGTGGGGAGCAGGACCAGAGCTGCAGCAGCAGCACTGCAGCGGTAATTAAACTGACCGAAAGCAGATGCAATTAGCAACGTGGTGGGGGCGGGAATCACAAAAGTGAAGTCACAGGGACGAGCTGCAGTGCAGTAAAGAGTAAAACAGGTAACTTCCTTCCTAACATATCGCCCTTCTCCTTTTTTTTTAAAAAAAATATTTTAATTTACAAAAATTAATTGAATAAAATACTAAATAAATATCTAGAAATTAAAAAAACGATGGGCACTTTTGTAAAATAGGTTTTGTGTAGGGGTAGTTTTGTAAACAACGGGATTTAGTGGCATGACTAAAAAATGAAGAGGAGTTTTGCGATTGATTCCCAGACAGGGAGGGGGAGGCGCGACGTTGAAAGTGCAGCGGCAGTTAAAGAAGCCCACCCGCAGCGGTCATGCCTCATAATGACTTGTCCTCGCCCACCCACCTAACGCTCGTACTGTCCAGTCCCAGTCCACCTCCACGTCATACCAGTTACCAGTTACCAGTTACCTCTCCCCTCACCACACCTCCAAATAAATGAGCCGCCAACCCCGCTCTGGGCAGACAAACACAATGGCATGCCTTCCTCAATGATTAGGAGCAAAATGTTTTATTGCCTCAACAGCCCCCCTGATTGTGCAGGTTTCAGAAACACAACTTCAATATTTGACTGACCATCGGGAAACTCTTTCAGTTCCTGGAGGAAAGGGCATCATGGTCACCGGAGAAATAGACCACGCCCCATCCCGCAGCCCAAAGGATGATGATATCTACAGAAGGATCACAGGCCAAGGGCCTCAAGCATGATGGCATTTTGAGCATGCATACGGTTCTCGGCCTGTGGAAAGACGATGGAGTTTGGTGCTTCCACGACACCGTTGGTGACCTCAACACCTCTTTCAGCAGGTAAGCAGTGCATGAAATACGCGTTTTCACCAGCAATTTTCATCAGTTCTTCATCCACCTACAAATTGGGACCAATCAGGAGGTGCATATGATAGAAAAAGCTTGCTGATTTCCTGATACATTTCGCGGGATCATAGTAAATTTCGAAACTGTAACATTTACTGAAATCAGCGATTGGAAATATTAACAGCTTTTGTGTAAGATTAGCCCTGTTGTTTGATTTGTTTTGTTTTGTGTGCCGTTGCTAACAAACAATTATAAGAAATTGCAAGTACCTGAAAACCTTGAAAAGCTTTCCTTCTGTATTCAGCTTCTTCCTTCTGTCCCATGCTCGCCCAAACATCTGAATAGACAATGTCAGCGCCCTTTAAAGCTTCTTTTGGATCGTTTGTAATTTCTATTTTACTTATCCCTGCTTCGATTGCTTTCTTAGTTGTACTCGCATCAGGTTCAAATCCACTGGGGCAGGCACAAACAAAATGAAGTGGAACCACACTTGCTAACATCAACCAAGAATGCACAATGTTGTTCCCATCTCCAACATATACTACCTGAAAGTTTCCAAAAACGAAACCTAACCATTTGCTGATATGAAACTGAATGGAGGGTGAGTCGTCATTCGAAATGACTTCTTTGGTGCTAACCTTTGCGCCTTCTAGATAACCCAAATGCTCAATAATTGTGAGTGCATCCGCCATAATTTGACATGGGTGGTTGTAGTCAGTCAAACCATTGATGACAGGTACAGAGGAATACTTTGCTAAGTCTAAGATATCCTGCAAACTCACAAAAACACAGATAACTACATAGGTAACACAGAAAGGCCCGTATTCTGATGCGAGGGAAAATGAAGATAAAAAGTCTGTATGCTGCACGTCAGTATCATTCATTAACATGCTGTATTCTACATATGCACACTCATGACAAAGGTGACAAGTTCTATACCTGATGTGCAAACACACGGGCCATAATGATATCATTATAGCGAGACAGGACCCGAGCAACGTCACGAGTTTCCTCCCGCTTGCCCATCTGGATATCGTTGGGACCAAGGTAGATGGCATGCCCTCCAAGCAAGTAAAAGCCCGTTTCAAATGAAACCCTTGTCCTCATAGATGGCTTAGCAAAAATCATGGCCATCGTTTTCCCTTTAAAAGGGAGAAAACTTCTGTCTCCTGATTTAATCACGGCCTTGACCTCCTTGGCCCGATCAAGTATCCTTAAGATGGTGGCCTTATCAAAATCACTGATATGAATAAAATCCTTCAAACCTGCTTTCTCTGGAAATGCAAGTTGTGAGCAACCTTGACATGCATGCAAAACTTGTAGATTCACCCAAAATCACAGTATAAAATTGAAACAGGCAGATATCTTATTCACATAGTTGCAATCTCCTTTTATATATTAGCCTCCATCGCGAGAGGTCGCATTTTCAGTGAATCGAGAAGCATACAACTTCAGATCCAACTCTATAGTTAAAATGCTCAAATTTTACCTTTCTTGAGATCAAAATGCGATGGTCCGGAGCTGACAACTTGGCACAAAATTTGGCGTCGGGATGTTGGAGGTGGTGAATAGATGGGTGACAGTCGTCCAAAGCCTTCACGGGAGAGCGAAATAGAAGAAAAAGATGAGAGCGAGGCGGATTCCGGTGAGAAGAGGTGGGAAGTTACGGTGGCCGCCATGGATTCGAATTCTGTACTCGACGACTGTGTCAAGCGACCAAAATAGTTGTCCTTACCTGGAACTGGAAACTGCAACGCCCTTTTTTCACGCTTCATGGGCCTCCTCCGCTGGGCTTTTTATGGGCCGAAATGGCTCATTTGGCTCTTTTTTTCCTCCACTCCAGTGAACACACACAAGTGAAAGGATCTTTTAACCTTTTCAACTGCAAACTCCGCCGCTGCCGGATCGCTCGTCTCCTCGAGCTCGCTAGATGACGAAGTTCAGGAAGCTGAATCGGCATACTGCCCACAGAATTTCCATGCTTAGGTAACGGAATTTTGTTATCCAAGAAATAGTTTTCCTTGTTCAGAATATGTTCATAGATATCCGACTACTGTATGTACAGGACCCTGGTTTCTCAATTGGTGAAACACGAGCGTGTCGAAACCACCGTTGCCAAGGTGAGTTCGTCGCCATCAATTTTTTCACATTTGTCTAGGGTTTTAGGGGTTTTTTCTTGATCATAGCGTTCCTGTGTTTACTTTGGTCGATTATCTGTGCTACGAATTCGCTGTTTTCTGAATGGGTTATGTCTGTTCCACGTTATTTGAAAGCGTGTTGTGTATCACAACTTCCTGATATGTGGCGATGTGCATGGGCTTGAGTAAATTCATAGTGGATTTGCTGCTTTTCCATATGCATATTGTTCTTTGCACGTTGTCTATGATACTACTCTTGTACTGTGTTTCATGAGCCAGTGCATGGAAGTAGCAACTTCAAAGACTGAGTGGTTCTTATTTTGTTATATTTCATCTTTAGCATTACATGACTAGGAATAGTCCTTGTGATGGTCCATTTACTTCCGGTGAAAATTAAAGTTCACATTCTTGTAGGACATCTAACTTCCTCCTGTCTTTCTGATGTGCTGAAGTTTGGTTTGTTCTATTGTTCTCTGGTGATTTTTAAGGCCAAGGAAGTTCGTAGACTTGCAGATAATATGGTGCAACTTGGTAAAGAGGTATGTACGTTCACTAGATTCCTGTCCCCATCTTTTTTAGGTATGTGTAATCTGTGATTGCCATATTTCTAAACTTCATCCATGACCTGAGGTTTGAGCTAGTCAACTGTAGGTATGTACCTGAAATCTGCATTTATGTAGCCATTTGTTGGTATTCGTTTTACTGTGCAATTTCTGTATGAGGCATTGTTTTAAGCCTAGAGATTGCAATATAGCAAAGGGTATGAATGGATTTTTGGTTCCACCCTGCAGGGCACCCTATGTGCTGCAAGGCAAGCTGCTGCTTTTGTTCGTGGGGATGATGTACTTCACAAATTATTCACCGAACTGGCATATAGATACAAGTAAAAAACCAGAACACCTGAATTTATAAGATTCTTATATAGGTGTGACTGTTGTTGACGGTATGCTTCTGCATAATTTTGTTGATACCAGAGATAGAGCTGGGGGATACACCAGGTTGCTAAGAACCCGATTCCGAGTCGGTGATGCTGCCCCCTTGGCATACATTGAGTATGGATACATTGAAGTAGAATTAGTCCGAATTCCCCTAGCGCTCACTCACCATAGATTGCCTCACGCTGCAGGTTCATTGACAGGGAGAATGAACTCAGGCAATCCAAGCCAGCGGTCCCACAACCACCTCAAAGAGTCCCTTTAGATCCCTGGGCCAGATCGCGCCTCACCAGACAATTTGCATCACCCAAGCAGCCCAAGGCTTCCTCCGAGCCCGAGGATTGAGTTTTTGGTGTATTCATTGAAAAAAGAGCGCAAGACCTTCTTTTTGTTTGTGGTACAAATACAACAAAAAAAAAAAAAAAAACTTTTGAAATTTGAAGGGCGAAAAGAAAGCAACATTGATGAAATATTTTGTATTACTACAAAAAATAAATAAATATTTCTTTTATAAGAAAAGCATGAGCTTCAAAAATGTCAGTCTACGAATGCATTGAACTGAGTAGCTTAAGGGCGAGTTCTTCTTGCTCTGCAACTGTAATCAGATCATGACGAAGAATCTGGTTGTTGGCATCTTCGTTGATCTTTGGTTTCTTCTTCTCATGAGCCAATTCGCGTACGGTTTCCGGCTCCGCCGTATCGTCACCCCTCCTCTTCTTCAGCTTTATCTTCTGTTTGATGCGCTTCTCCCTCATGCGCTGCCGGTCCAATGCTTTATCCTCCTTGTCAATGAGCTTCATCTCTTCCCTCAGTTTAGAGTACCTTTCGCTCACTGGAAACCAAAAGTCAGAGATGAGACACAACCACCTCACAGCATAGCAGACATGAAACTGTATCTAAGTTGGAAGACAACTAACCAAAATTTAAGGAAGAAAAAAACTACTTGTGTACTCAAAATCAATCCAAAACATGCAGAGTAAACTTTTCTTGAATTTAATCAACAGGAAGGTGATTCCACATCTCTATTGAAAGAAAGACTTTCGAATTACTCATTTGCAAGAGTATCTGTTTTTACTTTTGTTTCAGAACTCGCTTTCTTTAATTGTGAAAATTAGTTCCTATAATGAATGGAATCTTGAGCTTATGATTTATACTTCACATTCGGGACCAACCACCAGAAAAAATTAAGTGAGGAATCAACAGAAGCTTACCCTTCTCCATATCCAGCTTCACTGTATCTGGATCAGAATTCACTTCAGATAGCCTTGCAAGAGGGTTCAAGGTATTGCCCTCATCATCAAATACAACTCGTGTGCCAGCAGGCCTATTTACGTTTATCTTCAACTTTTTCTTCTTCCCAATTCTGGTGGTTGTCCTGCCCAAAAGACCATATACTTAGAAAATTAGTTAAAAACAATTTTGCAGCATCATGACACACGTAACTGGAAAAAGAGAACAGAAATATACGTACAAATTATCTCCTCGGTGATTTGCTTCTTCTGTCTCGGCATAGTCACAGGCTTTTTCCTGAAAGAATGAGTCATCATGCTGATCATCCTTCCTCCGGAAAACATCATCCACTTCCAATCCGGCTTCCTCGTGCATTCCATTTTCAAGATTCTCCCTCGATGATTCAAAAGGCATCTGATCAGCATTACGTTTTAGTGAGTCTTCCAATGTTTTTTTCGCCATAACTTTATGCTTAAGGAACCGGATTTTGGGAATCAAAGGAAGGCCCAATGACTCAGAAAACTTCTCAATTGGAAGTTTTGTGACATCAAAAACGTCTTTGTCACGCTGCTTGTGAATTGACTTCAAGTAAGTGATAAAAGCTCTCTGGGCCAGAGCTTGTAGGTCAGGGTACTTCACTAGCAGATCGGCCAACAGTCTTGAGACAGGTTGCAATCGCGTTTGATTTGCCTGCAAAACGTCATCAACTTAGTAGCTCCCTAACATGACTACTTGTAAAGCAAGATCAATTATTATTTTTAATATGCATACACAAAGAGCTGCGTCCAGAAATCCATTGAAAGTCATACCTTTGAAAGACGAATAGGAATCTTCCTTTCTTGCAACCTCTCAAGCATCTTTTCCTCTGAGGGAGCAAGGAATAAAATAGATTTTCCACCGGAATAGTAACGAGCAGTACGC
The DNA here is from genome assembly GCA_002189035.1 of Utricularia gibba. Classification (NCBI taxonomy): domain Eukaryota; kingdom Viridiplantae; phylum Streptophyta; class Magnoliopsida; order Lamiales; family Lentibulariaceae; genus Utricularia; species Utricularia gibba. Next base: position 5,426,555 of record NEEC01000002.1, on the reverse strand, counting down.
CCAACTCTGTGTATATAAGAAGCAACATCATCAGGGCAATCCACCTGAAATACCACAAGAACGAAAATGAATAAATCAGAATCCATAACTTGAGAAAGAAGGATCGAAGTTAAGCATTTGATAAAATGAAACAGATGGTAACCTGGACTACCCAATCCACTGCCTTTTGAAATCAAGCCCTCGAGATGCAACATCAGTTGAAAATAGGACAGACACAGTGTCACAGAATTGTTCATATATTACCAAACGCTTCTCTTGATTCATCCGGCCATGCAGGCATTTCAATGGAATTCCAGGATGTAGTTTCTTGAAAGCTTCAAACACATATTTTACCTGTCATGTGCAGATATCAAATCGTAGGTCAATTACTGCATACCTGTAAGCACTAAAGCAAATAAATGATGGGGGTACAGCAGAAAGTGAATACTAGAAAATAGTAGAGTAAATGACCACAAGGCGAATTGACCCAATTGGACCATATGACCACAATAGATACATGAAATAGCAATGACTAAAGAAGCATGGAAATAATGTAAAGAGGGGCAGCAAGAGGCACACCAAGCAAAGTTTTTCATGAAAATTAAACTTAAGGAAAATTATAGTTCATATGGCCGTGACCCAAAAAAAAAAACACCTGTTTACAGGTTGAAAGGAACACCAAAATTCTTGAACTGAGGTTTTTCTTAATGAAACTCCACAAAATATCTAGCTTTTGATCCAGAGGAACAATCAAAGCTTTCTGCTCCAAATGGTCTGGAGTGGCAGTGGGTGCCTCCTCGTGCACACTGATATATTCTTGGTCCTTCAAGCCCAGCCTTGCAAGATCTTCAATCGACTTTGTTTGGGTGGCAGAGAATAAAAGGGTCTGTCGTCTCTTTGGAAGTTGAGAGATGATGGCATTTAATGTGTCCTTGAATCCTAAATCAAGGAGACGATCTGCCTCATCAAGAACTAGTATCTGCTCGCTTCCCAAAATGAAAAAAAGTGACTAGCCATTTCATCATGGAATCCAAGATCAACCAAAATTCTCAAACAATATATAGACATGACTATGTGGATAACTATTAAAATAATAAACTGAACGTAAATAAGAACTTGTATATGTGAAGATCCTTTGTAGTCAGAGCTTACCAGAAAAGCTAAGAAAACAACAGAATTAATGAATCATACATGATATTTGGAGAACGAAAATCCTTAAAAAACAAACTACTGAAGTGCAAGAAACCACGTGGATCTTAAAAATGCCGCACTATGAAACAGTTAGGCATCAAATAACTAGACACAGAAGCAAACAATCACACCTGAAGCTGCGAACAGTCAAAATTCGGTGTCTCATCCATGTGCTGAAGAAGCCTTCCAGGAGTACTGACTAAAATATTCAAATGATTCACATGCTCTTTCTCAGTGTCAACGCCTTTTCGACCACCTATCATAAGTCCAGCACTAAAACCATGGTACTTCCCAACACCTTTTAATACTCCAAAAAGCTGGCTTGCAAGTTCCCGAGTGGGAGACAATATGATACAACCAACCCCGTCCTCAGGGCCCCATCTAGCACGATAAAGCTTCTCCAAAACCTGAAAACCTCTTCAGTTAACATTTCTAAAATCCCACGAGAATCAATAGATGTATAAGTGCATGTGGAACCTAAATTTATCATTTCATAAGTAATTAATTCATTGCAGCTCAAAAGAGCAAAGTATTTTTTCTTCGACCAGACCAATAACTACACTTCCAAGAAACCTATCGGATATGATGCATAAAGATGAGCAAAGCGTACTAAATTGTAAACTAACCGGTAAAATAAAAGCAAGTGTCTTCCCAGAGCCGGTTTTAGCAGCACCAAGCACATCACGGCCGCAAAGAGCATGTGGCAGGGAGGCCCTCTGTATATCTGTCATTTTTACATACTTCTCGGAGGTTAAACCTTTTTTTGTCTTAATAGACAGTGGTAACTGCTGGAATCTGTCGGCACCAGCATATTGTGAGAAGGATCCGCTGGGCAACAAGCCAACCGGTGACTTCTCTGGCAATGAGGGAAACAACAGGGGATTTGAGCCCGGGCTGGGCTTCCCTGAATTAATCCATGATTCCAGCAGTTCAATCTCCCGGACCTCTGAGTCGCGATGCTGAAGTTTCTGCTTCTTAGATATTGGCCTCTTCATTCTGAAATTTGGTCAGGCCAGCGCTTAGGGTTTGCTTGGATGGAGTTGGTTTTAGGAACAATCTATATAATGGAAAAAAAATCCCTCAGAAATGACCAAACAGCCAAGACAACCCCAAAGGTCCCATTTAGTAAATGGCATTTACAAAGAATATGAATATAAGAACCAAGCCACCAGAAAGACAAAACAACATTGCAATTAAAAGATGAAAAATAAGGGAATTCAAAGTGTGTAATTCAGATAATAACTTCTCGACGCCATTTTTCCACTAACCAGTTTACTTTACAAAAAAAAAAAAAAAAAAGAAATTGCAGTATTGTCACCCGTTAAGCGTAAACGAGGTCCATAACCATCGAAACCAACTTCTACATCCAATTCCATCCGAAAGATAAAACATTGAACCTATACTCTCGCATTAAACGTGCATCCGGGCAATATATAAATAACAACCTAATCATAACCTAAAAATTAGCGCATGATATTCTAACCAGAAGTCGAATGGATTAGGATTAAGCAGAAATCTGATTCCAACAATAAATTCTAGAGGTACCCAGCATCTCAATCGAAACCCGACACTCAAAACAGCAAATGGCAAAGAATCGGCGCTGGAAAAATGAAGGCGGAAATCAAGGCACCACGGCCAGCGCCAAATTACAGATGGAAAAGAGACGAGAAAACTTACGTGTTCCGAGTGCCGTTCCTCAGAGGCCAGTCTAGGGTTGTTCCTCACAAAAAATTACAGGCGGGTTTTGTTTTGAACGGGGTGTAGTGCGTTTGATGGGGAGGATGGCATACCATGGACTCACGAGATGTCTTATTAGGGCCGTGCTATGTTTTATAAATTTCTGAAATTAATTTTATTTAATTTTTGTATATTCTAATTCTGAAATTAATTTTAATATTATTAAATTTATTAAATCTGACATACCAAGGAAAGGAATTTATTGTAATTTTTAAATTATCACTTTTATTTGTCTTTTTTTCTTTATTTATATTTAATAGTACGAAAATAAACTTAATAACTAAAAAAACCCATGACATTTTTTTAAGAAGAATGCGAAAAGAAATTGAAAAAGATAAACAATAATAAATTATTTCAAAAGAAATATTTAATTATCAAGATAAAAAATAAAAAGATCAAGTTATTCTGAAGTTTATGTATATGATGTGTTTTATATTCAAGTATAACCTAAAAAGAGGTGTATGAAATAATTAAGTATTTCCTAAGTATCAAACAATTAAATAATATTTCCACTCCCAAGAAAATTAGAATTATTCACCCTACTAAACACATAATTTGGGGTTAGATGATAAAATGAAATTAGAGGTTTCTTGTTGTACCTGAATGTCTCCATCTTGTTCATGCTCTTTTCTATTATATTTTATTTTCTTTTCACTTTTTTATTTTATTTTTCCACATTCAAAATGTTTCCTTTTTTATGGATATCAAATTTTTTAGCATGCAAAATATCATTTGTTGTTCATACTGATTTTTTTTTCATCGGATGCAAACCCTAAAAGCAATAAACAATACTCAAATCTTCATGAAGCATGGGCTTTAATTAATGCAACATAACAAGCATATCAAAATGACTGAAAAATTAATTATGCATTTTTTTTTAAAAAAAATGTAGTTTCCAAGCTCCCTCAATGCCCATAAAAATTAATTATGGATTTTTAAAATATATTTTTTAGGCATTGCTAACAATCAATTGGAAATTATGTATTTTTTTTAAAAAATATAATTCCCAAACATTGCTGTACCTGTTAACGATGATTAGAACATACAAAATTTTTAAATACAATTTTCTAGTACCACTAACGACAATTAGCAATGTCTAAAACTTGCAATTTTTTTAAATATAATTTTCAGGCACAACCAATGATCGTTAGTGATGCTTGAAAACAAAACAAGAGATATCGGTAATAATGGCACACAGTTTTTTAAAGAAGAAAATGATATGTAATTTAATACATTGTGTTTCCATCCAAATGCTGAATTTACATTAAAAAACAAACACATATTCCTTATACTGCAGTTGTTTCCCACCTAGCAAACTTATAATTTACAAATCCTACATAAAACTATTTCCGAATAAGATGGGTTTTGATCCAAAAGTAGATGACAATCTACTGCTAAGAGAGCCAACACACTTCAAAATAGAGCATAATAGACGTAGTTTGCATGTCTTCAAATCATGAGGACTCTACTACCTCCTCCTTCGAGTTCAACCATGCTGTGTACATTGCCTCAGCATAATTGTCACGCCAAGCATCCCAAGTCGTGGAGCTTTGCACCCTTGAAATATCCTCTTTGAGGATGTCTGGGTCAGCATCCTCATTCTGATAACCCTCTGGCAGATCTTCTTCAATAGGATCGATAGGCATCTCGTTGCGAATAAAATTATGGAGCAAGCCACAGGCTAAAACTATTCGATTCTGTGTTTTCACAGAATCAAAAGAAGCATGTTACAAGATGGCCCCATCTTCCTTTCATTATACCCCATGCTCGCTCAATAATATTTCTAGCAAAAGCATGACGCATGTTAAAATATTCTTTAGCATTTTTGAGGATCTACATCCCACTCTTTCAACTGATAACGAATACCATGGTAGGGTGTCAAGAAACCTTCACAGTTGGCATATCCATTATCACACAAATAATATTGACCTACATGTCAACCCTTTGTTAATTTGACATCGCATATATAAAGATGCTGAATGTTAAGATGTACCTCTCTGTACATGAAGGCCGTCTGCTCGAGTTAGTGCACTTTGAAGCACCCTACTGTCTTCAGCGGATCCCTCCCATCCAGCAAGAACATAAATGAATTTCATATCTTTGTCACAGACACCTAGTACATTTGTTGAAAGGTTACCTTTGCGATTTCTGTACCTGGCTCTATCACATGCTTTTACTCGAGCATCAATGTATGTTCCATCCAAGGCTCCCACACAATTTTTAAAAAAGCTGAACCTAGAGGAAGTATCTCCACAAGTAGAAGGCACAGCTTTCGCTAATAGAATTTCATGTAGAGCAAGAACGGCATTGAGAACTGATTCAAAGTGCCTTGAAATTATCTTCTTTGACCTTCTAATGTCAAGTTTCTGCACTCTCGTTCTTTTTTCATGACTCAAAATGCCTAGAAACATTGCAACCATTTCACTCACTCCAACATACTTGCTAGGTCTTAGTCCCGAATAGTCCACAAGAATTTTGCACAGAAGCCCGAAGGCATCTCTGCTCAACCCAAGATTTTCCAGTGCAACACTCTTAACATCACTTACTGTACGCGAAATATGTTCTACTTGCATCGGCAGTTTTGCTCTCGTAGAGTACTTGAGTTTACTCTTACAACGTCTATCATGGTGCTTCCAAAACAAAAAGCATAGGCGATTCATCGAATACATGTACTCTGCAACAATACGTGCAACCTCAAATACAAACGCGCTTTTTTCCTCCATATCAGAAGTTGTAAGAGACTGTACAAATAAACAATTCATAAGCAGGATTAAGAAAAACAAAATTGATCCAATAACCACTCCCATCAAGATAACATAAAAATTAAACGTGCATCCATTTCCATTCGAAAGATAAAAAAAAATTGAACCTATACTCTTGCAACGCGCATCCAGACAATAAATAGATAACAGCTCAATCATAAACGCTTGAAAAACCAAAAGCAGAATGGATGAGATTAAGCAGAAATCTGATTCCAACAATGATTTCTAGAGGTACCCAACATCTCAATCGAAACTTGACACTAAAAGCAGGACCAAATTTAGAGATTTAAGAGAAAATGGCAAAGAATCACTGTAGGAATAATGGAAAATGGCAAGGAAACAACGCTGCAAATTACAGATGGAAGAGAGACGAGAAAACTTACGTGCTGCGAGTCGGATTCCTCACATACCGGTCTAGGGTTGTTCCTCATAAAAACTAACACGCGGGGTTTTGTTTTTTGAACGGTGTGCAGTGCGGGAAAATTTAACTAAAAAAACAAGAGTTCGGTTTGGACAGAATTGTCTTTTCTTAAATCAAACAAACATTAATAGCTATACAAAAAAAGATATTCCTGAAAATGTGAAAATTGAGATACTTTGCGTGTTGTAGAAGTCAAATCTGGTAAAGGTATGTTCAATTTCAAATGAAAAATAGAAAAAAAATTGATTTAATTGTTATTTATAAATAAAATAAGGCTTGATTTTTAAATTATATGTTTGATTTAAAATTATTTAAACGAATGTGATTTGATATTTTACTAAAAATATGGAAAAATAATTACTTAGCATGATATTTCAACAATATCAGATCTCTGATAATTTAATCCAACAATAAATAATATATTTCATACTTGAAATTGCCTATAAAACATTTCTCTAAAATCCTTACAATTATCGAATACCAAAGATAATGTAAATTCACAAGTGAAACATAATCAAGGTGACAGCCAAAGGAAGTGCAAAATCAATTCACGGGGTTCCATTAAATTCAGGGAAATGAAAATTCTCTTCAATCATCAAGCGCAGCAGTGACTGGAACTAGAAGAGAGTGCAACGAGTATAAAGCCCAAAGGAAATCTAGATTGTTATGTCAAAAGCTCTTGCAGATTAATTTCCCATGCAGATGCTAGCTGAACCAGCACTTGATCTGAAGCTGGTCCTTCCCAGTCCTCAGGAAGCTCAACTGAAGAAGATGAATCATGCAAATTCAGCAAAATGTCCCTTTTGATTTCCATGGGGATGCCAAATGCATCAGGGCCATTTTCAATCGCAATATCCGCAAGCTGAGAGAAATGAACAAAATAAACAGAATGTCAAAAGGTAACATGCAAGCACATTGAAAAGAACTGCATCACATACCTGTTGGGCCCAACTCAGACATGTATCAAAGAAATTCTGGTCCATGAGTAATTGTGAAATAGCACCCACCACTTCACTTGCTATCTCATGCGAGAGCTGATCCATAACAGGTCCTGATCTGTCCATAAGTTTTACAAGCAGTGCATCATCTCCAGTTGACAAGACCTCAGCAAAAGCAGCATCAAGATCACCAGCATGTAGTGCGTCCATAGCATTGCTCCAAGCATTCCAAACTGGGTTCCGATCTTGAATGGATCCATCATCCCCTAGTGCTTCAGCTGTCATTTCAGGGATCCCCACACGTGCACCTCGACTTACGCCATTTTCTTCACCAGCAACTCGGATGGCTTCCAAGGTTGCTTCATCTTTAGACGCTTGCCATACGCTTCTTGCAGAAGGTCCCTCGCCAAACCTGATTGGCCCTCCTCCCTTTTCACATGCTCTTTTGCTGCCAGCATGGTCAGCCTCATTCTCTGGGTCGCCAGACCTGATATCTACAAGAGCACCATCTCTCCTTGAGCCTGTAGTTCCATTTCTACCATATGCATGGAAATTCCAAGAGTTCGATGCATCAGGCCTCCAACAAGGTCCCCTAGGGAACCTCTCACCAAAGTTGATGCGGGTATCACTGCCTCTTCCGAACTTGGAACTGGGAAAATCAGGAAAGCAATTATACCTGCCGTGGTACCTACTAGAAGATCCATCAACACCAGCCAAAGAACAGCTGCCACCTCTCTTACTAGATGAGACAGATAAATCTCGTACCATCTCTTCGACAACTCTCTCAAGCCCACGCACTCGGTTTTCTAAGGTCACCATACTATCATGAGACCCACCCATATAGTCCTGAAAAATGAACCAATCCATCAATTAAAAAGATTCAAGTATCAAGAAGCAGTGTAAGAAAATAGCAATGGTCACCTGCAGCATATTCATGAGATGAGCCTGTTGTCTCTCAAGTAGAGATAATTGTCTCTGGATGGCTAAGCCATATCCTTTGTTATTCACATATTCTTCAGACTGACTTGTGCTTCTAGAAAAATCTTTATAAACAGTTGCTGGCTCCTTATTACCATAATCAGCATGATCACCAGAAGTTCTTGTATTGGTGCTGTCATGTCCTGTTTTATGGGGTTCATCAAAAGCATCGGCGCTAAAGCTAGTACTCTCATTTTGAGCTGCACTGGATCCTGACCCTTTCAGCACTTCAGAACTCAAGGCATTTGCCCCTCGACGGGGAAGAATCACTTCAACGGGCAAATCATCTGAAACTCTAGTTTCTAGTTTTTGAAAAAACTCGGGGTTCAATTCTCTGTCACTTAAAGTGGGTGCTTTCTTCTTTAGTATCCCAAAAGCCTTGTCCAAAATATTGTTACCCTTGCCACTAAAGCAGGGATCTGAAGGTGAGAGTGCACAAGCTGAACTCTTCATATGCTTGTCATTTTCTCCATCACAAAAATTTGGAAGATCCTTTCTATATGATGAATCAGCAGACACAGAAGTATTGCCATCTTCAAAAGGGGGTGCGGTTGATGTCAGATGAGGGAGTTAACAGAGCATTGAAAAACTGTAGTTTGGAATTGAAATGATAAATATTTCGATTAAACCCACCTCGAGAAGAACATTTATGTTCATCAGAAGAACCTTCTGCCTTTCCAGCAATTTTCTTCCAGAGATGCAAAGCTTCACACATAGCATCCCGAACGGGTTTTATCTAGAAAAATGCATGTTGACATAAAGCTCCTTAATTCAACAACATAGGTCAATATCATGGGAATCACATATAAAACTTGATTTTGGATGCTACCTTGTCAAAGCGGCACGCCTCAAGAACTTTCAAAGTGGAAGCAGCTGCTTCTTCAGTTATGGTGGTTGTTTTTAATCCTAAAACAATTAGTGTCTCAGCTGCTGCCTTTCGAGTTGCCCAATCTGAACTATTAAGACACGCATGGATACTCTGCTGCAGCGGTTCAAAGCTTTGGGGTGTGACTGCTCCTACCTGCGTCAGTTCAACAACTCACTTAAATCCAATCAACCATACGAAAAGGCACAGGAAGAAAAATATATCCCTCGTGTAAAACCTAAATCTCGTTTGGTCACCATACTGCATAGCAATCCTCAAGCATTCAGCTGAAATTAACACTGATTCCAAAGGTACTAAAACCAGGAGTCAAATTAAACCATTTGGAAAGAGATTTAAAAAAACCACAATGGCCTTTAGATATCCATTGAAAATAACGTGATATCCAAAGAAGTGTTTGAACCCAACCTGTGACAAGCTCGATACAACTTGCAAAAGCGAAGCCTTGGCCATGTAATTGGGACTATTCAAGTACTTGCATACCCTCGGAAGAAGCTTCTGAAAAGTATGCAAGGGAGGGTCGGCAGCACATTCAACCAATTTAGCTAAACCCAAAGCCGCCCCACCTTGAGCGGCTTTGTTGTTCTCACTCATAGCCTCTAATAAAGGCTTAACGAATAGAGAAACCAAACTGTCTCCCCCAGAAGCGTCCTTCAAGTATAGTCCCGAAAGCGAGCCAATAGCATCGACGCACGCATCGCGGACCTGGGAATCAGTATCCCTAAGTCTCTTGACAATTTGGGCAATAATTTTTGTGAGATGGGCGGCGGCAGTGTCAATGTGGGCAGTACACAGCAATGCGAACAAGCGGAGGCCCTCTTTCTTGACGGCGGGCTTAGGGTCATTGACGGCGTCGTAGAGGCTGTTGAGAAACATTGAGACGCCATCGCTTGTGAGGGACTGCACGATCTTCTCCAGGTCCTCGACGGCAATCTGATGAGTGTCTCTGTCGGCGAGTTTCGACAGAGAATTGAGGATTTTCTGCTTTAGCTCGACGGTGGCCAGGTGAGATGAGAGTGAAGAAGACGGCGATGAAATGGAGGAAGCGCGGGATGAGGAGGAAGGAGGCTTTATCGATTTCCCTGATTTCTTAGAACTCATTGCGCAATCCACACAACTGAACTTGAGTCTGAACAACCAGTGCGATAACCCCAGAGGGAATCAAATCAAGCAGATTCTCTCAGAATCGCAACCAACTCAAAATGCAAGAAAGTAGAGAGAGGGAAGAAGGGAAGGGAATACAAATTGAGATCTCGATAAGCCAATTTCAATTTATAAACAAAATACATTAAAAACAAGAAAAACAGCTCCAATCAAGTGTCATGTAAGAAGACAAGAGAAGCTGGGTCGGGGGTGACTCTATCTGCTAGAGGATTCAAAGAATGGAGCCATGTGCATGGGCTAATTTAGTGGGTCAGATCGTGCAATTTGATGTCCAGTAGAATGTAGTAGATTATGAGATTAGCTACAATAATCATGTAAATTTTGCACAATGTTTTTATTTATGAAAGTTTTTTGATAAAAACTTTTAAAGATAAATGTATTTAATTTAAATTAATTTAAAAATTAATGACCTTATGAGGAGATAAACAAAAAATGAAAAAAAAACATAAATCATAAGATTTGAATATCCGAAACAAACGATATTACATAAGAGATATTTATAAATCTGGCCACTCTCTCTCTACTATATGAAAAATCTGGTCACTCTATATTGTGTGAGAGCATCTATGACCAGATTTCTAAAAAGCCGAATCGTTACACCACAAGTCTTGAAGAAAGTTCCTCAAACAACTCTGACCCTGTAACAAGTTTAAAAAGTGCAATTGTAATTCTGATCATATTGTTTTTACTTTCTTACCATAATTGTTTATCCTATTATTTTTATTGATAATTGTTTTTTGTAAAATGTGTAATAATTACACAACTATTGTGTATTTATTACATAATAGAAATAATCAAATGAATTAGACAAGATTGAGTTGAACTAAATCTAAAATCAATTCAAAAGAGATAATTAGATTCAAAACCGATCCAAAACCAAACAAAAATTCTTAAATGAAAACCGTAACAAATTCGAAAAATATGATTGAAACAATATCCAAATCTAATAATCTGATTTTTTTTTACTGAGTAATTATGAAATATCAAAAACAAAAGAAAAATGTATTCTATCATTAAAGTAATCTTTACATTGGTTAAAAAAATCATTTTTTTATTATTATTGATTTGATGTAAAAAAATAATTAAAATCTAAAATTAATAATTGATTTATTTTTTATATTTATTAATTCAAAAAAATATTTAAAAATATTTTTTATCACAATAATTAAATATTTATTTATATATTAATATAATTAAAACATAAATGGATCAATTCTCTATTAATCAAAAATTGATCCCAAACTAATTTGAATCATAGAATTTAAATCCAAATGCAATTCAAATAACAAATTGTATAAACTATATATGATTCAACCGAGTGGATTGGACCGGATAATCCAACTCATCCCTCTGATTTCCATTCTTACGAAAAATAGTATTTTCATTCTTATTATTTAAAAATTACATATAATTAATTTTTTTATTATTTCAAAATTAGACAAAAACGGTTACTACTATTTTCAATGTGGATGGGGGGCGGGCACTAGACCTAGGCATGGATACGGGTCAACTCGGGTTAGGCACGAGTCGACCCGTATAACATGGGTATAAGTTACTCGTACTCATGAAAAACAAGTACGAATCAAGTCGGTGATTTTTAATTCGACGAGTTACTCGATTAATTCGTGAAAAAATGAATGATTTGTACTCCAGATTATTCATTTCTTAATTTAGATTTTATATATTTTTTATTTAATATTAATAATTTGATACTAATTAATTTTACTTATATTATATAATGCTAGTCTCAAATATCATAAAAGATGAAGAAAAACTTTATTACATTTTTTGAAATCGAATATTTAATAATTAAATAGATCATATACAAATAAAAACATTACTATATAACAAAACAGTAACTGAAAAATAAAATAATTATTTAAAAAAATAAGATAAGATGCGAGTTGACGAGTCCATACTCGAGGCAACTCGATGAGTCGATGGGTAGCAAGTCAACTCGAGTACGATACAAGTTGGGGATCAAAACCTGTAAACTCGTCGACTCTTGAACCGGTAATAGAGGCATGACTCAACGAGTCCGACTCATTATTCTGCAAGTTGCGACCCGTGCCCAGGTCTAGCGGGCACTCAGCCGATGGGTAGGAGTTGGGCGTGTGGCGGGCGGGCAGATAGGTGTGCGGCGGTGGATAATGATAATAAATTATACTGGGGAAAATTAAAATTTTAAATTGAGAATTGAAATTTAATTATAATTGAAACCAGCGACAATCATTTTTGTTCCGTTTTACAAATAGCAAGGAATCGATTATACATAATTGCGTAAATGAAAATAATGTTTTATGAATCAATTATATTATTTTAGTTAAACAGTATAAATTATATATACAATTATCTCGTAATTTATTAATTGAAAAAATTAATAGCATAAATTTCAAGTTTTTAATGTCCCATCTGGAACAATGTTACTTCATGATAACATCATAAGTCTTGTCCGATGACATGCATTTGTTCGAATATTTATCATTTGGCTCAGCATCGTAGAAAGCTCTTGTGGAAGGGCAGTGGCATTCATGGGACGCAGGCGTTTGCTATTCCGCCAAGCTCTTCCATGAAGGAAACACAAATTCTGCAAGGTCATCCTCTTTTTCATCATTTTTTCAACACACTGTGTTTCCACATTGTTGGATCCTCCTTTCTCACTCGCCATGGCAACATGAACTGCAACTTTGGGGCGCCATTGGAAGGGTTTTGCGTTGGTGGATTGACTTTGGGTAGTTGCACAGAGCCTGGAGTTTTCACGCTTCCACATTGTTGGAGTTTTCTAAATTCTGTTGGAATAATGTGTATTGGAGAAGAGATACTCTATTCCACATTGCTATTTGAATATGTGTTCAACTAGTTTATATAGGGAGTTAAACCAATACTTATGATGGGTTTGAAAGTAAATTGGGCCTCACGCGCATGTAAGGTCTTAATTTGTTAGATCGGGTTGGGCTCCTGAAGAGACCCAAAACCCGAGCCCACGTTTTGCTCCGTTTTTTTGTCTCGAGCCCATTAGGATTAACGTATATATTCGACTGATTTTTGAGACCGAAAAGATCAGTTCTCGAAAGTCCTATTGAATCCTAAGGGATCGTGAAATCCTTTAGAACATCATGTTTACATGCGTGAGGTCTTTTTTCTGTGTGTTCGATTTACAACAGATTCATGCGTGTGATTGAACTTAGAGGGACTTTGGATAAAAATATAGTAACAAAACATTGGCATTTTGAGCCCTTACGAGTTTCTAGGTAGTCTGAGTTGGAGAAGGGGATGTGCAGTAGCTTGCTAAATGCGAAGAGAACAGTAGTAGCCTATGATTCCCGGTCCCAAATTCCATGATTTATCAACCCTGGCCTTAGTTTTCACGAAGCATTCTGATTTCGGTCTACCAGAGCTCGAATCCTAAGAACCCTAATATTAGCCTTCACATTATCCCAAGCAGGTTTGCCAAAGACACTGTTTTGCTACCTTTGTTTACCAGATCATGTGGGCAAGGCGTATACAAAATGTATGCAACCAAGAGACCGAGCAAGCAAGCTATGCATGGAAAGAAAACTGACTGGTTCAGAAGAAGGACCGTTTGAGTGGAAGCCTCCCGAGTGCCCTCATCAAAGTTCCCTTATGCAGTATCTGTGCAACTTGAGTGCCTCTCTGGGCTTCAGCACGAGCTCTTCTTTCCTCTGCTTTTCTACGAGCTTTTGCAATCTCGTTATGCATTTTTTCTTCAGCTTTCGCTCTCTTGTCCTCCAGCTTCCTCTGCCATTTTCAGAAGACACGCAAATCAGAATGTCGCTTTAATTTCTCTCATTCAGTTACCCTAGATAAATTAATAGATATTTTTGAAAATAATAAAAAGGAATGATGACCTGGAATTTCTTCATCTTTGAGGTGGCTTTGTCAATTTGATCATCTTCCCATCCCTTGATGATGGCCTGTTCACACCTGAACCTGTTATTGATCTTGGAGACCTTGGAATTCTCCCACGCCTTTATCCTCCCTTCAATCTCCCCCCTCTTCGCCAACTCCACCACCGCTTCCCCGCCGCGCTGTTCCGTTTCCAACGGACCCGCCACGATCACACCCACCTCCTCCTCCCCAATTACCTCCAAATTATTCTCACCCATGGCGGCTCCGGCGACCACCAAAGCGCTGAACTCCCTACTCAACGTGCTGAAATCCTCCGTCCCATCGGTGGACGAGGACGGCGACGCTGTAATCCGAGGAGGCGGGGGCGATAGCGCATGGATGTCCCTGATGTCCTCCTCCTCCCCCCAATGGGCTGCCGGAGCAAGCGCCCTCTGATCATCGCTTGACATTTTGGTGGGCCTCTGGAAATGGGTGCAGTCGTGTGTAGAAAAGGGAAGGAAGTAGAAATCGATCACCGTCAGTACTCCCAATCCATGTTCATTAAAGGAAGGTATCAGTGATCCATCCTTTCTTACGCAAGCAATCTACTCGCGACACGTGTACCCCACCGGATTACTACAGTGTCAAGAAAAAGGTTTCCTTCTTTTATGGACACCAAAAAAATATAGCATAAAGCTATTTCTGCAATATCATGATTTATTTCACATTTTACTCTCTTTTTTTTTCATTCAACTGTTTTAATATGGACAATAAATAAATTTTATCTTAAAAAAATATTTAATACATTTCATCATATTCTTGATAAGTAATACAATTTTACGGGTTTGATGCTTGGTCTTCAAATAAATTATTCTGTATGGTACATAATTAATATTTTTTTAATCAAATTACAAGAAAAATTAAAATTGTGATTAAATGTGGATCAAATTGAAATCATGATAGAATTAAAGAAAAAGGATTTATTCATTTAGAATCAAACTGTTTTAATTAATTTTCTTAAAATAGTTAGGTTAAAATTTTTGAAAATAAGTGTTTTCTAAAATGTTGACAAGTTTAAAACTATAATTTATCTATTGAATATAATATTTTAATTTAAAGTCATTTGCATAGTTTAAAATCATATTTTAAATGTAATTTTCTTATTTACTTGTTGGAAAATTTTTGAGTTGAGGGTTGTGAACAGCCAACTACGAGGTTAAAAGAAGCCCGGTTCATTTCAATTTGGCCCAATTAGTAAAGCTGGTATACGGGACCCAAATGTGGGCCCATATTAATTTTATTATCAATTTTGATTTTCTTTTTTTTTTGTACTGTTTCCGTCACTTGCCGTTCGCAATTTTGCGTACGAGTTTCATGGCATCATCTTTTGCGCTACTCTTCCAGGAGATATAACAGCCTCTCACTTCAACTTCAGCCAAACAGCCTCATTCTTCATCTCCTCTTTCGCTTCGCTCTCCACCGGTCAAATTTCTGAGGAGGGCGAGCGACAAGAGCGATGGAGATGGCTGTTGGTGCTCATCCTGTTTCTAATTTCACCGCTCACAGAGTTCAGCTTTCTTCTACGAATTTTGTGGAGCCCCAGAAATATCGCTCTATTTCTGCAAGTTCCTGGCTGAAAAGACCCTTTCTTGGTGGTGCTTTGACTATAAGGAAAAATTATTATCGGTGTTCTAGGACCCCGTTTCGGGGTTCTAGCATATGCGCTGTCTCCCAAGCCACTGAGAGTGCTACTGGTAACTTGCTGATCCTTACGTTGCTGTTATTTTTTCTTTCTATTTTTTGAGGTCTGTCTACTTTTTATGTTTCTGTTCAGTTGGCAAAAAACATAATTTTCCTAAAAGTTGTTGCAACCGTCGCAGTTAAGAGAATCCTTTGTGTATGTAGTTGACTGTGTTGTTCCCTATTGATTCTGATTTGTGCATTTGAATTTCTAATTGGAATGGAAATCTGTCGACGGGAGTGTCTCCGGAAGCACTAATCACAAGCTGCGAGTCTCCAGTCACTGGGGACTCTATTCATTTTATCTCATATTTCGGTCTGTTCCATTCATTTTATGTAATGGTAAAGGTCTTAACGCTGTCTAATATCCCACTTCTATGGCATTATAAATGATTTCTTTTTTATTCGTCTGTTAGTCCTTTTTATGGGCATTGGAATGCTACTCATTTTTGTCCTGTTCATTTCCTTGCCAGATACGAAGAGTCAATTGGTTAGGAGAAACGATGTACGCAATATAGCCATTGTTGCCCATGTTGATCATGGAAAGACCACTTTGGTGGATGCCATGTTGAGGCAATCAAAGGTGGCTTAATTTCTTAATCTTAAAAAAAATTTCTTCATAAAGGAAAAGAAAAAATGGATGAAAGATGCTTTCTCACATGGTTTTGCTGTTATTTGTGACCGTAGAAATTGTTTCTGGCGGATCATATGTATTTAACAGTTACAACTATTCTTTACCTGATGTTCATCATGCAGGTTTTCCGTGATAACCAGTTCATTCGAGAGAGGATCATGGACTCGAATGATCTTGAGCGTGAAAGGGGAATTACAATTCTTAGCAAAAATACATCTATTACTTACCATGATACCAAAATAAATATCATTGACACTCCCGGTCACTCTGATTTCGGCGGTGAAGTGGAGCGCATTCTTAACATGGTTGAAGGAGTTCTTCTAGTGGTATGATCTGCTTTCTGTCCAATACTTGATGTATATTTCCACATGTGCAACCATATTATTTGCATTCACGAAATGTTCGTTTAGAATGGTTGAATCATGCTGTTTGTATTCATTACTAGGTGAAGTGCTTCGTTGTGTTAATTATTTTACCAATCTATGAATACCATTCTCAGGTGGACTCTGTTGAGGGTCCTATGCCTCAGACTAGATTCGTCTTGAAGAAAGCTCTTGAGTTTGGCCATGCAGTTGTAGTTGTTGTCAATAAAATCGACCGCCCTTCTGCTCGACCTGATTACGTCATCAATGCAACTTTTGAATTGTTTATTGAGTTAAATGCAACTGATGAGCAGGTATGGATATTATAGATATTGTGAAAACAGTCCAGCTCCTTTTATTTTTTGGACATTATTTTTGTCATATTTCAAAGTTTATCCTTGCTACATTTTTTTTATTCTTAAATGGTTTTTCTACAGTGTGATTTCCAAGTTATTTATGCAAGTGGAATCAATGGAAAGGCTGGTCATTCACCTGAAAATTTAGCTAGTGATCTGGGGCCCCTGTTTGAGGCCATTGTCAGATGCATACCTGGTCCCAAAATTGCCAAGGATGGACTTCTCCAAATGCTTGTTAGTGGTGGTTTCTTTTAAAAGAAAATTTTAATCACCGCTTCTCGAAGCTGTGTACCCACAGAAAATTTTATTCAACACATAAATGTTTGTTTGAAAGAAAAATATAACATTTTAGTTGCTTAAAAAAAGCAATAATCATTCCTGCCGCTTTCATTCCTGCTATTGTTCAAGGAAAGTTTCTGCAGGCAACAAACATTGAATATGATGAACACAAGGGGCGCATTGCTGTTGGACGTTTGCATGCTGGGGTTTTAAAAAAGGGAATGGATGTGCGGGTACGTTTGAAATGTACATGTCATGTACATTGATCATGGAAGATGCTTGAATTTTCGTCAACTTTTGCTTTTATATTTCCAGGTTTGTTCCTCGGATGATGAATGCAGGTTTGCCAGAGTAAGCGAGCTTTTTGTGTATGAAAAATTTAGCAGGGTTCCTGCAGAAATAGTGGAGGCAGGCGATATTTGTGCTGTTTGTGGTATTGATGGTATTCAGGTACTCATAATGTATCATGAATGTTACTGCTCATTTTTAAGGCCTCGATAAACACTCCCTTTCTCATGCAGATTGGAGAAACAATTGCAGATCGAACTTCTGGGAAGCCATTGCCCTCCATAAAGGTGGAGGAGCCCACTGTGAGAATGTCGTTTTCTATTAACACTTCTCCTTTCGTTGGACGTGAGGTATCATTTTCCTTTTAGTTCTCAGATTCGACATTCTTATGGTTTTCACAGTGAACATTTTCTTTTAACAAAATACAGGGGAAGTATGTAACTGGTAGAAATCTCCGAGATCGCCTTTACCGTGAGCTTGAGAGGAACTTGGCAATGAAAGTGGAGGATGGTGAAACTTCAGATACTTTTATTGTTAGTGGGCGTGGTACTCTACATATCACTATATTGATTGAGAATATGTAAGGTCTAATTAATCTCTGTAACACTTTAAAATTTAAAACATATGTGTGAAAGGTGATGGTTTTGAAACTTACTTCTCAGGCGTAGGGAAGGATATGAATTTATGGTTGGCCCTCCAAAGGTTATTAACAAGCAAGTTGGTGATAAGTTGCTCGAACCGTATGAGGTGCTTTTTGAATTTCTTTTATCAATTCTGGCAAATTCATGTGTAAGTTGGCTTTTCAGTGTTAGAAATAGTAGACTCAGTATAGAAGGAATTGAGCAGTCGCTTCTATTACTTCAACAGTTGCAGGGATGAGCAATACATGATGATTTTGTACTTCCTTAAATTCGCTCCTAATGAAGGTGTGTGTGTCTTTTCAGATCGCCATTGTAGAGGTACGAGAAGAATACATGGGCTCTGTTGTTGAGCTTCTTGGCAGACGGCGTGGGCAGATGGTAGACATGCAAGGAACAGGGTATGTATTTATGTTGATATGATTTACCATTCATGTGCTTTAGGAATGTCATATGCTTGAGATGCCACACCCATTTCTCATGCTCGATCTGACAGAAAATACCAGTCAGCTCTCTGTTCGTAGTTGTTGATCACTGCTGAATAATTTTCAGGTCAGATGGCACAACCGTGATGAAATACAAGATTCCCACTAGAGGCCTTCTTGGCCTCCGTAATTCGATTCTGACAGTGTCTCGAGGAACCGCAATTCTCAATACGATATTTGATGAGTATGGAGCTTGGGCAGGAGATATAAGTACTCGTGATCTGGGATCTCTGGTAATCTCTTTCCCAATATCACAACTTCAGTTTTCAAAGAGGCTCTTCATATTTAGCTCTCACCAGAAAAATGTATAATGTTGCCTGTTTTCTGCACTTAAAGGTTGCCTTTGAGGATGGCACTAGTACGTCCTATGCACTGGCGAGCTCGCAAGAAAGAGGACAGATGTTCATCGGACCAGGCGTCGACGTCTACAAAGGCCAAGTTGTAGGAATCCACCAGCGCCCAGGAGACTTATCCTTGAATGTGTGCAAGAAAAAAGCAGCCACAAACATCCGGTCGAACAAAGAACAAACTGGTGAGAAAACCCCCCCCCCACCCCACCCCTCATTTCCATCTCTTCCTGTTCGCATCATGACAAATGTGTCTCGCTGCATCTCCAGTGATTCTGGACACTCCCCTGGATTACAGTCTCGACGACTGCATCGAGTACATCCAGGAAGACGAGCTTGTGGAGATCACTCCAATGAGCATTAGGATGTGCAAGAATCCGAAGATGACCAAGAAGTCTAGATGAAGATGCTCACAGTCGCAGCAGCAGCTTGTTATTCCCAGACATGCCTCTGCAGTAGGAACACAACACAGGGATGAGCCGGGGAGCCTTGATTGCTTATCTAGGCATTTATACGATATATGATACATGAACACATGGGAGAAGTCACAGATGCTTTTTCACACTGCTGTTTTCGAACCTTAATTTTGCTAATTTTTTCTATATTTTTCTTACACTGCATGATCCTATTCTTGTGCATTAAACATTCACTAGTCAAAACTTGACTGTCTGTAAGAGAAATTCCACAATATTACTTTGGACATGTCTTCCTTTGTCCCAGATTCTCGATGCTGCTTTTGGTTACCGTTGGTACTGGTTATGATCTCTTTGGTACACGTGTTTATATGTTTAAACACGTGTGTAACTTCATTCCAAGGCATTTTAAAATTCTCATTTTATATGACTTTTGGTAACCAAGTCAAGTTTAATTTTATTTTCAATTCTTGCATATTTCACAAACTTTGAACATTTCACTTTTTCATGGATATAATTATAAATAAGGTGACAAGAAAAAAAATCAACAATAATAACATAAAAGATAATATATAAATAATCATGATCCTTTACTATAGATGGAAAATATAATATTTTACTATAAAAACTACTACATAAATTATATTCATAGAGCAAAACAAAATGAAAACATATATAGTAAAACTATTAACACTCATAATAGTGGATTTTAACCAAAACAACAAAAAATGAATCTTTACATTTGCTTTGAGGGTAGAGCTCCAATTGAGTTTAAGGTTTATTTGTTTATGAATTAAATATCAATAGGAATGAAAAATATATGTTTTCAAAATCCGGTTTTGATCAGTTTAAACAAAATGTGGGTCGCAATAATGATAACTATGGAAATAACATATTTTACAAAACTGGAAATCCCTCATCCGGTTAATTGGAAACTTGTTAAAAACTGGTCAATCGATTTCAACCGCTAGTTAACTCGCGGCTTTGAAAACACAGATTTTACTACTAATTACTATAAACTATCTATTTTAAATATATTTACCATAATATATGATACAAATGAAATTTTCAAGAAAAAAGTGCTCAAACAAGGGAAGATCCAATTGGGAAAGTCCAAGGTCAGAGGAGAGGCTAGCAACAAAATGCTTAAGAGAGACATTTGTAAAAGCAACAGTTGGATAGTCACGTCTAGATAAATAGCTCCCAAGATGCTAAGTGTTTAAAAGAAGAATCACAAAGGGAAAGTATGTGGGTAGACCATCACCCAAGCAAGAAAGCCTTACGATGCCAAGCACTCGAAAAGACACTGCTCAAAAGTAGGATCGATTTAGCGAAGGGATTAGAAGGAAGTAACTTAGAAGACAATACTTAGATACAAAATGTTCAGGAGAGGTAGTTGGTGGGGATGATGGCATCACCTTAAATTTTGATTTTTTTTGTATTTTTGACTCATAATAAAATGATCGATTTGACATATTTGACCTGAATTGGTATACGTTTAGCATATGTGATCCAAAATATTTACATAATGACATATTTGACTTGTAAAAACTTTATTGCATAATATATTTGGCCCATAAAAATTTAGTTTTGATATTTTTGACCTACAAAATATTATAGCAGTATATATTTGACCCAACGAAAAGTCATAAAACTTTACAATGGAGTGCGTTTGACCCAATAAATTTACTGTTGGTCACATATATAGTGTTCAGTTGGTATATTCAATCCAATAATTTGACAATTTGATCCTTACAATTTAATAAATTAACATTGTTGACCCTTGAAATTTGTTAAATCTACATATTTAACCCATAAAGTGTGACAAATTAACATTATTAATCCAATAAGTTTATCGAATTGGTATAATTAACCTATAAAGTTTATCAAAATTTTTTAAAAAATTGAATTCTTTTTGAAATAAATGTTGGTCGAAGTGACTTGTACACGTAGGCATAACAATCAATGTGAATATCTATCGGTTCGACCCACTATGAGTCAAACTTGTGATTCGTATCTGTTTCAAATGGTTACGAGTCAGGTCAACCTCGATGGATACATGGATTTGACCTGTCGGGTTATATATTTTAAAAAAATCTTGGATGTGGGCTAAGGTTTTCAATCTTGGATTTTTATTTGACACAAATTATATTATACAAATGATAACAAATTAAATAAATTTTATAACTAAATATTAAAAATATTATAATATTGAATAGCTTTATTTACAAAATTGATTATATAAAAAACATACTAATAATATATGTTATTCAGAAGAATATATGTATATAAGATGAATGAATATATTATTTTAAATTTATCTTTTGTTTACACTAATATTAAATATACTTTTAATTTTGAGAGAAAAAATGGTACACATGTGCATCATTTTGAGAGCAAAAATGTGAACATTATACTGATTTTTTTAAAAATTTTAATGTAAAAATCTAAACGTGACAGTATCACATGTATATCATTCGATTATTATTATTTTAATAAATAAAATAATACATTCTTTACTTAACATATAAGGATCGAATGCATTATTTTATGAGTAAAAAATAATAAATAAAATCACACATTCTTTTCTTAAAATACATAAGGATTGAGTGCATTATTTTTTTAATAAATAAAATAATACACTATTTCCTTAAAATACATAAGTATTGAATTCATTATTTTATGAATAAAAAATAATTCAATAAAAAATTACATTCTATCTATAAAAGTCATAAAGATAGAGTGTTTTTTGATAATAAAAAAATTATTAGATTATTTTTTTTATGAAATTCTTAAGTTTGAGTACCCCAAACATATCAAATAACAACTTAAAAAAATATGTCATACTCCACATGTTGTGACATATGCCATAACCCATGCCCGTGTGGAGGGTGGCATACGGGCGTGGGTTGTCGTACTCGGATGTGGGTCACCATAACCCACACCCGTATGCCACCCTCCACATGTGTAACCCACGCTCGTATGCCACCTTGCATGCTCGTGTGTCACCCTCTATAGGGGCGTGTATCTCGTGTAATATTTTATGTGCCCTTCTACATAATTGTATTTATTTTTTTATTAAATGTAATTAGAATGATAGTAATAAGTATTCAAATAAATTAATGTTCAAAAATACAGAAATCAATGTATATTATGATTTTCGTATGATGTTTGTTTAAAAATTTAAAGAAACAAATATAATACATAAATAATGTCAAAGACAAATAACAAAGTCTACAAACTCATATCAACAAACAAGTTCAATGTCTATATTTTTTTGGAAGATTTGCTTACTCGGCCACTCCTAGATTGATGAGGAATCTTCATCAACTTTGAAAATTCACAAACATATTCTTCAACGAACCAATCTCGTACCATCTATAGAAACATTATAGTACTTAATACCTACTAATAAAATAAGCAGCAAATTTTGAAAATTACTTACAAATAAGGGGTGTGTTTCGATAGTGTAAAAATTTGGAGTTTGTTGGAAGAAGAGATACACATAGTATAACACATAAATCCCACACTCAATTGCACCATTTTGTTTAGAGACTGATATATTGATCAACGTTAAAATAAGGAAAAAAATAATATCAACAAAGTTATACTACCCCCTCTAAAAAATAGACAACTCAAGCTCCTTCACACAATCATCATCCCAACCATTCACTTTAAAAATGAAGTGCACTAATTTATAGATCATGCATAACAAAAAAATTAATAGAGATTAATAATAAAATACAATATAGCACAAGGTATTAAAACACATAACTTACTTTCGACGGTTACTTGGTATATGAGTTGACATGCTATGCATCGAATCCAAGACGAAGATACATTGTTGGTATTTCTCTCCAAGATTGCCCAATATGGCAAAGGTGTAGTAACCACTACGAGACATAGAGACAATTCAAAGTAACATATATTCTAATAGCAAATAAAGAATATATATGTATAGAAAAACTTCATGTTAATTGGCAAAATGATGTAACAAGTGTTGCATGAATTGTACCTCACACACCACTTTTCAATCATTTCCAAGTCAAACTTTTTCTCCATGGCATGTTGCATCCATAGGTTGTGGATGAATGCAACATTCGTTAGACAACCCGGTGGCTGCAATACCACTATTTTCCTACAGATAAAAACAATGATCATGAATAAAATTAAATGATGTCGTCTAGTACACCATCCATCAACTCGTTTATTTCTCGGAAACTGGTTGAAACTCGGAAGCATCCGAGTTGCTGCTGACTTCCACCCACATATTCACGCAACTATTGAAGATAATTCCTTTGTTGTTAGTTTGATCATGTGGCATGTTGTACACCACACTTGTTAGTACCATCTTTAGAGATATTTCTTGATGCAGTTTGGAGGCTTTGGTGAGAACTTCTCACCAACATCCTCATTGCCCATCTAACTACAATAATCAGTAGCTTTCATGTTGGCCGTACATGGCTCTAGTGACATGAGAGTTTCATTCGTTGAGCCCTATCTATATTTAATTCATCCTCTTTGCAATCTTTTGTCTTATGGTCTTTCTTGACACATGTAGAACATGATACCAACCTACAATTTATATTCAATCGACCATAAATCCAAAACCAATCCATACAAAAAAGAGTGTGATGGACAAAATTTGGAGGATCTGCGCTTTTGTGAAGTAGATGACTGGCCACGTTTCCTATGCTTCCACTTAGGTGGAAGTAGTGGTAAATCAACCATACAAGGCCATTCTTCAGTTCCCAAAAACTTGAACACGTCATCGTCATACATTCTTTGATAGACCATATATGTATATCTAGAGTCCGTGTATTCGACCAAAGTACACATCTCCAAAATAATAGCAACGGTCGCATGTTTGCAAGATATATCTAAACAAACAATAAAAAAATTACAAAATACATAATAAAATATAAAATATTCATAGTAAAAAAATATAACAAATATAATATCAAGTCTTATAATAAAACTAATAATATAATACAAAATATTCATACAAAAAATATAATAAATATAATAACAATAATTATAATAAAAATAACAATACAATATAAAATATTCATACGAAAAAATACAATAAATATAATATCAATAGTTATACTAAAACTAACAATAGAATATAAAATATTTACTAAAAAATTCAACAAATATAACATCAATTCTTATAATAAACATAACAATATAATATAAAATATTAATACTAAAAAATACAATAAATATAACATCAGTTCTTATAATAAACATAACAATAGAATATAAAATATTCATAATAAAAAATATGATAAATATAATATCAATTCTTATAATAAAACTAATAATAGAATACAAAATATTCATACTAAAAAATACTCTACATATCACATCAATTCTTATAATAAATATAACAATAGAATATAAAATATTCATACTAAAAAATACAAAAATTATAACATTAATTCTTATAATAAACATAATAATAGAATATAAAGTATTCATACTAAAAAATAAAACATATATAACATTAATTCTTATAATAAAACTAAATATTATCACATAATCCAATAAACAAACTATACTTAAATACTAAATTATTATTATATAATAAATAAGATACACCTCTAACATACAATGTTCAGTAATAAATCAATCAAAAATATGTAAGAAAAAATACTACAAAATTAAAAACAAATCCAAAAATATATATAAAAAATACTTCAAAAATACATACCTTAGGACAAAAATAAACTTTCCGCACGCAATATTCTTCAAGTGCATATTTAGCGTCGGCTTTCGATTCAAAGATTATCCTTTTCCCAATTTAAATACTAAAGACAATAATAATACAATATAATCATAACAAATTATACTTACACAAGTTCTTGTATTCGAACACTTTCCATTCTGACAATGTTCAAAAGCCCTTCACTCGTTTCATTACGAGAAGCTTCCGACTGTACTCCTTCGGATACGGGAACTTGCAAAGATAGTCCATAATCATCATTCTAGAGGGGGAATTGGTCGTCAAGAATTTCATAGTCTTCGTCTTCACTCCCGTAGTCTAATTCGAAGTCGCTTTCATACTTCGTGTAAGTATACATATCTTCAAATAAATCAACTAAGAAATCAATAATAAGATTGACGAGGACAATTGACACCCATTATTTTGATGGGACTAACATGAAATATAACAGAAGTCATATGGAAAATCTTTAAAAGCATGCATAAAAAGAACATAAGGCTCCCTTAGTGATAGCATAATACAAAGAGCATATAATCCTAGAAAATAAATAACACTAATCCATAAAAAATTACAAGTAAAAAGCACATGTTTTAATAATCTTATAATGTGCAACATCTTATAGAAGAACATGTTACATTTTTTTTTTTTATCTAAAACCAATGCAAAACTCAATCCATAATAGTATTTGCATCATAGGCTGGTTGTGATTATAGAAAAAAAAAATCTTTTTCCAGTTCTTAATGAATCATCAAGAAGTCAAAAACACCATTTCATTGCATTTGACCCCATAAAACTGAAGATTAAATGCATATAATCCAGATATCCATACATGCGAAGAGGATAGGAAACCTAAATGTAAACTTTCAATAACTGCGATATGAAAACTGAAGATTAAAAGCACAATATAAACCTGAATGCAAACTTTCAAGAACTCCAATAAAATTGAACTAAGATGAACATTCAATGGATATTAGCAGTTCATATTAAATGGTGTCATGCAAAGTCAACAGATTATTAATTACAAGAGAGAGACAACATAAACTATGAAATGAATAATAGTGATACCCATAAGATAAACTCTCTAAAAAATAAATATGTTTGTTGTCTTTCCCAATTATCCCTCTCCGCTACCTGCTATATTCTTTAATGTTCTTCCTCCTACCATAGTACCATTATAGGCTTTCTTCAGTCCCTTCTCAGGTTTGGGTGCAGGTTCAACTCCATTGAAACCTTAACAACCTGTTGTTCCTTCCTTCACTTACAAGTTGACCTTCAACTAACAGTCCATTGACGTTGAAGGGGGTCTAAATACTTCACTGAAAGGAAAAGTGCTTCAAGAAAAGGCAGTGGGAGCCTCGTAAATTCACCATTGCCTCCGCTGATTTGATCCTCCTACTACCCATCTACGACCCATACCCTTATGGTCCTCAACCATGGCTTATCGAGTGCACTGCCAGAAAATAGCACCCTAGCTTCCACCCCCTGCAACTCTGCCGCGTAGCACTATTCAGCTCCGGTAGCCGGAAAAGATTCCGCACGAAATTCACCTAGTACCAGAAGGGAAAAATGTTGGAGCTAGGGGAATGAACGATTTATGTTAATTCTTAAGGAAATTCGTTCAACTCACTTGTTAATCAATTTGGGGAAATTTTCAAATATAAAAATTTTGATTTTTTTAATAATTATTATAATAATAATATTATTAAACCAGGCTTAATTGTGTGGATCAAATATATCGAACCAGTAAATTATGTGGGTCAAATATGCCAAAATTGAAATTTCATCAGGTCAAATTTGTCATTATTAAATGGGTGTATTCTACAGTAATAAAACTTTGTAGGTCAAATATGCCTATTTACGAAATTGTATGCGCCCGTTATGCCCTGTTATAAAATTTTTTGGGTTCGTTATACTTCAAATTCATAATTTTTAGGTCAAATATATAATTATTTAGTAGTTGGTGATGAACGTTGGAAATGAGGTTGCTTAATGTCGCGATTTAACACATTCAACACATCAAAAGAAATTTATAAACCAAGCTAATCTACTACACAAATCACAAGAATTAGTAGTGTGGCAAGAAAATGTCGAATCCACAGGGAATGGTTGTAATTTTCTGAAGTTTAACACATTTACTGGAAACAGGGGGGTTTTCTGGAGTTTAGTTCTAACGCAGGTAAGATCTAAAATAATAGTAACTGGAATAAATGAGTTGTAGTGGTGAAAAGAGATTGAAATTGACGTAAAGGTGCAGAAAACATAAAATAAAAGTAATTTGGCTGGGTTTTACATCAGGGTCTAGCTCTTGTGTCACTCAAGAGAGCTATAGACTTAAACCTAGCTTTGGAGTGCTGAAAAACAGAGTAATGGTTTGCATAAACTGAGCATGGTTCATAGGAACAGTAAATTGCGTTAAACTTAAGGCTAAGCACAAAAAGGGTAAATAGCAGCATATTCATAAGCTAAAACAAGGTCTACAACTAGTTTCTCGTTCACAACAGGGTACCGAAACACAACAGAAAGCATAAAAACAACGACAATAACAGTAGCAAGTTCACGCAGAAAAGGGAGTGCATAAATCTATAAATAAAAGTTGCAGGATGCTTCTATGGGTTGGAGATCTGTTGGAAATCGAAGTTCTGGCCGGAACGGTGGTGTAGACACGCAGATCTGGAGGTCGCCAGAGAAACGATGTTCTCCTCGTTCCCGCTCGTTCCTGTTCGCTGTCTGTGCACTCTGCGTGCACAGTGTACTCCCTCCTTTCTCTCCCTTCCATTTTCCCTTTTGCTGCTCAAAAGTAAGGGCAGCTTGGTCTTTTTTCCTCTGACTTCTAGAAGGGAGATCCCTGCTCTATATCTTATCTCTTCAGAAGGGCGGCTGCTTTCGGCGGAAAGTGACTTTTGAACAACTTTTCTGTCCCTTCTGACATGTCAACGTGGAAAGTGCGCTACTACGGTACTAGCTCTTTCCTTGGTAAGACTTAAAACATAGACTAGACAAAATATTAGAGTTTTCGGCTCAATTGGCAACAATTGAGCATGTTTTCACAATTAACATATTTCAACAGTCTAAATACGCAAAAGAAGACATTTTGGCACCCTAAGCAACATTTAACCCTATAAAACACACTTAAAAACATATATAAAACACTATAAAAACGGTGTTATCAGTTGGTGTACTGCAGATCAAGCATGAAGTGCTTGGATCACATACAACAAGCAGTAAGGGGTTCTTCGAGCAACAACCAAAGGTGAGTGCTCAACTATAGAGCTTGTTGCAACCTTTAGCATGGATGAGTCCCCAAGAAGCCCTAATGGTCATTCCACTCTTAACCAATGGCAGTAAACAAGGTTGTTGGACATTGTAATCATGCTAAAGGGAGAAAATTTTCCTTGTCATTTTCTACTTGTATCTTTGAAATTGTAGAAAAGGAAGGGATGTGAAGGGGAGAGAACTCTCAACGGTGGCCGATGTTGGCCCTTTGCAAAGGTGGTAGGTGACAGTGTAAAGGAATAATGGAACTGGTGCAACAACCACACATGACACATAAAAACAAGTCTTAATCGGAACGAAGACCAATTTGACTTGAGTACGGATATTAGAACAAGCAATCATATATTCAGACTTGAAATTGAAATAGTCACATAAGAAATTATAAATCACAAGTAATTGATTGAGCCTAATCTTTTTTATTGTGATATACGTTTCTTGTGTATTTGGATTTATGTGTACTCGCTCAACTCTTCGGATCCTTAATTCCAACATGATATCAAAGCATTGCCTGATGGAATGGTTTGAGAGGTCAATATGGGTTTTGTATTGGTCTGGGTTCTGATTAAAAAAGACAAGAAAATGCATTGGATTTAGATGATAAAAAATTAGATTGATCTATGATCCAAATATTAGCTAAAATTACAAAAAACAAGTCTAACCGGATTGAATATTAGTTCAAGTTGAGGATGGATATTAGAACAAACAATATTACATCGGAACTTGAAAGTAAAATAGTCAAATGTATGAGAAATTATAAAACACAAGTAATTGGTTTACCTAAATCTTTTCTAATATAATTTATGTTTCTTGTATACTTGGATTTATGTGTATTCATTTGATCCATTGAATCCTTAATTTCAACATATAAATGGGAAAAAAGCTTTGGAGAGAGAGAGATCCAAAAAAACATGACTTGGCCTCCTAATGCTTGTTGTCTTCAAGCTCTCACTACACTTCATGAAACTATCTCTATATTTGCTACTCATTCATTCTTCATCATTACTTTTATAGAAATTTTATTCATAGCTAATTTAGAACTCGAAGCTTTTCTACAAAGTTGAGTCTAATATGACTTCAAAACCACTTGTATATATTTTGTAAAGGTATTCACTTTCATTTTCATATTTTATGTGAAATTATTTCTCTAGTGTTGCAATATTTTTCATTTTCTTCTTTTCTTAATCATCAAACATTGTATTTTTTTCTTCTTCTTCACAATAATAAGCAACACAAACAAAAAAATCAACTAAAATCGAATTATTTGTAGCAAGGACTTCTCTGACCTACAACACAATATAAGGGCATCTATTGTGTAAATGTGGCTTTCACATGGTTAGGTGGAAATGAATAACTACTTTTGAATAACAATGTGTCATACACTTTTGTCTGAAAAATTCCGTTCATGGTCAATTTCTCTCCGCGAATAAAAAATATTTATATATTATTTATTTTTTTATTGTAACATATTTTATAAAACCCTACTTCCTAAGAATCACTTTCATCTTTCGAGGTTTTCTTGCGTAATAGATTTGTTACATTAAAGTTCTTAAAACCCTACTTCCTAAGGTAGAATTTTTGCATTTTAGCAAGTTCTTAAAGTTTCTATTCCATCTTTCACATTAATTGTACTAGTTGAGGCTTTGAAAATTTCTAAACATTCTAACTTTTTTGCTTGATATTTTGGAATAATTAGTACTTGGTGATATTTTATAGCTTTAAATTATAATTTTTTATAGGATAACTATGTTATATATCATGGTATAAAATTATATTTTTTTAGCATCTTATATAATTTTCTTATTGTATATATTTTTGAAAAAAATTGCTTATTTTTTCGAATCATTTCAATATATTTTATATGGTTTTATAGTATTTATGTTAAATGTATTTATCTACATATATATTTTATATTTTTAGATTAATATGGCTTCAATAACAACATGAATAAATAAAAAAGTTAATGTCTAAACAGTTTGGTTAAATATTTCAATTGATCCCATTACCAGTTATTTCCAAATGACAATCATTTTGGGAAGTTTTCGGCTCTTTTTATTGTGATACAATCAAGTCTAATGGAACAAATGGAAAAGTTCGTGGGCCTGAATCTTGAAGGAAGAAATGGTTTAAGTACTAATATGCAAATTTTTTCTAGAATGTATAATAAGATTTCATGACATGATCCCAAGTTTACAATAACTACGACTTGATTGATATGATATTAAAGTTATGTAAGGAAGAACTTTGTAAACATTTTACATACTTTGAAGTTTGGAAAATATTGTCAGATCAGTCAAAATAGATGATAATAAAATCTATTACTATTTACATGTTATTGTATTTTTTTACTAACTCACTATTTTGTATGAAAATAGGATGTTGACAATGGAAGTAAGAAGAAAAAAAAAGTTAGCACCACATATGAGTCATCATTTATCCAACCTATTATAGCTCAAAATGTGATGAAACAAGTGAATTTAGAGATTCCAACTATACAACGTCTTATTGAACAGAAGAATACTAAGGAACTATGACTTCAAGGTAGTACTTCTATTGGGATTTCTCAAGAGAAAAAAAGATGTTGTAAAATAACAACTGATAAATTAAATAAGTATAGGATAGAAAGTATAAAACAGTGCACTATACCATCAACATATTATACTAAAGAATATATAAATTGCAATGAACTCTACAAATGAGTTGAAGTTGCTGATCGAAAAGAATTTGTCGAAGATGAATGACTTTCAAAAAATGCTATATAGTGAGACATGCAATTGTGCATTATTTGGTATGAATATTCAATCAAATTCACTTCCTCAGCCAATTTTCAAAAAGCACATAGGGATTTGAATAATAATTGTTGATCTTTCGTATTGTTTATTTTGAAATGTTTGAACTTTTATGAACTATATAACTTTAATTTTGTTTAATATGATAATTTAAGTTGGTTAGCTTATTATATCACATTAAATAAATTATTTAATTTATTAAATCTACCTCAATAACCACATTTCACAACTGCCAATCTTCCATACCAACCATAATGTATAACTATCAGTTTACCATACTAATTATATTTCACAACCATCAATCTATTACGGTAACAATATCTCACAACTAACATGGTAACTTAACAATCATATCTCACAACTACCAATCTATTACATTAAGCGCATCTCAATCATATAAAGAATTCGTTTGTCAATTCAATGGATTATCACAATAATCAAGAGCATGTTTCTTTTCAAAATGCGCATTTTAATCCATGGAATTTTGCAATTATTATGCATCATAATAGTGGTGTAGTTATTAATGCAATTGAAGCTATCGTTGAATATATATTTGAAGATGAGCCAAATCAACCCCAAAGAAATAGAGGAAAATGTGAATACATTGATCTCAGTCGTAAGTTTGGAAACACTTGCCTAGTGACCGACTATTTCTCAATCAATGCCATATGCAATGATCAGATATTCTGTCGACGTTTCAGAATGTGTCGTAGTTTTTTCAAGCATATTATGTCTAGTCTTGTCAAATCAATTCCACATCTATAATAGAAACCAGATGCAATTTGTCATGTTTCCTTAACAATAATGCAAAAATGTATTGCCATAATGCAAATGATGGCATATAAGTATCGCACAGATGCTTACGATGAATATCTTTGAATTGCTGATAACACACGAATTTTTCTAATTTCATGATATTAAAATTATAACTATAAGTATATTTTAGTTTTTTATTTTATAATTTTAAATATTTCTTCAAAATTTAGGAAATATATGAATTATGTGTACAAATGGGCTAAATCCTTTGATTTAGCACATTCCATGTTATTAATCCTTTTTGAGTCCAGCATTAAGTTCCAAAAATCAGAAGAGAAGACAAGGATTTCATGCAAGGGGTTACTTAGAAGATGTGCAGCATAAAAGAAACGATAATGACTACAGTAGCTGTCTACAAGTTAGGGTGTTAAGTGTCATTTTCTACTTATTTATTATATAATATCATGTGTTAATTTAAGATTAAATCGTTCAAATTAAAATTTATATTGATAAGTATTTTATTTTATTATATAAATTTTATTTTTGTTATTTGTACATATTTTTTTATTGTTTTAGTACATTTTGACTTAGAGGTGCTTTGGGGTGAAAGGGGAAAAAACGTGCTAATCAATTTTTAGACCTTGTCAGCCATAAGTCACGCCACTTCCTTAACAAACCAGGATAGATTCAAGAGGAGGAAATAATGAAACCTAGCTTAACAACCCTAATTAGAGGTAGACCAAAGATTAGGGAGAAAACAAGAGTCCGGGTAGACCTAGACCTTGTGAGTTAGTTGTATGATTTATGGTTTGTGTGAGCTTGTTTAGTGATAAGCATACATCCTCAAAGAGTCCTAAGACA
Organism: Utricularia gibba; assembly: GCA_002189035.1. NCBI lineage: Eukaryota > Viridiplantae > Streptophyta > Magnoliopsida > Lamiales > Lentibulariaceae > Utricularia > Utricularia gibba. The sequence continues at coordinate 5,393,707 of NEEC01000002.1, read as the reverse complement.
TCATCCATTTCATATTAGAAACCACCGAGCCCCAAGCTTGTTACTTTTCTTTACTGCATTCCATCCTTAGTCCTACTTAAGACCAAATTTACCAATGTGACACTGGTTTAATGCAATGACTTTCACATGACAAGTACCTGCTATTCATGTTTGACCCTAATCACTATGCTTATAATTGTATTATGCTTGAATGTATGCTAGGTTATAAATTTATTTGATAGGAAAAATTGTAATTAATGACTTTGCACAAATTTTTCATTTATCAAATTGGCACCATTGCCGGGGAGCAGTGTTTAATTGTTTTGTGATTCGGTTGATGCATTTGCGTTCTTTTGGTACAGGTGATCTTTTTTTCTGCCCAGAAATCGAGAAAGCTATCAGCAAGAACCGCATAAGAGTGAGAGAAGTAGCAAGGTTGAGTAGACTATATGTGGTAACTCAAGCTAATTTTATCATGGTAGAATAGGAGAAGACCCTGAATGAACTTGATGCAGCTGACCATATGTACAGAGGGCTATGTAATAGGTTTTCTGATGACACAACCAACGAATTAAAGCCAGCAATGATTATTTTCTGCCCAAGTATTATGGGAAAGTGGGTGAAAACCCACATGAGCATCTTGATAATGTCACTGTTGTTTGCACCTCTTTAAAGAGTGCTGGGATAACTGAAGATGCCATCTGTTTGAGGGCATTCCAATTTACATTGGAGTGAAGTGCAAAAACATGGTTCAACTCTTTGAAGTCTAGGAGCATCACAAATTGGAGTGGTATGAAGAAGATATTCTTGAGTAAATATTTCCCTGCTTCAAAAGCTGAAGTAATAAGGAAGGAAATCAGTGACATTGAGCAGTCAAATGTGAATCTTTGCATGAATATTGAGAGCGTTTTAATCAGCTGCTAGGATCCTACCCACAGCATGAACCCCCGAATTTCTTTTTTTTTTTTTTGTAAACAGCTTATCTTGCATAACTTTTATACTTTTTGACCTTCCATTTATACAAGATGTGTCACACATGCCTAACATATTAGTTATAGTGTCCATGGTACAATCACGTTGCTGAAGATATATGTCCATATCTACTCTATTCTTTCATAACTTATTTATTGCACATATCATCTTAAAGGTAATAGGGGATTACTATCCTTTGTAAAAAGAATCATACTTTTGGAACTCAAAAATAATTTTCTGAAATAAAATGAAATTGTAAGGGTTTTCATCATAACCTACTCCCCCATTAGTATTTTTGTGCAATGTAAGAACTTTTATAAAGAAAACATTCAAAATCACATCCAAAGTAAGAGAATTCAAATAGACACATAAGTTTGTAAAAAACAGTTTCAAAAACCAATAAAACTTCAAAGCAATCATGTCACTTACTTTGACATCTTATACTCTAAACAATCTTTAAACCTTCATTCACCTAAGGTACTGTAACCTTTACTTCTAATCTCTCCTCCTTTCTTTTGGAAAACTTAAGAATGAGTGAAATAACCTTAAATTCCATCATATATATTCTTTTATACATTTCATCCTTATTTTGTTTGCGACACGTGGCACACATGTAAGACGTACATGTGACGTACAAGACGTCTTTTTGGTAATTTTGAAACTTGGGGAATATATTCTTTATAGTAATTAAAATTTGAAGTATTTTTTTTTGTAATTTTTATAAATATAAATAATATAAAAGAAATTGTCTAGAGAAGAATATGAATTGATGAAATGTTGATGTGTATTATTTAATACTATATTTATTTTCAATAAAAAAAATAATATGGAATATAAACTTTGTGATGTTTAATAAACTTGTCAGACATGCAAATACCTTAAGGGATATGTGTATCAAAGAAATTTTTATTTTTAATCATATAATACTAGGGAAATTTTTATTTTTAATCAGTCGAAAGCCCACCCATGTGCGATCTAGGCCCGTCCAACTCTTGTGGTGCAGCCCAGGTAGTCGTTATGGCCCAGCCCAATCAGTCGAAAGACCAGTGCAGGTTCGATCTTGGCCCGTCCAACTCATCGGGTCCAGCCCAGGCGGTTAACAAAGCCCCGCCCAACCCTCTGCTTGCCCTAGCCCTTTCAGTGAATAAGGCCCAGCGCAACCATCACCAAGGCCAAGTCTTTTAGTCACTTAGCCCTGCCCACTTTGACACAATTGACCAGGTCAGTGAGTCCAGAGCCCGACCAAGAAATTAGTGGCCCATCTGAACTGGCGATAAGGCCCAGTATTTTCAATCAGCGTTGTCCAGCCTAATCATTCAACAAAGCCCAGACTAACATTACATTATTTCTCTAAACAGTTTTACTATTTCAAATTGATTATATTCATATAATCTCAAAACTAATTATATTCTAAACAATCTGAATCAAAAATTTAAAAAACAGAATAAACCTTTATTTTTGAGGTAAAACAAGTAATAAAAATTGTTGTGAAAGAAAAAACATAAGATAAAACGTGGTGAACATGATTGGCTCGGAGCGCAAGAAGCATAGATAAGTAGTAAATGGCAGGCATTGGTAATACAATACAATCCCAATAATTTTGGTCCCCTTTATGTGGTTGAGTCCTTTTATTCCCATGCATCGTTCCAGTATCTTCGATTCCTACTGCTTCTTGAAGCTGAAGAAGCATTCCAACCAGCTTGTGCCCCAGACCAACTCCCCCGTCCAGGCGAAGAACCGTGCGATGTCGACGATCGCGAATACGTGCCATTAGTCCGGTAGCTATTCTTCCGAAGTTTCTGCGTCTCTTCTTCGTTGTATTGCAGTTTCTGGAAAAGATAATTTCATGGTCGTGAATACATGCATACATACATACATACATATCTAAAGCTGGCAGTTGAACAATATGTGATGTGGTGCTTTGTTTACCTTTTGAGGATCTGAGAGTACGGCATACGCTTCTCCAATCATCTTGAATAGCCTGTCTGCTTCACTGTGAATTCGATCAAAGCAAAGTCCCCATAGCTTTTCATCATCTCCATTGTCGTTTCGCATCAGGACTTGTCTTGCCTATGCCAGTATATGTAACATGCGTCAGAATGAAAAGGATTCAAAAAACAATGGGGAAACGCAATGCGAAAGGAGGGAGACCTTGTCAGGATGATGCTTCAGGGCTGCCCTTCGGTATGCCTTCTTTATCTCAGGCTCTGAATCAGAACGTTGAACCCCCTAGTAGCAATACAAATGTTATTCATGTCTTGCAGTTGAAATTTGGACAACTAGCCAGTTAGATCGAATGAACCAGTCAGAATTTCAAAAGATAGGACTTACAATATGCGGTAAAAATCTAGAGGGATTTCCTTTTTGGTCATCTCTTGGACATAGGAGAGGCGATCATGGACCTTGATTTGATCCCTGTTACAGCCATCCTTTGAGGCATGTGACTGCGTTTCAAGTAAAGATAGCAATCTTTGAAGGTCAGATGCTGCTTGCTTGTAATCTCGGATTAGTTCGTGTAAAGTAGCACGCCGGGATATTGCCTATAGTTGAAGGAAATCCAGACCAGTGAAAAACTTATGGATGAATCAGCAAACACACAGTTGTTTGAAACAACGCTGGTAAGCAGAGAAACATTAGTGGTAGGCATTTCAGCACACCTTTTGGTAGTTTTCATCAAGAGCAATAGCAAGACTGCAATCTAATATGCCATCAGCAAACTGATTGAGTGACTGGTATGCAGCAGCTCGGTTGCAGAAGCAGATAGCCATGAAAGGTGGTGATTCAAAACTTTTTGAAATAGCACAAGAGTAATGCTCGATGGCTTCAGTATACCTTCCGTCTTTAAATGCCTCATTTCCTGACCTCTGAAAAACCAGATAAAAAGTAATATGAAGTTGAAATTTCGAAGAGCACTGAAACAAAAAAAAAAAAAGAGAACTCATGGATCACATTAGATCTTCAACTTAAGGCAAAAAACGACTTGGCATACTTTTAAGCATAACAGTTCATGAATGGTGGCAGCCAACGCAGCAACCGATCCTTGAGCATCAGTTTCCTGCCTACAGGATTGCAGGTGAGATAAAGAGTGAATAGGGAATTTAATAATGGCCAACGACCAGTTCTGGTGAAACTTACTTGGATGTTTTGGCAGGACTTTTTTCAATCAAGTCAAGAGCCAGGCTGAATCTCCCCAGTTGATAATAGGCCTTGATCTGCATTTTCCATCTCCAATATTCCACACGGGAACATTTACTATCATGATCAGCTAGCTGACCAGAATAATTGCAGTTCATTTTTGCAGTGTCAAGGTTTGCTCACACAACCGAATGACTTCATCATGCCGCCACAACTACAAGAACAAAAATAGATCAATTTCCGAGGAACTTTTCTTGTGTCTAACAGACAAAGGTGTGAATCTAAATGTGACAAACAATGCTTAACGCCTCCCCTTCATCTCAAGTAGTCGCTCGGAATAACAGCTTATTGACAAGGCCATCTCTATGCTAATAAGTGCATTGCTGGCAGCAGTTCTTGTTCTTTCTTCCAACAACTTGGCAGACTGATGACTCAGCTCAGCCACTTTCTATGAAACACAGAAGTTCAATGAGATACAGTCACCAAGGAAGTATGGCAGCATAAATTGCTAGTACAAATCACGCTAATCTTCTTGTTTTATCACTAATATGTCCAAAATCACAAAAAACACAGGCTAAAAATAGCAACACAGCTTTTAGGAGAATTAATGAATTCAACAAAGAAAAGCATGGTTGTACATTCCGCATATTTAAATGCCCACCCTTGACCTTTGCAGCCCATCAGCTGCCTCAATGGTAATTCTCCTGTCTAGGCACACACCGTTTCCTGAACTCAGGCATTTATCATAATGTAGGATTGCAGCTTCAACTTCTCCCAACACCAGATAACAGCTGCACAACATTTCTTAAGAATGGTTAATTTTATTTTATTTTTATTTTTCTACTACTTATAAACAATATAAAAAAGAAGTCAAGCAGCTTTCACTAAATCCATAGAAAATCAAGGTAACCCAAGAGCCAAAAGTCAGGAGAAAGGACTTACTTCCCGGCTCTTAATGTAGCTTTTAAAAATCTTGGATCGAGTTCTTCTGCACTTTTACAATCTTCAATCGCTTCCCTAATCCTCCAAGTGACATTCGAGAAGCAGCACGGTTGCTGTAGCAGAGTAAAACTGATTCCAAGGAACATCCTTGAACGTCATCATGTGAGACAGAGTTTATGCCCATTGTGTAAAATTCCTCTGCTTTGGAAAGTTGACCAGCATGATAGGCCTGGTTTCCCCTAGAAAAACATGAGGAAAACCCTAATCAGATCCATGTCACAAGGTTTTCATCACACGCTACACATACCTTATCCGCCATTGATCACAAGCTTCAACATCCTTCAACGGGAGCTCCTCAGCATTTTTTTTGTCATTATTATTTGTCGTAACTTTAGCTTTATATTTTTTGTGCCGCCTCAATGCTGATATGCCATTATGAGAACACAGTGAAGCTGAAGAAATGTAATTGTTGCGGATATCCTTGGATGCTTCATCCTGCCCCAATTTTTCATTTCTGTATGAAGGAATTTCCTCTTTTCCTGTACAAGTGGGTTCACTATTCTGTGAAGTGCTAGTATAAGTATCTTGACATGGAGAAATATCCATGGGTGAACTAGAGCATGCGGGGCTATCAATGATTGTAGGACCAACTTTCAAAGACACTTTATTTTGCAGCAACAGGGATGCTCTTCTTGTTCTAAGCTTTTCTCTTCTCTTCTTCACGCTTTTCTGGACACCCACTGATTTACTGATACTTTCGTTATTCGAGTTCTCCCTGAAACGACAAAAGAAAAATTGAATGGAGGATCATAATTCATTTTTTGTGTGGTAATCCCTGAAACTGAAGAGTCCAGAGTAGTCCACTGACTAGCAGCATTGCTGTGGTCCTTTTTACCTTTGTCGACTGATGATGGCGTCTCAGAAAAAGCACTATTTACTAGACTTCCATTATCAACAAGCTGAAAAAAGGACTGGTGCGGCAAATTGCATGCAGCTGGAGTCTTCATACTCATTGCTTTTGGAGGACTTTGTTTCCAAACACTGGATTTTTCCTCAAGCCTCTCAAAAACAAAAGCTTTGCCAGTGTTCAATGGAGGATTACTTTTGATGTTTTCAGTCTCATTAGAATTTGCACTATCGTCATCAGTCTTTTTAGTGCTAGTACCAAACACAAGCACATCGGTTGTCTTCACTGACGAATTTCCTTGAAAAATTCCTATATGTGAACTAGAAACATCAATATTTTTTCCACTACTTCCAAACACAAAAACTTCACTGGTTTTCATTGAAGAATTGGCTTCAAAATTCTTAGCTTCACTAAAATATACACTAGAATCATCAACGATTCTATCATTGTTGGGAACCATACTGGTTTTCATTGAGGAATTGGCTGGAAAATCTTCATTCCTTTTATATTGCACACTAGAATCATCAATATTGCTTTTGCTGCCCCAAATACAAGAGCTTCATCAGTGTTCACAGAAGAATTCCCTTCATTATTTTCAGTCCCATTAGAGTATACAAAAGAATCATTAAGACTTTTTTCCCAATTTCCGAACACGAAAGCATCACTGGTGTTCACTGAAGAATTTCCATGAAATTTCCCCATCCTATTTGAATAATCACTACTTTTCTTGCTTCTTCCAAATACGAAAACTTTTGTGGAGTTCAATGAAGAATTGCCTTGACAATGTTCAACTCTATTAGGATATACACTAGAATTATCACTATTTTTCTTGCTGCTCCCAAACACAAAAACTTCATCTGCAAGCAATGAAGAACTGCCTTTAACTTTTTCATTCCCATTTGAATGTGCACTACAATCATTAATATTCTTTCCCCTGCTTCCAAACATGAAAGCATCAAAGGAAGTCATTGAGGGGTTTCCATGAAAGTCTCCTGTCCTATTAGAATGTAGATAAGAATCATCAATAACTAGTCCCCTCAACTGGACTGTTGCACTAAATAAAGGGCCTTTCTCACAAGTAGAATCAGAAGCATCAGCAGCTTGAAATTTGGAATCAATATCTGAAGTACAATTATTACACCATGAAGAATCATCAATATTTTGAGAAACACTCTGGAACTCTTTGCCGGTACCTGCACTTTTCTCAACGTCATTAAAACAAGCATTCGCATCACATGTTTTTCTAGAGGAGGCATTTTCCTTATGGGACATGAGTTCACTGTTATTAACGAACGCAAAATCTACAAAATTTCTTCCATTACCAGCATCGTTTGTGCAGGCATGATCGCTAGTAGTTTTCGAATTGCTAGTTACCCCAAATGTAAAACCAGCAGTATTAACTTCACAGTCACCTGTGACCAAATGAGGGTGAGAGTTTGAAGCACAGCAAGAACCATCTTCATTCAGTTCTCTGAGATTCAAACCATCTGGGCAATTCATCCTACAACCAAATAATGGGTAGCTAATTCCAACGCGGCCATCACTGTCAGAAGATAACTTATGCGCAGTCCCATCTGATTCCTCATTCTTTTCACCTCCACCACTCCAAACACAACTAGCATTGTAACTCACAGAGACATCTACATTTGATCCCGCACGATTATTCACAAAATTTCCACCAAGAGAAGACAACGTCTGCTTCCTTCCTACCCTCGATGGCCTTGGCCGGGACCCTCTAGGAAGACCCGAGTTTCCATGGCGGGGTTTCGAATCACTAACGCCACCTGAGAAAGAATCAAAACTTTGGGAGAAATAGGTATTGCTTGCTGAAGAAATATCCGGTGCCTGATTTTGAAAAACAGGCTGCCCGTCGGAAGCAGCGGGAGTCATTCCGAAGCTACGGCTTCACTGACCAACAGAGTGTGGGCGTTTCAATTGGAACAGGAATTTCGGAACAAGATCTCTTAAAGCACCATTCGCCCGTTGGAAAGGAGCAGCAGCGGGTTTACGGCGGGCTGCCTTCTGTCCGACTTCCGAGATTCTTTCCGCCCACCAAGTTCCAATATTTTTTTTAAAACATTTTATGAGAAAATAATTTTAAAATGGAACCTACCGGTGCTTTATATATCATGTTTTTGTACAGAAACTGTGAATTAAATTTTACAAAAAAATTGACAAGGTTATTTATTTAATTTTTTAAAATGAATATAAGACAGATTAAATAAGAAATAGATATTAAATAAAAAATTATTATATCTACTCACATGTTTGATAAATATATTATTAAAAATTGAGGTGTAAAGAAAAATAATATTTTTTACTTCTTTGATTTAGTTGATGCATTATTTTTTAGATAGAAAAAACATAACATTTTAAAGAATTTAAATATTAACAGGAGCATACAAAAATAATGTTAGTTTTATCTTCACTGGAACTAAATATTGCAAGATTATAAAAAAATATATTTAAAATTGATAATTCACATCTATTTTATTAAGAGCAAAAACTCAAGTTTTTTTTTACTTGTGCCTTCTTTTTGATGGACATGTTTGGTAGGATAAATTACTATTCTAATGTTTGAATAATTATTGTTTATATAAACCTTTGTGAAAATGTTATAAATTAAAGTGTGTTTAGTGGATATGTTTTTAAGATATGTGATTAAAATTAGTGTATGTTTAGTAGATATGTTTTTAAGATATTTGATTAAAATTAATGTATGTTTTGTAAAAGTAAACTATTACAATTTTATATAAAAATATCATTTATGTCCTTCAATCTACAAAAAATCATGAATTTAACCTTTTTGTTTTAAATATAAATATTGAAATGTAACTCCAGAAATGTTTCCGATCTTTTTATTTGTAATACCATATGCATTGGCTTTGGACATGAATGTAGAAAAGTGTTTTGGGGTTGTCCGCACCCAAAATAAAAAAATAATAATTAGTTAATTCATTATTCATTCTCATTGTTAGGGCACAAATCTGAGTGTCTTCCGTGCTAATCAAGCATCTTGCTAGCACATTTGTGACTCCTTTCTTTCGACTATTCATAATCTTCTCGGCACATTCTCTATCAATAAGTCACCTTCTTTTAAGTTTTTTCCCTTTTATTGACAGATAAAGTTGGGTACATTTTTCTAATTATTCATTTGCTCTTGATATTCTTGCATCATTGGTTTTATTTTTTCTTATTAGATAAGATTGGATCCTCTTATTGAAGGCTTGATCCGCTATTCAACAGTATTTTTTGCTCTTTTGTTTCTTCTACCAAGAAACTCCTCTTTGTATTCTATTTTAGTGCTAGTGATATCAATTTTCTAGAATAATTGGAAACCAAAAAGGTACGCTACATAGTTATGTGAATGAGGAAATACACTTACTTTTGTGTTTAAGTTTTTTTTCATGAGTCATCTTTGTTTCAGTAGCTTATTAGTTGAAAAACTATGAAATACAGGTTCTTCTCCAAATGAGAAAGCATTAACATTTATTTATCAATATATTCTTCTCTAGATTAAAATACCTTGTGTTCTTTAGTTTTTGGAAAAAAATTTTCTTGATTTTCGTTTATTGAAGTTTCCACCTAATGTGAGCATTAAATTGTGAGAATGAGTGTGTTATTGATCTTAGAATTTTGGTTGCTATTATATTAAAAAGTTTTTTTTTTGTTGTATTTTTAATTAATATTTTCTTTTGTAGCTGATATCGCTCCCTTGCAATGACGGAATGACAAAGAAGTTTTACTCTAAGTTTCAGCTTGGTTGAATACATCGATTGACTCAGTAGTAGGAAATTTTCAGAGAAATGATTCATTTTGTAGAAGTGTAGAAGCCTACTATCTCGAGACAATCCAAAGTAATGGATCAAATATGCAATCATGTGTTGCTACTTGTTTGATGAAAAAAATGGAGCCGTCTTAGTGCCGAGGTGCAAGCTTTTTCGAGAAGATTTGATAGGTAACCTCATGAACATCTGAGTGGTCATAAAAATTACGATTTAATTGACATGGCAATGAATTTTTTCAAAGGGGAAAAACCATTTCTATATCTAGAAGCTTAGAAAATGCTACGTGATCAACCTAAATAAAAGACAACAAAACTAGCTATAGATTTTATTTCAATATAGATTACTTGTATTCTCTTAAGAAGCAAAATCTTAAGAAGAGTCACCAATACTAATCATAGTGGACTGTATCATTGGTTTAGTCCACTATACTAATTGAGCTTGCAAAAACAGTAGCAGAGTCACCAACTCATGGTGAAAGTCTAATGGGTCAAAAGGCTGCTAAGTTATTTCAAAATCAAAATGGTCACAAGAAAAGAAAAAAGCTCTTGCTAGGGTAGGAGAAAGAATGATTCAGTACACTCGAGCTAAGAGTACCAAAATCAATTGTTCCAACAATATAATGTAATTAACTCTATTCATCAATTGAGGAAATTACTTGGCATGGATGTTTCTAAGATGAGTAATTTTCAGAAACACTTGTACAATGAGGTTTGCAACCGTGCACTATTAGGGTATTCGACTCCTAATTCGATCACAATATCCTCATACAAGTCAGCCTCCACTTGAAAGTCCAAAAAGGTTATATGAACCTATTGATCTAGATGATAATCTTGATATATAAGTTCTAACTTTATTGTAAATCATTTTTCTTAATGGATTTTCAACAAACTATTTTCATTTATGATGATCAGTATGTACTTGTTTTTGTCTTTCATGATGATTTAACTTGATACATATTATTTCACTTTATAATAATGTATAGGGAACATCAATGATAGAAGGATTCAATGCACTCACATGAGTCCATTAATAAAATTTAATGATATTATCTAATTAGGCTTAATGCTTTTAACTAGTATTTATGATAGAAGTAGATCTACAACCATCTTCTCCATTGTATAAAATCTGCACATTATTGCATGATAAATGAAAAATTTATGCAATGTCGTTAAAATTGCAAATTTCTCCTATCAAATAAAATTTATAAACCTAATTTACATCAAATCATATGAAAAATATGAGTATAGTGGACTAGAGTCAAATACAAGAAGCTAGGTATTTGCTATGTGAAAGTCAATGTATATAGTTAGTGTCACGTTGATAAATTTGGTCTTAACTAGGACTAAGACAAAGTTGTGATAAAATAAAATAAAGAAAAGTAACAAGCTTATGAATTCGGTTGTTCCTGGAATGAAATGGGTGATGCCTTGGGACTCCTAGGAGATGTGTGCTTATCACTAAACAACCTTACACAAATCACAAATCAAACAACTAACACATAAAGTTTAGGTCTACTCGAACTCTTGTTTTCCTCCTAATATTTGGTCTATCTCTAATTAGGATTGTTAAGCTGTGTTTCACTACTTCCTTCTCATGAATCTATCCTGATTTGTTAAAGAAGTGACGTGACTTATAGTTGATTAGGTTTAAATATTGATTAACACAAATCCCTCCTTTTCACACCCAAGGCACCCCTAAATACTTAGCCACTCATAACAAGGGAAAGGAAAACATTTTCATAACCTAGAAACTAGAACATGTTCATGTCGTTGTGCAACAACAAGAAAGAAACATAAACAAAGACAAAAGATGATAAACAGTCCACACTGAAAGCTAAATCTATTCCTAATTCGGAATAGTATTCCTGATAAATGAAAAGTTCAAGTGTAGCTAAAATCTTCTTCTTCGTCCTCCATGGTTCTTCTGCGACTTTCCCCCTAAAAAACTGTCTCCAGAAAGCTATGTTGTGTGCTCCAATGGGGGAGCTCTTTTCTCTCTCCATCTTGTCCCCATTTTTGTCCAAAATCCTCATTTTTCACTTCCTTGGATTTTGTGTGTACTTCTTTTTAGACTTTTGTCCCATCCTCTACCACTACACTGTTCATATCTGGCTCCTTGGGATTTGTGTTGCCGACATGTGCTGCATTGCTCAAAGGAAATTATTAGAAGTAAGGTTGGGACTAAATCTAAAACTAAGAATAAAATAACACAATTACGATACTATGTGCAAAAATATAGAACTAGACAGTAAAACTTAATTTTTGTAGCACAATATGAGTTATTTCCCTGTATTCAATCACTCAAAAATATATGTTATCATTGCACTAACTCGTCATCTTTCTCACAATGAATTCTTTCTCTGGTGATGGCTCCTTCTCTTCTTATCAACCTATATCAAGATATGCTTTGTAAAATTTTGACATTCATTATGCTCGAGTATTCTTAGATGTCTACAACGTCGTTGTAGAATACATAATGAAGATGAACTATACGAAGAAGCACCTCATCGACGAAGAGGAAAGCATGAATACATTGATAGAGATCGAGAGAATGGAAATACATGTCTCTTAGCTGATTACTTTTCAATCAATGCTACCTACACTAACCAAATGTCCCATCGCCATTTTAGGATGCGCTGCTCATTATTGGAGCATGCCATGGAAAACGTATGTCAAGCACGCCCTTATCTTCAAGAGAATTCTGGTGCTATTGGCAGGGTGTCTCTTAGCACAATACAAAAGTGCACAGCTGGAATCAGGATGCTCACTTACGGTTATGATACCAACAACTGTGATGAATATCTAGGAATTGGAGCTTCTATTGCACTCAAATGCTTGAGATCCTTTGTTAGAGGAGTTCGCAAGGTGTTTGAAACTGAATACTTGAGAAGACCCAATCAAAGTGATATCCAAAGAATGGAAAAATTGTTCAATAGCTTAAAAAGGATAATATATTCGTAGTCATGGTTCTTCTATAATTGTTTTACAAGTAGTTGTCTCTAAGTATACATCGACATAACATTCATTCTTTGAAGTTTCAGGTTCAAATAATGATCTTAATGTTCTATCGTAGGTATTGCCCCTCCAATTGAATTTTTAGTGAATGGAAAAGTTTACAAGATGGGTTATTATTTAGCAAATGAGATCTATGTTGAATGGCCTCGTCTTTATGAAAACAATTGTACTTCCTCAAAATTCGAAAGCATGTTTATTTGATGCTCATCAAGCGTGTGCAAGAAAGGATGTTGAAAGAGCAATTGGGATCTTATGTGTAGAAGAGAGATTTATAAATTAATGAATCGGGGATAATCAAATCGGTCATACTCGCCGAAATCGGCTGGAAGGAGATCTCAGATATGCTCTGGCCGCCTGTACGATAAGTGTCATAATTGCATCGCGATGGCCGTTTTGGCAGTCTAAAAAGTAGCCAAATTACAGGAGTGTCAGAGCAATCGGCAGTTATCTGTTAGCAGAACCACAGTACGGGTACCATGCATAGAAAGTAGTCGACACCTATAGAATTCGATTGGATCAGTTCTTCCTATAAATATAAGGAAGTTTGAAGAATAAAAGATTGAATTCTCTACATTTTGAACTTGTATCATTCACTCCTCTACCATTAGTAAAACCCACTTTTTCGGCGAGCCCCGACAGCTCCATAGTTTTTTCATCTCTTGACAATTTTCACATAAAAATCCTTGTGTCTTTTTATTTCTTTCGCCCCTAACATTGACCCAAAAATCGGTGTATTCCAAATCGAACTTTATCAATCCCAATTTGCAACCCAAAAATTGGTCAAGTCCAACAAAACCAATTTTTTCCCACAACATTTTGGCACCCACCGTGGGGCAAGACCTATCCTCCCGCTCGAGAAATTCGCAAAAAACTACCTATTAAACCTTCACCATGGCAGATAACAACACCACTTTCAACTCCAGCAATGTATGAAGCACCGACGTGCAAGACCTCAATCTAATGGTTATAAACCAGGAACAAATGAAGACCCTGATGATAGAGATCTTCTCAGACAAGTCATCCTTGTGGCTAAATTCGAATGCACAGGAAGAAAGCCCAGAAATGGCACGTTGGCTCAGTAAAGAGCCGGTGGAACAAGAATATCTCCAAGAGATAAAGATGGAGTCAGAAACTGAAGTAGACCAGAGGTGGAGGAAGAGGTGAAGTTTAGACCGGAAGGGGAGAATGAAGGATATCTTGGAGAAGAGAGAGGATGAGTTGAAGAGAGAGCTAGAAGAACTTCAATTGAGGAAGAGAGAAATTGGCTGCCCTACTACCAAAGCACCCCGAGAGGCATATAGGTTCAAAGATGCTTTTGAGCAAAATGTGCGCATAGGGAGAGGGGATGTTTTGACTGATATCAACTTGGCCTTGAAAAGTAGAGTTGAAGGATTATCAAGAACCCTATCACTGTGCTTTGACTCCTTCTCACACGAACTGATTGGGGAAGAACTAGAAAGGGGATTCAGGATCCCTGACGGGCTATCAACGTATGATGGAAAAGGGGATCTCTTATCTCACTTGACCGATTTCGACATGAGAATGGTGATGGTTCGGCACACTGAGGCCATGAAATGTAAACTTTTTGCTTACTCACTTCAAAGAGAAGCAAAGACTTGCTTCAAACAATTGGAGCCTTGCAACGTGAAATCTTACCAAGAGTGGGTGTTACTCTCTACAACCCGATATGGTGTTAGCATTGAGGCCCCACCATCTAAGGCACCCTTATACTAAATTTGGTATGACCATTGCAAGGAAAGTCTAAGAAAGTTTATCGACCGCTTCAACTCCCTAGCACAAGACGTACAACTAGATTTAAAGGAACGAGGAGAGATAACGAAACGAGCCCTAGGGACCTCAAAATTGGGGTAGATTTTATCAAAGTCACCACCAAAAAATCTAGGAGAACTCTTGAGAAAAATCATGAAGTATATTCAGGTTAATGATGACCTTAGGGTCGAAATGAAGAGTCGTGTGGACATTCAGCCAACCTTGCAGTGGGAGGAACAACCTAGTCAGGTCATTTGATCGAACAAGTGCTGTGAGGTGTATCAAGTTGAACCACCGATAGCGAGCACCTATTACAAGATACACAAAACAGCAAGATACGACACTGTAGACTATCGAGTTATGAAAAGAATGATCGAGCAATATCATGCGAGTGGAATAACAATCAGGGCGGTTTGGAATCTAGTAGATAGGTCCGATAGGCAAGAGAGACCACAATGATCATTTGGGTAATGACGTAAATCGGTATCCAAAGTTCCCCGCAAGGCATCATAATCCATGTGGTGTCGGGAGGCATCAAAATCGACGAGTCCGGAAAGGCAAGGAAGAGGTATCTTGATGAAGCAAGAAAAGGGGAAGTCTATGAGATTGGATATCGGCCCGAAAAAGCTGCCTCGGAAAAGGAAGAAATCATGGAGGGAAAGGAAAAATAATCAATATCTTTCAAGAATGATGTGCATGATAGCGTGTAATCCCAAACGAATCTTGGAAAACCTACAACATAAAAAAAAAAGTAAAGGAAGAAAGAGAGAACTAAGCCACAAGTTGCCTCCCATGCAGCATCAATTTAAAGTTGTTGACCGACTTGGTACGCTACTAATGATCCTTGAATAAGAGCAAACAACAGACTATTTGTAGCTGAAAGTTCTCATAATGTGGTTTCAACCTATGGCCATTGACCTTGAAACATTTCTCTATCTCATAAGAACATATAATGACAGCACTAAAAGGGCAAACATATGAAATTTCATAAGGGCCTTGCCATTTGGATCTCAATTTTCCAGAAAAAAATTTCAAAGTATGTCCTATAAAAGAACTTTATGACCAACTCGAAATGTCTTCTCATGCTGCTGTCATGGAAGTATTTTACCTTCTCTTTGTAGATTAAGTGATTGGAGTAGACATTCAAGTGGATTTCTTTTAGTTCATTCAAATCTAACAATCTCTTTTCTCTAGGTTGATGACTAATCATGTTGCATGCTTTGATGGTCTAGTACAATTTGTGATGAATCTCCACTAGGAGATGGCAAGACTACAAAGATCATGCAAAAAGAAGGCATTTCAATAGGATTTTTATAAGTTGTACGGTAGGCCCACAACGCATCATTTAATCTAAGACTCTAGCCTCTTCTATTTGGATTCACTGTGCATTCTAGAATGCATTTGATCTCTCGATTCGAGTTCTCGGCCTGCCCATTGGTCTGAGGATGCCTAGTTGTAGAAAGATAATGATGAACTCCAAATTTTGTAAGCATAGTCCTTATGAGTGACTAGAAATAACTCACACTCCTAACGTCATCTTTCTCACATGCCATGACTTCAACCCACTTAGAAACATATTCAACAGCAAGAAGGATATAGATCTTTCTCGTTGATGAAGGGAAAGGTCCCATGAAGTCCATACACCATGCATCGAAAATCTTGCACATCACAATAGGTTGAAGTGGCATTTAGTCCCAGAAACCTATGTCTGCACCTCTTTGACAATTAGGGCATGCCTTGCAATGAAGGTATGCATTTCGAAGAAGAGTGGGTCAATAGAAGCCAGCCTCTAAGACTTTGTTAGCTGTGACCTTTGGACCAAAATGACCCCCATAAGGAAATACATGACAATGAGTAAAAATAAAGTTCACTTCACCTTGAGTGGATGGATCAATGAAGGATTTGGTTAGGCTCAATCTTCCGCAAGTATGGGTCGTCTCAAATTTAGTGCAAGCTATCACTCCGCAACTTCTCCTTCTGATGATGCTGTAAGTCATCCGAGAAATATCCTATTACAAGAAAATTCACAATGTCTACGTACCAAGGACTTCCATTATGAATATAATGGGGTTGGATGCTTCTCCAGAGGTGATGCAGCTAAGGTGATTTGCAACTAAATTCTCACATCCCTTCTTATCTTGGATTTCTATGTCGAACTCCAGGAGCAATAAAATCCATTGGATAAGATGAGATTTTGAATCCTTTTTGTTGAGGAGGTACTTCAATGCTACATGATCAGAGTAAACAATGATCTTGGCTTCAAGCAAGTAGGGTCTGAATTTTTCCAACACAAACATGATGCTCAAAAGCTCCTTCTCTATTGTCATGTAATTCCTCTGTGCATCATCCAGGCAATTTGAGGTGTAGTGGATCACATGTGATGTCATCTATAACTTTTTTCCAAAGATCGCTCCTAATGCTACATCACTAGTATCATAAATTAGCTCAAAAGGCAAATTCTAGTTAGGTGCCTGAATGGTAGGAGCTGAAACAAGTTTTTCCTTCAAAGTATCAAAAGCTAACCGAAAATTGTAAAGTGTCATTTTCTAGTTAATTATTATGAATTATTATGTGTTAATTTAGTATTAAATTGCCCAATTTAGGATTTATATTGATAAGTATTCTATTTTCTTAGAAAAATCTTAATTTTCTATTTTGTATATATTTTCATTTTCTTTTTCATCACTTTGACCGAAATGCAGCAAGAGGTAGTGTGGACTGTTGCAAGAGATTTCCTAGAGACGAGACTCCGACTTTTTGTGTCTTGCATGTGACTTGGAACAATTGTGGGTGGAAGACTGACACTAATCAAGGTCCCTGACTTACGACATTATAGAGTTTGTTGCAATGATTGAACACTTACTTGCATGCATGGAAAAACTGGTGGTGCACGCAAGACAGAAAATAGTTAATGTATGTGGGGAGTGAGATAAAACCAACTTGGAACAATCTCTTTCAAACTTTTTTCGTACTTTGTTCTTAGATTTAGAACTTTTGGGTTCTTCATGTCTTCCAAGGGAGAAAGAACACTTTAGCTTTCCAATTTCGTTTTTTGTTTTTATGGCCATTCGTGGCTAAACTCTTTAGTTTCCTTACAAGTCTTGAGCATTAAACTCGATTCTTTGCTGAATTCATTCCGGATTTTGCATACTTCATTGTATCTTATTGCAGTCTTTTTGTAACGACTCCTAATCATAGTTCATGAGTGGCAAGCCACTTCTTGTAGATTTTGATGAAGATCAAGGTGAAAAGCACCAACTCCAACCCTACTGGTTCGAGGGAAGTAGCGAATTGTTCGTGATCGAGGTACCACGACAGTGGACGAGTAGTGACCTCTTACTCACCACTGGTCAATGGCATTAGCTAGGCACATGCGCAGAATTTGGTTTTGAAGGCAATCGATGGCAATCCTCTTGTCTTCTCAATCGTCCAAGGGAGCACTACATGAGGCTATTCCCGTGCCTTCTTGTCAATCAGAGTGTAAGGGAGAGTAGACTATTCCTTACTCCTATAACCAGCTATTTAGAAGAAATCAGTGAAATCCAAGGCAAGGATAGACAAAAGGAGGAAACATAGTCCATCTCCCATGAATTCTGTCTCGTAGTCAAAGTGCATTACTTGCATTGTAACTTTTATTTCTGTACTTCAAAAAACCCCCTTTTACAAACCCGTAACAATTTTTAAAAGTTTCTTACAAAACACTTTTTGCAAAACTCAACTCTCTGAGATTGACACTCATACTACACTCTTTCGTGTTCTATGTTTTTCTAAATTAAAATTTGTTGAGTAAACAACATACAACAAATTTTTGGCACTGTTTTCGGGGAGTTTTGTAATTTTGTGTTTAGTGTTGTATATAATTTTTCTTTTTCTTTTCTTTTTCCTTCTCTTTTCTTGTTTTTCTTTTGTTTCTGTTTTACTACTATTTTTCTCTATTTTTATACACTCAACTCCGCAAAAGGGTCACTGAAGCTTGAGATCATTCCAAAGAATCTTGTGTTCCTTAGATTCGGAGATTGAGCACACATTTCTGGTGAAAAAGTGAGAATTAATTCTAGTTCATCTGCTGACGAAGAAATGGTTGCTCAACCACCCACTGAAGTTCCCATTGTTCACGGAGAATAGGAGCAACAACATCCTCAAATTTTTCCAGTTCTACCGATTGCTAATCATAGCCCAGCACTATGTATCATAAAAGAAGAAATCACTGCCAACCATGCTGACCGACCACTTTTATCATCTTTGACGTGGAAGAGGACTCTGAGCTACGCCCATATCTGTTCCAGACACTTCCTAAGTTCGCTGGGAGAGAGAATGACGTCCCAAATCATCATCTTAGAGAGTTGCACACAACTTGTGCATCCATGCATCCAAAAGGTGCAATGGAGAATCAAGTCAAGCTGCGGGTCTTCCCTTTTAGTCTCATTGAGTGAGCCTTGGAGTGGCTATATGGACTACCATCATCGTCTATTGCTATTTAGGAGCAAATGGTTCAAAAGTTTCTTAATCAATATGCACCCCTAGGGAGAGACTCCGTGTGAAGAAGAGCTTTAGCCAACATGCTACAAAGTGAAGGAGAGTATTTATAGGAATATTATGACAAATTCAATCGGATTTGTAATTCTTATCTACAGCATGGACTTACTGAAGGTCAAATTTTGTAGTATTTTTATGAAGGACTGACCCCCATGATCAGAGGACAAATGGATGCCACTTGTAATGGGTCATTACTAACGAACGAAGATTGATAGAATAAATAGCTGCTAATTCTTATTCTACTTCCAGCCGATATGATCACTCATACCGACCATTGAAACTTGTAAAATCAATGCATGAAGTGGACAATTCTGAAGTTTTAGCTCAACTTGCTACTATGAGTGATACATTGAAACTTGGCTTACAATCACTTCTCCAACAAGAAAGATATCAAAGATCTTCAACCTCTCATCATTATGATCTAGGACCTATGATACATGAGATGTTAGTAGAAGAGGTGAATGCAACTACCAGATGTCGAGAAGAGATCACCCTGGTTTTCGCTGGAGACAACCAATGCCTCCTAATCAAGCCCCATCACTGGGGAACTCTTCTACTGTTCCTCCGAAAACTCTCACTACTCTGCCTCAGCCTTTGTAGATTACTGGAGTTCCAGATCAATCTCTTGTTCCTTATCAGCCAAATCATAATCTAGAGTCCATGTTGAAGTCCCTTGCCAAGAGCACCACCAAAATGCATGCTGTGCAAAAAGACATAGATGGACGAATTACAAACATGCAAACTTAAATCACCCAGCTGGTGCAAGCCATGAACCGACTGGAGACGCAAGAAGCACTGCCATCCTAGCTAGTGAACAACCCAGAGCACATCAACACGATATCATTAAGTGGGAAGGATCTTCCGAACCCTTACCCAGGGTTCATGAATAAGGTGGAAAGATCTAACAAAAAAGAACTAGAAGTCTTGGATATCGATGATGACGTAGATGAAGAGATTATTTTAGAGAATCCTGATGGCTCTCCAGTCCATAACATTGCTGTGTTGATGCCACCTAAAGAAGTGAAGAAGAAGGAGATGCAAGAAATTGATCAACCCATGTCTTTAGTCATTCCACCTCCTTTTCCTATGAGACTTCGAAGGAAGAGTAAGGACAAACGTGGACTGAAATCTTTTATGGAGGTGATGAAGAAGGCTGACGTGAAAGTGGAAGAGGTAATAACTTTGACTAAAAATATTTCAGCAATTATTCAAAGGCGAATTCCAAAAAAGTGTAAGGATCTAGGTATGTTTTCCATACATGTTACTATTGGTGAAGCAAAAACTTCAGTTGCCATGTGTGATTTAGAAGTATCGGTTAATGTTATGCTTGGGTCCTTTTATCTTTCTTTTGCATCTAAGCTAAGTAAACTTGAGCCTACTAGTGTTGTTTGTCAATTAGCTGATAGATCACATGTGAAGCCTGATGGTAGAGTTGATGATGTGCTCGTACATGTTAAAGATTTGATTTTTCGTGCAGAATTTTTAGTTATTCCCATGGAGAGTGAAAATCCCATGATTTCGGAGTCCATTTTGGGACTACCGTTTATGGCTACTGCAGGCATCAAAATTGATGTCCAAGCCACCACAATTTCCCTACAGCTCGATGGATAGGTGCTGGACTTCAGCCTGGACAAAGACATGTAGTACCCGGACCAAATCAACGAAGATGTAGAACACTTAGCGATGTTGCATGAGCAAGATCCCTTGCTCTCATGCCTCACTGAAAACTTTGATTCTGAACTTTTACATTATCTTGATTATTTTCTTGAAAAATCTGAATTTTCCAATGTCGATGTTGCTTTTCTGAGTTTGGAAATGCCTGAGATATAGCTGATTTCTTCTGTTATTCATACCCCATTACTAGTGTTAAAAACTCTTCCTGAGCATTTGAAGTATTTATTTCTTGACGAAAATGAGACTTTACCTATTATTATCTCTAGTACGCTAACCTTGGAATAGGAGGAAAAAACTCAAGAATGTGCTCCAGGAACACAAACAGGCAATTGGATGGACATTGGTAGATATTAAAGGATTAAGCCCCTTCGTATGTACTCATCATATTTATTTGAAGGAGGGAACAAAGCCAATTCGCCAACCCCAGAGGAGATTGAACCCTCCAATGATTGAAGTAGTTAAGAAGGAGATTCTGAGATGGTTAGCCTGCAGGTTGTCCCGAAGAAAACAAGTATCACCGTCATGGTAGTTTTCAGTGTAGATTATCGAAAACTGAACATAGCCACCAAGGACCACTTCCCACTTCCATTCATCGACCAGATGTTGGAAAGACTAGTTGGAAGGAGCCACTACTGCTGCTTAGATGGATATTCCGGTTTCCATCAAATACTTGTGGCCCTTGAAGGTCAATCTAAGGTTGTTTTTGTTTGTGTCAAATAGAGAGGTGAAAAGGATCTTGGAGCATACCATGAACCCAAATAGGTGACATTGGAGCTCAAGACTCAATGATGCACTATGGGTATAGTGTACAACTTACGAGAATCCCATAGGAATGTCTCCATACCGAATGATCTATGATAAGATCTTCCTTTTGAATTACATTATAGGGCATACTAGGTCGTCAAGTCATGCAACCTGACTAGCGACCAAGTTGGAAAGAACAGACTTTTGTACTTGAATGAGCTGGAGGAAATTCGCCTCAATGCCTACACTAACCAGCTCTTGTACAAGGAAAAGGTAAAACGCTTCCATGACAACAAGTTGCATGAGAAGCAATTTTTAGTTGGTCAAAAAATTCTCTTGTTTGATACAACTTTAAAACTCTTTCTAGGAAAATTGCGTTCTAAGTGATTTGGATCTTATGAAGTTGTTAATATTTTTCCTTTTGGTGCTGTTGTTATTCGTTCATTTGAGATAGGCAAAAGCATTAAGGTCAATGAGCATCAATTGAAGCCATTTCATGAGAAATTTAAGTTGCACAGTGTGTGCATCTTACTGCTAGTCAAGGCCCATTAAAATGTACTACAGTTGGCCAAAGACTATAAATTGGTACTCTATGGGAGGCAACCCATGACTTTAATTTCGTAACTGACACTACTCCAGGTAACTTTACTTTCACCTACCCTACGCACCCACTTCCTATTTTAACTATTTTACACTCCACCTCCTCTTTACTTTTTCAAAGCCGACCATTACCCCACTTCATGTTGTAACCCACACCTCAATTCCTCCTGTTGTCGTCTACGATTCTCCAATTTTCTTGCTCACCATGACTGGGCGCCCACATATGTGGTTACCCAAAGATTTTCAGATAAAAATGCCCAACTTTTGTTTAGTCTCTTAACCTTGTGCAGAATTTTTTTTTATTTTAAATTATATATGTCTACTTTGGTACATTTAAATCTGCTTGCTGATATTAACTGCTAGTTTGATGCTTCCCCTAAATGGTGTAGATGTTGGGTTTCTCGTAGACATCGCATGTCAGAAAAGCAACGGAATTTAAAATTTTTTGAGAAACCCCCAACACATATCTTGGAATACGGTATACATCAGATAAAGGGATGCTGAAAATACCTTTTAGAGGACTCCGTTGTTCACCAACCGCCAATAATAGACGACCACTTTGGTATCCACACGTGAAGCACTCCGTTGATAACCTTCTAACGATGGTGCTCAAATAACGGAAGGCATTAGTGGATTGCTAGGTGTTTTGAGACTAAGAAAAGAAATATCTTAAACATCAAGTTCATCAAGCGGATCGTTTGAATGATGGAACACTTTAAGATCAGCAAGAAAAAAATCTTTAGATTGAGAAATTTCAATGTTTGATTCAGATTTGGGCTCTTGCTCATGGATCGTCATGTAGTGATCAGTATCAATTTCGCATATGGAAATTGCGTGTATCACACTGATCTCATCAAGATGCTTCATGGCATTGTCAAGACTGAAGTCCATTGAATAGAAAACTGATGGTGCCTACTTGAACATCAATCTTTGTACCCGTAGTAGCCATGAATGGTCGTCCCAAAATGATGGAGTCCAAAACCTTAGTGTTGTCACTTTCCATATGAATAACCAAAAAGTCAGTTTGAAAAACTAAATCCTTAACATGAATAAAAATATCCCCAATCGTACCATATGGTGTAACTTTTGATTTGTCTGCTAATTGGCGTACAACATTAGTCGATTCCAGTTTTCCTAACTTAGATGCAAGAGTCAAATATAGAGATCTAGGCATAACATTGATTGAGGCACCAAGATCACACATAACTACTGAAATCTTTGTATTTCCAATGTTAATGGGAATTGAGAACATATCAGAATCCTTACATTTATGTAGTATTCATCTTTGAATGATGGCTGAAATGTTTTCAGTCACAGGGATTACTTTTTGTTCAACCTTTACTTTCTTTTTTGGGTTCAGTAACTTGGCATCTTTGGGGACATGTTCAATCATATCAAGAAAAGGAATAGAAATATTTACTTTCTTCATCATCTCTATAAAAATTTTCAATCTTTTCTTATCCTTGTTCCTTCTTCGAAGTCTCATCTGAAAGGGTGGCGGTATGACCAATGGCTTGGTATGAAGAACTTCACTTGCCTCCTTCTCCTTAACATTTTCAATTGACTTTGGGACAATAGTGCTGTGGACTGGTGAGTCATCAGAATTCTCACAAATGATCTCTTTGTCGACCTCAAAATCACTATCTATGAATCATGGATAAGGGTCTGGTAGGTCCATTCCACTTCTCAGCGAAATGACATTGATGTGCTCTAGATTCGGCACCAGCTGTGATGGCAATCCTCCCTTCGTTTCTAAACGATTCATTGCTTGCACGAGCCGAGTAATCTGGCCTTGATTATTTGTGATTTGGTCCTTCATGTCCCTCTGCTCCACATGCATCTTGGAGGTGCTTTCAACAAGAGATTTCACCATGGCCTCCAAACTATGATTCGGTTGATACGCAACCATGTGTTGCTCTAGAGGTCAAGTTATCTACAGTGGTTGAATTGGTTCAGTGATAGTCTTTTGAAGTATGCCACGTGGGTTCCCTAATGATGGTGCTTGACTAAGAGGTGTTGGCTGTCTCCAGTGAAAACAAGGATGGTCTTTTCACGGTATTTGATAATTTCCATAGTTATACGTCCCTCCTTGGTTCTAATAAAAGGCATTGACTTCTTCCATTGGCATTTCATGAAGTCTTGGTCCTGAGTCAATGTGAGATGGCGTTGAGCTTGAAGCTCTTTGATATCCTTCCTTTTGTTGAAGTAAGGCATGAAGACCAAACTTTAACGTGTCACTCATTGCTGCAAGTTGAGCCAATACTTCTGAGTTGTCTACTCCATAGATTGCTTTTATTGTTCCAACATTTCCTCCAGGTGGTCTATAGAAGTTATCATAACGATTGGTAGTAGAATAGAAATTAGCAGCTACTTGTTCAATGATTCTCTGGGCATCAGTATTGTGACGGTTCTCTAATAATGATCCATTACAAGCAGCATCCATCCATCCATGGATCATAGGAGTCAATCCTTCACAAAAGTGCTGTAGGATTTGGCCTTCAGTGAGTCCATGTTGAGAGTAGGAGTTGCAAATTTGGTTGAAACTATCATAATACTCTTGCAAGTTTTCTCTCTTACTTTGCATAATGGTTGTCAAGGCTCTCCTTTCGGTTGAAACTCTTTCTAGTGGTGCATATCGATCCAAAAATATTTGAACCATTTGCTCCCATGTGGCGATAGAAGATGGGGGAAGTCCATAAAGCCACTCTAAAGATTGAAGGGAAACACCCTAAGCTTGACCTGATTTTCCGTAGCTCCCTTGAGACACATGGATGCACAAGCCTTGTGAAACTCACGTAGGTGACGATTAGGATCATCATTTTCCCTTCTAGCAAACTTCGGAAGTGTTTGGAATAAGTAGGGACGTAGCTCATAGTCTTCTTCTCCAGATGCATTAGGGATGGTATGAATGATTCGCAATGATTTCTTCCTTGATGGTCCGTAATGCTGGTTCACGGTTAGTGGGAGACAGTATTGGGAAGTTTTCGGGGGCAATTCTCCCTGGGTCTCAGGCACTACTGGTACTCCAACGGATACATGTGCTACCATGGTATTTCTAGTGGTTGAACAAGATGTTTGCTCCCTCTTTTTAGAAAGAAAGATTCATTCGACCTCTTGGTCTAAATGATATAGAACTTTTCGGTAAGATCTCAGACTTGGACAAACCCTCGGTGGAGTTGGCAACTTAAAAAAAAGAAAAGCCGAGCAAAATGGAAACAAGAAAAGAAACAAGGAAAAGAAAGAAAAAGAAGAAAGAAAAAGAAAAGAAAAAAAAGAAAAGAAAACTAAAAAAAAGAAAAAAAAGAAACTCACAAAAAAACTTCAACTCCCTGAAAACAACGCTAAAAATTTGATGCTTTTCATTTACACAAAAAATTTTAAATATTTTTAAAACTCGTAAAAAATGCGTAGTACAAGTGTTGAACATAGGGAGCTATTTTTCAATAAAAGGTGAAGTGACAACAAAATACAATTGTCACGATTTGTAAATGGTTTTGTAAAGTAAAATATGCAAAAAAACGTAAGTGATGAAGCTTGAGTAAGGAAGCAAGGGGGTTGTAAACAAACAACGAAAGTAAACTTAATGAACCTTAAATAAGAGAATGTTCATGGGATTGGAATCTTGCTCAGCTACGTCTTCGCATCTCCACTTTTCTATGATCTTTTTGAGTACTTGGTTATAGGAGTAAGGAATTGTCTACCCTCCCTTACACTCTCTTGCAAGAAGGTACGAGAATAGCTTGATGTTGCTCCTCCTTAGACAAACATGAAGATAAGAGGTCCTGCCATCATACTCTTATGATCGAATTGCGTGCATGTGTCCGAGTGTTGCCAATGACCCAATGAGTCCAAATACAAGGTCACTATCTGTCCATTGATTCTGAAGTACAACTATAGACAAACGTTGTATCTCTCCTACGAAAAGAGCATGAGTTATAGCTTTTCATCTTACTCATTTTCAAAACTCGTAGGTAGTCATCATGAATCTTGAATAAGGGAATTGTTATAGAAAGACTATAATATAATTACACAAAGGCATATGAAACCCAATCGTATTCAAAGAAGAAATCGAGATTAATTAACGAAAAGTTGAACTGGGAGTCTCCCAACCTAGAAATGAAAGTTTCTAATCACACATGGCCATACAAACTAAGGAAAACGAAAGCAAAGATCTAGAGAGATGAACAAAGTTTAAACTAAAAACTTGAATTCACATCTTAATGAACTAAACTTAACTACTTTGTCTAAGTTTCCATGTTTCTCTAATTCTGTTGGACTGGAGTGACTTGTAAGAATGTTCCTGCTCTGACACTGGTACACTAATAATTTCATCTGTCAGAGATTTCTGTCTACTGCATGTGAAGGCTCATCATTAGATGTCTACAGTCTTCCGAAAATCAAGGAAATGTCAATTCGGGAAGATCTATTTTGTCACCATCTACTGCTTCCTTTCTCACACCTCCTGCCACATGTTCATGCCTATTAGAACTTAAACAAAACTAACAAAAATATTAGTGATAATACAGATTTTTGAGTGTTCTAAGGTAGGAAAATGATTAATATTTTATTATAAATCTTGGATTATATTGTATGTTTCTGCATTTTTGTGATTATTGGCATAGTATGCATCTTTTATTCCTAATTGGAATGCAGCACATTTTAATAGTTGCAGCATGTTTCTTGATCTCTTTCTTGAGCAATGCACATTGCTGAAAAGTGAAATAGTGGAGGTATCATGAAAAGGGGACATAAGCTGAAAGAAGTACACCAAATCCCAATGTGCAGAAAAAAAGTATATTTCTGAAATAATGAAGAAAGAGAAGACTGTCCCGCATTGAAGAAGATGCCCCACACAATTCTGAGAAGTGGATCTAGTAGGAAGTGTTAATAGAACCATGGATGAAGAACAAGAAGAAACCATAATTCAAGCCATCTTTTGAAACTTTCTTCTGTTTATATTTATGTTATGTGTTTTATGTTGTTGAATTTTAGAACCAAGATGATGTTTATAAAATGTCATGAAAGTGTTTTCATTTTCTTTAATATGAGTGGCTAGGCATTTAAGGGTGCCTTGGGACAAAAAGGATGAGCATGCTTATTGTTCACTAGACCACACTATCACTTAATCACGCTACTTCCTTAACAAACCAGGATAGATCCAGGAGAGGGAGGTAGTGGTTTTCATCATAAACAATCCTAATTAGAGATAGACCAAAAATTAGGGAAAAACAAGAGTTTGGTTAGACTTGAGCCTTTGCTTGTTAGATGAATAATTTTAGGTTTGGGTGGAATAGTTGTAGTGATTAGCATGCTATTCTTGAGTATACCAAGGCATCACCTTCTTATATTTTACATAAACATATGTTTCTATCCATTTATTATCTTTCTACATATTATCGTCGAACAGCTTTAATCTTAGTTTAGACTAAATCTCTTAACCATGACAAAAATCTAAATGCATGGATTTTCATATAGCAAGCACCTAACTTCTTGTATTCGACCATAGTCCACTATACTCATATTTTTCATATGATTGGTTGTGAATTAGATTATAAATTTTATTTGATAGGAAAATTTGTAATTTAACGACGTTGCAATATTTTTCATTTATCAATTAGATAAAATATAAGATTTAGGATAATTACCTTAATTTAGATAAATTTTAAATCTTATATTATAAACTTTTAACTAAATAACTTTAATTATATTTAGATATAAAAACAATATAATAGATAATGAAAAAATGACACTTAATAAGGCTGCATTTATAGGAAATGACTCAAAAGTCAAAACGGCATGACGATTGGGTTGTCGAAAATTGGGTGGGAAAACGTGGTGAGTCCTAGGTGCAACACGTGGTAGAAGACCATCTAAATCATGGAGGAATGGGAATGGGATATCGATATATGATAATTGATGATTTGGTGATTTTGATCCGCCAATTTATCATAAGTGTCGATATCAACAAATCAAAGGGGTTGAATGATGGAGCCTGAAATCGGTAAATGCCACATGGAGATGAGTAAAAGAGACATTTATAAATTGGTGAACCAGGGATAATCAAATCAGTCATATTGGCTGAAATTTGCTAGAAGGAGATATCGGATATGCTCTAGCCACCTGTGACAAGTGGGAGGACCAATAAGTATCAAAATTACGTCGTAGGGATTATTTTGACAGTCTTAAAAGTAGCCGAATTACATCACAGTATTCGGTGGTTATTTTTCAATAGGACTGCAATACATCTACCAAGTGTAGAAAGTAATCAACCTTTGCAAAATTTAGTCAGATCGACTCTCCTTATAAATATAAAGAAGTTTGAAAACGAAAAGGTTAAATTCTCTATATTTGAACTTGTATCCTTCATTTCGACGAGCTCCATAGCTCCATGGTTTTTCCGTCTTCTGGTAGTTTTCACGTAAAAATCTTTGTGTCTTTTTATTTCTTTCGCCCCTAACACTAACCCAAAAATCAGCATATTCCAAATAGTACTCTATCAAACCCAATTCACAACCCGAAAACTGATCAAGTCCAACAGAACCGATTTTTGCCCACAAGATAATGCATACCTATATAATCTTGTTCAATATGATTATTGAAGATGAAAGCCATGAGACACAACCAAATCCAGAAAACTATGATCATTTGAATATAGTTGAAGAAACCTCTAACCTCTTCAGGAAAAATCCTAAAGCATTCGAAGATTATCTTGATGGGGCTATCAACTCTAGGGAAACTAGGGAACATCGACTTCTCAAAGCTGGTTTAATTGAGCACATTTGGACTCAATGTGGTTCAAATTGAAGTTTATTTAGAATATTAAATACTTTAGTATGTGTGTTTGAATTGTTAAATGTTTTCATAATATTGAAAATGATTTCTAGAAGTTAAATAAAAGGAATAAATTATATTAATAATAAAAGGAGAATACAAATTTAATAATAGTATAAATGAAATTTTTGTTCACAATATCTTTTTCAAAAATATAAGTTAATTTACTGTGCAATTGTATCAATATAAAATCCAAAGTGACTATGGAGAAATCGAATTCATCAGCAAGTAGAAAATTTTGAAATCAATTTATTATAATAATTTTGATGCATAAAATAGATTACTAAATGTAGAAAACAAAAACCTTGACATTCATTGAATATTTGGAATAACACAAAAATCAGAAAAATATATATGAAATTAGTATGAGAAAATAAACAATTTTGGAACAACTTACAATAAATACGATCTACTATGTCATCTTCTTCCTCTTGACCAAAGCAAAGTAATAATAGAACAAATAATAGCATCAGTCTTAGAAGACCCAAAATCGCAAGAGCACTAAGGACATGACTTAAGGATCAGGATATGAATTTTTTGTGATAGGGTTTTGATGTTCTTTAATAAATTGAGAAAATTGTGGACAAAAAGATAAATTCATCTACTATTTTTAAGAATAAATCAAAATGAGAAGACAAAAGTCTGGTATCAATCCCATTCCAAAGGAAAGAAAATGGATGAAGAAGAAAGAAATTTTTTTTAAAAAAACCAAAAGTATAAATATTTATTATTCTGATGATAGTAGCATTTTTTATGATTATAGAAGAAGAAGTAACTTAAAAAAACGTGTAAAACATCCTTTAAGTTTCCTTTTCCAAATAATGTTAAACATGCCAAACAAGTGAAGTTCTTATATAAAATTAAAAAAAACACGTCATAATCTTATATTAGAACTCTAATATAATTTGCATAATTTTATACTACAATATCACTTTTTACTATCTTATCTACCAATACAAGCCCTTAGTTATACAAATACATTTTAAGCCTAATGTGAAAAGCATATATTTTCTATAAAATGGATAACATCTTAATTGAATAATTTAAATAAGGGAATTCAAATTAAAAATTCATTAATTGAATATAAGCATGTTAATCTTGACTAATAAACGAGTTCATCAAGGTTGTAGGTTGTAAATTTCATCGAAATTGTGTTTTTGGCACAATTTCGATCTATTCCGAAACAAAATAATTTGGATTTGAATTTAAGTTTTTTAATTAATTAGACTAATATTTCTTAATATTATGCACTTTTATTTAAAATATTATGCATCGACATTTATGAAATTAAAAACAAACATCTAATATAAAAATGACGTGTTTTCAATTTTCAAACCGAGAGCAAAAATAATTGTCAAAATCAATTTTCAAGGTTTGGATGAGTTTGATTTTGATTAATTAAAAGCTCTCTGTTTTTGATTTTGAGGAATCCCTCCGGGGCCTTCGAAACGTTGTTTTCGTGTGCTTGTCCGCTGAAAAATCTTGTTCTGATATGCTCTTTTTCAAGTCCTGTTCCAGGAAAAGTTGTCATTTTTTCAAACCCATCTCGGGAAAATGATCAGGCGATGAACCTTCGAGAGGAGTGGATATTGCAGTGACTAGCGGTTGTCATCGTCCCCTGGCAACCGGAAGCGATTCCGTGTTTGTATTTCTTCACAAACTGACACGGGATTTCGTTTTATGTTCAGGTTGCTGATAAATCCTAATCTGAATCCCACGTCATTGTTTTCTTTAAGACGGCGTAACGTGATCGCTATCCAACCTGATCCTATTCCCAGGTAGCCTTCCCGAATTCCCACAAAGCGTGATGCAATTTGCTGACCCTCATCATGGTCGACACGACTAATTGTTGATATAATTAATGGGGAGACGAGATGAGGATGTCGCCATGTTCGGCCCTCTTTTAAGGGTATGTAAGCAGCGTCTTCTGGGGTTGATATCTGCGTCTTTTAGCCCTTTTTGTTTCTGGGGATCTTGCTGAAGGCGCCGGTGGATTCCACGGTATGGGACTTTTCAGGAGTACTTGATTGTTCTTATGTTTCTCTGTTGAATATTTTGGGGTAGTTTACGTCCTTCTGGGTGATTCTGTGGACAATAGTTTTCAAGATTGTGATTTTAGAGAATAAAGAGTTTCTGTTTGTTTTTGAACATGGATATCAGTAACGAAGCAATTGTTGATTCATTCTCGATTGGCCCATCTACGTTTTTTGGCCGCACTGTTGCATTCAGAGTATTGTTCTGTAACTCTATGTCCCAACTTAGACACCAGCTTTTAAGGATGCTGGTAGTTTACTTCAAGAAGTTGAGGTTCTACTTATCACCCCTGATTTCATGGTTTCATCCGCGGAATCCACAAGGGATACTTGTCATGGTATCTGTTATTGCCTTCTTGTTGAAACGGTACACAAATGTGAAGATCAGGGCAGAGATGGCATATAGAAGGAAATTTTGGAGGAATATGATGAGATCTGCCTTAACATATGAGGAGTGGGCTCATGCTGCTAAGATGTTGGATAAGGAGACTCCTAGACTGAATGAATCTGATCTTTATGATGAGGAGCTTGTGAGAAATAAGCTTCAAGAGATCCGGGTTCGACGTCAAGAGGGTTCTCTGCGAGACATCATATTTTGTATGAGAGCTGACCTTGTACGTAATCTAGGAAATATGTGCAATCCAGAGCTTCACAAGGGTAGGCTTCAGGTCCCAAGATTGATAAAGGAGTACATCGACGAAGTAACAACACAGCTGAGAATGGTGTGTGATTCTGATTCGGAAGACCTTCTTTTGGAGGAGAAGCTTGCTTTTATGAATGAAACAAGACATGCTTTCGGTAGAACAGCTTTACTTCTGAGTGGTGGTGCCTCTTTGGGTGCTTTTCATGTTGGAGTTGTGAAAACGTTGGTGGAGCATAAGCTTTTGCCACGGATTATTGCAGGGTCTAGTGTTGGTTCGATAATGTGTGCTATTGTTGCCACTAGATCATGGCCAGAACTCCAGAGTTTCTTCGAGGATTCTTGGCATTCTATTCAGTTTTTTGACCAGATAGGAGGAATTTTCACGGTGTTCAAGAGGGTAATGACACAAGGTGCTCTTCACGATATAAGACAATTGCAAATGATGCTTAGACATCTTACCAATAACCTTACTTTTCAAGAAGCTTATGATATGACTGGAAGAATACTCGGTATCACAGTTTGTTCCCCTAGAAAACACGAACCACCTAGGTGTCTTAACTACTTGACATCGCCTCATGTGGTGATATGGAGCGCCGTGACAGCCTCGTGTGCCTTTCCTGGTCTTTTTGAAGCTCAAGAGCTGATGGCCAAGGATAGGAGTGGGAATATTGTACCTTACCATCCTCCATTTCAATTGGCACCTGATGAGTCTTCCGGCATTTCTGCTTTGTCCCGCCGTTGGAGGGATGGTAGCTTGGAGGTTGATTTGCCCATGCTGCAATTGAAGGAACTCTTTAATGTGAACCATTTCGTTGTCAGCCAAGCGAATCCTCACATTGCACCGCTCCTCAGGGTGAAAGAAATTATCAGGGCTTATGGAGGTCACTTTGCTGCAAAGGTACTTCTTAGCTTGGGTTTACTCAACCTGTTACAACTTAGCATCTTTGTCTCCTTTTAACTCTGCTGGGAATTCGTAATGCGTTTGCACGAAACCCTCTTCCAATCTAATCAGTTACATCTGAATAAAATTTGCAGCTGGCTCATTTAGTGGAAATGGAGGTGAAACACAGATGCAATCAGGTTTTGGAGCTTGGTTTTCGACTAGGAGGCCTTGCAAAGCTCTTCGCGCAAGATTGGGAGGGCGATGTCACCATTGTGATGCCTGCGACATTGGCTCAGGTACACAATACGTGATGGACTCATCCTCTGATTGCATTTGTTGATAGGTTTGTGATTTCCCAGATTTCGAAGATAATACAGAACCCGACATATGTTGAGCTTCAGAAGGCTGCAAACCAGGGTAGACGATGCACTTGGGAGAAGCTGTCTGCGATAAAAGCCAACTGTGGAATCGAGCTCGCTCTTGATGAATGTGGTGCAGTTCTAAACCACATGAGGAGGTTGAAGAGAAGTGCTCAGAGAGCAGCAGCGGCAGCTGCTGCTGCTTCTTCCCAAGTTCACCCACCAACCGCAGCTCGGATCAGTGCTTCAAAGAGGATCCCTTCATGGAATGTGATCGCACGAGAAAACTCAACGGGTTCGCTCGACGAGGATGCCCTTGCCACCGTTGCTTCTTCCTTGCAGCACAGTGGAGTTGGCGCCCATATGGGGAAAAACGTGCATCCGCACAGGGAAATGATGCACGACGGTAGCGACAGTGAGACAGAGAGCGTGGATCTCAATTCTTGGACAAGAACAGGAGGGCCACTGATGAGGACAACCTCTGCGGACAAGTTCGTCGACTTTGTCCAGATGTTGGACACGAGGATCAACAGGGGAATCCCTCGGCAGTCGAGAGAATCGCGAATGACAACACCAGAACGAACATCGGACAGTGAATTCGATCATCGAGACAGCAGCAGCAGCAACAGCAGAGCAAATAATGCCAGTAACAGTTCCTCTTCCATCATGGTGGCTGAGGGTGACCTTCTGCAGGCAGAAAGGATTCAGAACGGCATATTGTTCAATGTTGTGAGGAAGGATGAGGTTGGCCCTCCTCAAAACCACCTTGAAACCGAGCACCCCAGCTGCACCTCATCTCAGGAGTTGGTTGAAGAATGCGTTCAGCTCGACGACTGCCTCGAAAAGGTGACGACGGATTCGGAAGGTGGCGATCACGCCGGAGAAGATGAAGATGGTTTCACACAAAACCTTCCCACAGACAATGGCGGCGGCGATCATGTATGTGAGCAGCACGTCACGGATGGGCGACCCTCAACTTAAGCTTTTGCTGGTGGGGCGTGTACAATACTTGAGAATAGTGCATGGGATCAGACATAGCTTATAAACATTGTAAAAAAGTTCATTTTGGAAATATATTTAACTCTGATGTCTGAGATGATGATTTTAATTTTTTGTGTACAATATTCAAGTCCAGATATATCTTTCTTTTAGATTGGAAGATAATGTTACATGGACTAAAACGACATCTATTTATTTAGTATCTTTTGTCAAATATGTTTTAATTTTTGTAAGGTTTTGGTAAATTAAAAAAATATGGAACCTCGATTTTATTTGTTATGCGAATGAGAAGTATACAATATGATTTTTTTCGTAATAGTTTTTTCATATTCTAAAGTTTCCACTTCTCTTTGATCTAATAAGCTTTTAGAATCAAATGGAATGAATGGTCTTTAGTGAATTCTCAAGATATTTGTGATTGATATCAAGTGAAGAAGATATATATAGTATGTGAAACTTGAAAATCACGATAGATACTAAATAAGAAATTTATATTAAAAGAAATGACTGAATAAATGGAATGTAAAGATTAAATTAGTAGTGAATCAAACTCAAATTATGGTTGATGTTTGGCTAGCTTTCTTTAACAAGAGATGGCCGATGTTTCTCCATGTTTTTTTGTGATATTATTACTCCAAAGTCCAAACTCAAATGGGAAGATGGCTCAAAAACGGGTCGGATTCAGTGTAGGTTGGATCGGGGCAAACCCGCTTCTTTAATTCAAAAATGAAAATAAATTAAAAAGCATGGCCTAAAATAGGAATATTACGACTCCTACCCAGATTCGTGCTCTACAAAAGGCAGCCGCCAGTCGCCAATTCGTGAGGAAGAGCGTCGTTGCATTTTCACAATTACGTCCCTCTTCTTCTTCTTCTTCTTCAACGGGTTTGGGTTCTCGCACTACTGCTGTCTTCTGCGTCCATCGACCCTGAATTTGCAACGGCGGTTTTTCAGGTCCCATCTCTCAAAACTCCCGGAATGTCGAAGTTCAAGATATCCATCTTCTTCTTATTTCCTCTCAGCATTGGATTCGTGCCCAACCCTTGTACCTGGCCAAACTGATACTTCCTTTGGAGTCTCCAACGGGGAAGCACCGGTGTCGGTGGATAATTTAAAGTTGGGAGCTTTATATACCCATTCCGATGATTTTGGCAGTCAAGTAGCAATCCTTGAGTCAGTGGAAGAACGGAATACATGGCGTTGGAATTTGGTTCTTAAGGGGTATGTGAATTCAGGATTTGTTGTGCCAGCGCTTTCTGTTTTTCAAAGAATGAGATTTAAGGGTGTGCCGTGTGATGGTTATACATTTCCAATACTGAGTAAGCTGGTTATGCTGCTTGAATGTGGCGCAAGTTTCGTTGAGATGATTCATTCCCTGGGAATGCAAATGGGGTTTGGAATTGATGCTCATTTTTGTAATATTATTATGAGTTCCTATGAAAGAACTGGTTGTCTGGAGAATGCGTTGAAGCTGTTCGATGAAATGCTGTTTAAAGATTTGGTTTCTTGGACATCGATGATTTCATGCTATGTGTATGCTGGAAAATCCGATGAAGCTTTTCTTTTGTTTAACGAAATGCGTAGGGAACTGAACCCCAATGAGGTTTCCATGATTGTGATCTTACAAGCGTGCTCTAGTATCCCGCAAGTGCAGCAACTTCATGGCCATGTCATTAAATTTGGGTCCTTGGTCGATCATTCTTTGCGTAATTCAATGTTGAAAATGTACGCTGCTTATGGTGGCATACATGATTCAGAAATCTTGTTTGAAGAAAGTGGTTTCAAGGATATTGCTTCTTGGAACATCATGATATCTGCTTACTGCTCAGAGGGAACGATAAAGAAGATGATGGACTGCTTCAGGAGAATGAGGTCTCTAGTGAAACCAAGTGTGGAAACCTTTACTCAACTTATTTCCGCGCTAGAGGAGAATCAGAACTCCGTTGAAGGAAGGGAAGTGCATGCTCTTGCCATTAAGAGTGGTTGTTTTGATGATATACTTGTTACTGTATTTTTGAGGTTCTATGCAAAACTTGGGTGCATGGAGGATTCAGCTAGGTTGTTTGACGAAGTATCCCATGTAAACTCCATTATATGGGATGCCTATGTATCGGGATGGATTGATAACGGCTGTCCAAATGAAGCTATCAGATTCTTTCGGCAAATGCTGCCCATTGTCTTTCAACCTGAGATGGAGAATTTTAGAAGCCTTATTGTTTTATGTACAAAGCTCTCAGCCTTACGGCTTGGTAGGGCTGTTCATGGATGCATTTCAAGGAATATCACTTTGAAATCTGATGAACTGACAGGATCATTAGAGACATGTATTCTGAACATGTACATGCGATGTGGAGACATCGATTCTGCTAGGAACTTCTTTGGTAATATGCATGTGAAAGATATTGTGTCATGGTCATTGATGGTCGAAGGATTGGGAAAACACGGGTTTGGCTTTGAAGCACTTGAGCTTCTGAATCAAATGAGAAATGAAGGAATGGAACCAAACTCAGTCACCTTCCTGAGTTTCTTATCTGCTTGCAGCCACTCTGCTCTCCTCCATGAGGGCTGCTCTGCTTTGAACTCAATGAAACAGGAATTTCGCATTGAACCCAGCTTGGATCACTACACCTGTATTGTCGATTTGCTTGGCCGGTGCGGTAAGATCCGGGAGGCATTATGGATCATCATAAAGCTTGTGGCTGTTCCTGACAGACAAATCTGGGGTGCACTTCTGGCTGCCGCTGGTATACATGAAGACAGGAAAACAGCAGAGTATTGTGTAGCCAAGATTCTGCAGCTGGAAGATCCCGGCAGCGTCGATTACTACACAATATACAGCAATTTGCAAGCCAGGAGTGAGAAATGGAACGAAGTGCAACGAATCAGAAATGCAGTTAAAGACATGAACTTGATGAAGCCTCCTGGCTGGAGCTGCTTGGAGTGTGGCGATAGTTTCCACATGTTCGTCTCTTGGGACAGATTGCATTGTCAGACAGCTGAAATTCATATGGTGATCGAAGCATTGCGCAGGAACAGTCTCTGCTGAAGATGATGCCATGAAATTCTTCGGCCAAGTATCAATCTTTTGGATTCGAATATTTATTCATGTTTTTTAAACAAAATACTCATAAATCAATAAATCAAAGCCTAAAGAACACCCATTGCCACCCTGGAGTACCTGAAACAAGGCATCTCACCATGCACGTACACAAACAAAAGTTGGGATCTTCTTGTAAGAGAATGGCATTCTTGAATGTCCAAAAGCAAAAGGGTTTTTTCAAACACACGCTGTACCACAGAACCCATACCGGAGTGCCTGTACAGCCTAAGTAACAACATACAGTAATCGGGGAAATCACCTTTTTACATCGGTAAGAAAGTAGAAGCAAATCGGAGTACAGAAACACAGACCATGTTCATTTTACTTCGCTTGTGAGTTGGTTGGTGGCTGGGGGGACGAAACAAATAGCCGGAAATGGATCAAGTCCATCACCCAATCATCCCTGTAACAAAACCTTATCAGTTCAGATGCAAGAAAATAATAAGAAACTGTCATCGTAGCAACCTATGACATGATCAGAAAAAAAAGGATATACCTCATACCTGCTAGAGTAACATTCAATTGTTTCCAAAATCTTCACAACCAAACCCCTCCGAAATATTGTCTAGCTTCTTGAGGTCTGGCCAGAAGTTGCAAAACTAAGACATTCCGTGGATCAGAGAATAAATGAATAGCATTCACTTAGTTACCTTGTTCCCCCTGTATATCCAAAAAGTTTGTCTCTGGTGCCAGGAATGGAGATCTCGAATAGCCCCCAAGTAGGTCTGATCATAAATTCAGTCAACAGCAGTCACTTTAGTTTAGGGGAGTTCCTTTTGTGGAAGAGGGTGAATGGGAATTTGGATTCTCACCGGCACCATTAGGATAATCGGAGTTCAGGTAGGGTAAATTGAAGTTGCGACCTATCTGACCCAAAAACCCAAATGAGTTCATCCCAAGATCCAAGAAAGAATCAGTCACTGCCTGGCCATGGGATTCCCCTCCACTGAAGGGTGAAATTGATGCCTCTCCGATAACATTCTGATGTTCTACAAGATTGTTGTCTATTCCAAATACCGCTGGATTTCCAGAATAACCATCTTCGGCTTTGATTATCGTAGCATTCATACTATGTCTCACTCCGGCGTTCAGGCCCTGAGCCAGCATAACATTTCCAGCACCATCAAACCTTCCAACGTGACCAGCAGCCAGATGGGGTCCAACTTGAACACATGGTTGCAGTGACGTCATGCCAATGCAAACATCAGGCGTTGCAGAAGTTTTTGAGAGCAAGTTCTCTTCATTTATAGATAGCCCTGCTAGTTGTGGAGTATGGTAGGCTGGGATTTCATGCTCTACCAAAATATAATGGAAATGTAACATATTATCAGATATCAAGAAGAAGCAAGGAGAAATCATGTTCAAAAAAGTAAAATTTGCGGAGTAGTAACATCACCCCCCCCCCCCCCCCACCCAAAAAAAAAGAGGAGCTTACTTGGGTGCACCTCGGACCCATTCGGTGGAGGAACAGGAACAATTTTGCCCTTACTCATTTGATCCATTAGCTCTACCTGTTTCTCAAGTAACTGATTGAATTTAAAAATCTGGTCTTTCACAATTAGCCTCATATTATATGCTCTGAAAAAGTCCTGATTTTCAGCTTCTAGCTTCTGCCACACTGAAAGTTTATGTGAGTTGCATTAGAGCTGCAGTGATTTTAAATATTCCAAAATTAAGAAAATGACTTGCTTCCGCACTGTTTTTAGTATATATACGCTTAAGGGCCAAGACGAAAATCAGAAATTTCAACTTGTAAATAAACTCCAATGTGAGGTAGTGAGACCCTTGAAACAATCGAAGCAACAATGATAAATTGATGACATGAAAAAACGAAAAGAGCAATATAATTACCGAACTCAGTGAAGCTAGGTTCAATCTTGGCGTGCTGCAGCAGGGTATCAACTACTTCTGTCTGGCTCATGTAAAATTGAAGACACCTTTCTATTAAACTCTGAACCTGATAAAATTCAAAAAAAAAAAAAAAAAAAAGAAACCTCGCCCTGAGTCAATCCAGTTAATTAAAGAAACAGTTCATAACCACGAGTATGAAACAAACTTCAACTGTATCAACATGATTCTATGACAAGATGAAGACCATAACCACAATTTATACACAATGTGCTAGACACATAAAAAAAAAAATAAGATGACCCGAATGATGAGTTGGGTAAACTTGCATATATACTATTGTGAATCATCCCAACTACAGTTTCACATTCGTCCACGACATAGAATATCAATCACAAATACATGACGCATAAATACTGGCATATCTTGGATATTCGACAGATGTAAGAAACTTACCATCTGCATTTCTTGCAGAGAATATTTTCTTGCTTCACCAGTAGACATTTGTTTTTTTTTTTTCAAGATTGCCAACGAGAACAACTACGAATTGAGCTTTTCAGGCAAGATTTCATCACACGTCAAATCCTGGATTTTCTTTAGGCTCATAGCTCAAATAAGCCAGAAAATTCATTCCTGCCTGAAGAGAATCATTAGAACGGGAAAATTAACTGAGCAAACTATACCAAGAAAGAAAGTAGCAGACACAGAATGAGCCAATGGATACTTTCTCCACAGACAGCACAGTGCAAATCCCCTTCAATGCCGTACTACACACAAATCACAACCATTCATCAATAAAATGAGAAACTTGGCAGGGATTCAGTTATGTAACCCGGCTTTCCTTGGAACCCTACTCCGGATACTCTCTCGTATTGAAAACCCAGAAAAAGCAATCACCAGGGAAACTGAACTGAAGCCAGAGCTGACACCCGAAGAACACAGGCTACTGGTTCAGCGGGACGATATGGGCCTTCCCCACGAAAGATCAGGAGGCCAACTTTTGGCTCACGGGGCAGATAAAAGGTGAGGTGGGTTCCAGATGGACGCCCTAATCTTTCAGGCAACTTTTGAACCAGCGACCTAAAACTTAAATAAACCGTTTATGGAGCCAAAGTGAGCAACATAATATAATTACCTTTTTGCTGATGGGAATGGCCCTAAAAGGAAAATAAAACATCAATATTTACATTATATAATTATCTCAATATTGGACTGCATGTCATATTCATAATTTTCCATTTCTTTTTAAATCAAATTAAAAACATTTTAAAAATTCGAAAAATGTATTTTTTATTTTAGTATAAAACTTGAAAAATCAATAAGAAAATAATGGGATGTTTTAATTGTTAATATAAATATGATACACAGATTTTCCTATTTTATGCAAATTCACATACTCAATACACTAATTCATGGATACACATATGAATTCATGTACATGTATTCAATAATTTTTTATTATAAATAAAAACTAAAAACAAGAAATAGATATATATATATCTATATAATATTATTATTCAATAACTTTATTCAATTCTATAATCATTATTTTGTTTATTTTACCAGTGGTTGTATGGATTATCTTTTTTTATTGAGATTAAAATTATGCTATTCATTAATATTAATCTTAATATTTTTTATATTAGATTTCTCTTTTAAATATTGGTTAATATGGTATTTAAATATTTACATATTGATTTATTACTTTTTTATAATAATTAAATTTAAAATTTATCTATCAATTTTTAATTATTTATTATTATATAACTAATGTTTTAAAAAAAATATGTATTTTTAATAAATAATTTTTATTATAAATACTGATATATTTAAGTTTCCTGAATACTCTATGCGTGTATCCATAGATTCGCGATCCCGCACTTGTACATCATAGTGATTTACATAATACCTTTATCCTCTACCTTATTAATGTTTGGAGTGGTGGAGCTAAAGCATGGTAATTTGGAAAATTGATTATTTTTAATTTCCTTTTTAAATAAATAATAATATAGTTGAGTAATGGTAGATATGATTAAAGAATTATTAAGCAAAAGAAGGTTATTGGATAGATTAATTAAAGATGTAGTTTATTGGATAGTTTTAAAAATATTGATAAATTGTACATTAATCATATAGATATTTGAAATGATAATTACGCTGTCTAATTTTTTAAATAAAAAATACTTTAAATAGAAAAGAGAAAGGATGAAGATTTAAATAATATTGAATCAAAAAGGCTTTAATGGTAAAAAAAAAAGGGTTATAAAATACGATTTAGGTAAACTATTTATTAATAAATTTCATCTTAAACCTTTTATTTAATAGATTCTAAAGATAATCATTTTTATTACACATAAAAAAGTCATCTGCTAAACGAGCAGGAGTGAACAATGGCGCCAGCGTGCATCTAGTCGTGAAACAAGGCGTCATCTCCATCTTCCGTTGCAACGGAAGATGGGGTAGTGTCTTCGTTGATTGCAGGGGAAGAACACGCTAATTTCAGCTACGTTTTATAGTTTTTGGGCTGTGTGCAAGTTTGCAACAATATGCTGATATGGATATGGGAGTAGAACTGAACATGAATACGAGTCGCCTCATATATATGTTTTATCGAACTATGATAAATCGGACCCATTATCCATATTCATAAAAAATGGGTACCGGACGAGTCCGTAGTTTGATATTGAACCTATAATACAATCTAACAAAAAAAGATTGTTTTTTATTAAAAAAACTTTTAACAGCCTAATTATTGGGTTTAATACAACTAAATTGAAATCCAACCCAATTAAGTATAATTAAATGAACTGTGAATAAGTTTGAATTTTCTGGCTTGTGAATGAGTTTGAGCCGAACGTCCTACTAACTGTTTATTGCGCATTCTAGAGAATAATTTCGATTTACCCAAGATTTTTGAACCATAATTGAAGCTGAATTCATAGAGTTCACGTTCACATTCACGTTTGATGTGCCTAGGATAGGCAGACTGACTCTTTGATGCCCATGCATGTCTGATCAACATTTGCAGTGCCCAACTCTAGTAGATTGGTACAGCACTGACGTCACGATTAGGGTACCAATTTTGCCCCAAGTGTGTTCTTGTTCGACACAACCGATGTGAATGGATCGATTGTATAATGATAAATAGGATAAAACAGCTATAGTACTCGATCCTTACGCATCGTATAGCTAAAATGTATTAAATAATACGTTTTAAAATTATGGAATAAATATTATAACATTAGATATTTTTGGTGCATTATGATCGAATGAATAAATTATGTGATTTCAATTGGAGAAAAAATCTTATAGCACATTGCAATTCAATATTTGTGGTGCCTGAAATACACATCACAGTTTAATGTTTGCGGTGCTTAACAATATCAGACTAACTCTTTGATGTATATATACTAGTTGACCGGAAACGGGTCAAGGTGCTCAACCTGTCAATGCATACGTATCGAG
Source organism: Utricularia gibba (assembly GCA_002189035.1). NCBI lineage: Eukaryota > Viridiplantae > Streptophyta > Magnoliopsida > Lamiales > Lentibulariaceae > Utricularia > Utricularia gibba. The sequence continues at coordinate 5,351,485 of NEEC01000002.1, read as the reverse complement.
TCACAGAATTTTTTTCCTAACTCGGCGGTTTATCCGTAACCCATGGAGTCGGACGCATGCCCGGCTTTGCATGTAAGTTTGTTTGATCCATAGGGTTACGCCACGCTACGGAGGAGCAATTTGGGAGGCCTCGCTCTGATTATTTATTTAGTTGAAGAGCATGAACGGACAAGATATTTGTCTGAAGATGCGAGGTTTCATTGGCAGCTGCACCTTCGCGTTCCATGTAGTGCATGCTGCCCTATTGACGTGTGCCCAGAATGATGCAAGAAACTCTATCTACGACAAGAGTCAACGAGACACAGCAGGTTATTGATTTTAACAGCTTGCCAAATTCCAGATAATGATGATCACCCAGCTCTGCCTGTAGCCACATGGAAGCAATGTATCAGGCACAGCATTTTACAAATGGGCTCGTTCTTGGAAAATGCTATTCTGCAACAGGCTACATGTATCGCTTTGAGGGGATTTCATAGTGAAGCTAACCAACGCAGGATCCAGCTTCCTGGTGTTTGCATCATTCACTTCCGAAATCTTCACAAGCAAACCCCTCTGATATAGTATCCAGCTTCTTGATGTCTGGTAGAAGTAACCACAAACGCATAGGCTTCATGGTACCTTTCTGTAACTGAAAATGAGGACAAAATGAGCTTACCTTGTTCTCCATGGGCATGGGAATCCATGTAGTTCGTCTCCGTTGCCAGGAAGGGAGATCTTGAATAGCTCCCAAGTATGTCTGCAGTTGCAAGTCTAGTTATTCCCTTAGTCTACAGAGGGAGAAAATTTGGAGGGACTCACCCGCACTATTCGAAAAGTCTGCTGTCAAGTCAGATAAACTGAAGTTCCGGGGTATTTGTCCTAAGAACCCAAACGAGTTCATCTCTAGGTCCAAGAAGGAATCAGCAACTGGCTCGGCATGAGATTCTCCTCCGCTGAAGGGCGATATGGACACTTCTCCAATAACATTCTGATGATCGACAAGATTGCTGTCTATTCCAAACACTGCAGATTTTCCAGGATACCCATCCTCGGCTTTGATAATTGCACCATTTGCACCATGCCTCGCTCCAGCATTTAGCCCCTGTACTAACAGAACACTTCCAGCACCATCAAACCTTCCACCATGACCAGCTGCCAGATAATCTCCAACTTGAGCACATGGTTGTAGTGACGCCATACCAACAGTGCGAACATGAGGTGCTGCTGCAAGTTTTGGAAGCATTTTCTCTTCATTAGTAGATGGTCCATAGAGTGGTGTAGAGTAAGCTGGAATTGCAATATTAGCCTCAGTGTGCAGCTACTGTACATATTGTCTGAAGCTATGGAGTTGAATGGGGGTGGTTCATTCGAGCACGAAAAAAGAGTATAGACAAGCACTGGAGGCGTGGCCGTGAAAAGAAGCCTTACTTGGATGTGCCTCTGAAGCAATGGATGGGGCCACTTTGGCCTTACTCATTTGATCCATTAGCTCAGCCTGTTTCTCAAGCAGCTGATTGAATCTGGAAATCTGGTCTTTCACTACTAGCCTCATGTGATATGCTCTGAAAAAGTCTTGATTTTCAGCTTCTAGCTTTTGCCACACTGAAAGTTGCCAAGACAGTTGCTTTAGTAATTTCAGATATGACAAGTGACAAAAATTGAGTAAAATCCATGAAGAGAAATAGGATCAAATGTTCCCCATGAAACGGCTTTTCCACTCGTTAAACAACTTAGCACTCCATGTGCCATATCAACCCTTGATGCGGTACCAGGAGGGGCAAGAAAACAACAAATGTGGAATCCACATATTACCAAGCTCAGTGAAACTAGGTTCAATCTTGGCCTGGTGCAAGAGGGTCTTGACAACTTCTCTCTGGCTCATGTAAAGCTGAAGGCACCTTTCTATCAGATTTTGAACCTGATATCATGAGATAAAAAGACAAATAAGGCAAAGCAATACATTTGTTGTTTGCTTTAAGTATTGACTTAGAGCATTGGACATTGCAACTTCAAATTCAAGACCCCACGTCTACATATGCATAGGATAAGAGAAGTAAATCAAACAACTCTATTCATGAGACTTACCAACTGTATATCTTGTAGAGAAACTTTTCTTACTTCCCCATTAGACATTTTATCACGCTTGGTAACAAGAATAACTACGATTCGAGCATGTCAAGGGCTATATCTCAGCCATGTATTGCATGCAAATTGTTCAATCCAACCTGAAGAGACTCATTCAAAATGCAAAGGGTTAGCACATCAAAAACTGAGAAAGATAGAAGCTAGAGACAATTTTTGACAGCAACCAAGTTACCTAAATTAGACCACAGAACAACTTTACACACTTTCAAATTCATGCGTGCATCACCCATATCGCCTTCATTACGTCACATTAATAGCATTAAATAATTTAAGCAACCATTGTGGATAAAAAAATGATACATAAAAGACTGTATAGGATTCGATTTGTAACCCGGATCAAATATAAGAGAACAAATAACAAATGATCATTCAAATTCCGAACATTTCATTCCAGCCTCAAGAGAAGCATCAACAAAAAAGGTCATAATATTGGCAAATATGGCACCTAGAAAGATAGAAGCAGTCAGCAGACAGAGTGAGCTGGAAAAAAAAATTGCAAGCCCGTGGGATACTTTCTTTGATAGATTTCATAGAACTAGCATAAATCCCCTTTACTGGTTTATCATAGAAGAATCAAAACAATTTACGAATACAAATGAAAATTTCTCAGAGACAATATTGGACATGGGTTTCCTCGAACCCTGCTGCAGATAATCCTCATGCCGAAAACCCAGAAAAAACTCATACCAGAAAATATAGCTCCTAGTTCAGTAACCAGATATGGCTTTCTTTCAACAGCAATCACAAAAGATCAGGAGAATAACTTTTCGATCACGGAGAGACAAAACGCGTGGTGGGTTCCAGATGGAAGCCCCTAATTTTAATCAGGTACTCACTGACTTCAAGAATCCATCTCCGTTAGGACAAGCCCCTTCATGCTCCGGAGACAAGACAAAGCCAGCAAAAAATTATCTTTTCCATTTTTTAATACAGATTTAAATGAATTTAAAGGACATTTAAAGTAAAAAGCTCTTCAATTCTAAATTTTAGAATAAAAAATAATTAATTAATGCTTAATTTCGTACAAGTTGACTTCTTTTATAAACAGACTTCAAGATCGTATTTGATTTTTTAATACTCCAAAAAATTAATACAAAAAAAAATCGCCAATTAAAAATTATTATATTACGAAAAATGCAATTTTTTCTATTAGCAAATATTAGAAATTGTAGAATTAGAATAATTTCTGATTATTTAAATATTTATTTTCGTGTAAGAAACCCTGACCCATAAACTCAAACGTGCGGCTCCCTTGGTGATTTGCCTATGTCGGAACAGTCGCATTAAAAAAAATAAATAAGTTTTGAAATTGATTTATTATTTAACTGAACTTAGCTTTGTGCATTTAAAAATTAACTTAAGTTTGAAAATAATTACACATCAATTTCAATTAATATTTTAATAAACATATTAATATTAATTTTTTTTAATTATTTTTATACTAACAGTACAAAAGATGTATTTCATTATTAAACTTTGAAATTATAATTTAAATAATTCATATTTTTCGAAAATTGATGTTTTATAAACATATATTAAAAATTTAAAATTAATGGTTTAAACAATTAGGGAACAAATTGACCATATGCCGGTTTTTCAAACTAACACTTAGTTTTCCTTAGAAATCAATTCATTAAAAAGTAAAATTAATCAAATATATTTTATTCAATTATCATAATTTATTTTTTATATCTATAAATATAGATATATGGCCAATAAATTTAAAAACTCAATTATTTTGCCAAACCTATTGAAAATATTAAGTATTTTGCTAATTTTCCCGTTCCGGTGTCTGTAGAGAGAACCATGGCTAGTCTGATGAAAGGCGGCAAGAGGCGCATCGAACCAATCCATTCTCATTGCAGTCAGGGCATCTCCTCAGCGACCCATCTTCCTCCTCGTAAACCTTTCGACTTCCATTACAATTGGGACATGGAACAAATCGAGCATCGCCACAGAACTCGCAAGAAAATCCTGAGTCGCTGAATGGAAAGCCTTCTAGTAGTTTGGCTAAATCTCCGGCCTCGTTGAGCTGCTTAATGTCCTCAGCTCCACCGATGCATTTCCCTCTTACGAACACTTGCGGCAAGCTCACAGCTTCTGAGTTTAGAGCCTGCTGCAGCTCGGCTCTGTAAGCTCTGTCCATGGAGATATCTCTTTCATCCACAGGTACTCTGAATCCCCTCAGAATATTTCGAACAGCACAACAATCTTCATATGTTTTTCGAATGCCCCTCAAAGTTGTGTAGTAAAGCACTATTCTATCCTCTGCACCGCCCCACAAACAACAGAATTCATCACTACCATTGGATTCCATGGCATTATGTGAAGGGAGAGGCTCATCATTCTTTCTATGATTTGGAATTTCCATTGGCCTCCCACATCCAACTTTTCTCCTCATTGATGATGCCTTTCTGTAACCCACATGCCCATCGATTCTAGGAAAGAGTGATTCTTCATGTAAGTGTTCCCACAAGGGCCTGGGAACCGGATGCTCCACAAACTCAAGAGATTTCGCCATGTCAGCTGCATTCATCTCACTTTCAGGATTCCCCTTGTGGCAATCAACTCTTTTGAAGGTGCATTCGTTGTCATCAAGGCCCTCCATGAGCTCCCATGTGTTGACAACAGAAACAGGGGACACACATTTCGCAGAGCCCCCAATTTGTTCCTCTTGTGACATCTTATCTCCTTGGGTCTCGATATTCGGACTCGAGTTAGGTGGATTGAGGAGGAAAAGCGAGCCATAGGTAGTGGACGTGAGAGCAACAAAGTGATTCGAATCCCCTTTTCTCACAGGCGGGTGGTGCACTACAGGGGTCAGAAGAGAACGAGTCCGCGAAGCCGGAGTCGAATTCAAGTCAGAAAACGAGTTGCAGGGTGACTGTAACAGAGTTTTCCAGTGCAAAGAAGAAGCATTCGACTCAGGCTTTTGACAATGAGCAACAAAATCAGCAGAACGAGAAGCAGAACAGCCCATTATGAAGCCAAATCAAAACCCACCAAAAAGAGCACAAAGCTTTCCTTTGCAACACCCTTTTGGACACAAAAGCATCTCCAGATGATGTGCAGGTGGAACGGAGATGTCAACGGCCGGCCGTCGAGTGGTTAAAAGCAGCAGACCTACTATTTAATGCGAATGTCTAAAGGTGGTGGCTGTTGTTAGAGATGGAGACCAACACGCCATAACCGTTGCTTGACTCATGATCTAATTTACTGGAGCAGCAATTCCCAGAAGGGATTGTTCTCCAAGCAATCATTCTCAAACAATTCCCACGTGTAGTTACTATCGCACATGGATAAAATTAGTAAAATACACGATTTAAAAAAATAATTGACAAAATACCCATGATTTTTGAAGTCTTTGTAAAATACATGTAAGGTTTTACATAATTGTCAATGGAGTTCAACGCAAACACAGTCTATAGTTGCTTCATTCTCATTCATCAATCCATTACAATCACACACTGGTGCATCTTCATCCGTCGATCATCTTTCCCATTTTAAATCAATATTTCAAACCAGACAGTAGAGTCAACCTTCGATTGTTTTTTCTTGCAGCTTTTTTAACTTCCATTCACCCCTCGCCCCCTCCTCTCTCTTCCCCCGTCTCTCTATGTGTCATTTTTAAAACTATTCAATATAAAAATACCTCTTTAGAAAACTAACCACCGTGTTAATTGTGTGTATCTGAATTTAGAAAATTATTCATCTTAATGTTTATATGTATATATGCGTATTATAAATATAATAATTTGTATTTTATTAATATAAAATATCTATTTTCAAAAAAATAGAATTTACATATTTTTTATCATAATATTTACATGAAATATTTTTATTTTATAAAACCTGACACAAAAATAATAATATATTATTTATTTAAAATATAAGTTTCAAAAACTTTTTATTAAATTGTCAGTACAATCTAAATTTTTTTTAAAAAATAAATTTCTATAAAGGTTTTGAAAAACAATTATTCTAGTTTTTCAGAATCATAAATCTCTATTCCTTCAAATCAATTCTAAAAATTTAAAAATATTAATTCATTTTTCAAAAATTTTATTATTAAACACTTTATTATTAAAGATTCAAAATTTCATATTTCCAAATATTTCTAAATTCAAAATGTCTATAATAAAATGAACAATATAATTGTAAATTCTTATGAATTAAATATACAAAAATGAATTAATGATGTTTAAATTATTTAAATTATATTAATTGATTTACATAAAAATTATAAGTAAACACAATTTCATGTGTTACCCACGTCCATCGGCAACTCACACGGGCATAGTCCTCAGCATCACACACGAACCCACGTCCAACGGCAACTCACACGGGCGTAGTCCTCAGCATCACACACGGACGTGGGGCGTGGGATATGTAACCCACGTCTGTGTGTCCTCACCAACTCAGCATGACCCGGGTACGAGTCGGGTCAAGCACTTTACCCGCACAAGTTTGACCCGCCGACTCAGCCACTTAATTTTTGATCTGGCAGGTCGGACTCGTACTCGTACCAGTCCCACCCGTACCAGCTCTAATTGTAGTATAATCGATTGCGGTGACTATGTAAATAATATTTTCAAATGGTTAAGTTACTGTAATTAGCCGATTACGGTGACTACGTAAATAATATTTAAAAATAGGAAAATCCATGTAATTACTTGATTGCGGTAACTATAAAAACAATATTTTAAAAAACATAAGTCACCGCAATTGTTCAATTTCGTAGATAATATTTTACATTTACTCTAAATATTGTTAAATTAAGAAAATAGTCGAATAAATATTTTTAAAGCATGATAAATAAATTATTTAGTATTTTAATTTATAAACACTTAAAAAATTATAAATTTACTTTAAAATATTATATTTATTATTTAATTCTTTAAACCATTTTATTGAAATAATGAATATGTGATATATTTTCTTATATAAATCATTTGAACATTGGATGTTATTTGCATCAAATTCTTTTTAGAATACCTATGTTTTTATTTTAAATTTATATCATATATCATTTAATCTTTATTTCTTATTTGAATCAAGTGTCTTTTATTTTCTTTGAAATTTGTATTATGTATTACTTAAGTTTAAAGTGTTATTTGGATCAACTTACTATTTTTTTATTTTATATTTGCTATGCATCATCCACTATAGTATTGTTTAGATTGAGTGTATATTTTTATTTTAAATGTCAAAGTATTATTCCGAAGGTTTGACTTTTTTATTTATCTTAAATTTGTATTATATATCATCTAATCATTAAATGTTATTTGGACATCTTGTTTATTTTTATATTTTAAATTCGTGTTTTGTTATTTTCTTTCAAATAATATTAAAGATTTTTTTCTCAAATGTAATGAATGAAATAAAAAATATTTTTTAATTTAAAATATATACAATAAGAAATAAATTTCAAATATATATAGATATGGTTTTGCTATTTTATTTCAAAATTCATTGAAATTTGAATTTTACTACATGTTTATAGTTATTTATTTTTATAAATCATATAAATCTAATAGACTTATATATTCGTAAATGTTGTTCGTAATTTGTTTATACATGTTCGTACCATTTTTTAATGTTTTTATGAATAATGAATAGAATTATTTAGGTAATATTAAGTACATAAGGTTCTTCAAATAAAAATTATACATTTTTAACACATTATGCATAGTTAAATATTAATAAAAAAAGATAGATTAAAACAATTTTACTAAAATATAAAAATTTTATCATTCATAATTATAGAAAAGAAAAGAAAAAATGAAAAAAAAATAATAATACGTGAAAAAATCCAAATATTTTTTTAAAAATAAATATATAGATAAGCATTGATGTCAACTATTTCAAATAAAACTTAAATAAATAAGTTTTTTAAAAAAATACCTATTTTTTTTTCATCCAAAAACCTACGATTCTTTTGGAATTCTCAAAATACATTTTAAAATAAAAAAGATCTTACTTAAACAAATAGAAACATTTCAAAATAGTTGACGATAATATGGAAATAAAGGATGACACTGATCTATAAGCATTTGTCCAAAAAAATGCCTACGATAGTAATTTTCAACATCTTGTGCCAACTGTAACCCCTCAAGATAATTACGTATTTCACCACCTTCACCAAGTGCATTATCTTCAAGTTTGTCATAAGTGTACGACTCCGGATGAATACAAGTATGCATCTGTAAATATAAGTTAAACTCAAAAATGTTATAAAAGAAGGTAGATTGTAAAATTTAAAATGTAAAAAATGATATATTACCGGATTTTTAATGCACTTGTAAGGTGAATCATCTATCAATAATGTGTTATTAATATTGTAAACACTACTATATTCATATCAAATTTTGCTAACTCTTTTAAGACCACCTTCTTGAATGCCTTATCAATAACCTTTACGTCGGTTGGAGTAACATAAGATGCATCCCACTGAAATATCCACTGGCTTCGTCTACCAAATCCAAAAATCCATTGAAGTATTCCTGACAATTGAACCCTGAAAACATAATTAATAAAAATAGTGTTAGTTTTTAAAATAATGATAGTCTAAACATTATATAATACCCTCCACGTGATGAACAAATTGCAACATCAAAGTGTTAAAGGCACCAATACATGAATTCTCTAGCAAAAGGTCTCAAATACACTGCATATTCAAAAAAATATGTAAGGGAACTAATTTTGATAGCTAATTTAAAATAAAAAATCAAAGTTAACTAATGTAATAAAAAAATAATTGAATATCCATGAAATCAAATAATAAATAATTTTACCTTCTTGATGATATATTTTCATGTCCGGGATGCGAACATGACTATCTCTTGAAGTAGTTCTATATGATAGTAGGTCACAAAAGATCTCATTTACGTCGACAATAAACAATTTCCTTGCAATTGGGCGATCATTATAAATTACTTCAACTGGTACCACTGATTCATGAAATGATGATGTTTCTCCATGTTGTAAATTGACGGTTTTTAGCTCTGGTTCTTCATCTTCAACAACATCATCATCATTCCTTAGCAAATTACGTCTCACCGTATCACACAAAAATTTCTTTGTTCCAGGAACTTCTAGAAATCGAGGCTCAATGTCTCGAAATGAAACTGTCTTGCCATCAAATAAATTCAAGTAGTGATTTTTTTGCTCTACATCTAATAGAGTAATACCTACATAGAATAAAATAAATATGAGTACAAATGATAAATAAAAAGAATTTAATAAAATTTAAATTAATTAAAAAAACATAAAATACCTAGCAAAACAAGAAGGGTACAAAAAATAAAATTTATAATAAATTATCATACAATTCATAAAAAAAATTCAAACTAAATTTAAATTCTAAAATCATTTATAACAAAATTAAAAGATTTTTGATAGAAAATTGTTAACTTTTGGCTTACCAACGCCATCTCCGCCAATTAACATTAGTGGAAAATCTAATCGATGATTATATGGTAGTGCAACCCATATGAAAGATGTTCTCCAATCATCATATCCGCTCCGTAAACCCCTAATCAACTTAATACCAGGTCTTCCTCGAAGTGTATAACCATTGGTTTTTTTGGTATAAGCACATACGATAATAGCAAAAAAAATGCCAAGATAAAGAGGTATATTTAGTTCATTGCAAATTTCAAAGAAGGCTAAAACATACCCTATTGATTTTGGGGTCAATTGGGCTAGGGGAACATCAATACAATGAAGCATTGATAAAATAAATGGCAAGATTGGTAAGCATAATCCGCAACGAAAATGTTCGGTAGAAATAGCGATACCATTAGTACCGACCTGTTCCAGTAATGGATCGGTAATCTTCTCATTGCCCATTTTGTCGAACATTTGATATTCATACGGAACACCAAACCGCACCTTGAGCTTGAGGGAAGTATCCATTCTAGGGGCCATAAGTGAAACAAAGGAATGCTCAAAATGAGCTAAAGGTCAGTGTAATGCTCTCATATATAGAGGTAAAGATTTTGAAAATTTATTGAATTTCGTGAAGTCAATGTTGGAATGGTGTGCATGTTAGTCAAATCTGAAAATTTAGATTCCCCATGAGCCTTGGAATGCTAAATCTGAAAAAGAATAAAAAAATTAGTGAAGGAAATTGCAGTGAAATTTTCTACGTGGGAATTCTATGGGCAGGAACGGAGGAAATTGTATAGTCACTGTAATTAAGCAATTACAGTGACTAACGAACCCCTAAAAAACCCTAAACCCCCAAAACCCTATGCAGATCAACCTAATTTAGTAATTATTCAATGAAATGATGAAATTTTATATATAAAAAGTGTAGATAATAAGTATTTTACTCAAAATCAATCTAAAAACATGGAAAAACTAGTTTTCAAAAAAATATAAATCATTACAATTCAAATCTAAGATAATAACATATCAATTTCTAAATGAAATATTATAGTATGTGTTATTAAATGTAAAAAGAGCCTCAAAAATGTAAATTTTTGAAAATTTTTCTTAATGAGTACTACCTAAATATAATTTATCATGTTTTCAATCATTGCATGCTTTTGATTTAGTTTTTGCACCATGTAATTATTTTTTTCACATAACTACATTTTATTCATGTAGTAAGACTCACCGTAATTCCATTCTCAAATCACAATCTTGTCGTTTTGTATGATGCATTATTAACGCAAGATGGAGTACAGTTGTATTCCACACATTAAAAGAATTCATTTAATATTTTGTTATGTTAAAAATTATTCAATTCAAATGTATTTTTTATATATTATTAAATATATAATAACAATTACTTAAATTGAAGTGTATTCTTCTAAATATTACGGATATCCAAAAAAACAGTTGGTTTAAAGTTTTTTTTAATAATTGCGACGTCAATATACTATGTTTACAATTATCGTATATATTTAATTTAGCTTTTGCATATTGTATAATTTTTCACAGAATTACATTTAATTAAAATAATAAGACTTACTGTAATTACATTACCAAATTACAAACTTGTCATTTTCTCAAATGAATAATTGACATAATGTGGAGTACACCTATATCCACTATATTTAAAGACTTAATATAATATTTTGTTAATTTATTCATATTATATTGTCGGGGGATCCTTAAAGAAATCATGACACAACGGGTGTGTCTACAATTCACTGTTCTTCTGCTCCGCAAAGAAATTTGCAAGCTTTTTCTTTTCCAACGCCATGGCTTCTGAGTTTGTTACATATAGAGTATTTTTTGGAGGCAATATACTCAACTACGGAAGTTACATTTCTTATGACAAACCACCAATACGAATCATGCAATTTCACATTGATGCTACATTGGATGATCTACAATGTGAGTTATATGAGGTAATTCAAGTTTCAACCTCTCTATATAATATGCAGCTCTCAGTACAATATTCAACTATGAAAGCAGCGAAATGTGCTATATGCAACTATCATCTCAAATGGATTTACTCTTTTTGCACAACCCTAGTCATACCACTATTTCGGTAGATTTATTTATCATACTTGATAGTCATCGATTCAGTGCAAGCTCTAGTGGAGTTTATATTTCAGAACATTCATCTCAGCCGCTTGGTTATTATCAAATACCATATTTGAATGAGGTGGTTAGTGAGCACAACTCCTATGATTTCTTACAAGAGAATGAAGACAATTATGTAGAATGGGTACCAATGGCTAGTGAGCACAGCTCCAAATATTGATGGTGATTCAATGATAAATTACAACAATGATTATGAAGTTCCTGGTGCAGATATTCCACCTGAAGGAGATCCTGAAAACTTAGATTTTGAGGTAGAATATGAAGATCAAGAAGAAGATTTAGGGGATACATAATGGGTACCAATGGCTGCTTTGGCAGAAGGGGGAGACCCTTTAGATGAACCACTTTCACCGGCCTATGTTAATATTTTCTCGGAGGGGCAATGGTTTTCTACAAAAGAAGATTTTCGTAGAGCAGTCCAAGACTTTTCAATAAAAATTGGAAAAGAGTACACAATCGTTGATAGTGAACCAGGGGTGCTTGCTATGATATGTAAACATCACAAAGAAACCAACTGCAAATGGAGAATCCGTGCTGCTTATCATAAAAGGATTAGAGAGTGGAAAATTACTAAGCACACTGACCCTCACACGTGTAGACGGCTCGGAGTGGGTTTTTTCTGACACAAAAATGTGGATTCAACATACATTGCGAAGATAGCAAAACCGTTTGTGGAAGCAGATACAGTTACAAAGGTGATGACAATAATTACTGCTGTTGAAACTGCTACTGGTTACAAAATCCCGTATCATCGTTCATGGTATGGGCTACATAAAGCTTTCGAACTCATTTATGGTACTTGGGAGGTATCTTTGCAAAAACTTTCGAGTTTTTTGAATGAGGTGGCTATTCAAAATCCTGAAACACTGATTGATTGGAAATACAAAGGTGATGGTGTTACTATGCACTATGTGTTTTGGTCTTTTGGTCCATGTATTTGTGCATACCAGCATTTAAGACCGGTTATATCAGTTGATGCAACTCATCTATACAACACTTATAGACACAAGTTGCTAATCGCAGTAACTCTATCACCTAGTGGCAAGCTTCTTCCATTAGTTTTTACCGTTGTTGATGAAGAGACCAATGATTCTTGGTTATGGTTTTTGGATAAAGTAGGAACTCACATCGCCCTTGATAAACCCACATGCCTTATTTCAGATAGGCATGAGTCAAAAAAATGCTGCAAAACAAGTGCCTGCTTTCATGGAGGAATAGAGTGGATGCCACCGTTATTGTTTTCGTCACCTTCGTTCTAATTTTTTTGATCATTATAAGTCTGAAGATTTGAGAAGTCTATTTATTAAAGCGGCTTTGACAGGATATAAAGAGAAATTCACTGCTTATATGAAGAGAATTGAAGAGAAGAATAGAAGTGCATTTGCATATTTGTCCAAGATGAAACCCGAAACATGGACAATATCGTTCGATGGATGTTGAAGGTTTGGCATCATGACGACCAATCAAGTCGAGGGGATGAATACAGTACTTCGTTGAGCTCGGCATCTTCCTATTACTGCACTTGCGCAAGTATTTCATCTCAATCATTTATATTTATATTTTTTTATAAGCATCAACTTAATATGATTACAAATTTGCAGGCCACTTTTGCAAGATGTAAAAAATACATTTGTGAAGGACTGGAAGAAGCAATGAAAGCTCAATCAAACAATGAAACATTGGCCAAACAAGCGCGTAAATTATTTGATCACTGGGATAAGCCTATCCCACATATGCGAGTGGAGGTTTACGATCACATAGAAATGATCGTCCATGTACAAACCCGTAGGCATCAAAGTAACCCAACGGACGACAATGTGTGTATCGTACGGTTGAAAAATGGCACTTGTAGTTGTGGGAAGTGACAAAACTACGGAGTACCATGCTCACATGCTCAACAGGTATTTATCGAAGAAAATATCTCCCTCTATTAATATCATACATAACATTCACAAATATATTTCTATGTTGCGCAGGCTTGTAAATTGTTGAATGTCGACCCGATAATGTGTGTTAACCCATCGCTTTTGGTTCAACAACTCATCACTACATTTCGCTTACAATTTCGTCCACTTCGAGCTGAGATTCATTGGGCGCCGGGGCCATTCACTCTGAAGCATGATCCAACACATCGGAGAGCTATTAGTAAAGGCCGGTATCGTAGTAAACGATTTCAAATGTCGATGGATAGGGGTCATTGGCACGGCACTCGAGGTAAATCAACGAGATATACTAATCAACCTGATGCTGAATCACCCCCAACTATGCATAGAGGTTCAGTGGATGAGGACCATGGATGAGACAAGTTTACAAGGGATACCATGTCAACAGAATTTGAATCAACCTCATCTATGCCACCACGAATGCATAGAGCATCCGTCGACATTCCAAGAGAGGAACTATATGATCATTTCCATCATCCGCCGCGTGCCTCTGTTCAAGAACATCCATCCAGCCTTCATTTGGACTTTGAAAACATACCTTCCACTTCCAGCCAAGGTCGCAAAAAGAAAAAAAATATAGCACGGAGAGCATGGGATCGAATTAGTAGTCCATTCAAGTAAAGAAAATATCTATTTATCCCTACTAAATGTATCTTATTTCAATTTGTGTCTTTTTATCTAATTAATTAAATGGATTCAACGTTATTTATATATAGTAAAATCCAAGTTAATATAATACTATCGTAATTAACATAAAGCATTTTAATTTATTTGATCATAATTTATTTATGATATTAAATGAAATCAAAATCATAATATTTTATAAATTATATACTTTTGGATATTATATTATTTCTATTTAAGTAAAATACACATAATTTTTCAATAGTTAATTTGATCATCTAAATTTATTTTCTAATTAATTATCGATCAAATTCAAGTTAATAAAATATATTATCTATTCATTATTTCAATAAAAAGGTTCAATCACATAAATTTAAATAATAAATTTCAATAATAAATTAATTATAATTAATTTTTTTATAGTTTATTAATGTGCCTTATAGTTTTTATAAATTAAAGTATTAAATAATTTATTTACACTATTTAAAAAATATTTTTTCAAGTATTTGTTTTAAATTTAATGATATTTAAAATAAATCTAAAATATCATACATAGAATCAAATAATTATAATGATTTATTTGACTATTTACATAGGTAGGTAATATTTAAAAATAGGTAGGTCACCACAATTACTCGATTGCGGTGAGTACCCAATTACTCGAATTTTTTTGTTTTATTTTGGTAACTTTTTGTTTACTTAATAATAGAGATTAAATTGTCATGTATCTTATAACGGAGAACATTTTTTTGATGGGGGGTCATTTTTGTTTAATTGGAGATATTTTTTTAATCTAGAAATATGAATTTTGGAAACTTTAATAATAAAATGTTTAATAATAAAATTTTTGAAAAATGAATTAATTCTTTTAAATTTTTAGAATTGATTTGAAAGAATAGAGATTTATGATTTTGAAAAACCAGAATAATTTTTTTTCAAAAATTTTTAAAATTTTTATTTAAAAAAAGTTAGATTGTTCTTAAAAATTTAATAAAAAGTTTTTCAAACTTCTATTTTAAATAAGTAATATATCATTATTTGTATATAATAATAACCAATTCTTTTTTTTATAATGAATATTTTTTAGTTAATAATTTTGATATTATGGATACAGGTTTAATAAAACAAAAAAAATTCTGTAAATATTATAATAAAAAGTATGTAGATTCCGTTTATTGAAAATGGATATTGCATATTAACAAAATACAAATTATTACATTTATAATATGTATATACATATAAACAGTAAGATGGATAGTTTTCTAAATTCAGATGCACACAGTTCACACAATGGGTAGTTTCTAAAAAGGTATTTTTACAGAGGGTAGTTTTCAAAATGACTCGTCACTCCACTGCAACACTGACACATATTGAATACATGTATTTTACTAAATATTATATTACATTAGATATTTTACCAATAAATATTTTTTAAATATGTATTTTGGTAATGCGACCCTAGACATGATTCGGCCAGGTGGCGCCAATGTAGAATATTATTTTTTTATTAAATACTCCACTTTCAAATTCCGTTTGTAATATATTATTATATTTAGTTATCATTTACAATATACCCTATGTTAAAATTTAATTTTTAAAATAACTTATAACAAAATAGAAATACTAAAAGCTTGATCTCTAAACTTTAAATTATAACGTAAATCCGAAATTTGAAATTCCATAGCCTAAACCTTAACTTCTAAACTACCAATTTCTAATACAAAACTTAAATACGAAATCTTAAACCCTTAAGTTAATGTTTGGTTAATGGGAATGTAATAAAATGGGTTTAGCTTTTTTGGGTTTAAATAAAATTGATATATTTGAATTAATTTTTTAAGTAATATTTAGTTATTGAGATTAGAAATGAGATTAAATGGTTTTATAAGGTAAGAGAGAGGTATAATTTTAAATAGAGCCATGCACATGGGATTAAAATATATATATAATCCTAGATTTATTTAAATATATCAACTAAATATCTTATAATTTGTAATGTTACTTTAAACACATATAATCTCATAAACCAAATACACCCTAAATGTTAAACTCTAAACTTAAATCTTAAACCCCCAAAAATTAACACTAAATACTAAATTACTGTACCATAAAGCTTAACCATAAATCCCGAAAACCTAATATTATACTATTCCTAAATTATAAAGACAAAATGTTGAATCCTAGAAGTGAACCACTAAATAAATCTAAATCAACCATATATTATTATTCATAACATTAATGTATTAAAAAATCATAAAGGTAAGGTAAAATGCAAAGAATAACTCATTTACTAGTATTCCATAACATATACACACAAATCAAGATCATCTTTGTCTTCTTCAAAGCCTGAGGCACAATCATGATAAAAACTTGAACTTGAAATCATTTTTCCAAATTGTTGTGCATTCATTTTAACATAGATGAGCTTCTTGACGCTTTGTTCACTTAAATAACTTTGAAACTTTGAATGGATAAAGCTAGTAGTAGAAAAATTTCTCTATGAAGCTGCACTTGATGTTACCATTACAAAGACTTTCAATGCAATCTCTTAAAGTAAGGGATAATGCTTTCCTTCAATCAACCAATATGAAAAAATGATCTTGGCTTGTTTAATTAGCATCTATGTCTTGACTAGCATTAATCATAAAATGTGTGTACTCCATTAATAAAGCCTCTCCTAAATAATGAAGGTCGAGCAAATAAGCAATCCCTATCACATTGCCATAAAGAAAATTCATTTTAGTTTGAATAAGTTTAATCATATACGCTTTTTCCAAATTCTCAAGACACTCCATGAACTCATATTGTTTCTTGAGATCAAACACGAGGAGATAATAAATTTATCATACTGAAACAAAGTCAACTTCTAAGTGGACAACGGCCTTGTCAATTGGTTTTAGGATTGCAATAGACTTTTTAATGTGAGATACAAAATAGAAGTTTGTAACAATTTCATATATTCTTTGAACATTAGATTTCAATCTATTGTTGTTTGTGATTAAAAACCTCTCAGTAACAATATTATGAATTATAGATTTACTCTACAACAAGCTAATCAAGCAAGCTTTCAAGCTTTCCCAATGAGTAGGTGTTGCTTGAAGTAATCCCAAAACCTTTCTAGAAACTTGATCTTTAACTAATTTAGCTTTGATTTGTTGATGATGTGAAAAGAAGGAAACAACCTCTTTGCAACTTTGAGTAAATTCAAGTATGAGAAAGGATAACCTTCAATATAATTAGAAACTGGTCTCCCACGTTGGGCTTTGGAGACGTCAAAAATATCCTTGAGAAGATGTAATTATGACAAACACATCCTTGAAAATACATTGTAGAATATTTTTGCTGGAAAATTCACCATACAGATTTGTTTGTAATTGTATTACTAGTTAACACAACACAAATTATCAATTCTTTGGCTAGGAATGGGCAAAAAATCCAACCTTTGGATACCTGCCCCCACCCAACCAGTAAGGGTCAGATTTTTCATGAATAAGGAGCAAATATGAATTTTAAAATCTTAAACCATGTTGGTGTGGGGTGGGGATGCCCTGCATGCCCAATTCACAAACATGTTTTTTTAAAAAAAAAAATAATTGTAATAAATTTTATGTGGATTGAAAAGTACATGACATAGGGTTTGAGCAACTCTATTAAAAATTCATATTTTTTCTATTACCGTATTTCCCTTCCATATTAGTTTTCAATTTTCTTTTCTCTAAAAATGAGGACAATGTTCTACAATAGAAGCTAACTTAGAGGTAGGTTGTGATGCAAATTGGTAGGTTGAAAATTATAAAGACTGGATAACTAAGCTATCACAAACAATTTTCATTGTATTTATATCTTCCTTTTTTAATTTCCCACCTCTTCTTGCTTGTGAATAAGGTTTCAAAGGCAACGATAATAATTATTCTTTTTTGCTCTTTAGTGGGTTAGATCATTAAATTCATCCATTAAAAGACCCAAATTTATAATCATTGGAATATGGAATGAGTTTCTTTTTTTAGCTTTACAGTTCTTTATATTTTTGTATTAATTTAATAATTTATTTTTCAAATCAAAGAAAGTGAGATTTCTTTTCTCAATATCTTCTCGTGCTCACTTTGTTGTTTCTACTTTCAATTTCAATGGTATCGCTTTAAATGAAGAAAATTCTATAATTTGACCGGATATTCAATACTCTAAAAATATAGCAAAATTTGGTACTCATTTAACAAAAAATCAAGAGATAGAGCAGAATGATGAGTATGATCATTCTAAATTGACACGTTAGGTTTGACAGCATTTCAAAAAGATACAAATTGATGAAAAGTGGAAGACAATTTGCAATTATTGCTTATCATCACCTACTTCAGAACCAAAGAGTGGAATTTTACACTTGAGGCAACATTCTCAAAAGTGTAAAAAGCTTGGGAATCAATCAGATATTCGTCAAGCTTAGGGTAAAACAAAGAAAAACAGATGATAAAACAAGGGTGACTTCTTCTATGTTTGATCAGTAAATTTCTAAAAAAGAGTTAGTTAAGACGATTATCTTACATGAGTATTCAATTTTTTATGGTTGACTATAAAAGGTTCAGAAATTTTGTAGCAAGTTTACGGTCTTTATTTAAAATGCCAAGTAGGAGAACACCTTGTAAAGATATTCAGAACATGTACAAGAGGACAAGAGTTGATATTATGAATATTTTAGAAGCATGTGAAGGTAAAATTTCCATTATTATGGATATGTGAACAGTAAATCATCAAGCCAAAAAATATATGACAATAATAGTACACTACATTGATGATAATTCGATACTACAAAATAAAGTTTTAAGGTACACTACTTTATTATATTCTAATTTTTATTAACATATTGTCATTATATTTCATCTTTTCATGTTATAGATTTTGTTGTGTGCTGACCCTCATGCTAAAGAAGTTAAATAATAATATTTATTTCAATCTCTGATAGATTGCAATGTTGATAGAAATATTTGCGTTATTACTTTAGATAATTGTTCAGTGAACACTGGGATGATTGAATTAGTAGTGAATCGATTTAGTAGTGGTATATTGTTGTTAGATGGTGATTATGTCCATATGTGATGTGTATCTTATATTTTAAATCTCATTGTTCAAGATTACATGACTACTATTGGGAGAGAAATAGAAAAAATCTATGAAGGTGTAGCATATTGGTCATCAATACTAATAAGAAAGGAGAAATTTGATGAAATGACACGTCATTTGAAAATATCAATATCTAGGAAAAAATATATTTAAATGTAAAAACTAGATAGAATTCAATATTTCTTAGGCTTGAAAGTGTCATTTCCTATAAAGAAGTTTTCTATAAGTTAGAACAAAGAGATCCAAAATATAAAGTTAGGTTATTAAATGAAGATTGGTTGATTGCTTCCAAAGTTTGTGAAAAATTGAGAATTTTCATTAGACTACAAAATTATTTTCAAGTATATCTTATTAAAATATTTTTTTTTAATTATACTCATGATTTTTAGATTTAACATTTAATAAATTTTTTTAGTGACATGTTATCCAACTACAAATTTATTCTTTTCCCTATTATGTGAAATCATATTGGCCTTAAACAAATAGATTAATCATCATGATGAGTTGACAAGGGATATGACAATTAAGATATTTGATAAATTTATGAAATTTTGAAATATGATTCATGGTATTGTGGTAGTTGTTTGATTGTTAGACCTAGACATAAATCATATCTTTGAGAATTATATTATGAGAAGTTTTATGGCTAGGAGAATAATATTCATGTTGAAAAAATTGTGAACATTTGCTTGAGAATGTTGTTGGGATATCAAAGACAAAATGAAAGTACAAAGAAAAAATTTTCATCAATTGAAAGATCTAGTTTTAGAGTTGGTTCATATATGCAATCTTAAACTGATTTTGTTAGCTCTAAAAAGAGCAACCAGTCTAAGTTCAAGTTAAAGTTAAATTACTACTTGAATGATGATGTTCTGCCGCTATTTGAAAATTTTGCTATTTTGGATTAGTGTAAAACAAATGGAGTGAAATATCCAACTTTTCAAAAAATTACAATAGATATGTTAGTTATCCCTATTTCGTCAATGGTTTCTGAATCAAATTTTAGCACAAGAGGTTGGATCATTAATCCACATTGGAATAAATTACATTTATCTCTACTTCAAGGTTTGGTTTCTTTAAGAAACTAGATATCCAATGAAAAAGGTAATACACTATTTATAATCAATATTTATTTATTTATTATTTTATTTATTATTGAATAATTATGATTGGATGACGTAATTTTAGGATTTATGACTATATTAACTCTATTTGTAACATTTTTGAAAGATGAGGAATGCAAGGAGGAGATCTTAGTATATGAAAAAGAAGATCAAAAAATATATAACTTTTTTGTATTAACTTTAAATCTTTATGAATGTACTTTTTTTGTCCAACTTTTTGGTATGTTAATTATTAGCTCATGCATGATTTTGAAGAGAGACAAAAAGGTTGTAAAACTTTGACTCTCAAGAGCATGTATGTCAAGTTAATAATAGTTCCATTGAATCGTAAAATTGTTTACTTATATTTTTTATTTCAAAAGAAGAACTAATGTGATGGATACTCATAATAGGGTGGATTACCTGATAGATCATATATGAATTTAAAAAGTAAACCCATAGGAGGGGAGAATCGGGTTTGGATTTGGCTTTAAAAAAGATGGGATGGGTACGGGTTTGATCAAACACACCTCAAACATGCACCACGCTCATTCCTACCTCTGGCTAATTGATTTTCAATCACTCTGCTTAAATCATTGATGTTGAGTTAAAGTTAGTTATATTTGTGGTATTTTTAGTGTTAAGATAAGGAATGAAATGAGGTAAAATATATAAAAACATCAAAATTAGTGTTAGTAAATTTAGTATGTGTAAAAACATGTTTTGGATCTATTTTGCATTAATTTACTTGTTGGGGTGAACTTACTATTCATCCAGGCGTAGAGACGGACAGTTCATTTGGGTTGGACAGCGCACTTTGACCACCATGCAGTATTTATTAGTTTAGGGGCAAAATGAAAAATATGTATGTGCATGCACGAGGAGATAGCACAAGTAGTGGAAAACAAGAAACGAGAAATTGAGCCACCCCAAGGTATGCAAGAGGTGCAGACACAATTGAGTAGAGAGAGAATAGAGATTTTAGATGTTAGAAGAGGTTTTTCCGATGAGTTAGAAGCAATTTTAGGGGAGAAGCTGAAGAAAGAATAGTTCTAGCATGACAGCATAACCCACCTTCAACGCTTGGTGCCCTGTAACACGGCCAATCTGTCTGTGCAAAGAAGATGACAGAAACAGTTCTAGAGTGACACTAGAGTTACATCCATCGCCCAAAACGATAGCAGAACAAAAGGAATCTTCCAGCAAGACCTCAGAACCAGTCTGCACAAGAATAAGTTGACTTGGAAACTTCAACAAACATTTTACTTTATGCACTTTTCTTCTGTGCTTAATTACATGAACATGCTCGTGTTTTTGAACTTTCCATTACTACATTATTTTCTTAATGAATGTGATATAAAATGCTTGTTCAGTTTTATAAACATATTTTGATGAGAAAAACCTTTAGACATGTGATATCTTTAGAATTTTTCTTCTATCAATCATCTGCTTAAAAAATAAGAAGAATTACCACTAATCAACATGTAATTCATGATTGGATCATTTTTAATATTTTTCTGGTCATCCGATCTCAAGAAGTAGAATATTGACTTGACTTTCTGTATTTTCAAGTTAACTTGAGCTTTAACCATTTCATAGCATTTGTCTAGCAATAGCTCTACCAACTTTTTCCTATGAGATAACTCAATAGTAGGATGACATAGAAAAAAAGGTTAGGGATATTAGTTTCTTGAATTCTATGAAAAGAATTTCTAGTAATAAAATAATACAATGCAATACTGAGCACAATATTTTACTTCTCTCATTGTGATAGTATTGAAAGCATGAATTGCTTAATCAACCCTTGAGAACTTAAACTTAGCATCATTTTTTGTTTCTTGTTAGAAGATCCTGAGTTTCTTGACTACAACTAGAGCGGATGCTCATTTACAGGTTTTATCATCATTGATTGAATGAAAAGCTTGTTCCTATTTATATCGATATATTACTGTCAATTTGCAATGCTTACAGATTGAAGAATCTTCTCGTTGTGGAGTAGCGAACTCGATGAATGGAGATCAAACTTCATCTACTTTTCTTTCAGGCTGTTTAATGGCTCCTAAAAAATTAATGCTTTTCACATCTATAAGAACATCGTCTTCATCTTGAGCTTAGACATTTTTTTTTCTAAAGAACTCAACCTTCAATTCCCTTAGCATAAAGAAAGTTTGAATGAATGGAGTAGATGAGAAAATGGTCATAGTGATGAATGATGTGTTGAGGGAATAGTTATACATAAAATCATATTAATATATAATATTTGATAATATTAAAACTAATTTATCATTATAAAAAATATATTTTATGAAAAAATCCAAATTTAATTATATTTAAAAAAATGAGTTTTTTCGAAAAAATCCCAAAATTTCAAACCCAAGAAACCCATACCTCCTCAACCCTAACAATACATGAATATGCTATCCTACAAAACTATCATAAAACACTTCGAATAGGATATTTCAAAATTCACATTCTAAGGTATTTCAAAACTACCGTAATATTCTTTAGGTAAATTTTGCTAAACAATCCAATTTATAAGGTATTTATTTTAAACACATTTATAGAATATAATATTATCTTAATTACATAATATAAATAAATAAATATATATATATATATATATATATATATATATATTAAATTAAATATATTATTAATTATACTATAAAACCAAACACACCGTTATATGTTTACTACACCAAATATAAAAAGATGATCCAAGTTATGTGGATCTAACCTCCATCATCCCCTCCAAGTTACTGTTTTTAGCAAAATTAAAATGGTCTAAATTTGAATGTCTTAAAGTACGGTAAACACGTGGTAGACTATTCGTGTGGACGAGTTGAATGGATAAAGTTATGTTGTCACTCTACACTTGTCTATAGGAACCAAGAAACGTGTCTTGTTATTTCTACCTCTAATAACTGTAGCGATCGTTCTTATCAACGGCTACCCGAATCTAATTCAGGATCCTGACGCCAGTTGGGCCGCGGTTTGATTTGTAAGAATCCTCGACACATGGCTGGGTCCAACTCCCAACGCAAAATTTGTGGCGCCGAGTCTGCGTCAAAAGTCTGTGGCTGATGTTGCACGAGGAGAATGCTTTGCATCCACAAACTTTTCCTGCAAGAATCTCACGCCATCTTCTATTCGATTTAAAGCATTGCATCGGAATGGATTCGCCTGAGCTGAGGACGAACCACTGCTCTCATCCAAGTGAATCGCTGCTCTTTCTTCACGGTTAACAGTGAAGCGAAAAATGTAAACAGAATCCCTGCAGAATTAGGAATATGGGTTCTTCTGCGCGATCCCTGATCACCAAATTCTCAGCTTCTTCCAAATCGGGGAGTTTTTGTTTCAACAGACACTCGCCGCTCTCTACCTCCGCCGCTGAGGTGCTCAGTGGGTCACCAATGATGGGTATGATTGAAGACTACGAAGAGTATCGCAGGCGATTGTGCGGTGGGCTCACGCATAAGGCTCTTCTTGTAGATGTTGCCGGTACCCTACTTGTACCTTCCCAGCCCACGGCTAAGGTATCCATTTTTAGCTCAAAACATTCCTCTCATGCCTCGCTATGTTGTGGGATTTATTGGGTACTCTATATCTGGAAAATTAGTATAATCAGTACTTGGGTGTATCTGTCTGATGTCTGTATTTCTTTTCTACTTATGTAGATCTACCGTAAGATTGGTGAAAAATATGGAGTAAACTACTCTGAAAGTGAGATACTTAACAGATACAGATCAGCTTATGCGCAGCCTTGGGGCAGATCCTACCGCAGGTTAATTTCTTTTTTGTATGCATAGCTGGAGGAACCACTATTGTGCCTTCCTCGATATGTTCCTATGTTAATTTCTGTTTATGATGTGTAGATATGTGAACGATGGAAGGCCCTTTTGGCAGCACATAGTGAGCTCTTCCACGGGATGCTCGGATCCCGAGTACTTCGAAGAGCTCTATAACTACTACATGACCGACAAGGTTAGATGATTGTGTAACAAAATTCACCAACTACACTTGATAATTTCAATGAAATTCTAGCTAAGTACATGTTGTTCATATGCCACTTTCTCAGGCTTGGCACCTCTGTGATCCAGATGCTGGAAAGGCTTTTGAGGCTCTGCGAAAAGCTGGTGTGAAAGTAGCCGTGGTTTCCAACTTTGATACGAGGCTGAGGCCGTTACTGAGTGCACTGAATTGCGATCACTGGTTCGATGCTGTGGCTGTTTCAGCTGAAGTAAGTGCATCATTTCCAAGAATCAATCACTCAAAAGTCATCTCTTAAACGACTTCCTCATTCCTCAACCAGGTTGGCGCTGAGAAGCCAAACCCCATGATATTCTTGAAGGCCTGCGAGTACTTGGGGGTGCAGCCGGAGGATGCTGTGCATGTGGGTGATGATCGGAGAAACGATCTGTGGGGCGCTAGGGATGCTGGCTGCGATGCCTGGCTCTGGGGAAGTGATGCCAACTCATTCAAAGAGGTACCGTACCTACTTTGGTCACCAACCGTTGGTAGCTCCTCCTCCGGGGCTGAATCTTGTCTTGCTTTGTTGTTTCAGGTTGCTGAAAGGATTGGAGTTGAGGTGTGAAAAATGGCTACTAACTGAACTGGGGATGCTCCGGAGCTACGGATCAGAAGCTCTTGTTGCACTGCATATAGTCTTGGATGGTCACCACTCACCAGCCCTGCTTTACTCTGCTTATGTATACTGAAATGAACTCGTGGTATATTATGGATTTGACTTAACACAATGTTTAAAAGGTCATAATTTACTGGGAAAAAGCCATTAGAGTAGCAAGGGGCTTGTTGGGCCCCGACCCGGAGGAAATGGGGGAATTATTTGCTAATTATTGTAATGGTAATAACTAATAGGCACACAAGAAAATTGGGTTATTTTTAAGATAGTCAATCTCAAGAATTTAAAATTTTAAAAAAACATGATTTTTTATGATTTTATTTTAATAAATGTAAATTAAGTAATTAATATATATATAGTGATTAAATTATATATTTTTAATAAATATAAATAATATTAATATTTTATAACTATGTTCATTATTGTATGTATTTACAAAAAAAATGGCCCAAAAATAATTGTATTACTTCTAGACATGCAATACATAAATCATAATGGTTACAAAATGTTATTATTTTATTGAAAAATATTTTATGTGGTTATTATTTAATGCTGCACCAATAATTTCATGCAGGAATCCATGTATAATACTTTATACACACTAGTCTCCAAAGCTTCGAATGTTAGCAAACTTAATCCCCACAATTTACTGTTCATTCTCATTATTTGAAAAGAATAACAACATTCTTTAGTAAATTAACAAAATTGGTTCCCAACAATTTGATATAAATATTCCACACTATTTGGAATAATTAGTTTCCAACTGTGTATGCATGCATGCATTCCTAAAATACAAAAACTCAATCACATGAACACAGTGACAGCCAATGACACTGGGTCACATCTATACATTGCGGGCAATGCATCGGATATGACTAATGAGCGACGGGATTGTTGTAAAAAATTATATTTATATTGGGAACTAATTGTACTAAAAACTAGAATATTGGAAACTTTAATGGGAAGTTTATTTGAGTCCTAAATATGTGGAGTATTCAAACAATGAACACCAATCATGTCAAAGTTGTAAATAATGGAAGTTAATTGTATCCATTATTTAAATATTAGGGATTAAGAATACTTAAAAAATTGGAAACCAATTATATCATTTATATTAAATAGTGGAGACTAGCTTTACCAAAATGATAAATATTAGATATTTGTAGTGCAATTTCCCCAATACTTATGTCACATACCACAACAATATTTGATTGATTCAGGGAAAATTCCAAGCAAGAACCCATGTGTAATACTTTATGTTTGCAATATTTCTTTTTATAAAAAAACATAATTTGGGCATTTTTTATTTGATACCATTAATAATTAAAACAGCAAGTAACATAAGAATATTTGCATATGGGTTTGTGGGATTTTTTTATTTGGATGTTTGTGTGGTATTCAGTTGTAATTTTGTTGATTTGTGAGTTATGGGATTTTTCTTTGTAGTAATTACTCCACACCTATTGTAATTTTTTTATTTAAGTTTGTTTCCAAGAACTAGCACACTTTTGCCCAATAATCAATGGAGCAAACAAAGCCCTCCTTTAGGATAAATGGTAATAATATTAAACTCCGTTGGCAAACTAGACTTCTATAAAATTATTATTTCTAGAATAGGCTTATCCAATAATTATTTGCAGAATAGCAAATCCTCTAGAAAAAAATTATAATAATATTTATTAAGTTGCGTTGTCAAACTAGGCCACTGTGAAATAATTATTTGAAGAATAGTCTTGTTATTTAATAATAAAATATTTTAATACAATTAATAAATTCATATATGTAAATCATTATTATATTTTTTCAATATTATGAAGCATGATATTTTCAAATAAATAAGAAAATAGTCTATTGTAATATGAATTAGTATTATAAACTGTAAAGTTAGAAAAGAATCTACTACAAATGTCAAATATGTCATCCATCACCCACATGTAGCAGATTTTCCACAGTACATGGCATATGGGTGTGGGTTACATCATAAACCACTCCGCTATGTAGACTTCCCATACGTTCGCACTTCACCATATATGAGCCATAACCAATGTTCGAATTAGATTTTCTGAAAAAAAAAAACTATACAAATTTAGCATAAATTATATTTTTTAATATAATTAAATATCCGATAATTTTACATGTGTAAATAATGAATTATTTTTTTTTCAATATTATGAATCATAATATTTATTTAATGAATAAATATATAATCCATTTTAATATACATTAATAGTAATTATCTTAATTTTTAAAAGTAATCATAAATATGAATATTCTCTTCCTTTTGCAACCAAGGTATTGCTTTGGTCAAAAACGATTTTTATGTAGGATTTGTTATATTTATTTTAAACAAATTATCTTTTATTTAAATAAATGGTTTTTTGTTTAAAAAAACCTTTTTCTTTTTTAAACTAAATGATTTGTTCTTTAAAAAAATTATTTTTTATGCAAAGAAATGATTTTTACATAAGTAAAACTTTGCCTTATTAAAGACATGATTTTTGCACACCAACCTGTTTTTATTTATAGGTTGTTTTTTATGTAAATAAGTAATTGTGTTATTTAATTAGATAATAATTTATGTGAAGAAATGATTTGGGTTCTCTATGGCCTCTATTCATATGGAATGCGATTTTCAACTCCCATTTGACTCACTCAATGAGATGGTATTGCAAGATATGCAAGTGCTTCTTACTCGTTTCATTCTTCAGTCGCTAGAGATGATAACAACATTCATTATGATGTGTGAGTAAGAGATCACTCCTCTACAACTGCTCAAGAGGTCAGACATCCATTTCGGGGCGGGTTCTTCGGGTCATTCGGTTCATGGTTCAATACTTTTGTTTGGGTGCGTCCACCTTGGGCAAATGCGTCATGCATCTAAGGTGTTTTGGAGGCGTACATTATATGCAAGATGATAGGTAATGTGTTTTCTTTAGTTTTTAGTTTGTTTTAATTTTAATGTATATTTGAGTTAATTTGAATTATCAATATGAAGATGTTGATAAATGAAAATTTTTGATAAATCGTTATAAAAGTAAATATTTATATCAAATAGATTTTATAAATTCAATTCACATAAAAACATTTGTTTTCGAAATTAAATATGAATAGAGATTCAAATACCAAACCACTTTCACACACACTCTAAACCATCTTCTACAAGTTTTCCACACATGTTGAAAGGTAAAATCATAGTTTTCTAGTGAATTAAGAAAGACACGCTTTCATCTATAATATGTGTCATTGGATTAGTGAAATAGTGGGCTGCATTGGGATGATTAGGAATTTCATCATTATGAGATTATGTATATTGATGACACATATTTTTTTGGTATTTTATAATACCAAATTATGATATTTTGTTGTGGTTTGGATTAGATTTGTGTCGTTTTTAATATTTTATATGCTATTTAGCTTAAATTTGTGTTTATATTAAAAAGTGGATTAAATTCTGTGATTTAATCCATCTTTTGTTACTGA
The DNA here is from genome assembly GCA_002189035.1 of Utricularia gibba. Taxonomy (NCBI): domain Eukaryota; kingdom Viridiplantae; phylum Streptophyta; class Magnoliopsida; order Lamiales; family Lentibulariaceae; genus Utricularia; species Utricularia gibba. The sequence continues at coordinate 5,322,893 of NEEC01000002.1, read as the reverse complement.
TGTTTAATTAATTTTAACAAGAGGATTAACAATAAATCAGATTTAAAGATGTATGGAATAAGTAGAAAAGGATACACATCCGAAGGGAGACAAAAAGCATTATTCTGCCACCTGCAATTTGCAAATTCAAGTCGAAAACAGTATTAGTGTTAGGAACAATGCAATGAAATAAACGAGAGATCTTTTTAGAGAAGAAAGAGAATCGAGAAGGTGGGCTTCCCTAGCAAGAACATGAACACCGACCAGAAAAGAAGAAGAAGGAGATTCTCTCGAAGAAGAAGACTCATATCCTCAAGAACAATACCCAAGATTCAATTCAATGCTACTATTTCAGGCCATGAATTGTAGCAAATAGGAAGTAGAACAATCTTTATTTCTTTTTGTTTGTTGAATGTTTTAAGTTTATGTGATTAACTTTCTCACGATGACTTTGATACTTTTGCTATTTCATCTTAATGATATTATGTTTTATCATCCAAGTATGAGTAGCTAGATCTTAGGAATACCTTAAGGTATAGCATGATAATTAGAGCTAGGGTTGATAGGAGATTTGATCAATGTATCTTAGTTTTCATTTCTATCATTACATGAGTAGACTTGAAGGGAGTAAATGAATAGTTTTATAACTCAAATGTTTGATTTAGAGATAAACTAATACATGAAGTTGAGGATAATAGAATCGGATAGACTTAGTTTTATATATTTTGTATGTGAGTAGACTCTATTGCAAAATTGATGATGATATTGAGGATTATCTTAGCCGAAAATATAAGAAATGGCTTGGGTAAATTTGAATTGTTTAAAGTTGTGAATATATAAATATTGTTTATTGAACTTGTTTACTGTTATTAGTTTGAACTTAGATTAATAACAACATTTATTCTGAATTTTGCATTTACTAAAACATTTTGCAAGCACCAGGTCCTTGTGATCAATCCCAAAATCCACAATACAAGTTTTCTAAATTTGTATTTTACATTGATTAGAGCTTATAAATTTGATTTGATATGAAGATTTTATTTATTGCAACGATTTTAAAAAAAATTTGTTTATCACATGTTTACACAATACTCAAGCTTGCAGTTACCTTGTATTGTTGATACTTCATTTGCCTCAACTATTGTGATGCTATGAAAATTCAAAAAAATTGCAAGTTCTATGAAGAAAATGGTAGTTGAAGAGGAGTGGACTAGTCCACGTAAAAGTGATAAAGTTAAAGCAAAGAAGATTAAAAACATATTATTAAATGATTCTTTTGGCATAATATTGACTATATTTTGGAATTTAATATCTCCTCTTTATGAGATGACCCGTTTGTTTGACACGGATTTGATGTATCCAATATGGTTGAATGCAATGTTGAAAATCAAATTATGAAAAATGATAATGGTATGGAAGAACAGTAAGAACAAGAGTGAGTAGAAGAAATTGAAGAAGAAATATCATATACTTTTTTAGATTGAATAATAATTTATGAACTTACTTTTGACTTTTGGTCATAATATGTATCGTAAAAACTGTATGTTTGAATTTATGTATTAAATTATTTGAAACTTGAATTTATTTTATAATTATTTATAAGTTGCTTGTAATTTCATCAATAAATTAATTACGATTTTTACCATTTCTAAGTTACGAGTTACCTATTTATCCAAACGGAGAAATGAATTTAATATATTTAAATAATATTTTCTACGTTTTCAAATGTAAACATAAAACATAATTGAGTTTAACATTTTCCAATCGATGACTAGATCTAAAAATGAGTTCAACTCATTTATAAAACTATTTAATCACTTAAATTGGATGAAAATCATTTGTAATTAAATTTTTAAAAAAGAAAGATATTATCCATAAGAAGCACCATTTATTTTCTTCTTAAATATAATTAAACAACCAGCGGGTTTCCTGCGGCTACTGGATACTATGTGTCCCGCTCTGTGGGCTGCAAATTGTAATAATAATTACATTTATTTATTTTGGTGCCTGGTTGACAAACAGTGACGTGGAATATTAGCAATGGATAAACTCAAAAGGGGGACCAAATCCTTATCCAGAACGCCATCTCTTTCCCCTCTGCATCTTTATATGCTGGAAGCCTGCCCTCTGGGGATCTCTACCTTTTTGGATTTTGGAACAGCAACAAGAAGAAGAAGCAGAAATGTTGGCGATATTCGAGGAGGCGGTGGCGAATCCGCCGTCGGAGCTCCGAAGCCCAGCATCCGCCGGCAACAGCAACCCGAAGAAGCTTCCGGAAGAAACCCTCCGCGACTTCCTGGGCTCCAACCCCAATAACTCATTCGCAGTCAAGCCTTCGAATGCGGCCCTTCTTGCCTACACAACCGCAACTCCCCACTCCTTAACTCCAAGGTAAAACAAAAAATAGTTATAAAGAAACTAAAGGTCTCGATTGTTTGTTCTTGCAGAGCTGATGGGTAATGCTGGCCAGTGTTGGAAACCTTTTTTGATTTTTTTTTCTTGATTAATAATTCTTAGAGTTTGATTTGTTTAAGGTATTTCTGCGGGTACGATGATATGTACTGCATCTTCATGGGGAGTCTGAACAACCTGAGCGGCCAGATGAAGCAGTATGGCCTGGGCAAAAACGCGAACGAAGCGATGGTGGTGATCGAGGCCTACCGGACGCTGAGGGACCGCGGGCCGTACCCGGTGGACCAGGTCCTTCGCGACTTCGACGGCACCTTCGCCTTCGTGCTGTACGACGCCAAGTCTCCGACGGTCTTCGTTGCCCTCGTACGTCGTCGTCTATATTTTTTCACGTAGCACACACATCCTAACTCCTACTGCACTGTACTGAGAGTGTGGGGATTGGATCAGGGGGCTGATGGGGCACTGAAGCTGTACTGGGGCATCGGAGGGGATGGCTCCGTCGTCATCGCCGATGACAAAGAAGTGATCAAGGGGGCTTGTGCCAATTCCTACGCCCCATTTCCGCCAGGTATCTTCTCTCAAATCCAGCTCGATATTCATCTGCTGTACCTCGGAGGGTGATGAGATGATGGAATGGGTGCGCAGGGTGCGTGTTCCACAGCGAGGGCGGGCTGCTGAGCTTCGAGCACCCGATGAACGAGATGCGGGCGATGCCGCGGGTGGACAGCGAAGGGGTGATGTGCGGGGCCAACTTCAAGGTGGACATGTACAAGAGGATGAATAGCATTCCCAGGGTCGGCAGCGAGGCCAACTGGGCGGATTGGAATCACTAGACTAGACATGGATGAGTGAATGTGCGATGCGATGCTGCTGCTCTGCTCTTCATTTGTGTGTGTGTACTGCATGCTCTGGAATATGTACCGAATCAACATTTTGGCAGTAATCTTTAACCTTACCTGAACTACTAAAGGAAGCTGAGAACTGAACTCAACATTGCAATTTCATTACATTATAAAGGTAGAAAAACAGACAAATATGCCTACTATATTGTTAAAAAAATTCATTAGGCAACATGCTCCTCATTTGAAATGTGAACATGCATGCTCACAGGCTCAAACCCCTACTTTGACACCGCTTATGATGTGGCTGCGGCTCTGAATGCACACCCTTAGTAGTGCATCTGCAAGCTATAAAAAGAGACTGTTCCTTTTGCAATAACAGCTATACAACGCCCCTCAGCACGTATGCTGCAAAGTGAAATATGGAGGCCCTTCTCCATCTTTAAACTGAAACGAACATAAGCGGGAGGAGTTTCATATCGGACTAGGCTGTGGTTGCCCAGCTCCTAGCAGCTTTTTGTGGGAGAGAGCAAGCCCGAAGTTCACAGTGGTTAATAACAATACCAGCTCTGGGGGGCTAGACCACAGAAGCTTCTTCTTGAACCATTTCACTTGAACTGGAAGAAGCGACTCCCTTGATAACCATTTCGGAGCATATAATTTCGACTTCCTTGTGTCTGTTCTCTTCTTGCAGACAGGAAATGAGCATATTGCATGCAGAAATACACGGAAAAAAACCGGCCTCCAACATTTTTCTGTACCATAGGTATGCACTATCATGATCCTTTGACTTGCAATGCCCTTCAATTAGTAGATTAAAAGTTTGATCATTTGGTAATATGCCTTTTCTAACCATGTCCTCAAAAAGACTTTTTGCTTCCTGTGTATTCCCTTTGTCTAAGAACCCCTGGATGAAGCTGTTGTAAGTGGTTTTATCTGGATTTATACTCTTTCTCAGCATCTCAGTGTGAAGGGCATTCGCCTTTTCAAGCTCTCCATATTGTATGTAACCAAAAATAAGCTCGTTATATATGATCAAATCAGGAGTGACGTCTGCATGCGCCAATTCCTCAAAAATGTTCTCCATGTGATCTAGTCCACCTTTCCGGCATACTCTAATCAAAGGATGATAGGTGTATAAGGTGGGCTTAAAGCCAGCATTCTTAAGCATTGCATATAATTCTACTGACTTTTGTAGGTCTCCTGCTTTAGCAAATCCAGATATTAAGGAGTTATAAGTGACCAAATCTGGACTTGCACCTTTATCCTTCATGCTAAAGGCTAATTCCTCTGCTTCTGCAAATTTTCCCTGTTTGATCAATCCATTTACGAGTACATTGTATGTCACACTAGTTGGTGCTACATGATTTACCTTCATCTCCTTCAACAACTGAAATGCATCATCGATGTTTCCTATGGAGCAATGGCCATCCATAAGCATATTGTATATTTGCACATTTGGAGACACTCCTCTATTCAACATATCCTCGAACATAAGTGCAGCTTCTTTCAGTTTATGGTTCTTGCAGAAGCCGTTTATTAGAGATCCATATGTGACAACATTTGGCTTTAAGCCATCTGCTTCAATTAGCCCAAGGAGCTCTAAGCAATTTTCAAGCTGACCCCTGTGAGCATAAACATTTGCTAATATGTTATAAGTTCGCAATTCAGGAGCAATCCCTCTTGCCTTCATCTTCTGGATTAACTGATTCACTTGATCAATCTGCCCCAACTCATTAAACTTGCAGATCAAAGTATGATACGTAATAGAGCTGGGCTTCACACCGTCATTTTCCATTTTTTCAATCAGCATAAGAGCTCTGGAAACATTCCCAGATTTGCAGTATCCATGCACCACAGTGTTCCAGGCAACATCAGACATAACAAGGTCATGGTTATTTATGTTTGTTAAAAACTCCTCGGCTTTTTCCATTTTGCCATCCTTGCATAATTTATTTATCAGACTGAGAAATGAATGCTCATTTATCGCTAAGCCTCTCCCCAATGCATCCTCGTACGATTCCAACGAGGCCTCCACATCCCCATGTTTAGAATAGCCCTCGAACATAATGGTATGTGTGTACTTGTCAGGAAAAATGCCACAGGAATTCATTTCCTTCAAAATATTATTTGCCTCTTCTATTCTGCCAATTCGAAAAAGCCCCTTGAGCAGCGTGTTATACGTGATGATACTCGGCCCCAAATTGCCACCTTTCATCTTTTCTTTCAAATCAAATGCCCTCTTCATATCCTCAGATTTACAGCACCCATCGATAAGGATATTATACGTAACTGCAGTAGGTTTAATATTCTTATTGATCATTTCATCAAACAGCTTCATTGCATCATCAACTCTCATCTCCTTGCACAACCCTCGAAGCAAAACATTGTACACAAACGATGATGGCCTGGCCCCACCTCTTTTCATAAGCTTAAAAAAATCTAACCCCTTCTGCATATCCCCCAATTTTACAGAAGCTTCTATGGCTTTTTCGTAGCTACTTCTATTCAACCATATACCAGCACCCAGAGCACCAGAAAAGACATCCAGAGCCCTATCACATTGGCCCAAAGCCACCAAACAGCCTAAAAAAATATTGAAAGCGGATGGCGAAGGGAAATTACCATCAGACCTCACCAATCTGTACAACTCATGTGCATCTTCCAGGCGCTTTAGTTCAGCATAAACAGTCAAAAGGGAGTCACAGAAAACTGGTTTTGTCTTCTGTGGTGGCGTACACTTAGAGAAGGTGCCAACGAGCTGTGAGGCTGTGTGCAAAGGAATGAGGCCCCGGAGACTGCTTTTCACAGTTTCTATTCGATTTTCCTGGATGAGGACTATGATCTTCCGGAGCTCCTCCCAGAGCCTTCTATCCACAGCCGTATCAATGGTGCAGAAAAGCCTGGATTGGAGCATTTCTGATCACAAGATTCCGAAAAAAAAAAAATAGAATCCCAATCTACGGATATCCAGTGCCCGCAGTTTACAAATAAACACATCTTTTGAATCTTCCAAACTCCATATCAGTGCAAATCAATTGGAAGCATTAATAATCTGCACAGAAGTTATAGAAGTCACTAATCTTCCAAACTCCATACAATTTTTTTACAGGAACTAACCGACATCCTAAAACCGAAAAATCATGCTCATTTACATCACAAACGTCGAGAGTTCAGCATCACCGCAAAGTCACACGAATAGAAAACCTTTATGAACAATAAAGAGCAGGGAAGGCATATGAAGAAACGCTCACAAATACTCATCATACGACTGACTCTTCTCCTGCTCTTGGACTGGAGTGTTCTGTTGCTGGAAATGGCATGGAAGAAGAACCCACTGTAAATTTAAGGGTTTATCGAAGAAAGCGAATCAATTCTTCAAGTATTGGGCCCGAAACTCAATGGGCGGACTGTACGGACCTCACTCGGCCCAAATAGAAGAGGATCAGCTTTGTTGGAGAAATACGAAACTGCCCCCAAATGACAGAAAAAAGCTCTAGCAAAATACATAAAATAATGTTTGAGATAATTATATTTTTAAAATAATTGTGTTATCAAATATGATGAGATTTTATTCTAAAAAAACATAAATTTAAAAATGTTTTTTATTTTTAAAAACTTGTACAAATCTAATTTTTATTTTATTAAAAATATTTTTCAACAAACAGAATCAATTAAATTAAAATAAACATAATTTTTTATATTAAATTACTTCCAATAGTTTTAAAATTAAAAGGTTATAGAAATTGGACATTTGAAACTAGTTGTTGGCCGTGCGCAGGTTCAAGAAGCGCGCTTGGAACCTGACCATGGCTCTTAGAACCTCAACAATTCTGGTCTCGACCTCCACTCCGTTGTTTGGTTCCAGAACTCTCAAAGCCCTGGCGACGGCCTCCATCGTGCTCATGCACCCTGCAAATGGCTCCCTCCTCAGCGTCAACTCCGAGTCGAAAATGGTACCTCCATCGACGCCGCGGTCGAACTCCAAGCAGGCTTCAGTGGCGAACTCCGACAGAAAAGGTGCGCTCGCGGCGGCCATTTCCTTGGCGTGATTCCAGGTCCCGTCGAACACGATTAAAACACGTGGATCACCGCTGGGATGGGCGGTAGACGCCGGGTGGATTTCGCGGAGCGGCTGAGCATTCGGGCCTGTAGAGAAGGCAATGCTGCTTTATTTGTGAACCCTAGGAAGAGAATGATTGTAGGGGGGATCTGACCAGGGAAGAGATATAAGGCTCGAGTGATTGGGGAATCCCGAGCTCGATCGTGTAGCGAATCAAGTGTCCTGGAAGAACCGTACTTCAATTTCCGGCCGACGATGATTTCGCAATTTTGGAGGCACTTGGCGAGAAGGGGAACGGTGGCTAGCCGGTGGCGTTGCTCATGCGGATGGTGGAGAATGACTAACCTGGTCGCTGTCTGGAGAGGACTTTCAGGTAGGAATCTGCAGAGGCAGACGTTCTCTGGACGGCCGCATCCGGTGGTGCATATCCGCCGCCGTGATTGGTGGTTCCCCCGGGAGCAAGCATCCGAGTCCCCCATTGGGCCGCCATCCCAAGAGCCTAAACCAATACTTGTACCGAGTTTTAGTATGGGCTCGGCCCTGGCCCAAAACAGTCTAATTTTAAAAACGAGAAAATTGCATGGATAAATCTCATTATTTAATAATTGAGCTTCCAATCCCCATTATGTAAAAAACTGGTATTTTTATTAAAGCTCCAACCATTATTGTAGATTAATTTTACCATTATAAAAATAATGAAGATATGTGATGCTAATTTAACTCAAAAACCAATTTTATCATATGAACTTTAGAATCATAGAAATCCGTTGTGTTAAATATTCGAACAACGTAAATTGAAGACTAGTTTTTTTGATATTAAAAACTAGTTTTTTTGATATGTTAAAGTTTGGAATTAAATATATTTGATGCATCAAATATTGAAGATCAATTATATCAATGGTATCAGATATTAAAAACTAGTTTAAGATAGAATAGCTTTTTCGTTAATATTGAAATACCATACAAAACACATTTTAAAAACACCAAACACCCGCCCGGATGAAGAGAGTACCGGGGCAGGGGTTGAAGTTGAATGGTTTGATTCTTGGATAGTGTAGAGTTTGTGGGTGAGCGTTTCTAGCAGAAGAAAAAGCATGGCTCGTAAGGGAGCAAGTGAATGAAAACTGAGTTACTCAAATACGTGCTGGCTTCATGTAACTTGAAATATATAAACAAAGGGCTTACTGTAACAGCACATTGAACCTTCAAGAGAGAGTGCGCTTGTTGAAAGATTCCATGGTCAAATTTGCTGTGAAAGCAGGAATTGAATTCATCTTCTTGATAAAAACATCAACCTGCAAACAAAATGACGGAAATATGAGCCCACTCAAAAGACTTGGTATGAAGGCAATATACAATCATGATTCCTCGTTGAAACCATGCTTATTTGTTTTATTACAAATCACCCCGCACACCAACGGCTCAGTGTATACATGGAATCTTAAGTAGAATTCGGTCAACCACCGCACTCGGGTATCTCAAGTTAAAACGTCTATTTAGATCAGGAAAAGATTCTATATGACCCCGGGTTTTCTACTTTCCCACATAGATAGGAAAGTGATCATAAATTATACCTGCCGAGATACTTCAGGTTGTGAGGTGTAACCATTGACCTGACATTTTTATAGAATGCTGAGTGACTGATAATCGGAAGTAAAGATTTACTAGAACTCTATCCACACATGACAATGGCTGCTGCTACCACAGCGTTTTCAGAAATTATACTGATGGGAACATGAGAAGAAATATGAGAGGTTGACTACAGTAGAACCCAACAAAATGTAATAAAAGGAATGGATTGCAGTCTTATCCTGATCTTCAGTTTGACAATGGGCTAATCATCACTAAGGAAAGGAAATTATGCATGCTCTTACCACAAGAGTCGTGTTGCCTGATTCATAGTCAAACAGAAGCTTTTCGTCTTCATTCAGGGCATAAATGGATACGAGAGTAAATCGTGTGACAGGGATACCATCGGCTCGCAGGTGATCATCCATTATGATCTGCAGCATATGCAGTTATAAGATAAGAGACTCCCGCATTCAAGACATGAAACGATGCCTCAAGAAAAAGGAGAAAATGGACGCCATTTTATAATATCGCATAGAAATAATAAAAAAGTAGTGACACCTTGTAACCGAAGAGTTCACAGCATGCCCTTCTAAAGACAGAAATCCTTTCGGCGAAAACTGTCTTATATCTGTTCATCACATACCTCCAAGAAGTTACATGCTAAAGGGAAAAAAAGTCGATAAATTGGACATGCTCACCTTTCTTCGCGTTTCTCTAGTGTTGCAATTTTCTCTTTAAGCTGCTTAATGGTTCCAACAACATGAGAATCAACGAGTGTGCCAGCATCAGCTGCTAAGAATGGCATTAAAAAAGAGCTTATGGACCGTCACAGGAATCCAATCATCAGTAAAAATATAAATCTTTGCATGACTCTTTCAAGAAAATGCATCAAAGGAGTATCATGAACAAAAATTAGCCTGGATCACACCAGTATAACAATCATCTCCCTTAAATGGGCACCATAGGCTACCTGAGAGGGACTATTAGAAAAATAACCTTAAGAAAACAACATAATCCCCAGAGATGCTTCAGTGTACAGAAACAGCTACCAGAATTTCGCCAATCCACCAAAAAAACATAGATGGCATGCAAGACGATGATGAAAGCTTTTTAATTCAAGAAAAAAAAACTAATCTTTCTTACGTGACTGCTTTTTAAGCTCTTCAGCGGCCTGCAACTTTTCCTTTGTGTTCTGCAGCTCATATTGAAGAGCTTCTATCGTTCGCTTTGTCTCATTTTCAACAGTAAGGGTGTTGACCATCCGTAATACTTTTGTGTTAGCAGAGGAAAAATCTCCATGACCAATCTGCAAAAGAATGAGACAAATTAAGGAGGCATCACAATCTCTAATGAATACATGCATTTAGGCTTTTAAAACAACCTTCCATATTACAAATCAATCGAAAAAAAAAACACATAATTAAAAGACAACCAACTGATGAAAGCATTGCGCAAGCATGAGATAGAAATGAAAAAACGCTCACGAACAGAAGACATACAACAAGACAAAATTGTAGAGTACTGAAGGCAAACCTTGAACTCCAACAAAGAGATCTCTGCACGCAGGCGGTCTCCTTCTCTCTCCAGCATCTTGATTTGCTTGACCTCATCAGTCAACCTCCCATTAAGCAATTTTATCTCATCTTGCTGGCGGCTACAAGATTCTTTTGCCTCTACCAAGCTTTTCTCCAGCTCTTTTACATACTGTTCTTTCTTGGAATGGGATGATTCAAGCCCATGATCTTTATTCTCGGAGTTAATCAGTTTTTTCAAGCTATCTCTTTCATCTTTAAGCAAACCAACCTTCACCAATAAAAAAGAACAAATAGAATAATGCATTAATAAAATACTGGAACATCTTATGTGGAACAGGCAGAGGATGTGGCCTCCAGTCTCAGAATTTACGAGAAATATATATGGAACACATATATTACTACTTTAAGAAAAGATGCATTAAAACTTCAGTATCTTGAAACTTTTGAATCATGCATTAGTAAAACTTATGCACTATGCACTAACCATCAACTCCAGATTTTTTGCTTCAGCTTTACATGACTCTGCATTCTCTCTCGCCATTGCAGCCTCAGTCTCAGCACTTTGCTTCTGAAGCACCGCTGCATCAAGGGCAACTTGGATTTCTTTAACACGTGCCTGAGCATCACCTGCTCTCGTCATGTTATCAATAACCTCTCTGCATATGCTTAAATAAAACTGTGAGACGGCCTCCATAAAAGATGACACAGTGGCATGACAATCAGAAAAAACTTAGGCAGCAGGAAAAGGTCTTTTGAATTCTCAATACGTTTTCATTAAACAAGAAGTGAGCACATTTCTTTTCCGAATAGGAGAAACGCTGATTTACAGATATACATGAGCATTGTAAAATGAACAGATTGGAGAATGGCACGATGGTATGCTTTGGCAAAAGAAATACTGGTGCATGTAAATTCAAAAACTCCGAAGAAATACGCACTTCTGTAGAGCAGCTACTTTGCAAATTAAATCATCAGCAGACGAAACTCCAGGCATTCCATTAGTCAGGGACTTCCAGGTAGACAGCTCATCTCGTAACTTAGTGACAGTTATCTGGAGCTCAGGTAATTTAAGCAGATCATGCTCAGCTCTCTCCGTGCGGGTCTTTTCTTCATACAATTTCTCTCTCAATAACTCAATCCCTTCATGGGATGCCTTTAGCTTTTTTGCTTCTCTCACTTCATATTCCTGCATGATAAAACAATTAGATCACCAATAACGTCATTCTATTATATGTGAATAACAAGCAGATCACCAATGTGATAACCATCAAATTTGAACGATGATAAGAAAAATATTCTTTGGCAGATCAAAGATGGACAGCATTGGAAAAGAAAAAAAAATCTACAACCTCTAATTTACATGCTTCTCACACCAAGAATAACTCGCTTACAGGATCACAAAATCTAGCTACACATTAAACCATTACGGGCATGCAAGAAGAGATCCTACCAAGCATAAGTACCCATATTATCACGATCAATGATGAAGAAAAAAATTGATAAAAAAACATCTAAAAAATGGTCTAATCGCAAGTTTCCCTTGCTTCTAATATTTAACCTGCTTCAAATATAAAAAGAATATCCTCAAAACAAGCATTGTATCATGGAAAAAACTAGATGCTTACATAGCTCTTCAACTCTTCTTGCAAGTGTTTAACCAGCAAACTCATGTCTGAAGAAGGTGGCTCTGGGAACTTGATGGGTATTTTTTGTTCGATTTTGGACTGCAGGAGAAAAGCAGAAAAAATATTGAATGATAGCTTCAAATATGGGAATAGCATAGAGTTAAGTGCATCTAATCATAAAGATAAATGCAACATTTGTAATCATAAGGTAGTTTACCTCATCCAGTCTCTTTTTAAGGCCTTCAATCTGCTCTCTCAGTATCTCAGACTGTTTTTCTGCATTTTTAGCTCTAATTTCCATTTTCTCAAGCTGTAAGAAACTGAAAATTATGATTCCCCAACAAATACGATTTTGAGCATGATAAAATAAACAGGGCTTACATCAGCAGTTATTCTTCTAACAGAAAGTTGTGATTCACTTCTCAAGTGAGCAAGCTCATTTTGGAGGCGGGCTTTTTCCCTCTGTGCATTTTCTGACAGACTATTCAGCTTTTCCTCAAGAATAATGGCTTTATCTGCAGCTTTCGCAGCAGAAGACTCTGCCTTTTTACGGAGATCCATCTCATTTCGAAATCTTACCTGGAGAAATAGGAAGATGATTTTTTGAATTCCCAATCATGGATAGTATCAACTTTATGGGAACTATGATTGGATGAACGATACTAAACTGCCATGAAAATACATCTTACAAAACCCTGATAACATTAAACATGACAGTCATACCTCAAGATCACTATACGATTTTATTTGATATTTTAGCTGCTCATGGCAAAAATCAGTTTCTTTCTTAAGCTGATCACGCAGCATCTGTTCACGTCCTTTAGCAGCAGCCAGTTCTTGCTCAGCATTGAGAAATTTATCACAAAATTTCTTCCTCTCAGATTCTGTTGGAAGCCATATGTGATACAACATTATGATTCTACAGCATGACATGCGTATGGAGACTCAGAAGTTAATTTCTTTTTTTGTGAGCAGTGAAATTTATATTGGAGAGCTAGATTGTAATCGCCCACAAAGACTTAGCAAGATCATACCTACTTTCGAGAACTCTTCATTCAATGCCTCATACTTAGATTTATAATCGCCCACCTGCTTTTCTGCGCTGCTTAACGCATCAAAAAACTCTGACTTCACCTAAAACAGTGGAATTTCAAAGTCACACATTAACAATTGAATCAGCATATTATTCCAACGACAAGGAACCGTGATAAGTATCCATGCACCGTAACCAATGACACAAAAAAACAGGAAAAAATTATCAGGAAAAATCAAACGTGTTGGTTTTAATCCTCAGGGGAGCCAACGCATAAATACTGGCACACTCCATACAAAAAATATAAAATATACTCATGAGAATCATTCATTTTCACTCATTAGACGAATCTCAAACCCCAAAACAATATCTTCCAAACACGCGTACCATCTGACGGCATTGGTACGTACAGAGCATCTGGTCGGATACGATCGGAAGTGAATGTTCCTGCGAAGACTCGGGGTGCCCATGCGCACCCTCATAAACCTGTATCTGCTTGCTTGAACAAGTACTCGGTCCATGGTTGCCGCAATCATCTTCCAACAACTTCAATTCCACCCCCTTCTCTTCTTTGGTGGAGGCGTTCGTAAAATCATCTTAGCCTTAATTCACACCAAACGCTCACGAATCTACTTGGCAATTCGATTGGACGCGCAAGAATGTGGAACCTAGGGCTTCAATTGCATTGAACTCAAAGGACGCTCCAACGTCTCTTTGCGAGTTGGCACCTACGGGTGACTTTCGAAAAACAAGAAACTCGGCCTCCAAAAATCGAAGTATTTTTTCTCAAAAATAAAAACGAAAAAAAGGACAAAATTTGATATCAGCTACATAATGTAGTGCATTTGAAATTGAGTTGTTATCAACAATTATATTATATTAATAACATTATATATCATCATTAGTGGCACCTTGCGTCTTGGAATGACTCGTGCCATCATTAATACCGTTTTAGATAAGGCGTCATCATCAACGTGACTTACTACAACACATTATTACTGATGTCATTTTATTCTTAAGCTTATACCTCTTATTCTATATATATCTTATATTTCCATAAATTTTTTCATTTATATTCAAAATTGAGTAAAGTCATAATTGAAAAAAAATTGATAATATTGTTTTTTTCCTTTGTAATTTTTTTATTTAAATTTTTAATGCTTTATTATAATCATACAATTGTTGATTGTATTATTATTGTTATCAATAGATTATTTTTATTTAAATTTTTATTTATTTTATCATTTCAGAATAGACAAATACATTAAGAAATTTTTCGATTTTTTGAGAATGTCATTCAATTTTCAATATACAAATAATATGACATTTAATAGCGAAAATGTCTATTTGCACTACAATTAGAGTGAAATTTCGCATACTCATTTATGATATTGCGACAATATGCTAGATGTTAACTATGGAAATATTTATTTTATTGAATATGTTAATAACTATTCATTTTTTATATTTTTAATAATTAATTATATTGTAAGTATATATCTTAATCTTTAATTATTATATTTTAAGTCATGATAACAACCTAAATGTGAATGTGATTAAAGGATTTATCTTAGAAAATAATTTTAGTGATGTTAAGTCTAAATGTATGAAATTATTGTCATTTACTTTTTTTTTATGATATGATCGATCATGATGATGACGATGTAGACACCGACTCAAATGAGGATTCTAAAATCCCTTCAAAGAATTGAGAATGAAGTACCAAAGACCAGAATCAAGGCAACTCGTACGATACAAATGCCTGGATCTTGTTCTCGATGATTTTCTGGGGTGTTCCGTAAGGGAGGAGTACCCCTTTCCAAAACAATCATGTAAACAATTTCGTATTCGAAAAATTTAAATATGGTGACAAATATAGGTGCTACGATAAGAAGGTATATGAATTAAAAAAAAAAATACATTTGCTAGTAAGATTCATTCTCAATATTGTCTTACCTACTATTATATAAAATAAGGATATGAATTCATTGTTTCGATTAGTCATTCCACATTCTGGGAGGGTAAATGTAATTGTGCTAACATGGATTATAACTGTTATTTGCACATAAGAATTATGTGATCTGCAAATGATAGAGTTTGACAAGTATCTATTTGTGACTTTTCATATATTTATATGACATACATGGATGGAGCACAACATTTCAACCTTTTTGGTTTATTTAGTAGATATGAATTTATGCATACTGTACATAAAGAAGAAAGTATAATTTAAATATTTTTAAAATTTCTTTATATAGTTTACATTTTTAATAACTTTTCTTTGTTGAAGTGATTAAGTTTGAAGATACTCGAGATATATTTTTGAAAAATATTAGAATAAAATTACTTATGAACATATATGATACGGTGGTCAACTTACTTATATGAAAGATATATAATTCATTTAAAAATATAGAAAAATGAAATAAAATATTTATAAAACTAATCTAATAGAGTCATAAAAAATACAAATATAATTGACACAAAATTATTTATCACTATTATCCCTCTTCTATTACATACAAATTACCTCTCCCCTCTCTTTTTTAATATTTACTTTCTCTTCTGTCCTATTATTTTAATAATTATTAAGAATATTGATATGTGCATTTATCCGAAATACATGGGAATTACTAAATGAATAAATATTATATAATTTACTAAGGTTAAATATAAAATTAAAAATTTTCGAATAAATGATTATGAATTTCAAAATAATTAATTCATTAATTTATGGAAATGCTTATATAATTCTATTTTGAGAAGTAATATACAGAAATAGAAAAAAAATTGATACTATAATAACAATATCATTATACCTTTTATTTCAGTTTTATTTAATTAAACATAATTAGTTACTCACTTCTTATTTTTTAATTCTGTTTCTCATTATTAAGAAACAAATCATGGCAAGAAAAAATGATACTATAATAATAAATATAATTCTGTTTAAATAATTTGGGTTTCTCATATAATTATAAATTATTTCAAAATAATGGCTGAAAAAAATGATACAATAATAACAATAATATATGGTCAGCAAAAACAAAAGAAATTATTCTTATTATTCATAATAAAATAATGATGGTACATGCATCATTGATTGACTGTAATAGATTTAAAAACGATCTATTATAATCTCCAATATTATAATCGCTATTGTTTTATTGTTATTTACATCATTTAAAAATTTGATATAATCTATCTCTAATGTTTTAAAATAAAGATAAAATTGATTCATAACAAATTAAACAAAGCTATTAATTATAGTTATAAAATCAGGAAAAAAGAGATTCGAGAGGTCCATAGAATCTTTTTTCGTAGGGACCCACTTTATGATTGCCAAAATATTTTAAATATATTTTGTGGAATAACATTTTTTAATAATTTATTCAAAGTCTCATCAATATCGTAGCATATTTGTTTAATTTTTTCATCAATTGTTGTATTATTACATTTTTTTATTATTATTTTTAATATAAATTACATATTTTATCCCCATTGCTAAAATCAATCTCCAAAATTTTACATATTATTTATAATTAGTATTCAAATTTTGACATATCAGTATAATTAGTTCTTAAACTTTTTATATTTTAAACGTTTTTGTTCTCTCATTTTTTGAGCATCAATCGAGTATAATTAATCTTTATTATTAAATATGAAGGCAAACATGATGCCTAGGCTGAAAGAGTAAATTCAAGAAAAAATTAATGTGTTAATTATTTCGAGAATTTTTTGTATGGTTATGTGTAGTTTGATGTCGTGTGAATTGCACTAACGCATAACCTAAAGTTATTTATTTTAAAAATACAATTATAAATGAAGTTTTTTGGGTCTAAAAGAGCAAATTCATTGAATTATTTAATTTATTTCGAAATTCAAATTGCATGTATTTTGGATGATATATCAGGATAAAAAAAGTAAAAAAAAATTGGAACCATGTGGATTATATTAAACTACATGATAGGAAATACCTTATTTAAAGAAATACAATTATAAATAAAACCCCATCGCGTTCATCAACATGTATTAGGATTTAGAGAATAAATTATAGAATTATTTAAGATGGATCATGCAATTTAGTAACATACGTACGACCTAAGTTGCTCTTTTTTTGAATTATTTTATTAAATTAATATTTAATTAAAAGAATTTTTTATATGAAATTATTAATTAAGAGTAAAACAGTAAATAAATAACATACTATGCCTTCCTTTTTCATATGCATGTTTAGGTCGAGTATAATGGAACGAGTAAAAATAGATTTAAATAAAAAATGCATATTTAACATGAATAAATTAATAAACCACTCATAAACTCATTTAAACATGCATACCAAGCAGACAGATTTGTCTTATTTCCCTGAAACTGAAACTAAGAGGAACTGTAGCGATCGAAAAGTGTGGAGGTCAGGTGGGTGGGAATCAGAAGAGTTAGGTGTAAAGGATAATGACAGACAAGAACCGCATTACAACATTGGATGCATACACAAGCTGCTGTGCTGTGCTAGTCCTTTTTTCGTAGGATTTCATTATGCCCAAAGAAGGCCAGACCTTTGCCCCAAAGTATCAAACGTGTAATGACATTGTGGAATTGTGTGGTCTGCAGTGGGTTAGGCGACCAATGGGGGATACATGTATCTCTGTATTCATTCTCTCACACATTCGGGACTACCCATTTGCTGTCGGCTTCTACCGAGCAAGGGGACCATCAACAGCCCACCACGTCCTGCTCTTATTTTCTTCTCTCCTTGTCCTTGTACCCTCTTTTACTTTGCTTCTTTTTTTTCCCCCATTTCCTTTGGGTTTGGGTTTGTTTTCTATCCGTTCTCTGCGCGTTTCCGGATTGGTGAACGAAGGAAGGTTTGATTTTTCCACTGTATTTGCTCTATTTGTACCTGCGGTTTGAAGGGGGAAGGACTTTGAGGTGGGTGTGAATTGACTTGCGTGAGAAACCGTCGTTTGCATGTGGGAAGGAAGCGTGGACTCTCTAGGGTTTTGGTCGGCTTGTTAGAATCTTTGGGGAGCTAACATAGTTCCTGATGTGGTATGTTTTTTAATTTTTCATGTTGGGCTTTTAGATTTTGTGGTTTGATTTTGCCGGTCAATTTGTGTTTGTGAGACCTTTCCAAGTTTAAGGGAAGGGGTTGCGGATGCTTTATCGTTTTCTGGGTTTCTTTTTTGTGCTTTTGGCGTTTGGATCGCAAGTGTTGGTTTGGTTCACATAGTGAGTCAAATTGATAGATTGAGATGGCATGTGACGATGAGGTCTGGGGGCGGTATTAAACTTTGATATCATCTGCGTTGATATTAGATTTGATATGGTGATGTTGTAGAGATCGTTGATTATATGATTTTGTAGTTCACTTCTCAATGGAGGTATTTGGCTTGAATTATGTCCCTGTTGTTAGCTTCTCTTTGGGTTAAAGAACAGTTGCATTCCTTATAGGCGTAGAGAATTATCAAAAGCATAAGGTAGACACGAACTTCTTACGAATGGGTGTACAGGAACTTCAGTTAGAAGCATTTGAAAGCTTACATTCTTGTGTTAGGATATGAATCTCGTCAACTCACTTGTTATGATCTTTTGTGATGCAGGGCTTCTGCTTAGCGAACAAAAGAACTTCTGAAGGGTGGAGAATTTCTTATGGCATGTCGTTCTGCAAATAATTTCAATGGAGGCCCGCCTACGGGTCCTCCAAATGATACTCTATATAGGGAACTTTGGCACGCTTGTGCTGGTCCTATAGTCAGTGTACCATGTGAAGGAGAACGGGTCTATTACTTTCCTCAAGGTTACATGGAACAGGTTTGGTTTTGAACCAGCCTTGTTGAATGAGATCTCCTTTCTTACCTTTGAATCTCACACTGTCGCTGCATTTGTGATTAATTTATTGATTTTAGCTTGAGGCATCAACAAATCATGGATTAGAGCAGCAACTTCCTTCATTCAACCTGCCCAGTAAAATCCTATGCAAGGTGATGCATGTTCAGCTTCGGGTAAGGTTTTATTCTTGTAAAAAATGATGGTTTTCCTTCAGTCAGATTATTTGCTTCCATCACTTCCATGTATGTTTAGTAACATTTTCTATCAATGTGTGTTTCGTTTCAATTTCAGGCTGAGCCTGACACAGATGAAGTGTATGCACAGATCACCTTGCTTCCTGAACCAGATGTGAGTTAGCCTCGTTAGTTGTTCTTATCTTTGTTAGTTTTTCTTGGGTGCTAAATGATATTGTAATTCTGTACACGAATCAGCAAAGTTTAATTACAAGTTCAGATCCACCAGCGCCAGAGCCTCCAAGGTGCACGGTCCATTCGTTTTGTAAGACACTTACAGCTTCTGACACAAGCACCCATGGGGGATTCTCAGTTTTAAGAAGGCATGCAGATGATTGCTTGCCCCCACTTGTAAGAAAACCCTCGATTGCAAATGATTTTGTTTCTGCATTTTTAATGTATGAAGGCATTAACAACCATATCTTATGTTTAGGACATGACCCAGCAACCTCCCTCTCAGGAATTAGTTGCTTCTGATCTCCATGGCAATGAATGGCATTTTCGTCACATTTTTCGAGGTCTATATTTTAGTAATTTTGGAACGCTTTTTTTTTTGCCGTTTGCAAATGTGGTTGACTCTGGTTCAGTTTCATCTACGTTTTTTGAATTGAATCAACCCAAAAATATAATAATGTTGATAAACTCAAGAAGGTTACCAGGTTGATACACATCAACACAATGCCCTTGTGCCACAACAGTATATCATATTTTGCATTTTGGTTTCCACTATTGGTGCTAATTGATATCATATATAGGTCAACCCAGGCGACATTTACTGACAACAGGGTGGAGTGTCTTTGTTAGTTCAAAAAAGTTGGTGGCTGGAGATGCTTTTATTTTTCTGAGGTACACTTTCTTGAAGATAAGTTTTATGACATGCCACTGGAAACTTATATTAAAACATCATTTCCACCCTTCGGCAGGGGAGAAAATGGGGAGCTTCGAGTTGGTGTGAGGAAACTCATGAGGCAGCTAAATAATGTTCCATCTTCTGTTATATCGAGTCATAGCATGCACTTAGGAGTGCTTGCAACGGCATCACATGCTTTAACAACTGGGACTATGTTTTCAGTTTTTTATAAACCAAGGTATGGCAAGTACCATTTTAAGTTTAGTAAGAGAGCTCATGGAGTATTAATCTTTCCAAAAAGGAATCTTGAATCATTTGCTTTCTTTTTCAGGACTAGTCGATCTGAATTTTTAGTAAGTGTGAACAAGTATCTTGAAGCCCAAAATCACAAGCTATCTGCGGGGATGAGGTTTAAGATGAGATTTGAAGGCGAAGAGGTTCCTGAGAGAAGGTAAATTCTGCGGCTTACTTTGTTCATGCATTGTATTTTTAAATGCCTCTCACCATATTGGATAAGTGATAATTATCCCTGTCATGAGTGCAGATTCAGCGGGACAATTGTTGGCATTGAGAATGATGCTTCGTCTCCATGGCCTGATTCTGAATGGAGGTCCTTGAAGGTAGCTTCTCGTTTTTCATCTTCGAACATTGGTTGTTTATACCCATAGCTTTACGTGTCATGTATGAAATGGTGTCATAATAGATAGGCAACTTGTTCAATTCCTGGGAAGATTGTCAATTTTAAAAGGGATTTCCTTACAGCACAGCGTGTTGTTATTTATGGTGCAAGGCACCCTGCAGTGCCTTTCAGAGGAAGTATTTATCAGATGCAATTTGTCCCCTTACATGCTGCAAATCTTGTTTGTCAATACAAAAGTGCCTGTCAGTATTTTCTTTGATCATTCAAATATCATGTGAATGCAGGTTCAATGGGATGAGCCCTCCTCAATTGTCCGGCCAGACAAAATTTCACCATGGGAAGCAGAACCACTGGTAGCTTCAGCCCCTCCAAATTCTCAGACTCAACAGAGGGCGAAGCGCACTCGACCTGCTGTTTTGAATTCATCCACACCTGAGTTATCTTCACTTGGTAAACCGGAGATATCTTTGTTTGTTATCAGTGAATTCTTCATTCTCATTTTTCTCACCCATTTTCAGCTAATAGACTTTTTAAAAGGTTGATGTTTGATAATTGTAGGTGTACGAAAATTACCGTCTGATACTCCTGCATTCACATATCATGATCCATTGCGGGGGCGAGAATTGTATCCATCGCATAAGCATGGTTCCGGAGGCAGACTCAGTAATATGAATTATGAGAGTCTGCTTCCTGCTTCAACAAGTTCCATTTACCAGTCTGCTCGAACTGAAGCTGCATCACAATCACTTAACCCAGTTAGTGAAAAAAGACAGATGACTCGTTGCAGGTTATTCGGAATAGAGTTGCTTGATCCTCCAGCTGCAGATGATGCTATGCTAGCTGCCTCATCTGGAGCAGTAGCTGAAAACCATTGTCCTCCTTTATGCGCTGAATCTGAGCAACAATCAGAGCCGTCAAACCATAATCCATCCAATGTTAGTTGTGATCCTGAAAAGTCGTCTCTGAGGTCCCCTCATGAGCCATCTATCAGCCGGAAAAATCGCAGTTGTACTAAGGTAGAGAATTTTGGATTCTCTCATAAGACTTGAGTAACCTGGAAACTTCAAAGTTTTGTAGTCAAGCATGACACTCCATGAGTGAAGAACTCTGACAATGTCGTGTAGGTTCACATGCAAGGGGTTGCGGTTGGGAGAGCTGTTGATCTAACCAAGTTTGATTGCTATGAGGATCTTCTCAAGAAACTCGAGGACCTATTCGAAATCGCAGGGGAGCTCACAGGAACAATCAAGAAATGGCAGGTTGTTTACACCGATGATGAAGACGACATGATGATGGTTGGAGATGATCCATGGCAGTTAAGTGACGTTCATGAGCTACTCTTCAATTTCAGCCTTCCACATTTCCTTGAACTCCAATAATTTTGCCCCCCTTTCTTCCAGGGAGTTCTGCACAATGGTAAGGAACAAGAAGATATACATCTACACCACTGAGGAAGCTAAGATGCTTTCACCTCGGATAAAGCTTCCCACGGGAGAGTCCAAATCAGCAAAGCTGCAGTCGGACGCCATTGCTGGACCTGAAGAACAATCATCAACTATCGGTACAGACTACTAACCAAGTACAAAATGCCGGTTTGCCTTCAAACAGTTATTGAGGAACACATGTTGCCCTGCTCTCAAGTATCATTAGTAGACTGGTTTATTTTCGTATCTTGTGTTGTGCCATTTTGGTTACCCGGGACCAAGTTATATGTATTGGAGCTACATGTGCATCTTATAATCCTTAGCTTCTATTTGATGAAGAAACCACTAGCGCCCCCTTGCACATGCTATAGTTTTCTCAAAAGTGAATTGAACTTGCTGCTAATTTGATTTTTTTTCCAATGTTAACGATGCCCTGCATTGGAAAACACGATCGCCAATTCCCTCTCCACCCATTTAGACAAATAGACGCATCACACCCTGATCTTGAGAGGATTGGTTACCAGCCATCTGCCACGGTCTTTTGTTATGGAAGCGCGCACCCAAGACAAAGATGGAGCAGGGACAACAGCTGCACATGGGTCAGGTGAAGAAGGGACAGCCAATCAAATACTGAAAGGACTGGACATTCAGCACATGGGGACATTATGCACACTAGAAGGGCAAGAGGACAAGACAACCACATACTACCTAGATATGCAAGAGATAAATAAGGATGGGTTAACTACATACATAGTATTATAGTTAAGTTTTCAGAACATCTTAACTTTTGTCTCTCTTGGAGTCAGTATAGCTCCAAAGATAAGAAGCCAATGCACCAACTCTAAGGGGAGCTTGATGATTGCTCCAGGAAGTTTATCTACAGTTTCTACTTCTATCCAACTCTCAAATTTTGTGTCTTAACATATTACATATCATTCACATGAAGGCTTTTTCGTGCATGTCTTGTCTGTGAGCCCTCTGCCTTCTGGACAGACAATCTTGTCATAATACCGATCATCATCAGATTTCCTTCTGGTTCCTATTCCTGGCTTCGAATCCCTACTCATTTGTGTTGGGTCGGAGTTCTTGTTGCAAGTAAGATGAAGACGATGGAAAGCTTGAGGCGTATGTAAAGCACACTGCTCTTAAGAGATTATTTCAAGAACAATCAAGTAATGTCCCAGGGTTCAACAATCTTTTCAACCCATACGTTGGAATCAGGAGAAATGAGACATTTATAAGAAGATAAGAAACCATCTCCTAAACTCAAATAGTCACAACTCTTCGTGTACCTAAAGGTTTTAAACCTCTAAATGAATGTTAAGATCTCCCAGAAATCTCATTTATAACATTCGAATGGTTATACACGATTAGTATTTGAATGAGTAGGTTGTTTAGGAGTTCTCTCATCATTAATTTCCATTTCCTTTTTGAGTAGAAATTTTGTTTCACAGAATTCACCATTTTTTGACTCAAGAATAGCGTTTAAGGCCACTTCATCACTTTTTAATAACAGAAAATGATAGGCATCCAGACTTTGTGCATATCCAATGAACATGCAGTCACATGTTGGGGACCCAATTTTCCTCTTCTTTGGTCCCATCAACAAGACTTTTGCCAAACACCCCCACACTTTAAGATATTTAATATTGGGTATATAACCTTTCCACATCTCATAGGGGATCTTGCCAGTTTTCTTATATGGAATTCGGGCTATTAAGATGGTCTTTTCCTATAGGTTATCATCAGCATTTGCTGTGATCATCATGGCATTCATCATTTCTTTGAGAGTTCGATTTTTCCTCTCAGCTATGCCATTAGATTCATGTGAGTGAGGTGGCATTGTTTCATGGACAATTCCATGATTCTCATAGAACCCATTTAGGGTCACATATTCACCCCCTCGGTCTGTTTTCAAGCGTTTAATTGTCTTGTCCAATTGGTTTTTCACTTCCTTTTTATAAATGATGAATTTTTCATGAGCCTCACTTTTAGATTTAAGAAGATTAAGCTTAGAAAATCTGAAATAATCATCAATAAAGGTAATATAATATTTATTATCTCATCTTATTTCACAATACTTCATATCACCAATATCACTATGAATTAACTCAAGAGGTTGAGCTTTCCTTTCAATTTTGTGACATGTTTTCTTTCTTGATTTGGATTCTATACAAATTTCACATTTATTTGTATCTTCAATTCAAATATTTTTTATTATTCCCATTTTAATCATCTTCTTCATATATCCTTTGTTTATATGACTTAAACGTCAATGCCAAAGATTAAAGGACCCAAGAAAATAAGTAGAAGATGCTTCATTCATTGAATCAACATTCAATACATAGACACCATGAGATTTGTATCCCTTTCCAATAAATACATTATTTTTAGTGAGAATAAGTTTCCCACATTCCAAGATCACTTTTATTCTAGCATCATCTAGTATGGAAGCTGACACCAAATTGGATCTCATGCTTAGAACATGAAGCAAATCGTTTAAAGAGAGAATTTTTCCAGAGGTGAGTCGGAGATTAACTTTTCTTTTGTCAATGGCAACGGTTGTGTGTGAATCTTCCAACAAAATTTCTCTCCCATTGATGATTTCATAATCATTGAAGATTTCTTTATTGAAGTACACGTGCTATGTAGCCCCAGAGTCTACAAGCCACACATCTCTTCATGTAGAGACAACATGATTTATTTTAGAAATCATGGCACCAATAATCTCATTATCTCCAATAACAAGTTTTGCCTTGATATTAGTAGAAGGTTTTTTCTTATGCTCAAGGCTCAAGAGTTGCCCTCATTCGGCATTAAGCAGCATAATACCTTGGTTTTCCACAAACAAAGCAGTGGACTTTCTTCCTCTTGAAGTTGGAAGATTTCACACCAAAGGAATTTCTCAACTTTGAAAGTAGAGTCATTTTTCTTGATAAATTTAAAATTTTTACCTCTATCTTCTACGAGGTTTGCTGTAGTTTCAAGCTTCTTCCCCAAGATGGGTATCTGATTTCTATGCTTATTCTCAATGATAATGTGCTTCATTACTTCAGAGAGATCCATCCTCTTATTTTTGTATTTGAATTGCAGCTTGTAGTCATTCCACAATGGAGGTAGTTTTTCAATGAGTATTTCGACTAGAAACTCATCAGGTAGTTTGATGTTTTTACCATTCAATCCCTCTAGCAGCTGAAGATACTCATTCACTTGTTCATGAACATCCTTATCCTCCATCATTTCCCAACAATAGAATTTGAAACAAGCAAACTTTTGTTTTACTGCGTCTTCTACAGTGCACTTTTCCATCATTGAATCCCATATCTTCCTTGAAACTGTGGAGCTTACATAGATGTCAAAGAGATAGTTAGTAAGAGTGGAAAGAATGGTGTTTCGACATATTTTGTTTGCTTGGTCCCACAAAACATAATTGGTGTCCTCCGTGAGTGGGGTTGTCAAAACCCAACTCACTCCATGCATGTCGAGTAGGCTATAGACACATTCCTTCCACGTTTTGTAGTTGGTTCCATTGAACTCTTCAATTTTGGAAGTATCAAGATATCTGATCATCGCTACTGGTGGTTCAACCATATGAGGAACAAAGTATGATGGATCAGTGAATGTGTGTTCACTCAAGATCTCATTGAGTTCATCTTGACCATTGCTCTCCAGATTGTTGCTTTGGTTGTCATTCCCTACAACGTTGGCCATAATCTCTTAAGATTGTAGGGTCAGAGTTCCTGCTGCAAGTAAGGTGAAGATGATGGAAAGCTTGAGGGGTGTGTAAAGCGCACTACCCTTAAGAGATTATTTTAAGAACAATCAAGTAATTTCTCAGGATTCAACAAGCTCTTCAACCCAAACGTTGAAATCAGCAGAAATGAAACATTTATAAGAAGAGAAGAAACCATCTCATGAATTCAAAGAGTCATAACTCTTCGTGTACCTAAAAGTTTTAAACTTCTCAATAAATATCAAGGTTTCTCAAAAATCTCATTTATAATATTCAAATAGTTATACACGATTAGTATTCCAATGAAATTACTAGAAACTCTAACAATTTACATCCTCATTCTTCTTGCTCAACTCCAAAAAAGTAAATGTTTTTATTAAATAATTTATGTTTCATTCATTAACTACAAACAAATAGAAGTAAAATGTATTTGGTGTACCTTGGTTCACGTGAAATACTTCCTTTTAATAATATTATTAATTTATCTTCATTAATTATTAATGATTCTTTTTAGAGCAAACTATTCAATACTAAAAAGAAGTAAGATAATGTTAATTTGTTGAAATTTAAAATAGAATAAAAGTAAAATAGGCCAAATATATTTCAGAAGCATTTATTTTTTTATTACAATAGTAACCCCTCAATTTCTCAACATGAAGCATTTCACTATTACATCTACATCGGATCTTGTGCTTCTATTTGTATGAACTGTTGGAGCTTCCATTTTTTATCCAATAATTGTTTTTTAGAGTGTTTTTATTGAAACTAGGGTTGCACCAAAAAGATGCTTAATTTTTTAGTGAAACAAACTGATAGAATGTTACTCACTTTCAAATAAATCCGCCATTAAATTTATAGTCATATTGAATTGCCCTAAGAGTCCTCAAACAAATTAATCATCAAAGTCATAAATTTTGATATATTCCATTATTATTTTTATCTTTTTATTTTCAAATTAAATTTCAGAGTTGAGGTTAGATCACAACAATTCAACTATAATTGAATTGTGAATGGTTTTATCAAAATAATTAGATTAAATTTAAATCATTTCAACATATAAAAAAGGAATCATGATCTGATTATAGTTTAACCACAATTCAATTGTAGTTCAATTAATGTTTAATCATATTTTGATATTTTTTATATAAAATATTATTTTTGTTTTAAAAAAAGAACAATTCAATGACAGTTTGAACCACAATTAAATCTCTCAAACCACAAATTATTTGTACAAACAATTCATGATCTTTTTAACAATTTAAAAAAGTGGGTTAGATTTGATTTTTCAAATTACAAATCCAAATCTAATTCTAAAACAACAAATTTTAAACTTGAAATCTAAGTTCACTTTAATCCAGACCAATTGACTATTGTTCAGTTTGATACCAATGGCATGGTAAACTCAAAAAAGCTCACTTCTCCATCACCCAATTTTCAATTCTTCCATGATATTCAAATCAGTGTTTTAAAAACCATAATTGAACCATAGATCATTCGCAATAATGATTGAATTAAATTTAAATTATTTTAAAATGTAAAAAAATAAATCAGGATCCATTGCAATTCAACTACGAACAATTACAGTATAATATTTTCTCATAATAAAAATATTGAATAATTTTTTTTAAGAAATAACAGTTCAAATCAATTACAATTGAGCCGTTCAAGCGCCAATCGATTATACATATAGTAAACCATTGAAACTCAATTAATCTGATGCAACATTTAATGCTTCCATGTATTGGAAGGAAATGAAAGCACCTTCTCATGTGATGAAAGGAAAACAACAAGATTGTACTCGAAAATTTATTTAAAATCATATTTATTTGATGATTTATAAATATTTACATAATCTTCATATTTTGAAAACGTTTTTGATTGAATTTTCTTAACCAAATGTATTTTTATTTATCTATAAATAATTTAATAATACAATTCATTAAATTATTCTATCAAACAATCCAAGGAAAATAAAGAAATAAAGAGGACTTGGAATGCCACAAATTACTATCCTACACGCATTCAAGTGTAAGTGGTGATGCAGAAACATGTTATGTCCATCTCATGATGGAAATGAATCAGCCATCAATGGCACGTTTAGGTATGGATGCCACATGACTAGTAAGGGAACAACAACCAACAAGTCCTCCCCACAGTGTGACCAATGAATGCCAAAAATCATGTTCTTATAACTTATTCTTTCAAGTGTAGGCTGGATGGAGAAGCCTACCTGCCAATGGTTTCTCGGTGTTCTAGGATGTGTCTGCATCGGCAGTAGCCGCCTTCAGATACGAGATTAGATCAGCACGCTCCTGAGGTTTCTTGAGTCCAGGGAACACCATCTTGGTTCCAGGTATATACTGCGTTGGCAAAAGATTTTTGAGTCACAAGCAGCTATCACAATCTCATTTACGCATTCGAAAGCCCACGTGAACTCATGTATATAGTACCTTCTTGGGATTCAGCAAGTAGTCGTACAGAGTTTTCTCTTCCCAGATCACAGCCATGTTCTTGTTGGCAGCTGAGTAGGAGTATCCAGGCGTGGTACCAGACTGCCTTCCAAAGAGACCATTCAAATTGGGGCCTGGTGGAAAAAGAGTTCACATACCTCAGAGCATGTAACGCAACTAACGCCAAGGGTGGTAAGATCCACAGCTTAACGGTGCATTTTCAAAATAAAGCACCACAAGCTTCAATCTAAAAGAAAAGATACCCAGAATGCTTATTCCAGGTAACCATTGAGTGTCTGACCATGAGCATAACAGAATGTCATGAAACAAGCAAATGAAAATCTGAAAAGTTCAATGGTCAGATTGCCAGAGAGCACCTCGGTCATCCAGATTGTGCATTTTAATCACGAAAAGGGCAAATCTTTAATAAAAAAATTCACTACACGACAAAACCGTTATGAGGAAGAATTCAGGCCCATCTGTCCACTACATCGAGCGCGGTAACAATCAACAATCATCAATGAAACAGACTCGAAGCTCATCCGACAACAATCATTACAATGACACAACTATATTACAAGGCAAAAAGCACAACTCGTAAGATCTGGAATGCGCGCAGCAGAATAAAACCAGAAACAACAAAAAACAAAAAAGAGAAAGAAATTCTGGCCGCTGACCAACCTTGTTTGTGGCCGGCCCCTTTGTCGACGGTGTGGCATTGCGCGCACTTAGTCTTGAAGATCTTCTCGCCAGATTTCTGATCGCCGGGAGGAGCTTCATCGAAAGACGCCATCGGATTTCCGTCGCTGCAAAAGACGCGTGTGGAAACCGCCCAAATCAAGACAATTCCTCTCTCCACAATCGTATTCATAGCCCCCAAGCGGAATTTTCTTTTTCATTTTTTTTTGACGTATGTAGTTTTTCTTTAAATTGTATTAGAAAAGGTTTATTTTTTAGAAATCGGTATATTGGAAAAATATTTTAATAAAAAATAAATATTGATAAATTAAGAATGAGATAATAAATATTTTTTAAGAATATATTTTAGCATAAAAAGATTATGCTCTTTTTTTAAAAAATAATTTTATCAATTCATTCAAAATAAAATACATCATGCTAAGAATCATGTATTTTGTTTTCTGAAGATTTGCAAGGTACAGTGCGACAGAAAATTCAGCATGGATTTCCTTGACCAAATAGAGAAGAAGATGTGGATAAATTTACTAGACCACAAATTAGGTATACAAAATAAGCCCTGTATATTTGGAATTTTAAATTCACAATTATTACTTTTCAAATATCAAAACAAAAAGGTCTTATAAATGACAAAATATGTTCAGTTGACCATGTCTAAAATGATCAATTCAAGGGCGTGAGTCAAAGAACATGAATAAATTATGTGGGAGATCAAATAGTTTATTATAAACACAATATATATATTACTGGGATGTAAAAAAACATGAATTCAAGTTGATTTTTTTCAATGTTATCTATTTACCATTTATTGTAATTCTGAAAGTCAAAAAAACAATCAAATTAATAAATAAAGATTGTATTTACGAGATATTGATTATTTGAATTTTCTTAAAAATTATGATTCCAAATGAATCAACAACAAAACAAAAAGATATGTTTTAAAATAATATCAAAAAATGGATTTAGATTAATGTTCCATTCTATCAAAACTTGCCCCTATATGTGTGTAAAAACCTTAATAATTGATTTATTTATATTAATTCTTTTAATTTTATTCTAAAATAATGATATCTGATAATTATTATTAAATTATTGATTTATATTACTAAAAAATCAATCAGATTACTAAACCATTTTATAAAACATGTTTTTCTTATATTTTTATAGTATAAAAATTACTAATTCTCGTTATAGTTTAAGTGTTTTTGTATGTTGTTTTTTGTATTTTAATAGTTTTTAGAGTATTAGCAAATAACTACACACACATGCTCGTCTTTAATATACGAAACTAATGAAAAACTAAAGGAAATGAAAATAGAAGATATTGTCCTCGATTCTAAACTTTTAAACTGACTTAAAGACTTCGAAACTTCTAATAATTTGACACTCATGTTTTTAACACTTTTAAAATAAGATTCAAATTTTATCTTATCAAGAATCTTTGATTGAATTTTTATTTAGATAGTTTAATTTTTACCTTCATCAAGATTATCTCTAATTTTTTCAAATTTAAATCAAAATTATCTTAAAAAGATCAAATTGATCCACAACATGTAAAATACATTTAAATACATGATAAAAGTTTAACAAAAAAAATATAGACTGATTTAAAAAATTATACAAAATCAGAAATATAAATGATATAAAATTATTTATCAACTATAATGAAATTTATATGAAACAAGTGGAACACTCACGTTCATATGGTTAATTTTGGATTGTATCAATCCAAAAAAAATTTACATCATTTATTGATTTTATCCTAAAAATCTAGGATATAAATATCGACATTTGTATCTTTAGGCCTCATTTGATAGATTTGTTATAATTAACAGTTGTTAAAATTATTATTGTTATCATAAACAATGATTCAATTATTTATAAATTAGTTGTGTTTAGTAACATTTTTATGATTACTATTGTTTAGGGTTACATTGTGTTTGGTAGGTTACTATTAAGATAAATATATTAATAGTTTTTTCTATTTTTATCCCTTAACAGTCATTAATTAAGAAATTAATTAAACGTTATTAAGACTAACGTGCCTTTGAAATACATTAATGTTAACAGTCATTTGCTTGTTAAAGTTTTGTGAAGCTAAACAACATTGTTTAACTTCACAATACTACCAAACACCCAATCATAATTTATTTGTATTGTTAAGTTGGCTTAACAAAGCTACCAACACAGGACCTTAGCATATTAATTGGATATTTGCCTCACAAATCTATAATATTACACTTTTAATTATGAAATGATTATATTTAAAATTTGCTGATAAAAATTAATAATTAAAAAATGATTCTAAGTTTTAGAAGTAAGAATTAGGAGAATTTCACCTTGCGTAATAAAATCGATTTGGAAAGGGTGTGTTAACCTAATTTACCGGTGATCCAAAAAATACAATTGAAAAGCAAAGGCGTGGGAATTTAGGTTTTATCTTTAAATAGAAAATAGTTAAGCAATATCACGGGGCTCCCTCTCTTTTGAAGATTTTTTTTGTTTTTGTTTTCTTTGTCCAAACGAATTCGCGGCGTCTCAGTTTGCTGAAGAACAAATTGTGCATCAGCGATGTAACCCCGGAGTTCTGAACCGTTATCCTTTGGGAAATACAGTTGATCGAACTGGTCCTTTTTTTCTTTCCCCTTTTGCAAATATTTGGAGAGGTGTTAGGGTTTTTCCGGGTATGAAGGGGCCGCTAGATCGAACGAAGGTGGTGTTGCGGCACCTGCCCCCATCCATTTCTCAGGAAAATCTTGTTGAACATATTGATTCTCGCTTCTCTGGACGCTACCGTTGGATTTTGTTTCGACCCGGGAAATTAAGGTTGCTTTTTGTTCTCATTTGTGTGTGTGTGTTTGTTTTTTTTTTTTTTTCATTCGTGGTGATGGGATGCTGAGAATTCCGGAACTTCTGTGAGGTGTTGTCCATCCCGTGCTGTTGCTTCATTGATTTATGTAGAACCTCATTGAAACGTTCGCTCTCTTTACCTGGACATTGTATTTGGTAGAATGTCTTGCGGGTTATGGGTATTGTCATCCGCGCTTATCTTTCTACAGATAAAATTTCACGGAAGCGTGATGATGTCAATTTCGTAATTTTGTGTATCTGCATTTTTCAGCCAAAGGCGTCAGATATACTCCAGAGCTTACATTGATTTCAGTAAGCCCGATGATGTCATTGATTTTGCTGCATTTTTCAATGGCCATGCTTTTGTTAATGAGAAAGGTATTTTATACTTCATGCTTGATTTGGCCTAGCCGCTTCTTACCTTTCCCTCACTCATGTGTTCCATATCCTTCCCCGTGCCTGCATTTCTGTTATCGATATTATTCTTCTCAGAAACAACCTGATGCTATACCTGAATGTCCTTAATTTACACTTCTAGGGACTCAATATAAGGCAATTGTAGAGTATGCTCCTTCGCAGCGTGTTCCAAAGGAGTTTTCTAAGAAGGATGGCCGTGAGGGAACTATTGACAAAGGTGCTGCTTGCATCATCTGAATGCTCGTGAATTTCATAGTACTTCCATTTCCTTGCAGTTTTTGCTAATGAAATATCAATAATACAGACCATGAATACTTGGAGTTCCTCGAGTCTATTGCAAAGCCAGTTGAGAATCTCCCTAGTGCAGAGATACAATTGGAGAGAAAGGAAGCAGAACGAGCAGGTCAGTCTTTCTCCTGCTTGTATATGTGATCTCATCAAATCTGTTGCAAAGTTAAACGCTTTGATCATATGGAATTTGTCTACACTATTTCATAATCTTTTATTTTAACTATTTAAGGTGGCCAGAAGGAGGCTCTTATTGTTACCCCTCTAATGGAATACATTCGACGGAAGAGAGCTGCGAAGGTTAGTGAGAGGGAAGATTTTCGTCACAGTTACCCTTAAACAGATTTTCCCAGTTTAACTGGCAGTTATATAACTATTTTTGCGGTTCTTTTTTTTTTTTATTGTTAAGAGTTAATAGAATCCTGATCTTACACCAAACCCTCAACAGAGAAACACAACGAACGGAAAGCTTGGAAAAAGAGGCAGTGGACTGAAACAAAAGAATGTTACCTCAGGATCATCAAAGAAAAGTTCAGAGAGGAGAAATTCTGGTGTCATGGTAAATGAACTTCATAATTTTTCTCGATGTGGATTGCTAATTTCTGACTGCCTGTATGGTTTCTCTTTTCATTTTTCTCTTTTTTTTTTAAAAAAAACTGAAACCCTTGTGTAGTCCTCTTCCAGATTTAGGTGTCTTATTTTGTACTCCAATATGTTCATGTGGTATAACATTGATGTGCATCGTCCAAACTTTTTTCTTTCACTGGGTGTTTTTGTGGTTTCACAATGACTTGGATGCTTATTCAAAATTTCTTTCATGACAATCTCATATATTCAAGCATCAGTGTAGGTGAAATTCTTTTGAGGCTATTTTAACATATATCTCAACTTTGCTTCCAGCATTATGTATCGAGGGAGAGCTCAAAAAATGTTAGCAGCAAACTGTTACCCAAAGAAGATGATCAATCACATGTTGGAAAATCCAGCCGATTGGCTGTGTCAGAGGATAAAGACACAGAAGGAGAAAGTGGTATGTGGTAGTGTGGTAGTACACTTCTAATTAGTTTTGATTTTGCGGTGACAAATATTTGTTTTTCTCTAGCATTTACTCATTATTTTGATAAAAAAGATAAACCAAAGCCCAAGTACACACAATGGTCATCATTTTTTCTTTTGGTCTCACTGATGGAACCCCTTATTGCACTTCTTCCATTATGTTATTCGTCAGATTCTCAATTGGTAGGAGTATGAGAATAGTTACCATTATTTCAGCATTTTCTTCTTCTGGTGTGTATCGGGTGTTTTACTCTGATTATGCTATTTGATTTTTCTTAGGTGGGTCAACACCTGCTGGACAAGCGGAGAAGAAATTTTTGCTTCTGAAGGGAAGGGAAATGGAGATACTTCAGGTTTGTTTATTACCGTTTCACAGTGATGGCCACCATAGCATTTCCAGTGAATTTTAATCATCCGTTTGGGAATCAAGTGGCTTTTTGTATTTATTAACGACTTATTCATAGTGATGGAGAGAAACAAGGAAAAAGTTCTTTCCAATTCCTCTTCTTGTTTGTTTCTGATTCTTCATATTACCACAACAGAATGCAGGAACACCATCAAAACTGTCACATGGTTCTGTTCTTTCAAAACAAATTCAGCGTCGTGAAGCTTCTGGAAAAATAGTCAAGAGCATGAATTTAATGCGGGAAACCAATAAAGACAAACCAACCTTGGGATCTCGATCAGAACTGGACTTGCAGCTTTCTGTTAATGACAGTGATCAAAGAACTCCACAAGCTTCTTTGCAGCATGGTCAAAAAAGTCCTGATGATGGCTCTGCAGAGAAGGTGGTTTCTAACAGCATGGGTGCCTTACCAGAGAAGCATGAAAGACGCACAAGGAACAAAGACAGGCCTGATCGTATTGTTTGGAAACCTCATCGTGCGTTGGATGGATCATATGCAAGCCATGAGACATTATCGTCTTCATCTGCAAAGTCTCAAGTCGTCGATACTGAAGGAGGTTAAAACATGGCCTAAATTTTCATGGATTTGATGATTTGCTTTATGACTATGATTTTTTTCCTGTAACTCCACTTAGATGGATAGCCTTTGGTTGCCTGGATAAATAAGATAGGAATAGAGGATTAACATTTGGTAATCATGGATGTTGTTTATGACTCCTAGTTTGTTTCTTGGTTGCTTATATTAGCTGTGTTATTTCAATATCCTAAAAAGCATGAAATTTTTTGTTGTCAACTTTAATGTTCCTTGTTTATGCAGAAAAAAAGCATGAAGTTCTGATTGTCGGTTCTGGAGAGTATAGATCCAGCAGAAGCCTTCGTGGTGGGCACTATTCTGCCGAAAATGGTATGTTTCACCTCATGGGCAATTCAGTTCTTTGTCACCATCACGTCCTGGTAGTAAACATTTGACTGCCACAGGTTCGATGTCTGCTGGTCGTCGTGCCTCAGCTCACAGTTTCAAGGATCCTGATAGGTCTTTAGGTTTTGACGTAAGGCCTTCAAAACGAGGCTTGTCTGGCCATGGCTTGCATGAGGTATCACATCAGTTCAGTACTGTTGGCTCCTGATTTAATGCATGTAAATTGTGAATTTCTAATTTTTCGTTTGCCTGCAACTTCAGAAACAAGTGTGGGTTCAAAAATCAGCTTCTAGCACGTAGCCATGATATGTGTGGTAAGCTTAGTTGCATAACTTTGTTTCATTGTGATTCACAAGCTCCGGTTGATGTCTCGAAATCAAGCTTGGGTTGTGTGTATTTTTTTTGGCAGTTGGCAGCTTCAACTGTGAAGCACGTCGGTAAATTGGCTCATGCAGTCCTGCAATTGGACCTTGTTACCCCACTCAGCATCCTGATATGCAATTTGTTGAGGGAGGGTGGGAAGAGGGATGCTTCATTGAAGCAAATCATTAAGGCGTGTGGGTTGATGAAGAAAATGGAATCCCAATCCACCTTGACTATTGCATATGATGATGATGATATAGTCGATTCGTTAGATGGGCGGGAGAGGTGCGTTCCATCGGAAAATCTGAGAATGGTGTGGCTTCTTCTAGATGTTTAGTTTGATTCATAGCTTCTCTGCTTCTGCACTCCATTTTGGGTGATGATAGCTGCAGATTGAATTGTCACAGTTGTATGTACATGTATAGATCATTTTGAAGCCAGCGGCTGCTGTGCTGTGGCGTGGTTTGATGGAAATGAATGGATTTTTGCGATGTTGTATGTCATTAGTGCCGCTGATACGCATCAAAGATCTCCTAACATCGTGTTCTTGTTTCAATTGAAAACCTAACTTTTAGGCAATAAAATTTAGGGCTATTGTAATGAACGAGTGATGTTTTAATTGTGTTCAATTTGATTAAAATCATTTATTTTCATTTGAATAATGTAAATAAATAAATACAATAAAATTCATATTTGATTAATTTAATAAATGACCATTAATGAGATATATGTTTTTTAATTTTTTTAATTATAATATTAATAAATCAAAATTTATTATTTAATATGGATATAAAATAATAACACTATCTTAATCAATATCATAAATATATTATGATTGTTATTATAATATATATAAAATTAGAAATTATTTTTCGTATTAATAATTAAAATATATGAAATATTAATTTATATTCAAAATTTTATTTTTATATTTAATCACATAAAATTTTAATTATTAAATAAGAATTATTATAATAAAACAATAATTATTAAAATAATTAATATATTTTGATTTCTAAAATTAATATTTAATTATTTATCATAAACTTAATAATATAAACTTTTTGTATTTAAATTTGAAATCAAATAAATAAATTATATTATTATCAATTGATTTTAAATATAAATAAATACAATAATTAATAAATATATGTGTTCATCAACTTTCATGAATGATTTTAAATTTTATGTAAATGAACACATATAATTTTTTTCAATTTAAATAAATAGATAAATAAATAAATATGAGTGTTGGTGTTGCTTTATTCGATATATTAATCTTAATAGAAGTGATGAGTGCATGCTAAAACAAGGAAAATCAAATCTCAATTGTTTATAAATATGTTTATATATACCAAATAAGGAAAATCATTTTTTAAGTCATAATGTTTAAGTTAATTGCATTTCCCAGTCTAATAGTTTAACTTATTAAAAAATAAGACAAACTTTTCTGCTTTGTTCATTTTATGGCATTCTGGCAAATAGCTCACCGGAGCTAACACGTGAGCACCATGTTCACAGTGTGGCGCATAAAAACTTTAATGTTCTTAAAATTCTTTTAACAAATTTATTTTTTTCCCAAATTCTAGGGTTCATTGGGAAGAGAAATCTTGTCTCCAAAATCCTCTAAAATTTAGAGTTGACGATTTTTGTTCACCACTTTCAAATGATGAACGCTAAAAGAAGAAGGTTGAACCGACGAATGAGAGCTAGTATGTTTGGTTTCACATTGGTGGGTATGAGGAGTATATCATAATGAAGAAAAATTCTGGGTGTCGATTTTTCAAGTCAGCTTTCTTCCATATACATTACCTTTGATTCGATTGGTTTTTGAGAAGAACAAGTAGTTGATGCTTCTGTTGTTCATGAAAAGGATCGTGATTGAATGGTTGATGATTCTGCTGTTCAAGAAATGGGTTTAGAAGAAAATGAAGTTTGCTATGATAATGTTGCTGAACCTCATGATACTAGTGAGGTTCATGTGGATTCTGGTAATTAAGACCCCCATTTTTGGAGGATGAAGGTTATGATTTCCAATGTGAAGTCATATTTCCTTCGAATGAAGCTCACAACGACATAGATCATGAGATAGTTCAACAATTATCTGACCCTACTGAGATAGATGCCTATAGTTTGCCTATGGATGTTGCTGTTTTAGTTGACGAAGAGTGTGATGTTACACAAACTGAAGAGGACTTCAACAATGATGAAGAAGAAGGGGAATTGGGTCATAGTAAGGTAAAGTTGAGGCTTTTTAATCCGAAGACACAGGGAGATGATCCTCAATTGAAAATAGGATTGATGTTTAGCTCAAGTAAGGAGGCCAAGCATGCTATAGAAACCTACAATTTCAAGAGAGGAAGATAGGTGAAGTTTCCAACAAACAATAAACAAAGATTGACTGCTTATTGCCGGACTTGGGGTTGTTCATGGAGAATAAATGTTACGCATTATAAAAATGACAAGGGTTGGATAGTTAAATCATTCAACCATAAGCACTCGGTTTGTGGAAAACAAAAGGTGTTGGAAGGCATGAAAGCACCTTGGATTGGACAGAGATATGCTAAATATGTGGTTGCTAATCCAAATATTAAGATAAGGGATTTCAGGATTTATGTGTCTACTGATTTGCAAGTGGATATATCTCCTGCACAAGCACAACGAGCTAGGGTGTTGGCATTGGCCATTGGTTGTGGAAGTGAATTGGAGCAATGGGAAAAATTGAGAGCCTATTTAACTGAGCTTAACAAAAATAACCTGGATCAACAATTGTCTTGAAGACAACACAAAACACTGATCCTGCACACACGAGGTTCTTGGTGCCATCAAGAAAAATTTCAGAAATGGTTGTCGTAGAATTATGTGTGTAGATGACTGTCATCTAAAAGGTAATTTTGCAATTACCATATTTCCATATTTCCATATTGTCATCTAAAAACTCCTCACTGCAGTAGGTGTTGATGCAAATAATTCCATATTTCCATATGCATTTGCAATTGTTGAGAAAGAGAACTATACTACATGGAAATGGTTTTTGGAATTGTTGAGAGTTGATTTGAAGCTTGAACATGACAACATGTGGACATTCATGTCTGATAAACAGAAAGGGTTGCTAGAGTGTTTTGAAGAGTTGTTCCCAGATTCTGAAAATCGTTTTTGTGTTCGTCATTTACATGGAAATATGAAGAGAGCAGGTCATAGTGGTGTAGCGATAAAGAAGCACTTGTGGGCAG
This sequence comes from Utricularia gibba, assembly GCA_002189035.1. NCBI lineage: Eukaryota > Viridiplantae > Streptophyta > Magnoliopsida > Lamiales > Lentibulariaceae > Utricularia > Utricularia gibba. Next base: position 5,284,448 of record NEEC01000002.1, on the reverse strand, counting down.
CAGCTAGGGCCACAAAGAAGGAGGTTTTCAATGCACATATGGAATCCTTGAAGACTGTATCAGTTGATGCTTATGAATGGTTGAAGAAACGGCCACCACAAGAATGGAGTAGGGCATTCTTTACACCATTTGCCAAGTGTGACATGCTATTAAATAATGCATGTGAATCATTCAACAAGATGTTAGAAGCTAGGGAGAAGCCTATAACCCAACTATTAGAAGATATCAGAATATTGTTGATGACTCGGATTGATAAGTTAAGAACAGAAGCTTTGAAATTAAAGGACACATTATGTCCAAGAATTAGAAAGCAGCTAGAGTCAGTAATGAGTGAGGCTTTTGGGAACATCACACTTCGTAGTGATGATTACAATTATGAAGTTGTTGGCCCTTATGTCACTAGAACAGTAGATCTTCTGGAGCGCACATGTAGTTGCAACAGTTGGCAACTAACTAAATTTCCTTGTAGTCATGCAGTTTCTACTACATGGCGCAAAGGAGAAAAAAATCCAGAGAGGCATATGGATGTTTGTTATACCAAAGCAACATACATCAAACAATATGAAAATTCAATTCAAGGGATATCTAGTGATGACATTTAGGAGCAAGTTTCCTTGCCATCACCTCTACCACCAATTTATGGAAAGGCTACTAGTAGACCAAAAAAGTTGCGTGAAAGAGAACCTGAGTAACCTCCACCACCCACCAAAAATTCATATAGAATTAGAGGTCTAAAGCGAGAGTTTAACCAATGCAATCAATGCAAACAGGTTGGCCACAACAAAAGGTCATGCGAGAGCCGAGTTTCAGAAGAGGAAAACTCACAAATTCATGAGGTAAGGAAGAAAAAAAAATTGAGACCCAAGTTCTAAAAAGCAGCACATATTAAAAGAGTATGTTTGGACTCAATAAGTAGTGAAAGGGTGAGCAGGGATAGACTAATCCGGAGGAGTATGAAGGAGCCCAGTGTTATAAGGTGTGAGTGCTTGGCCAACACTCTGATGAAGAAAAGGGGCAATCACATTATGCCCGGATTAGTCTGGAACAAGCTGCCCCTTCACTGCCCAAAAACAAAGGAGAGAAGAAAAAAATGGTTGGCAACCGTGATCTTAAGTGACCTTGGAGGGATCAATTCTATAAGGTATGATCTTCGAAAACACTCCTCAAGAGGAATCTATTCATGCTTATTTGAGTGATGAAATGACATGCACACTTGCACTTCTGTAGCTCATGCACCTAATTTATTCTCAGTTTTTATGTTCATCGCTACTGCTGAAGGAACTAGTTTTCTGTTAGTCTTAGGTAGGACTTGGGGACAAGTCTAGTGTTGTTGTAGTATAGTGTGATAACACACAAATTTTCATGTTTTAGAATATACAAAATTATAAATTTTTAATTATGTTTAAGTGTTTATTTTATAATGTTAAGTGTTTTTATGTAATTTAGGAAAATGTGATTTTTAGTATAATTAGTGGGCTAAATCCTTTGATTTAGCCTACCCCATGTCTAACCCGATTTTGGAGTCTAGCAGCAACCCAAGAATCAAGGAAAAATCTGGATTTCGTGCAAGTCACTAGGGTGCAGGGGGCAATGAGTACATTGTCATGGCAACAGTCTGCAAGTCAGGGCCTGGAGCAGCAGATCTGTCAGAGAATGTACTTGACTTGGACAGTGGGAGGCGAGAGAAAAGATGAGGAGAGAGAGTCGCAAAAGGGATTTTTCACCCCAGAATTTTCAGAGAGAACAGACGAGGGGGTTTCTCCCCCACTCGAACACAAAGAACACGAAAGGAGAAGGAGGAAGAAAAGAGATTTTTCTGGAGAAGAACCTCTAGCTTGAAGGAAGAAGATCAAGACCCAGTCCAACGCTACTGTTTTGGTCTAGGAACAGTAGCAGACGGAAACCATACTTTTTACTGCTTTATTTTACTTTGTTGATGTCTTTAATTTCTGCACTAAACTTCTGCATGATGTTCTCAACATTTTCGTTGTTTTATGTTAATGCCATTACATTTTACCTTCAAAGCATGAGTAGCTAAACCCTATGAGTGCCTTAAAGTGAAGCATGGTTGCGTGAGTCTAGGAATCTTAATAAAATTGACTATTGTTTATTAGCTCTTGTTGCTATCAAGCCATGAGTAGACCTAAGGAGGGGAACATGTAGCTTCATAACTTAGATACTTGATTTAGAGGTAGACCAACAAATCAAGACGGGAGCAGTAGGTGTTAGTTCGGGTAGACCTAATTCTATATGCTTTGCATGCGGGTAAACCTAATTGCAATGTTGGTGATGATATGGAGGACTAGCTTTGCCGAAAATATGGTGAATGACCTGGGTAGACTTAGGTTATTTGAAGTTGTGAGTATAGGAACATGGTAGATTAAATTAGGAATTTTGGCACCACACCATTTGTAGATCCTTAAGGCACGTTAGTTTTATTCTGAGTTTGAACCAGTACCTGTTACCGTAACGTTAAGACCTGATATTGTTTACTGATCTTGTTTACCGAGCTTGTTTACCACTGTTAGTTCGAGCTTAGATTAAGGCCTACTGTTATTCGAAATTGTGCATATACTAAAATACTTAGCAAACACAAGCTCTTCGTGATCGACCCCGATATCCACTCTACAAGTTTTCCAAATTTGTATTTTGTGTAGATTGGTGATTATAAATTTATTTGATACGGATTTTCTATTTTTATTTGCAATGATATTAGAAATTTCTGTTTATCAGGTACTCTTTCAAAGAGACTAAGTTTTCAGGTTATTGAATTTTTTTATCTATGTAATATTCTAAAAATGTTGATTTAACATTAGCTTGAAATTCATGTTTCTAATTGTAGGTTTCCCAAAATACTACTGCTGTGAATGCTCCTATTATCGTCAAAGGTAGCAATAACTATGTTACCCTATCTAACTTGAAATCATGTCTAAAGAGGAATGTGGCCAGTGGAAGCAGTAATTCGAAAAAAGGAAATGATGTGTTTATTTTTCTTTTGAACAAGTATTTGCTTTGGTAACTTTCAATTATTTCTAGTTTGAGTTACAACTAGAAGAATGTGTAGGGACATATATGTTATCATGTTGCTACCGGTTTTTGTGTCATAATTTGCCTATGAAATTCTAAACTTTTTTTATTTTATTTTTACTTTACTACACATTTTTTTTTTCAAATTTAAAATTTTAATTGTTTAATTATATGCACGAATATTCGAAACATTAAAAATGAAGAAAATTCAATTGTAATATTTTTTTCAAAATTTTTTCGTATTCTTTAATAATTTTTTTAAAAAAATTTACAATATTTTTAAAAAATATATATTGAATTTTAAAACATCAAATTATTTCTATTTAAAAATATGTATCCCAAATATTTACAATTTACAATCATTAAAAATGTGATTGAAATTTTTTATGATTCATTTAAAAAATACAGAATTATTTAATCAAAAAGAGTTCCGACGAGTTACTTCCGTCAAGATTTGGTTGGAATGCCATAAAATGAATTTATTAGTAAACTTATTGACTGAATTTTACATAATTCAAAATATTAGACTATAAAATGAAAATACTTCAAACATTATGATTGAGAAAACGATTTTTCCCTACCAAATATTATTCAATATTTTCCACTTTCAATCTTCTTTATTTATATTTAAAAATACATATAAATAAAACATTTAAATCATATTTTTCACTATACTTATAATTTATGAACTAAATATATCTTATTTCATGTATAACACTTGCTAATATATTTAAATTCCATCATCAAACAGAAATATCTACCTTGTTCATTAGAAGAGATGATCGCGCTTAAGTTTTGAAAACAACGAATAGAAAGTCGAAGCCCCCCTTTCTCATTGGCTGAAGTCACGCTGCACCCTTTTTATTGTGTAATGTAATGTTTACAAGGTGGCCGCGGCGGCCATCCGGACAAACGACAGGATGCTATTTAGGGAAGAAGAAGGTGGCGGTCATGGAGTCCGGCTGCAACCCGCAGCGACAAAGAAGGACGATTTGATAGCATCAAATATCTGGGAATTCGCAGCTTGAGTTAGATGGTACCCATCCCAGCTGATGTATTTATTTGGATCTGCACACACTGAAGCTCTTGCGCCGCCGCAAAATGCCGTGTCATTCACGCCATCCCTAATGTCTCCGCAACATAAGTCGAGTAAAGTGCTCGTCGGAAACCCTACAAGCATTAAACAGTGACGTCTTAAAAAAAAAAAAGTGAGAGAGAAATATGCATGGGTGGGTGGGTGGGTTTAGACGGATACCATTGGCAGGTGCATTTGCAAGAAGATTCTTGAAAGGTGTGTAGTAGTCTACGTAGACAAATTTGGCATTGGGATATGCTGCGGTGAGACCTGCAACAGCGGCTTGCAGTTGTATGTTTGCATATGCTGCAAGGTCATTCGCAGCTACGTTGCAACCGAAACTGTCGTTTGCTGAGTCCAAGCTGTTAAACTTTTTTTTTGCTCTGGGTATGCATCCCATGGGGTAAAACCCTGGGACTGCAAATTTGGACGCACCCCAAGACATCACTTCCTACCAGAAGCACAAACACATGTTGGTGAACGTGGGCTTCCAGGTGCAGGTGTTCAAATGAAATGATGCTGCTCCTATTGTAATAAAACTTACAGTTATATTGTCACGGACGCTACTAATGATGGCTCCGACTAAATCTCGGAGTTGTGATAGTGACAATCGTGATGCAACTCCGTAACCAAGGTCATTGATTCCGGTGCCGCCGAAGACGATCAATGAATTTCCCAAGAAGTTTGTACGCACACATTCTGGAAAACTCCAAACAATAGGATTAGACAAAGAATAAGCATGTTTCGAAGGCAGAAGTTGTGATCAATGCGAACCTGCTTTTGTGGAGCATTCACGCACAAGGTGAGACTTGAACCAATTTACCTGTGAAGACAAATCAGGAACCAGTAGAGGCACTACGTGGTAATCCGATAAAAGAGTTCTGGTGTCCACTGCTGTAGATCCGGCAACCGCAAAGTTGACACCCGATGGGAACGAATTGGGTCGTTTCAGAAAAGGCTCTAATGCTTGGAGGCCGAAACTGGAAGCTGCAAGAAATAGCATAGCAGTCAATATGCTTCACGTTTTCTATGCAAAGTAATTACGAGCACCTATGTAGTCGATGCTGAGACGACCATCGGACCAGCGCCCTGTGGGAGACCCTGGATATGTTTCACCGTAAGGGTCTCTGTTCGCTGGTGCTAATGGAAGCAAGCGATTCATGTTTCCAGTATCCGATCTGGAGTCCCCCAACTGGTATATCGCACTGATGGAGCTACACGCTGCAGTCTGACCATGTGCGCTCGACGAAGCATACAACAACAAGAAGCCCAGCAAACACAGCATGGCGCTTGACTCCATATTTCTGTCAAGTCAGGAATTGTGTTCAGCCTGTGTGTCCCCCTTCGATGCAATTTATAGAGGGGACCGCTTTATCTTCTTGTTTTATACATCAACTCTATAATGTCTTACATTTTCGTTTAATTTAATTGGATTTCAAATAAATTTTACTAAAACATAAATTTTCAGTTTTTATCCCATATGTTATTGAGAATTCAAACAATATATATATATTTTTAATTATATGTTTTAATAATTCGATTGACTTTTCTATCAGTTTATTGTATTTTAAAATGATGGATATATTTTAAAATGTATTTTCAATCCGTTTTTAAAAACATGCCCCCCAACCACAACCAAGGAGACAACTTTATAATATTCCTAAGTCTTCTACCCTTGTTGCCGTACGGCCAAGGGAAAGCACTTTACACCCATATGTGAATCTACTTTTCCATGCTCATTCATGCACTGCATTTGAAAATGTGTTTTTTTTAGAATGCCGAATCTTTATAAATAAAACAATACTTTACTCAGTCCTTCAAGATATGGTGTAAAGGGTTCCTAAATGCACATCCAAATACTATCTAAAACTCTAGACAATGTTCCAAAATTGCTCGTTTTTGAATTAACTCCGCAGTGTACCCGTGAATCGAATTCTTAATTTGACGACGAATTGGAGCGCTAATGAACCCTAATGTTGAATGGTTAAAAGTTTGGTTGACTTTTTTGTAAGGAGTTTGGAAATTTGGATGGAGAATAAAAAAGTCTAATACATAAATATATAAAAAATTAGGAATGATTCTAAAATGAGTGCACTTTTAGATTAGTATTCATCATTTTAATATAAAGCTATGATTTAGGATTGTTCATTTGGTTCAAAAGTATCTTTTTAGAATTACTTCTAATAAAAAAGGCTTCCGGCCATACGTTAATTCCTTCTCAATGTAAGGAAGGGATGAGGAAGTAAAGAAAATTAATGGAATGAATCAATAAATTTTGTACAAGATTTTTTTATTAAGAAAAACATAAAATCATTAGGAAATCAAATGAATCCAAAACAGATAATATTGACTTAAAGCACCTCACAACATTACACTACACATTGAAGAATGGAGTATGTAAAATAGAAAAGGTGGCATGTTTTATAATGGTAACGAAATTTATTCAATAACCACACAGGTTTTTCACATGAAGAAAAACAGAGATGGTTGAGAGGCTTGGTGTTTATCAATCACCAGCATATACAAATATAGGGACTAATGGACACAGTAAGGCCCTTATTATTGGATGAAGGTCATTGCGAGGAGTATTCAGGCGAACGGAAGCTACTCATCCTCGTCTTCTTGCGATGGGGACGGCGCTGGGGCCAGTGTAGATGGTGGTGGCGACGAGGGAAGCGGTGGTGGCGATGAGGGAAGTGGTGGTGGCGACGAGGGGTGGTGGTGGTGGTGGCGAGGAGGGAAGCGGTGGTGGCGAGGAGGGAAGTGGTGGTGGCGGTGGTGGCGAGGAGGGAAGCGGTGGTGGCGAGGAGGGAAGCGGTGGTGGCGAGGAGGGAAGCGGTGGTGGCGATGAGGGAAGTGGTGGTGGCGACGAGGGAAGGGGTGGTGGCGAGGAGGGAAGTGGTGGTGGCGACGAGAGAAGGGGTGGTGGCGAGGAGGGAAGTGGTGGTGGCGACGAGGGAAGGGGTGGTGGCGACGAGGGAAGCGGTGGTGGCGATGAGGGAATTGGTGGTGGCGACGAGGAAAGTAGTGGTGGTGGAGGCGAGGGAAACGGTGAAGGCGGCGGTGGAGTGCATCCATGAGCCAATGAGATCAATGGTTTAAGGTACTCAAAAATATGAGAATGAGCTGCTTCTGTGAGTTGGGAGCCATCCCAGCTTATATACTTGCTTGAATCAGGACACAATGAAGCTTGTTGGCCACCACAGAACTTTGTACTATCCCAAGCATAGGAACCGTCTCCGCAACAGGATTGGAGGAGAGCGCTTTCGTTGAACCCTTGGAAGCATCACACACAATTGCAATTAAAAACATAGGCCAACTTGCAACATGAAAAGGAGAAAGTTGTTATGACACATACCATATGCCTTTGCGTTTTCAAGAAGATCCAAATATGCTCCGTTGCAGTCCAAGAAGACTATATTCACATTTGGATTAGTAGCGGCAAGATTTTGAACAGCAGCTTGAAGCTGTGAGTTTGCATATTTCACAAGGTCATTGGCAGCTGCGTTGCATCCAGAATTATCCTTCGTCGAGTTCCAACTCGCAAAGACCGCTTGTCCTCTAGGCATGCATCCAATAGGGAAATACCCAGGAATCGCAATATTGGCCGCCCCCCACGGTATCAATTCCTAATCATATGCACAAATGAAAAACGTGCTTATCTTTCGCTGTTCCACAAGCATACATTGTTACTTAGTGGTTTAGGGTAGTAGTAGAATAAATTTTGCTCAAGTGATTCAACATGAAAACAAAATAATGAATCCTATTCTGATAACTAACCTTGGCCGCATTAATTATGGTTTCGATGATCTTGACGATTAGAACTTGGAGTCGCGGAAGTGTTAATCCCGACGAAACACCAGCTTGGATGTCGTTGATTCCAATTTCTCCCAAGATAATCAGTGAATTCTTCAAAAAGTTTTTGTTGACGCATCCTTCACAAGTATAGTCAACGGATTAGGAAGTGTTCTCAAGGGTTATCTGTCTCTACCTAAAATTGAAACCTGTTGGAATGAGGCATTGCGTCACGAGGAGTGCTTTGAACCAATTCATTTGTGATGACAGACACCAAGTTGATGGAGGCGTGATATTGTAATCAGCTTTTAGTTTCGCGGGTTCAATTGCAGTACAACCAGCAACCGCAAAATTAAGGCCGGTCTTAAGCGAACTGAAGGGCTTCGAGTAAGGCGCCAATGGTGGAATCCCAGAAGCATTGGCTGCAATCATTCCAAACATCTCATTTTACCATATTTACTTTCATTCTTAAGATTTTTGAATTCAGCAGGATTAGATTTGATGACGATTCTGAGTTTCATTATCATCTTCTACCTATGTAGTCGACGATGAGACGACCGTCGCACCATCGACCAGTTGGGGGCCAGGATACTTTATACCATATGGAAATTTGCTCGCCGGCAGGGAAGAGAGCAATTGAATCAAGTTCCCGGTGTCGGATAAGGAGTCGCCGAACTGGTAGATGGCATTGATGGAGTTACATGTCGCCACGGCTGTAGTCGAGCCATAGAAGATGAAGACCGAAAAGGCGAGGAGGGTTGTAACTAAACACTCCATTAGGTTTGAGACAAGATGGCACTAGATTGATCCTTTTATAGAGCAGAAAACTTTGACATTTGAGTGGGATTTCTTACAATTAATTTGTTAGAAAAGCATAAAAAAAAGATGCTGTAAAGTTGGGACATGATCATAACCAGGGAATGTTCATGATACATGCATACTTTGAACAATTATGTGCAAGTCAGCTGCATGTCGTGCCCAAGAGGGTAGAACCCATTAATTTTAATTGCTATATAACGTTGAAGGCATAAAATAATGGTAATTGTCACGTTTGAAGATCAATAGTTATAATAATTTATTAAAAATATTTTTACAATTGTAAATTTTTAAGGCATTGTCCCAAACTGATTCTAGAAAGTCAATTAGAAAAAAATTGAATGAATATTTGGAAAGTACAAATGATTTGTAAAACTATAATTGATTTTCTTATGAGAGAATTAGTTTTATACAATATTTAAGTTATTGTAATAATATAAAATAAAATTTATAGATATGTGGATATATTTGAATAATTGATAAAATATGATGTTTTCAATATATATATATATATAATTGATAAATTATGATTTTTTTAGATTATATTTTTATAAAATAAGATTATTAATAATATGAATACAATTTTTCATTTTTTTTTATATAAACTAATTTTTATTTTTTTATATTTCAAATATTAATCAATTATATAATTATTATTTTCACAAGTATTTTAAACATATATCGATTTTCATTCTGTCCAAATTTTCAATTTTATAAAAATCAATTCTCGAGTTATTTTTGCAAACACACCTGCGTATGCCTTCCGAGTGTTGATGCATTGACTAGGGTTTAGGGTTTTTTCTAATCATTTTTGAAAAACCCGTCCCAAATGATACCCCATTTGCGTGTAAAACTCTTGAAGTAGGCTTCTGGCAATCACCCTGCCTTTTGTTTTTATAGAATAGTTTTAGGTAATTTTTTTGAAAATTTCTGTAGCCTATCTCTAATTTTGTAGAGGTAAATTTAAAAAGCTGAAATAATTGGTAAAAATGGAAATAGATTATAGGTGTTCTTGAAAAGTGTAACAATGCATGTAGAAATATTTATTTCATTTGGCGTTTATATTTAAAAAGTTGAAATAAGTTGGAAAAATAACAATTCGTTACTTTTATAGAAATAATTTTTATAATTCAAATTCAAAAATGCTTTTGACAAAAAAAATGTACAAAAGGGGTTTTGTTTTTGCATAAACCTACAGAAGAAGAAAGATATAGCTATTGGGTCACTACGACTTATATTAAATGGACCTATGTCTGCATTTCGCATAGATGAGATGAGACGACCATCAACACTTTAATACCAAAGGTGAATTTGGGAGCAATTTAATCAAGTTTCCGGCATCGGATAAGGACACATAAGGGTCTTTTCGAAAATTAAGCATACTCTCACTTACCCATTTGAAAAGTAACCATTCATTTTGTTATATGAAAACTAACCATCTCTTTTAATTTATTAAATATTAATCATCATATATTCGTTTCTTAATTTAATAAATCCCAATCCATGCATTTTTGCTTTTTAAAATTTTTTACTTACATATATGAATTATAAAATTTAATTATTTTTAATTTTTAAAATATAAATGATTATATTTTTAACATTTATTCAATGTTCAATACATTTATAAGGAATAAATTTATTTTATATAAAAAAATAAAAATATTTATTTATTATTTAGTAGAGTATAAGAAGTCATATTTATTTATTATACTTATTAAATATATAAGTGTATTTATGAATTTAATTAATGAAAATGGTGTTTTATAAAATTAATCTTGGGTATCTTCTTTTGATTTATAATTTTTATAATAATTATATTTTAGAACACCAATTAATGTTTAACCCATGGCCTGCATGGGATTTTATGTAGTGGTATTTAGTTTCATTGCAACGTAAAAAATTCTATACGATCGTAGGTTACAATTTAATTCTAATATAATAAGCAAAATATAGAACAAATAACTACTCGATTTAAAATATTCCAAACGATTAAATAGTGCATAATATAAGTTTAAACTCTAAAAATATATGTGACGATCCAAATAATATTTAATGATCGTCTAATAATAAAAATTTAAATTAAAAAAATACACACACAATCTAAATAACATCTAAGTATCACATGATAATATATATTTAAAATAAAAAATATATAATCGATCCAAATAATATTTAAGGATCGAACGAGTTCATTCTGACATGTGCACGGACATTAGTTATACTTACCTCGCCCAAACCTAGTCGTGTCCTACCCTCGATCGTCCTATACATATAGGGGTTGGGTTACACACAACCAACCTCGATCACTTAGCAACATAAAGGTCGGTAAATTTCTACAATAAAGGAGTAATCACATATTGTGCGCAAAGCTGAAAACAACAAAATATTTGTGCAAATTATTAACATCAAGCATACCCCAAAATGGGGAAGCCATGTCCCAAAATATCAACCACCTTGCCCCTCTCCTTCCTCTACCCTTGCACCAGCACACGCTCATCATTCACCACCAATCCCACAGATTAAACCTATGCCAATATCTAATGAAGCATGTCGCTGTTGCGGACTACACTAATCTCTCTGATTCAAACCGAACTGATGTGGCTAGTGCAGTTGGACACGCAAGAAGGACCAGCAGGACCATACCTGAACAGACGGCAAATGAGATTGACGAGAAGAAGAAGCAAAATATCCTGTTTGGAGGTTTCCACGGAAATCGCACTGCACTATATAAGAGTTCATTGTAACAAGTTGTGTGTGTATTTGAGAAAAATCAAAACCGAAGAATGGAGCATTTCGACCTCTCTACAATCTCTTGTAATTTCTTCTTTTCTTACATGGTATCAGAGCAGGTTATTTGATCTTCTTCTTGCTCTCTCTAAACACATGAGAGACAATCGTTCTGAATCTCATCAGTCCGTAGACGGTGATGGTCCTCCACCAAGTGAGAACTCTCACTCCTCTGGTTCTTCCTCCAGAATCTCTCAGGAAGTTATTGCCAGCATCATCAAGTTACATGGGTCAGAAAACCCAAACCAATCACTTGTCACCAATCTCCTTACACCAAGAAATTACAACCTCTGGTGTAAAGGAGTGCGGGTTGCTCTTAGGGCAAAGAAGAAAATGGCACTCATAGACGGAAGACTCCCAAAGCCGAACGAAAGCTCCAAACACTATGATGATTGGATGCAGGCAAATGCCATGGTTCCAGCATGGCTCATGAGCTCTATCTCCCCTGATCTCCATGCCTCCTTCAGTAATTGTGAAACCTCCAAAGAGCTTTGGTTAGAACTCAAAAAAAAAAAAAAATGGAAGTAGTAATGGACCTCTCCTATATGAGCTGCAACGGGATCTTGCAAACTTGGTACACGGAAGCTCGATAGTTCATGATTATTACACAAAACGCAAGGTGCTTTGGGAAGATTACACTGCAGCTCTCCCACCTGTGATGTGTACTTGTGGCTGTGGTGTTCAAATGCCGGTTATAGATGTGCTGAAAAGCACCTCCACTATAGACTTCCTTATGGGACTCAATCCCGAATTTGAGGTCATTCGCAGCCAAATTACTCTTATGCGCCGCGCCCTATCCCATCTATAAGTGAAGTTCTTCAGATGGTGTTGACCGCAGAAAAAACAGAAACAAATCAATGATTTTATGACTTCTAAGATGCAGCACAGCACTATGGCACTCCAAAAGAGGGATAAGAGATCAAATAACATTGAAAGGAAGCAAAACTGGAACACTGTGGACAAGCGCAAAGAGTACAATGCAGCGCCCTCCACAAGAAAAGTGTATAAAAAATGTAATTTTTGTCTTTTTGGAGGACACAATTAGACCTGGGCACGAGTCATGAATCGCCGGGTCACAGGTTCACCCAGGCGGGTCATGTACTGGGTCACGGGTCGATAAGTCACAGGTCGACGGGTCTCAACCCTTGACTCAACCCGTACCCACGGGTCATTCAATTATGGGTTGGTGAGTTGTGACCCGTTAATCAATCACCTAGATAAGAGGAGAGAGACTGGCTGCAATGAGAATGGGAGAACTGACATGATGATCAATTGAAGACTGACATGACACATAATGATTGTCTCGTCAATTAATAATATGGTTGGATTGGATTGGATAGAAGAGGTGGGGTGGGGCTAGGTAGAGTATGAATCACAACTCTATTACATCTTTTAATTATCATAAAACAATTATTTATGAATATGAAACAAATTTTTATATTTTATGTACATTCACTTGATGAAATGTAAGTAGAAAACTCTATTTTTTGAATCAAATCTATAAGAAATAATCATAATATAAATTATGTCTTTTAATATAAGTAAAACTAAAATGAATGAATATGTACAAAAACTATAACAAAAATATACAAGTTTTTCCTCCTCCTTTTTCCAGGCTTGAGACTGGTTGTGTAGTTTTTACTCCTCTTTTTTTTTGTTAGTTTCAAATATAAAAATAACTAAAAACATTAATAATGAAAAAAAGTTTACTCTTTTTCTGATGTAGAACCATCATCTTCGTCGTCATCATCATTATCTTCATCTAAGACAAGATTTTGCATTCTATGATTTGCTCCAGTCCAATCCTTCAAACAAATGCAAACCTCCAATGTTTTATCTGCTAATTTGAGCCGCCTTGGTGACAATACTCTTCCACCTAGACTGAATGCACTTTCTGATGCAACTGTAGACATAGGGGATGTGAGAATTGCTCTAGCCACTGCTGCCAAAGTAGGATAAACCGAGGATTGACCCTTCCACCAAGCCAAAATGTCAAAGTTTTCTCCTTTATGCTGCACTTGATGCATTGCATTGTACAAAGCAATCTCAATGGTTTTTGTGAAATTTTTAGGAGAAGCTGAAACCATAGCATAAAAATCATCTATTCCAGAAGGTTGGCCAAATTCAGCCACCTCAGAAACAGATCTAGCACAACCAGTCTCAACCTCAAATAAGTCATACAAAGTATTTAAAGCAGTGATTGCAGTGTCATACATATATTGAGCATTAGGTTGACATAATGGAAACTTAAGAGAACAAACATAAGAACAATAAACTTTCAAACCAGTTTGTAAACCAGTAGCTTTAACTCTTGGATCAAGTATATTGGAGATAAGAAACAGAACAAGAACATTGAGAAAATACTTAACGAATTTTTCAACCATCATTGAAACAATTTCTAACAAAAACTCAACTTTAGCATACTTTTTAAATGTACTTGAAATAGTAACTAAAGCTGGTAACACTAAATGAGTGTTGGATAATAACAACCACTAAATAAAGCAGTATACTTCTAAAAAACATCAAACATTTCACACAAAGTTTGAAATTCCAAAAATATTTAAGAATCAATTGAACAATTTTGATCAACATGCATTCTCATAAATAAGGGAATAATACTCTTATATGGAAACAAAGATCTAAGCATGTGAAGAGTAGAATTCCATCTAGTTGAACAATCCTTTTTTAAAGTTCTATATGCAATGCCTCTAGCCTCACAAAGATTTTTGAAAATGGCTCTTTTAAGACTAGATTTCTTGACTAACTTAACCAACTTATGCAATGAAACAAGAGCATCTGTAAAATCATATATTCGTAAAGCATCTTGCACACATAAATTCAAAATATGACAAACACATCTTGAATGAAAAAAAACACCACCTAAAGGAGGATTAATAGAGGTTTTCAAGCTTGAAATAGCATTTGAATTATTAAAAGCATTATCAAGAGTAATAAAAAATACACGTTCAATAATGCCATATTCAACAAAAACAATAGTAATCAATTCAACAATTTGGGCACCTGTGTGTGGAGTGTCATAAGGTCTAAATGCTAAAACTCTTTTTTTCATAATCCATAAATCATCAATCCAATTAGCAGTGACAACAACATAATCCTCACCATTATTACCATGCCAACCATTAGCAGTCAATGCAAACCAACATTTTAGAGATTGAAATGATGAAATTAAAGCTGTTTTTTTTTTCAAATTGGTCAAAGGCAATCCGATCAGCTTTTCTTCTAGAAAAAGACATAAAATGAGGTTGCAATCTAGTTTTTAAAAAAAGTTGACATGAATGGATTTTCAACTTGAGTAAAAGGTTTTCCACTAGCTAACAAAACAAGAACATAATCAACTTAAGCTACTTCATTATCGAATGTAAATTTTGTAGCAAGATTACCTCCAGCAACATTTAAAGTAGATTGAAAAGTATTACTATTGCATCTATCAGGATGTTTATTCACTATATGTCTCAAAAAATTCGAAGTTGAACCACCTTTTCCATGCTTATAAGAAACACGACAGTATTTGCATATTACTGATGCGTGTCATTTCCACAACAAATTTTAATATTTTTAAAACACGTAAAACACAAAAGCATAGTACAGGTGTCGAGCACAGGGAGTTGTTTTTAAGTGAAAGGTGAGGTACCCCGCATACAACTGTCATGATTTGTAAACGGTTTTGAATGTAAAAAGTGCGAGAAACGTTGATGATGAAGCTTGAGTAATGGAAATAAGGGGGTTTTGAATAGACAATTGAAATAAACGTAAACGATGAACCTTAAATAAAGCAATTATTCCTGGGTTTGGAATCCTGTCCAGCTATGTTCGTTATATCTTCACTTTTCTCTGGTCTTCTCTAGTACCCGGTTATAGGAGTAAGGAATTGTCTACCCCCCTTACACTCTCTTGCAAGAAGGCACGGGAATAACCCGATGTTGCTCCTCCTTGGACGAACGTGAGAATACGAGGTCCTGCCAGCATACCCTCACAGCCAAATCGCGCGCGTGTGCCCGAGTGTTGCCAATGACACAATGAGTCTAGATACGAGGTCACTACCTATCCATTGATCCTAAGGTACGGCCATAGACAAAACATAGTCTTCCTCCTACCAAAGGGGCGTGAGTTGATGCTTTCCAACTTGCTCCTCTCCAAAACCCGCGGGTAGTGATTAGCTAACCATGAATCTTGAATAAAGGGGCTGTTACAGAAAGACTGCAATATAGTCGCGCGAAGACATACGAAACCCGTTCGGATTTAGAGAAAATGTGAAGATAAGCTAATGAAACATAGATCTGGTGGTGTTCCAACCCAGAAACAGAAGTTTCTAGCCGCGAACGGCCATACATTTTGCAAATTGAACAATGGAACAAGGAACTTACTTGCAAATTGGAGACCATTCATTTCAACCAAAGCAACCACGATCCATGTCTATTTCTGAAACGGACAGCACAATCCATGACCATCCTCCTCGTTTATGTGGATGACATCCTCATTGTAGGTACCTCTGAGGAAGAGATTCTGCATGTGAAAAGTAGATTGGATAGATGGTTTACTATTAAAAATGTGTTTTGAGCCTATTTTGCATCAATTTTCTTGTTGGGTAAACTAACTATTCATCCAGTCCCAGCTCATGTTGGCAGCATTTATTAGTCCAAGAGAAAAATAGGAATTACACGTTTGCATGCGTGAGGAAATAAGACTACTAGCAGGAAACATGGAACGACAATGAGTGAGGTGAAGCTAGCCTCCCCAAGGCATGCAACAGGGGCAGGTGATCGAGTAGAGAGAGAGAACGATTTCTTTCCCAACGTTGAGAGTGATTTTCCGGCGAGTTCGAACCAATTTCAGGGAAGAAGATGAAGGAGGGATAGTTCCAACATGACAGTGGAACTCAACTCTAGTGCCTGGAGCTCCGAAGAACAGAGATCTGTCTGCGCAAAGTTGATGACGGAAGTAGTTCTAGAGTGACACTAGAAGCATCTCCATCGCCCAGAACGGTAGCAGGGCACTTGGAACCATCCTAGCAGTCCTTTAGACCAATCTGATGAGAAGAAGAAGCTGAAGCGGGTGCGAGAACGGATAGGAAGACTTGAACAAACTTCTTTTATTTTCTGTGTTTTATTTCTGCATTTTCACTACCTCCTAGTTCACTTAATATTTCCTGCTGGACGTTCATCTTCTTTGAGTGTTTCTAGCTTAGCATATTTCTCTTCCTTGTGTTGTTTATTGCTTTCATGCATGAATCGGGATAGTATCCTGAAGTTGTCTAAGTTTCCATTAAGCATGATTAATTTTCGGTTTAAGTGAAATAGTTACTTTTTAAATTTCCAAAAAAGGCTGATCTATGTATTTGGTAGCCTGTTTTAGTGTAGAAGTTGTCTCATGAATTATTAGTGATTTCTTTAGAGTAGAAAGCTTCTACCAAACAAAACCCCCTATTTAATCATGCTTGCACATAAGACTTACAATGAAAAATTGTTTGTTTCCAATGGATCGACCTGGACTTACCTCTACCGCATTATTTTCTTTGTGAATGTGTTGTAGACTGCTTGTTTAGTCTTATAAGTATCTTTTGATAAGGAAAGTCTTTAGGAATGCGACACCTTTAGAAATTTTCCTTCCATCATGATGAAATTCTAAAGTTTGCAAAAGATATGCGAATTCCACACCATAGATGTAAGATTCTAGATATGGGAACACAATAAGGGCGCGTTTGCTTCGTGGGTTTAGGTAGGTTTATAGGTTTGTTTAATGTAATAGGTCTGTTTGGTATGTAGGTTCTTATCGGGTATAAATTTACCCAGCAAGTTTATTTAAACCTATCGGCAACCCGCACATATGGGTTTATATAAACCCATCTAGAGAGGTGGGTTTAAATATACCCATCTTTAACCATGCTGCGTTTCAAATTTTAGCCCTCTCCTTATTATTTACTTCCAATCATGCCCTTGTTTTTACTAAAATTACTGTTGGTGTCATGCTCCTTAATTTGCGCACATCACTGTCTTCCACATGGCCAATCTTTTGTAAAATTGCGACAATGAATCTTGGGTAAGGTGCGCATGGCTGTTGTCTGCAAGCATACGGTTGGGTGTGGTTGTATTTATTATTAAACTTTTTTTATGCTCTAATTTAATCCATCTTGTGGTGAGTAGTGGGTTCGAGCAATGAAATGTTGGTGAGGTCTTACGAGTCTGAAAATGAGGCTGTGTTAGCTGCTATTACATGTGTGTTATCAGAATACCTAGTTAGGTTAAATTTTATTGTCTATCTTTATTGGACTCGTTATTGTGGAAGACAAAAACGTAAATGCAAGTATTTTATGAACGCAAAGATGAACAGACAAGTTGACTATTTAAGTAGTCTTTTAAGAGACTCTAATTCGGCATCGTTAGAAAATCTAAGGTTATCAAAAGATGTATTCAGAAAGCTATGTTACATTTTGCAAGTGCGTGCAAATCTACAACTAGGGAAATATGTGAGCATTTATGAGAAGGTTGCTATGTTTTTGGGAGTATTATCGCATCACAAAAAAATGCGAGTTCAAAAACATATTTTTAGACTATCGACAGAGACATTATCTCGGTATTTTAAAGAAGTTTTGGACGCAGTTCTCACTCTCAAAGATATTCTCTTCGAAAGGCTTGAAAATAATCAGTCCACACAGGATAGATTTAAGTACTTTTAGGTACATTCTAGTGCATTTAGCTTGATATTTCTTATTTCTAGCATTAATGTAGTGCCCGTATTGCACGCATTTCCATTATGTTCTTGTAGAACTGCGTAGGAGCATTGGATGGCACATATATTGGCCTGCGGGTGAGCTCTGATGAGAAACCCAGGTACTGTAATCGCAAAGGCCAAATATCTACCAATGTGCTTGGTGTATGCGATGAGAATATGCGTTTTATCTATATTCTTGCTGGATGGGAGGGTTCCGCCGTCGACAATAGGGTACTAAATGATGCACTAACATGAGAAGATAGGGTATGCGTTAATAGAGGTAATTTTTTTGACATAGCAATCCTCCTATTATTAGTTATATGTACGTAATTTGCACTGTAACATGTCCCTTGAATATCTTCAATTCGCCTTCTACAAAACTGTTGTTCTTCATCTATCTGTCAGCATTTCGTAAGTTACAACGGTAATTTTGATTGCTCTGTGTATTAGTATTGTCGCGTGGAAATCGGTGTCTGCTTACTTGCTTTTCATACAAGATGTTGACAAACGAGAAACTTTGTTTGAGATTTTCCATTCCAGTGACGTATTGGATCTGGGAGACCCAAGCCGATGAGTGTATAGATGACGAGCCGCCTCTTCGCATTGGTGCAACCGGTTTCGCAGTTAGCACCGAACATTTTCGGTGTGGCTAGAGACTACCACTAAGCTCGCTACTCACGCAGATTCTGAGATCATTACATATCCCCCTTTCTCATTTAACTCCTCGTTTTATCACATATACTCTTGCATTTGAAAGTATCTGTAGGGATGAAAGTGTCCCATGTGAATTACAAACCTTCTTCGCAGTTAGCGTCTGTGTTAAGAGAAAGGACACAAGCATTTTTGCTTGAGGGGCAAGCCTCGGGTAGTGTTGATGACCAAACTTCGTAGTGGCTATGACAATTGGTGGTCGAGTTTTGTGTGGATAACTCCTCCTACAGAGCCAGATTTTCCACGGATATTAGCAACTAACAAGGATGTAGGCAAGCCAAAGGGTATGATACTAGTCTTATTGCTTGCATCTATGTTCTATCCATCTCTTGCACATATACTAATTTTTTGTTTGTACGTGTCAGGTTTCAAAAAACTGACCAAAGGTGAGGTGCATCAACTAATTGAGTTGTTTGGTGCAAATAATGAGTTAGAGGATGTTTTGCCACCATGTACTAATGCTCGAGGAATTGTCAAGCTATGGTGTGGCACATCCTGAAGTGCACATGCACACAGGGTTGAGGAACAAAATGATGACCCCCTTGGAGCTGAGAATGAAGATGAGCTCCATAGCATAGAAACTAATGACACCAATGAGATGGGGACTACCAATGACAGTGCATCCTTGGCTGATCAAAGGAATGCACCCGACCCTGAATTCCAACGACTGGTTGTAGAGAATGAAGAACTTTGGAGCAAACTACAGTGGTATGAGAATAGATGGCCAAATGCGGGGCCATCATCAGGAACTATACAACCACCTCGTAAGCTACTGGTTTTTTATGTGAATGGTGTTCTCGCTGATGTAATATTCATGAGGGGTGCTGAAAGACTCCAACGACTAGCATATGCAGTCATCTATGGCCGATTTGGTAATACATTTGGATCGCATGAAGCTTTCTTTCTTATGGCGCCGCATGTGTTTATTAATCTGTTTGCTTCATTGTTTTTGGAGTGTTCCTGCGACCACACGCTAGACAATTCATCCAATGGTGCTGGACAAATTTGATGTAGGTATCTAGTCATCTAGACGTGGGTAAGACTTCCTTCCATCCATTCCATTATGATCCCGAACACTTGTGTCCCTAATTTCTGTCAATGTAGACCATAGCTGGTGCAAATTGTGAAGTGGGTCTTTGGGGACGACTGGACACATCAACTTGCATTCACTTGGGATGATGAACAAGCCACACATGTACAGATGTGTGCACATGACAACCCCAACAAGCTCGTGAGACTCAAAGAACTAAGTCGCATATGGAGTTGCAACAAATTCCAGGGAAAATATAATAAATCAAACACACTACTCATTGATGATTCACCCTGTAAGTCAATTAAAAATCCGGTAAGCATTCATAATAAATTTCCTATTTATGCATTTGGATTTTGGTGTGTAATGTGAAGTTTTTTTCTTACTCTGGTAGCATGATAATGTTGTGTTCCTGGCCGCATATAAATACACGGATGTGGCCGAATGTGCATTGGGTGAGGACGATGAAATAGGAGTATTTTTAGAAGACTTGTTGCAGGCAATGGACGTGTCGAGCATGCTTGCAATTCGTCACATAGGACAATAGCCATTAACCAATGACCACCCTTTGTGGGATTAGTACAAAGGTATTGCTTTAGCATTAAACTTAGCACCGAACATTTTATATGTGGTTGCCTATGTGGTGTCTGTTTGTAGATTCCATCAAACAGGGGTTTTGTGGCTATCACCAATTTCTCAAAAAAAAAATAATGCATTCTATGCTTCCATCTAAATCAACAAGGACAGACAACCGGTGTGGGACTTTTTCCACCATAAATACCGCACAATTTGTTCATTCGATCCAAATTACAATTGATATTAAAAATATAGAGATTTTGAAAGAGTTGACATTATTAATAATGTTAACTAGATGGGTGATTCCTAAACTCCTCCAGATGCGCGTTAATTCAAATTTAGAGTAAAACTAATATGCACACGATCCATATAACAACTAAGGATCGATTGATGAGCTATACAAATTTAAAGTTAAATAAAATGCGCACTCGATCCAAAAAACACGCAAGGGTCGATGGATAATACAAATTGAAAAAAAAATAAAATGTGCACTCACTTCAAATAACAACTAAGGATCCAAATATTGCAAATTAAAAATAATACAAAAGCTTAGTATGAGTGTCCAACTATAGTTGTTCATTAAAATATACATAAGGTTTTAAAGACAAATGTGTACTTGGTGTTCATTAAAATATACATAAGAAGTATTTGTAACGTATATTTAAATTTTATTATTAGCTATTCTACATACAATGCTATGGGTGTGCAAAATTATAATAATATGATCTATATTATTATTTCAAGTATTAAGTGGTATAAGTAAATAAACAAATAACTATATACATATCATATGTAATACTTTTTTTGAATTTTATCCTAATTAGGAATCTTCATATTTTAATTTTTGGAATTAAATTAAATACTAAATACCGAAATAATGCAAGTACTTGGTATTTCGGTTTAACATATAATTTGATTATGTTTGGTAAATGATTTTTAAGAAATGTCGGTATTTGAAAGTTTGGTATTTGGTTTGTTACACCAAATACATGTACGCTCATTCATAATTAATAAAATGAATTATGAAATGCAAGGGTATTTAACTTACTCTTAAAAAATGGTATTTTGCAAACCTGTTTTTCACAAACTTACAAACATTGGCATGCTGGTTCAGAGGTGCTTACCAATAACATGCGCTTCCAAAAAAATGCTTGTCCGGAACTCCGCAATGCGACCTTCGCAGTGCCTTCTTGCAACCACTTACCTTAACGTATGTTTACCCCCACACTCCACCTGAATTTCCTTCACAATGTTTTCTCTGAAAGAGCATTCGCTTAGCTAGGATTGCAAGTATATCAGGACATGACACATGAAAATTCCAAAAATTAGTGAAGTGACAACATCAACTGAAAATTGCAAATATCCATACACTACATTGTCCAAAAAGGAAAACAATGAAAACAAGGGAAGTTCTTCAACCCAACGTGTTCAGGCCTCGAACAATGAGCTCTCGCTCCGCCTCATTAGATGCCAAAAAAAATTCAGCTTCACTGGATTTGATCCAATAATCTCAGAAATTTGAAAGCACACCATTGTGGTTAGTTGAAGAGGCATGCCTAGAATAATCTCTGCCACTGCTATCTGCTTCTCTTCTCTTTCTCTCTCATTTTCACCAATCCTAGAATCAATGATGCAAAGTTCAGCATAGGTTTGTGCATTTAGCTGTCGGATTCAGTTAGAAAGGTAGAGTGGTCATCCAACATCTTCGGTCTTCTTTTGTTTTTACCATTCTTCACTTGGGAGTCAACACTTAGTGGCTCTGAATTCCTTTTGTAGCTATCTGAATCCTTGCTTTTTGGAGTCACTGAGGGTTCTATTGGATCTGAAGTAGGAGTATAGTCGGCTTCATTAAAAAAAACAGGTATTTCCGATTGACCAAACTCATTTGCATCATCAATGTACTCCTCATGGTCCCCCACCTCACTAATTTCTTTTGTAGCACCTTCATGATCTCTTTTCTTTGATATTGTCTTCATACTAGTGATTGATTTTTCACTTGTTGCTCTATCTGTGCCAAATATCTCCAACCAATCATGGTAATAAGGCCATGTTTTATGCTGCAAACCTCTCATCTTGGGGGAATGCTGCAATATAATATCATCAATATAAGTAAAGTGGCATGTGCACAATACATAAAATGAACATGTACCTGCTCTAGTTCATTCCATAGCTCATTAGTGGCATCTAATTTACTTGTGACTTCATTGAAGGCAGTACCGGACCTAGATAAGAAATCAACAAGCAAATAATATTCCTTCTTCCAATTGTGTACCTTTGAACTAATATGGGGATGTGCACATATATCACTCCCTGGTCTAAGTTTAACGAATATGGTCTCGATTGCCTGATGATACCCTCCTCTAAACCCATTTTCTACCTTCCATCCATCTTGTACTACTTGTTTTAAAGTAAATATCAGATGTCTCTCCTCTTCTGGTTTCCATTGACGCTTCGATTTCTTGCTACCGTCTTCACTGTATCCTCCTTTCTAGTCCTCATTCTTCTACGGAAGAAACGACGGTATAGACAAACATGTAATTAAACAATCTAAAAAAATCATTTCTACAAACTACACTAATAATACAACAAAATTAGTTCAATTATGAATCATATTAACAAAAAAATAACGTCAAAGACAGCATCTCGTGAGACTCAAACACATAACAACACATCTACGCTGCAATAAACATCAATAGGCGGAACGCAATATAATTTTCTTTAGTAAAAATCAAGCATAGGCCATGCCGTGAAACCCATCACAGTGCATATGAAATGCATACCAGAATTTGCTTGGTAAGCAAAAGCTGTGCTCGGACGGCAAGGCGTGAGCGATCCTATTCGATTAGGGTTTCAAAATAGTCTTATTTTTATACCCAAAAATACTCACATACCATGGGCATTTTAGTAATTTAAGTCAAAAAATGCTTTAAACACATCTTTTCTAAACCCACTAACCAAACACAAGTAGCAATAAACTTAACCCTACTAACCTGCAAACCAAACATGTTTTTTATGTATAAACCCATGGATATGGGTTTATACATACCCAAATAATTCAAACCCGGGTAAATCTGAAACCCACGAAGCAAACGCGCCCTAAGGTGAAAAGATGGATTCTTATCTTTGAGTTATTACAATTTCAAATTTAATTTTTGCAAACATATGAAACATAGTTGCACTTTGTAAGCACTGCAACTGATATTTCGATTTTATGTTCATCTGAGTTTACTCAATTTTAACCGTATCAATTGTTTGAAAAAAAAAGTTCATTGAAGTGTCAATGGTGGAGGAGGGCAGTGTTATATTTTCTTATTTGTAAAAGACTATTGATTTAAAATTTCGATTATTAGTTTTTCATAAAATACTCTATTTCTAGATCATCTTTCCTTCATTCTAAAATCCCTAGTCTTCGTGTGGTACACTTTCATGTTATTAGATTTCTATTTTTCTCCGTCAAAATTTATTAGAACAAAAGTATTTATATTTCCCTTTTCAAAAAAAGTTACATATTGTGTTTTATTAAGTATTTATTTTTTTATTAAATAAATATATAATATGTGAATCAATTTTTTTACAAATCAAGCAATTCAAAAAATTATAATATTTTTATATATGTTAAGAAAATAGGAAAACATATGTTTAATATAACCAAAATTTGATTTTACACTTAATTATTTAGTTAAAGTTCAATTTATTACATTAATATATTTAATTTCAATATTTTTTATGTTCGAATTTATTCAAATCATCATTATTAGTTAACGATCAATTTATTGTATGATTTCTACATAAAAAATAATGTTTTCAACATAAAATTCAACTTTCAATCTACTTAGATTTAATCCAAGAATCCAAATTGAAACTCACATTATACATTTGAATAAAATAAAAACAATAGGTATTACATTAATGAATTCATATTTTTGAAACATTTAAATTTTTAAATCAATTTTTTATCTAATTTCTCATTTAATTGACGATTTCTAATATAAATATAGCGATCTTTATAAACAATGTATTTTTTTTTAAAAAAACGAAACATGATATAGGCCAGCTCAAAATGCGTAGCTCAAAATAAACTGAATAAACAGTAAGCTCACAATTGCCGTCACCCCAATTCATATGTCTTGTGATTCCATGCCAAGCTCAATAATAAAATACAATGAATCTTGTTTTCTCCTTCACAAGTGTTTGAATAGTTTTCGTTTTAGTATAAATATCTACCTCTAGAAAAGATCTCGATAATTCTGAAATATATTTACATGTAATATTTCTATGAAAAAATGACTTGAGACCAAGAGGCATACAAGTATGCTGTTCATCTATTTGTGATATCTTCCATATTGTATATTTCTTGTAATATGCACAATCATTCTCCTTTCGCAATCTTGATCAAATCTTTTGTTGCAATGAAATTCATCATGTTTTTCATCTTGCACTCGGTAGGTAACAAATTCTCTTCCAATCTTGAGTGAATTCCTATTGAAATGCATCTTTTGATTCGAAACACTAGTATCAAGTAAATGGAGATGGTAAAGAATGAATGGGATTAGGAATGTGATCTGGATTTTCTTCATCCCGTCTGATTAAATTTTCAATAAAGGTTGGAGGAGCTATTGACCATATTTATTTTGATCAGCTTCCTTTGTATCATCCCTTAGACCTTCTTCTTGTTGATGATCTTTATCATTTTCATTATTCGGTTCTTGTCTCTATTCATCATAATCATTATCATAGTATGTTAAGTGCCATTTTCTATTTCTTTATTTTTATATTATTATGTGTTAATTTAGAATTAAGTCATCCAAATTAGTAGTTATATTAATAAGTATTTTGTTTTACTAGAAAATTCCATTTATTATTATTTATCCATATTTTTGTGTTGTTTTCATGTATTTTCACCCAAAGTGGTAGGAGATAGTTGAAGTGTTGTAGGAGACTTGTAGAAGACTTGTAGGAGACCAGAGACTGACATTTTGTGACTTGTACGTGAAGTAGATCCATTGTGGTCTCTAAGTTACAACATGTAAGAGTTTGTAGCAATAATTGAGCACTTACTTGCAAAAATGGCAAAGCTGGTTGTACATGCAAAACAGAAAGAATAATAGAGAGGGAGCATAGAAAGTTAATGCATGTAGGAGTGAATTGAAGAAAACTTGGAAAACCACTTGAATCTGTTCTTCTCTCTCTACCATAGGGAGGAAGAGCAGTTTAGCTTTATCCTTTTTGTTTTCTGTTTTTGATAGTCAATCGTGGATAAACCTTTATAGTTTCTATGAATAGATGAAGTTTACTTCCACGTCTTGAGTATCAATCTCAGTTCTTTGCTGAACTTCTACCGGATTTCGCATACCTCTACACGTCATGTTATAGTCTTTCTATAATGTCTTCTAATCACGGTCCATGAGAAGTAGGATTTTTCTCGCCAATTTTGATGAAGAGCAAGGTAAAGAACACCATCTCCAACTCTATTGGTTTGAGGGATAGAGCGAATTATCTGTGATCGGGATACCACCATAATGAATGGGTAGCGATCTCGTACTCGCCATTGGTCATTGGTAACAGCTGGACACACATACAAAATTCGATTTTGAGGGCAATCGACAACAATCATCTTGTCCTCTCAATCATCCAAGGGAACCACATGAGGCCATGCTCGTGCCTTCTTAACTCCTATAACCAATTATTTATAAGTAATCAGATAGACAAAAGGAGAAAACCGAATCTCTATCTTAAGAATTACTTCCCTTAATCAAAGTTCATTACTTATATTGTATTTTAGTAGTTTTAAAACCTCCTTTTACAAACTCACGATAATTTGTAAAAGTTTAGCACAAACCACTTTTTATAAAACTCAACACCCCAACATGCAATATAGTCAACCAAATTATCAAATAAAAGATCATGATTATCCTTTTGTCGATCATCATTTTCTTCATTAGGCTCATGAAAAATACCTATAATATGCAAAAATCTAAGTTAGTAGCAAATAACACATTAATTAATTAAAAATAATTAAATAGTTAATTGTTTATAAGTACCATAAGTTTCTTGACCTTCATTTGTTTGAATATTAAAGTGAAATTCAATATCCTAATATAGTGTAATCTTTGACACCATTTTCATAAAAATATCATAGCCCATGGCAGCATGAGTTGGATTGAAAACATACAACAAGTTGTATTTGATAGAGATTCCCATAACACAAATACAATATGAAAAAGAATCGTAAAACCGAATAACCAAATTAACATCATAATCCAAACTGTTAATATCACATACTAAAAAAATTGTTTGTTGTAATGAGGATAATGAAATATAACGTTAAAGAGAAAGTATGCATACCGACGGTTTATCATAAGCATGATACCCATTTGGGTAATCAATATCGTTTACATAAAAGCATTTTGTTATAAATGATTGAGAATCCATTTGTGATGCAATGAAAAATAACATGTGATATTCTACTATTTTTCCCTTTAAATAGCCATAAAGATTCAAAACTTTTGCTTAGTATTTAAGAAACATCATTCTTTACTTATAAATTAAAAAAATTACTTAGTATGATAGAAAAGCATAAAATTCTAATATTTTAATTATTCAGTTACTTGATTAAAATAAATACAATAACACGTCTAGAGGTGGGAGCCGGTCAGTTAGATGATTGAATGGTGCATATCGATGTAGTTAATTAGTTGTTAATATAGTTGAGAATCCATTTACATTATAACAATAAAAAATAACGTATAATATCTTACTAGTTTTCACTTTAAATAGCTATAAAGTTTCAAAACTTTGATTTAGGATTTAAGAAAAGGATAATTTTTTACTTATAAATTAAAAAAATTATTTAATATAAAAGGAAATCATAAAATAAATAAATATATATATATATATGTAATACATAATCTCAAATTTAAGTAAAAATCATATTAAACAAATATTTAAAAATATTAAAAAATGCATAATTTTTTTCAATTAAGGATTTTTACATAATTTTAATATTAAAAAATATTAAAAAACAACGAATATAATGTTTTGATTATATTTTTAAATTAATTTAAATTTTTCAAAAAATATAATTTTAATCAAAAAGATCTGAACCCATAATGATGCAGTTGAAAAATTAACACACCCACGCCTATGCACGCGAGCAACAGTCGTTGCTGAGGTGGAGACTGGACTAAGTGGGCGTTGTTATGGTTGTATTTCAGGGTAGCGGGGTGGAGGCCGATAACGGGGGTAGCGTTGGACCAGGCAGGTGGGACATGGAGCGATTGAGCGTCAAGTGCAGGCAGGGGATGGCATTAGGCACTTAGGAATTGAGATTGGTGGTGAGTGACGAGCGTGCTTGTGCATGGGTACAGGGAAGATAGGGGCGAGGCTGTTAATTATTTTGGGACATGGTTCGCCCGTTTTGGAGCTATAATTGATGTTAATAGTTTGCACAAACATTTTATAGTTTTGGGTTGTGCCCATGATATGTGATTACCCCTTTATGTTGCTAAGTGGTCAAGGTTAGTTGTGTGGTAACCTAACCCCTAGATATATGCATAAGGCGACCAATGTTAGGATCCGACTAGGATCCGGCAGGGTAAGCATAACCAACGACCATGCACATGTCAAGAGGAACCTGTTCGATCCTTAGATATCTTTTGGATAGATTGCATATTTTTTATTTTAAATATATATTATCAGTTGATACTTATGCATTACTTGGATCATGTGTATATATTTTTATTTTAAATATATATTATCAGTTGATCTTTATGTATTACTTAGATCATGTATATATATTTTTTATTTTAAACTTATCTTACGTATCATTTAATTGTTTGGAATATTTTGAATCAATTAGTTATTTATTTTATATTTTACTTATTATATTAGGATAATACTATACCCCACAATCGTATAGAATTTTGTATGCTAAAAAACGAATATATAATGATTAAAATTTAATAAATTAAAAAGTATGGTTAGTTGTAAAATAAGTAAGTGAGAGTAATATTAATATATGTACCACACTCTACTGGTACATAGCATTGATGGAGTTGCATGTGGCGTAGAAGATGAAGGTCATAAAGGCAAGGAGAGTTATGAATAAGCACTCCATTAGGTTGATCCATTTTATAGAGGAGAAGAATTTCAGATTCAAGTGGGTGTTCTTGGTATTAGTTGTTAGAAAACATCCCAAGTTTGTAAAAAAAAAAAAAAAAAAAAAAAAAAAAAAAAAAAAAAGAAGAAGAGAAAAAAGATGCTATGAAGGTGGGACATCATCATAACTAGGGAATCTTCATGATACATGCATATTTAAAACAATTATGTGCAAATCAGCTGCATGTTGTGCTCAAGAGGGAACGAACCCATTAATTTTAGTTGCTGGATTATAGTGAAGGCATAAAATAATGGTAGTTTTCATCTTAAATCTATTATTTCTTTCACTAGTAAATTATTTTTTGTTCTGTTTTTTATTTGTGTGTCATAGGGTCTGAGGTTTCACTTCAATTTCTTTCACTAATAAATAATAACTTTTTAATTCATATATTTATAAATTAAGATTAATAACAAACATGAATACAATAATCATTTTCAAAAACAATTTCAAATGTATATAAATTCTGGTTTTCTAAATTGTATTAGAATCACTTCTTATGTGGTTTTTCATATATAACAATCTGTCTTACATATTTAAAGTTCTGATTCCGAGTCACCATTTTAGCCATCTTATAAAATTGTGCACGATTATTCCAATAAAAAATATGCGCATAAAATTGTGAGGATGAACCGACTATTGAATCAAAATTTCATCACATTTTTTTGTTTCAAACTATTAAACATCAAATTGGTCACAAATTCCAATGTTTCGAGCCTACGTTTGGTTGGAGGGAAAAGAAAAATAGTGGTTTATTTTCCATTACCATTTGCATCAGTAAACCACAACAAACAAGGGTGTATTATAAATATGGCCAACTTTGATGAATTGTGTGAAAAAAATGATCACTCTCAATTAAAATTTTTTAACTTAATATAAGAGAGAAAGTAGGAGGGCGGCTACTTTTATAAATAACCCTAAGAAACAAACGGGGTAGTGGTTGATAGTGTAATTAAGATGGATGATACTCTTCAATCTATCTATTCATGGATAAATCAAGGTATTAACACTCTTACTTCATGTGATTACATGGAAATTGTTAGACAACTTCTAAAGATATGATGGTAATTTTGTAAGTGAATAAAAATTGTTGAAATAATAAAATAAGATCGTATTCATATAGAATTATTATTAGAATTTATTTAAAAAAATGACTCAAAAAAATCGAAAATAAAATAAAAGTTTGAGTTTAAAAACAAAATAAAAAGTAGTTTTAGATTTAAAATCCACCTTACTCAAAATTCACTCATGCTTGTATGTGTAAACCTTAATAATTGACCTTTTTGTGCAAGTTTTGGAGGTACAATTTTAAAATAGTACTACTCGATAATCATTATAACATCATACCTTGTTTAGTAGGATTATAAAATTAACTACACTACCAGAACTATTTCATCTTCTGTGGTAACTCATATGTTACTCACACTCAAATCTAACCCATATACTTCACACCTTGCAAATAAATTAGATAGAATATATCTTATCAATGATGTCTAATTGAGACCTTCTCTTTAGGTGCTTGAGGTCAATCTGAAATTCTTATACATTCCCTTAAGATAATGTGGTATTAAAGAGAACGTTGGTAAAGAAAACTTGAAAAATAAAATCAAACCTTAAATTAAATGTCAAAAAACATGGTAAATCAATCACATGCACAACACTTGCACAAGCCAAGCTTTACTGCAGATTGTTAGCTACAAGCATTCACACGTGCATGCTCAACTCTAACACACAAAAATTGATGAAATCGACTTCAAATGAATCTAAAAGTACAAAAATCGAGATTACTCAACTAACTCAAAGACTCAAATCTCCAATCTATATATAGAAGTGGAGATTGTTGGACTTTTTAGATGGACTTATATCAAATTTTCTATTCGAAACTTCTAAGATGAGATGTAAATCTCTTAATATAAGATTCAAATCTTCCAAGATAAGATATGAATCTTATATTTTCTGAGATTTTTCAACCGAGTTTTCATTCGGATAGACCAAATTTTTGACTTCACTAAGATTAGCTTGAATTTCTTCTACATTAAGTCAAAATTATCCTGAAAAATAATAAAATATAATTTTCCTCCAAAAAAATCAAGGATTAATATGAAAGATATAAAGTTTATCTAAAAATAGGGAAATTAAAATAAAAGGGATGTAAAATTGCAAATATAAATGACATAAAATTAATTATCAAGATGAAAATGATAAGTATTTAGCAATTGAAGCCTCCATAGCATTACCATAAGCTTTGTGTACATGAAGTTTTTATACAATTGGAAAATGATATTGAAATAATGATTTTCTTTGGATCAATCAAGAATCGTAACACGTGACACATGCTATTATAGGGACTAAATGTGATGTCTTTATTTTTATGTGTAGACATATGTCTTTGATGGACTCTCTCTAGATTTTTGAAATTATTTTATATTCATATTTTATTATTATCAAATAATAAGGGGTAAAATAGTCTTTAGTATCTAGATATAAGTCAATAAAATGAAATAATATCAACTTAATTTTTTAACTTTGATTGTACATATCAGTCACTCTGTAATTATGAGTGACTAATAAGTTTTTCTTACTTAGAAGTGGATTATGAAAAAAGTGATACAAAATACCCTCACAGGTTTCAAACTTTGAAATGGATAGGTTCTGGTGTTTGAATTTGCCACCAAATGAATGGGACTTGTAAGTTGGAACTAATATGTTTATAAGATCTGGGAGAATAGAAGTCCAAATATGTGAATGGTATACGTATAACTAACCCCACTTCCATTTGTATATACTAATCATATACTTAAAAAATGAGAATGTGAATGGTAAAGCCATATAAGGTTGATATATGTATACTAGTTAATCAAATAACACTAATGAGTAAACTTGAGTATAGATTCTCTATACTCTCTTATCAAACAACTCCTTAAGTAGATAAAATATTTGTGGTAATTATTTTGACATAAGATTGTGTATTACACGCGAAAATGGATTTGGACACCTTTCATTTGTTTAATCTATTTGATCTTACATATCAACAACATTTAATACGGATCATTACATTATGGTTTAGCATGTGAAGACATGTTATTTAAAGGAGATAATTTATTTACTTTGTCCCATCATCGTTGAGCTCCAAAAACAACTGGATTCTCGATGATCGATTGTGATCTTTAAATCTTTGATGCCCTTCCAGCCATCAGTTAATTCCTTCCCAATGTAAGGAAGGCAGTTTTTTAAAAACATAGGTTCGATCCAAGGTTCAATCGAATTAGATCCGAATTGATATTTTAGTAGGCTAGATCCAATTATCTTTTTTTTCTTTTATTTTGTTATTTTTTAATTTTTTTACTGTTTACCTGATGAAGATGTTTACGAACAAATATAAAATATGTTATAGATATTTGATATATATATTTTAAATAAATCTTAACAACTATATTTGTATATATGTATTTGTATCGATATTCATTTGTAGTTGGATTACATAGTATTTAATTGAGATATGGGGATAATGAATATGATTCATAAAGCTTTTTAATGTAATTATATCAAATGTTTAGGGACATACTTTTATTTTTTTATATTTCAATATTTTGATGGATTAAATTATGATTTTATAATTATATTCTAATATTTTGATAAATAGAATTCATAATTAATGAATCCAATTCCTAACGATACATTACCCAGTCCTTCAAGATATGGTATAAAAGGTTCCTAAATGCACAGCCAGACACTCTCTAAAACTCTAGACAATGTTCCAAAATTGCTCGTTTTCGAATTATCTCCGTATTATACCCGTGAATCGATTTCATAATTGGAGCTCTAATGAACCCTAATGTCGGATGGTTAAAAGTTTGGTTGACTTTGTAAGGAGTTAAGAAATTTGGATGGAGAATAAAAAAGTCTAATACACAAATATATAACGAATTAGGGATGATTCTAAAATGAGTGCACTTTTAGATTAGTATTCACCATTTTAATGTAAAGCTATGATTTAGGATTGTTCATTTGGTTCAAAGGTATCTTTTTAGAATTACTTCTAATAAAAGGGCTTCCGGCCATCAGTTAATTCCTTTTCAATGTAAGGAAGGGATGATGAATCTCATATTGTTTATCGACGGAGGAAGTAAAGAAAATAAATGGAATGAATCAATAAATTTTGTACGAATTTTTTTTATTGGGGAAAACATAAAATCATTAGGAAACCAAATGAATCCAAAACAGATAATATTGACTTAAAGCAGCTCACAACATTACACTACACGTTGAAGAATGGAGCATGTAAAATAGAAAGGGTGGCATGTTTTATAATGGTAACGAAATTTATTCAATAACCATACAGGTTTTTCACATGAAGGAAAACAGAGTTGGTTGATAGGCTAGGTGTTTATCAATCACCAGCATATACAAATATAGGGACCAATGGACACAGTAAGGCCCTTATTATTGGATGAAGGTCATTGCGAGGAGTATTCGGTCGAACGGAAGCTAGTCATCATTTTCGCCATCTTCTGGCGATGGGGATGGTGCTGGGGGCAGTGTAGATGGTTGTGGCGGCGAGGGAAGTGGGCCGTCTTCTGGCGATGGGGATGGTGCTGGGGCAGTGTAGATGGTTGTGGCGGCGAGGGAAGTGGGCCGTCTTCTGGCAATGGGGATGGTGCTGGGGCCAGTGTAGGTGGTGGTGGCGACGGGGGAAGAGGTGGTGGCGACGAGGGAAGCGGTGGACGCGGCGGTGGCGGTGATGGAGTGCATCCATGAGCCAATGAGATCCATGATTTAAGGTACTCAAAAATATGAGAATGAGCTGCTTCTGTGAGTTGGGAGCCATCCCAGCTTATATACTTGCTAGAATCAGCACACAGTGACACTCCTGGGTCACCACAGAACTTTGCACTATTCCAAGCATAGGAACCATCTCCACAACAGGATTGGAGGAGAGCACTTTCATTGAACCCTTAGAAACATCGCACGAAATTGCAATTAAAAACATAGATCAACTTGCAACATCAAAAGGAGAAAATTGTTATGACACATACCATATGCTTTTGCATTTTTAAGAAGATCCAAATATGCTCCGTTGCAGTCCAAGAAGACTATATTCACATTTGGATTAGTAGCGGCAAGATTTTGAACAGCAGCTTGAAGCTGTGAGTTTGCATATTTCACAAGGTCATTGGCAGCTGCGTTGCATCCAGAATTATCCTTCGTCGAGTTCCAACTCGCAAAGACCGCTTGTCCTCTAGGCATGCATCCAATAGGGAAATACCCAGGAATCGCAATATTGGCCGCCCCCCATGGTATCAATGTCGGGTTACGCGCAGCGGAAGGTGGGAAAAACGAATATTTTTCCCTTTTCGTAACCAGCGATATCTCATATCGCTATAGCACTGAAACAACGATGCCTCTAGCTTATCCACACGAACTAGAAATAAATCCGACGAGGTTAAATCGACAAATGTAGCACATACATTTTGCCCAAAATATGTTTTGACCATCTCATGGAATATACATCCATCTGATGCTAATATCTCATATTAACATCAAAACTTGATTCAACTCTTGAATCGGCATATTGGGAAAACACAGTAAAGCCAATGCTAATATCTCATATTTGCACTGACTATCAATACAGAATAAACACGTGGAATAAGCGGAGAAAAATTACCAAACTCGAAACCAGAGTCGAGTTCTCTTCTTCGTATCGCTATTCACCGGTCTCGTTTCTACCTAAAGTGCTTTTCCTCTTTCGGAGCTTGAACACCTCTTCCCATAAGAAGAACTCCAAAAACCTTAGGAAATAAGCCAACTGCCTCCTATTTATAGCCAAGCATTGGCACGCATTTTAATGCGGCACGTATTTCAATGTGGGCTAATAAATATGGGCTTGGGCTAAAAGAATATGGGCTTGGGCCTAGTGGCCCAAATCATCAGCCCATATTATTTGGGCCTTGGTTACCTATATGGGCCTGAGCCCATATAACCAATGTTTAACCAACATGTGATCCAAATTTAAAGACAAGCTAGAGTCTACCAAAACCCGAATCACAAGCGTCTCGGACAACTTCTAATTCTTTGTGTGTGTGATTTACTAGGTTCATTTTTAATCGGCAATGAGAGGTGAGAAATCTCATTTCTCTAACAATGATATTGTCCCAAGATATCGTGTTTCTCATAAAATACAAGGGATGCCTAGCATAGCATATTGTATTTACCCGATTAAAACTAAATCCGATATTCAATAACGAACCTTGATTGCTATTATTATGAATATCCCTTCATTAGAGACTTCGATCTAGAACGGAATCATGGATAGTCAAATTCCATTTAATTTAGATCATCAACATTATCCTGAACACATGTTTCGATGGCAAAACGAGAACTTGGAATCTCATTCCAACATCTCGACAACCTGGCCAAGAATTTACTCGACGAAACAATCAGGAAATCTAAAGTCTCTTCTCCGTTTACCCGGAGTAATGAATCCCATCTTGGTTATTCAGAGATCTTCATATACTGTCGACTTAGATCATCACTATCGCTGACTTGTATATTTCAACAAGCCTAAATAGCAACAAATCTAAGGCAATAATATATAAGACACAATGAAACCTCAAGTCAAAGGATTTTCATAAAGCAATCTGAATAACATTGTGTTGACATATGTAAAATACCATGCATATGTTATTCAGCGTCACATGTTCGGTCAGCTCATCTCATGAACCCCACATGTTTATTCTGACATCTCATGTCAAGCAGCATTCGACCCACTGTTTACTGTATTTTGATATACACTTTATCAACACAGTAAATAAACAAAGGTGATAGTTAAGTCAACTATGATGCCCAATCAAAGTATTCAAACTGTGAATCATTCGAATATACATGTTACAGGAGAATCTGTCAAATATTTTTAACAACTTAAAAATACATTCTCCAAACATACAATTCTGGACATTGCCGTAAAAGAGAGAACAACAATTATGGGATGCTAGATTACATGGCTTTTAAGCATACTTCCAACAATCAATTCCTAATCACATCCACAAATAGAAAACGTACTTACAAGTTGCGTATTTCGCTGTTCTGCAAACATACATTGGTACGTTTAGAACTTGGGTTGTAGTGGAATAGATTTTGCTCAAGTGATTCAACATGAAAACAAAATAATCAATCGTATTCTGATAACTAACCTTGGCCGCATTAATTATGGTTTCGATGATCTTGACGATTAGAACTTGGAGTCGCGGAAGTGTTAATCCCGACGAAACACCAGCTTCGATGTCGTTGATTCCAATTTCTCCCACGATAATCATTGAATTCTTCAATAAGTTTTTCTTGACGCATCCTTCACAAGTATAGTCAACGGATTAGGAAATGCTCTCAAGGGTTATCTGTCTCTACCTAAAATTGAAACCTGTTGGCGTGAGGCATTGCGTCACAAGGAGTGTTTTGAACCACTCCACTTGTGATGACAGACACCAAGTTGATGGCGGCGTGATACCGTAATCAGCTTTTAGTTTCAAGGGGTCAATTGCAGTGCAACCAGCAACCGCAAAGTTAACACCGCTATTGCACCAATTCTTGTTCTTCCAATAAGCCATCACTGGTGGAATCCCATAAGCATTGGCTGCTATCATTCCAAACATCTTATTTTACCATATTTACTTTCATTCTCAAAATTTTCGAATTCAGTAGGATTAGATTTGATCACAATTCTGAGTTCCATTATCAACTTCTACCTATGTAGTCGACGATGAGACGACCGTCGCACCATCGACCAGATGGGGGGCCAGGATACTTTATGCCATATGGAAATTTGCTCGCCGGCATGGGTTGCAATGGGAGCAATTGAATCGAGTTCCCGGTGTCGGATAAGGAGTCGCCGAACTGGTAGATGGCATTGATGGAGTTGCATGTCGCCACCGCTGTAGTCGAGCCATAGAAGATGAAGGCCGAAAAGGCGAAGAGGGTTATGATTGAACACTCCATTGGGTCTGAGACAAGATGGCGCTACATTGATCCTTTTATAGAGGAAAAAACTGACATTTGAGTGAGATTTCTTAATATTAATTTCTTCGAAAACCATAAAAAAAAAGATGCTATGAAGGTGGGACATCATCATAACTAGGGAATATTCATGATACATGCATACTTAGAACATTATGTGCCAGTCAGCTGCATGTCGTGCCCAAAGGGAAAGAATCCATCAATTTTAATTACTAGGTTAGTATTGAAGGCATAAAATAATGGTAATTTTCACGTT
This sequence comes from Utricularia gibba, assembly GCA_002189035.1. Classification (NCBI taxonomy): domain Eukaryota; kingdom Viridiplantae; phylum Streptophyta; class Magnoliopsida; order Lamiales; family Lentibulariaceae; genus Utricularia; species Utricularia gibba. Next base: position 5,247,484 of record NEEC01000002.1, on the reverse strand, counting down.
GTAAGAGCAATGATTATAATTATGTATAAAACAATTCTTTTAAATTTTTAAGGCATTCTCCCTACCTGATTCTAAAAAGTCAATTCTAATAAAAAATTGAATAAATTTAATGACTTGTAAAACAAGAATTGATTTTGTTATGAGAGAATTGGTTTTCTAAGCGTATCCAGAAATTGAAGTGAAATAACAAACCCTAATTGAAAGAAATAATGGGGAAATTAGAAGATAATTTCTAAATTATAATTTTGATACAAATCTTTTTAAGTTATTGCAATAATATAAAATATAATTTATAGATATATGGATATATTAAATAATTGATAATATATGATTTTTTTAGATTATATTTTTATAAAATAAAGATTATTAATGAATATGAATGCAATTTGTGGTTTATTTATAAAAACTAATTTTCATTTTTTTATATGTCAAATATTCATTAGGGTTTAGGGTTTTTTCTAATCATTTTTGAAAAACTCGTCCCCAAATGATACCCTATTTGCGTGTAAAATTCTTGAAGGAATAGTCTTCAAACAATCATTCTGTTTTTACTTTTTATAGAATAGTTTTAGGTAATTTTTTTGAAAATTTCTGTAGCCTATTTCTACTTTTTTTGAAGTAAATTTAAAAAGTTGAAATAATTGATAGTAGTAGAAATAGATTATAGGTGTTCTTGGAAACTCTAACAATGGATGTAGAAATACTGATAAACGGAAATTCTTAATATCGTTGCAATAAAAATAGAAATTTATATCAAATAAATTTATAGCCTCTAATCTACACAAAATACAAATTTAGAAAACTTGTATAGTGGGTATCAGAGTCGATCACGAAGACCTTGTGCTTGCTAAGTGTTTTAGTAAATGCATAATTAAGAATAACATTGGTCTTAGTTTAAGCTCGGACCAATAGTGGTAAACAAGTTCGGTAAATAAGATCAGTAAACAATATCAAGTCTCAACGCTAAAGGTAACAAGTACTGGTTCTAACTCAGAATAATACGAAGATGCCTTAAGGGTCTGCAGGTGGTGTGATGCTAAGGTGCTTAATTTAATTCACCCATGTTCCTATACTCACAACTTTAACTAACCTAAGTCTACCCAGGTCATTCATCATATTTTCGACTAAGCTAGTCCCTAATATCATAACCAACATTGCAATTAGGTCTACCTACATGCAAAGCATACAGAACTAGGTCTACCCGGTTCTACCAGTTCTACCTCGGACTAACACCTACTGCTCCCGTCTTAGGTCTATCTTTAAATCAAGCATCTAAGTTGTGAAGTTACTTGTTCCCCTTCTTAGGTCTACCCATGGATTGATAGAAACAAGAGTTAAGAAACAAACATAAATTTTATTACTAACCCTAAGCACACACCACCATACTTTAACTTATGGCATCCCTAAGACTTTAGTTACTCATACTTGAAAAATAAAACACGATTTTATTCAGATAATTTGGCGAAAATAATAGAAACATTGTAAGCAAGTCAGATACAGAAATTCGAAACATTCAGAAAACGGAAAGCGAATAAAGATTGTTCTGTCGCCCGGTTGCTACTGTTCACAGCCCGGAATAGTAGCATTGGACTGGGTTCTAGTGCTGCTCTTGACGATGAGGGCCTTCTTCTCCTCTTCTGGTTGGTATTTTTCGCATTAGGGAAGAAGCCCCCTTGCATGCGTTCTGCGCTCCTCTCTGTGTCGTTCCCACTCTCCCCCTTTTTCCAAAAATATCTCCTCTCCTTCACTCTATTGCATTGTTCCCATCCTGAACTTGCAGACTGTAGGTGTCGGCAAAACAATGCTCTTTGTCTCTCTTCGGATTTTGTGCCCTTTATCACTTGTTCCATACGTTTGGAAGTCTGATTTTTCTACTAATATCCCTGCTGAACTTAGTTAAACATTAGTAACAAAGGTGGTGGACTAAATCAAAGGATTTAGTCCACTTTTTAACATAGACACAAAATTAACTCAAACACATATAAACATGAAAAACCACATTTATCTAACCTAAACCATAATAAAATATAACTATTTTGTATTATAAAATTCAAGAAAAATGTATGTCATCAAATACTTATTTCATTTGGAAATAAGTTGGAAAAATAATAATTTGTTACTTTTATAGAAATACTTTTTATAATTCAAACTCAAAAATGCTTTTGACAAAAGATGTTTTTTTTTCTGCAAAAGTTGAAATAGGCTTTCAGAAATTTTTCAAAAGACTATTTAATCTAATATTTCCTATGTTAAATCAACTGAATTAATAAATAACTAAATATTAAGATACTAAATTTCTGATAACTTTCGCCATAAAAAATGATTGAAGCAATACAGTCAACCATTCTTAACATCTCTGCATCATCATCCATAACATAATTATCATCTACATTCTGATTCCGAGCATTCACCATTTTAGGATAGTGCCATTGTATAAAATTGTGCATGATTATTTCAATAAGAAATTATCTGCATAAAAATTGTGTGAATGTACTGACTAATGAACTCCTCCAAAAGTCCACTATAAATCAGAAAACTAGTCAAGAACCCAATTTTAAGAAATAATCAAGTATCACTTCAGCCTTCAGTTTTTAGAACAAAAACCATTAACATAGTACGAGGTCACAGTCTCGCAAGTTGCAACTAACAAGAAACCTCAAGCAAAATAAGGAAATTAAAAAGATAAATACTCCAAAACTCCAACTCATCTCAACTAGGCTGAATTCTTGAAATAAAGCACGTGGCTAGAGCATTCCTCGGAATCTCACTGCTAGAACTTTTGGAAGAAAGATGTACCTCAAATTTTCATAAGTAAAAAAAAAACACCTTATTGCTGCCTTAATTCCCATAGAAATGCTTGAGGTGTTGGACTGCCAAGAGAATTGGGCTATTTAAACTATCAAACTTGTTGAGAAATAATGAATTGAAGGTTGGAGTGTTAGGAACAATTCGATAGACACACGATACAAAGAGGAGACATGATTGATATTCAGTTGTCTAAAGTTTGTAGGTTCAGGCCAGGAATAGTACGCATGTTAGGAACATTGTCAACTTACGTTGACCCGTAATTCAATGAAGCGAGTCAAAGAGAGGGGAGTATAAAGAGTAAAAAATTCATTTCATTGAGAAGCAAGTCTAACTTTAGCCTAACAGAACGCTGTAGCGAGGGACAAACCGCTCATCCAGCCGGCGGGGAGGATGGCACTACTGGCAAAGACCGTCTAGCGAAAACGCCGCAGGCACGAGGCGTGGTAGGCCTATGTCGGGGAAGCATAGGTAGGAAAGGGAGACCGGACGGTGGAAGAGCCAGGGGAGGATTCACAGAGTTAGAAGATAGAGTTGAGGTGGGGGTCTACGATGTGATACTCAAGTATGACTTTGGAAAATGAAAAAAAAAAAAAGAAATGAAGATATTTTTGGAGAGTGATGGAGGAAAATGGGACCAGACCTCAGGAGGGGAGAAGGAACATGAATGAAGGAAGTAGAAGATGATTTCCAAAAGAAAAATCTCTATTGTGAAGAACAAGCACCGAAACTCAACCCAACACTATTATTCTGTGATATGAACAATAGCAGGCGAAGAATAGAGCTATTCTACTTTATTTTCTTTTATTTGTTGAATATTTTGGCATGAATGTTTCTTTAACAATGTTTGAGATGTTCTATTCACTTTATGTTTATGAAATCATGCTTCTTCTCTTGAACATGAGTGTCTAGTTTTTAGGGATGCCTTAAAGTGTAGAATGGTGATGTGGTTTAAGACTGCTAAGTTATCTATGAGTGTGTCCTCGCTTTTGTTTCTATCATTCTTCGGGTAGACCTAAGAAGGGGAACGAATAGTTTGGCAACTCAAATGCTTGATTTAGAGGGAGACCAACAAATCAAAACGGGGATAAGATGTTAGTCCTCGGTAGAATCAGTAGAGTTGAGTAGACTTAGTTTTAATATTTCGCATATAGATAGATTTAAGTGTGAAATGGGTGATGACATTAGGGCTATCTTAATCAAAAACATGAGTAATGACCTAGATAGATTTAGGTTGTTTGGAGTTGTAGGCATAAAAACATTGTAGATTAAATTAGGGACCTTAGTACCATATTACCTAGACCACCTTGAGACATCTTAGTATTATTTTGTACTTAGAACCAGTATTTATTACTTTCTACATTGAGATTTGATTTTACATATTAGACTTACTTATTGATGTTAGTCTGACCTTGGACTAAGAGTACCACTTATTCTGTGAACTCTCATCTGTTAAAATAAACAACAAGCACTTGCTCTTTATGATCGACCCCGAAATTCTACTATATACATCTTATGTTTAATTTGTATTTTGTGATTATTAGGGCTTACAAATTTATTTGATATAGAATTTTATTTTTATTACAACGTAATAGAATTTTCCATTTATCAAATTGGTGGCATTGCAGGGGAGTGGTGTTCAATTGTTTTGTGTGTTTAGTTGATGCATTTTTTTTGGTGCAGTGGATTTTGATTTCAATCTTGAGGTCAACAGGGCTGCTAGATGGAATCAAAAAAATCAAGGGAAGCAACCAAGTTGAGGAGACTCTTTGAGTAAACCAACCGAATCTGAAAATGCTGATTCTCTCACGAAACATTTTCCAAGAAAGAAGCCAATGCTGATTCTCTCACGAAACACTTATAAAAGCTTCAACACTACATCATGCAAAGTCGATTTTATGAGAATACATTAATTCCCATATTATTCTGAATGTAGTAGTGTTGCAATTTATTGTTCATTAGCTATCATACCATAAATAATGCATTCAATAGTGATAAGGCGCAGATCATGAAATGAAAGTCACACAAAGGAAGCATCACAATCAATGATTATTTATTACATCATTTAATTCATAGAGGATATTTTTTTCCCCAACTTTAGCCTCCTTGTCCTCGAGGGTTGGTGGTGCTCGCGAGGGTGGTGGAGCAGATGGTGAGCGGGCTGGTGGTGGGGATGGTGGTAATGATAATGGTGATGGTGGCAATGCTGAAGGGGTTGGTGAAGAGAGTGGTGACGGGGATGGTGGCAACGATGATGGTGATGGTGGCAATGCTGAAGGGGTTGGTGAAGAGAGTGGTACCCGGGATGGTGGCTGCGATGATGGTGATGGTGGCAATGCTGAAGGGGTTGGTGAAGAGAGTGGTGTCCGGGATGGTGGCAGGGATGATGGTGATGGTGGCAATGCTGAAGGGGTTGGTGAAGAGAGTGGTGATGGGGATGGTGGCTGCGATGATGGTGATGGTGGAAATGCTGAAGGGGTTGGTGAAGAGAGTGGTGAGGGGGATGGTGGCAGGGATGATGGTGATGGTGGCAATGGTGAAGGGGTTGGTGAAGAGAGTGGTGATGGGGATGGTGGCTGCGATGACGGTGATGGTGGCAATGCTGAAGGGGTTGGTGAAGAGAGTGGTGATGGGGATGGTGGCAAGGATGAGGGTGATGGTGGTAATGCTGAAGGGGTTGGTGAAGAGAGTGGTGACGGGGATGGTGGCAGGGATGGTGGTGATGGTGGCAATGCTGAAGGGGTTGGTGAAGAGAGTGGTGATGGGGATGGTGGCAAGGATGAGGGTGATGGTGGTAATGCTGAAGGGGTTGGTGAAGAGAGTGGTGACGGGGATGGTGGCAGGGATGATGGTGATGGTGGCAATGCTGAAGGGTTGGTGAAGAGAGTGGTGACGGGGATGGTGGCAGGGATGATGGTGATGGTGGCAATGCTGAAGGGGTTGGTGAAGAGAGTGGTGACAGGGATGGTGGCAGGGATGATGGTGATGGTGGCAATGCTGAAGGGGTTGGTGAAGAGAGTGGTGACAGGGATGGTGGCAGGGATGATGGTGATGGTGGCAATGCTGAAGGGGTTGGTGAAGAGAGTGGTGATGGGGATGGTGGCTGCGATGATGGTGATGGTGGCAATGGTGAAGGGGTTGGTGAAGAGAGTGGTGATGGGGATGGTGGCTGCGATGATGGTGATGGTGGTAATGCTGAAGGGGTTGGTGAAGAGAGTGGTGAGGGGGATGGTGGCAGGGATGATGGTGATGGTGGCAATGCTGAAGGGGTTGGTGAAGAGAGTGGTGATGGGGATGGTGGCAGGGATGTGGGTGATGGTGGCAATGCTGAAGGGGTTGGTGAAGTAAGTGGTGATGGGGATGGTGGCAAGGATGATGGTGATGGTGGCAATGGTGAAGGGGTTGGTGAAGAGAGTGGTGATGGGGATGGTGGCTGCGATGACGGTGATGGTGGCAATGCTGAAGGGGTTGGTGGTAAAGATGGCGTTAACGATGGTGGTGATGGCGGTAAGGTTGTAGGGGATGGTGAAGAGAGTGGTGGCAAAAATGATGGTGATGGGGTAATTGTTGAAGGAGGAGGTGGTAGAGATGGTGGCAATAATGGTGGTGATGGCGGCAATATTGAAGGAGATGGTGGAAGACTTGGCGAAGGGAGTGGTGGTAGGGATGGTGGCAAAGATGGTGGTGGTGGAAGGTTGCATCCATGAGCAAGGGATAGGTATGGTTTAAGGAAATTAAACATGTGGTAATGGGCTGCTTCGGTCAAATCCCAACCATCCCAACCAATATATGTGCTTGAATTCCCACACAATTTAACTCCAAAACCACCACAAAATTGGGGACTAGTGCTGTTATAGGCGCCACTTCCGCAACAACATTGGAGGAGAGTGTTTTTATCAAAACCTACAATATATCAAATGATTCACAAGACCGCTCTTTCATCAATATGTAGTAAAAATATTTTGATACCTACCATATGCATTCGCATTTGTAAGAATATTCAGATATGCTCCATTGCAATCCCAAAAGGCGATATTCACATTTGGATTAGTAGTGATAAGATTTTGAACAGCCGCTTGAAGTTGTGAGTTTGCATATTTGACAAGGTCATTGGCAGCTGCATTGCATCCAAAATTATCCTTCGTAGAGTTCAAACTTGCGAAGACTGCTAGACCTCGAGGTGTGCATCCAATAGGCAAATACCCGGGAATTGCAATATTGGCTGCCCCCCATGATATCAATTCCTAATCACATGGACAAATAGAAAATGTACTTGGAAGTTGCTTTTATTGCAATACTTATCGCCATTAGAAAAGCACGTACTTAGAAGTTGTACAAACATATATTCCTACATAGTGGTGACTGTTGTATTGGAATTAATTGCCCAAGTGACGCAACAAGAAAATGTTAATGATACAGTTGAAAAAATGATAAGAAAACAAGAGCATCAAATCTAACTGAAACCAACAAAGGGCCATGATATTTTATCACTGAGGTCTGAGAAATACCTTAGCGGCATCAACAATCTCAGCACATATTTTAGAAATTAGAGAATGTTGATCTGAAATTGTTAATCCCCACAAAACACCAGCTTGGATGTCGTTGATTCCAATTTCTCCCAAGATTATCAGTGAATTCTTCAAAAAGTTTTTGTTGATGCATCCTTCACAAGTAAAGTCAATGGATTAGGAAATGTTCTCAAGGGTTATCTCAACCTAAAATTGAAACCTGTTGGCGTGAGGCATTTCGTCACAAGGAATGTTTTGAACCACCCCACTTGTGATGACAGACACCAAGTTGATGGAAGCGTGATACCGTAATCAGCTTTTAGTTTCACGGGGTCAATTGCAGTACAACCAGCAACCGCAAAGTTAACACCGGTCTTCGACGAACTCAAGGGGTTCCAGTAAGGCGCCAGCTTTGGAAGCCCATAATTATCCGCTGGGGAAACATATAAAACAGTTTTACACCGTTGTTTCAAAACCTGAAGTCCATTCTTTAAATTTGCGGTATTAGAATGACAATGACTTTTTAGAATGATAGAAAGGTGCATATTATTAATGTAGCATTATTATGGTGACTATTAAGTTCTACCGATGTAATCGACGATGAGACGACCATCGCACCACCGACCAGTTGGGGTGCCAGGATACTTTATACCAAATGGGAATTTGCTCGCCGGCAGGGAAGAGAGCAATTGAATCAAGTTCCCTGTGTCGGATAAGGAGTCACCGAACTGGTAGATGGCAGTGATGGAGTTGCATGTTGCCACGGCAGGAGTCGAAGCATAGAAGATGAATGTCGAAAAGGCGAGGAGGGTTATGAATAAACACTCCATCGGGTTTGAAAAAAACTGATGCTAAATTGATCTTTTTATAGAGGAGAAGAACTAATTGGCTCACATAACCAACAAAAAAAACTTGGTGAAGAAAAGATGCTATGCAAGTGCGACATCATCATAACTAGGGAATCTTCATGATCCATGCACGCAAACTGGAATTTAAAAAAATTACCTGCAAGTCAGCTGCATGTCGTGCCCTAGGGGGAAAGGACCCATCAATCTTAATCGTTGAATAATATTGAGGGCGTGAAATAATGGCAAATGCTTCAGGTTTAATCGATTATTGCTTTCAATTGTAAACTATGTTTGTTCTGTTATTGATTTATGTGTTTTAGGGTTCGTGGTTTCAATTCAATTTCCATCATCCAGCTTTCCAACTGGCTACTACATTTCCAACGTTTTCGTTAACAGCTGACTTATGCCTTGATTTCAGAGTTTAAATGCATTAGGTTAGGGTTTAGGTCTAGCCTTTTCCAATGATTTAATAACAATATCAACTCAAACTGATCCCCTCTACGTTTTTTTTTTCTTTTTCTAGTCATTCTAAAATACATGAGATGTTTGTGGTACACTTCCATTTCCACCCTCCATCAATATGACCTTGATACTCCCCTCAATTCAGGACACTTGAATTTCCTCCACCGTACATTGTTCATTAAAAAATACAATAATGAAATTGTAAGGCAATACAGCCCTATTTTTTTTTCACAAATAGACCCCTATGCATCTTCTATATAGTAAATTTCTGTCCGTATTCTTAGAAAACTCAAGTGTTTTTTAAGCATAAATAGGTACACATTTTAATTGTTAACATTGATTCTAAGGTTATAAAAACACCAAATATAATGACCCAAAATATGTAAAAAATTGAGGTACTCTATACTCCAATTTCATTATGTCAATTGTTGGATCAAAACCTTAGTGATTAACCGGAAAGAGGCATTCGAATCCTTTGGATCAGCTTCCAGTAGTAATTTCATGAGGGTTAGGAATCTAATAGCCGAGTTTCTTTCTTGAAGGAGATTCACTCCTTCATGTAAATGCCAAAGTGACAAATCTTGAGGTTGGGAATCTAAGAGTCGAACTTTTGAAATGTTTCGTTCACATACTTTTGTTGATACAAATAAATACTCTTTGCACTTTGCAGCATTTGTAAACCAAGGTGATTAGTGGCAGGTTTTAGCTATCAAATGAATGGAATTGGAACTGATGTTCCATAATCTAAAATTCAGCGTCGTTGAAAGTAATCTACTTCATTGTAGGGTTTATATGTAATTTTTTTAACTGCTTCATTTTTATCTAGTTCATTTCGAATGCATTATTGCTTAATTTTTGGAATTATCTTTTTTTAATGTTTTCCATTGAAAAAAAAATTCTTTTTTTCATGATGTTGTTACCCTAAGGTAATCAAACTATAAAAATCAGCATGTATAATGAAGACAGTTAGATTGTCGTGGTATGATTCTTATTTGGAAATGAATTAAATTTAATCCAAAATATTACTATCTAAAGAGGCCACTTGATATATAATGTTGACAATTTATGCAATCACAATTAACTCATTGGTTAGTAACATGAAGAAAAAGAAAGTTTAATGTTACAGTATTGCAATTTATCTTTTAACAGGTATTTTACATATAGGGACTAATTTACTACATAGTTGTTGTAACGGTCACATCAACTATAAAACGCGTGCTCATTGGGAGGTTAGTCGAGGAATATGGCAGTTAATCAATGGGTTTAAGAAGTGCAATGAACAAAGGGGTTTAAGAGAAACCGAAGTAGGACAAATTGGGGGAAGACAAGTTGTAGAATAGATAACGAGCCACTTCCCAATGTTAGAATAGAGCTAATGGTTAGTTATGTGTATATATAGGGGTAATTTCAAAAAATAGTTATAATATTGTCTCGTTTTCAAGCATGGGTCACACAGTGGAACTAGTAATTGGAGACCATGTACTAAAATATCCTTAAAGCGTATGTTTTGAGTACAATGTTTTAGAACTAAGAAAATAAAAATTACAATGTTTGTTAAAGTTGCAATTTTCAGTCACAATTAATAAAATATGCTTATTAGCAACCACAAGTAGTTTTCAATCCCAATCATCTTTTTTTTTTCTTTTTAATATTAAAGAATTCATATCTGAATAAAGGGATTTAATGATAACAATTATTTATTAAATGATTTCACACTTATTTTCATCATTTTACTAAAATTTTTTATTTGAATAAACTATATAATTTTATTTAAAGACAGAATCTCAAAATAGTCACTATCATTTTAAATCAAATCCATTTTAGATACAATGGCGAGCAAATCATCAAAATAATATTTTAAAATTGAATTCAATTTGTTTTTGGATTTATTATAGATTGAATCATTGTATTATTGTAAAAATATTACAAAAAATAAAAATAACTCAAATTTAATATTTCTAAATTTTACTATAAAAGTATTATGAAAAATAATAAAATGCCAAACATCATATATCATTCACACAAAATATTTTCTAAAATGTCAAGAACAAAATCTCCATAAAAACATGATCCTTGAAACATTGGTTTGATGTTGATGGTTGGCTGGTGGGCAACTAATTTTTTTTTTAAACTATTTTTGAGATTAGATAGAGTGACCTAGTTGTTATTACCTTTAACAATCACCGATGCATTCACAGCCCTTATGTTATCTAAAATGGGAAAATTTAATTGTGTAGATGCATGTGTAGTAGTAGCCTTTGTATTCTGTATAAAAAAAATTGTTAGCTAGGAACATTAGTTAATAGTATATAGTAAGCAAAGCATAGCTTAGTTACCGACAGTTCTTTTTTTCTTCTTAGGTTGCTTTCTAGACTGTTGTAGAGATGCTGGCCGTTTCCCTTTTGTAGCAAGCTAAAAAAAGACATACATTTGGTATACCATATCATTGTTGGAGTCACAAGTTTTTATAGAACATATCTGATCCATGGAACCCAATGCTGCTATTTAGTTGGTAGTTTCTACCTGTGGTGTTGGATCATCTGTGGCAACCAAAGAATCATTTCCAACTTGTTGATTTCAGCGCTTTCTTGACTTTGCTATGGCATGCATGAAGAACAATGTTAGTGATGAATTGTAATAGAAAAAATGTGTGTAACAAGCACTGAAAAAAAACTTACAGAATGTGAGCTGCATTGGTTGGACTCCCTTGTTAGCCACTGTGCTCGATTCGGATTCTTAACAGGAGGAGGCTCTTCCGGATTGTGTTTCCTTGCCTCTTTTGGCCTGCCAGCACCTTTTGCGTAATTTAATGGTTACAAAGAAGGAATGGTAGAATGCCTCCATAGGTCTTCATTAGAAACAAATCTGATTGAGTGTTGTTATTGACCAATCCAAACATTTTTCTTGTAGCACTCATCAATATAGTTTTCTACTTTATGACCTTTACAGCACATTGCAGCCACCGCATGACAAAATGGAAAGGAAGTTAACTGCCAAGACCCACAGCTACATATTTTTTCCAGTATATTGATTGTTCTAGTCATGTAGAGACCAACTAATTGGTAGTTTTTCTCATCACTCTATATTGCAAAATATTCCGTTGCATCCTCCTCTAATTCATCCAACCAAGTTTTTATCCTGGGATATAACTGGCATTCCCATTTTAAACACTAAGTCCTTAGGCTGTCGATCCGAATCATCAATGAATTTCTAATGTCCTCTAACAAATGGATGATAGGCAATTCACGTGTTTCAAGTAACATAAAATTGAAACTCTGGCAGTAGTATTTTAGGAGAGCACCACACTTAGCAAATGGAGAAAAAAAGTCATTCATTGACATAAGCTTATGTAGTCTACCACAAGCAGTGTGCTTCTCATTATATGATTTCACAATCCATTCTTTGTCATTTTTTATCTGTGTAATGTTGATCATCCACTTACATGCCTTTATTCTGCAGTATGCTGCCAATTGTTGTTGATTGTTGATCAAGAAAATGATGTCCTTTCCATTCTTAAAGTTGTAGTTTTCAATTGTCATCTTTTTTTCTTATTTACTACTAAAAATAAGGCCTTATGTAGAACAGGATTGGCTATTTCTGTCTTTGAGTTGAACCTTCTAACCTTGGCTTGGCATCCTAGTTGTAACTTATCTTCCTCACTATCTATACTATCAATGTCTTCATCTTCAATTACTATACCAACCTCATTATCTACAAAGAAATTAGGCATATTTTTTTTCAGCTGTAGATGTCTGTTGAGAGGCAATAGTTTGTCTCATGGGAGCCTCACTTGTAACTTACTTCTCATACACATTTAACTCATCTTTCCAAAAATCAAAATCCAAACCACCTGACTCATCTTGCTGATCAATTTTCGGTGCATTCTTTTGTTTTTGCCAATTGACTTGCTTTTTCCTTTTTGACCATGTTACCTTATAGCATTATCTGTGAACTTACAGCCTGAGCCATGATCAGTGTTATCCTCTCCAACACAACCAAAAATAATATTTCCTTACAAAATTTACAAAAAAAATTCATGATGCGAAATTAGGAAAGTTAATCTATAACTAACCTTTTTTCTAACCTCTAGAGCTTCTCTTTGAAGCTATATTTTTGTCCTTCGGTTTATTGGACAAGAACTCTTTGCTACCTCTTGCATCGGGTGGCTAAATATGCCTGCTAACTCAGCTGAAAATGAAACCTTATGGCCACTAAATGCTCCAATGGAACCTGAAAATGTAAGTTAGTATTCTTCCATTTTTAAACATCACCAAAAACGTAAACGTGGCTTTTCTATAGCCTTACTTTTTAATGGACATGGTGGCTTACTTCTAGTGGATTTGTCAACCTCTTCAACCACCACGTCTATCACAAAATTCAGGGTAACATTATAGCAAAGCAACAGCTAGAGGATGCACAAATTTCCTTCAACACAAGTATGCTCTACAATGACTTATCTTGTCTTTCCTCTTTCTTCGGGTCACCATTCGTGGCCTTTTAATCTCCAACCTCATGAGACATGCTGCCTGTAAATTTTATTCCAAAACACCACACGTTGAGGGTCATTAACTAACCATAACTTTAGTAAACTACAACAATTAGTTATCTATCTCCTACCGGTAGTATAAGGGATCATCTTTTTCCAGTATATCAACACATTCATTAAACCTCAATCTCACTAACAATTTTCTTATTGTTACAACATTTCATCCACTGATTTGGCATTTCATAACTATAGAAAGCAGCAATTTCACAAAAGTATTGCAACAAAAAATGCTCAAATTTAGAACATTGATGTAAGTATCCTTACCATCATCATACTTATGCCTCCCGAATCGGTGGATAATTCTGCCACCATAGTGTAGACCGGAAAACTCACCTTCGAAGTGTAGTTTTCTTGTGCAATTCCAAAAGCCACCGCTGCTACCCAACCCCATTTCCTCCAAATCTTGGTGTTCGACCACCATCTAGAACTATGCCCAAATGAGGTGAAATCACATAAAATTTCTAGAAAGAGTTCATTAAATGGGTGAGGGTATTTTAGTAACTTCTCATGATCTCTGATTACTAATTCCTCCCATGATCGAATTTGGCAATTGGTAAAAATTATTGTGCCGTAATATAACTCATTTTATATGTTTTTACCCCGTATATATACATACATAAAAGAGGAGCAACAATGGTCATTTTGGAAGTTGGATAGAGAGAAAGTCCTGAGGAAAGCTACAAGAGCTATGGGGAGAGTCCATATCTAAGGCATTTGAATTTAAGAAGTGGTTACATACATTGAGGAAACAAGTGTGAGGAGCGCTACTATGCGATGCAAAAACAACTTTTTTACATTTTTCTGAAATACATGTGCTGATGTGGTTTTTTTTTTTTTTTGTTTTTTCTTGGAAATGATTGTGTTTTTTTATAGTTATCACAGGTATATACTTTGAGTGTCTTTTTAGAAAGCATCTTTTTTTTTTTTTTTGAAAAACTCAACAAGATAAGGTGTATGGTTATTACAATAAAATTATTTTTCTATTTTATATTAGCAAAACATGTTTAAAGTCCCTAATGTCTTTTATTGAAAACTTCTTTCTAAGACTTTTCTTGTAAAGGATAGATGATTTTGTTGATTTTTAAAATGTGTTATATTTGGTGAATATTCATTACAAGCATGGCTTCTATAAAATTAATTGTAGAAACCATTTAACTTGCTTTGTTTTATGTATTATGTCCTTACAATATGGAAGAGTGTAGGCCCACACTCCTAGCAATATGACTTGACCATGGACTTCAATGTTAATTATATCAAATATGTCTAAGACATCTTTGTTGAGGTAAGCTCAGCAAGCAAAATAAGGAAGCAAGTATGTTGATGTGTGTGTCTTGAGTTCATGAGTAGTGGTTGGTTGATGGTTCTTCTAATTTTTATGGATATGGATAATACATGACCCATTTTCTGAAGGTCTAAATGTCATGCCTAAGCCAAAGTGCTAAGACATTTGGATATTGACTCTACTAAGATTGAATTTCGTGCCCATGCCTTGTTATATGCTTTGTGAAAATAATGAGACAAATCTTCTACACATGTCTTGATAAGAGTATAGAAGACCAGCAATCTTTTGATGATTTCAGTTGAACAAATATTAGATAAAGAGCATGAAAGAATCAGAATTTTCTTAAGGGATTATAGATCAAACAACATGTTTATGAGGAATACGACATTTAATTCAACCTTCTTAAAATGGATCAAAGAGGGTGAAGTTGGGATCATTTGCTCCTATTTGTTTTTTCCATCCTATGAACATTATTATAACTTATCTTTTGAATAAATTCATTCTCAAACTATATAATAAGGCTCTCACTCTAAATGATGGATAATTGTGAGTCTAGTGATTTGTGAGCAATGCTTTTACCTCAAGGTCTTGAATAACTTAAAGTTATCAAGCTTAGTTTATGATATCTAGTTTGATACCATATTACATAGGTTGGGTTGTGTGGATATAGATTCATTGAGGTTCATCTTTCTTAGATAAAAGATGTGTTTTATTGGAATACCAACAGATTGTATGCCAAACATGTAATATTTGAAGGGTCATATCAAGCAATATCACAGCTAATCTTCATCTTCTTCATTTCATACCATTTAGTGTTCTTTCTGCAATATGAAAAGGATCTTTCTCATATTAATATATTATCTTTTGTATTGTTTCTAAA
Organism: Utricularia gibba; assembly: GCA_002189035.1. NCBI lineage: Eukaryota > Viridiplantae > Streptophyta > Magnoliopsida > Lamiales > Lentibulariaceae > Utricularia > Utricularia gibba. Next base: position 5,232,153 of record NEEC01000002.1, on the reverse strand, counting down.
ATCAACACAAAAAACAATTTATCTTCTTCTTTTGGTAGTATTGTGTTTCTTGCTTACCTCTACAAAAAAAAAAAAAAAAACTAAATAGTGTGTTGAAGGGAAAGATGAGAAATGATCCTGACTTCATCCATTTTTTTGACATCAAGAAGCAATTCTCTTTTCTAGGTTTAGAAACGATACTCTTTCTTTTTTTATCTTAGAAGCAGTACACTTTTCTAGCTTTCGAAGCTATCATCTTTTCCATTTCAACATTCTTTATCCTTATTAGAACCAACATATCTCTTTTTTGGTGTTAGAAGTAATCTCTATCTACTATTATCCACATTTTTTTCTTTACCTATTTCTCACTTATTACCAAAGGTCACCTTGATGCTCGAAATCAGGACAAGGGTTTTAATTCTATTGAATACGTACACAATATCAAGTGTTTCAAATATCTTGGTATGGTCACATTGCTTCAAAGTTCTCTGACAAGAGGACCATGATTTTAAAAGACTTTGAAGATGTTGAGTTAAAGTTGAGAATAAAAGTAGGAGTGAAGTAGAGGAGCTAGATGATGGTAAGTGACAAGCAGTTGTAGAAGAAAGTTCGGTAACCAGAGGAACTTGAGTAATTGAAGATAAGGTGATAACACACATTTTTCCTGAAATTTATAACACACAATAGCTATATTTTATTATGGTTTGAGTTAGATAAATATGGTTTTTAATGTTTTAGTGGTGTTTATGTTAATCTTGTGTGATTATGCTAAAAAGTGGACTAAATCCTTTGATTTAATCCACAACTTTTGTTACTAATGTTTTAGTAAGTTTAGCAGGGAGATCAGCAGAAAATCAGACATGCAAACGTGTGGAACAAGTGAAGAAGGGCGCAAAATCCAGAGAAGGACAAAGAGCACTGTTCTGCTGCTACTGCAGACTGCAAGTTCAGAACAGGAATAGTACTGGCAGTCAGAAACAATGCAATGGAGTGAAGCAAAAGAAAAGGAAATTAATTTGAAAAAAGGAGAGCGCGGAGAAGTGAAGCGACCAGGGGGATGCAAAGGGGTCTTCTTCCCCAACGGGAGAAACACCAACGAGAAGGGGGAAGAAATGCCTCCATCATCAAGAATAGCACCGGAGCCCAGTCCAGCGCTACTGTTCCGGGCGGTGAACAGTAGCTAACGGGCGGAAGAACAATCTTTATTTACTTTCTAGTTTTCTGAACATTTCGAGTTTCTGTATTTGACTTGTTTACAATGTTTCTGCCCTTTTGGCCAACTTTTATGAATGAAATCGTGTTTTATTTCCAAAGCATGAGTGGCTAGAATCTTAGGGATGCCTTAAGGTGAAGTGGTGTGGTGTGTGCTTAGGTTTGATGATGAAATTTATGTGTATTCCTTAACTCTTGTTTCTAACAAACCATGAGTAGACCTAAGGAGGGAAGCAAGTAGTTTCACAACTTAGATGCTTGGTTTAGAGGTAGACTAACAAACCAAGACAGGATTAGTCGGTGTTAGTCCAGGGTAGAACCAGTAGAACCGGGTAGACCTAGTTCTATATGCCTTGCATGCGGGTAGACCTAATTGCAATGTTGGTTATGATATTGGGGACTAGCTTAAGCCAAAAATATGATGAATGACCTGGGTAGACTTAGGTTATTCGAAGTTGTGAGTGTAGGAAGATAGTAAATTAAGTTAGGAACCTTCGCATGACACCACCCACAGATCCTTAAGGCATCCTCGTATTAGTGTGAGTCAAAACCAGTACCTGTTACCTTAGCGTAGAAACCTGATATTGCTTACCTACCTTGTTTACTGAACTTGTTTACCACTGTTAGTCCGAGCTTAGACTAAGACTTCCTGTTATCTCGAATTAGGCATTTACTAAAACACTTAGCAAGCACAAGCTCTTCGTGATCGACCCGACATCCACTATACAAGTTTTCCAAATTTGTATTTTGTGTAGATTAGGGATTATAAATTTATTTGATACAGATTTTTTATTTTTATTGCAACGATATTAGGAAATTCCCGTTTATCATAAGGTAATGAAGGAACAATGAGACAACCTATTTTATATAAGATGCTTCGTGAATGAGAAGATGCGTAATCTAATCATTAGTGAAGGCAGTCGCAAAAATGTAGTTAATTATCTCATGATAGAGAAACACAAACTTCCAACTTTAAAAAATTCACAACTAGTGTTAGGGTAAGGAATTAGATGAGTTAGAATAGAGAAAAAAGCTTATGATTAGTGTTAGTAATTTTTTTTTCTATAAATACGTGTTTTAGCCCATTTTATTTTAATCTAATGGGTGGGAATGACTTTATTATTTATCCATGCTTAGAAACAGCCAGCTCATTTGGACTGGGCGGCGTATTTTGACTAGTGTACGTAGTTATTATTAGTTGGGGATAAAATGGAAAATGCACATCTGCATGCACAATTAGATAAGAGCAGCTGGTGGGAAAGAAGGAACAAGCCTTGTCATGGCACAATGTAGGGCAGGCCGGATTGAGTGGAGAGAGAATAAAGAATTTTGATTTCTAGAGATTTTTCTGGCAAGTTTGGAATAATTTTTTAAGGAAGAAGACGAAGGAGGAATAGTTCTAGTGTGGTACTAGAACTAACCTTCAATACTCGAAACCTAATAAAGACAGAGACCTTCAACCAAGGAGCCTGAGAACCAATATGTGTGACAAGAAGAGGAAGTGCAAGTGAGAATGAACTAGAGCAGCAATAACAAACTTTTGATTTTCTTGCACCACTCTATTTCTACATTTCTTTTTGTAAACTTGCTAGCTTATTTTACATTTCTTGCTTGAACATTTACCTTGTTTAAATGTCTTTCTTGACTAAACTTGTTTATTTCACATTTTTCTGTATTGTTTTTGTATGTGAATTGAAAAACTTGAGGATGTTTTGGCCTCTTCCAGTATGGTTAACTCTCGAATTAAGTGAAATATTTTCTTTTAATTTCTTGACATGCATATTTACATATTTTATATGATGCTTTCAGATTAGGTCTACCGGATGTATTTTATAAATTTTAATTGGAGTAGAAACTCACTTACAGACAAAACTCATGTTTAATCCGACTTACACATAGGACTAAAAACTGAAAATTGTTTGTTTTCTATGGATCGATCTAGACTTATTGCTGTTAAATTACTTCGTAAATAAGATATGGTCTCTTTATTTAGAAAAAGGAAGAAGGAATGGCATAAAAAACTATACTAGAACCTGTCGGAAAAGGGAAATGGAAGGCAACATCAGTGCCATCACCACCACCAAAATAATAGAAGCAAGCAGTACAATTTGTTATTGAATCAGAGCCCCTTCTAGCGGAAGAACTTGAGCCTACTCCAAAGGAAGAATCACCGCCAGTTCCAATGAAGGAACTAGAGCAAGAGCAGGAAGAGGTACACGAAGAGGAAATGGCCAGCTGAGAGACCCTGGAAGAAATGTAGATGGAATTCGAGTTTGCAAAAATGCCCAACACAATGAAGGAATTCTAGGAAGAAGCTGAGGATGCACAATCAGAAGACACAAATGAAATGGAAGCAATAGATGAAAAGCAGAAGAGTGAGCCAGAACGAGTACTGGACGAACAAGAACAAGATGTAGAGCAAGAGCCAGAAGTAGAGGAACCAGAACTTGAACCGGAAATGGAGTTGTAGGAGGAGCAACCCGAGCCAATGGAGGAGTCCACAGGTAATGAGGAGAGTGCATCAGATGACGAAGCAGAGCAGGAGGAGAATGCGCCCCAAGGTGAAGTCATATTAGCAAACACAAAGTGTGTAGATCTTGGAGAAAAGTTAGCACAGGTAATATAGGATGACTCGGACACGGAGGAGAAGCAAATGAAATACTCACAACACATAAGCTAATAGAAACGAGAAACTACGTTGGAAGGATTTGGGAGACGGATGAGCAGAGCTAAAATAGAGAGATTCCCAGGATGCCTATTGGAACCTACAAGGTATATTGATTTACAGGCTTTACATGCATTACGCATGGAATATGAGGTCAAGGATAGACTTAACCAAACACATCTGTTACGTCTTTTTTTAGTTTAATTTGCGTGCGTGTGCTGAGTTATGCTAAGAATTCTATACCACGTTCAATTATGATATATCTACTGGAGTAGATGAGCCCGGAGCAATCATTTTTCGTTTACTTGGGGAGCACTACACACTATCGTTAGTTGATTGGAGTCTGCTGTTAGATGTACTTGATCCTCGGGAAGTTGATTCACTTGAGTTCCAAACTTCTTATTTTGATTTTCTGTCTGAAAATGAGTTTGAACCTACTGAAATGTATGAGATTTTAACTAGCAAGGTAGACATTCTGTATAAGATTTAGGATACAAAGGCTCATTTGTTTGTACATCCTATTTAGAGAATAATTCATGTTTATGTGTCAGCATGCTTATTTGGTCATCAACGTTCATATAATGCACTATTCAAAAATGAATTGTTTGTCATCTAGTGAATTGCATTTAAGAAGCATTTGAATGCTGGTGCCCTAATTGCTGGTCTGATGCGGCGTGAGGTTGGAAGGCAGGGGGTGGTCTCGCTTTGATTTAGACATTTGGTCACTTTAATTGCTATTCAATTGTGTGGAAACTCTGTTTTAACCAGGATGAACTTGTATTTTGGAGAACCTGATCTCCCCATAGATATTGCCTTCTTCAAAAATGCAAGAATTATTTAGAGAAGAGGGGGATATAATGTTTTCGTAATCCCCCAATAGAAGAAGGGTGAGTACAAGGAGCTTCACCGTGTGCCAATAATGGGAGAAGCTGCAGCAGCAGCATCTACTATAGCGAAGGAGGAAGACAAACAAATCTGTGGGTGCATTGTGGTGAACAGGTTGGAAGAAGCAGTGGCCAGGCTAGAACAACAGATCGTGCGTCTCAAGCAAGAGCAGCTTAAGGAGATAATCGAATCCAACCCCTGAACTTACCTAATCGGTTAGGTATCTTTAGAACAATTTATTTTTATTTGCTTAATTTTCTTGAAACTTTTTAGGATGTTTTACGTTTTTTTCATGTGGGTACATCAACTTAGGAAAGAGTATGTCATAGGTTTGGTTGAATAATTGGTAGTCTTTGAGTGTCTAGTCAAACAATGGGCACCACTTAGCTGTTTGTGAGGTCTAGATCATTTTGATCTTAATCTTCCACCTTTTTTCTAAAACAAAAATTGAGCGACAATCTTGAGTGTGATCCCTAGTGTATGTGGTCCATCATTCTCTATTAGGTCACTTGAACCACTTTCCAATTAGACTTAAGTCTTAGTGCATCCAACATTCAGTCAACAACAAAAATAGTAAATAAATAGAGAGGCAAAAACGCAGGTACAAACAAAAGCTGTGGTGTAAAAAGTAATAAAATGGGAAACTCCAAGGGGGGGAATTAGTGTCTTGGAGAAATAAGGATTGGAGATAAGACATGGAGTGATAAGGAGAAGCACTAAGTCTTCATCTTGAGGGTCCCTAGAGAAAAAAAAATCCAACCTCTCCTATAGACTAGAGTTGGGTACATAGATGGTCTATGCCTAATTCGGGATTAGGTGATAGGAAGACCTGAGTTGAGAATAGATGACCGAAGTACACTAAGGGTGTCGCCTTGAGTCTTGCGAGAGCATTGGCCTTACTTTCGTTTTCTACTAAACTTTCATTTATATACCCTATTGTTACACTAGATTCTCAAATCAATTGAGAATTCAGCCAAAGTCAATCGTTTAGTTTAGATTGTGGGTAAGACTCGGGAATGAGTCTACTATTGTTGTAGGATAGTGTGATATTGTGTCAAAATTGATAGTATTTGTGGTGTTTTAAGTGTTAGGAAAAGGAATTAAGTGAGTTAGAATAAGTAAAGATGTTAAAATTAGAGTTATCGAATGCACTTTGTGTAAAAACTTGTTTTAGGCCTATTTTGCATTAATTTGCTTGTTGAGGTGAATTTATTGTTCATCTAGGCCTAGGAACATCCACCCCATTTGGGTTGGACCATATATTCTGACCACTATGTGTAGTAACTATTAGTCCAAGGGTAAAATGGAAATTACGCATCTACATGCATGAGGAGATAAGACTACCTGGTGGGAAACAGGGAACAAGAAGCGAAGCCTCTCCAAGGCATGTAACAAGAGACAAGCACGATCAAGTAGAGAGAGAATGAAAATTTCAGATGTTGAGAGAGGTTTTTCCAATGAATTTCAACCATTTTTAAGGAAGAAGATGAAGGAGGGACAGTTTCAACATGATAGTGGAACTCACCTCCAGTGCCTAGAGCCCATGGAACAGAAATCAATCTGTGCGAAGAAGATGATGGAAGCAGTTTAGAGTGATACTTGAACCACCTCCATCGCCCATAACTGTAGCAGAACACTAGGAACCTTCCTAGCAAACCTTTAGAGCCAATCTATTATAGAAGAAGAAACTGACGCACGCACTAGGATCTGACTTGGAAACTTGAACAAACATTTTACTTTCTGCACTTTCTTTCTATGCTTATTTTCATGAACATGTTCGTTTTTTACATTTCCAACTTGAATGTTAACCATATTATCTTGTTTGCTTGCCTGAATGTGTTTTCTTTGTTGTTTTCTTTATTATCTTAATGTTTAAATCGGAACAGTGATATGAGAGTATTTTTCCTTTAAACATGATTAATTTTCGATTTAAATGAAATAGTTACTTTTAAATTTTCAAAAAATATTGATCTACATATTTTATCACCTGTTTTTGATGGTGAAGCTATCTCATGAATTTTCACTAAATTCTTTTGAATAGAAACCTACTTCCCGACAAAAATTTCTTGTTTACTGTTGCTTACGCATAGAACTTATAATTGAAAACTATTTGCTTCTTGTGGAACAACTTGAACTTGTCACTACTACATTATTTTTTTCATGAATGTGATGTAGAATTCTTGTTTAGTTTTATAAATATATTTTGATGGTAAAACCATTAGTAATGTAATACCTTTAAAATTTTCCATCCATCAATCACCCCCTTCCCCCCTCCCCCCCCCCCCCCCCTCCTCTACTTGTCACTATTCTGTGTTGAAGCTTAATTTGCACTTCATGAATTCAAATGTGTCAAGCAAATCATAGATACAGAGGATTTTGATTTGTAGGATGAAATTCCAAGTCCAATTTAGCATTGAATTTAATATATTTTCATTATTTATGTTAATGATAAAATACACATAATCTTAAGTCATGTATTTAATATGTATAAATGTTGATATGCCCATTGACAAGGCAAAAGCAAAAACACAAAAGTTAAAGGTCTACAGTAAAAATATGTATTACTATGTATAAGGTAACTGGTGGTTTTGATTGTTTTTTGGTGGCAGGCCTTTTACTCTTTTAAACCATGTCACCTCCTAAAGTTTACTGCTTTCCTCAAAGAGTGAACGTGAATTGGCTTTTAAAAAAGGGAGCATCTGAATGTGAAAGCTGCATGCAACTTCTCCCATCTCTGTACTGCATTTCTGTTTGCCAACATGTATGCATATCCGTTATTGTGAATGGTGGGATTTTGATGGGGTGAATCTTAGGCGCATCATGCACTTTGCATTCAATCCGCATGCTTATTAGAGGAACTGATAACTGTAGCAGATAGCAGAAGTGATGTCATGCCTCTCTGTGATATAAGGTTAAAATTGAACGTAAAATGAATAAGAGATGATAAATGGAATTTTTGTAGTTTACAGGAGTCATTGGTCTCATAGAAATGATGCTAATGGACTGTGCTTCAACCACCTCAGGTGAGTCATTATCCAGATAATCATGTTCTGGTAGACTACCAGGCGCACACAGCATGAAGCCTAGAAGATGAGAACTGTTTATTAAGCGCTACAGAGAGCCAAGCTACACATGAATGCAAGTAGCTGACTGAAAGGTAAGTAATGCAACCATCTCAGTCGCCAGCCGTACCAGCTTCCTTGGGTTTCAGGGTGAGGCTAGCCAAATGCGTTTCAAGGTCCTTGCTTATAGCGAGCCTTTGACTAGGTGATGAACGCTGTTGTTTCTGATAAAAGTTCCTTAGTCTCCCAACTTCCCTCTCCAGGATGTCATGCTCCACTGTACAATGTTCACAGTCATAAACCGTGGAAACTAAATGAAAAAAGGAAACATAAATTTACTTACTGTACTTGATGTGCTGCTCTTGAGCTAAGCCCTCCAACCGTTGCTTAAGTGCTTTATTCTCCATGCTCAGGATGAAATTTTTCTGGTTGATGAATTCTATTTCAGCAGAAGCCTGAGAACTTTCCACCTGAAATTGCATACAATACACCATGTGAGAAAAGAGGTGGGATTTTTAACATAACTAAAAATTATCCGGATACAGATATAGGATGATGAATAGTTTGCCTGTAGAGCTTGGACAGTTCTTTCAAGTTCAGCAATGTATTGGAGCCTTCGAACCCTTGAGCGTTGTGCATATTGCCTGCATAAAACCAAAGTGTGAGTAACTGTTTGTGTATGGGCTGACTACATCGGGAGTGATACAGCCTCAGTTTGCTATAAAAGTCAATGAATTTAGTGAAGCAAGTGGAGCTTCTAGACTCTGAAGCAGATGATGAATCACTTCTAAAACATAATCAAAATGTTTTTAGAAACAGGAGAAGATTGTCTGAATGAAGACGTACTGCTTGGAGCGCTTTGTTTCTGTTTCTGTGGACTTGGAATCAGAGAGACTATTCTTCTCTCCAGATGCTTGTGCGTCCCCATATCCACATTCAACCAAATCCTTATTTTCTGTCAAACGGGATTGGCTCTTATCGGAATCTTGTGAAGTGCTCCAAAGTCCTGAATCTCGATAAAGAGCAAGAGTAGGTGCAGTATTGGTTTGGTCACTCTGCTTGCTCTTGAACCTAGTACAGGAAAGCAAGCCCAAATATCATTCAAGAAACTTTTGACACGCTTAAAAAGATAGATTCATTTTATTTTACCTGTCACCTAGAGATACAGAATCCATGCTCCCATAATTAGGCAAGTCAGTGTATGCAAACGAATCACTCGATGAGCGGCGATGAAAACCCTTATAGAGAGGTGTTTCCGGCTCATCAAGGAGATCATCCAGCCAGGATGGTTTATCCTCTATCAAGAAATCAGAAGAAGTACGCTGGTGATGCGATGCTGCATTTCTCTGCTTCTGCGCTGCATTTGGACATACCCCTGAACCAAGGGGGTTCAAGGATGAAGATGTGCATGGAAATGGAACTTTAGGAGGAAGTACAGGAGTTCTCCCATTTAACAGCATATTTGATGTACTATATGTTCCATTTGAGTTTGCCATGACCCGTATCTTCTGCAGTGGATCAGCATTTTTAGAACACCATATATGAAAACAGCCAATGTACTCTAACGTAGATCAGGATACAAAGTGCAAATCTCCAAGCAACAGTACCCAAAGCTCAAAAACATAAACGTTCCCAAACCCATCACCCAAAATTTCGTTTTTCCAGCTCCGGAATCGGTATCAAACCTTCAATCTCTCAACTTGACTGTCCATTGCAGCCATTGCTCACAGTTAACATGTAAATTAGCATAATCCAACGCGTAGAAGCAAACATAAGGGAGCGAATCAACTTCCACACACACAAAACCGCTTATCCGAGCGCAAAAATGCATATTCAACATCGGAAACAGGAACAGATTCCTCAATCGGATACCAATGCAGGAAGAAGGAAGCAGGGAATCCGTATCCATTGTCGAAAACCAGATCCTTTGAACTGAAAAAGTATGCCTTAATATCTTACCTCCAAAATACAATGCAGTAGCAATCCCACTATCCAGCGGCCACGAAAAGATGCATCATTTCCATGGAAAGGGATCAAAAGGCCTTGTGGGGTGATACAAACAACACCCAGAAAGTATTCTTTTTACGCTAGGGCTCCGCTGGCAGCGCTTTCTTTGCAGTGTAGCCTCCACCACTAGCGTGTCCTCTTGCTTCGATGCTTCCGTCGTTGCCAACTAAGTCATGGGACGTCCATTGTATCCAACGCATAATATTTCCTCCATCAATGCCCATTGAACTGGAAATGAGCTGTCCTTGCTGACCCCTCAATTACCTTCTTTTATGTTATGTGGTATATATACTATTATATTTGTTTTATTAGTTTTTTCATAATAATTATACTTCGTTATATTTTTAATTCAATATAATTTATGCGTCTTAAATGGAAACGATTATGAGATAATAAAAATTACAATTTTAAATGTCTAAATCACCTATGACTAAGCATCAAAGAATGAATATTTAATAAGGGTTAATATCATTTTTTATATTCATACAATAATGTTTTTTCATTGTTCATTTCTTTGTTTTTTTCTTGCAAAAATGATTCCTTTTCTTCACCGAAAATATCATTTATATTTTCTGATGTATTTTTCATGTGGGAATGCATGTGACAGTGCACGTGGGGCGCGAAAGTTTCCCCCCTACAGAACCTTAGATTCTTCGATTGACTTTGTCAATTTCAATTTCTTTGCTTGGTGTTTCCACGATGAGTGGTATGGGTAGATGTGATAGCGAGATTCTAGTGGCGATCAACTTCGATGGTTGCATAATTATTGATGGGGTGAGGCTAAAATATGTTCGAGGAATACAAGCGGTGATTAAGCTCGACAATTCCAAGTCAATCACCATTCCATTTCTACTAGGTATTGTAACTGCTTATGGATATCCACATGAAGATAATTGTGAGTTTTGGATGAAAGTCAGTGATAACCCAAAGCATATATTGGGTGAAGCTAAAATTAAAGAACACATAGAGGTTCTTGATCAATTAGGACCCTTGCAGGTCTCCATTGATACCCCTATCGATGAGGCTCTTCAAAAACCAGTGGCATTACTAAAAATGCAGATTTTGTGCAAAACCTACAAAAGCTCAACAATTTCAAGCAATTTTGTTCCAAAAGGTTATAAGATGCTTACCACAGCAACCATGGTAGTGGTAGACTTAAAAAAAAAAAGAAAATTCTTAAGCCAAAGCAACAACTGAAGCAAATAACACAATTGGAGATATTAGAAGAGGTGATTCAAATAAAAGAGCCTTCAACAATAGGTATTTTGATTCTCCAATTTTAGATGTGTGGTACTTTTTTAGTGGATTATATGCTAATACTTGATGATATTATGTTGTTTATATATCATACTTTTATGGTTTCAGATTGGAATATATTATATGCCACTTTGATCTGTAGTTTGCTAAATATTTTTTAGATTTTTGTATTATTATATTGCTATATGGATTGTACACAAAAGCAATCACAAGAAATAGATGAGATATTTAGAAAGGATAGTAATAGTCATAGGCAAGCAAGGACTATTAATGTTTGTGCCGCTGAACCTTTGGCTCCTAGATGAAATGTGGTTGATGAAAAAATTGAAGATGATAGTATAGATTCTGTAACAAGTGATATAGAATTTTGGATTGGTAAATTTTATAATGTTTATAAAGAAACAGGACATATGGATGCCCATGATGTGGGTGCAGCTCCAATTAAGTGTGATAATTTAATTGAGCAACATAGTAATAAAGGAGTTGCTTTTGGTTCAAACATTTTTGAGATAATGCAAACTGAAAATGTTGGTATATCTACAGGTAGGATGACTTGTTTGAGGCTATGGAAACTGAGATTGGAGTTGATTTTTTTGAGGAACGATTAAGAATGTCAATTGACAATGGGGATGTGGAAAGATATGATTTCATAGTTGATAGCGTGGTAAACTATGCTGTTGGAAGTCAACAGGAAAATACGAACATTGGTCAAAATATGGAGAATGACTCCTCTTAGTTGGTGCCTAAAGTTTATGATTCAGAAAAGGTGTTTTTTGATGACAAAGAAGGTGATGTTGATGAGGAAGATTTGCAAAGTATGGATTCTGAAGATGGTGAAGAGAAAAAAAAAAGTCATTAAATATGTTTCATTCGAAAACATATAGATTTAGACCCAAGCTGACACTTGGATTAAGGTTTAGTTCTAAAGAGGAGGCTAAGTTGTCTATACAAACCTATTCCTTTAAAGAAAAGAAAGATATCCACTTTCCAACAAATGATAATGAGCGGGTAAGGGCCAAATGTAGGGTAAAGGGATGTGATTGGTTCATTATAATAACCAAAAGGAAAAGTGTTGGTGGTTGGGTAGTAAAAAGATTTAATCTTGAGCATACAATATGTGGCAGGAGGCGTACACTGAAAGGGATGAAGTCTCGTTGGCACAATTGGTATATTGCAAAATACATGGTCCAACATCCAAAGTGTGGCCTCAAAGAATTTCAGGAACATGTTTGCAGGAAGATGAAGGTCATCATATCACATGCTAAAGCACAGAGACCAAGAAATAGAGCAATGCAAGTGGCTAATGGAGTGATAAAGAGCAATGGACAAACATAAGAAAATACTTATATGCAGTGCAAAAAAGTAATCTTGGATCAACAATTGTTTTAAAGACCACCACATCCAGTACCAGTAGAAAGAAGATTTCTTACCTTGTATATTTGCTATGGAGCAACGAAGCAAAATTTTCAATATGAATTTAGACAACTTAGGGGGTAGATGGATGTTTTTTAAAGGGAAAGTTCGGTGGACAGTTATTGACTGCAGTGGAAATTGATGCAAATAATAATCTTTATCCTTTAGCTTTTGCAATAATACAGAAGGAAAATGAGGCAACTTGGAAATGGTTTTTGCAATTGTTGAAGCAGGATTTCCACATTGGTGATAGAAATAGATGGACATTTATTTCTGACAAATAAAAAGAGCTATTAGAAATGTTTAAGGAGGTCATGCCACATGTAGATCATAGTTTTTGTATAAGGCATCTACATGGTAATATGAAGCTTGCTGGACACATGGGAGAAGCAGTAAAAAGTTGCTTGTGGGGTTGATAACACATATTTTTGAGTGATGGAGTGCATGGAAATTACTTATATTGTGCTCAGATTTTATTGCCCAATTCCATATTTTTTTGCAAAGTACTGTAGTTATGTTATTTTAGTTTTAGTTGGGACTAAATTATAGATTTAATCCCAACCTTCTAATAGTTTTCTTTGAGCAATGCAGTACAGGTCGCAACACAAATCCCAATGAGCCAAATATGCACAGTGTAGTGGCAGAATATGAGTCCAAAAGTATGAAAAGTAGTACACACAAAATATAAGGAGGAAAAAGGGAGATGTTGGACAAAAAGGGGGAAAAGATGGAGAGAGAGCGCAGATCTCCCCATTGGAGACTCACGACATGTTTTCTGGAGAAATTTTCTGGGGGTAGAAGAAGGAAGGGAGACGAACCAGAAGGACACAGCTTCTCTTTGAAGATTTATTTTCATTGTTGATGGATACTGTTCCTAGCTAAGACTAGTTTTAGATTTACTGCGTGAACAATTTTTCTTTTCTATTTCTGTTATGCATTGCTTGTTGTTGTTTAACTTTGAGACCAGAACATTGCTTAGGATATGTTATGAAAATCTTCTCCTTTCTCTTGTTATGAGTGGTTAAGTGCTTAGGGGATGCCTTGGGGTGAAAGGTGGAGATTTGTGCTAGTCAATCTTTAGACCTAATCAACCATAAGTCACACCACTTCCTTAACAAACCAGGATAGATCCAGGAGGGGGAAATAGTGAAACCATCTTAACAACCCTGATTAGAGGTAGACCAAAGATTATGGGAAAACATAAGTCCGGGTAGACCTAGACTTTGTGAGTTAAGTGATTGATTTATGGGTTGTGTGAGCATATTTAGTGATAAGCATACATCCCGTAGGAGTCTCAAGGCATCACCCATTTCATATTAGAAACTACCGAGTCCCAAGCTTGTTACTTTTCTTTACTGCATTCCATCTTTTGTCCTAGTTAAGACCAATTTTACCAACGTGACACTGATTTCATGCATTGACATTCACACAACAAGCACCTGCTCTTCGTGTTCGACCCAAATCACTATGCTCTTTTTATACTAGAATGTATATTAGGTTATAAATTTATTTGATAGGAAGATTTACATTTACGATGTGTAGATTTTTCGTTTATCAGGAGTGCTGCTAAAGCCACTGGAGTAACTGTTTTTGAAGGATACATGAGCGATCTTGAAGGAATTAATAGAGAAGTTCATACATGGCTAAAGAGTAAGCCCCCACAACAATGAAAAAGAGCTTTTTTCACAAAAACTGCGAAGTGTGATATTGTACTTAATAATCTTTGTGAGAATTATAATGCTATGCTTTTAGAATTGAGAGATAAACCTATATCTCAGTTGCTTGAGGGGATTTAGAAGACATCTCATTATGCATAATAACAAGCAATTAAATGTTGCCATGTCTTGGAAGGATTTAATTTGTCCTAGAATTAGAGCAACTCTAGAAAAATCATATAAGGTTGCTGATGAACTCATTGCCTTATGTATTTCTGATTGGAAGTATGAAATGGTAGTACCATATGATACATTGAGAGTAGACCTACATGAGAGAAGATGTGACTGTAGAAACTAGGATTTAACATCTCTTGCATGTGCATAGGCAATTGCTAGATTATGGCATAAAGGATTGAGTATAGAGGAATATGTAGATGATTGCTACAAGAAGGAAACGTATATAGCACAGCGATAGCATAGAATTCAAGGAATTCCAAGTGCAGACCTTTGGGATAATGTTAATCTACCATCCCCACTCCCACTAGTTTATCAAAGAGGAGTTGGAAGACCAAAAAAAGCAAGGAAAAGACAACCAGAAGAACCCCCTGCCAAAGTGAAAGATCCATATAGATTAGTAGGGCTTTCTCGAAAAAAAAAAATCAATGTAGTATCTGTCACATGAGAGGCCAGAACAAAGCAACATGTAAGAAAAAATCAAGGTCTAAAACACCTTCAACTCAGGGAACTCTGGTATGAATTACATTACAATTTACAATTATATTATGGTATTAGATATTCATAGCTACCATTTATCTCGTGTTCTTCCTTAGTGTTCACAGGATGATAAAGGAACTGTCAACCAAGAGCAGCATGAAAATGAGGTTGGAAGTGAAGAATCATTACCTGTTACAAAACAGGGGAAAAGGAAACAAGATTCGAATGAAAAAGATATGAACTCTAAAAACGAAAGGTAAAAAACCAACTATCATTATTGTATACATATGTATGCTGATAACCTTTTTATGATGTGCTGATTTGGTTGTGATTACGTGTTCAGTGTTTGATATATGGAATGTATCTTAAAAATGTTTTTTGCTCATTTGAATGTCATGGTTATGTGTCATTTGGATTAGATATCGAAGGAAAAATCTGTTGCACCAAAACATCAACTTGCAGTAATGTCAACATCAACGAGTCATATATTAGTATCTAAGGTATAATATTGTGTTGGTAATGCTTTCATATCAAGTTGTGAAGTAATAATTAATTCCTTGTGTCATGCTTCAACAAATCAGGTTCAACAATCTACAATGGCATTTCAAGTTTCTGAAAACACAATTGCTGTTAATGCGCTGGTTATTGTGAAGGGTAGCAACAACTATATTAGACTTTCAAATCTTCCGAGCTGTTTGAAGAGGAAAAAAGGAGATGGAGAAACCAATTTATCCTTTAAGTGATGCTATGGGTAGCTTGCAATGTGGGCACTTGATGTTTGTTAAATTTTAGAGTTTATCAACTAAAGTTAATCATTTGTATGTTATTTTGGATAGATATTAAATGTATGGATATATTGTATTACATTTTCCAGATTTAATCGTCCATGTACTATTTTCAATCTCTTATGGATGCAAAAACAAGTGGAAAAAAAGGGTAAAAACCCATTAAAAAAAGAGTAGTTAAATTAGTTAACCATGACAATGACTCTATTGGAAAACACTCATTAAAAGATGAATGATATTTTAGGTGAAGAAAAGTGACCATTTATGCAACAAAAAAAAATAAAGAGATTAAGAATATAAAAATGGTATTGTATAGGTATAAAAAATGATATTAACCGATTTAATAATAACAACAATGTTTTTCTATATTATATAAAATATTGTTATAAAGTAATGTGAAAAATACAATTTTCACTAATTTTTTCTTAATTGAGAGTGATCATCTAAATGAAGAAACACAAATTGATGAGTCCATTTGTTATTTCTACAACTTTGCCATAAAAGCTCCCTTATAATGCAAATTTGATATGGAGGAGAACTTCAATTGATCTGTTCTAACATAAGAGTCATCACTTTGTGTTTTATCTATTGGAATCATATCCTCAAAATCTCAAATATGACAGCATGAAATGATATCTTATTCCATTCTATTAATATTATTAACAAGTCTATCTACTACAAAAATTCTTACTTACAAAGCTATTCATTACTATTCACAATATATTAATCTTCTCAATCTTCTCAGCCTTTTCCTATATTTTTTCTTTTTTAACTATATATCATATAAAAATATATTTATATATATTATATATCTATTATATTATTCCTTAAATAAAATATATAATTCAACAATTAATGAAATATAGTTAGGTAAAGAATCATTCTCTTTTTGTATAATATTATCAATTTCAAATATTCAACCCTCACAATTTCACTTTTTACTTTCTTGGAAAAAACCCTTATGTCTCTCTATCTTGTCTGTAATCGATGTGGGATTTGCCTAATTAGACCTAGGCATGGGTCTTTACATCCTTCCTTATGTCGGGCCCTTCCACCTCCCTTGGAAACTCATCATCCTGATTAGAACTAGGCATGGGTACAGGTCAACTCAGGTTAGTCACAAGTCGACCCGTATGGAATGGGTACAAGTTACTCATACTCATGAAAAACAAGTACGAGTCGAGCCAGCGATTTTCGACTCAGCGAGTTACTCAAGCAACTTGTGAAAAAATGAATGATTTGTAGTCAAGATTATTCATTTCTTAATTTATATTTTATATCTTTTTTATTTAATATTAATAATTTGATACTAATTAATTTCGCTTATATTATATATCGCCAGTCTCAAATATCGTAAGGGAGGAGGGAAAATTTCATATACAAATAAAAAAATTTCTATATAACAAAAAAAGTAACTGAAAAATAGAATAATTATTTAAAAAATACGATAAAATACGGGTTGACGAGTCCATACTTGGGTCAACTAGACGAGTTGACGGGTAACAAGTAAACTCAGGTACGATATGAGTTGGAGATCAAAACCCGTCAACCCATCAACTCCATAATAGAGCCATGACTTGACGAGTTCGACTCGTTAATCGGCAAGTCGCAACCCGTGCTCAGGTCTAATCCTGATTGAGGTCTTCCCTATCACCAATTATAAGTTCGGGTTTGACTCTAAAACCAAATGTAACAAGTCATCATTTACTTACACGATATTGCCCGCTTTAGATACTCAATTCTCACGTTTTACATTCTCTCCTTTAAAGGAAAAGACCTCTTGCAATGCTAGAGAAGGCACTTCTATATAAACTGTCTCTCAATCCTATCTATAACTCACGAGGGATTAGTTCAAAGTCTTTAAACCCTTCCTTATGCTAGCCCCTTTTGTCCTCCTTGAAAACTTAGTGTCTTCGCTAAGGTTTATCCCACCACTGATTACAAGACTGGATGTAATTTTGATACTAAAAATAACGATCCAAAAGGCTCAACCCAAGGAGAGGTGTAAGGACCTTAGACGAATCCTACATTGATTATAGATAGGTAGAGAGATTTTTTTTTAATATTACGTGAAGTCTTTTCCTCAAAAGAAGATAATGTAAAATTGTGAGGGTTAGATGTATAAAACAGATAATATCATGCAACAAGAAAATGGGTTATTGCAAATTATGACAATTTCAATATTTTTTTCATTGTACCAAAAACTACTATTTCTTGTAAATCCAACAATTTCAATAATATAATCTGAAATAATCTAATTAATTTTCAGTATGATAAATGACTATTTTAGGTTTGAAATGAAAAAAAACTTGTAAATAAATAAAACTAAAAATTCAATTATATATTTAATAATTAATAATCATTTTCCTGTATCATAATTTAATATTTTTAATCTAATAAAGATTAAATGTTGAGAATGGAGCGGAAGATAGATGTTTAAAAACTCACATTTAATGAACACGAAATCTATAAGAACACGATTGGCAAGAAAAATCACATTTTTTCATCAATTGATAGGGTACAAATATCAATGTTTAGGTTACAAAAGTAGTGAGCCATAGCCTAACAAAAAAAAAAAACCAATAACCTACTCTAATAATTTTAAAACCAATAATTTTTCATGACAAAAAAAAAAAAACGGATTGCTTCCAATCATGTTCAATCTTGTTTGGATTGAGGGTGATCTCCAACACTTCCCCTTAGACCGAGATCTCTCAATTTTCCTAAGTTTTTGGTAGTCATTAGATTCATTTTCTTACTATCTAGCTCAAATTGAACTATGTTCAAATCTTTGTAAGACAATCATAAAGATGATTCCCAAACTCAACATGCAACACCTTGATCTTCTTTTTCTTAATATAATTTCTTATGACATGATACCTGGTTCTCATGTGTTTGGCTTCGCTGAAGATGGTTGGATTTTTTACCATATAAATTATAGCTCTATTACCCATAAATAGATCTGTAGCTTCCTTTGTATGAATCCAAGTTCATTTGCCGTCGATCTCAACCAAATGGAATATTTTGAAGCATTTGTTGTTGAGATGCATCCAGCTTCAGCTATTGATTGTGCCCCCAGTTTTCGTTTCTTTGAAAACCAGACCACATGGCTTTTGTTCAAGAAGAAAACCACCCCAAATGTACTCTTGCTGCCTTCAGCTGTATCATAATCATTATCTTAATAAGCTCTAAGTTTGAAGACTAGTTTTTAACCCTCATAGGGATAGACCAATCCAATCATACCTCAATATAGAGTTGTATCTTCATTCATTCCTTGTTTGTTTTTTCCAATCACTTGTTTGTAATCCAAAGAAGTTTTGGAAAGATTTAGTTGAACCCAAATTTTTCAAGAAGTGCATTATTGTACTTCTTCTGAGATATGAACGTGGCTACACCTGAAAGTTGGTGAATTTTCATGTTTAAATAGTAGGGTATTAATTCAAGATTAGACATCTTGAAACAAAAGAACAAATTGATGGAAGCACTCTTCCTTATTCCCTCTACCAGGAGATTCAAAGAAGGAGAAATACCAACTCTCAAAAGACAAAAAAACCATCTGTTTCATGTGCTTCCCTTAGGTTACATTAGTTTCCACCAGCTTCATTTGTGGACCGTGTTCTAGATCCATGGCTCAAATCATTCTCAACAACCAAAGGAGCATTCACCTCAGAATGCACAAGATAGTAGAGGAATATAAGTTGTACATTAAAAACATAAGACACATTGTATCCAGGAGGAAGGTGAACCTAGTATGCATTGAAGTCGAGTTTAGTGACCACCTTCATGAGGCTGAGTTTCTTGTTCACCAGTTTGTGATACTCATCTATAGGGTAGCATTTCTTGGTGATGAGTACCCACATGAGATCACCCACCTGAAACTCAAGGGAGCATCGAGACGTGTCTACAGACACTTTATAGTGAGCATTGGCATCATTGAGATTGATCACCACTTTCTTATGGATCTTCGTTAAAGAAGTGAAAAATCAACAATTCATCCATTCAAGCGGCATTCATCCACTAAAGTAGTAAGTTTCATAAGTCCCCAGGGTTGGAAGAATGCACAACTTGAAAGTGACTAAACTCAGTGCTCAAATCCTGGCTTTTGTGGTCACCCTTCACTATGCAACAGAGTAGATTACCAAGAGAACGATTCACAACCTCGATTTTCCCATTGGTCTCCAAATGATAGGCACTACTAAAGCTCAGTTGTTAAGTGTCATTTTCTCACTACCTTTTAGGTCGTTTTTATGTCAATGTAATTAACCAACATTGCAATTAGGTCTACCCGCATGCAAGGCATATAGAACTAGGTCTACCCGGTTCTACTAGTTCTACCCTTGACCAAAACCGACTACTCCCGTCTTGGTTTGTTGGTCTACCTCTAAACAAGGCATCTAAGTTGTGAAACTACTTGTTTTACTCCTTAGGTCTACCCATGGTTTGTTAGAAACAAGAGTTAAGGCATACACATAAATTTCATCATCAACCATAAGCACACACCACACCACTTCACTTTAAGGCATCCCTAAGACTTTAGCTACTCATGTTTGGGAAATAAAACACGATTTCATTCATATAAGTTGGCGAAAATAACAGAAACATTGCAAGCTAGTCTGGTACAAAAACTAGAAATGTTTAGAAAATTGGAAGCAAGTAAAGATTGTTCTTTCGCTCGGTTGCTACTATTCATAGCTCGGAACAGTAGTGCTGGACTGGACTCTGGTGCTATTCTTGACGATAGAGGCCTTCTTTCCTCCTTCTGGTTGGTGTTTTTCGCATTGGGGAAGAAGCCCCCTTGCGAGCGTTCTGCCCTCCCCGCGTCTCTCTTCTTTTCGAAATAAATTTCACCTTTCCTTCACTCCATTGCACCGCTCCTAACCGCCAGTACTGTTCCCGACCGCCAGCACTATTTCCGGCCTGAACTTGCAGACTGCAGGTGGCGGCAGAACAATGCTCTTTGTCCTTCTCCAGATTTTGCTCCCTTTTTCACTTGTTCCACACGTTTGCAAGTCTGATTTTCTACTGATCTCCCTGCTGAACTTACTGAAATATTAGTAACAAAAGTTGTGGACTAAATCCTTGGATTTAGTCCACTTTTTAACATAATCACATAAGATTAACATAAACACGACTTAAGCATGAAAAATCACATTTATCTAACCTAAACCATAATAAAATATAATCATTTTGTATTATGAAATTCAGGAAAAATGTGTGTCATCAATGTTGCATTGATCCTGAGAATTAACATGGTGGAGAGAATCATGATTAGTCCAAAGTATAAATTTCTGCTGACATAAATAATGTCTCCAATGTTTAATAGATTGCACCAGCGAATAATTCCAGATCATAAGTAGAATAATTAGCTTTGCTTTCCCTCAATTTTTTGTCGAAATAAGCAATAGATCTGTTCAATTGGCTGAGTACCGCACCAATACCCATACCGGATGCATCACAATGAAGTTCAAAAGGCCTAGAGAAGTCCGGGAGCGCTAATATCAGGGTGGATGTGAGCAGCTCCTTAATGTGCACAAATGATTTCTCGGCTTCCTTGGTCCATGTGAATACCTTACCCTTCATACAATCTTTAAGTGGGTCTATAATAGTGCTGAAACGGGAAATAAAGAGACGATAAAAAGATGCTAACCCATGGAAGCTACGGATTTCCGTAATAGTGGTAGGTGTGGGCCAATTTTGAATCGCAGCCAACTTTGTGGGATGCACTTGTAATCCATCACAAGAAATAATGTATCCCAAAAACAATACCTATGATGTGAAGAAAAAGCACTTACTTGGAGAGATACAAAATTGAGCACCCTTCAAGATTTGGATTGCAACGCAAATATCCTATACATGAGATTCTTGATCCCTGCTATATATCAAATTATCATCAAAATATACCATTGCACATCTGCTCATAAACAGGCATAGAAGCTGATTCATAACATGCATAACAGTGCTCGGGGCATTAGACAACCTGAAGGGCATCACCAACCATTCGTAAAGTCCTTCCCTAATTTTGAAGATGGTCTTCCATTCATCTCCTGGCCTTATATGAATTTGGTTATACCCACTCCTCAAATCCAACAATGAAAAAATGGTTGCTCCATGAATTTGGTCAAGAAGATCATCAAGGCCTGGTATCGAGAATCGGCACTTAATAGTAATTTTGTTAGTCACCTGACTGTCAACACACATCCGTCAAGTTCCTTCTTTCTTAGAAACTAGCATAGCTGGTATAGCACATGGACTTAAGCTCTCTCGGATATGTCCTTTAGCTACAAGATCTTCTACTTGCCATCTCATCTCCTCATACTCAGTCGGGCTCATACGATAATGAGCTTTGTTGGGGAGGGAAGATCCAGGCACAAAATCAATATCATGCTGAAAAATGTCTCGTAATGATGGAAGCCCATCTGGTAAATCCTCAGGAAATATGTTAGAAAATTCCTCGAGAATATTCCTCACAACATCTGATTCTCTGCATTGTAGCCAATTCATTTCCTTGACCAATATCAAGAAGGTCACACTATCCCCAATCTCCTCAACTAACTATTTACATGAGAACAAACTGACCAAAACTTTCAATTCAACCGAGGTTTAGAGGGCAATAACACAATCTTAGTCCCAATAAAATCAAATGAGTACATATTCTTCTTACCGACATGAAGGGTATCACAATCGTATTGCCAAGATGGCCCTAAGAGTACGTCAATTGGAAAATATTACAAACTCTTCACCTACTAACTCAATAAATAGGTCCCCAAATCTAGGATCTAGTTCACCCTTAGACTCATCTTCATTTTCAACAAGAAGCACCTTCTTTCTTGCTTTCTTGCAATTGGCTTGTTTATGCCCCAACTCTCCACATGTGTAACACTTGAGCTGGCTCCTCACCTTACTTCTGTTAGGTTCTAAGGAACTAACCATGGTGTTCGGAGCCTGAGTATCCCTAAAAGAGTGAGTTATCTCTGATGAGGATCCAATAAAATGTGAAGAGTTCTTCTTAGATTGCTGCTCCATTATGAGTGCTCTTTGGTAGGCCTCGACTATAGATACGGGTTCAAGTTGATTTAGAACTTTATGAATAGAGGGTCTCAAAGTAATAATATATTGTCCCACCAGTTGCTCCTCTGTTTCCTAAAGTTCAACACTGGAAAATGGTTGATTAAATTCTTTGGTATGATCCTCCACAGATTTGGTTCCCTATTTCAAGCCTTGCAATTGCTGAATAAAAAGACGCTAGTAGTTATACGAAAGAAACATGGCATGGAGATGTTTCTTCAACTTCTCTCATAACTACGACTTAGCCTTGCCCATTCGTGTGCATGAGAGTTTAACTTATTGCCACCAAAAGATGCTCTTCCTCTGAATCGAGTGGTCACAAGAGCAACCTGACATTCATCTGGTACGTTCTTGAAGTCCAGAACTTCCTCCACAGTCGCTATCCAATTAAGGAACTCCTCCGCTTGTAACCCACCATGGAATTTAGGTATATCAATTTTAAACCCAGATTCCCAACATCGATCTCCTTCATTTGAGATGACTCCAGGTGTCGAATGATGCTTGCCCCCATTAAAAGATCTGAAGTTAGTCATTTCAGGTGACTCAACCTCATTTATGAAAGTATGCTATGGATGGTTTGGAATGGGTTGCCCATTTTGTGACAAAAGGTGTTCCAAGTTGCACACCAATTGGTCTACTTTTTTGTCTAAGGCTTCAAACATTTGCTTCATCAAAAACTCCTTGTTCGTGGGATGGACATAACCTCTTCCTCCTCTACGTACCATAGATATCATCGCCGTTGCGCTCCTTCTAGCATCAAATGATGTAGATAGATAGGAAATTTTGGGACTTAACAATAATTCAAGGACACTATAACATCCACCCAATTGATAACAATTGAAAGTTTCAACAATTCCAACTTTATCCCCATGCACTAGAACATGAGGGTCATGGGAATGATTAGAAAATAGAAGCAAACAAATACAAAAATCAGCTCACACACCACTGCTACAACAGGGGCTGCTACAAGCACATTGCGGAACCTCAATGTGCTCAAGAATGATAGACTCTTGACCTTTAGCTACTGGTCACACAAACCTGAAACAAGAGAACAAATTGATGGAAGCACGCTTTCTTAATCCTTCTACCAGGAGATTCAAAGAAGGAGAAATACGAATTCTTAAAAGCCAAAAAAAAAAACACATGTTTCGTGTGCTTCCCTTAGGTTACATTAGCTTCCACTAGCTTCATTTGTGAGGTGTGTTCCAAATCCATGGCCCACATCACTATGACTTTCAAAGCAGTGTCAGAAAGATATTATCCTCATCATCTTTTGACTATGTATTTCTTTTTGTTTTTCCTACTTTTCCAATCACGGTAAGATGTATAATAATCCTCATCATCAGTATCAAGTTCCTCTCCATCAGATTCATCGGATGATGAGTATTTCGCATTTGTTACATCCTTTACTTCTAGGGGTGGTACATTCCCATCTAAATATAGATCATTTACTTGATTTGATTCTTTTGCTAAGGGTTCTGAGCTTAATTCTGAATTCTCATTTTCCCTATATATGTTCATTTCCATCAACATTTTCATGGTTGATTGAATTGTTGGAAGAGTTTTTTTGAGGTATATGTGTTCAATGGTCAGTGATAACACATATTTTTGAATGATTAAGTACATGGAAAAGATTTATATTATGCTACAAAAATTAAGTTTTATTGTCTAATTTCATATTTTTGCGCATAAATACCGTAGTTGTGTTATTTTAGTCTTAGTTGGGACTAAATTAGTCCCAATCTTCTAATAGTTTTCTTTTAACAATGCAGCACAGGTGGCAACACAAATCCCAAGGAGCCGGATATGCACAGTGTAGTGGCAGAAGATGAGTCCAAAAGTCTAAAAAGGAGTACATACAAAATCCAAAGAGGAGAAAAAGAGAGATTTTGGACAAAAAGAGGGACAAGATGGAGAGAGGTCATATCTCTCCCATTGGAGACTCACGATATTCTTTTTGGAGAAGGAGGAAGATGAACAGGAATGAAGCTGAAGTTTTAAGAATATTTTCTGTTTCCAAGGATTATTACTCTTAGCGAAAAATAGCTAGCGACATTTTCCCGCTTTCTATTGGACTTTTAAGTTTCTTGCTTGTTTATTTTCTGGTAGTCGATTGAGGGATGAGTACATTGTGGATGATGCTTTTTTTTCTATTTTCGTTAATCTTAAGCATGAGTGGCTAAGTACTTAAGGGGTATCTTGGGGTGAAAGGGGGATAGATGTGCTAATCAATCTTTAGACCTAATCAACCATAAGTCACGTCAACTTAACAACCCTAATTAGAGGTAGACCAAAGATTAGGGGAAAGTAAGAGTCCGAGTAGACCTAGATCTTGTGAATTAGTTGTATGATTTATGGTTTGTGTGAGCGTATTTAGTGATAAACATACATCCCCTAGGAATCCCAAAGCATCACCCATTTCATTTCAGAAACAACCGAGCTCCAAAACTTATTACTTTTTTTTTACTGTATTCTGTTGTAGTTCTGCCTTAGTCTTAGTTAAGATCAATTCTACCAACGTGATATTGATTCCTTGCATTGATCTTCACATAGCAAGCACCTAGCTCCTTGTGTTTGACTCTAGTCCATTATACTAATATTTTTCATATGATTTGATGTGAATTAGGTTTACAAAATTTTATTTGATAGGAGAAATTTGCAAATTAACGACTTTGCACAAATTTTTCGTTTATCAGTCAATCTTCACATGAACATCTTGCCCTCCATAACTTTTATCATCTACTACATTATTCATAGAAAGACAATCGTTAGTTAAAGTACATTTTGCACCTTCATCAAAAGAAACATCATGATTGAAGATAAACTTCTTCTCATTAGGTATATAAGCTTGGGGACTGATTTGTTTACACAAATTTTAGGGATATTTGAAAATAGTGATGTTTGATAACCATTATAGCACCATTTTTCGTTTAATGGGATTATAGAATTAATAGGAAATTTTTCCCACACTTGATCTTAATCATGATCCGACACCTCAAAAAAGAATTTTGACAAATTAGATCTTGGGTTTTTAATGAATCAATCTTTCAAAAAAAGAAATTGGCCCTTAAGGAATGATATCCTTGCAACCTAATCTATGGAAATGGCGTCACACTCATTGTATAAGAAGAACATGGGAGTAATAAACCATAAAAGACATTACAAAAAAATTTTATAAGTTTAAGGTTCTATAAGAATTAAAAGTGAGAGTATTGATCTTAAAATATATTATAATTAGAATTATTCCCAAATAAGGATAAGTCTCTTCTTATATAGGAAGAGAAATAAGTCTACTTAAAAGAAAAATACTAATTGTGAATTAGAAAATGGATTAGATTGGAAAAATACATATTTAAAAAATATGAGTTGATAAAATGCCTCAAGTAAAGAAAGAGTTAGCAAAGTACATGTTTTTTTTTTGTAAAATATGAGTTATAGATTAACTTGGATTGTGTAAGATTCCACTACTAAGTTGTAAAATCAGTTCATCCCCTCCCCCCTTCGATATCCCTCATTTCCTCTTTCCTCTTCGTTCAATGGCTTTTAGATTTCACCTCAAGAGTGCTACTATGATTCCTTCTCTTTGTTTTTTCTTGTTTTCATGACTTCCAATCGAAATTTCACATTTATTATTTGATTCCCGAACCAATGGTCAAAGTTACAATGAATCACAGTGGATAGTGATAATGTTTGACTGTGTGTCAAGTTCTATAACACCAATTCCTATATTACAAGTGACATTAATGTTAGTAATTCAAAAACTCTCTCCTTCATTATGGACTCCAATAGATCTGACAAATTTGGTAAAAAAATATGCATTTTGCAAACACTTTCCCAACCTTCGGTATTTTACCAATGACTTTTCAAAAATATGTATTTTGCTAATTTTCTCTTACGGTGACAGTCCAGCTTTACTCTACTTGTTCCACTTTAAATAGGTTAAACTCTATATCATATACTTTATTGTTTCGTTGATTAGCTCATAATCCCTTTTGAAGCTCTTAATTTTTTCATGCTCTTGATTTAGTAATTGACGCAAGTAAAATTACTAGAGAATTAGTAATTTTCTTTCTTTTATTTTTATTATTTTTATTTTTGGAATTCATGATTTTATTATCCCATCATCTCACATCCTCTCATACAGATTAGGCCAAATATGTCTTATCAAAAATATCCAATTGAACTCTTCTCCATCAATGTTTGAGGCCAATCCGAGATACTTTCACGTTCTTTTTAGTTTCTGTGGTTCTAGAGAGTATATTGATAAAGGAAGCATTACGAAAAATAACATCAAACATCAAATTAAATGTTGAAGAACATGATGAAATAATCACATGCGTAAGAATTTGTGCAATCAAAGCTTCACCATATATCCTTACCTACAAATGCCTAAACACATATGCTCTGATTTAACATATGAAAATTAATGAAAAATGAAAGGAAACAAAACCAACAACTATTGGACTCAATTCTAGACTACTAAACTAACTTAAAGATTTTGAGGTCTTCCAACAACTTGGTGCTCAAGTTATTATATAAGTGTGGAGATTTGTTGAGCTTTGTTGATAGATTTGTATCAATTTTTTTATTTGAATCTTCTATAATAAAATGTAAATCTTTTAGGATAAGATCGAAATCTTATCTTATTCAATAATATTTGACTAAGATTTCATTTGAATAATTCAATTTTCATTCCATCCAAATCAACTCTAATTTCTCTTGATTTAGGTTGAAATTATGTTGAAAAATAACAAAACATACCTTTTTATCTAAAAAGATTAAATTGATATAAAATATATCAAATTTATTTAAAAATATATAAAAAGTGAAATAAAAGAGATGTAAAACGATTTAACAAAATTATGAAAAAAACACAAATATAAATGATATAAAATCAATTATCAATGTTTCTAAAAGTTCAAAATTATATACTTAATTTGAATAAATATAAAATATAGATATAATTAAATCTAGTTATTACAATGTAAAATTAAGAAAATGAAAAAATAGGAAACAGGGAGAGAGAAGACATAAAAGATCAAATGGATACATTTATATGTTGAAAGGTGTAATAAATGGATTTATAAATAATAGTTTTTCAGGTATGTAGATTTATAACCCCATTCTATTCATAGATAGCGACCAATCTATTAGAATTATGTCCACCATCATCTTTTCTATTAGTTTTTTTATGTGTGTAGAATTAAGTATCAATGCCATAATAAACTGAAATTTCAAAAAATATAAAAATTGAGGTTAGGATTAAATATCACCTTAATTAATGTTTCTTTTTGTAAAAAGTATCAAAATGTAATCTAGCAATCAATATTCAAAATTAATTTTTCAAAAAACTAAAGTGAACAGAAATTGATATAAAAAGTAAGTATTCACTTTTTTTTTATAATTCAAAACTATATAACATATCCAAATTTCATAGAAATGATATAATCTATCTTATAGGAGTCATTTGGTACATAAGTGTGAGTGGATTTGATGATGGATTTGATATATCTATGATATTGGGGTTAATTTTTATAAGTAATGAATGTGCTCACATAATTTTTTTCTTTTATATAAAAAAATTAATTTTATCAGCTCATTCTTTTTTTAAAAAAAACAACCAAATAGTCCATATCACCATCGTAATACGATATTTTTAATTAAAAAATTAATTAACAAGAATTTAAAAATAAATTGATCATGAAACTTGAATCAAACCGATTTGGGAAATTTAATTTTTTTATAATATTTAACTGTGTATTTAAAAAGGCATATTCATATAAATTTATTGTAAAGAATGTAATGTTATTCATACTAAAATCCAATACTGAATGCTCGAAAATTAAATTTTTGAATTCTATTAATATAATCATTCTCAATGTGATATAAATTGTTGAATTTTCAGTGGAATTCATTTTCGCTCTGCGAAGTCTCTCCACTTCTTCGTGAAATTGACAACGGTAACGGAAAACGAAATTTGGCAACAGTAACCGAAAACGTTGGCCGTCTGAACAGTGGGCGCGAAGAAGATTCAATGGGAAGTAAATTCAGGTATTGTCGTAGCTGCCAATAAGGTCAGTGATCACTGGAAACAGCACCGAATGTTCCCGGCCATGGCGGCGCCGGCATTAAAAGTTCTGAAGTTTTTAATTCGTTATCCAGATGCGTCGGGAAATGGAGTTCCGTCGCGGTTTTGATTTGCTTGAGAGTTGAGACGGTGTGCTTGCAATACAAGCACTTGTTTTCTTGATGCCCACTTCGTCATCTACAATTATCATCTCCCCCTCTGCGCAACTGGTCATTGAATGTAATTTGGAATCTTTCTCCTCTCACACAATCGTATGCATTGGGAGTATCACACGCATATATAGTAGGTAGATAAACAAAACAACGATTTGGATGGATCCTGCAATGGGACTACTTTGTGCATATGGACCGTATTGCACACCGCCTTGCCTGGAAAGCAGGACCCCATCAATCAATTTCCGCTTCAAAATCTCTGTTCCCCTCACTCAAATAGGTGACGAAAGCTTCGTACCCTTGCGCCTTCATTCCGTCGTATATACGATTACTTGATTCTGTATTTTCCTCTTAAATTCTACCCTCTTTCATGTCGGATTCCTTGCTTTTCTCCAAGTCCGACGTATTTTGCTTTCGATCTTGAATACCCATTCCTGAATTTGCGGGATCAGCGTTTTGTGATTTTGTGATCAGGGGATCTTCTGTCAAACCCTTCTCGGATTGGGTTGCAGGATCGTTGAATTTGCGCTTAAAGTTAACGTGAAAGGCTAATTTTTGCGAGATCTTGGAAAGCAAATTCCGGTTTACGTGTTTGATTTAAAGGGGCAGAGACTTCGGATTTTCTGTAGGAACAGAGGTAGCAGCTCAAGCGCAGAAGTTTGATAATGGACAAGTACGAACTTGTGAAGGATATAGGCTCTGGAAATTTCGGTGTGGCTAGGCTTATGAGAAACAAGGAGACTAAAGAGCTTGTGGCGATGAAATGCATTGAAAGGGGGCGCATGGTTCTGATTTAACTTCAGTTTTTGTTTAGCTTTTTTAATTTGAGAGATTTGGTTGAAATATGCCACTTGTATGTATAGTTCTAGATGTGTTTCCATGGAAATTTAGCAGCCTCTTTGATCTGTCATTTGAATTATTCAGAACATTTGTTAATATACTGATTCACACATATCATGGTCCAAGTGTGTTTATTTCATTATGAAGTTTGATATGTGCTTCATTTCCGTTAAACCTGGCTGATGTTTTTTGGTTGTTATGTAGATAGATGAAAATGTATTCCGTGAGATTGTCAATCATAGGTCCCTTCGACATCCAAATATAATTCGATTTAAGGAGGTAAACTTGATTATACTAATGAGAGCCCTCTGTTGGAGGGAGCCACAGTCTGTAATTGACTGATATGGTTCTTTGATGCACAGGTGGTGCTAACACCGACTCATCTTGCCATTGTGATGGAGTATGCTGCTGGTGGGGAGCTTTTTGAGAGAATTTGCAATGCTGGACGATTCAGTGAAGATGAGGTGGATTTTAAGAATTTTTTTGTTATACGCTCCTCGAATTTTCTGAGCATCCATCTGTGCTTTAATGCTCCTTTCAGGCTCGATACTTTTTCCAGCAGTTAATTTGTGGAGTCAGCTACTGCCATTCAATGGTAAATTTAAGCTTACCTGATGTCCTGCATCTGATATCCATGTTTTTTTTATTTTATTTGCTGACTGGGGATGTGGACGGCACCACCCATTTACCCCTGATATCATCCAGTTTACAATATTTTAATGGGTTCTGTGTTTCCTGGCTTTAGCAAATATGCCATCGTGATCTGAAGCTGGAGAATACCCTTTTGGATGGAAGCCCTGCCCCACGCCTCAAAATTTGTGATTTTGGATACTCGAAGGTGTTGCAGTGACTGCAGACCTATCTAAGATATTCCTTTTTCGGTTTGGTAACTGTTTCCTGTCAAGTTCAGATTTTTTGTCTTATTTTTTTTCTCTAGTCATCTCTTCTCCATTCAAGACCCAAGTCAACAGTGGGCACTCCTGCTTATATTGCTCCAGAAGTTCTGTCGAGGAGAGAATACGATGGCAAGGCAAGCCCACAATCCAAATTTCTCTGAATTTCAGGAGCTGTGTAGTGTCCATTATGTTCATCGTCTCATAGTATCAGTAGCGTTTCTGTTTCAGTTGAGATATTAATTGATGTCGTTTTCCAAATTCTTTGCCCTTGCTTTTGCATCATTACAAGCATGCAGTTGTTTTCCCAGATGGCTGATGTATGGTCATGTGGTGTGACACTCTATGTTATGTTGGTGGGAGCATATCCTTTTGAAGATCAAAACGATCCAAAGAATTTCCGGAAGACCATTCAGGTAATCGTTTTCATTTTGCACAGTTAATGAGCTTCTCTATGTAATATTCTGGTTTATCTTCACCAGAGGATAATGGCTGTCCAATACAAGATCCCTGAAAATGTCCACATATTACAAGATTGCAGGCACATTCTTTCTCGCATATTCGTTGCGAATCCAGCAAGGGTATGAGAGCTTGTTTTCTTTGATCTCTCTCTCTCTCTCTCTCTCTCACTCCTATTAGAAATTTCCATGGAATTGATGATATGCCATAGAACTGTCATCTGTGGGGTACCATCTCCAACTCTTGATGGCTGAGTTCTATGTCTGTGTATGCTCAGTTGCCATGACTGGTTGGACTGGTTATATGGCATGCTCATCCGATCCTTAAGTAACTGTGTTTTGTTGCATCTCAGAGAATTACGATCAAGGAAATCAAATCACACCCATGGTTCCTGAAGAAGTTACCAAGGGAACTCACAGAAACAGCACAAGCAGCATACTACGGCAGGGAGAACCCCATTTTCTCTCTTCAGCCGGTGTCAGAGATCATGAAGATCGTGGAGGAGGCAAAGATGCCATCTCCAGCCTCCCGTACAGTTGGAAGCTTCGGCTGGGGAGATGAAGAGGAAGAAGAAGAAGCAGGAAAGGATCCAGAGGATGCAGGAAACAATGAGGAAGATGAAGATGAAGATGAGTACGATCAACACGTAAAAGCTGCGCATGCAACCGGAGAAATTGCTGCACATTCAAAGGGAGAAGCTCCGTCATCTTGAGTCCTCACCCTGCACTGGAAGTGCCCTGCAATGCTGTTTCATGGTCTATACGTAAAAAAAAAAAAAAAAAAAAAAATGCAGTATTGGTTTGTTTGTTGTGAAGAAGTCATGTGGAGTTTCATTTGTTTTTGAAAGTCTGTAAATTACTACTGTGTGTGCAGAGATTTCAGTGTGAAAACTATGCATGGTGTGTCATTTATTTTTTATAAAATGTTTTATTTCGTTACATTTCTGAATATTTTTAATCGTAAATTTGATCAAATCGTTTTTATTCCAGCCTAATCCGTATATTTAAAATGAAAAAGCAGAATATATATATATATATATATATATATATATATATATTTTTTTTTCAAATAATAAATATTTGAATATTATATTATGAAAGTGGCTAATTTTTTCAACAGCCCACCTGTGGCCGTCGTCCCATTTTTTAGTTGGGCCTCCAGTAAATTGAATTTTGGCAGTGAAGCGAATTATCCTCTCCCGCCATTACAATGGGGCACCCCGCCATTCACCGGGGGATCAATACTGCACGGATCCCGTCGTTTGCGAGGCTTCTCAGTGCCGGTAATCGTTTCTCTTTCAATTGTTGTTCACCTCCTCGTTTTGTTGTGAATAGAGATCCGTGGCGGGTGAAACTTGAGGGAACAGACTCACATTGCTTTCATTTGAATTTGGTTGGGTAGACACTCGTATTTTTATGTGATAATTCGGTTTCTGATAAAGAAAGCATGTCATGAAGACTCAGTTTGTACTAGAATTATAGCCATGGCCACCTGAGGAAGTGACATTCAAGGTTTTGTTTTTTATGCCATAGAATTATGTTTATTGGCGTCATGTACTAAAAGTTATGCAGTATATCATAGGTAATTCATTTAGGTTCTAGAAATGTGTTTTGAATGTAGGTTTTCGATTATATCTTACGGCCTGAGTTTTAGGCTGTGCCTGGCTCACCATTCTGATACACTGTTACTGGCATAGGTATCTAAACCTGTAAAATTTAATGAAATGATAAGTTCACTTATGAAGTGACAGACGTTTTTTGCAAAAGGCTCATACTCTTTGTTGTTGTAGCCTGTGCATTGGTTGATTTTTCTTATGTAGCTATTGAGTTTGTTTTCTTGTGTCCTACAGATTCCTGGTGCTGATATTTTCAGTACGGTGACATGCTAATGAATGATAATGGGGGTGCACAGAAGTAATATTTCGATCTAAGTGAACTGTGATTTGGAACTTCCATCATTTATTTACTGAAAATTATTTGAAAAATGCAGTGACAACAGCGTAGATGCAAGTCTGAAGTTTAGCACCAATTGGGCAGAACATGTCAGGGCACACAATAATTTCTTGAACCAAGATAAATTCTTGTGTACAAGTTTCCTTTTTTCTTTGTCAAAGCAAAAGCCACAGAATCATGAAGCCAAGGATTCAGGGTATGCTGACTGGGCATGTTTAAAAGTTGAAAGTTATTTGTGAGGAAATTCATATGCGTATAAGGATAGACTTTTTTTAAGGAACTGGACCTCGGTTACATCTTTTTCATGTATGCTTTGAAGTGTCTGTAAATTGCCAATCTTTAGATCATATATGGCTACGTAGATATTACTATCTAGCTGAATTAGAAATATTTCATCTACACTTGTGCTTCATTAATGACTTGGCTTTGTGTATCTTAAAAAACCTCCTTTCTGGATGACATTAATTCCAGATAACTCCTTATGATGTGTATCTCGTCATTTCCTCCCTCGTGGTTACAATTTTCAAATTTTTTAGGTGTCTGACTTCCAAGGTTCAAGATACCAGCTTGCAGAACATGCAAATTAATAAGGTACTGAATTAGGCTGGGGATTGGTGTA
This sequence comes from Utricularia gibba, assembly GCA_002189035.1. Lineage (NCBI taxonomy): Eukaryota > Viridiplantae > Streptophyta > Magnoliopsida > Lamiales > Lentibulariaceae > Utricularia > Utricularia gibba. Next base: position 5,198,451 of record NEEC01000002.1, on the reverse strand, counting down.
TTGATTTTTTTTTTTTTTTTTTTTTTGATTCACTAATGACCGTAAGGTTAAGTGATCAAAGTTCTTGAAGTGGCTATTTTAGGCCTGTTTGGAAAACCGCCATTTCTTACTTTAGTGGCGTGTGATGTTTCCACCTGCAGTTATATACTTAAATCTGACTTGTTCTTCGTGACCCATATGGAATACACCCGCTGCATTTTTGGGACTTGTTTCCTCATTTTTCTTTTTTCTACTTGTGCAACATATCTAGAATGCCTCATTAACATTCATTATTTGTGTGACACCGTTCCAGAATAATCCATTCATTATTGTATAGTCTGCGTCCATGTTTGATGTGTTTGTCGTAAATGTTATACTTTTGAAATGCACTTATTTTTTTCATAGTCATACATTTTTTATAGTTTATTGCTACTTTATTTGATGCAGTTACTATAATTCTTGGGGATACACTACTAGAAAAGAATTTCTTGTTGACCATAGGAGGAATGTTAAACTAGAATCTTAGCAGCTTGTCAGAATGAAACTGCCTTTTAGCCGCACAAAATTTCTTATAGATTTCTTAGACAGCTGTTTTTATTTAGCTTTTTCAATTCATCAGTCTCAATCACTGAGGTCTGAAGAATACCTCCTTTTGGATACTTCTTACAGGCCTGGAAGCTGCTTTCGAGCCCTCTGTTGACGACAAGAGGTTACATTAAACCTGGGAAATCACATCCTCTATCTGCGGATGCCTGTCCTCCAATTCCTAAATTCACTCGACAAGGGGCCCTACAATGCTCTGGGGTTAGTAGAAGTTACCCACAGGAAAGTCATGTCATGGGCTCACGCAGCTCTTTCCAGGGACAAGCATGCAGAGTTAATGAATCCAGAACAGTTCTGCAGGAGAAAAATTGTTCATTTTCAATTAGTAAATCACAAAAGGATAACAAGGATTCCTTATCATGTGGTGCTGTCAATGATGATGATGATAACATTCTTGAGGTACCTTCACTTGGGCAGAAACTTCTTGTTTGTTAAAAAAACATGGTTCAATTTTATGAAATAGTGCTATATAGGCTGCCCACAATTATAATAACAGAGGAATGCATTCTTGTAACTATTTGCATTCTTTTTGGATAAATAACTGAGTGTAGTTGTTTACAGAGCATTGACGTGGATCAAATCATTTTGAATCATTACCAGTCAACACCTCAACAATCTTCCAATAGATTTCCATCGGCTGCTCTACATGCAAGTGAGTGCGATTTTTCTGATGTTGAGAATTTGCCACCAGAGTTGCATGTGATGTGCAGCCACAACATTAAGGTAAATTGTCTATCCTGTGTAGTAGCCATTCCGGTTAGGAGACCTATAAATTCTTCATGTTAATGTAGCTAGGAGCTTGTCCTGATGCTTTGGATCATCTGCATTCAATGAAGGATTCTCTTATAGCAGTGTCCAATGAATTAATAGATAATGCTGATGATATGAGCTCTGAGAAAATAGAGAGCATTCGTCAAGAAAGGTATTCCTGCTTTTAAGCATTTTTTTTACTTGTTCCTTTGTTGTAACGGATATTGTAAGGTGTGAAGCTTATGATACGAGCATAACCAATGTAGATGTCTGCTGAAGAAACAAATTCTTCTTCTTGAGAAATGTCTACAATCCAAAACAAAAGATGAAAGAAAAATGCAGCATTTTTCTGCATCTTCAGCATCTCATATGACTCATCAGTATGCGAGTCCAATGTTGGATCCGTTTAGAGTGGAACCTCGAAGACTTGATCCCCAGTTTCAGTCCCATGCTGGATCTAATGAGATCTTAAGATTTGATTCATCATTTGCATCCACGTATCAAATGGATGGAGTTGGATTTTCAGCTGCATCATCTGAAAGAGAACCATACATCCCCAAGTATGTTGAAGTTAATTATATAGATGGTTCAGCAGACAAAAAATGGAGCAGTAGGGAATTTGCTTGGACAAAGAAGATAGAGGTTTGTTAGAATTTTTTTTTCGTTTTACATTGCACTGGAATCCTCAATGTTACATTTGGTTAAATGTTGGATTCTAGGATGACAATCGCAAGGTGTTTGGCAATCATTCCTTTCGTCCTAACCAAAGAGAGATTATAAATGCTACAATGAGTGGGTGTGATGTTTTCGTATTAATGCCAACTGGAGGTGGGAAGAGCCTAACGTATCAGGTAACATATTTTGTTTACCATGTGGTGCATTTTACTTTTTATCTGGATTAAGATAGTACTACATGTTGATAGTGTCTTGTCAGTATTCATTCTTATTTTATGTCTTTGGATTTTTTTATTTTTTTCGTCAATTTATTCAGATTTGGAACTCTGTGCACCCTAAGAAATTTGAAACCACAATGCTGAAAGCCCCAGTTTCAGAACCTAAAATCTTCTGACCACAAATCCTAAGGCCTGGGGTAGACCATTGATCATTGATAATTGACAAAACGAACGTAGTTCTTAATAGTGAAGTTTTGAGTATTGGCATATGGGCATTATTAGATAAGTATGATATAGTAGCTTTTCCTTGGCTATTTTATTGCGTCTGTTATTTTTCTTTTTGTAATTTACACTGCCAATTGAGGAAAGATGAATTTATTGCAAATGAAATATTTTGTAGCTTCTAATTGTAGCTTTTTTGGTGAAGGAATATTTTGGATTTCATGTACTCTTTTTTGTTTCTAATTGTAGCTTCCTGCTCTTGCGTGCCATGGCATTACTTTAGTCATTTCACCCCTTGTATCTCTCATTCAAGATCAAATAATGCATTTACTTCAGGTGATCTTCTGTGACACTAATTTTCTTTCAATTATCCTGTCATTTACCCTTAGAAGTGTTCATCGCATATTTTCTCTTTCCAGGCCAATATACCTTCTACTTATCTGAGTGCCAGCATGGAATGGTCTGAGCAACAGGAGATTCTTAGGGAGCTCAACTCTGATTATTGCAAATACAAATTGTTATATGTAACCCCCGAGAAAGTTGCCAGGTGAGTGCAAGCATCCATGTTTCGTACATCTCTAGTTTCATGGTGGATTGTGAAAGCTTAGATATTGCTAACTTTGTTACTGAGTCAATGAGGAACCATAATCGTTGCTGCTAGGGTTAGTCACTGTTTGATTTGGTAAGATTTCCATTGTCATTAGCTGTAAACATAATTAATGTGTTAGTTCTCTTGCTTCTCGTATCTACGCCATCAACATCCCATCTGCAGAATTTTTTCTGCTGTCTATTTCTGTATCACGTTTGCTTTTGCACCTCCGCAGTTCTTGATGTTTCTGCCATTCTTACTTTCTGACTATCTTTTACTGGTTCCTGATTAACGAGCATAATTTGAGTTTGTTTTATTCTGCTTTAAATTGCGGCACCTTTATGTATATTCTGAATGTTTTCTTGTGCTTCAATTTTTCTCCGTTCACAGAAGTGATTCATTATTGCGCCAGTTGGAGAACCTATATTTCCGAGAAGCCCTTTCACGAATTGTTATTGATGAAGCTCATTGTGTGAGCCAGTGGGGTCATGATTTCAGACCCGATTATCAGGTTTTTGGAGATCATACCTATCTTTTTTAAAGTTTAATTTTGTATGTTATATCAACTGATACAAAGCCTTTATACGCATACTTCCTTTGGCATCTAAAGAATCAACTAAAGTTTGAACCTCTGTCGTTCAGGGCCTTGGCATTTTAAAGCAGAAGTTTCCTACAGTACCTGTGTTGGCCTTGACAGCAACTGCTACCTTGAGTGTGAAGGAAGATGTTGTTCAGGCCCTTGGTTTGGAGAATTGTATTGTATTTCGTCAGAGCTTTAATCGTCCAAACTTGAGGTAATTGTTTTTGTACGATTATATATTTAAGGCATATTAGTTTACATATTGTCAATATTGCAGATATTCTGTTGTTCCCAAGACAAAGTCTTGTTTAGAGGATATTCACAAATTTATCAGAAAGAATCATTTTGATGAAAGCGGCATCATCTATTGTCTGTCAAGGAATGATTGTGAAAAAGTCGCTGAAAAGTTGCAGGTATATTTAATTTTACTACGCAGTTAAAATAGAGTTAGTTTGATTACTTCCCTTATCAGTGTGGTAATTCGGAATTTTTTTTTGTACCATCTTCATGCTATTATGAGTTGGTACTTTGGAAATTGATCAATGTACTATAACCACAGCCTGTTTTGGAACCCTCACTGTGGTACCAACTTCATGCTTTCTAAATATGCTTTAGTTTATTGCATGTAACCATTATTGAACTGAAATATATAAACCCATTGACCTAAGCAGCTGAAGATAATAGCAGGAGACGTGTTCTGCAGCACACATTCTGTAAAAAATAGCACTTAAAATATGCAGGGTGCTTATTTCTAATGTTTTTCATGCTTTTTTTCAGGAATATGGACATAAAGCAGCCTTTTACCATGGTAGTATGGACCCAGAACAGCGTGCCATGATTCAAAAACAGTGGAGCAAGGATGAGATCAACATCATATGTGCAACAGTTGCATTTGGCATGGGTATTTCACGTAGTTTCTTGTAGAGATGCATTAATTTTCGCATTTCATTTTAGTTAGTCAATTATGTTTAGGTATCAACAAGCCTGATGTTCGCTTTGTCATTCACCACTCACTTCCAAAGTCAATCGAAGGCTATCATCAGGTAATTATGAGCTCATTTTAGATTTCTGTTCATTACTGCAATTGTTTGACATTATCCTTTGTCCCTAGGAATGTGGTCGTGCGGGTAGAGATGGCTTGCCTTCTTCTTGCGTGTTGTATTACAGTTATGCTGATTATGTAAGTTCTATTGCTGTCTTACTGAATCTGCTAGTTTATAGAAGTCTTCTCCACCACTCCCTTTTTACTTGCTGTTTTCTTAGTAATATTCCTCACTGATATTCTTGAGGGTTTTCCATGTAATTGTTTCACTGTTTCTACCTTATACATTTTGTCTAAGATTCGAGTGAAGCATATGATCAGTCAGGGAGTGACTGACCAAAGTTCTAACACACCTGGAGTTTATCGGGCAAGTACACCTGCCTCTGGAAGGTTATTGGAAACAAATACTGAGAATCTTATTAGAATGGTACTAAAAGGAGCACTTTTAATTGTTAATGTAGCAAAACTAGAGAGTAATATTTGAGGAACTGTTTCAGGTCAGTTACTGTGAAAATGATGTTGACTGCCGTCGCCTTCTCCAGCTAATTCACTTCGGTGAGAAGTTTGATTCTCTAAATTGTGAGAAAACATGTGATAATTGTTGCAAGAATCAAAAATGCATCGTGAAGGATGTCACGCTTACTGCAAAGCAGCTGGTTAGTACGTCAGGGTTAATCCAATTTATGTGTATTCACATTCAAAAAAATGGATGAGGCAAAGGTGGTGGCCCAGTTAGATTACAAGAGAGTTAGATGAGTCAGAGGATGATGATGCATTGCTGGACTTTTCTTTCTTGTTTGTTTGGCGTATCACCTTTTATATGCTATTGTCGTAACTTTTTCTTGAGTTTTGTATTTATTACATTAGAGCTTCATGCAGGTTGATTTGATTAAGGTTACTGGGCAGAGGTTCTCAGCTTCCCATCTTTTGGAGGTCTTCAGAGGTTCCTTAAGTCAGCATGTAAGTTTTTAAACGATAAGAATACATTCCCCAATCAAAAGATTATTTGATTAGTCCATTAAAAAAAATGCAGGTCAAGAAATATAGACATGAAACCTTGAGCTTGCATGGAGCTGGAAAGCATTTAGGAAAGCATGAGGCGTCTCGTGTGATGCATCATCTGGTAATAGAGGACATTCTTTTTGAAGAGGTCAAAAAGAGTGATGTCTATGGGTCTGTATCTTCAGTCGTGAAGGTAAAGCGACCTCGTTGCTGCTTCTGTCGGCATTCACCATCTCCTTCTTCCCTATCTATCAACCTGTGTTTGCTTTCTCCTTGAATCATGAATCTGGAGACTCTGAGAAATCCTTCAGAAACGTTGGTTTCTCGTCCCGCAGGTCAATGAGTCCAAAGCCAGCAGTATCACGCATGGTAACCAGACAATTAAAATAAGGTAACATGCGATGCTACAGCTATTACTCCTTTCTATGCTGCTCATCAAAAAAAATTTATTCCTTCCTATGCTCATAAAACTAGCAGAACATAATTCAAAAGAGCAGATACAAGTCTAGAAGCTAATACTAACACCTTGAAAAATCCTTAGATTCCCTTTGTCTGTTGAAGCACCCAAGAAAGGATCAAAAGCCACTCCAGCCAAAAACTCACTCCCTGTGGAGAAGCAAAGCCCTCTCCAGGTGGAAACCCCTAGTCAACCTCATTCAGCTATTGACTTGGTACACTCTAATTACAGCTTCAGCTTTTATACTGATAGTATACACTCCGCCTATCTCTTACTTGCCGATACCATGCGCACATTTATAAAAATTTCCTGACTATGCGAACTCTGGGTGTGCACAGAGCCTCTCAGCCAAACTTTATTCTAGATTAAGAAAGCTCAGAAGTGATCTCGTCAAGGAAGCCGGAGAAGGAGTGATGGCCTATCACATTTTTGGGTATACGTCCTACATTTCTTGTTCTTAAGCGTTTGAACCCTTTACCGGAAAACTGTGCCTACTTACCTTCGCTTGCTTTCTTCTTAGGAATGCTACGTTGCAGCAGATTAGCAAGAAAATTCCCAGAAGTAAAGAGGAGCTTCTGGAGGTCCACGGTATTGGCAAGTATGTATTCGCACCAAACAACTCTATCAAATACACCCTCTTGTAAATTCCAGTAGTAATCTAAATCTGACTTCATTGAAGGGCAAAGATCAGCAAATACGGTGACCGCGTGCTGCAGACAATTGAAGAAACCATCACAGATCATCACAGAGAAAAGAACGGCAGCAGCAGCAACGACAGTACAGATTCCAAGAGGAGGAAACTTGCTCATGCCACAAGCTGCTCCATGGATGAGACCTCCAATGGTGATGTAGATGAGAGACAAGCCAAAGGCTCAGTTCAATCCAGGAAACGGCTGGTGAAGGAGACTAACAGTGATACACATATGGATATTGATGCTTCTTACACCGAGCAGCTCCTCGATATCGACTTCGATGACAATGTCTTCAACAAGGAAGCTGTATGAGATGGTCATGCCGGTGAAGGAAGGCTTCCCTTCCCCCAAACGCATCTTGGCCCCTCTAGCCTATTAGTTTGCATGAGGAGCTTCTTTTTGTAGTAATTTCATGGATTTTGTAACACACGTCTGAATGTGATTAAGGTTATCTTTTCCAAAACAAACAAAAAAAATGAAAAATCCCCCTTTTTGTTCATATACGGACATGTTAGTACAGCACTATTATCCATCAAAGTCTTGAGAATGTATAGAAAGGCAGTGTGGTTCCTGGTTTACAGCCAATTAACCAATTTTGAAACTTGGGTTTCACAGCTTGACTGTCGTCATTCACTTCTACACATTCCACTGATACCAAACCATTGAAAGGACAAGGGAGGGATCCATGTGACGGATGCATAGGCGATTAGGCAGAAAGGGACTATGTGAAATTACGAATGTGACCCCTCGTGGCTTTTATGGTTGCATTAAATCGGATACCACCCCCTTCCCTCGCACCCTTTGTTGACAGAAAAAAAGTGCAAGAGGAGGGGAGTTGTGAGCTCTATGAGGTGCTGAGATTCCTCATCTCTTTAAATGCTGCACATCACAAGCAACTTTAATTCAATTCAACTTCACACACACACAGATGCGGGTGTCTGTGCATCTCCCATCCCCTACCGAGTTCTTCTTAGTTTTCAGCAAGGGACTGAGGTTTGTTGATGAAGATATCCTTTGTGTATCATCTTCTACAGCTTTATTTATTCATTTCAACTTGTGTTACAGACTAAACCCCAACTCGCAGAAGATGAAAACACATGGGAACTGAGAAGACAAAGCATCAGCTTCCTCAATGCACCTGGCTCATTGCCCCACTGGGTTCTTGATCTGCGGGGTGATGGAAATGAAGATGAAGAAAGACAAATGACGTGAGTAAACAACACTAAGGAAAAAAAAAGAAGGAAAGAAAGTGATTTCGTTGAGTTGTAGATGAAGAAGGGGAGGGGGAGGTCCAGTCACCGCTTTCCAAAGAAAGTCGTCTCTTTTGTCAGTCAGTGAAAGGAACAACACACAGAGTAAGGTAGGGGGGGTAAGATTTACTTGGACGAGAAGGAAAAAAAAAAGGGTGCCTATTTCCTCAGATGCTATGCTACAGTATCATGTGAAAAACATCATGTAGCGCAGTGCAGCATTCTTGAAACAGTTAACAAGAAGATGGTTGAGAAAGAAGAGAGCCACAAGTCAGCAGCTGCACTGCACATGGACTGGCTACCTACTCTACTTTTTTTCCCCACGCTATTCAGCGCTGGCCTGGCTTCATTCATCTCTCTCTCTGTAATGACTTTGACTGGGAAAAAAACAACACAGAATTTCATGGCGAAATGGAATCCACAACCCAACACCATCTTCAAATCAAAAGGGTTAGCAAAAAGTTGGTACTTTTTGAGCAGATTTTTGTCACGAGGAAGGGTGTTTGAGAGGAATGAAGCCTGGTCCGAAGCCATCACATTCTTTTTCCGAGAGGAAGCAAAGAAAAAAATGTAGGTGCATCGAGCCAGCCAACATTCCCCACAACCCACGCACCCCTTCATACCAAATCATCGCCTTTGAAGCAGAAGCCAGAAAAGGGAATGGATAGATTAGATGCAAAGCGCAAAGCGAGCGGGGAGGAAGGAGATGACCTGCGGGTGGTGTGGAAACCCTAGCTCCCTCACTTGCGTTATTTATCAAGGGAGCGGCCGATCAAGAGTGCACTGGTGTCATAATTGCACTTGCCTCCTCATGTCTTTTTTTTTTTTTTTAATTTCCCCCTTTCATTTTAACCAAAATTGGACAAACTAAATTATTCATAAAAAATATGTAAAATCACGCAATTTCATTTTGCTCCTCTCACATATCTCTTATTGGGATATTGAATTCGAAATACGGGTCGGGTTGATGACCCGATGGATCCAGTCAACGAGGAGGGTAAACCACAACCGCGAGCTGGAGCTGGAGCCGGGTGTCAGCGGCAGCGGAGGATCCGGAATACGAAACCCGTTTACCCGACAGCGAGAATCTTGCTTCATGGGCCCCCACATTTATGTCGCGCTCTAGGGGTATCATACGAGAACTATTAGACCCCCTTTTTTTTCAAAATAATTTTATTATTTTTAAGAATAAAATTATTGTTTCTAAAAATAGTATTAGAATTAAATACTTGTTGCGTTTAATAAGCTGCAAATCCAAATTCTATTTCACTAGAATTAATTTTTTAAAATAAAAAACAATTTTCAAAAATGCATCATCAAACACCTTTCAAATTCATTTATTTCAATTACTTTTTAACGCATAATTGGCACACCCATGTTGCACAGGAGGGATGCATTAGAAAAATGGTCATACTCTATTGAGTGTATGAGAAAAATACTCATCAGATGTATAAAAAAGTAATCCTAGTGTTTGATAAGAAAAACAGGGGACACTATTGTTATCATATAATCAGCCAGTATTCACCGTAATCTAAATTTTGGAACATGGATGAATACTATATATAAAATTAATACAATCATCTTTTTAAACACTAAACTTAAACATGCACACTCTCTCCTGTTGTGCTTGAGATTCAAAAATAAATCATCACAACAGTGTTATGGTTACTATTTCTCATCGTTATTATCAATCTCTGAAAAAATGACATTCGCCCCCTTATATTATAATTTTTATTCTCTTAGTTGTGTTAAATTAATAATATATATATATATATATATATATATATGTAGTAAATTGTTCTTCCGTAAAAAAAAAAAAAAAAAAGGATCAAGTCTCAGCTGGCATTTTTGTAATAAAATTTAGAAAATAATAAAAAAAGAAATAAATGAGGCGGGGGGAATAATCAAAACGAGGATGAGACGTGGAGAATTCATTGTAGTCAGTGGAAAGAAAAAAAAAAAAAAAAGCGAGGTTTGGTTGTGAGGAGTGAATGCGGCGTGTCCGGAGGGTGGGCGGATCTGACCGTTGGGAGCAGGGCGGGGCGTCCGCGTCCGTCGATGCATCCGACGGCGGAGATGGAGTTGGGCCCCACGTTGCAAATCATACGTCAATGATAGCCTCTGTCACCCCCACCCCTCCTGCCTGCCTGCCTGCACAAACTTTTCAAAACTCCGCATTCAATTCTTACTTTTTTTTACTTTGCAACCCCGCATCTTGAACCGGGGGGGCTGGACCGGGAAATCACGAGGAGGGGTTTTTCTGACCTTTCACAACCTCAACATAATTATAAATAAAAATATTTGAAGGCCCACAGCGCATGTGTTGCAGCCCAATATTGGAGAAGGCCCATGGCCCATTGTTTGATGAAATGATATCCTGAAATCTGGCCATTCATTCGGATTGAGTTGGAGTTTGGATTGGGGGAAAAACAAGTGCCATTTCTCATCCTGCCGTCGACTGAAACCGCCGAGTTTTGTTGCTGCGATCGTCTTCTTTTTGGATGGAGTTTCTGTCCATGCGCACTAATCCTTCCTCCATCTTCGCAACCATGCTTTGTCTACGATAAGCCCTAAAAGCATTTAGAGGAAGCATCAGAATCGGTAACGAATGGCGCAGATTACCACGATGACTTTGTCGCCACCTTCCGCCTCCACCATTTCTCCCGCCTCGCCGCTGTGTACTTTCACCTCTACCAGACCTCTGCTTCCGCCGATGAATCATGGAAAGTGGCGAAAGTGTCGTTTTATTGTAAAGGCGTCTTCGACGTCTTCGGTCGTGGACGGCGAAGCGGTAGCGCACTTGGAGCGTTGTTTTGTGGTCTCGCCCCAGCCGTAGATGTCCCGTCGTCATCGGGGTCTTGGGATTCAGGTCCGGTTATGAAGGGAGGGAAGTATGGCGCATTTGGTGCTGTTACTTTGGAAAAATCCAAGCTTGAGTTGTCGCAGAAGCTCACCAAATCAAGTCCTGAGGTACTACCAAAGCCTTTTTTTTTTTTTTTTTTTTGTAATTGTATCTGCATCTAGGGGACTCCGTCATCTTAGTGCTTTGATGTTGATTCCCAGATTTTTTATTTGATTCTTCGAATGAGATGGCCCCCCAGAGTCAGCTTTTATATGCTGCTGTATTAATTTTTTCGTTGAGTGTTCACGAATTGCAATTGAATCATAGTTTATTAAGTGGTGGGAAGTCATAATTTGGATTCCGCGCAGCGGCACTCTGAACCGATATAGAACGTATAGACTTGTAAAATTTCATGCTAAAACCTGAACTCTCGCTATGTTCTTCCATCTACAATATGGAAGCTCGATGTGGGTGGAAGGGGAGGAGATATGGGAAAAGGTCTTAATCATGGAGGCGGTGATGGAGGTGATGATGGGGGTGATGATGATGACTACTTTGACAACTTCGATGAAGGTGATGATGGAGAGGATGGTGGCATCTTCCGGAGAAGAATCATTTTGCCTGAGGTATGCACCTCCTGTTTGAGCGTGCTTACAGATAATGGACATCATTCTTATTTAATAGGAAGGGGTATTCTCAAATCTGATTGATGTTATTTTATAGTTGTTTGACAGAAAATTTCTTGAGGCTGTACTGAATGAGTGGCAGAAGACAATCCTGGATTTGCCTGCTGGATTTCGCCAAGCGTTTGAAATGGTAAGTATGGATGTTTCAATTTCTTTTTCAAAAATTTCCGATGCTTGGAAATATACTCTAATGTTCAATTAGCTGTAGGGCTTAGTCAGTTCGGCTCAGATGATGAGGTTTTTAGCAATGAATGCCCGACCTACCGCAGAAAGGTTTATAGCTAGGTCTCTACCCCAGGATATGTCACGAGCATTCTATGGCAGGTAAGGTGTTAGCTTCTTTCTTTTAGTTCTAGTGATTTCATGAACGTTAACAGGATTTATTGACGACCTTTTGTCAAGAAAGAAAGAGTTATAACTTCTTGGCATAGTCTTGTTTTCTTCAAATATTTTTGGTTGGAAATATTGATGAAATTAGTGTGTTCTCTAAGATTGAATGTGTGAAGGAAATTGTCTTATAATGTGTTGTTTCAGGCGTATATTTATTTGCCTCTTTCAAATGTGCTGTACGAGCCATGTGTGGATGTCTGTTTGTTGTATCCTTTTATCGAGGAATTTTGTGCTTTCCATGTAGGATGATTGCAGATCCAGCATTTTTGTACAAGCTTCTTCTTGAGCAGTTAACTACTATTGGCTGTTCTACGTGGTGGGAGATTAAGAATCGCAAGCAGAGGTTGTAGCATTTGATAAAATTCGGTGATCTAGAGGGGAACTGTAATTAATTAATAAACACGTGAAACGTTCTTGCAGGATGAAGCAGGAATGGCAACTTGCTCTTGTCAATGTGTTGACTGCAGCAGCTTGCAATGGCACCATTTTCTGGTTGCTGGCCCCTTGTCATTCATATGGGAATACCTTCCGATTTGATTTGCAAAACACACTCCAAAAGCTGCCAAACAATGTTTTTGAAAAGAGCTATCCACTTCGTGAATTCGATGTCCAGAAGAGACTTCAGTCATTTTTCTATAAAGCTGCGGAGTTGTCTATGGTTGGATTTGTAGCAGGAACTGTACAAGGTGCCATCTCAAACCTCGCAGCTTCCAAAATGGAGGGAAGGTACTTTTTTTCTTCTTTTCATCTCAATCTACAATAATTGCGAGAGTTTGCAACTTCTTAGTTCGTGAGTTGTCACACAGGCTGTGTATGAGCATACCATCTGTGAGCACCAATGCCCTTGGATATGGCTCATTCCTTGCCCTTTATGGAAATCTGCGATACCAGCTGTTATGCGGTTTCGATAGGGCTGTGACCAGCCACTTTGATGTCATAGGGGTTTCGCTTTTGCTTGGTGCAGCCATGAGGTACGCATTTCAAAACCACTTTCGAAATGTCATAAATTATTTCCATAGACCTTAAGAAAGAGTCCCATTGGTGGCTGTATATCTCTTATACCGCTTACTCACTGGTTGTTCCTGCTGTGCAACCAATGCAGAGTGCTGAACATACCATTAGGTGAGAGAGCCAGATTAGCGTGGGTGGGTGTTGAAGTTGACCCGCTGGCTCACTCGGATGAGCTTCTGACGGCAGCCTACAGTAGACCTTCGGAGGGAGGTGCCGCCACCCCTTCCTCCTCCAAATGGTTCATATCAAAGAACGCTATCACCTCGGGGCTTGGTCTTCTTGGGTTCAAACAGCAGAGCAGCGGCAGTGAGCCGTCTGATGCATCGTCAACACCGCCTTCCGCACCTCAGAAGGCGCGGAGGAAGAGAATCGTCCGAAGAAAAGTAGCCTCCAGCTAGAGAAGAAGACCCGACCCGACCCGACCCTATTGATTCATCCTGAGCAGAACGTGATTCAGTTTTGCAGAGTTAGTTGGAAGACTTGCATGAGTGTGCGTCGCCCTTCAGTGGTGATTCCTGCCATTCTTTTCTACGTTTTCGTTTTGTTGGTAAGATTCATCTTCTCTTTATATTGGTTGATGGGCTGTGCAACGAACGGACCAGGACCGCCAATCCGATTGTGCTTCTTGGCACTCTTGCTAAGCATATGGATGTATGTATATTTGGGTTTTGGCTGCAGGTTCTCTATAAAATATGCGCGTTTAGTTCTCATTTGCATTATTGGAGTCCCTTGTTCAGCGCAAAATTAGTGTTTCATTTTTATCTCAAATCATAATTATTAATTCATATTATTTAAAAATCTATATATTTTGATTTTCATTATTTTATATATGATAAATTTGATCATAAAATTAATTTAATGTAGATATTTTTTTTATTATTTTTCCTTATCACAAAATTATGAACTATTATCAAATCTTAATTTCCATTACTGAGCAGGCCTGTCGCCCGCCCAAAGGACGTGACAGGCCAGCAATGGGACACGATGGGCCATGGACTCATTAACCAGCTGGTCCGTTTTTTTTTTTTTTTTTTTTTTTTACATAGTTCTTAAATAAAAAAAATACATAATAATTTTTTAGGAATTAATTATGCTATTTAAATAAATATCCAGGAATTTTGGCATTCAGAGTTGGAATTGGGCCAGGGACTCATTAACCAACCTGATGCGGCATTGTTTTTTGTGCCATTAGGAGTAATGGGCCAGTAATTGGGTTTATATTTCATGGGCTGTTTTTTTAGAAATGGGCTTAGTTTTAAGTTTCACATCGGAGCGGGAAATGTAGAAATTTGAACGCGACTCGGTGCGATGAGACCCGCAAATCGCCGCCGCGCCGGAGAATCGATGGCCTCCGACCGCCGTCGTCCTCCTCCTACTCCTACCAATTCAACAGATCCGTGGAATTTTCTTTCAACCCCAGTTCCTGTCCGCGATTCCGACGCCAGTTTCTGCAGTGGCCGTCCGTCTATCTCCTCCGCTGGCCGGCCTTCCACCGTCCTTCCCAACGTCTCCGATCGCTCTTACCAAGCCTCCGCTCTCCGTGCTATTAATTCCTACCTTGCACAGCAATCGTTTCCTTTCTCGCTTAAGCATCCCTTACCAAGCGCCAAGGATATTACTGAAACCCTAAAATTTCTTCTTCAGCGCCTTGGATTCTCTTCAGAGAAAATGACCGACGATCTTCCTCACGCGCTTAAGTTTCTTAAGTGCCCTGTAAATTTCAGCAAATCAGCTCTGCGCGCTCCTGGTACGCCTCACTCGTGGCCTACTTTGCTATCTGTGATTCACTGGCTGGTCCAGATGATTAAGTTTATGGATTTTGTGATGGATTCGCCCACTTCATTCGAGGGTGATGCGGAGTTTATGTACACTGTAAACAGTTATTTATGCTATATTAATGGAGATGACAATGGGAGTAACGCATTGGACGAAGAGTGTATACGTGAGTTGACTGTGTGGAAGGATAAAATGCAGGAAATGGTGAATGGTTTAGAGGAAAACGTGAAGGAGATGGAGTTGAAATTAGAAGGATTAACCGGTGGTCCGAGTCAGAAAGAGGTTTTGGAGCAGGAAAAGGCAGTCCTTGAGAAAGATGTGACCAAGTTTCGTGTAATGATTGAACAGCTTGATGGGCATTTAACGGAGCTTCAGAAAAAAATGGAGGAGAAGAACAGTGTTTTGGATGCTAAGGTGGAGGAAAAGAAGAGACTTTACAAGGAGAATGAGGAGTTAAAGAAGAAGATCGAGGAGCAGGGGATTAATTCAAGAGATGCTGAAAGAATGAAAAGGGAGTTGCAGGCACTTGACCGTGATATTGAGGAAACGGAAAATGCTAGAAACGCTTGTGAGGAGAAGATTTGGGATCTTGATTCCCAGATTGCTCAAAAGTTTAAAGAGCTTGAGCAACTGGCTATGGACGCTAATCAAGCCATTCGAAGGTTTATCTTGTTTTCTGATTCTTTATGTTTCTTTTTATTTAACACAGGGATCAGTTTACTGTCATTTTATAATGTATCACAGTGAGGATCAGGTTGCATTAATGCCCCTGTCATCTGCTGGATGCAAAACTTGATATTAAAATTTTCATTTGGTTAATATATGCAATCTTCTAATGCAGTCCTTGTTTTAAGTTTCGGAGGGATTCTGGAGAACTCTCATTCATCTTTTTTTTTTTTATAGGTTAAAGATTGGAGGCTCTTTTCAATATAAGTTGAATCCCAAGGCGTGTACACCATCCGAGGTCTTGGGATCCGATTACAAGATAAATTTGAAGCCTGTATTTGCCACATTTTCTGAGGATATAAAACGAAGTTCAGTGGGCAAGTTAGAGGAGTTGATCAGTCTTAGACGACAGTCCAGTGAGAATGCTGCAAAGATTGAGGAGAAGCAGCAGTGTGTCACTTCCCTCCAGTCTCATATCAATGAGGTTGGCCACTGTTTATCATCTTCCTACTGGCTGAGAGATCTCACCATTTGTGTGTGTTTTTCTCTTAATGCAACCAAAGGTGGAAGCTCAGCTAAGTGCCTCAAGGAACCAAGTGCATGAGTACGCATCCACAGCTGCTGCAAAAGCCAAAACTCTGACAGATAAGGTAGAAGCAGATGCGCAAACTCTTTCCATACTTGAAAAGGAAGCTGCAGAATTTCTCAAGGTAAATGCCTGTTACTTCCACCTGAGCTGCCATCCTTCATCGTCACCTCGCGTGACCTTCATTCAACATTCTCCGGCGTAGGTATCGAGGGCGGGGTTGCAGGAAATTATTGATCAAACAGACAAAGAAGTGATGCAATGTGCACAGGAGCTCTCTAACTTGATCAACTCCGTATCCTCCTACAAGGAGTACATGGGATCCAAAATCATGCAGCTGCGGCAGGACCTCATCGAAACTGCTGCTGCCGTCGACGACATTTACAAAAGAAACCGCCCCTCACTCCCTGTGACTCAGAGATGAACCCAGTAGGTACCCCACCGGAGAGGCGTACCCCTCCCTTGTTGCGCCTCAGGTAATTTATGAAGCATCCTTTGTGTAACTGTTGACCTCAAACCGGATTGCAACTTGGAGAGATTCTGAATCCTCCTTTGGCTCTTAAACATGTCAAGAAATCAAGAAAATAACTAGATATCACTGCCGCTGGCTTTAAACTTAAAATTTAGAATATAGATATTTGATTCAAAATTATTAAAATTTTTAGAATTAAGGTTTAGGTGTGTTTGATCTCAGAATAATATAAATTAAAAAGGGATATGTTTTGATAAAACAATGTTTTTAAAGGTGTCTTTGATTGATAAATTAAAAACGAGATAGTTTTATAGATGTGTTGAACCTAACAAAATTTGAAAAAAGAGAGAAAACATATAAAACCTAACTTCCTTCGACTTATTTGAAAAAATCAAGAAGAAAGTGACGAGAAAGAATATTTGAAAGAGTTTTGTTTAAAATGAATTGAAAGATTTTAATTTGATATTAAAAAAATACAAAATTATCTCATCTTAAATGAGATATTCAAATACTACAGTCTTCTCTCCACTTCATTTTCTAAAGATTGTGCCTTCGAAATTTCAGATTTGTGATCTTAATTTCCAAATATTTTAATAATAAAATCGTCATTGAATCTTTAATAAAGAGACACACAAAGTATTTGTTGCATTTTGTTATATTAGAATCTTTTTCATCATTGTCATATTATTCTATTGAATATATGATTTTTTAAAAAATAAGTAATAGGAAGAGTTTTTTATTCATAAATGTAAAAATGGTGTTTAATTTAAAACAAAAACAATAGATTTTTAGTTAATTGTGAAAATACAATTTCTGAATTTTTTTTCTGATCCGTTTTTGATAATCGTATCAAAAAATTAATATTTAAAATAGTAAAATTGTTTTTGGCCCGAGTGTTGAAAATAAAAAAATGAAACGCGGAAGCTCCACGTAAAATCTCGGTTTCTTTTCTCCCACCCGGAGAAACACACAGACGCAGATATACTAAAACAAAAAAACAAAAAAAAATCTCTCACACGCCACAGCAGAGACGCCGCACCCGAATTTGTGAAGAGAAGCGCCACAATTGGTGTGAGCAATCCGTTTTCGCCACTCGGATTCTTCTTTTTCTTGCTGCTATCTATTGAAATCTGCATCCAAATACCGGTGGACTCACGTTTATCAGATTCTTAAACGGCTCAGGGCGGCGGTTATAGAGTGGAATAGGTTTTTCTTTTCGTTTTATAACGAAAAGGCAGTTCTTTTTTCGCTGATTCCAATCGGGGAAATCGGTGCCTTTCTGTTGTTCTTTTTCTCCCCTGGGGTGTATGGGATTTTTCTGACGTTTCTTGGGGTAATTTACTTGTATGAGGCGGGGCTGATCAATCCGTAGCGTTTTTTTTATGGTTATATTTTGTTATTCTGGGATGGGACATGGAGTCTAGGGTTTGGTTAAGAATTGGATTGGAAGACTGCGTCTGCCTTAGTGGTGTTTGAGATATTCGACGAGTGATATTGGCTCGTGAGGGTGCTCTAGGCTTTTATTTGGTTGCACATTGGCATTCTCGGAATGTTTATGGTTGAGGAAACTGGTAGATGGTGATAAAGTTTTGATTTTTTTTTTCTGCCAATTCATTGGTACTTTTCAGTGAGTTTCTAGAGTGTTATTTTGAGGAGGAGAAGGGACATTTATTTGTTTGGGTGGAATCAGGAGATTTCTTCAACATTTTTCAACTTCTGTTAGAGAAGATAATTTCGGAAACACAAGGCCACTTGACTCTTCAGCAGTGGGATGCTGCTGTGGACACGTACAACTCTAATTTCACAGAAAACAGTGATCTTTCTGATCTCAAGAACATGATGATGCTTATGGGTAGTTATGGAGAGAACTGAACCCACATTGATACCAGAATGGCTGAAAAATTCTACAAGTTCAACTGGTGTCACCTCTCCTTCACATGCAGGTACTTCAAGTTTAAAGAATGTTTGTCAATGATCCATGTTTTTTAACCCTTATCTTACTTGAATTTTTCTGCTGTGTATGAAGATAATCTATCTGCACCAAGTGTCTCAAAGAGCAAGTCCTCCTTGAGTAGTAATGGTCATAATTTTTTATGGCCTTCTGGTTTAGAGAGGACATCCAGGCCGTTTACCCATTGGAGTTCTAGTGGGTCGAATTCTGGTAAGTTTAGGTCATATAGTAGTACTGGTAGGAATCAGCGTGATAAACGTTGGGAAAAGGGTACGAATGGGTACCATGATCAAAGCAAATCATTTTTAGAAGATCGTTGGTATAGGGAGGTTTCAGAACCAGAAGGTAACACTACGTTTGGTAGATTGCCGAGGGATGCATTAAGGCGGTCTCAGTCTATGATACCTGTGAAATGTGCGGATTCCTGGACAAGAAAAGGTGTTACTGATTTGGCCAGTGCAGGTGGAAACATATCTGATGGTGAACTTCCCAAGATCACTTTGCCAAGTGGAGGAAACAAAACTGTGTTTGAGAGAAATTTTCCATCATTGAAGGCTGATGAAAGAGCCGTCGTTCCTGATGTAGGAAGAGTTCGGTCTCCTGGATTAGCTCCTGCCATCGAGAGCTTACCCATCAGCCCATCGGCGTCATTAGGAGAGAAATGGACTTCAGCTTTAGCTGAGGTTCCTTTATTAACTGGGAGTAATGGATCTACTTTATCTTCTGGATCTAAGGTGTCTTCTTCGAGTTCTGCATCTCTAGGAATGTCTGTAACCACAGTTCTTAACATGGCAGAAGCTGTGAGTCATGGCCCTTTGCGTACTGCAGCTGCACCGCAGGTAATCCCTATGGCGTTTTTTTTATCCACATTTTGTTAGATGTACTACGCAAGCCATTTTATAGTTCATGAAAACAGTGGCTGTGCAATCTCATGAGTTCCTTTCTGCGTTTAGCTGTCCATCGAGGCACAGAGACGTGAAGAACTGGCCATCAAGCAATCTAGACAGCTAATTCCAGTGACACCATCTATTCCCAAAGCTTTGGTAATTGCAAAGCTTATGCTTTACTCTTCCCCTTTATTTGTTTAGCAGTGTTCTGTTTTGCAGTCAGTTGACTCAGAATTTCATGGGCAGGCGTTGAATTCATCAGACAAACAGAGAATTAAGTTGGGCCAGACACAGCCTCCCTTATCAGCACCGTTCAACCAACCCCCTCGTGGTTTGCTTGGAAAAGGGGATTCTTCGAAACCTGCTAATCCAGTGAAGTTCCATATTTTGAAATCAGATAAAGAGAAGAATGGTGTCACCTCTGGTATGAAGGAAACCTGTAGTACAACAAATGGCAACAAGATGGTAGGTTCCGGAGCTGCTCCTTCTTCACACGTATCATGCAGTAATGGTATAAACCAAGCGGTTCATGAGAAGCGACCGACCTCTCAAGCTCAGAGTCGAAATGAGTTCTTCAAACTAGTGAGAAAGAAGTGCGTGGAGAGCACCTCTGCTGCTGATTCAGATCCATTATCCTCCTCATCTGCTCCTGAGAACAATGACAATTCTACATCACCATCCGAAACAATTGCACCGTCACCTACTAGCAATGCCAGTACTGCCGAAACCTGCCATAGCAATGCCTCTGCTGCTCAAAATCTTGTAGCCAACGGAGACACGCATCATCCCTGCTCCGATCAGATTATATTGGATGAGGAAGAGGAAGCGTTCCTTCGATCACTGGGGTGGGAGGAAAACGATGAAGAAGAAGAAGAAGATGGGCTTACAGAGGAAGAAATCAGTGCCTTCCGCATGAATTTGAGCAAGGTAAACACCATCCTGAAGATGTGCATCTGAGCGAAACCAACCTCTGATCTTCTTGTTCTGTGTTTGCATTGCAGTACATGGAATCAAATCCATCCCCGAGAATTTTGCAAGGAACAGAGTTGAGGTCCATGCTGCCATTGGACAAGGGAGACCACATTTCTGCAGATTCGAAGCTCGAGTGCTGACTCATTCTTACTGTTTTCTTGGTTCACACCCGTTTAGATCGAGCAAGTTTTGTCCATATATTTTTACCCATTTTCCTTAAAATGGAATAAGATATCGCACTAGATGATTTTTCGTATATATATCATATTATTTTCTCTGCAGATATGATTTTTTTAAATAAAAATTGGCTTGATAAATCAACAAAATGGCAATTCAGTTGAATAATTAACAAGATTTATTTCTATTTGAAACTCAAAATTTATATAAAATCTTAATTTAATTTGATGAAAATTTCCCTTTTTTTTTCAATCTTGGATTCATATTTCTCAGATGAAGTTTTATGCTCTACAATTAAATTTTAAAGGTTTTGTTTTTTTACTACAATTATAACATGCCAATTTTTCTCCTATGTTTTAAATTACATTGTCATTATTTTATTTATATAAAAAATTATTATTTTGAAATAAGTTGCTCAAAAAATCAATGTTTTAAAATTAAGAATAAATTTAATTGATTTTTTGAGTTCTCAATAATTTTTATTAAAAAACTAAAAATTCTAAATTTAGAAATATTAAATTAAGATAATTATTTTTATACTATATTGAATATAATTATAAAAACAAAAACAAAATAAGAAACAGACAAAAGGGGAAAAAATGAATTTAAATAATGGTTTTGAATCTAATTTACATCAATAGAAATTAGAAGCGTTTGTTATTGTATATATATATTTAAAAATCTTGATTATGTATTCACGTGACTAGCAGGTCTTCTTTAAACCTATCGAATTTCTCCTAATCACTTTAATTCCAACTTTTATCTCAATTGAATTAATTTTCCTCTATATCAAGATTTTACCTAATTGACTTAATCTCTTCTTATCTTATTAGCTTATTGGTTACCTCAGTCTCCCAATATCCATATACCTATCGGGCTAGGAGCAATATCACCTCACGAACCTTTCGATAAACGATCAAACAACGCTTTGGTTTGGGTTCTTACATACTCCCCACCCTTAAGGTACTTCGTCTTGAAACGCCATTTCTGAGAACTCTTAAAGTACTTGTCGGAATAGGATTTATGTCGCTTCACGGACCCCCTCCCCCATCTTGTCGTGTGCCAATGCCTTGATCCACATCCTCCTTTCTCCTGATAGGTTCCCAAGTCACATTATCATCAGTTTGCATAGCCATAGTCAGCTTCTCTTATTTCCACTCTCCAACTCCCTTTTGAAACATCTCTTACTCTACTCTCTCATGCACCTCAATGTTGCTTCGCATTGTACAATATCTCACATCAAAGAGTAACAATATCGCCTTAGGTGAAGGTACTCTAGGTGAGCTGGGGTATGGACGAGGCGACATGGGAGCAAGAAGCGATAGTGCACATGGAAACGCTTCATCCCAAAGTGTCTTAAGGGGGGAGGATGTAAGGGCCCTGATTGAGAGCTACGTCTTGTGCACCAATGTAGAGGTTCATGAGGTATTGGGAGATTAAGTACTCTAGGAGGCTCAAGAAATGTGGGAAGACTTAGTCAACAGGTAAATTTTGAGATATGAAAAGACCAAATCAAGATAATATTTGGTGAGTAGAGTGAGCAGGATAGACGTGATAAGCTTAAGAAAAGCCCACTACGCTAAACTAAAAATATAAATAGAGGGGAGTGCTTGTGACGTGCTATTAGATGAGAAAGAGAAAAGGAGTGGGGCACCAAACAAGGGATAGGAGGAAGATGCCAAGGTAAATGTTTCATGGTTAGATGTTATACTATGTGCAGAATCAACAATGTTTCACCCCTTGGCGAGGGAAGGGCGAGGATGAGCATGAGTATTTCAGCCCCTCCATCAAGTGGAGGACATGGATTGATTGGGGAGCATGCATCTAATTGTAATTGATAACACATAAATTTTTTTATTTTTAGGATAAAAAAATTATGATTTTTTAATTATATTTTAGATATTTATTTTATGATTTTAAGTATTTTAAAAAAATTTAAGAAATAGTATGATTTTTGTATGTCAGTAACTTAAATCTTTTGATTTAATTCATTCCATATTCTAATCCATTTGTAAGTCAATATCAAAATCTTAAAATCAAGGGCAAACACAAGAATTTCGTGCAAGCTGCAATTAAGCAGAATGAACAACATCAAAAGAGGGGACAATGAATATACTTTCACAGCATCAGATTGCAAATCAAAAATAGGAATATTACGATCATTAGGAACAATATCTGCATTGAAGAAAGAGAGGAAAAAAAATATTTTGAAGTAGCTCTAGCGAAAAACACATAGAGAACTTCTTACAAAGAGGCTGGAATAATGAACAACATGGAAGAAGAATGCGATTTTTTAGAAGAAAGTTTTCAAACTTGAACAGTACTAAAAACCCAGTTCATCGTTATTGTTTCAAGATATGAATAGTAACATACGTGAAATAGACTTATTTCTTCTTTGATTTTAGTTTGCGGGATTTTTAGCTCCTATGATGGTTTATTTTACAATTTTTATGATATTTTCATCAATATATGATTATAAAATCTTGTTTTACTTTTCACACATAAGTAGTTAAATTTAAGAATGACTTAAGGTGAGAGATGGTGATGTAGTATAGGATTTACTAGATAATCCATAATT
Organism: Utricularia gibba; assembly: GCA_002189035.1. Lineage (NCBI taxonomy): Eukaryota > Viridiplantae > Streptophyta > Magnoliopsida > Lamiales > Lentibulariaceae > Utricularia > Utricularia gibba. The sequence continues at coordinate 5,175,398 of NEEC01000002.1, read as the reverse complement.
GTGTATAATAGCTTTTGTTTCTAACATTTCTTGAGTAGATCTAAGGGGGAAACGAACAATAATGCACCTTAGAAGCTTGATTTAGAGTTAGACTAGAATATCAGGATGAAGACAATAGATGTTAATTTTGGGTAGAACTAGTAGAATTACATAGATTTAATTCTACATATTCTATATACAAGTAGATCTAAGTGTGAAATGAATGATGATATTAGGGATTGATTATGCCTAAAACATGATAGACAATTTGACTTAATTTAGATTGTTGAGAGTATGTATATAGATATATTGTAGATTATATTTGGAATTTGAACATTAACCTAGACCACCTTGAGTCATATTAATATTATTTTATGCACAAAACCTGCATTTGTTATTGAAGCCTTCATGCACAATAGTACGAGATCAATATTGAGGATGAGTAGATGATATGATGAGCCTGGAGAAACTGATTTGAGGAGACGAGATGGGTGGGGAGTCGAGGGAATGAGGTCTCAATTGAGGGAGTTTTTAGTTGATGCAATAGATATGCGAGATAGGAGGGGAAACCCATATGCAAAGATCGACGTCTTATCTTTCCATATGATCCTAGTATAGTGATAGGATGGTTGAGGTGGGATTTGAGTGACAAGGAGTGCATGTTAGTGTCTTGAAATGATCCCAGTGTTTTGGCACACACGAGGTAGCCAATGATCAATAGGCATGGGAGAGCAAGGGCTGCATTGGGTTTGTGTACCCATAGACACATTCTTAGTTCACCCTTTTAGAGGAATCAACACCCAGGGTTAAAGGGTGTCAATAACGATCTAGCGCTTAGGAAGTTACGGGTCCTTACAATTAGTAGTATAAGTTTTGATGATATTATTATAAAGTATTGCTATTCGATATGGTTATATCATTAAATTCATCATTTAATAAAATTATAAAAGCAACAATGTCATCAAAGTTATTACACTTCTCGTAATAATTTATATTTTGTATTCTAATCTCTAAACTTATATTCTCAAAAATATGTCAGGTCAAACATGTCTTGAGAATGACGTTTATTTGATTTTTGTAAGTGCCTAAGGTCAATTTTAGATTTCTTTTTTATGAATTCTTAGAATTCAATAATAATGAAAACACACGTTGACAAAGAAAACTTTATGCAAAATAAAATCAAAACTTCAAATTATAAAATATTAATAAATGTAGCAATTTGTACCAACACACAAATATTTAAGTGTACATATTTGACTTTAAGATATGAAAAATCCGAAAATACAAAAAGTTAAAGTAAAAAAAATAGTCAATACATGTCTCTAATTATTGACAGAGATGAATTTTTATAAGAGATAAGATTTAAATATTTTTTTGGATTTACTTAATGGATTTGAATCAAATTTTAAAATATATTCTTTAAAGATTTTATTCAAATGTAGACCTATGATCTTGTGTTAAATCTTCAATGTTCATGCAACTTGAGCCTTTTTGTAAGTTCGAATTTGTGAAATCTCAAATTTATGAATTATTACTTACTGATTTCTTTTCAAATTTAATTTAAAATGTTTTAAAAATTCATAAAATATCCATTTATTTTTCTAAAAAGTATATAGTAAAAGAAGATGCAAAATCTAGCAAGATAAAGTTACATATAAATAAAGTAAGCAATTGTAAAGAGTAACAAATAAACATCTCTTTGGAGTTATATAAAATTGAATTTGTGCTATTTAATGAAAAAAAAAGACAAATTATCTGCCGTTTCTTTTAATGTGCACACGCAGGTCTTCTTGAGACAAGAGGGTGGATGCTGGTTTGCGGATCTTCTGCAGAGGATGTTCGGTGAGTTTCTGGTCAAGGAAAGGGCTGGCAGTAATCTAAACAATAAATGCCTATTACTTTGGCTGAGACGTGGTCACAAAACAAAATCCAAGATCATAGCGCGCATGTATATACATCAACTTGCCCATTGCCGCATGTATAAACATTTTTCTCAATTCTAACTTGCCTAATTCATTATCCTAAGACTAAAAATACCACAAATAGTACTCATTTTGACACAACATCATTCGAATGATCTTCCAAGGCAAAGCATTAGAATGATGACACAAATAGTACTGGTGATTGCCTATTACCGCATGTTCGGTGAGTTCCGATTCAGTTCCTCTCTCAGGGTATGAAAATATTCATCCAATCGATTCGAATGAACCCTTCCCAAGCTGTGGCCTGTAGTCTCAATTACTCCCCTCATCACTGCTGCGAACTTGAGCGAGACCCAGGTTCGGAAGCACAGAGACTCCAATATATACATAAACCTTAAACCTTAATGTACTCTAGACAAAACATAAGCTTAGTCTGCACATATGCAGTAGGCTTTTGGAGTGGGTTTGCACTCAGTGCACATAAGCTTTTTGGGTTTCCGGCCTTGCATGCACACGAGATTCAACATACTCTCAAACCCATTAAAACTAATGAATTGGCATCTAATATAAACTAATTGAGATAAGCAATGTGGGATAGTTACCGTTTCTTCAATACTATTATTCTAACAGTGGGTGTTGCTGCTCATGGTTGATGACAGCCTGACAGAATCAGTGGATACCAAGGTATGAATAACATCAGACATGGTTTGATACTTGTTGTTTTGGATGATCGCCGTTCATGCCCTCAGAGAAAAAATATGAAAGCATGGCAGATGCTATTAATTCCTTTGGTATGCACTGATTCTTTGAGGCTGGTGTCAACCATCGTTTCTTCAATCCTCAGCAGCAGCAGCATCCATTGCCCTGAGATGCACCCGTTTGCCACAGAAGATTCACCATATGAGGAGGAGGAGGAGGAGAAGAAGCCAAAGGGTTCCTCCAATCGACGAACTTCTGCCTTTCCTTGACCAGGAGCACATTGAAAACATTGTGGAAAAATAACAAGGACCTCACCAACATCGTCTGCAGAAGCTTATAATCTGCAAACCAGCATCGAAGATTTTCATGTGCGGCCGTTCTCAACCCAATGAACGCCGACTTTGGTCAAGAAAACAACATGCTCAAGAACGTTGTCGTCAACTTAGGCTGATGTCATGAATGCCCAGTATCTTCAGTCGCTTAGACGAGGAGATGGGGATTCATATACATCCATCCCCTAGTCTCGAAAGGCTCTGCTTTGCCTTGCTACAGTACACTAAGGTCATCTTTCATGTAACAATTGTTCCCAGGAAAGATATTAGAACGAGTGTATCCCTCTTTCAAATGAGGTCGCAAGGTTCATAATTCGTAGAAATTTTGAGAATATTTTTTTTCCATAGTCAACAATCTGAAATTCATAGTAAACCTGTCCCAAGTTAAGATAATCTTATTTACGGTGCAGTAGCTCATTATAATCTTTTAAATTATCATTATTGATGTTAATTTTACAAATGTACATAAAACATCAAAATAATAAAATAAGATTATATCCATGAAAAAATGTTATTGAAATTTTATTTTCAAAATAATGACTCAAAAGACCGAAAAAAAATGAAAGATTGGTTTTAAAACTATAAATAAAAGTAAATTTAGATTTAGTATCCATCTTTCTTAAAACTCATCTTTGTGTATGTATATAAACCTTGAATACTGACTTGATTACGTAAGTTTTGGAGTTGTTATTTTAAAATAGTATTGTTCGATGATTGTCATAGCACTATACCTTGTTTAATAGAACTATGCAATCACCAGAGTCATTTCAGCTTTTATGATAATCCATGTTTTACGCACACCCAAATCTAACCGTTACACCTCTCACATTGCAGATAAATTAGACAGAATATGTCTTGCCAACGATGTTTAGTTGTACCCTTCTTTTTAGATGTTTGAGGTCAATTTTTTTATTTTTCCACACTTATTTAGGGTTATATGGTACTAAAAAACACGTTGTGAAAAAAAAAAATCAAACTTCAAATTAAATACTGAAAAACATAATAAATCAGTCACACATGTAGGACTTGTGCAAGCAAGGTTTTACCACAAATCATTAACCATAAGCGCTCACACGTGCATGCCCAACTCTAAACAATACAAGTTAATGAAAAATGAAAGGAGAAGAATCCAAATATACTAGACTCAACTCTAAACCTTAAAACTGACTCGATTCTCTAATTCTCAGTCTTTGGTCTTTATATAATGATGATGATTTATCGAATTTTCTTGATAAGCTCATATCAAATCTTATATCCAAATCTTTTATAATATGATGCAAATTTTATATTATCTGAAAATCTTTAATTGAGTTTTCATTCGAATAGACCAAATCTTTGACTACTCCAAAATCAACTCGAAAATCTTCCAAATTATATCAAAATTATTTTGAAAAATCATAAATCACACTTGTACTCCAAAAAGATCAAAATCACATAAAAGATATAAAATTCATTTAAAAACATAAGGAAATTAAGATAAAAATGATACAAAACTAATCAATGTGGGTGGTAAAAAACAGAAACATAATTGACAAAGAATCACTTATCAATTATTTTGACAACAAATATTATTAACTATTAGAAAAAATGATGAATAATTGTGTGTTATTTCAAAAACATGATTTAATATTATTCTTTAAAGTCATTTTAAATATTTTTTATTAACTTTGCATTTATTATATCAATTTGTTTTTTTTTTTGAGAAAAATATATTTTATGAATATTTATAATATTTTCGGTTCAATTTTTTAATCTATTATTAAATCATTAGAATTGTATTTTGACCATTTTTTCCTTTTTATTTTTCATATTATTTAATATTTTAGGGTTGAGTATGTATGTTTAGGTATTTAATTGATGAAGCCAAATTTGCATAATCTTGTGCATATGAGGATGTTTTATAATATTTTTTTATATTTAATTTGATATTTGGATTTCGTTTTATATAAAAATTTTACTATTAACCTTTGCTTCATTGCCATTGAGCGTTAAGTATATACAAGACAAATCTAGATTAATATCAAGTACCTAAAAAAAAGTTTCAATCAAACATTATTGTCAAGATATATTTAATTTAACATATGTGTAAGGGCATGAAGTCTAAGTTTATAATCGAATGTATAAAAAACTTGAATTATCATGAGAATCAAAATGATTCAAGTAATAGGATTATTTCTATATTGCTACTAAATGAGTAATAATATAACAAATATTATTGAATAGCAATACTTTACAATAATATATTTGAAACTTGTACATATGGGTCAATTATTAAGTTTGTGGAACACATGCAAGGGTGAATTTTTTGGTGGAGTTTTTATACAAAATCATTATTTTTCATTGTTTTACATTCATCATTTTGTTTTTTTATTTATTTAAAAAAATCTAAAAATCAATTTCATATGTATATAATCTTTTTTTATTACTTCAATAATTTCCTTACAATTGAAGAATTACAATTATGTTCTTAATGTGTTTATTGGAGAGTGGTTTACTTTTGATTTTGTCAAAAAATAATCTCTTCATTATATTTTTATTTTCTTCATCATTTGCTTGTGTAGAGATGCTACGATTGATCAAACTGTAAGATTTAATCCTGAAATCAAGAGAATTTATCAGGGAACTAGATCAAAGAAATTGGCTTTTATAATAATGTTATAAAGAAGAAAATATGTTTCGACAAAGTAATTGTAGAAACAAAAATTCTAGAATACACTCTGAGCAAAGGAAACAAGTTTTTCGTCATGAAGAATTTAGTGTAAGTAGGTGCAAAGCTAAGAAACATAATAACTACACATCATACAATCATCGTTCAATTTATCGTAAACCCTCAACCCTGAACCTGGTGCAAGTACCTACAAAAAACAAGGGCACTTATAGAACATTTTTAGCAACATATCATTATTGTAGTAAAGAAAGAATTGATAGCAAATATCATGATTGCTGTAATGATATTGAATATTATCAAGATATAAACAACATTATTATTGACAATAAGGATGGATATTCTGATTATGAAAAAATATATGATATCAATAAATGAATTAGATATCAATTTTATTCATCATCAAGTTCAAAGTATGAAGATTGAAAATGATTATGAAGATGAAGAATTAGAGGAAAACTTTGTGAGCAATGAGAGTATCTTTATGCAATACACACTTATGTACTTGTGTAAGGAGATAATTGGATGAATAGACTTGACAATAAGCACAACTAAAATCAGCATTAGAGACAAACTCAACGGTCATCATTAACAAATATGACGAGTGAATTCATCGAAAAGCAAACCAAGTTCAGTGAAACTATACATATTCAATTCAATGAAGTAGATTCAACAATCCAATGAAGTGTATTTTTGATTGGGGTAACTTATAATTAAAAATCAAATGTTGGAAACTGAGTTGGATGATTTGGAAATTCAATGGACAATTGAGCTTCCATGCTACACACAAGAGAATCACATCAACTATAATGTTTTGCTTATTGTTTATTTTATATTCACATAATTGTTATTATGAAGATGATGTCTGTATATTTTTTTGGTTGTGTTTTATTTGCCTTTATAAAAATAACTAAATTTAAAAAATGACTTAAGTAAAAAGAGGAAGGTGTGCACATTGAATTCAAGTCTACTCTAACTATATTTATGTCTTATTATCTTAACAAACTTGAATAAATTTAGGATGATGGTAACATTTAATTTAAAGATACTAAGTTAGTGGTATATCAAAAGTTAGAAAGTGATTAATGGGTGGACTTTTTCGATTGAGATCAATTGGATAGGATAGAGTATTGACCTTATAAATCTTACAATATGATAAGAGTAAAATTAAGAGAATCTTGGAAACCTCAAAAACCTTAAACCAAAAATTAAAAAGAAGAAATTTAGGTAAACTTAAATACTTTTATTATAAATAGACTTTTAGAAATATTAGAATAAGAATTCAATTGAACACAATGTATTTGAAACTTTGAGACATTATATTTGATATATTAGAGTTAATAATTGAATTATCCTATTTATTACTTTTACATCAAGTGTTGCAGTTTGAGTTTTGTTAATTTCAATTTAGACTTAAAATCAATTGTTAAACTTGAATGTATGAACATTCATATACTAAAACTAGATGTATTCGACTCCAATTCACTTTAATCTTTTATTTGAATTAAATTTGATAAAAACTTGAGATTTAAAAATTTATTTGATATGAAAATTCAATTATTTTGCAATGATTTAGAATTCTTTGTTTATCATGTTCCAGCAACACAAGTTGCCAACTTTACACAATGGTTCAAAGTAAAAAAGTATTTTATACATGCATCCAAGAGCAGTCAACTTACATTATATTGAAGAAGTCACTCACAAATCATATGAGTAGGCAAAAGATAAGGAAAAGGTTTCAATAATGGCAATCTTAATTGATGAGGATCCAAAAGAACATTGTTGCATTTGAGCTCAAGAAGCTCCATTCACTATTGAGTTATAGAGTTTTTGGAAGAATAGAATATAAATAAGATTATTGTGAATTTATGTTTGAGGTGATTAGTAGACTTAAGAGTTTTTTTATGTCATAAACAAATGTGAGGATGCCATTTATTGCACCATATCCAATTTCAAAAGTTCACAATGGCGGATTAACTCCATTCTAAAAGAGATTGGAGTGATGATAATTATAATGAGTTTGAAATGAGCTTCGAAACAGGAAATAAAAAGGGGGAGCTAATTCTCACATAAAAAGAATTTGGTTGGAGAATATATATATTTTTTATTTTTACAAAAATTTCTTTTGTATGATAGAGAAACTCAAGAAAACTTTGATGAAAATTATATGCATTCAATCACTACATTGGAACTTTCCATTTAAGTTGTACAAAGAGCTAACAAAAACATGATATGATGAACACTTGTACAAGACAAAATGATAGCACGCAAATTTTCCTATTTTTATGATATGAAAATCATAAATTTTTAATTATGTTTAGTTGTTAATTTTATAGTTTTAAGTATTTTTATTTGATTAGGAAAAATGTGATTTTTGGTGTACTAGTGGGCTAAATCCTTTGATTTAGTTCACCACATGTTCTAACCCAATTTTTGAGTCTAGTAGCAACCCTAAAATCAAGGAAAAAATCTGGATTTCGTGCAAGTCACTAGGCTACAGGGGGCAATGAGTGCAGTGCCACGGCAGCAGTCTGAAAATCAGGGTTAGGAGCATTAGATTTGTCAGAGAATGTACTTGTCTTGGGCAGTGGAAAGCGAGAGAAAGAGGAGGAGGAGGACAAGCAAAATTTTCAAAACACACACGAGGGGGCTTTTCTCCCAACTCAAACACGAAGAATACTAAAGGAGAAGGAGAAAGAAAGACAATTTTTCTGGAGAAGAACCTCCAGGTTGAAGGAAGAAGATCAAAACCTAGTTCAACGCTACTGTTCCGACCTGTGAGCAATTGTAGACGGAAAACAAAACCCTTACTGCTTTACTTTAGTTTGTTTATGTTTTCAATTTCTTCAACCAACTTCTGCACGATGTTCTTAACATTTTCGTTGTTTTATGTTAATGTCATTACTTTTTACCTTCCAAATATGAGTAGCTAAAGCCCTAGATGTGCCTTAAGTTGAAACATGGTGGTGTGGGTCTAGGAGTCTTAATGAAATTCACCATTATTTCTTAGCTCTTGTTTCTATTAAGCCATGGGTAGACCTAAGGAGGGGAACAAATAGCTTCATAACTTAAATGCTTGATTTAGAGGTAGACCAACAAATTAAGACGGGAGCAAAAGGTGTTAGTCCGGGATAGAACTAGTAGAAACGGGTAGACCTAGTTCTATATGCTTTGCATGTAGGTAGACCTAATTGCAATGTTGGTGATGATATGAGGAACTAGTTTAGCCGAAAATATGATGAATGACCTAAGTAGACTTAGGTTATTTGAAGTTGTGAGTGTAGGAATATGATAGATTAAATTAAGGATTTTGGCATCATACCACCTACAGACCCTTAAGGCATCTTAGTATTACTCTGAATTAGAACCAATACTTGTTACCTTTAACGTTGAGAGCTGATATTGTTTACTGATCTTATTTACCGAACTTGTTTACCACTATTAGTGCGAGTTTAGACTAACACTTACCGTTACTTTGAATTCTATATCTATTGAAATACATGACAAGCACAAGCTCTTTGTGATTAACCCCGACATCTACTATATAAGTTTTCTAAATTTGTATTTTATGAGGATTAGGGACTATAAATTTATTTGATACGGAGATTTGTTTTAATTGCAATGATATTGCTAAAATTTCTGTTTATCACAAAACATATGAAATGTATTGATTTTTAGTTTTTAATTCAAACTATCTTTTATTGCAGCAAAGTTCAAATTTAGATGAGATAAAATTTATGAAATTAAAAAATTCTTTCAAAATAAATTTACAAGTAATTTAAAATACAGAAACTTGGTGGGAAATTAAAAAGATTTGTTTTCATTTTTTATGCATTCCCATAACAGTCATCTTGATTCACTATCAAGATATAATTTGTTTGTCATTATCTAAAAAAAACAAGTTTGTTTGTTTCTTTATTTGGTTTACGCAATAAAATTGATTTTAGTAAGATAATTATTTTATATTTTACAAATAGTTAATGCTATCAATTTAATTTATTGAGATATGGTTTTGTAGAAATAAAATTTAAAATTTTCGTAGAGATTTGATTGACAAGCACTACCATTCTTATGCAATGCTGGATTCTATATCAACGAGTTGAGAATGCATGATTGGTGAATGCACATGTAGTACAGCATATGTGAAGTGTCTAAATGGAAGATAATTTCACTTTTCGGGATATGATTGATTTAGATTATATTTTTTAAAACTTCAAAAATAAGTTATTATTAAAGTATGGGGAACTAGCACCATTTTGTATCATTTTTTCACATGAAGTGTGCTTATATTTCACTCACTTATCGCAAACTACTCTTTTATATTTTGTTATACTTTTAACATTTGCTTAAGATACTTCAATCTTACAAGTTCACACTTATAAGAAGACCCAAGTTGCATGAAAAATAAAGATTTGATCCAAAATTTTAAGCCCGCACAAAGATTTGAATAAAATCTTACAAATTTTGAGAGATAAATATTTGATACCAACTCATCAATCAAATCTAGCAAGAGATTTAAATCTTTTCTATATAAAAACCTCTTCCTTTCAATTATTAAAGATATTTTTTTATCAGTCTTTTTTTTTTCACTTTTCATATTTTTTGTATTTTTTTAAAATATTTTTATTGTCAAAGATATGCGCTTGAGTATTTCTAACTAACAATATATAATGAAGTCATGCTTACGAAAGTTTATTCATATATTATGTTTTACTATATTTTTTGAGGTTTTGATTTTGTTTATGTTATCACATGTCCTTGATTAACAATGAATTCTAAAGACATATGAAAAAATCCAAAATATTCATATTTCAAGCACAAAAGGAAAAACACTAAATCAAATATTATTGACAAAGCACAATTGACCTAAGCATGTCTTTGGGCATGTAAACTGTATAAATTAAAATCATATATGAGGAAAAAAACATGAGTTATCATGGAAAATGAAATAATTCTAGCAGCAAAATTTAAAATATCTCTGAAAATAATGCAAACAATTTTGAGCTTCCACACGAATGTACCGTTGGTCCAAAGATAATATTTTATATTATTTTACACCATTTTTATTTATTTATTGATTTATTTACTTTAGCTTGTCTTGCAAACATCGGAAATAAATTTATTGTAAGTTAAATTTTTATTTATTACTTACAATGTTGTGTACTTAAAGAATTATTATAAAAAATAGCAATCCTACAAGTTTTAGATGTGTTGTAGTTGGGAAAAATAATGAGTTTTTGAAAATGAAAAGTAGTGATTCTGATTGTCTTACAATATGGCACATCAATCCATTATAAAAATGGTGGTGGCAACTGGGGGATAAGCACTTTCCGTGAAGTTGCCGCCAAGCCCGCAGCAGGGCTAATTATAAATCTAGATACATGGCTGAGGCTGACATGATTGGGCTGGGAGGATCAGGTTGAAAAGTCAGCCATCATAAATTTATTGTAAGTTTGCACACAACTCATCCAGAAGGCCAGTTCCAGTTCTCTTCTCACCGTGCTTGTGCTTTCGTTTTGTTTTTTGTTTTTTGTTTTGTTTTCAGAGCCGGCAACCCCACCTCTTTGGTATGACACAATAGAGCAGCAATCACCACCCCGGTCCCGGCCCTTGATTACCAACGAACCCTAAAGATATATGAAAAAATCCAAAACACTGAATCAAATATCATTGACAGAACATAATTGACCTAAACATGTTTGTGAGCATCTAGGTTGCCTAAATTAAATGAAGTACGGTATTATAACATTTTTCGAGGAGCAATAATTTAAAATATCTGTAAAAATTGTACAAACAGCTTTGAGGTTCTATATTAATGTATTCTTGATCCAAAGATATTATTTTATATTATTTTACACCTATTTTTATTTTATTTTTTATTTACTTTTACTGTCTTAAAAAAATCTGACATGAATTTGCTATAAGACAACTTTTATTTATTAATTATAAGTTTTGTGTATTTACAGAATTATCATAAAAAATAACAATTCTACAAGTTGCTTTTTAGAGGAGTAACAATGGTACAAAATTAAAATTGGTGATTTTTGTGTGTTTTAAGTTTTAGATGTGTTGTAGTCGGGAAAATATATTTTCACAAATAATCACTTTTTGAACATGAAAACATTATGTTTGGGAGTTGGGAGGAGCAAGGATAAGTCACATCAATCCATTATAAAAATGGTGATGGAGCCTGGAGGGATGAAGCCTCCTACATGGGTGTTTCCATGAAGCTGCCGCGGAGGGCACACCAACACCATTATTCTAAACATGTCGTCCGCTCAGCTCAGCTCAGCTCAGTTCTCCGGTGACATGGAGAAGGGCATCAGCCATCAGCTAATACTTTACTACTGGAAAGGATGACTTTGAAAACTCAGCCGGCATATATTTATCTTCCAACAAAGTTTGCACAACTAATTCACAAGGCAACAAAAAGCGACTTAGCAAGCATTTCCTTGGTGTGAACAAACAAAAAATAGGAAACAAGTCGTGCGTCATTGATGTTCCAATAATGCCCTTTTGGTGTCACTACTCCACACATTTTCGCAAGACCAGTAACTATTGCAGGTGTGTGGGGTGCAGAATGCAGATTGGCATCTCATACATTGTTCCTGCCCTCAGCCACCCCCACCTCTTTCCTTCCCGTTTTGTAGTCACCAGCGGGCACCCCATCTCCTTTTCTTCGTCTTCTTCTTTTTTTCCTTCAATAGCAAGAGCCGCAACCCACCTCTTTGGTATGAAGAATGCCACACGATAGAGCAACAATCAGCACCTCGGCCCTCATCATCAGCCTCCCAGCGGCGAAGCCTCGGCCTTAGGTCTTAAATTCGCATTCTCTTCCAAGTTCTTAGGGCGACGCCGCCTGCTCTGCTTGTACCCAAAGTAACTAACCACACCAAATCAGCTGTGGCTATGAGTTGGAGGAGGCTCCTAGGAGCTTTGATCCTTTTTTGCGGGAGTGTTGCTCTCGGGAGTTTCAGTAGTGAAATGGATCAAGCCAGCTTCTGGTTCATTCTAGTGAAGGCTGCCCCCTATGCCTGTATGTTTACGCCCTCTCCATCAAACCGGTTCTTGAGCCGCCGTCACAAACGACGTTGCCGGTTGCGGGGTTCCAAGGAAGGGTGGTTCCATGCCAAATGGAAGATAGCTAAAGGGTGGCTTTCTAACAGAGTTGTCCAGATAATATATGGGCTCATCTATTTGTATTTCTCAATCTGGATGATCGCCCTTCATGTCCCAAGAGCCACTCATACCAGGAACCTGAAATCATGTCTCATCACATTCCATTCACTGACAGCCGCTGATTCGGTTACGCTTGTTGTGTCCATCGCCGTCTCTTCTATGCTCCCCGACACCAGTTCATCGAAAGTGAAAATTAAAGCGAATCATTATCGCGGATCATCAAAAAGGCAGATCAAAGGTATCTTGGCCACCGATGATGCTGTGCATCGCAGGGTGAGAAAAGATTCAGCAAATCTGAAGATCCTGCCAGACAGGCGCCCTCAGCCTGCAAATGAAGTTAGTTTTGAGCTAGAAGCTGTTGTTGTGGAAGCATGAACAATAGAGGCCTTTTCAATCTGCTAATCTTCTGCATACATCCTTATTTTCTAGCCCAGAGCTTCTGTATTCAACAAAAAAAAAAAAAACGATGTTTACCTTGACCAAGGGTTTTCACCCCCCGGATGCAATTATTTGATGCTGTGAAGAAAAAAATGTTGGATCAGAACTCTTACAAACACCACACCAAATGAAGAAGAATAAAGGTTTGAGTCATGTGTAAATCACATTATACATCTTATAACATTCAACGAGCTCATCTCAATCGATGATATTAGAATCAACAGAAATGAGATATTATATAACACATGTATATACAAAGTGTCATGAATCAAAAACTTTCAATTTTTCCAAAGTATTGAAGTTTCAGAGATTTCCTAAAAGTCTCATTCATAATACTAACACGCTTCAATTCATGATATGTGATTCGCATTCCAACGAAACTACTAGAAATTGTAACAAAAAGATGGTAAAAAACATTGTGATGTGTTCTTGACCGGGATCTGATATTTCAACAAGCTTCCAACAATGTCAATAGTTTGATAAACCAGAAGAAGAAGAAGGCAAGGAATGAGAGAGAAGATTTTAGAGAAGCTCATCGCCATGGTCTGCAGAAACCTGCGTTCCCCAGCACATCCACCTTCCTGCTTGCCAACACAAGATTCATCTCATCATGTGTGGCACTGCACTGCCGGGGTGGCCTTTCTTAACCCAAGGAACGTCGTCGACTCAGGTCAACGCCACTCAATAAATAATTTCCAGTCAGGGACATCAATAAAAGGGACAGATATGAGTTGGCTGTAAATATTTTTTTTATTTAATATGAATATTATTACAACATTTTTTAAATTGAATCACAATTTAATTTAATTTAATTTAATTTAATAATTTAAATCATATATATATACGTTTTGATCAAAAAAATAAAGAATAAGGTGCATTTTATATTAATTTCCTTATATGTGTTTATTTAATATATCTAAATTCATTTATTATTGTATTTCAAATTTAAATTCATACATTATATCTAATTTAAATTATGTAACTAAATTATACAAAAAAAAAGAAAGCCTTAGAAAATTTAATTAGAATTTAGAAATGAAAAAAAGGGGTATATATGCACAGGAACAAGAACAAAGGAATGAACATGATCCTCCTCCTTTTGGTTATGTAGAGGAAGAGCTGCCGTTTTCAGACAGCAGCTTTTCTTTCAAATCCTTGAGAGCTTCAACCACTTCTGAGTCAAGATTGTGCTTCAACAATCTCCCCTGCATCGAGCTCGACCTATCGAATCGGAAAAACAAATGGCAGTGAGATGGAGCTACAAGGCAGTCTTGATGGTGGTATGTATGTATACCTGTGCTCCCGCATCATCTGCTCCACTTCCTTTTGCGAGGCTTTGATCTGTGGGATTTGTCAACTCTGGTTTCAGGAAACGCAGCAAAAGGTATATGCATCACAGGCACCTGTTAATGGCTGGCTGTTACCTCGGAGACCAATGCCCTTGAGCTCCAGACGAAGGCTCCCTGCATCAGCAAAGACAAACAAGCACAACGTGAAACCTCAGAGGTGAGATCACCTGGAGAGTAAATACATCTTGGTAAGTCTAGTGAAGGTGGAGGGAAGCGTACTGCTCCATGAGCTGCATGTTGCTGCTTATGATCTGATGTTACCACCCAAACCTTTGGACAGCCGTCGTCCCTCAGTGCTACCACCTGCAAGCCCCAATAATCCTTACTTCGTTGCAAGATGAGACGCAGATTTCAGACAAATTTCTAACCTCCTTTTCAATCCACGAGTCAGCACAAGATTCCCCTGTGAATACTATATCAATTCTGAAAGAACATAAAAATATAAGTAGACCATGATGCACCAAAGCAAGTTAAGGAAATCAGTCGCAACCGTGACGGAGTCAAACCATAAGCACAGAAATGATTCTAATGAAATCAACTTTAATGGAAGTTGTCGGAGGGTAAATTTACCCAGCAAAGTTTTCCTTATGTGTTGGTTGACCAGACATCATGGCATCAAACACGACGACTACTTTAACTTCTGCAAATGGGAAACTATGAACACAGATATTTCATGAATGGCCTTCCCCAAGATAACCAGTATAATTGCAGATATGGAATTCCTGAAATTATGATCATGAATGAAAGATAAGCTGCAGACCTCTTAATGAGCTAAATGTTATAAGTTCATCGATAAGCTTCTGGCGAGCAATGTCAAGTCTACCACTCATGAAGTGTTTCTTCAACTTCGCCCAATAGCCACACACATTGTAACCATCAACAAGTAAAACAGGACTCACAGTCTCCAAACCTTGGCTTGTACTAACAAACAAATCGATCATGCATATATCATTTGAGATTTTCCAGAGAAAGAAGAAAACCATATACCAGGAAAATCATGTACGCCAAGAAAAATGCATTACTAGTATAGAGTCAGTGTAGGATCACGATACAGCTCAGTATCATCCGGCATCTCATCCTTCTCTGCCCTCTTCCTGCGGTAACTAGTGCTAGGTCTTGGAGTGCTACATTTTCTTTTCTGGAACTCCTATACAGTTCATGAACTTAATGAGGTTAATAATGTGTAAGAAGGATTGCCAAGACTCAAAAGCGTATAACTTTAAGTGAAAGTTAACCTTCCATAATCTAAGGAACTGCAAATTTTGCTTCACATTCGATGTAATTCGTGGAGGTGATGGCTCTGCACCCTATGAGAAAAAAACAACCTTCGAGGTTAAAGGGAAAACTGGCTTCAAACAAATTTCACAGATGAAATGGATCAAATTTACATGAATCAGATGGAAAATCAGTTAAATAGAGCAAAGCAAGCCTTCACACCACTCAACACCACAATATCACTGTTCAAGTACCAAATCAGCGCCACACAAAAGATGGGGAAAGGCAAAGAAAGCATTTTTTCACCTGATTCGAATGCGGGTGGGACGATTTATCCTTCTTCGCCACAATCTTAGAGTAGCAATTTCTGCTACAGCACCGCAACGCGAGCGATGACGACAACGGCGTTGTAACGAGTTTCATGGGTTCTCCGCTACATTATCCTTCTTGGTCACTCAGCAATCAAATTCATCTTCTTCTTATTTCAGCTTCATGAATAAATTGAAGGTGATGATAATCACAATATCTGCGTTCCCATTCACAAACGCGATGCAATGCAATTGCGGCGTCCACAAAAGAGGATAAAAAAGAAACTGCGACGTATCCGACGGCTGGGTTCGAGCGTGTGGCATCCGACGCTTCCACGTATCTGACACGTGGCTGCTCCTCCTGCTGGTTCACTTCTCCTTGAAAAAGAAAACGAAGGGTTGCATTCACTTGAAAAGAAGTTCGAAGAGCGTTGAAAGACAACAAGTGAAAAAAAAATGCATCTTTAGCTTACACTATCAAATATCGATGAAAATCCAATTCACGTATACTATTACATTGTCAAGCTTCTTTATCTTTTAGCTTTGGATGTATAACACAAAAGAGGATAAATTCTGTAACACATGCTAGAATGATTGGTGCACAACTGGCCAACTAGTCATTACACTTGGATCTAGCTGTTGGACTTAGTGCGATAGTAAAATCTGAAGTCTGAACTTGTGAGTTCTAGTGGAATACCAAGAACGCTACTGATGATCTTCACACTTTGGCTCCTAGCAGCTTCCTTCTGTTGGGGTGAACCTCCTCCCTTTTGGAGTTTTTGCTGATACATAAGAAGTTTTTTTTGTGGAGGAAAATGTTCCACAGTGGTCTATGTTTTTATCTGGTTTTTCGAGCATGAAAGTCTGTGCGAAAAAATTGTGAAGATGTAGAGAAAGGCAAGCTCTGCTTTTCCAGTCACGCACAAAACTCAGCCTCGAAGATAAAGCTGAGAGGGAAGCACACAATGAAGTGCTGGCTAAGCTCGCTCTGATATGTTTTCCCTTGTCATCCACATTGAGATAAACAAGGGAAAAGAAGCAGCAATACACCCAAAGTCTTTCACTTTTTTGGTTAATACCTCATTTTGGTTATCCAATGAATCGTTACACAGGAAATGTTGAGGAAGACGTGCACATCAGGAACTACAAACTAGTGACCTCAACGTTCTCTTTTTGGGTGAGTTTGATGAATTTGCTTCCATTTTCCATTAAACACTGTTCTTGTTCTTATCACCAATTCTTTGCATTCCTTATTTGAAGAAGTTGGCTGTTTGGTAAAGCTTTTGCGTTTGCCAAATACCCATAAATGGTTAATCTCCAAATTGCAATACTATTCTGTCTTTAGTTTTTGATTAGTACTCATTTGTGGTTACCAGAAACTCACTGTTTATTTTGACTAAATGTATACCTGATGCCTTTTGTTGCTGTGCTGTTTTTTAAAATTTGAATGTCGGCTACTTTTATGTTTGTCTTTATCATTTTTGTGTTTTCTATTTGGTTTCGATACAGCCTCATAGTATTCGGCTCCACTAAGTGTCTTTTTCCATTTGGAGAACAGCATCTGAGTGATACATTTTCAATGCATGAACTAATGTAAGATCCTCATCTACAAATGTTGTAGATAAGAGCTTATTGCTTTGTGTGTTGCTTCAAGCATGAAATTTCTTTGCCTATGGATGATGCTTTATCTATCTCTTGGAATGTCTTCATCTTCAGATGTGAAGATTGCATCAGTTTTCAACGTAGACACCATCTATGGGAGAGTTGCAAAGGTTGCAATGAGTGCAGCAGTCGACGATGTGAACTCTGATCTCAAGTTTTTGGAAGGAAGAAAACTACTTCTCACTATAGATGACTCGAACTTTAGTAGCTTGCTTGGAATCATCAGAGGTACAAAAATGTTTCTCTTTCTTGTTGCTCTTGTCTGATTAGTATTTGCTTTGTCCATGCTATCTTCATAGAGCTACTGCTATACAGGAACTTGAATAGAATGATCTTCAGAAGTTATGCTTGTTTGATCTTTTTTTTTTCCCATAGGACTGCAGTCTATGGAGGCTGAGACAGTAGCATTTTTAGGACCCCAAGTCTCTGAACTGGCGCATTTTATGTCTCAACTCTCAAATGAACTCCAAGTCCCTATCCTGTCATCTACATCATTGAGTCCGAGCCTTGTTGCTGCACAGTATCCGTATCTCATTCAGACAGCTCCTAGCATCCTCCACCAAATGACAGCCATTGCTGATGTGGTTAGTTACTTTGGCTACAAGCACGTGGCGATTGTTTCTTCAGATGATAAAGAAAGCCGTGAAAGCATAGCAGCCCTTGGAGCCGAGTTGGCCAAGAGACAATGTCGAATCTCCCTGAAGGCATTCTTGCCTCCTGAACCCATCATCAATCAGGAAGCTATTTGGAAGGAGCTGGTTCAGGTTTCACTGGGAGAATCACGTGTGATCATTGTCAATGCATTTCCTGAAGTTGGTCTTCATATTTTTGATGCTGCAGTCAGACTTGGGATGATGGATAAGACCTACGTGTGGATCGCAACCAGTTGGTTATCGACATTATTGGAATCATACCATGGAGTTGGTGCCACGTCCTTACAGGGGGTTATCACTCTAAGACCTCATACTTGGGATTCTGAGAGAAAAACAGCCTTCTTATCTCGGTGGAATGAGCTCCCTAACAGCTCTGTGGGCTTGAATACATATGGATTGTACGCTTATGATGCTGTTTGGACGATTGCTTATGCTGCAAAGAAGCTGATGGAAGATGCAGGAGGTCTTTCATTCTCCAAAATGTCAGGTCTGAATGGATTCAATGGAGGAACACTCAGCCTTGGCTCCTTGTACAGATTCAACGAAGGGAAGGAGCTTCTGCAAAACATTCTGCACTCCAACACAACTGGTTTAACGGGGCAAATCGCATTCGACTCCCAACAATCAGTAGCCTATCCATCTTTTGAGATCTTGAACGTTATTGGAAAAGGGTATAAGAAGATCGGTTACTGGTGCAGTGATGGAGGCCTTTCTTCTCATCCTCCAAAGAGTTTTTCTGCCAAACCATCCAACTTTTCAGGATACAACCAGGAATTAAGACCGGTGATGTGGCCTGGGAAAACCACTACCAAGCCTCTAGGATGGGCGTTTCCCCACAATACTCGAAAGCTTAGGATCGGAGTACCATACAGAATTAGTTACACAGACTTTGTCTTTGAGAATAAAGAGACACACAGTGCTGAAGGATATTGCATAGATGTATTTCTTGCTGCCATAGATCTGTTACCTTATCCGGTCTCTTATGAGTTCATTTTTTTCGGAGACAGACAACGAAATCCCAACTATTCTGAGCTTGTGAGCTTAATCATATCCGATGTGAGCATAACATTCTCCTTGGCTCGATGCATCTACTTTCTTCATCTCAGTTACATCTTGCTCCTTGGCTGCTTCACAGGTCTTTGATGCAGTCGTTGGGATGTTACAATAGTTGAGGATCGTTCCAGGATTGTGGACTTCACGCAGCCGTATATAAAGTCCGGTCTAGTTGTTGTTGTACCTCTGAAGAAAGCAAGATCCAGCCCTCTAACTTTCCTAAGTCCATTCACACCTTCAATGTGGGTGGTCACTGTGGTATCTTTCGTTGCCATCGGAACCATCATCTGGGTGGTCGAACATCGGAACAATGATGAATTTCGTGGTTCTCCTCATAGACAGATGAAAACAATATGCTGGTCAGCCACTAGCTTCTGCACATTACTTAATGCATCTTCGGCATGGGGAGCCAAGAAGGCCAGACAATGCATCAGAAATGATGGTGTCTGTTTATTCTTGCAGGTTTGGCTTCTCAACCATGTTCTTCTCTCAGAGTAAGTGGCCCCAAGAACACACACCTCGCTTCGTGCATTGATTCATAGGAGAGACGTGACACGAATCTCGTTTCAGGAGAGAACACCATCACCATTCTGGGGCGTGTGATTATGTGGATATGGCTCTTCTCAGTGCTGGTGATCAACACGAGCTACACCGCAAGCTTGTCTTCGATGATCACAGTGGACCATCTAGTCTCATCCATCAATGGAATACAGCCCTTGATTGAAGGCGAAGAACCCATAGGCTTCCAAGTTGGATCCTTTGTGGAAGACTACCTGATCCACGAGCTTGGCATTGCAAAATCCAGGCTGATTCCTCTTGGCTCACAGCAAGAATACTCACAAGCTCTAGAGACGCATAGAGTGGCAGCCATCATCGACGAGGCTCCATATGTCGACTTGTTTCTCTCAACGAACTGCATGTTCGAGGTGTTGGGACGCCTCCTCAATCCAAGCGGATGGGGATTTGTGAGCAACCGCCAATCTCCACAGCATCTATTTCAGAGGGGGATGATCCACTAACAGCTTATGTTGTGTCGTTGGCAGGCATTCAAAAAGGAGTCCCAGCTGGGGAACGACATGTCAATGGCTATTCTGCAGCTCTCAGAGGATGGAGAGCTGGAGAAGATACATGAGAGATGGGTGAGAGCAAGTGAATGCGATCCTCAGAGGAGCTCATCAGCGGAGTCAATACGACTGGGACCGAACAGCTTTTGGGTTCCCATTCTGATAGTTGTCATTGCATGCTCTCTTGCACTGCTCATCCACTTCTGCAACAAGTTGAAGTTTAGATGACGTTTCCAGCAACTTTGGTACATTTCATTCTCACCGATCCCATCCAATGTAAATTCCTGTTGTATCATTCAATTAATATATTGATGGAGTAAGTAAGTTTATTCAATAATTAATTGGTTTTGGAAGACAAAAATCAACTTCCTAATTTTACTTAACATTAGGAATGTGATTAGATCTCATCCATTTTGTAATTTTACAAATTCGATTATATTTTATCATATTGTCATACTCTATAAAGGGAGTTTTGATTTTCATTATGAACTACAAAACTCTGAGGATAATTAATTAATCGAGTGATAAAAAATACTTTTAGAACATTAAATTATCAATCATTTGATTCTTTGCTTTTGTGTGTTATTATTCTTTTTCAACCAACACTTTCTTAAGGGAAACAATCAAAAAGCAACTTTCAATAATATCTCGAGTTTGACAATTCATACATTGATTCTACTATCTAGGATTTTTTATCAATTGTATTTTTGAAAAAATTACAATATAAATAAATAAATTTCAATGTAAAAATAATTATATATAAATTCGAATCATTAAAAATTATATCAACTTATATTAAACTTTTTGTACAATACTAATAATAATTTAATTATATAATTTTTAATAATATGTATACAAAATGATTGCATTAATTTTATTCAAATGATATAATTAGTCTCTAAAATATTATTGATCATCATTACTATTTCAAACTTGAAAAAAATCCTCATTTTTTTAAAATCAGCTATAATCCGTTCCTATAAAATTAGTTCCCATTCTTCCGATAAATAGTTTGGCAAAAGATAATCCCTACTATGATAATCAATTTTGCGTTATCCCAAATATAATTTTTTATTGTCCTTTAAAATTCTTTTTAATTGCTTTATGTTTCATTTTGTCATTAGTTTTTATTAATTTGGCATTCTTTAAGTAATTTAATCTTTTTAAAGAGAAAAATATATTTTATGAATCTTTATAATGTTTTTAATTTAATTTAAAAAAATTTAAGACCCAATGATTTATTTGTTTAAAATGCATGACTTTGGATTTTTAAAAAACTCAAGTTGCATAAAGAATGAAAATTTGATAAAAAATCTTAAGTTCACATGAAAATTTCAATAAAATCTTAAAAGATTTAGATAAAATATTTTATCTAATTCCGTAAATCAAGTCTGGTAAAAGATTTAAATCTTTTTTCATATAAAAACTCTTCTGGTTTAACAACTATAATCGTCTTTTAACCATATTTTTAAATTTTCATACTTTTAAATTTTTCACATTTAAAATCAATTATATGCATTTAAATACTTGCCAACTAAGGATGTATGATGCAATCGTACTTGTGCAAATTCATGTGTATTGCTGTATTATTGTATTTCTTGATGTTTATTTGAAGCTTTGATTTTGTTTTATGTAATATTATTGATTACTATAAAAAAATATGTGGGAGAATCCAAAATTGAAATTTTGATTTTGTTAATGTACATTTGATTTAATTGGTATACAAAGATATGAATTGTAGCTTATAGTATTTAGAATTGAATTTGGAAAAAAAATTATTTTCATAACAGTTGAAATAATTGTGATAATATGTTTCATTTCTTATTATATAATTATACTAAATAAGGAACGATATTATAATGATTAATAAATAGCACTATTTTAAAGTGATGTACTAAAACTTACATAAGTAAATCAATATTTAAGGTTTATATACATAGGCAGTAACAAACTTTTGCATTGGTACAAAATTGATCTAAAATCATTATTTTCTATTGATTAATACTCATCTTTTTGTTTTATTATTATTTATTTACATGTACATTTTTTAGAAAATCTAAAATAATCGATTTTATATGAATTAAGTATTTTTTTATTACCTTAATAGTTCATGTACACTTGTAAAATTGCCATCATATTATTTTACAAAATGGAAAAACTAGTTTGAATAATCATACCCTACTTTGTACCTCAAATACCACCATTGGCTAATGTGTGTCACTAGTGACCACCCTCCCCCATCATGTCATTGCTACCCATGTGCCTATTGTGAGGTCGCCATTGTAAACCTTCCAAAGATAAAAACCTAATGCAATAGACCATGTGGGAAAATAAGATAAGAACAAACATAGGGCATGACATCTTAAATATCAATTTCTAGGATTTTTGTAGGCTTAGTGGCCTAATAGATAAAATAACAAAAAGTCTTCTTTCTCACCATAACTGACAACATATTTTTTTCTTTTTTTCCTTGATGTATAAGTGTGCTCACTAGTTTTCCTCGTACAAATCTTCTCTAAGACTTCCCCCCAGATTCAAGTGTGGTGAGTCTTTGACATTGTGATGTCTCAACTATCTGGTGTTTCCTTCTTAATAGCATACAAATTTTCATGTTTTAAGATATGAAAAATCATAAATTTTTAATTATATTTAAGTGTTAATTTATAGTTTTAAGTATTTTTATTTGATTAGAAAAAAAATATGATTTTTGGTGACCCACCCCATGTCTAACCCGATTTTGGAGTCTAGCAACAACCCGAAAGTCAAGAAAAAAATCTGGATTTCGTGCATGCCATGGTGGTAGTCTACAAGTTAGGACCAGGAGCAGCAGATTTGTTAGAGAATGTAATTGACTTGGACAGTGAGAGGTAAGAGAATGAGGAGGAGGAGAGAGAGTCGCAAAAAGGAGGGATTCAACCCAGAATTTTCAGAACACACACGGGGGGGATTTTTCCCTCCAACATTCAGCAACCTCCAACGGGGGACGAGGGGGTTTCTCCCCCAACCTCCAACTCCAATACGAAGAACAAAAACCAGGGGGAAGAAGAAGGACTTCACCCTCAAGAACAGCATCAGAATCCAGTCCAGCGCTACTGTTCCGGCCAAGAAACAATAGCAGATGGAAAACTGAACTCTTATTGCTTTATTTTAGTTTGTTGATGTTTTCAGTTTCTACAAGCAACTCTTTCACAATGTTCTTGACATTTTCGTTGTTTTATGTTAATGCCATCATGCTTAACTTCTAAAGTATGAGTAGCTAGAATCCTAGGGATGTCTTAAGATGAAGCATGGTGGTGTAGGTCTAGGATTCTTAATAAAATTCATCATTGTTTCTTAGTTCTTATTTCTATCATTCCATGGGTAGACCTAAGAAGGGGAACAAGTAACTTCACGATTAAAAAGCTTGGTTTAGAGGTAGATCAACAAATCAAGACGGGCGCAATAGGTGTTAGTTCGGGGTAGAACCAGTAGAACCGGGTAGACCTAGTTCTATACACTTTGCATGCGGGTAGACCTAATTGCAATGTTGGTGATGATATTGGAAACTAGCTTAGCCAAAAATATTACAAATGACCTGGTTAGACTTAGGTTATTTGAAGTTGTGAGTGTAGGGACAAGGTAATTTAAGTTAGACATTTTAGCACCACACCACCTGCAGACCCTTAAGGCATCTTCGTATTATTCCGAGTTAGAACTAGTACTTGTTACGTTTCGCATTTAAACTTGATCTTGTTTACCGAACTTGTTTACTACTGTTGCTCCGAGCTTAGACTAAGACTTACTGTTGTCCCGAATTATGCATCTATTAAAACACTTAGCAAGCACAAGCTCTTCGTGATCGACCCCGATATCTACTATACAAGTTTTCTAAATTTGTATTTTGTGTAGATTAGGGATGATAAATTTATTTGATACAGATTTCTTTTTATTGCAACGATATTAGGAATTTTTGTTTATCACTTCTAAAATACTAAAATTGAAGTTTGTCACTTTAGTGAGTGGGTTTGCTAATTGAAACCTTGATTCCACATACTTCACATTAATTTGTCCTATTTTTACAAATTCTCTCAAAGCATGATACCTTACTTGAATATGCTTGGCCTTTCCAAAATGAGTAGGATCCTTTGCAATAGAAATTGTACCATTGTTTCCAATTAGTAGATCTATAGGACATACATGACTGAAATCCAAATCTTTAAGAATCTGTCTTAACCATATGCAAAAATTTGCAGCTTGAGATGTAGAGATGTATTTTGCTTCTACAGTAGATTGCACTACTATTGTTTAATTTTTTTGTGAACCAAGTAACATAACACTCATTTATCCAAACATGCTTTTACAATCTTCTTCCATTGCACAATTAGTCTGAATAGCACTTGATGGTAACTTCTTTGATCCTGTATGCATAGGGATAGAATAGATCAACATCCAAAGTATTTAAAATAATTAAGTGATCTTTTTGCAACAATCATGTGTGAGATCTATGATTGCTTCATATACCAGCCTAGCATGTTTATTGTGTAGTTTAAGTTAGGTCTGGTATGTGACAAATAAATCAATTTTTCCATAATACTTCTGTATAATTGTGAGGAATCTCATTACCAACAAGGATTCTATATGCTATGCAAGGAGATCAACTCGTAGGAACTAGAAATGTCAAGGTGGGAGTGAAGTTAAGTAATATTTGTTCAGTTGTTAGTTTCTATTTTAGTTTATATCCTTTTGGGTGGTAGCTTTTGGCTTGAGTGAGGCCCAAATTTTGTATGAGATGAGTATATGTAGAACATCCAATATGTACGTGGACACCTTTGGAATCAATTGGTCTTGTTTATATCTACATGATAGATAATAGGAAGAAGGCTACGTTCAGGCCCCTAATCAAATCTATTGTGGATTTCAAGCAAAGTGTTCAATCGCTATCCCAGCGCATGGACCACATGGATCCATTTGATCCCTCAAGGCTAATGGGAGAGCAACCTCAAGCTAGTTCTTTCGTAGACCTGCGTTTTATGGAAACTTACTCATGTGACAACCTTCCATCTCCTCTCAAAAATTAATTAAACCGGCACACTCGGATGTGCCTAAACTTGATGGAACATCAGACCTGGTACACTGGGTCAACACAATGGATTACTTCTTTGCTTGTCATCTCATCAATATTGTGGAGGAGAAGCTTCAAATTGTGGCCACTAGCTTGGAGGGAGTAGTTCAATCATGATTCATGAAATTTTCACGTGGCCATCGGGATCTATATTGATAGTTGGTTAAGGGAGACTATTGTGATCCATTCTCCAATAATGTTGTCAATTCAGCTATAGCAGAACTGTTGGAGTTGCACATGGATAAGGACTTGTGAGCTTATAATGAAAGTTTTCTGAATCTTACCCTAAGAGTGATCATCTTGGATTCTAAGTTGGAAACTTCTCTTAAAGGTTTACTTGATTCCTTAAGAGGCCCTGTTCTATTGACTAAACTGACTATTGTCAAGATGATGATGAGGAAGGCTTGCATTTTCTCTAAGAATACTGCTTTGTTGCAGCCTTAGAAGGACTGTTTTCCTCCTCTTAGTCATAATGTTGAATATGTAGCACTTGACTATAGTTGACTCTCCACACCTGAATGATAGTGATAGTGATAGTGATTCTGAATGCTCCACTTGTGCGGATAATTCGGAATTGCCATTGTTAGTGGCTACGGGAACATCCTCTAACTCTATAATGAAAATCTGAGTTACGATGCATGGAACATCCTTGATCTTGTTGGTTGATACCGGTAGCTCTCATACATTCTTGCATGCCTACCTCACTTACTAGCTTCATTTGTAAGTCATTCCAGTTAAAGGGGTTCATGTTACTGTCACCAATCGTGAGGGTACAAGCTGTGTTGGCCTTCTGCTCAATGTCCTTTGGAGATCAAAGGACAGTGTTTCTCAATGGATATTTACCTGTTGAATGAATTAGGTTATGAGGGGTTCTGGGTACGAATTTATTGCAATCCTTGGGGACGATCAAGTTCAATTTTGGTAAGAGATGGGTTAACTTTGATGTGGGCAATCGCACTTTTGTGGTTCATGAGTAATACAACTCTCATAAGTTGTTATAGTTATAGCACACTAACCTTGTGCTCAAACTTAATATTACTCTCACTCTTTCACAACTAGCTAATGTTTTCTGTCATATTTTCCAAGCACCAACTAGCCTATCGCCCATTGATAGTTGTGATCATGCGATCTATTTACTTTAAGGATCATCGACAGTGTTGAGGCGACCATACGAGTATCCTCACACATAGAAAATGGAGATTGAAAATCAATGTTTTGAATTATTATCATTAGGATGGATATGTGAAAGTTCTTCACAATTTGCTGCCCCTATCTTACTGATCCCGAAACATGATGGGGGCTGGCATTTGTGTATTGATTATAGAGGTTTGAATGCCACTACTATGAAAGTGAAGTACCCCATTCCTATTGTGGAAGAGCTATAATCTGAATTAAATGGTTTAAGATTTTTACGAAGTTAGATCTATGCTTGGGATATCATTAGATTAGAATGAGGGAATCAAATATTCCCAAGACCGCCTTCCA
Organism: Utricularia gibba; assembly: GCA_002189035.1. Taxonomy (NCBI): domain Eukaryota; kingdom Viridiplantae; phylum Streptophyta; class Magnoliopsida; order Lamiales; family Lentibulariaceae; genus Utricularia; species Utricularia gibba. The sequence goes on along the minus strand of NEEC01000002.1, from coordinate 5,148,294 downwards.
AACCCATAATGGCACTATAAGTTTTTGGTAATGCCGTTCGGCTTAACGAATGTGCCTGCTACTATAATGTCTTCCGACTATATTTATGGAAATTTTTTATAGTCTTCTTTGATGATATTTTAATCTTTATTACATCTCTTGCAAAGCATATACAACACTTAAATGTTATTTTTAAGTTGTTAGAAACTTATCAATTATATGTGAAACTCTCAACATACTTAGTTAGGGAGCCTAAAATGTGTTATTTAGACCATTTAATTGGATGAGGGGAAGTGAAAGTTGACCCTTAAAAATTCTTGGCTATAGCTGAGTGGCCTAAACCTAATAATGTCAAGGGGTTATGTTCTAATAAAAGACAGGTATTATGATGGTGGTTGACCAATTGTCGAAATATGTACATTTTATAGCTTTATCTCACCTTTTTAGTAATACTACAGTTGCCAAATATTTTTTTGAAAAGATCTTGAAGCTTCATGGTTTGCCTGGATTTATTGTAAGTGATAGAGATTGCATTTTTACTGGTAATTTTTAGGAGGAGTTGATGAGCTTACTAGGCACTCAGTTATATTATTGTACCACCTATCACCCGTAAAGCGATGGCCAAATTGAGATCGTCAACAAGGTGTGAGAAACTTACCTCCGGTGTTTCATGAGTGAGAAGCCAACCAAATGGGCAGATTGGCTCTCATGGGATAAATATGCTTCTAATATGAGCTTCTAAAATAGTATTAGAATGACCTCATTTGAGGTGGTGTATGGACGTCTCATTTCAAGAATGATTCCATATGATAGAGGATGTTCTAGTATTTCTATAGTGGACTTAGAGTTAAAAACATGGGAGGAAACTCTCAAGCTCCTCAAGGACATGTTAAATCACAATCAACAACTGATGAAATCGTATTATGACAGTCATCACCATGCCTTAGAGTTCCAGGTGTGACGATCCGGAAAAGTATGATAAGAATGGAAGATGGTGAGCGGGCCTGGTGGATAGCATGCCAAGCTGAATAGACAAGCGTGGACAGCACAAACCAACGTGCGAATAGCACTGGCGAGGAAGGTTGGCATGGCGGTGCGTGAAAAGAGCCTTACGTGAGTAGCACTAGTGGGAGAGGATGGCACGGGACGTGCATAGGCAGCGCATGGGTGAGACATCATGCAAGTAGCATTGGCGAGCAGGGACATGCATGAGCAGCGTGATGGTGAAACATCATGCGAGTAGCACTAGTGAACAGGGACATACATGGATGATGCGATGGCGAGACATCATGCGAGTAGCACTGGCGAGAAGGGACATGCATGGGCAGCATGATGGCAAGACATCATGGCAAGCATGGACATGTATGGGCAGCGTGATGGCGAGACATCATGCGACCAGTGCTGGCAAACAAGGACATGCACGGGCAAGACATCATGTGAGTAGCGATGGCGAGCAGGGACATGGTATGCACAGCACACAAGCGAGACATCATACGAGCAGCATGGCGAGCAGGGACATGCATGAGCAGCACAAGGGCGAGACGTCATGGCGAGCATGGACATGTATGGGTAGTGTGATGGCGAGACATCATGCGAGTAGTGCTGGCGAACAAGGAAATGTGCGTGCATGACATCACGTGAGTAGCGATGGTAAGCAGGGACATGGTACCCACAGCACACGGGCAAGACATCGTACACGCAGCATGGCGAATAAGGTAGTGTGCGAACAGCAAGTGTGATAGAGTCTAGCGGACATGCATGGAGGTTAGCGCGCATGCAGTGTGCATAAAGCCTAGATGGAGATGCAAGAAGGCTTGCATAGAGGTTAATGGGAGAGCAGGGAAGCATCACATGTAGAGGCTGTCAGGGGTAGAAGTCAGCAAGCATCAAGGCTAGCTCGCGCAAGGGATAGTGCGCGCGGGTGCACGAATATGGTAAGATATGGCGAGATATGGCAAGGACATGGTCAAGGGAAGTTTCCTAACTCAAGGGAGAATCAAATCTCACAAGATATGGAAGATATGGTCAAAGGAGGAAGTTTCCTAAAATCAAGGGGATCGAATCTTAGAGATATGGAAATATCCATAAGGAGAGGCTAACCTCTATATAAGGGGAAGGGTCGAAGCCCTCCTTCCTCCCCCCACTCTCCCACACCACAAAGATGCAAGGCTGAAGGAGTCAAGGCGGCGAAAGGCTAGGTGGACTGCTAGAGGAATAAGGGGAGAAGGCGCTTTGATCCGATAAGGGATAGTCCATACGGTTTTAGAGACTAACATGGGTGTTCTATTATGTCAAGGGCATAGATCAATGGTATAGTGAGTCAAGGAATGTATGACCAATGCCAATCAAGGGGAGGGAAGGGGAGATGGCCACCCCAACCCAAAGGCAACGCGCTTGTGCGAGATTCATGTCATTCAAGGGAACCTTCGAGTTCAATCAAGGGAACCTTCGGGTTCAATCAAGGGAATCTTAGGGTTCAATCAAGGGGCATCAGCCAATCAAGGGATCGAAAGATCAATTAAGGGAAGGCCTTCCAGTCGATCAAGGGTCAAGGGATGTCATATGGATTACTGTTTCTTCTTCTCTATATGTTTATATGGTCAAGGCCATGTATAGTACGAGACAAACCCCTTACAGGTCTTGTAGGGACGTATGGGAATGAGAACATGGATGGGTAGGCATGGTGGATGGCGAGGATGGGGCGGCTGAGCGATGATGGTCAAGGGAGTACTTGGGATGCGTCACGTGAACCTTACATGATTTGCTTCTTTCCTCTCTTTCTCTACTTGTTTGGACTCAACCCTTTTTGGCTAAGTATGAATAAAAGATTGTGTTTTGATGCTGCGCTAACCTCTATGCCCAGGACCCCACATGCGGATAGACATGGCGAGAACATAGACCGCATGCAGGCAAGGCTGTACTAGGGGTGCACGCAGGATGTGCAGCACGGGATGCCTTCCAGGCGGAGTGTGCTGTGCAATCACACTACAAGCACGCATGGTGATGGTCCTCCTGACTAGGGTGTCATTGAGAATCGTTACATCCAGGTAGGTGAGTGAGTGTGGTTGAAACTACCTCTCACTTACAAGAGGAAGATGGCTGTCGGAGTCTAGCTATCTAAAAAAATTTTGTGGACCTTATAAAATTCTCAAGAAGGTCAAACACTTAGCTTACAAATTGAATTTATCCTCAAGTATGCATATTTATTCTGTTTTTAATGTAGGATCCTTGAAGAGATGTCACGAAAGCAATCCGAAGCAGACCGATCCTCTTTTGGAGATCAAAATGAAAGAGGAAGTTGTTCTATTCTAGGAGATATTGGTGCATTGGAAATGACTTTCCCCTGTAAATGCCACTTCAAAGGAATTGCATGTAATGAAGGATTACTTCCCAAAGTTTTCTTCTAAGTGGGAAGAATTAGCGGAAGCGAGGTGGGATGTGAGGAACCTCACTACCAACAAGGATTCTATATGCTATGCTAGTAGATCAACTCTTAGAAGCTAGGAATGCTAGGGTAGGAGTGAAGTGAAGAAGTATCTATTTAGTTTTTAGCTTGAGTGAGGTCCAACTTGTATATGGGATGAATATATATGAAACATCCCATGTGTACTAGACAGCTTTTAAAATAAAAAACAACTTTTGTATTAATCTTGTTCATATATATCACGATAGGTAACAAAAAGAAGATTGCATTCAGGTAATTGACCACAGAGGATTTCGTGTATAGGTGGCCGTTGAGTCGAGCTCAAGGGTCAACTTCATCAAAGGTTTATAACAATAATGCAATATAAATATATTTTTCTTCATTATTAGCCTTTCAATATATTTTATGATGTATTAGAGTTTTTAGAATTTTGGAGTCTTTCATTCCAAATTTTTGCAGCATCTCCATACAATATTTTCTCTAAAAAATAAAGATTTCTTTCCCTGATTTTTGAATGATTTCGATACACACAAAAATTCATCATTCCAAGATCAATCATCTTGAATTCTTTTATGAGTATGCCTTTGAAATCTTGAATCATATGTTCATATTTGCAATAATCAAGAGATCATAGTATCTTATGATCGTTGGTTTTCCATACAATGAATAATCTCCATGTGCTCTTGTACATCCAAATTTCACAAAAAATCTATTTATTCTTTCATTCCAAGCTTGAGGATCTTATTTGAGTAATTGAGTTCATATAAAAACTTTTTTAATTTTATCGTCTTTTCTATTTTCACAAGAATTTCAAAATGAGATGGTTTCACAGTGTATACCTCCTCTTCAAGAAGACTATTCAGAAAGATTGTTTTGACATCAAGATGGTATATCAATCAATGTTGGGTTGTAGCTAATGCTAAAATTACCTTAATCATTTCTAGCCTTGCTAAAGATAATACCTAAATCCTGCCTTTTCCATTTGTTTCTCAGAATAATTAGCGATCAAGGCATTGAATGAAATTCATTAAATCAAGAAGGTCATGTAGAGCAAGCATGTATCCATTAAAAATAAAGGCTCATTAGAAAAATAATAAGTAATAACATTTGACATATCATGAATCAATTAACTATGTGACTATTATTTGAATGGTTGCACCCCCTTGATCTGAGTAACTTTAGTCTAGCAATCCTAGAGGGAAAGTTCAAGAAATTTTTTTTGTCTTTGGCCTCATGAAATCAATAAAGGAGTGCCACCCCCTTTCCCAACTCTGTTAAGTGTCATTTTCTTATTATTTCTTAGGTTTTTTTTATGCTTAATTGTGATTAGGAATGTCTAATTAGGAGTCTATAATATGAGATTTAGGTTTTTATTTAGTTTAGGGTAATTATCCTAAATCTTGTATTTTATCTAATAATTTTGCTAGTTTTAATTCAGTTTTTCTAGAAAGCGCACACGTGGTAGGAAGTGAGAGAAAGAGGGCATCAGATGGCGACGAATTGGATTTTCCCGAGCTGAGATTCCCTTGATTTCCGAAAGACTGCAGACACCTAATCATGAGCCTTGATATGCGGAACACGAGAGTCTCTGACAGGCGACATCATTAGAGTACTAGTGTTAGAGCAAACGTTGCTTGCAAGTCATCCCAAGTTCAACAGAACCAAGGGGACACGAAATCTCAGACTCTCATTGAAGTTTAGTTCTGTTCAGACGCTGGACAAGTAGTAGTTAGTTTAGTTTTTTCCTTTTGTTTCTCTCTCTAGAGGATTTTCCTCTAGCTTTTCTCTAGAACTTTGTTTTTGTTTCCTTTAGTTTGTATGGCCGTTCGCGGCTAGAAAATTCCGTTTCTGGGTTGGAAAACCCACAGATCTATGTTTCGTTAGCTTATCTTCATCTCTTCTTTGAATCTGAACAGGTTTCATATGTCTTCGCGCGACTATGTTGCAGTCTTTCTGTAACAGTCCTCTTATTCAAGATGCATGGTTAGCTGATCATTACCCACGAGTTTTTGAGAGGAGCAAGGTGGAAAGCACCAACTCATGCCCTTTTGCTAGGAGGAAGACTACGTTTTGTCTATGGCCGTACCTCAGGATCAATGGATAGGTAGTGACCTCGTATCTGGACTCATTGGGTCATTGGCAACACTCGGGCACACGCGTGCAATTCGGCCGTGAGGGTACGCTGGCAGGACCTCTTATTCTCACGTTTGTCCAAGGAGGAGATACATCGGGCTATTCTCGTGCCTTCTTGTAAGAGAGTGTAAGGGAGGGTAGACAGTTCCTTACTCCTATAACTGAGTACTCAAGAAGACCAGAGAAGAGTGAAGACGCAACGAACATAGTTGGACAGCATTCCAATCCTAGAAACATTTACTTTATTTAAGATTCATCGCTTACGTTTATTTTTGTTGTTTGTTCAAAACCCCTCTTATTCCTTTACTCAAGCTTCATCACCAATGTTTCTCGCACCTTTTACTTTCAAAACTGTTTACAAATCATGACAGTTGTATTCAGTGTACCTCACCTTTCACTCAAAAACAACTCCCTATGTTCGACACTCGTACTACGCTTTTGTGTTTTATGAGTTTAAAAATATTAAAATTTGTTATGGAAACGACACGCATCAAAATCCACAAGTTTGCATTCCTCAATCTCATATCGTTTGGTGGCTAAAACTCCATAAGGAGTTGCCTCAAGCATACTTGGCATATAGGATTGTGCATCAACAGTTCTCCATAAGTTTTGTACTACAAAATACTATAACTCAATCTCATAACACATCACAATACACAAGAACACCATGTCATATTTCATTAACTTTTCTTGATTTAAAATTACTAAATAAAAATCATTTGAAAGGTAGGGAGAAAAGCTTTATTCATTAATAGAAATAACAGAAATTCAAGCACCTAATAGAAAGTTACAAAATCAAGAGATTAGATTCAAAAACTAGTTTCTTGGGCTTGGCAAATTTAAAAGGTTTTAAAAGACAAATCTATAACATCTTGCTCTCATCTCCAAACCAATAAATTCTTTTTTGAAATATAAACAAAGAATAAAGAAATTTGAAGTTAAGCATACCTTATGAATCATAGCCAATTAGCGCATAAAAGTCATGAAACACATAAAAGCACAGATTTTTACGTAGAACATAGCACATAAATTCAGAACCCGTCATCCCGCTTACCTTTGTCCAAACCAATTCTTTCCAAAGTCAAACCCTTCATAAACGTCTATGCTATAAGCTTGAGAAATCTCGTGATTTTGAATCGATACACAGTTCTTAGCAAACCAAACTTCACAACAGTGTAAACTTTCTTAATGATATCCCTATAAGTAGATCCCCCACGTTTTCCTCCTTTCAAAATGTTTTTCCTTTCATCTATGCTCCCTTTATAATGTTAGTCATGCTTATCTATAATTCCTCTAATCGAGATACATGTCACCACAATCAAAACACACGACATTTTCTTAGTCTGCATGAAACACATGTAAACACCATATTAAAACATGTGGCGCTCTCTGATTGGCCGTGTTGTATGTTTTATCTATGTTATCATGAGCTAATTAAAACATATGTCGCTTTTTGATTAGTCATGATTATATGTATGATCTTTCTTTATTCTTTCTTTTCTTTTCCTTCTATTCTAATTCTAGTTTTGAAATATCAGACATTGTCTTTTATAGATTTTAATTTATCCTCCATGACTTTTCTCCATTTTTCTTCTTTCACAATATCTTCATAATTCACATGGTCATTCGAGGCCAGATAAGTGAGTAGCTGATAGTCAATAGATATTGAATTTCTCATAATATCATATATTCTTCTTGTTTTTTATGTTGGGGTTTCATTGTCAATATCTTTTGTGGATTCAACGGTACTTGTTTCATTTTTAGAATCACCTTCACCACTTAAATCATGATCTTCAGAAGTGTCTTATGGTAAATAATGTCTATTAACTTCTATAGCTTGACTATTTAAATTACCTCACTCAAGAGACTCTTCGTTATCGAAAACGAGATCATAGAAAATTTGATCATTAGTGATACTATAGCTTCTATCTTCATAAAAAATGGCATTAGTGATTATGAAGTTCTTTTAAAAATTCAATAAACCTTGGTTACATTGTTGTAACCTACAAGAATTTCAACTTGAGATTGTTCATCCACTTTTGTTCTCACTTCATCATGTATATGAACAAAACTTAAATTTCCAAAAACTTTCAAGTGTCCCCCACTCCGTCGATGACTATGCTATACTTCATAAGTAGTTTTTCTTGCAAAGGTTTTGAAGGTAACATATTAAGCAAGTAAACCATGGTGGAGGTAGCTTTGACCCAAAGATAAAGAGGTAGATTTTTCTCAAACAACAACCATCGAATCATCTCTAAAATAGTTTGATTTTTCCTTTCTAAGTTCCATTTTCTCCAGGGGAGTATGGTGTCATAAAGTGATGAATGATTCCTTCATCATCACAGAGCTTTTTCAATACATTGCTTAAGTACTCTCCACCATTGTCCGATGTGAAGAGTTTGTTTTTTTTGTTACTTTGATTCTCAACTACAACTTTGAACTTTCTAAATGTATCATATGTTTGATCCTTGCTATTGAGAAAATCTATCCAGTAATATCCATTAAAGTTATCAATGAATATAATAAAATACTTAATTCCACTCAATGATATTTGTTTGAATGTATCGCATACATCTCTATATATTAATTTTAATTTTTTAGTGGCATGCCTATCTCTTGAGCCAAACTGTCTTCTTGTTTATTTGATCATTTTCATGCCTACACAAGTTGTGTCAGTTGTACATCCTTGAGCTCATGAGCTTCTCCACTTTTCTGTAAGATTTTCAGATTTTTAATTCCATAATGCCTAAAACGCCTATGTAAGAGAGAGCATTCTTTATTAACAGATGAGACACAATTTTTGAAAGTATATACTTCCACTTTGAACAGGTTTTTTGGCATAAGTTCAACCTTGAATGTAATCTTCTTTTTGGGATTAGTGAGAATATAATGAGTGACTTTTCAAGTGGAATCTCTACCCAATTCAACATCAAAATTTTGTTTGATAAATTGTCCAAAATTGATCAAATTTTGAGTAATGTTGAGGCTATATAAAACATCATACAACTTCAACATTTTACCTTGAATTAGTATTACTGTCTTATTGTTTCCCAAGATTCTCACACCATCTTCATTGCAGCTGAAGAAATTTTCTTGTTCAAGTTTTTGCAGATTTATTAAGTATTTAAGATCTGCCATCAGGTAATTTGAAACTCCACAATCAAGGTACCATACTCTTTCATTTGATTTTGTGGCCATTAGTGCAATCTCAAAATCAATAGAATCTTCAAAATCAATTTCTCTATTACCTTCAAAATAAGTAAAACTTGCTAAGTTTGATAAGTCTTTTTTTGCTTCACTCTTGGAAAAATTAGCCTTGTTTTCAGCAATGGTGAATGATAACACACACATTTTCATGTTTTAGGATATGAAAAATTAAGTGTTTATTTTATAGTTTTAAGTGTTTTTATTTAATTTAGTAAAATTTAATTTTTGGTGTGATTAGTGGGCTAAATCCTTTGATTCAGCCCACCCCATGTCTAACCTAATCTTGGAGTCTAGCAGCAGCCCAAGAATCAAGGAAAAATCTGGATTTCGTGCAAGTCACTAGGCTATAGGGGGCAATAAGTACACTCTCCTCCTTGGGCAGTGGGAGGCGAGCGAAGAAGAAGGAGAGAGAGTCGCAAAAGAGGGACACACCCCAGAATTTTCAGAATACACACGAGGGGGTTTCTCCCCCAACACGAACACAGAAGAATACTTAAGGAGAAGGAGGAAGAAGGCGATTTTTCTAGAGAAAAACCTCCAGCGTGAAGGAAGAAGATCAAGACCCAGTTCAGCGCCACTGTTCTGGCTTGTGAACAGTGGCAGACGGAATCAAGAAACCTTACTGCTTTATCTTAGCTTGTTGATGTTTTTAGCTTTTGCACCCAACTTCTACACAATGTTCTCGACATTTTCGTTGTTTTATGTTAATGCCATCACTTTTTACCTTCAAAGCATGAGTAGCTAAACGCTATGAGTGCCTTAAGGTGAAGCATGGTGGAGTGAGTCTAGGAGTCTTAATAAAATTCACTATTGTCCCTTAGCTCTTGTTTCTATCAAGCCATGGGTAGACCTAAGGAGGGGAACAAGTAGCTTCACAACTTATATGCTTGATTTAGAGGTACACCAACAAATCAAGACGGGAGCAGTAGGTGTTAGTCCGGGTTAGAACCAGTAGAACCTAGTTCTATATGCTTTGCATGCGGGTAGACCTAATTGTAAGGTTGGTGATGATATGGAGGACTAGCTTAGGGTAGACCTAATTATAAATTTATTTGATACGGAGATTTGCTTTAGTTGCAACGATATGCTAAAATTTCTGTTTATCAAATTGACGTCGTTGTTGAGGAGCGGTATTTAATTGTTTTGTGTTTCTAGTTGATGCATTTACGTTCTTCTGGTGTAGGTAATCTCACTTTCCTCCCATAAATTGAGAGAGCTATCAGCAAGAACAGGGTAAGAGTTAGGAAAGTGAGCAGATTGAGGCAGCTCCCACCCGAGACTAACAGCAGTTTCAGAATGGCTGAACCTGAGAAGATCTTGAATGAATTGGATGCTGCTGATCATACTTACAGGGGTCTGTGCATCAGATTTCCAGAGGATGGAGCAAACGAGCTGAAACCAGCCATGATCAATTTTTTGCCCAAATTCTATGGAAAAATTGGAGAAAATCCCAATGAGCATCTAGACAATGTAACAGCGGTATGCACATCACTCAAAGGAGCTGGAATGACTAAAGATTCCATTTTTTTGAGAGCCTTCCAATTTACTTTGAAAGGAGGAGCTAAAACGTGGTTCAACTCACTAAGGCCTGGAAGCATAACCGATTGGGTTGGAATGAAGAAAGTGTTTTTGAGCAAATATTTTCTAGCTTCCAAGGCTGAAGGTATTAGAAAGGAAATCAGTGATGTTGAACAAATGAGTGGAGAATCATTGCACGAATATTGGGAGAGATTTAATCATCTCTTGGGATCCTACCCACACCATGGTTTTCAGACCAATGCTTTGGTCAAATATTTTTATAATGGTCTCTTGTGCACTGACCGAGCCATGGTAGATTCAGCGGTAGGAGGATTTTTAAGGAAAAAGACACCAATCGAAGCTCTTTCCTTGTTTGAGGATTTGGCTGAGCATTCGAGGCATGTCACAGGAAGCAAGCCTAAAACAAGAGGGTGTATGAAGTGAAGAGCAAGCCTAGGGTTTCAGAGAATGAACTCACAAAAAATGTTGCTGCTATGTCAGAAATGATGAAGGAGCTGTTCTTATTCCAAGCCAAGAATATGCCGTGCAGAAACTGTCACAGAATAGGGCATGTTGCGGACAAGTACCCAGATTTATTTGAGGAGGAGCATGCCAAAGCTATGGGATATTTGGAGCCCTAGCAGAGGAAGAAATATGATCCATATTCAAATACTTACAACCCAGGCTGGAGGGATCATCCAAAATTTCGTTGGAGCAACAACAAAAATTCTTAATGAGGGGAGAGCTCAACCATGGGGCAGCAAAATTTTCAGGAGCAAAGATCTTATCAGGCACCTCCATTTCAAGCCTCAAATCAAGGCAATGCTGGAGGGAATTCTGGAAATTCGTTGGAATAAATGTTGAAGACATTCATGATGCAATCAATCAAGAATCAAGCTGAAAATCAACAAGCAATCCGGAATTCGGAGGTTTAAGTGAGTCAACTAGCAGCAGAGCTTGGAGACCTCAAACAGAAAGGGAGTTTGCCATCTCAACCCAAGCCAAACGCAAATTCTAGTGAAGGACCGAACATCAGTGCCATGACACGTAGGAGTGGAAAAGAGAAGCCTAGACGAGAATTAGTCCAGCCTAGGACTAAGGAGAACGAAATAGAGGAGTACGAGGGTGCTATGCAAAGTGAGGACGAAATTGAAGTACTTCTAGAACCTGTCATGGTGAAGGTGACCCAGCCTCCTTTTCCAGGAAGGCTGAAGCTGAAAGAAGAGCAAACCGAGAAGGAAAAAATGTTGAAGGCATTGGGGAACACTCAATTGAATTTAACTCTCTTGGAGTATATTGATCTTGTTCCCAAGAGTGTCAAGTATGTGAAGCAGCTATGCATGTCTAAACCCAAGCTGAAAGAGAAGGGCAAGGTGAAATTGAGTGAAAGCTGCTCAGCACTTTTGACATGGAAACTACCCGAGAAGCGCAAGGATACGGGTACATTTTTATCCCTTGCAAAATAGGAGATTTGTGCATCAAGAGGGCTATGGCAGACCTGGGGGCTTCTATAAATGTCATGTCAAACTCTGTCTCTGAGGCACTTAGGTTGGGACCTTTGCAAGCATCGGGTGTGCAAATTGAGTTAGCAGATAGGAGAGTAATTTCCCCCAAAGGCTTGGTGGAGGATGTTTTGGTGAAAATTGAGCATCTAGTGTTCCCAGCTGATTTTTATGTGATTAACATGCTCAATGGAGGATCAAAGGACACGAAAATTATTTTAAGCAGACCATTCTTGAGCACTTCTTATGCTATCATTAACGTGAAAATGGGAACCATTGAGCTTTCTTTTGATGAAGACAAAATCACACTGGACATGAAGAATGTGAAGAATTATCCAAGTGATTTTGAGAGTATTTGTGCTGTAGATGTCATGGATGGACTCATTGAAGAGCACTTTAAGAAAGAAATTCAAGAGAAAGAAGAGGCTCATGAAGAATCTTTATTTGCAAAAATTGAAGCTGAAGAAAAATTCGAGCAATTAAATATGGTACATGCCAAGACTCAGGAAGAGAGGTTAGCTGAATTGAAACCGTTGCCTAACCATTTAAAATATGTTTTTCTTGATGCAGAGTTCAAGAACCCTGTTATCATCTCCACTGGTCTAAGCTCAGACCAAGAGTCACGATTGCTTGAGGTCCTAAATAGAAACAAGAAGGCAATAGGTTGGACGTTTGATGTCATTGAGGGGATCTCCCCATCCATATGCATGCACAGAATATTTCTAGAGGATGGTGCAAAACCAGTTCGTCAACCTCAAAGACGCCTCAACCCAAATATGATGGATGTGATAAGAAAAGAAATTGTTGAACTCCATGATACAAGAATTATTCACTCTATCACAGATAGTGAATGGGTGAGTCCCATTCACGTGGTGCCAAAGAAGACAGGGATAACTATGGTAGAAAATGAGAAAGGTGAGCTTGTTCCACAAAGGGTGCAAAATTGATGGCGCGTTTGCATTGATTATCGAAAATTAAATGAAGTGACAAAGAAAGACCATTATCCTTTGCCTTTTATTGATCAGATGCTGGAAAAATTGGTTGGAAAATCATTTTATTGTTTTTTGGATGGATATTTTGGATATAATCAGGTTCTTATTTCAGAGCAGGACCAAGATAAGACAACCTTCACATGTCCATTTGGAACTTATGCTTATAGGAGGATGCCTTTCGGATTGTGTAACGCCCCAGCCACATTTCAGAGGTGTATGATCAGTATTTTCTCTAATTTCGATAATGATTTTATTGAAATATTTATGGATGATTTTGTGGTTATGGAGAGAATTTTGAGTCATGCTTAGACCATTTAGATCAGGTTTTGAAGAAATGTGTGGAGAAAAATTTGGTTTTAAATTCTGAAAAATGTCATTTTATGGTGGATCATGGAATTGTTTTAGGCCATGTCGGTTTTTATAGGAGGTTTATTAAGAATTTTTCAAAAATTGCCTTACCTCTAAGCAGGTTGTTGTATAATGATGTTGCCTTTGATTTTGATTATTCATGTAAGCATGCTTTTAATTCTTTAAAAAAGGCTGTTACTACCGCACCTATTATGCAACCACCTGATTGGAAATATGATTTTGAGATCATGTGTGATGCAAGTAATCATGATGTGGGTGCTGTTTTGGGACAAAAAATTGAAGGAAAGCACCATGTTATCTCTTATGCTTCGAAAACCTTGGATGAGACTCAGAAAAATTATACCATCACTGAAAGGGAATTCCTTACTGTTATTTTTGCATTGGAAAAATTTCGTTCTTATCTGTTAGGTAGCAAAGTGGTGGTATACAGTGATCATTCAGCGGTGAAGCACTTGATGGAGAAGAAGGACTCCAAACCAAGACTTATTAGATGGGTCCTTCTTGTTCAAGAGTTTGATGTTGAGATAAAGGACATGCCTGGAAGGGAGAACCTTGTGGCTGATCATCTCAGTAGAATTGAAGGAAGTGAAGGAGATGGAATCATCACTGAAACGTTTCCGGATGAACAACTATTCTTAGTTCGGACTAGTATATGTGAACTGTGGTTTGCTGATCTTGCAAACTATGTTTCAACAGGGGTGATGCCACCTGGAATGAACTATCATGCGAGGAACAAGCTGAAGAGTGATGCCAAATACTACATATAGGATGATCCATATTGATGGAAGAGATGCAATGATGGCGTCATTCGAAGGTGCGTTCATGAAAATGAAATTCCAAAAATAATTGATTCTTGTCATGCAGGACCTTTTGGTGGCCGTCATGGATCAAATAGAACAGCAAGAAAAATTATAGATTGCGGATTTTATTGGCCACATATTTTCAGAGAATGTTACGCCTATTGCAAAGGTTGTGAACCATGCCAAAGGGTAGGAAATTTATCAAACCGAAACGAAATGTCTCAGCAAGGAATCCTTGTATGTGAATTATTTGATGTATGGGGTATAGATTTTATTGGACCATTTCCTATTTCAGCAGGTTACAACTACATTTTGGTTGCGGTTGATTATGTGTCCAAATGAATTGAGGCAATCCCTACACGGACTGATGATGCCAAGACTGTGATTAATTTCTTGCGCAACAGCATCTTCACGAGATATGGAACTTCTAAGGCGCTGATCAGTGTTAGGGGAACCTATTTTTACAATCAGGCCTTAAGGAGTGTTTTGAAGCATTTCAATGTTTGGTACAAGCCTTCTATAGCGTACCATCCACAGACCAATGGACAAACTGAAGTCTCCAACAGGGAAATCAAACAAATTCTGGAGAAAGTCGTGAACCCAAGTAGGAAGGACTGGAGCATGAGGTTGAAAGATGCACTTTGGGCTATACGGACAGCATACAAGACCCCCATTAGGACCTCACCATTTCAATTGGTCTATGGGAAGCCTTGTAGATTACCAGCAGCTCTTGAGCACAAGGCCTAGTGGGCTGTTAAGTGTCATTTTCTAGTTAATTATTAGATATTATTATGTGTTAATTATGTATGAAGTCGCCCAAATTAGGAGTCTTATTATTAAGTATTTGATTTTTACTAGAAAATTCCTATTTTCCCATTTTGTGTATATTTTATGTCTTTTTTCTCACACTTTGACCGAAACATGTTAGGAGACTGTCATAGAGTGTTGCATGAGTATTGCAAGTGGTCACACTCTGAGTTTTTGTGCCTTGTACGCAAGTTGGAATGATTGTGGGCGGAAGCATGACACTACTCAAGGCCCCTGACTTATGGCATGTCAGAGTCTGCAGCAATGATTGGGCACAAAGTCTGGTGGCGCGACAGAAGGAATGATGGGAAGGGGACCCAAAGGAGTTAATGCACGTGGGAAGTCATATAAAAACCACTTGGAGCACTTAGTTTTGGAATTTTGAACAATTTCTCTTGTACTTAGAACTTTTGAGTTCTTCCTCCTCTCAAGGAGGAAGAACACTTAGTTTCTTTTCGTTTCTGTTTCCATGGCCCTTTCGGGCTAAAAACCTTTAGTTTCTGAGAAGTAGATGAAGTTTCCTTCCAAGTCTTGAGCAATACACTCGGTTCTTCACTGAATTCAATTCGGATTTCGCATACTTCCACGTGTCTTGTTGCAGTCTTTCAGTAATGACTCTTAGTCAAGGTCCATGAGTAGCAGGCCACTTCTCACGGATTTTGGTGAAAATCAAGGTGAAGAGCACCAACTCCAACCCTACTGGTTCGAGGGAAGTAGCAGATTGTTTGTGGCCTAGGTACCGCGACAGTGGACAGGTTGTGACCTCGGACTTGCCACTGGCCATTGGCAACAGCCAGGCACACGCACACAATTTGGTTTTGAAGGCAATCCTCTTGTCTTCCTAATTGTCCAAGGGGGAATCACATGAGGCTATTCCCGTGCCTCCTTGTCAATTAGAGTGTAAGGGAGAGTAGGCTATTCCTTGCTTCTATAACTAGCTATTTGGAAGAAATCAGTGAAAACCGAGACAAGGACGGACAAATGAAGGAGATGTAGTCTTATTCCCAGGAACTGCGTCCCGTAGTCAAGGCCCATCACTTAAGTTATAACTTTCATTTTTGCATCTTAAAAACCCTCTCTTACAAAACCGTGACATTTTGTAGAAGTTTCTTACCAAACACTTTTCACGAAAAACAACTCCCTGTGATCGATACTCGTACTACGCTTTCTAGTGTCCTACGTTTTAAATATTTAAATTTTTTGAGGAAACGACACGCAACATGGGCTGTGAAGAAGTTAAACTTAGAGACCTTAGTGCAAGCCATAGGAAGCTCCAACTTTCAGAACTGGAGGAGTTGAGAAATGACGCGTACGAGAGCTCAAAACTATTCAAAGCTTGGGCTAAGAGCTATCACGATGCGCATATTTCCAAAAGGAATTTCGAGATTATTCAGAAGGTTTTATTATTTCAATTCAAGTTGAAATTGCATCCTGGGAAGCTGAAATCAACATGGATAGGACCTTTTGTTGTGAAAGAAATTTTTCCAAATGGTGCCGTGGAGATATTTGATGGAGACTCAAACAAAGGATTTTTGGTAAATAGACATCACCTAAAGATTTTTTATGAAAATGCTAAAATGTTCACAAGAAATCTGGAGATGATCAAGCTGATGGATGCTCCAGAAACGTAGCCACACGAGAAGTCGGTTCCAAGACTATAAACAAGGGCGCTTGTGGGAGGCAACCCATGGCTAAGTCTTTAATTTCAGCATTTTAATTTCTAGTTTAATGTTATTATTTTAGGAATTTTATCCGTATTTTGTGCTGCTGGGAAATGATTATTAGTATTGAGGGGAGCTATGAAAATTAGACCGTTGAGATGAGTGGGAAGTTGTAACAGAGGGAAATGATAGAAATGCCCCTACTGCTTGAAAGTACTTAGAAGAGCCGTTACTGTTTTTCTTCACTTCACCCATTTGTCTGCGATTTTTCTGCGAAAAATTACAGCTGTAGAAACATGATGCCGGCGACACGAAGCACAAAGAATGTCGCAAAAGAGAAGACTGGCCGGAAAAAGACGAGAAAGGAGCAAGCGAAGGAAGGAACAGGGGATGCTGAAGCAACCACAACTGTTGCTCCGACCCAGAAAGAAGTGGTTCAGCCTGCTGCTGCCACTGCAGAGAATCCTCGAGAAGCAGACGTGATCCCCCAGACAGCGGAGGTTGGGGAGTCCTCTAAACGGAAAAAAACAAAAGGGCCCATCCTCCAAGTTAGAGCATATCAGCCTTCAGCAACGATTGAAGGATATGCAGAAAACTTACAAGAAGAGAAAAGCTCCAGCAGAAGAACCACCTGCAGAGCCGCAGGTCTCGCCTAAGAAGAAGGAGAAGAAACATAGAACGAAAAAGCAGAAGGCATTTCGGGAGGAACCTGTGCCTGAGAAGGAATCTGCTGCACTCGAAGAACAAATGCTGCCTGCCGTAGAGGAAAATGCTGGAATTTCCAGAAAAGAAGAAGGGACAGCAGAAGAAGAGCCTAAGGCTGAAAATGAAATTCTGGAAAAGAATCAAGAGGAGGCTGGAGATAAAAATGAAACAGGATATGAATAGGGAACAGACGAACAGGGTATGCAGCCACTAGTCCGAGGTCAAAAAGAGCAGGGGACTCCACTTGCAGAAACTGCTGTGAGCACAACTGAAGAAGAGCGGGAAGAGATTGAGAAGGTAAATAAATTTCTCCCAAAATTAGTCCCTATGTTCATGAATGACATTTGAGTGATGAAATGACATGCACACTTGCACTTGTATAGCTCATGCACCGAAATTTATTCTCAGTTCTATGTTCATCACTGATGTTGAAAGAACCAGTTTTCTGTTAGTCTTAGGTAAGACTTGGGGACAAGTCTAGTGTCGTTGTAGTATCGTGTGATAACACACAAATTTTCATGTTTTAGGATATGAAAAATCATAAATTTTTAATTAGGTTTAAGTGTTTATTTTATAGTTTTAAGTGTTTTTATTTAATTTAGTAAAATGTAATTTTTGGTGTGATTAGTGGGCTAAATCCTTTGATTTAGCCCACCCCATGTCTAACCCGATCTAGCAGCAACCCAAGAATCAAGGAAAAATTTAGATTTCGTGCAAGTCACTAGGCTGCAGGGGGGCAATGAGTACACTGTCACGGTGGCAGTCTACAGGTCAGGGCCAGGAGCAGCAGATCTGTCAAAGAATGTACTTGCTTTAAGCAGTGGGAGGCGAGAAAAGGAGGAAGAGAGAGAGTCGCAAAAGAGGGACACACCCCAGAATTTTCAGAATACACATGAGGGGGTTTCTCCCCCAACACGAACACAGAAGAATACTGAAGGAGAAGGAGGAAGAAGATCAAGACTCAGTTCAGCGCCATTGTTCCGACCTGTGAATAGTGGCACACGAAATCTAGAAACCTTACTGTTTTATCTTAGCTTGTTGATGTTTTTAACTTTTGCACCCAACTTCTACACAATGTTCTCGGCATGTTCGTTGTTTTATGTTAATGCCATCACTTTTTACCTTCAAAGCATGAGTAGCTAAACCCTATGAGTGCCTTAAGGTGAAGCATGGTGGAGTGAGTCTAGGAGTCTTAATAAAATTCACCATTGTCCCTTAGCTCTTGTTTCTATCAAGCCATGAGTAGACCTAAGGAGGGGAACAAATAGTTTCACAACTTAGATGCTTGATTTAGAGGTAGACCAACAAATCAAAACGGGAGCAGTAGGTGTTAGTCCGGGTTAGAACCAATAGAACCGGGTAGACCTAGTTCTATATGCTTTGCATGCAGGTAGACCTAATTGTAAGGTTGGTGATGATATGGAGGACTAGCTTAGCTGAAAATATGATGAATGACCTAGGTAGACTTAGGTTATTTGAAGTTGTGAGTGTAGGAACATGATAGATTAAATTAGGAATTTTGACACCACACCACCTATAGATCCTTAAGGCACGTTAGTATTATTATAAGTTATAACTAGTACCTGTTACCTTAGTGTTAAGATCTGATATTGTTTACTTATCTTGTTTACTGAACATACTTGCCACTGCTAGTCCGAACTTCGACCAAGACTTCCTATTATCCCGAATTATGCATTTACTAAAACACTTAGCAAGCACAAGCTCTTCGTGATCGACCCCGACATCCACTATATATGTTTTCTAAATTTGTATTTTGTGTAGATTAGGGCTAATAAATTTATTTGATATGGAAATTTGCTTTATTTGCAACGATATACTAAAATTTCCGTTTATCAGTGAAACATACTTTATCTGTGTTTTTTGCATAATGAGCATACAACATTAGGTATCTTTCAACAAAAATCTGATCTATGATTTTGGTTTCCACGTGTCTGCATGCATTAGATGACATTGTCCAACAATCAACTGATTTATGATTAGACTTGCTACAATGTGTGCACTTTCCTTCTATCTTAGATGAATTTGTAGATGGCCAATCTTGGATATCCTCATGGAAAACTTGATTCTTTGTAGATTTAGACAGTAGGGAAAATTCAATGTTAGAATCACCTTTGGCTCGTTGAATCATTCTTCTTTCAGCAGATTGTAATTCAAGAATTAATTTCTCTAAATGATAACTCATGTGTCATAGGATATTTTAGAAGAATTTTCTTGAGTTTCTATTTGATGTTCTTTTTGGCCTTTTCTTCTGCTTCCATGCCACATATTTTGGCATCAAAACTTCTCATGTAGGTTCATGATGGTTCTGTCAATGACTTTAGATTCAAGAATTTTCTTAATCAAAGCTCTCAACTCACTAAAAATCTTGGTACTACGTTCGTTATATGATTGTAATATTTCTATCTCTGACATTTTGTTTGGTTCAAAGTCATCCATCTTGGCCTTTAATTCAAACTTCTCAAGATTTTCATCATCTGCATATATTTCATGCAGGATATCCCAAATTTCCTTCACTTACATACAAGAGGCCTCCATGTCAAACATGGGCTCAGTTAGTGCTTGATGGAAAGGATTCAATGTTGGCTACTTCTTCTCTTGAAGTTTGTCAGCCCCTCTGATTTGTTCCATGGTAGAGTCTTTAGAAATGACTAGATCAGAATGTCATTCTCTACAACATCCCAATTTTTCATAAATTTCAGGTAGGTACTCATCTTGAGTACCGATTTTTGATAGTTGGTGTCATTAAACATTGTGGCCCTTGAGTGTTACTTTGTGCAGCCATGATTGATCAAAAAAACAAACCTTTCTTCCTCCTTTGCTTCTACAGGTCTAAGCTTTTGACTTGAAGCTTAGATACCATGTTAGTCTTGCAAAGATAAAAACTTGATGCAGTAGAGCATATGGGCAAATGAGATAAGAACAAACATAGAGCCAATAATTGCATACGGCTATAAGGGTACATGACGTCTTAAATATCATTTGTGGGTTTATAATGGCCCAATAGATAAAATAACAAAAGAGTTTCTTTCTTAGCGTAACAGACAATGTTTTCTTTCCTTTTATCTCAGTGTATCAGCGTGTTCACTGGTTTTTCTCACACGAATTTGCTCCAACAGCCATCGTGATTCGTGCAGCTGCCCTTTCGGTGCTGCCACCACCTGCACCCACGCCGATGGGTGGTGTGGCGAGGAGGCAATGGACGAGCAACGGTGAGGCAGCAACCAGCTGTAGTATTTGAGAAGAAGTTAGAATTTGATATGGATATCAATTTTACCATTTTCCATGGCAGTTAGGATGTTGACGCCAATTGCATTTGACACCAATTTTTCTATAAAAATGATTGATATTTAAATGCTGGAGATCAATTATCCTTAATATTCATATAATAAAAAGGAGTTATATTGGTATTAAATATATTATTGGTTATTTTGTTTAATGCGTCAAAGAAAACTAAACATGTCATTATAGCCAAATAGGAAATATCGGATGCCTCCACCAAGAAGCATGCCGATAATACAGGATAAAGTTTTGATTGAATAATTAAAAACTTTGCCTTTTTTTTAATTTGTAGATATTTAATAATTAAAATCTGGTCCCAAAACTCGTAACTAATAGAAACACAAAATCCTCAATACAAAAAAAAGCTACTAGGCGGAATTAGAACTAGTGTCTGTAGTTGTGTTCACGGGATCGGGCGCCACTGATGATGATCGTGGAGGCTGTTCACCCTGACCTCCGAGGTCTGATACTCCGGATGCTGCAAATTTGGATGCACCACCGGAGGGAGCATTGAAGGATGGGGTTGATGCATCGGAGTCGCCGGAGAAATCAGAAACCTATCGTTCGGAGGCATACCGACTCTGAATTGTGCATCCATTCCTGACCCGATTCCCATTTGTAGAATATGCGTGAAATGATAAGGATACATGGCTTGCATTCCTGGTGGCAACATTGATGACATGCATAGTCCTTTTCCCATGGAGATAGCCTGCGTCAGAGGATAAATGCAGATGATCTTAGAGACAACCTTGTACAGTCAGGAAATGTTAAACTTATCGCTGCTGGTATCAACTGAACCGCATAGTCAGTACCGTTCGAGTCATGCTCAAGATGATATCAGGGAGCTTCAACTTACCTGTACTTGAAGTTTCAGCATTTTCAAGTATTCAGTTGCTTGATCCAGCACAGAAGCTTTATCTGTCTGCCAATGAAAAAAAACATTTGCAGTTGGAAAACCTGAAACTGTGTAGATTCGAATACACAAACAATGTGAAGGATTCAATTTGTAAGAATTTCACAAGATCAACTGAACAGGGTAGAAAAATTCAGTCTTTTTAACTAAAGAATGCTAAAGGTTGCACCCAAAGCAGAAATCTGGAATTTTACCTTAATGGAATTTGGTATAAGTTCCTGAAGTTCCTTCAGTTTTTCATTGATCCTATTCCGACGCCTCTGTTGATAAATCATGGATAAGAAACCATGCTCACTTATGGAGATTTGATAAAATGCGGAATAACTAGTGGCCTGATGAAAATCAGCAGAATCAACAGTTGAAATATTCCGAGCTGACCCTTTCTGAATGATTATGCACTTCAGCTGTCCGTCTTCTTTTTGATCCAGAACTGTTTTGTGGAGGAGAAGATAGTTTCGTACCGGCACACTCCAGAATACTAACCTGTACATCAGTCAAAAAGATGAATGATAGCTAAGGGAAACCAACAATTGACAAGGCTAAGAACTCTATTCACTCACACTGCTGTGGCCATCGGAATCCTCACTATCATCAAACTTCATGTTACAAGTGTTTTTTTTATTGCATGAAATTATATCAGCACGGGGAACAATGCCTCTGGATGAGCAGGCAATGTGGGTCTCAAGAGATCTCCCATCACCAGGGATTTGTTTTACAAAGTCAATAGAACTCGGAAAATTCTTGTGGTTGATGGCAGCATCATTCTGTAAAAAATCATTCCTTTCCTGGTCCAGTAAGTCGATCACTGGCTGCTCAGAATATGACAATGTTCCAGGAACAAACGGAACATGAGGCTCATTGCCCTTACTCATGCTACCATACAGCGCAGGGCTCATGCGTTTTTCTATACTATCATTGACAGACAAACCTTTACCCTGGCTTTGCATCTCTCCCTCGGCTGATAAAACAGAAGTCAGAACCTCTTTTGGTTTTTGGAAATTGGTGGTATGTCTAGAGATGTGGGGGAAACTCACCAACTTTGAAGCTGTCATGGGCAGTCCTTTTATTTGACTCTCCCTCTTATCATCAGTTTGGATGCTCCTAATATTCAGAAGATCAGAAGCTGCACCTCCTGGTATCAGTGTATCCTGAGGTGGCCATAGAACGTTAGCTTTAGAAGGAAAATTATAAGTCTTCAGGGCATCGTTGCAGCAATGCAGATCAGCCAATCCTTCTTCACCACCATTACCACTTTCTACTACAGGATCTGAACTATTATCTGTCGAAAACTGATTTCCCACATCTCTAGATACCTCAGAAAAAACCTCAGAGCTGCACACTCGTTCAGTATAATCACCCAACGGGTAACCTAACCATGGAACCATTTCATCCTTTAGACAGAGATCCAATTCACCTGATAGCAATAAAGGCGACTTATCATGCAAAAAAGACTCAATATTGACGAATTTTTCCGCTTCTGAAAAAGATGTGCGCCCTTTGACAGTATCAACATGAGCTCCAGAAGGAGAAAAATGGGAATTTGTAGTCAGAGGAGCTCTCGAAGCACTAATAGCTTGACTTTTCACCATAAGTTGTCCATTCTCGAATACTAACTCAGAAAAATCATCATCAACCCTGAGTCAAATAAGCCAACATTTTGAAACATGAAACGCTAAGTCAACAATAAAATCAGAAAAGTTGAACATTACCAGGATGAAATATCATTCAGAAACGAAGCATAATCCCCAGATCCATGCTTTCTTTCGAGTGGCATCTTTTAAACAGCAAAAAGGAAATGAAAAATAGCTGGCCCGGAGCAGATGATTATCAATACAGGGGATTCTGAGTTCCAGAGATCCAAATCTTTTCAATCTTACTCCATGGACCAGAACACCCACCATGAAACCAAATGCGCCACCCGCACAATCCAGCGCATCCCTCAGGATATAAATGAGTACATTCAGCTTTGCAAAATGAAAAAAAGTCTATGTAATCTAAAACACTAAGCATTTTTAGTTGGCTTCTTCTGTAACAAGCTTTCCCAATTAAACGAATATTCTTAAAACTTTTGGAGACATCCTAACTTTCAAACAAGTAAATCAATATAAATAAGCCATTTTCCTCTCCAGAAAAAAAAAGAATTGGAAAAATCCATTCACACAAAATAGCATGATCAGGCATGCTAGATTCCACTCAAAACCCAACAATTTTTAAAGTGAAAAGCAAGGCACATCATTTCCCCATATTCTTGGTTCCGTGGAGAATCTTCAATCTGCAAATTTTAGAAACAGAAATCTCAATAATGGGGACAAGCAACCATCATAGCATTTCTTAACAAGAAAAGAACCTGTCGGAAAACAGGGCCCCAGTTTAACAATCTCATATCCACGAGCTTTTATCCCTTCAGTGTCTCCTTCCTAATTTCCAAGAAAACACCATAAACACAAACCCCGGAATATCTGCGGAGATGCAAACGTGTAAACAGTTCAACAACTGACATTGGTCTGCCTCATCCATTCTGAGGTTCGTTCACCCCACCTATTTCCCCTACGTTTTTACTGTTTCTTTTCCTTACCGAGACAAGCCCATCAGCTGTCTTGAATAGAAAAAACCAGGGGATCGGACATGAATCATTTATAAATCTATCCATTCTCATTTTTCCATCTCTATCCAGACAAGGTCACAGAAAATGTAAAGGATAAACAAATTAATCCAGAACCTTCTGTCGGTGAGGCTACCCTTTCATACAGTGCTCTCTCATCGGAAACCTAAACTGATGTTGCAGAATGATAACTGTTATACCATTCTCACTGGGACTGGGTTCAGTTCGCGGGTTTATCATCGGATTTCAATTTTTTCTCCTCCATTTATAAAAATGAATTTAATCTCTTTAAACCTATGTTACCCGGATTCGAGATTCTAGATTCGTAGAATACGCGATTCGTGATTAGTAAAATGCATAAGAATCCTACAAAATTAATAATAAGATTCGTATATACAAAGTTTATGCTTATTAAATTAGAAAAAAAATATATTACCAAACATTTCAAATATTTAAAAACTAATCAATTCACAATTCATATATATTAAAATAAAATAAAATGAAAACATTATTAGAGATAATAATATTCAAAAAAAATTAAAAATACTAAAATTAGAAAATCTATTCTTCAATATCATCTTCATTTTCATTCTTATACAAATTCAAATCATAATAGGGATTAAGATTCTCACTTGAATTTGGCTGCTCAACATTTCATACTTTTGTTCCTATAAAATTATTCTTTCAAGTGCAGTCTCATCTAATAATAAATTTTCAATTTACCAAAGAGGAGATATATCAATATTATCAGAATTATTTTTGAAATCCCATAACTTTGTATCACCTATATCATATTCTAAAGTTTTTCGATATAATACTTGAAGATTGTTGTGCACATAGACTAAATCTTCAGCACATTTGAAGTCAATCGATGTCTCTTTAATGAATAAACCATCTTGTACGTACTCCAATTTTACTCACATGCTGAGGATGAAGAAACATGACCAAGCAATTTCAAGGCTATTCCTTGAATTATTGGAACTTTTATGTCATAACTTATCCACCATTCTATTGGTGATAATTTTGATTTCGTTAAAATAGAATCACGGTTACCAAAATCTCCTAAATAACCAATAAATTTTGCAAGCTCACCTTTTGCTGAAATTAATTCATTCATATCAATGAAATGACGCCTAAAAACTCCTCAACCAATATATCAATATCTTCATCCACTTATAATGATGATGCCAACTGAGGATATTCTTTTTTCCATTGTGGTGATGCAACCCTGCAAGAAATAGCAAGTTTATATACTAAACATCAAGCAAATAATAAAAATATTGCATTTGCGTACCTTGGGTTTAAAGTATGGACAACAACATGCAATTAAGTCAAACTTTGCTTCTTTTTATGCAATAAAACATTGTGTACAACATTCAAAAATATACTTTCATTATCATCATTCTTTTTCTCAAAAATATAAATAGCCTTTCTAACATTATGAATCATCGAAACTCACCTAACATTGTGCAATAAATCAAGTGAAGACATGATGCATCCGTATCACATGCTCTTAGCATATCATATATTGGAGAAGTAAGTACCATGAGGTTATCAATACTATCCCAAAAGGGATTGCTCAAAATAATGTCTTCAATGTGTCTTGCCTTGTCGGGATCATCATGCTTATATTCACACCATTCCTGACTGATCACCATAGTTTTCAGCTCTTGCTTAACCAACTTAAATCGATTAGTAACAACAACAAGGGAAGCAAAGCATGTTTCTACTATATTCAACAATCTCAATCTAGAATATTTCTTAAATAAAAATAATCTCATGCAATGATTTGTTATAAATTGTCTTATCATTAACATAATTTCAGCAACTTCAACAATCCATTTGCATGCTTCATTATGTTTTCTATTCTGATCACAATGTTTTTTTAGAGAATATATCTCTTTCAATATCAAGTTAAGAGTGTGCACCACACATGGAGTCCAAAAGATCTAGAAATATATATAAAAATTGAAGACATATTAGAATTTATTTTTTTTTACAAAAAAATATTAAAGCTGTATGTATATATTTGATGGTATTTGTTTTCAATAAGAAGACTAGCAGCTCGGCAAACCTTCTCATTATCAGTAATAACTTGTATTACATTCCGTATTCCACTTTTTTTATGGTATTTTCCATGAGAAAACTAATAAATTTGATATCTTTGTAATGGCTTCACAGTTCACAACATCCAAAAACATTGTTCCACTTTCATTGATGACCATAAAATTGATTAAATGTCTTTTTTGAGGATCTAACAAGCCATCACATGTTAAAGTAACTACTTTTGTCTCCCATGTACTTTTTAGAACTTCTAAGCATTTCTCGATCTGACTTTTTGTCTTATTGCAATTAACTTAGTTCTCAAATATTAAAAGATGGAGGCTTATATCTCGAAATGGTATTTGCAGCTGCATATGAAAAAGCCTTCACATAATATGGATTTCAAGCAAGATTAAAAGGCAATCCACCACTATAAAACATTCAAGCAATTAATGAGTCAAACTCTTTTACATCTCTTTGATAACCACTGAAAACCTCATCAATCTTTTGCTGCACTCTTCTCTTCACTCCTCTACTAAAATGATTCATACCCAAGTCTTCAATTGTAACCAATAGTGATGTTGGAATAGAAGACAAAACATTAGAATCCCTACAATCTTTTGAACTTAATGCAGAATTTTTACACAAATTCTTTTCATGTGATTACTTATCCTTTTCTTTCAATTCATTATAGACTAATTGGGGTATCTCTGAACATTTTCCTATACCACCACCTTTTAAATGTAATAAATGTGCTCTAACTTTAGAATAAGATCCCGTGAATTTTTTGACATAAAAACAACATAGGATTTATTTATTTCCACCACTACTCTTATCTCCTTTTTTTTTTTTTTACCTTTGCATCATGCTCATAAATGAAATTTTTCATTCTCTCTATTCTCTTCTTCTTCAAGTTCTTCTATGATTGTACAAAGAAATTCCAAGTTTCAAGTAAAGTTTATCATTTATTCAACAAATGCCACATTGTTAATATATTCTAACTCATGAATTCTAAAAAGAAAGATTAACTACCATACATATACAAATAAAATCCCTCAATTCAATATAAATTCTAGAGTTTAAAAGTAAACCCTAAACACCATAGATAACCTCATGAAAAATTCATAAATATTGAAAAAAAAATCCATACATTTATCAAAATAAATTCATAAAAGACATTAAACAAAATGAAAGATTGATAAATGAAAAATTTACACGTCGTAAATGTAAATCTTGCTATCAAATAAATTTATAATCTAATACACATTAAAATATAATACAATTATGAGCATAGTGATTAGGGTCGAACACGAAGAGCAAGTGCTTGCATGTGAAAGTTGATGCATGAAACTAGTATCACGTTGGTAAAATTGGTCTTAGCTAGGATTAAGGCAGAACTGAAACGAAATACAATAAAGAAAAGTAATAAGTTTTGAAGTTCGGTTGTTTCTGGAATGAAATGGGTGATGCCTTGGGACTCTTAGGGGATGTATGCTCATCACCAAACAAGCTCATGCAAACCACAAATCATACAACTAACTCACAAGGTCTAGGTCTACCCGGACTCTTGTTTTTCCCCCTAATCTTTGGTCTACCTCTAATTAGGGTTGTTAAGTTGGGTTTCACTACTTCCCCCTCCTGAATCTATCCTGATTTGTTAAGGAAGTGGCGTGATTTATGGCTGTTTAGATCTAAAGATTGATTAACATGTTTCTCCACTTTTCACCCCAAAGCACGCCCCTAAGTACTTAGCCACTCATGCTTAAGGTAAACGAAAATGGAAAAGAAAACATCACCCACAGTGTGCTCATTTCACAGTCGAATACCAGAAAGCAAACAAGCAAGTAATGTAAAATATCAACAAAAACTAAAAAATGTCACTAGCTATTCTTAGCTAGAAGTAATATTCTTCGAAGATAGAAAGTAATCTTGAACTTCAGCTTCGTTCTTGTTGTCTTCCTTCTTCTTCTCACCAGAAAACCTTCTCCAGAAAGTTGTTCGTGAGTCTCCAAGGAGAGATCTGTCTTCTCTCTCATCTTCCCTCCCTTTTTGTCCAAAATCTCATTTTTTCACCTCCTTAGACTTTGTGTGTACTCTTTTTCAGACTTCTACCACCTTCTCTGCCACCACATTGTTCATATTCGACTCCTTGGGATTTGTGTTGCGACCTGTGTTGCATTGCTCAAAGGAAACTGTTAGAAAGTCCCAACTAAGACTAAATTGGCACTACTACGGTACTTATGTGCAAAAATATAGAACTAGGTAATAAAGCTTAATTTTTGTAGCACAAAATGAGTAAATTCAATGCATTGAGTTACTCAAAAATATGTGTTATCAAAGATTCTCTATTTTTTGCTTGATTCTTTGCATTCACCTATGTTTCTGTTTTGAGCAAAATTATGGAGCTTGGATGGCGACGTAATTGAGCCAAAGAAGATTTGGGAAAGGAGAAGAATACGACAACCCAAATAAAGCTATAGGTCTGAAAAGAAATAATAATAATAAATAATTTTGATTAATTAATTTTTTATTTTTTGTCCAACGAATCCCAAATCTCAAGCAAATCCGAATCTGATTCATGAATTGATATAATGTTAAGTTAAAAATGACGAATTTGGGTAACATAGCTTTAAACAAAAGAATACAGCTAATTTTCATCATTAAACTCTTTAGATGATATTTGAAAACAAAGTGTAAAAAAACATACAAATTTTTAGATGTTAAAAATCTCCATAAATGGTAACTAAAATAATATTTTAAAAAAAATAATTTCTAAACATTGATAAGACTTCACAAATGATATTTGAAAATAAGTTGTTAAAAAAATAAATAATTTTCAATTATCAATAAATTCTATAGATAATGTCTGCATATAATATAATATGTCATATACAAACACTGCTAATCTCTAATGATAATACCTAGAAATTATGTATTAAAAAAACACATATGATTTCTATACATTGTTAATCTTTGCAGACTGTGTTTAAAAATGTGTAAAAAAAATATGCACATAATTTCTCAAGGTTGTTGCTAACCCGTGGTGATGGTTTATAGGAATTACTTTATACACACAATTTTCAAACATGGATAACACAATTATTTCAAATTATCGATTAAAAAATACATAAAATTTATAAGCATTGATACAAAAATGTGGTGAAGTCGAAACAAAATGTGAATCCTACTTGGAGAGATGCTCTCCTCCCTACAAGAAAATCTCATGTTTCTGCGTTCCATAATAGTTTGGGGCATGCCTTTGGAAGGTCGTTGATGTGAGCGTGTGAGGCAGATTCTCTTCTAAGTTCTATCATCCTGACTATTTTCTAATGGTTGATATCCCATAGTATTGTTTTATTGAATGAACAAACACAAACATTCATGTGTATATTTATTTATTTAATTTTATCAAATGAACAAAAAGAGAGATACATGGGTCCAAGTTAGTCCACAAAACGATCAATCCAAATCGTATAAAATCCAATTTAAATCTATAACCATTAAATAGTTCGATTCAAGTTGTTATATAAACCCGTGGGTAAACCCATATGTTGTCTTTTTAAAATATTAATTCACATTCATCAATTTTAATATCAATTAACTTTAATTTTTTAATGTAATTATAATGCTTAAGTCTATATATACCCAAATTTTTTACTTAACTATCACATTCTACAAACCCTAGTCATTATATTCTCCTTTATTGCTTTCAATGTTCATGCGGAATATGTAATTATACATCGGATTTTTTTGTTTATATTTTGATTATTCGATTGATTTGTTTGATGTTTAAATTGCTTGGTTTGCTTTGTTTTGATTAAAATAAAACAAAAGGATCCACAAAAAATTGTTTTTCTTTGTATTTCTTATGATTTGTTTTTCTTGTTTTGGTTTATAATATTTTATTTAAATTGATCAGTTTGTACTAATTTTTTTTAATTAATTTATAAAAAGTTTTAAATAATACAAAACAAAAAAAACCCAAAAAATCTGATTTTGGTTCAGACACAATCAAAATCCATCTGATCTGATCAGATCACGGGTCATATAACCTGAAATATCTAAAATCTTTAAGTTGGCTTCGAACCCATATGGGCCAACATAGCCTTATCTTTACAAATAAATACGAACATTTGTATTTATGTTCATTTATTTAATTTTATCAAATTAAAAATGTGTTCATATTTATTTATTTATATTCATATATAATGCACGATTTATTCATGATCACATATATATTTATTAATTATTATATTTATTTATGTTTGATAATAAAAATTTATTAAAATCGTTACAATAAATGAAATTTTCGTATCAAATAAATTTATAATTCATAATCCTCATAAAATACAAATTAAACACAAAATGTAAAGTGGAATTCGAGGTTGATCATAAGGAGCTAGTATTTGCAAAATATTTTAGTAGATGTAGAATTCAAAGTAAACATTTTTATTAGTCTAAGCTCAAATTAATAATGATAGGCAAGTTCAATGCATAAAATCAAATCTCAACATAAAATGTAACAAATGTTAATTCTAGTATACAGTAATACTAAGATATTTTAAGGGTATATAGGTGATATGGTACTAAGATACGTAATTTAATTTATAATGTTTCTATTCTTATAACTTCAAGCAATCTAAGTCTTTCCAGGTTATTTATCATGTTTTTAGTTAAGATAGTTCTCAATATCATCACCAATTTCGCAATAAGGCATACCTGTAAGCAAAGTATATAAAATTATGTCTACTTGATTCTATTAGTTATACCTTAGACTAATATATATTATCTCTACTTTGATTTGTTGATCTACCTCTCAATCAAACATTAGAGTTTTGAAACTATTTGTTTTCCTTCTTAAGTTTACCCAAAAAATGATAAAAACAACTGCTAAGAAACAATGATCAAATCTACTATGAACTCTAACCCCACACCACCATGTTATATCTTAAGATATCCCTAAGATCTGACTACTTATATTTGGAAGATAAAACATAATATCGTTAAGATTAAATAGTGAAAGTATCAAAGTCATCGTGAGAAAGTTAATCACAGAAATTTAAAATATTCAACAAACGAAAAGAAAGTAAATATTGTTCTGATTCTCGTTTGCTACTATTCACAACCAGAAACAATAGCATTGAACTGGATTTTGGTGGTGTCCTTGAGGATAGGAGTCTTCTTCGTGAGACTCTCCTTATTCTACTTTTCTGATTGATGTTCGTTGTGTTCTTGGAGGAGCCCCTTGTGTGTCGCTGCTGAAGATACTTCTTTTTTTTTATTCTCCCCTTCCTTCAAAAATATCTTCCATCTTTTACTCTAATGCATTGTTCTTGATATTATCACTATTCTCGACCTGAACTTATAGATTGTGGATGGAAGAATAGTTTTTTTGTCTCTCTTTAGATATTGTGCTCTTTTCTACTTATTCTACACATTTTTGAATCTGATTTGATGCTAATTCTCTTGCTAGACTTAATCAAGATCAGTAATAAAAGATGGACTAAATCCTTTAATTTAGTCCATTTTTTAATATAAACACAAATTAAGTTAAACAACACATAAAACATAAAAAAAACCATACAAACCTAATCTAAACCATATTTAAACATAATAATTAAATGTGTGTCATCAATGTTTTAAATTAATTAAAAAATATATAATACATTTATATAATTCAAGCTTACACTTTAAATATAAAAATTTTGTATCAATAGGTTTATAATAAAATATAATAACAAAATAATTGAATATTAGTTTGGGATAATAAAATCAGAATTTCTTTTTTATTGTTAAAATTTGATATACTTTTATATAAAATATAGTTATTTTTGAATTAAAAAATTACATATATATATATATAATTATTATAAAATATATGAAGTATTGTAAATAATCAAAGATTATTTATAATTTATTTTATTATATGAATTTTTATATTAAATTACCAATACAAAATAATATTTTACATATTTTGATCTACAAAAATAAATGAATCATTAAATTAATTAAACATGAATTTTTTTATATTAATTTATTTGCAATATTCAAACAAAAATAAATAATATTAATTGAATCAAACTTGATTGGAATAGGAGCAATTCGTTCGTGCTACCTCCTCGATACCTTGTTTCAAGGAGTGCATCTCATAACTTAAATCTTATACTTGGAATAATATTTTTTCTGAAATTTTTTTTGAAAAGGTTTTATTGTTAAAAAAATCATTACATTATATTTCAAAAAATTTAAAACCATTTCTTGTTATAGAACCCCAATTTAATTTTTTAAAAATATTTTTCCAAAATCGATTTTTCAAAAAAAACTATATCAAACATATGTATCTAGAGCTTCTTGAAATATTAAGAATAATATCACAATTTTTTTAACCATTTAATATTTGGGGAAAGGAGCAAATCACATAGTAACCGAACAAAATATGCGGTATTACCATATTTTTCTCCCATTTATTTATGCTATTTTTCCTATTTTTTTGAAGTAGGTAACAAAATCTCGCCTTCACAAACAAATAAGGTAGCTAGCTGGTGGAGATTTAACGGAACAAAAAAGGAAACCAATTCCAGCGATTCTGCAGCGCGATCTCATGGTTGGAAGGACCGATTCCGTCGCCCTCAACGCCGACGTCGCGGCGGAGTGCGGCAACTGCGGCATTGAAGGACGCAAAATCCTCCACCATGTCAGCCAACGGAACACTTTCCGCCGCCTCTGCACCGGCTGCGTTCTCCGTCTCCATCCTCAATCCTTCTGCCCTACCTGCTTTCGAGTTCACCCTTCGCCTCCTCCCAACGACGCCATTTTGACATGCACCCGATGCCACTCGATTTCCCACCAGCCCTGCGTTGTGGAGGCCAAGACTCCCCTTTCCCAGCCCTACATTTGTCCCCTTTGCGTTTCCCCAAACGCCCCAATCTTCAAACTGAAATTCTCGAAAGGGTTCAATCCCCAAACCCGAAAGATGGAGGATTGCAGAGTGATTGACGCCGATGGGGCGAGGAAGATGGTTGCTGCTGCAAGGATCGCCTCCATTTCTATGAATAAAGCCGTCGCTGCCGCGAGACAGGAGGCAGAGAGAAGAGCAATGGAGGCTGTGTCTTCTCGGAAAAGGGCAACAGTTGCATTGGAGAATCTTGCTAATTTGGTGAAGAGAGATTCTTCGAAGAAGAAGGAATCATCTGCTGCTGCCAGAGTTGCAGGTGCACCTGCAGTTCATGGTGTACAGAATGTGACTCCAGAAGCTAATGATAATGGATATGGAGACCGACTACCAAATGGCGACGCCAATTTGTCTAGGATAGGAGAGACAGTGGATGATATATCAGCTGCAGTTGGAGCATTGGCTGGAGAAAGTGATGATGAAGGGGGTGAGCTTGAAGCCATGATGATCGATGCAGTGGACGATGAGCGGTGATTAGTTGCAGAAAGTAACAAGGGTTGAAGCATTGGTTTCGTGTCAGTCATCCAATGGTATGCATACTGGTTCTCATAATGTTCTTTCTATTGTCGAGCTGTTGATCGGGAGCATCATTTGCATCCGAAGCATATATCTCTCCTTTCTACCTGCGTCCTCAGCAGCTTTGTTTTTTTCTTAAAAGCTGCATCGGATTCGTTGCATTTTCAATGGCAACACTTGGCAGAGAACATGCCTTTAGTAGTCAGTCATGCTTGATGTTGCTGGTAACTTCTCGTTTTGACAATGTCTGTATTCAGCCATATTTGCGATTCGTTGCTAGCAGTGTCGATGACATTCTGCTAACAACGATTGATAGAGCAACAATGATTCTAAAGCAGGCTTTATGAACAATTTGGTTCCTATGATTCCTTCCAAAAAAGTTAGAAGTTTCGTGTCACAGGGGCATCGTGTACAGAAACTTCTACCAAACAAAATGAGAACTTAAACATGGTTGTGTTGCGCACACCAAATACCAACCGTGGCTTTTGTCTATATTCTGTAGAAGCCCTCTTTCCCAGTAATTAGAAGAAGCCAAACTTCGAGGAAAGGGAAGCACAAGTTAGCAGAAAGAGGAGGTATGTATTCCCCACCATCGTTTCAACTGCCGTCTTCTTCTTTTACAACTCGTGATTCGCGCGAACCAGGGGTGGAGTCCCCACGGCCAGCCTTCTAGAAGATGGAAAGTTTGTGACAGAGTAATTAATTATGCGTTTTAAAATATACTAAAATACATTGTAAAAATATTTATTAAATGAATAATATATATAAAAAAAAACGTTTGTTAATTATATCATAATGTATGTAATAAATAAGAAATTAAAAGTTATTTTTTGTTAAATTTAATTGTTAAAATGGAAGTGAGCTTTTGTAAAACTCTGCACTGACGTTTCCCTCCAAATGCACGCCCATAAGAATGGCGGAGCAGCACTCGTGGGAAGCTCTCGACGTCGACGACTCTGACCTCCCTCTCCTCCGCCCTTGCCAGCGCCGACGCGAAGACTCTACCTCCACCACCTCCGCCGCCTTTTCAGACCGCCGTCCTTCTCAATCTGAAGAAGTAAACCTCATTCAATTGCCGGCACGCCATTCGCTTGACCGCCCTACGATTCCCGGTCCGGCAGGCGTTGTTCAGGCCGCAATGCTCCGCAAGAATCAAGACAGAGGGAATCGGATTGTCGAGAAGAATCGAGACAGTGACGAGGATCCTACGGGCGACCATACTGTTCATACCGATATTTGTACGCAGGAATATATACAGAGGGCGGTGGAAACTGCTGATTTTGATTATGAGTTCACACTCCAAGCCTGGATTTCTGCTCTCCAGTATATTGGTTCCTTCTCGACTCTAATTCTTCATATTTGCTCTTCTTCTAGGCCCAACTAACGCAAAATCGCGCTGTATGGCTTTTTGTTAGGCTTGCATTATGGCACACTGCGAAGTACGCCTTTCAACTGTCTGACAGAATGCCTCAACGCTGGAAAGGCTGCATTGGTACGCCCTTACTTCTCTGACGGCTGATTTATCCGTTTTTCTCCTTATTGGAAAATGTTTCTTCCCAAGGATAGAATAACCAGAGTATCTATGACTGCTGCTTTATGATAGGGTCACCCCAACTGAACCTTTTGGTGATTGAAAATTTAACAAGGTGAATTTGAAAAGGTGTGAAGAGAGTGCAAAGCCCCTGATAATCACATCATCTTTTATAATTTGTAGCCCATCTCTAGAATTTTAACAAGGCTTCATGTTTTACTGGCTGTTGAGTTGAACTGGATGTGAGTGAGAGAATGAAGAGAAATGAAACGTAGATTAGCTGTTTCTTGAGTCCCAGAGATCTTTTTAGCCTTTTCATTCCGTGTACCCTTTCATTGACTCCATAGCTTTTTTGTTTGATCTGTGGTTTTAGCTTGTGGGTGTTATTAAATCGTGCACGCCCAATGGTTTAGGGGTCTGTTGGTTCGTCTTAAGGTAATGTTGGCTCATTTTATTCATCGATACTTACTATACAGCATTCTCCCGGGAATTTCGATAACTGAATCTTGATGATTTTTGAACTACAGGATCCAACAGGTACTGTAGGCGCTAGTGTTCATCACAAGGTCCTTCAGACTGAGTTTGGGAAAAGATTGACTATTGGCACCGTTGTAATACTCCGTGAGGTACAGCGTAGATTCCAGTGTCTCGTATCTGAATGTTTTGCCATCTGCATAACTACCTACTTGTTATCCAACCAATTACTTTTTTATAGTGTTTTTTCGATTCGACTTAACAAAGTAGTGCATGTTTAAGGTCGCCATCTTTGTTCCAGAGAGGTCGGTTTACTATCTGAACATAACACAGAGGAATTTGGTAAAGGTACACAAAATTCTTTCTAAGCCTGTACTCCCATACGTTGCCAGAACTCTTATCATCACATGCAAACAACATATATGTGATGCTATTATTTTACCCTTGTGTATCTCAAAAATTGCTCCGCGGCAAATTTTGCCTCAAGTTCTAGTGCGCCTTATCTGTAGGTGTTTTGCGAAAATGATGCATCCACTGTTGAAAGAGACAATGCTATTGCTCCTACCATCCAGTATGCTGATCCCCCGATTGGTACGGAACGTCACTGCTTTGCTTCCTCCCTCTGGGCTGCATTCTTCATTGTTGCATACTTTCAATATTCTGTAGATCCATCAACAAGGAAGAAGACGACACAGATTATCCAACAAACAGTCAGGGAAGATTTTGTGGAAGGTTTGATACCTGGAAATGCACCGAACAGCAGCAGCTCTGCAGCAGGACTAAAAAGGCATATGCCATCAAGACAAGAAGAGATAACCAGAGAAAGGACTACTCAGGATTCCCCTGTACTGGTGAAAGACAGAGAGGAAGATCCAACCGGAAGAAGCTTTGTCAACTGCACCATTACTAGTTATGGAAATGTGGCTGAAATGGTAGCTGAAGAAGACCTCCCTAAAAGCACCAATGAACAGATACATCGAAAGGCAAAGCCGTCTCTGCCACAGTGGACAGATGAGCAGTTAGACGAGCTGTTTGCTGGTGAGGACGATGATCTGTTCTTATAAGCCATCAACAGTTTTGACAGAACGAACTTCAGCATCTTAACTAGCAAAGCTATGATGCCTTCTTTGATCCCTTTTCGTATGGCGAAAGATGTACGGTTGCAAGAACTAGAACACATGTCGTAAAAGCAGGATTCAAACTTAGAAACCAAGTGTAACTATAAGATATTTGGGTGAATACCTTTGATATGATTTAAAATTTTTGAAATATCCCAACAGTCATTCAATGTTGTTGAATAACTGTAGATATATATTTTTATTGGAAATTTATCCTATTTTTGTGTTTTTTTTTCTTTCAATTTTATTTTAAAATCATCAGAAAAATAAAAGTAATTCAATAAAAAATTATAAATTGTATACAATAATAATTTAATTAATCAACTAAATTCAATATTCTACTTTTTGAATATGTTTGGTTGGAGAATTTAGAGTACTAAGCTTGTAATATGTTTAGAAATAATGATATATTTGATATGCAGGTATAAATATGTATAGTTTTCTATTAAATTCTTTCTAGATGGTTTACATAAACACAACTTTCGACATAGGTTTTTGTAAAGATATCATTATCAATTTTTGGAAATCCGTAAATACACATCAAATTACTAATTTTTCAAAAATCCTTAAATACATTTATTCACATGAATATAAAGAGATATTTATGTTCCTCAAGGGGTTATTTGATGTTCCCGAGGTTCATGAATTAATTTTGAACATGTTAACGCCCTTTTCATGAGAGGGATCCCTTGTGACAATATTATAAGCAATATCTCGAGTAAACTTATCGTTGCCTTAGCCTATGTCTTTCTTTATTTTAATAGTGCTTTTTCCGTCTTGTTGTTGCATGAATAAATTATTGTTCTTGGAAATAAATTATTTATATAAAAAATACAGAGTATTTGTTAGATATCATTAATAATCATTATAGGTCCTTGGAAATAATTAATTATATGTAAAATGATTGGTTATTTATCAAGTACCACCATCTACCACTATAAATGTTTATAAATATAATATTTTTTAAAAAATGCATATTTATTGTACGTACCATTATAGTTGTCTATAACAACTTATTTTTTTAAAATAATTTATTTACCATTTCTTTTTCCAAATTATGTGTTTGTTATTATAAGTTATAACTTATAAGCAATTTCCAAATATTTTAATGTTAATTTTTATTTTCAAAATAAAATAATATACATTTTTTAGATAATGATATTGTAATATCTAAAAAATAAAAAAATGTAATGCGGAAATAGTTGAAATTGTTACTAAATTATTATTCCTTCAAAATAGAATTTTATAATATTTTTTTTATTAAACTTTTAGAAGTAAGGAAATATTTATAATTACATTTTTTTTACATAATATTGATTTTTTCTAAAAATAAAGAATATATTGAATAATAAATAAATTAAATAAAGGATTACTTACAAAAATAAATGTTTCAGTTTTTAGTAAAAAATAAATTTAATTACATGGTAATATAAAACATTTATAAAACTGTAAAATGAGGAATTTAACAAATAACAAAGCTGACACAAATATTTTACCAATAACTTATGAAACTAACGTATTCTCCAACTAAAAAACTTGTGACAACAGGTCATTAGCATACACACTGGGATAACTTTAACAATTTTTTTACTTATTGTTGTGTGAATATTTTACCCATATTGTCAGACACCATATCATATTTTTATTTTATTATATTTATCATAAACATTCTTTCTTAAAAATATTTTCAAAAAAATATATTTTAAATACTTTTCTATACAGATTGTTTTTTGATATATTGTTGTATGTTGATATAATTGCCTATAAGAACCTTGAGAATTGCAGGCTCCTGATCAAGTGCTTGCTGAAGCACCTCATTCTAAATGACAATATTGGACAAATCATCCACAACATAGAAGAGTTGAAGTTTATAATTATGATTAAGAGATTTTGAAGGTGACAACATGTTCAAGGAATAAAAATTACCGGAATGAATATTTTCATATTGTAAAGGTTAAAGAAAGGAGGTGCACACGCAACAAATGGCAAACTTAAGATTTGTTTATTTCTATTTCATTAAAATCAGCTTCAAAAAAACTGTTTTAAAAGCTGATAGAAGCAAGTATGAACCTATTTTAAAAAAAAAAACTGAAGCACTTAAAAGCGCTTCAATGTTTCTGCTTCAAGAAAACAGAAGTTGTTTCTATTTTTAATAAAAATCACTTCAAAATTATTTAATTTAAAATAGAAATTGAAATAAACAGATCTTTACATAATCTCTTGTTCTAATACAATACTAGTTTATTTTTTTAAAATAATATTCTATATTTTATTATTTTTATATATTATTTTAGGGTTGCATTGAACTCGTTATCAAACCCATTGATATAGTTATTCAATGCTTTATCATATGGATGCTAGTTAAAATATATCAACATCAGTTCAATCTTTTGTGGGATGAGAGAAAATAGAGGCTATCATCATTCAATTAGTACATGATGAATCTCAAAAAAAAATCCTCTAGCGCACCGTTCAAACAAGAAACACATTGTGGAGGAAATGTATTGATGATCGAGGAAAGACAACAAAAAAGAAAAAGAAAAAGTAAAAAAAAATAGATAAACAAGCATAACTTCAATTACCTTCTTCAAGACAAAGACCTAATATAATTCCATCTTGTCAATTTATGCAAGAAATAAAACATCAATCTATTGTAGAACTAGTGTAATCAACTAGATTTTATCATGCAAATGTTTCAAGGAATTCAACCTATTGAGTCATCGGTAATCAAATTATATGTCTAAGAATGATATGTATGTTCGATGTTATTTTATACTGTTTTTAATGTATGTTTATTTTTCTATTTTGTAATAATAGGTATTAGTATAATTGCCTTATTTTGTATTTTTTTTATTAAATAGCCTTACTTTTTATATATAATATTAACATAATAAAAATAACTATGTTACATTTACATTAAATATACATATTTTGTTTAAATTTATATAACACGCAATTAACATGGGTTAGCCGTAATCCATACTCATATGTGATGAGTGGACCGATGTAGGTAAACCATAGCACACGTCCGTATATAGAGGATATAATAAAGTAAAAATTGAAAAAATAACATCTCAAGTTTCAGTCAATATAAAAAATTTAAACTTCAAGTTTCATAATTATAAAAAAGTCACCTCAAGTTGTCAAAGCCATCTAAGGAAAATTCAAACAGTTTTTTCGAACTTTTATGTCAAGGACCGATTCATGACGCTATGAATTAATTCTGGTTTCACATCCAACAAAATTTGATAATAAGAATTTTACATTTGCATATAGAGTTCGGCAAATCAAAGAAGTGACTTTTATATTGTGTTCGTATATCGTGATTTTTCAAGTTTGGTATGGGTAAAACCATCAAATAAATAAGAATGGAAGTTGTAAATACTGTGTCTATAATAGTGCATTGTTAAAATGACATTAAGGGTCAAAATCGATTAACTTGATAATATGAGGTGTTAAATATATAATTTCATAAATTCGAGATTAAACTATTTATAAAAAATGTAAATTAAATGGACTATAATGTAATTTTGAAACTTCGTAATTAGACCTTTTATATTAGCTGAAACTTGAGATACTATCGTCAAACTCGACCCATATAATAAATTTCATCCGAGCATGTATGGAATTTCCTATACCCCTCCACATACAAGCATAGGTGAGGACTAACCCATGTAAGTATGTATTACATACGAGCATGGGTTACCATTGATAAGAAAAATAATCCATAGGTAATTTCGTAATTAAAATAATTTAGAACCATAGCAATTAGAAAATTCTGGACCATTGCCGCCATCGCCACCATTGCAAACTCGCCGCCTCAAGTTCTGCCCAATTCCTTTGCAACCAAGGTATGGTTTGTGTGAAATGATTTTTCTCTTAAATATAGGTTTTGTGAATTACGTTTTATTTTGGTATTCATTGGGATTTGACTTTTGGGTTTGGAATGATTTAAAGTTCAATAAAATTTTTTCTCAAACCTAAAGCTTTAGATTTTAGGATTAGAGTTAAGGTTCATGTAAGATTTTATTTTTATAATTATTTTAAAAAAATCAATTAAAGATATTATTTGTTTATGATTTGTTAAAAATGTTGTTTTTCTCCAATTATAATGATTTTTTATGTAAATTAATGACTTTCACTTTATTAAAGGATTCATTATATAAAGAAATTACTTCTTTTTCCTTTTACCAAACATTTACTACGTATATAGATTTTTTTTTGTTCCAACATGTTTTTTGGATTAAATAAAGGAATTTTTATGTACATTAAAGAAGACAACATTTTTTTAAAGAATGATTTATTATTGGAAGAATGATCTTTTCCCCTTTAATAAAAACTTTATTAAATAAAAAATACTCATTATTTATGAAATAACATCTTTTTTTCGTGTAAAGAAAGATGAAGTTTTATTTACTTAAGTTACCATCATTATTTCTCTGTAATTAAATAACTAATTGTCATTTATATGTGTTTGTAATGTGATAGGAGTATGACAATCACGGATAAAAAATACTCATTAAGCCCTAGATGTTGGCGGCTATTTATGTAATTTCATATTTGGGTTGACCACCGCGGATGATGTCCCATTGTGTGGGAGCGGTGCCTCGTCAGACAGCCCTGGATTGACCAGTGCAATACACGCTTTGCGTATTATTCAATTGGTATTAGTGACATACTCAATCGAGGGCATTAAAGTTTTTTTAATTATTTTCTATTTCATAAAATATGATTATTTGAATTATTATACATATAACTTATGATATTAAATAAAGTGAAAAATCATTTTTTAAGTCACAATATTTTATTTATTTTCATTTTATATTCAAACACTTTAATTTATGCAAAATACAGTCAATAAATTTATCAATAAATTCAATTTATGGCATATCTATTAAAAACTGTTTTAAAAATTTTTAAAATTTGAGATAAATATTTTTAAAGAGAATTAAAATTTAATATATATTTTTAAAAAATATTGTAAATTTTTAAAAAAATATTCAAAAAATACTAAAAAATTATGAAAAATTATTACAATTTTTTCTAGTTTCATTTATTATAATTTCCTACAAAATGGTATTATAGAAATAATAATTCTATACACAAAACTTCATTTATCTCTTCGTATTTCAATTTTAATCAAAGACATTTATGCAAATTCAAGTATCAAAATGAAAGGCTTGTTACTATATGTGATACAGTTAGTGTAATTGAAGAAGAAACATACGAGGATGATGTAGTACTTTAGAGAAAGGATAAAAAAACATTATTTATGTTCACGTATAAGTATTAAGATGTTTCAATTTCAAAAAAATTGAATGATAGAAATATCATAGAATAAATATTAAAAATTGAGAAAAATAATTTTAAAAATATATATTGAATTTTAGTTCTATTTAAAAATATATATCTCAAATTATAAAAATTTTTAAAA
Organism: Utricularia gibba; assembly: GCA_002189035.1. Taxonomy (NCBI): domain Eukaryota; kingdom Viridiplantae; phylum Streptophyta; class Magnoliopsida; order Lamiales; family Lentibulariaceae; genus Utricularia; species Utricularia gibba. Next base: position 5,106,314 of record NEEC01000002.1, on the reverse strand, counting down.
TATTTTTTGACCAACATGCCATAAATTGAGTTTATTTGTAAACTTGTTAACTGAATTTTGTACAAATTAAAGTATTTGAGTGTAAAATAAAAATAACTGAAACATTGTGATTTAAAAAATGATTTTTTACTTAAATATAAAGCATCCAACCTTTATTTCAGCCGTACGATTTTTTTGGCCCCATGGGCTGCCTTTTCATACCATCCCGCATGCATTATTTTATATAAATTTAAAAAAAATATCTAAATTTAATATAAATATAAATAATGTTATTGAAATTGACTATATATTATTATATATGTAAGTGAGTATATAATTTTTAAATTTTATGAATCATAATCTTTTTTATTTCAATTAGTTGTAAATTATATATTTTTGTAATTGTAAAATTAATTCAAAATTTTTAAAAAATAATTAATTAAAATATTCGAAATTTTATTAATTTCTTTACTTGTAATTTTTCATACAAACAATAGTATGAAATCAATATATATATAAAATTTGTATTTTTAGTAATTCATATATATGTATAAATAATATTATGATAAATTTTAACAATCTCTAACGAGGTGAAGAATTCACACACGTATACATAATTGATAAAAAAAATTATAACGATTGTGGTGCAGGACTCTTTAGCCTACGCAGTGATGTAACTGGCATCATCTAAATCTGGATTAGAATTGATTTATTAGATTCCGAGATTTGAACCCCTTTTGATTCAAAATTTGAGCCAGCAAACAGAAGTGGTGTGTGTGAGAACCAGAGACTTCATTCAGAATTCTACCAGTTGTGATTCTACAGCAGCTGCAAGTCACTCGGCTTTGCTGGTGATGACCGGCTTGCCGCTGTCACCACGACCTCAGCTCCTATCTTCTTCTGCTTCCTCATCTTGCGAAGCAGCAGCAGCCGCACCACCTGCATCTTGCTCCCCTATCTGCCATATTCGAATGGTTCCGTCTTCCGAACCGGAGGCATATGACCTTCCCTCCGGCGAAAACCGTACGCAATGGACGGGACCATGGTGCCCCTTGTTGCATGCTGCACACATTGCAGCAATGAAAATAAGGAGGCATACTGATTTGCTTGGGAGTATGCTCATGCGTACCAATTTGTTCCCCAGTGTGAAAATCGAATACATGGATCCACATGTCTTCTCCACCAGCAACGAACTTGTTCCCATACTTGGGCTCCAGCGAGGCTGATTCCACGGGGAGGGCATCTCACAACTCTTCACCAGTCCAAAACTGTGTATCACAACACCCCCGGTAAGATGAATCTAGCAGAGAAGTCTCGATAGAAAAAAACAAGGAGGCATACTGATTTGCATCCCAAAACTTCACTGTGGATCCATCAGCAGTCGTAATGTACCGGCCATCTTGGCTGACTTCAGCACTCGTGACACTTGACTTGGTCTCAAGTGTGCGCACAACTGTGCCAGTTCTCACATCCCACAGCCTGGAGGAGGCATGCAATACGTCAAATAAACTGAAACACAGGCGTAAACAACATGTGGAACGCAACCAACAAAGGTGAAATGTATCCAAGAGAAATGATTTAGTTAAAAGGAAGCCATGATGACACACCACTGCTGTTTACGCGTATAAAAGATATAAACAGAAGAGGGATCCAGATGTAAACCAACAAGGCCAGCATACCGTTCATCATTCTCATCGTACAATATATTCCAACTCACCAGAAAAGAGGCAAAAATGGAATAGAGTGCAGTAAGCTTAAAGAAAATTTTATAGCTGATGCTTACCTGACTCCACCCATATCAGTGCAGGAACCTAAGATTGTTTGATCACTGTGAAGCCATGAAAGTGATCTCACAGAACCAGGGGACTTTTCAATTTCTCTGGGAGGTGCATCCAGCCTATTCAGATCAAATATGCGAAGAACCCTTTCCATTCCACCAGTTAACAGCAGATTTGTGTCCTGAAAATTGGTGAGAAAAAAGAATGATGATAGAAGGGCAAAAAACCATCAACGGAAAATCATTGGTAGAAATGGGTGGATGAGGATCCATTAATCATCAAAAGGAAATGGATGAGCACCTCTGAGAAGGCACACGCACGGACGATGTGTTTGTGCTCAAAAGAATGCAACTCATCGCCAGTTAGTGCATCCCACAATTTCCTGCAGCAGCTAATGACATTCAGAACGAAGCAACATCCTCCCTGAAACTTCAGGTTTTTAAAGCCACCAAAACTCCTTGTTCCGTACTGAATATAATAGAAACATAACAGGGTAATGATAAAGATGAACGAATCAAACTACATACGCTGAAAAATCTGCAGAGGCAGAGGCAGCACGCAGAGCATGCCTATCCAAACAGCAACTCCACACGGCACCCTTATGACCTTGAAAGGTCCCAATCCAATCTCCAGTTTCACCATTTCTCAACATTGGCTTCGAGTCTGAAAAAGGAATGTGGAATTAGCATTTTGGAAGACATCTTCTCTTTACATTTCACAAAAAAAAAAAAAAAATGCAATCACATGCGTCATAAAAATGTAACAATGCAGAACCGCAAATCGAAATGAAATTTTCACTTGAAAAAGAACCTTTGCTGGCACTAACAAGGAAGAAGCCATCAGGCGTTATTGGGCTGTAGAACAAATCCACAACTGGACGTGAATGCCCGTGGCAAACTATTGGAGCCACAACCTTCTTCTTATCCATTCTCGAACGTATCCCACGAGATTAGGCCAAGTTTACACCAGTCTTTTGAAATCAAGAACAGAACCCGAGTGGCCAAAACTCAAATATTCGGAAAACCAACTTCGGAAAGTAAAATCCAATTGCCTGACGCAGCTGAAAACTAATACAAGAGATTGCGGTAATTCCAGGTTGTCTGCCTTCGAGTATCTGAACATACGGGAGGACAAGAAAACACAAAGCTTTAAAGATCCGAAAACTGTTACTAGTCCGTTGGTATTATAAGTGGCGCCGGTAAGCAAATCCCTAATCTTCTGCAACTCTGATCAATGAACACTTCCCCCGAATCTAGCCCTTCGAAGATCAAATTATCTGGATACCGAGAAGTTTTGAAAGAAAGACCAAGATCCAGAAATGGATCGATAAAGCATAGGGCTGAACCTGAACGCGAGGGGAAATGAGAAGCCATTTCTCAGATTTATATGGACAATGTCTTTAGGTCCTTACCATAAAACCCTTGCAAATTTAGTGTTTCCGTGGCATTTGGAAATAAAAAATTAATTCTATAGATTCTTTCTATTTTGTTATTTATTTCAATAACTTCCTCAACAAATTTTAGTATGTAAAATGTTAAACACAAAAGAGCATAGTACGAGTATCGATCTCACAGAATTGAGTTTTACGAAAAATGTTTTGTAGTAAACTTTTACAAATTATCACAGATTTGTAAAAATGGGTTTTTGAAGTATAAGAATAAAATATATAATCTAAGTAATGAACATTGACTAAGGGTTGCAGTTCTTAGGAAATTGACTCCTTTTATTCTTTTTGTCTATCCTTGCCTCGGCTTTCACTTATTTATTCCGAATAGTTGGTTATAGGAGCAAGGAATAGTCTCATGTGGTTCCCCTTGGACGATTGAGAATACAAGAATATTGACGTCGATTGCCTTCAAAACCGAATTGTGTACGTGTGCTCAGCTGTTGCCAATGACTAGTGGCAGGTATGAGGTCACTACCTATCTACTATTGTAGTACCTCGATCACAGACAATTCACTAATTCCCTTGAATCGATAGGGTTGAATATGGTGCTCTTCACCTTACTCTTCATCAAAATCCGTGAGAAGTGGCCAGCTACTCATGGATTGTGACTAGGAGACATTACGAAAAGACTGCAATAAGACGCATGGAAGTATGCAAAATCCGAAATGAATTCAATGAAGAATTGAGTTTATTACTCAAGACTTGGAAGAAAACTTCATCTACTCCTAGAAACTAAAGGAGTTTAGCCATAAAAGGCCATGAAAACTGAAAACAAAATGGAAAGCTAAAGTGTTCTTCCTCTCTTAGGGGAGAAGAAGAACCAGAGTTCTAAGTGCGAAAAGTAAATGTCAAAAGTTCGAAAGAGATTGTTCCAAATTGGTTTTATCTCATTCCCCACGTGTATTTACTCCTTTTACTCCCCTTCCCATCATTCTTTCTATCTTGCGTATGGCACCAGCTTTCCCATGGGTGCAAGTAAGTGCCCAATCATTATTGCAGACTCTGACATGTTGTAAGTCAGGGGCCTTGACTAGTATCAGTCTTCCGCCCACAATTGTTCCAAGTCGCGTGCAAGGCACGAAAAGTCAAAGTCTGGTCTCCTGCAAGCATCTTGCAACACTCCACAACTGCCTCTTGACACGTTTCAGTCAAAGTGCATAAAAAAGACAAAGAAAATATAAATAGAAAATTAGATTTTTCTAAAGAAATAGAATATTTATCAATATAAATCCTAAATTGGATGACTTAACACTAGATTAGCATATTTATCAACTAGAAAATGACACTTAACACTTCCACTTGAGTGATGGAGTGAAAGTGATTCTCAAGTTCTCAATGGATGTGCTGTTCACATCACTCAAGTGGAAGTGTTAAGTGTCATTTTCTAGTTGATAAATATGCTAATTTAGTGTTAAGTCGTCCAATTTAGGATTTATATTGATAAATATTCTATTTCTTTAGAAAAATCTAATTTTTCTAGTTTAAATGACACTTAACACTTCGGTATTTTATATAGCCTGTTAGAAAATCGTTCGAGTTTAAAGGCTAGAAAATATGTTACAATTCCAAAGATGATTTGCATGTTTTTAGGAATATTAGGTCACCATAAAAAAATACGAGTGCAGAAACATGTTTATAGGAGGAGAACTAAGACTATGTTTCGATCTTTCAAAAGGTGTTGCATTTGGTTCTTTGCCTTCATGAGGTGCTCTTAGAGACCCCAATAGTTGTTGGAGAACGTGCATCTAAAGGAAAGTTCAAATACTTCCAGGTAGACACATCTTTCATACATGTTTTTTAAAATGTCGCTACAATTGATTATACATTTGTAGGGTTGTATTGGGGCCATAAATGGTACATACATCGGTATACGAGTGAAGGAATCTGAAGTTGCAAGGTATAGAAATCGAAAGGGTGTTGGGTGTATGTGATGAAAACATAAAATTTATATATGTGCTTGCTGGGTGGGAGGGGTCTGTTGCAGATAGTCGAATCCTAAATAATGCACTCTCAAGATCCGATAGCTTCCGGCAATGAATATGTGATGCCGCAGGAATATATTACCAATGTGACAATAGATACACCAATAGAGAGGGCTTTTGGCACCATACCATGGAGTCTATTCACTTGAAGGAGTGGGAACAAGGAAATGGAGTACCCCAGAATGTGAAAGAGCTATTCAACATGCAGCATGCATCAGCCAGAAATGTGATCGAACGAGCATGAGACTTGATGAAGATGCGGTGGGGTATAATACGGTAGACTAGCTACTATTCGATAGATACATAGAATCGGATTGTATTGGCATGTGCTTTGCCCCATAACCTCATTCGAAAGGAGATGGTGATCGATCCCCTGGAGGATGAGGTCCCATTGGACTTCTAGAATGAAGCTAGGGAAATGAGTGATATAGAAGACATCACGACGTCTGTTGAAGGAAATCAGGCATGGAATAGGTGGCGTGACGAGCAAGTTGAGGTGATGTACACCGAGTGGCTCGCATCCCACAGATGTCGCTAATGTAGTCTTGCTTTAAATTGTCGTGTTATTGCTTTTCCTAAACGACCATCTGAGACCTATCATGACGTTTGTACTAGATTTGTTAACCAAAACTTGTATGCATTACAAAGTCATAACAACCATCGTGCACATACACATCCAGTCTAGAGTCATACATACATCGGGTGTACTCCAACATGAACACCGATTTTTATGGTATCCGGTGCTTGCTGCAAGTGATGGTGGGATTCTATCACTGTGTTGCGTGTTAGCGTGGAATAACACGGTACTACATGATGGATCATTAGAGCTGGCACCACAATCTTCAGACGAGGTACTTCAGAAGACCTGTAAGACATTACACGCTTAGCAGCACCGTGTGTTCCTAAGCCTGTCCAGTGCCACCAAAATTTGGTAATACATGAGTGTGAAGATGCCCCATATTAGCTGGGATAACTGGGAGTACACCACTACTCCCTTTTACTAAACACCGCGAGTCGTAATATCCGGTGCTTCTGAACACCTGCATTACACTATGTACACAATAGCACTGCATGCTGCCTTATCTAGTATTCTATTTTCCAATAAGAAATGAGTTAAAATAGTGCAATTATCCAGCATTAAATACGCAAGGCAGTTGTTAACTGCCCAATGCTATTAATTCCTACTTGCGCACAATAAAGGCACCTGACATTGTCACTTTCCAAAATAACTTCATTAATCATCCTCTTACACATCCATCCTTTCGGCATACGTGTAGCAGCACCGCATTCACGGGATTCCTTCACAACCTCATTGCAAGACCCTCGCGACGGTATGCAGAACATGTAATGGCGTGCGCATATGCGTTTCAGATTCTTCCTTTCTTTCGGTAGTATGATTTCTATTTTTTTGGTAGATGTTGAAGTGTGAAAAACTACGTGCCCGCATCTCAATTCCCGATGTTTACGCAATGTGGGATAAATAAGCTGGTGAAACGTTCGATTCTGAATTGCCAGCCAAAGTTGGAGCAACAGGATTCATCGTCAGCACCGAACACTTTCGGTGTGGATTGTGACTGCCTCTACTTCCTTTCTTGATGCAAATACTTGCTGCACTCCATATCCCAATCTCGTACTTGATGCCATGTTCAGTGGCATATGTACTATTGTTATGGTTGTAGTGTATCTCCGTCCAAGTGCACGTGAGTTGATACAGTTTTCCATGCAACACTTTGACGTCACCAAAAGATCTTCGAGAGGATAGTAAGATTGTCCATTTAGCATGTGGTGGGGTCCACATGATGTTGACCTTTGATTTTATCGAGAACATGTTTCAATGAATAATTGCATGATGTGGTCCAGTGGTTACTAGGACCTACAGCCACCGACAAGCTTGTCTTTTGATGGGATGGATCCAAGATGGTGGACATAGGTTAAGCTGAAGCCTTTGACTCATGTTTGGGGCGCCAACATTGAGTTCAAGGGCGAATATCACGGTCTTAATACATTACTCATCAAAGATGTGCCGTACAAGTCACTACACAATCGTGTGCCATGACTGACCACTAAATCGTGTGTCCAAATGCAGTGCTTTGTAATAGGCAATACCAACACGGTGCTATTGCATCGCTTCTCGGTAGCACCGGATTGTGATGTGCCAAGGTTCAAAGCACCGCATTTAGGGAGTAGTGCTTCACAACGGAACATTGCGCTTGTTCGTACGTGATGCTTCCGCGTAGGACGTCAGAACATTGTCTACCCTACGCGGTGCTTATACCAGTTACATGTAGTCATCCTTCACCTATATTTTCATGTGGAATACCATACATATTTGCTTAGAAGATGCTTAGAAGATGAAATACATCTAGTCCTGTTGGGTTTCTCGTAGACATCGCATGTTAGAAAAGCAGCGGAATTTAAAAAATTTTCACTTGAAATACGGTATACGTCAGATAAAGGAATGCTGAAAATACCTTTCAGTGCAATCTGTTATTCACCAACCGCCAATAGTAGACGGCCTCTATGGTATCCACACTTAAGGCACTCCATCAATAACCTTCTCAAGTCTAAGCTTAATTGCACGGCTGTGATATTCAAGATCTTGCTACTGACATTGGTTAGCTTCCCATAGTAACTTCTCGAAGATGAGTCATCCAGTGAATTGATTCTCTAATTGACACCCACACATAAGTTCTAGTAATCTTATTACATCAATTGTGAGAACCATTGCCTAAACAATTTAGGGAACTCAATGTGTGCCAGCTTATCCGTATTTGTAATATCTTCATTTCACAGATACTCTAGCCGGGGAAATTTTAACTTGAACATAAATACTTGAAGAATCCCACATTATGATCTCATCATAATTTCTATAAGACATAGATCAAGTAGAGGATTTTATCAATGATGTAAACTTGATCACAATTGAAAGTAAGCATCAAAAGATACGATTTGCCAATGAGTTGATTGTCTTTAGAACACATACATTAACAGCCCATGAGTCCAAGAAAATGCCAAAACCGCACAATAAATTTAAGATCTACGTTCGGATGCTAGACTATGCACAATCAGCTCTTTTTTGCAGCACTAGAGGTAAGGAAGTAATGCAATCTCGTAGGGTTGGAGCTAATCATCTCTGCTATGGTAAACCGTTCGATTGCAGAAAGTTTCAGCAGCATACCTCTTATGATCTCCTCTGCCTAGTGCTGATTGTCCGCCAACTCTCGTGCTTGCTGCAACACTATTAATCCCAATTGACATAGCTCCTCGCATGTACGCACGTTTAGCTCCTTCATTTCTTTGAGGAACTGCATATCATCATCGATTCCTCTCGGTCCCATAAACTTGTGATCTATTATTGTATGTGATCACAATAATAGATCATATAAATAGATCACAAACTATTATTGTATGTGAACTATTATTGTATGTGATCACAAACTTGATCCCCTTGGTCCCTCAGTCCCATAAACTTGACGAGGCCCTAGCCCAAAATTTTATGTATGTGATCTATTATTGTTAAATTGTTTTCTAAGTCAAACAAAACATCACAACAAAATTAACGTGGTTCACCTCACGAATTCTACGGTAACCCAAATTTACAATAGCAATCCGAGGATAATCCACAAAAACCTACATATTTTATAACAAGGAATTAATCAGTAGGTTTTACAGACGTCCAAAAGATGAACCGAGGCAAAGCAATATGCGGACCCAAAAGATGAAAAGAAACAACTTGATTTGAGGACTTGCACGAGAAACCCTAAAGCATGCACGTTGAGGCAGAATTGTTGTCAAGAATCTCCATGTGTACAGAGTCGAGATACCTAGCTTCAGAGACAAAATCGTCGAACACAGAGCAATAGCATACACCTACTTCTTATGTCACAAAAAACACATGTACAGGAAACAAAAATGTGCTTGTTATGTTTATAATGGAAAAACATGGCCCAAACACATTATCTATATGAAAGACCCAAGTTAGTGTTGATATTAAATAATGATCACATGTGTTGCACAGGCTGGAAGTGAAGGAGTGGACCAGCAGCCCCTGATGATAGAACCAAAGGTGATTCCCATGTCCCATGTTAAGTGCCACGATCCTCATGAAATGGGGGCAAAGAAATAAAAAGGGACATGTAGAGGTGGGCTGCTGGTGTGGAAAAGGGAGTGCAGAAATTCTGTCTAATTGAGCAATTAATTGGCAGTGGTGTTTGAGACTACAAATTGGGTAGTGTTTGCGTGTGTGCTGTAAACGCTGATCTGTTTTATTTGATTGCTCGTGTCATAGTGAATTTTTGTTGCTTAGGAGAAATCCTAAGTCCAGGAGGTTCTCAATTGGGTTTACCTAGTCGAACTCTGTTTGTCTATTTTGTAACATATACACAAAACATGGGAAGCCACAGGGGAGGCTTCTGATCGTGAGTTTTTGTGTCAGCCCTCTTGCTGACTTGTTCGCTCTAGGGACAGTTTCATGCTAACAATTGGTATCAAAGAGAGGTTATGGAGGAGGTACACGGCATGCCAAAACTAACCACCAACAACTACTCATTATGGTGATTAAAAATCAAGTCCATCCTTGTGTGCAAGGATTTATGAGACTCTGTTGTGAGTGGTACAGGGAGACCCCCTACAATAGATGAACCTACGTGGAAAAAACTGTATCTCAATGCGGTTGCAATGATGAATTTGTGCATTGATAATAGCTTATCTCACAAAATCAGTGAATTTGAAGATGCCCAATTGCTTTGGAGATCATTGGAAGAAATGTTTCGCCCAGATAATGCACAAAACAAACTCACTCTTTACAAAGGTATGTCATGCTTGAAATATCCATGATGGTGAATCCATGTCGGAGCACTTAAGCCGATTCAAAGATATCGTAGATCAGATGATAGCCGTGAAGATGAGTTTTGATGAAGAAATCCAAGACATACAATTGCTTGATTCATTACCTGATTCATGGGAAACTCTTGTTGTTACGCTAAGTAATTATGCTAATGGAGGCTTAGGGTATGATGCAGTGGCTACTGCATTATTACAAGAAGAACTTCGTAGAAGGACTTCTGGAGTTGATTGTGCTGCTGAGTCGAAGAATGGCACCCTTGCCACAGTGAGGGCAAACAATGGGGCAGGTCCGAAGAGAGGGTGCGAAACAAGGGAAGGGATGAATCAAAGTACCTAGACAGGTCTCAAAATAGACAAGGGAAGGGTGAGAAGAAGCATGATTCATGTACATGTTTTCATTGTGGCAAAAAGGGGCATATCCGAAAGGATTGTTATGGCTATAAGACTTAACATGAGCACACAAAGGAGTGAAAGAGCTCAGAACCTGAAGAAGCTAACACAATTGCATATCTGAGTGCTATGGATGATGATCTGTTAGTGCTTTTGACTGCAGAGGCTGGGGAAACAAAGGTCGACTGTGCTTGGTTTGTGGACTCAACAGCTTCGTTTCATGCATCTCTACATAAGTCGAATATGATCAATTACTAGTCTTGTCATAGCACTATGTGGATGGGTAATCACTCAAAATCTGAGATTGCAAGTATTGGTGATCTGTAGGTCACAACAAACATGGGGACCAAATTGCAGTTCAGGGGAGTGCGTCATGTGCCAATTCTCAGAGTAAACCTCTTATCTACTAGTGAGTTGGATATGGAGGGGTATAGGCACACCTTTGAAGCTCAAACCTGGATATTAATAAAAGGCTCCATGGTGGTTGCAAGAGGAGTCATGGCTGGAAGATTGTATAAAACTGATATGAAAGTAGAAGGGAATGAGGTAATAGTAGCAGCACCAAATGATAACACATGATCTTTGGCACCAACGGCTAGGACACCTCTTAGAGGGTGATACGCTGCGATTAGCAAGCCGTGGTGTTATACCTTCAACCAAGACATCATCAGTCTGCGAAAGCTGCATCTATGCCAAGCAACATAGAGTGGCCTTTCGAGCACAACTACATAAAAGCAAGAAGAGACTAGAGGTGGTTTTTTCGGATGTGGGTGGCCCTGTAAATATTCCTACGACTGGAGGTATGAAGCATTACTTGACCTTTGTGAATAGTGCTACATGTAATTCATGGGTATATTTAGTAGCACACAAGTCTGAGGTGTTTGCCTGCTTCAAGGCCTTCCATCAAATGGTAGAAGGGGAAACATGGGATAAGTTAAAGTGTTTGTGGATAGACAATGAAGGAGAATTCTACAGTTAAGAATTCAAGAAGTATTGTCTGGATCTAGGTATCAAAAAGGTTGCTCTGAGCCTGGAACACCACAACATAATCCCATCACAGAACGCCTCAATCGAACTTTGATCGATAAGGTTAGATGTATGTTGAAGAGCTTTGGTTTATCAAGTCGATTTTGGGAGAAGCCATTAAAACAGCCTGCTATTTATCTAATAGAAGCCCCAAGAGAACTCTGGAGTTTGGTATTCTTGAAGAACATTGGTCTGGTCACAAGGTAAGCCTTGCACATTTACGTGTATTTGAATGTAAAGCAATGGTTTTGGTTCTAGGGGAACAACGAAAAAAATTGGGTGATCACTCCAAATTGTGCATCTTCTTGAGATATGGGGAACTTGAAATGGGATACAGGTTCTGGGATCCACAAGAGGGCAAATGATAACACACGAATTTTCCTATTATTAGAATAAGAAAATTATGCTTTTGAATCATGTTTTAAGTGTTTATCTTATAGTTTTTAGTATTTTTACCAAATTTTAGTACATAATGTGATTTTATGTGTTAATGGGCTAAATCCTTTGATTTGACCCATTCCATGTTATTAACATTTTTTTTCTAGTCTAGCAGCAAAGTTCTAAAATCAGGGAGGAAACATGAATTTCGTGCATGTAGAGATTTGGAAGAATGGGCAGCATTAAAAGAGGAGACATAATGCACTGTTCGGCTGTCCAAATTCTGCAGGTTTAGGCCAGGAAAAGTGCTGGTGTCACGGACAGTGTAATGGAGTAAAGGAGGGGAAGAATTTTTCGAAAAGGGGAGAACGCGTAGCAAACGGGCAGACTTGAGGAGGGGGCTTCTCCCCCAGCATGGAGAACACCGACCAGAAGAGGAGAAGAAGAACTTCATCCTCAAGAACAACATCAAAACCAGTTCAGCGCTACTGTTCCGGTCCGGGAACAGTAGCAGATGAAAACTGGAACTCTTATTACTTTATTTTCATTTGTTGATGTTTTCAGTTTCCACAACCAACTCTTTCACGATGTTCTTGACATTTTCGTTGCTTTATGTTAATGTTATCATGTTTTACCTTCAAAGTATGAGTAGCTAGAGCCTTAGGGATGCCTTAAGGTGAAATGGTGGTAAGTGCTTAGGGTTAATAATGAAATTTATGTTTGTTCCTTAGCTCTTTTTCTATCAATCCATGTGTAGACCCAAGGAGGGGAACATGTAGTTTCACAATTAAGATGCTTGGTTTAGAAGTAGACCAACAAATTAAGACGGGCGCAGTAGGTGTTAGTCTGGGGTAGAACCAGTAGAACTGGATAGACCTAGTTCTATATGCTTTGCATGTGGGTAGACCTAATTGCAATGTTGGTTATGATATTGGGGACTAGCTTAGCCGAAAATATGATGAATTACTTGGGTAGACTTGGTAAATTAAATTAGGCACCTTAGAAAAATACCACCTGTAGATCCTTAAGGCATCTTCGTGTTATTGTGAGTTAGAACCATTACTTATTACCTTTTTTCATTGAAACCTGATTCTGTTTATTGAACTTACTCGCCACTGTTAGTCCAAGCTTAGACTAAGATCTACTATTATTCCGAATCATGCATTTACTAAAACACTTAGCAAGCACAAGTTCCTCGTGATTGACCCCGACATCCACTATACAAGTTTTCTAAATTTGTATTTTGTGTAAATTAGGGCTTATAAATTTATTTGATAACGAGATTTCTATTTTTGTAATGACATTAGGAAATTTTCGTTTATCAGCAGAGTAATCCGATCATGAGATGCAGTGTTCCTTGAAGGTCAATAAATGCAGCAGCAAAGTAGCACTAAAGATTAGGAGGTAAGGATTAACATTGAATCCCTAAGGGATCCTGAGGAAACCACTCAGGTTTCAGTGCCGGAGGAGACAATTAAAATATCACTTGAAGACCCAACATCTGAAGCTATGACAATTCCACCACTAAGAAGAACTAGCAGGAGAGTAGTCCCTAATCCACGTCATACACCTGATGAGTTCATCCTTGTTACATAGGAAGGAGAGCCTGAATTAGTTAATGAGGTCATGCATTCTGTTGATCGAGAGCTTTGGTTAGGAGCAATGAAGGAAGAGATGAAATCCTTGTGGAAAAATGACACTTATGAGCTGATCCATTTACCTGTCTGCCGAATTGCATTGGAAAACAAATGTATTTTTAAGCTGACAAGAAATCCTGATGGCTCAACTAGATACAAGGCACGTATTGTGGTGAAAGGCTTCAACCAACAAGCAGGTATTGATTATCAGGAAGTGTTCTCGCCTGTTGCAAAGTTGTCAAGCATCAGGGCAATTCTTGCGTTAATGGCAAAGATGCAATTAGAATTGCAGCAGATGGATGTAAAAACAGCATTTCTTCATGGTGAACTATGACAAGAAATTTTTATGAAACAAATACCTGGTTTTATTGAACATGGGAAGGAGCAACAAGTCTACGGACTCAAGAAAAGTCTTTACGGAATGAAACAAGCACCTCGATAGAGGAACTGCAGGTTTGATACCTTCATGCTGAAAACTAGGTTTCACAAATTATATTCTGATCCATGTGTGTATGTGAAGAGTTCATAGAAGGATTTTATTATCTTAGTGTTGTACGTGGATGATATGCTACTCACTAGTAAGAGCCTCACTTTGATCAATGCCTTGAAGAAACAACTTGGGAGAGAATTCGAGATGACAGATTTAGGGGATGCTAAAAGGATACTTGGTATTGATATATTTAGAGACAAGAAGTCTAGGACCCTATCTCTCAATTAGGCACTGTATATTGGACAACTGGTAAGCAAGTTTGGTCTTGATGGTGCAAAACTGGTGACCACTCCAATGAACCCTACAGTAAAGCTGTCTGCTGCATCATGTCCAAAAATGCCAGCAGACTTTCTACAAATGGAAGGAATGCCTTTTACGTCTATGATAGGTTCTGTGATGTATGTGATAGTGAGTACAAGACCTAACATTGCATACACTCTTAGTTGCATCATTCGCTACACATCAAAGCCTAGAAAGGTACATTGAGAAGCAGCCAAATGGCTGCTAAGGTATCTTAAAGGAACAGCTGCACTGAGTCTATGCTATAGAGCTTCATCCTTTGGATTATGCATTTTTGTGAACTTAGAAATGGCTGGGGATGTTGATATTCAAAGATCTACCATTGGACTGATCTCAATTTTGGTAGAGGATAGAATAACATGGCTATCCTCACTTCAGAAATGTGTCGCTTTGTCTTCTACTGAAGAAAAGTACATGACGTTAACTGAGGCTGGAAAAGAAGCAATATGGCTGCAAAGGTTGCTTGAAGAATTAGGACTAATGCAATAGCAGAAAATCCAAGTCCTATGTGACAGTCAAAGTGCTATAGCACTAAGCAAAAATGTTGTCATCCACTCTCGAACGAAGCATGTGGAGGTGCACTATCATTGGATAAGAGAAGTGGTACAACTAGAGATGAAAGTTGGGCCGGGCCGGGCTGGCCCGACCCTATTTCAGCAGACCTCATCAAGTTTCGGGCTAGGGCTGGGCTAAAGCCCGATTAGATAAAAATATGATTCATATGGCCCTAGCCCGATTATTCATTGGGCCGGGATGGCCCTACCCAAGCCACGGGCCTATGATATTATAAATTCAATTTTAAAAAATTATTAAATATAAATATACATTTTAATATTATTTAAATAATTCATAGAAAAAAATTAAAATCATTATATAAATTATTAATTCATATTATATATCTTAAAAATAAAATAATATATATATAATAATTTTACATTATTCAAAATTAAATATAATTATAATTATTATACATAAAAACCATGTTTTTAAATTGGCCCTAGGCCCATCGGGCTTTATGGCCCGAAGCCCAATCGACCCTAAGGGCTTCGGGCTTCGGGCCAAAAAGCCCGATATGGTTTAGGGTCATCAATATTTAAGCCCAAGCCCGATGTTTTTTAGGGCCGGGCCGGGCCAGCCCATGAGCTTGGGCTTTAACTTTCATCCCTATGTACAACAAGGAAAAATCGAGCTTATGAAAGTCAAGACTGAAGATAACACAACTGACCTTATGACTAAGGCCTTGGGGTCCTCACGGCATCATATATTGGTGTAGAAAGCAGAGCTCAAGATAATTTGCTAAAGTAACTCACATCCAACCTGGGGGAGTGATTGATGACATTAAATAATGATTACGTGTGTTGCACAGGCTGAAAGTAAAGGAGTGGACCAGCAGTCCCTGATGATGGAACAAAAGGTGATTCCCACGTCTCATATTAAGTGCCTCGATCCCCATGAAATAGGAGGCAGAGGAACAAAAGGTGAACGCCCCTTTTATCAAATACTGCACCATCAATCAAAAATTATAAACTCAATAATGATTGGCACAATCAATCAAAAAAAAAAAAACAAACAAACCTGCATGACCTCCCCCTTAGTTTACGCCATCTTATACATTCAACAACAATAACCTGCAATCCTTCAAGCTAAGATCAAGTGTGATATATTAAAACAATTTTGGATAAAGCATTAAGCCTAAACAATCTCTAAGGTAAGCAAAATGTTTATGATCCAAAG
Organism: Utricularia gibba; assembly: GCA_002189035.1. Lineage (NCBI taxonomy): Eukaryota > Viridiplantae > Streptophyta > Magnoliopsida > Lamiales > Lentibulariaceae > Utricularia > Utricularia gibba. The sequence goes on along the minus strand of NEEC01000002.1, from coordinate 5,090,328 downwards.
GTTTTGTAAAAATATCTGCCACTTGATGATCAGAGGGGATGTGTTCAAAAATTATGGTTTTGTTTTCAACAAGGTCATGCACAAAGTGATGCTGAATTTCAATATGTTTACTTCTAGAATGACAAACAGGGTTTTATCAGATAATCGCATCTAGGCTCACACCATAATCAGATAATTGGGGATCTCATCCAAAGAATTTGTGAACAACAATGAGCAAGAGCAACATATTCAGATTCGGTAGACGACAAATGATGTGACCCTCTAATATAAAGAGATTAGCAACCCACGAACAACAGGTGATTTAGAAGCTTATAAAAGAATCCACCCAAGTCTACCTTCAAGAAAATGAATCTCTTGCAACCAGACTTTGAAACAAAGGGAATTTAGGAGCCATACTCCAGAAGGAGAAGGAAATGGAAATGATAATCCTAGGACACCACAAGCTCGAAGCTTGATAAGTCAAGAGTGTTCAAGCACTCAAAGAAGAGGAAAATCCTCACAACATACATCAAAATGAAGTAAAGATCCTTCAAAGAGTACATGTCTAGAGTATTTATACTTTAGAATTGGGCTACAACATTGCAAAGCTCAAACTAAAGAAAAGGCCTAGCAAGTCCAAGAACACACATGAAGGATGGTGAGATGTTTTGGGCTTTAATGTAAATATAGACTCTAATAGTTGAACTCCTTTAATGGAAATACTTCTAGTCCAATGTTGATTCCAATAGTGTTAGTAAAGTTTTGAGATTAGTTTCAATCATCTTGCTCTTACTTCTTGTAATTGGTCCCAATGGAATAATCTTTGTTTCTAATGTGTTCAATTGCACATTATCCTCATCATTCTTTAAATACTTTTCATTAGCTTACTATGACTCATCAACAAAAAGATTGTAGACTATTTTTTTGAAGATCATCCAACCAGACTTTGACCCAAATATTGACAATACCCACCAGTGCTTTTTCTATCTATTTTACATCCGAGTTAATTGTGGAACTAGCCCTCTACAAAAAAGAGGTTTACTGAATGGCCCTATCTGAAAATCGTTAGCTATTTAGCCCTACTTTATGTAGGTATTAGCTATATAGCCTAATTTTTAACATAAATATAAATAATTAATTATTATTTATGAAAAATAATAAATCAAATATACATTTTATCTTTATTTAGTTAATTATTAAATTTTATATAACTAATATATAGCTAAAAATATATATATTTAATTATATAATTTTAAAAATATAACATAATTAATTTAATAATACATACCAATAAATATAATTATGTATTATGTACCATAATTCATTATTTATAAAATCTTCATTATTTAATATATTTTATTAAATAAAAAATTAACTACTCTTATATTATTTACATATGTGTTATATTTCTTTAAATAATATATTAATTACAAATATTTATATTTTTTAAATAACAAATTAATTACAAACATATATATGTATATATTTATTGCATCATTATCTTTTTTTTAAATAAGAATTTGTGATACCTATATTATTTACACATATATTTTCATTACATTAATATATCTTTTTAAATAATGTATTAATTACAACTACATTTACATATATAATTATTACATCAATATATTTCTCTAAATAAGTTATATCTATAATATTTACTCATGTATATTTACTTAAAAAATGAATGAGTTAAATAAATTTATATTTTTCTAAATAATAGATTACATTATTTACAAATATTTGCATTTTACTAAATAATGAATTAGTTACAATTATATTATTTACACATATAATTATTACATTAATATATTTTCCTAAATAATGGATTGGTTACACTTAAATTTGTACATATAATCATTACATTAATATAGCTTGGCAATTCTTTATGCAGATGAAGAAGAGGAAAGTGGAGATCGACGTGGTGACCTACACGATGCTGGTTCATGGGTTTGGTGTCAAGGGCGAGGTGATTTTGCTAAATAATGGATTGGTTGCATCTAAATTTGTACATATAATCATTACATTAATATATTTCTCTAAATAATGGATTGGTTATACGTAAATTTGTATATATAATCATTACATTAATATATTTCCCTAAATAATGGATTGGTTACACCTAAATTTGTATATATAATCATTACATTAATATATTTTCCTAAATAATAAATTGGTTACACCTAAATTTGTACATATAATCATTACAATAATATATTTCCTAAATAATTGATTGGTTACACCTAAATTTGTACATATAATCATTACATTTATTTTATATCATCAAACCCCTCCAATACACCTATAAATACCCCTTACACCTTACTCAAATGCCTCACTCTCCAATTCACTTTCTCTCCTTCTTTTTACAATGTCAAGTTCTAGTTCGTTTGTGGAAGTGCGGGTATTCTATGGTGGCAACATACTACGATCAACTTATGGTCACGTAAAGTATGATCGGATATGCTAGAGTGTCTCCAACTAAAAAGGTCCGTGAGCTTCGTGGCACTTACAAGGTGCATGCATGCAATAACCGACACGGATCCGACATATTCTCGAGTAGTCATGTTCGCTCAGTACTACGAAGGTCCTACACAAACATCTAATTATATGGCTCTCCCGGATGAAGCAGCATTACGATTTCTATTCCATCCGAGTAATACTGGATGTGGTGTTGATAATTTTCTGATATGCGAGCCGATAGAGAATTTTCAAGCATCCACATACGATAATGTTGGATCGCATTTCAACATTCAATTGTCCGGCTCTCAGAACCCTCAAGAACATGGCTTTCTTGGTAATGTCATTAACTCTTACACTTTGTATATGTTTGACTCTTTAATAAGGTGTGGTTACTTCATTTTGTAGATCTACTTTCTACATCGATTACACAAAACTCGAGGATTTTTTATTGGCCTGGACATTCATATGACGACATTGATCGTCAAGATACAATGCTACCGACTTCCATGATCGGTGGAAGCAGTCCTCAGCGTCTCTAAACACCTTCTCCACCACAATCTGATAACGATAATTCACTATCTATGGATAGTGATCCGATACCAGAAACACTTTGGAGTGACGATGACACAACACCCTTAGTTGATCATAGAGGCAAACAACACGAGGAATATGGTCCAAATGAGCAGAACCACCGATGTGGCAGGATTCTATAGATTGTCCTGAGGTTGCTGCGGTGTACAACACCGGTACTATGGAATTACGTCTTGAACTCACATTTCTAACGAAAGATGAGGTTATTGCTGTAGTTACTAATTACTTGGTGTTCATTGCGAGGCGAGAGTTTGCTATGCAACACAGTAGCAACTCTCGGTATAAACTAATTTGTCGTGAATCATCTCAAGGTAGGTCACACTGTCCATGGAAGATGTATTGCAGATATAGTAGCATGAAGGGAATATGGAAGATCACAAAGCTAATAGAGCCTCACACTTGTGACGTACCTAGTACTCTTGCAACGAGACGTGAACTTGAGAAAGGAGTTTTTAGCTCATAGTTGGTTGAAATGATAAGGGATCGGTCGCGAATTAAGGCATCTACCGTGCAAGGATTCATCGAAACACAATTCAAATTCAAGATATCGTACTGGAAAGCATGGTCTATTTTGATATGGGCATATGAGCTAGTTTATGGTACATGGGAGCAATCGACAGCTGAGTTGCCTAGATATCTTCTTGAAGTGCAGAGGGCAAATCCAGGCACTATTGTTATATTAAAAAATGCTCGTGGAAGACAAGGCGAACATTTATTGCATTATGCTTTTTGGGCTTTCGGACCGTGTATTGAAGGCTATAAGCATTGTCGTCCGGTGATACAAGTTGATGGGACACACTTGTATGCCAAGTATAACTACAAGTTACTCGTTGCTGTAGCCATGGATGCAGGAGGTCACTGTTTTCCTGTGGCGTATGCTATTGTCAATGGAGAGACGGGACCTGCATGGATATGGTTCCTCAAACTACTAGATGTGCATGTTGTCCGCGGTCGTCATCCAACATGCATTAGTGATCGGGGAGCCAGATTGCTAGCTTCTTTAAATACGGTTCCTGCATTTTGACCACCTAATGGGATTCATTGCTTCTGCTTACGACATATGTGATCGAACTGTCTTACACATAATTGGAGCAAAAATCTGCATGATTTAGTGCAGGTAGTCGCATCTACACCACGTGTTGAGGAATTTAACCGTGTGATGGAGACAATACATCGCACACATCCGGGAGATCAGTACTTAATGGATATACCATTGGAAATGTGGACATTATCGCATGATGGAGGTGCAAGGTACAATCTTTTTATTATCCGTAAACCATATCGTTGATTAATTTTCAACTTTACTTCCATATGTGACTTCTAATTCATGATATTCAGATTTGGTATTATAACTACAAACCATGCCGAAGCAATAAACGGGGATTTTCAAGGAGAGCGTTGCCTACCACCTACATCTATTGCCAAGGTATGACATTCACACATCTCAATTCTTTTAAGACATCTTCTTTAACTACTCTTTTGATAATTGTAGACAACACTCAATAAGGCAAAAGAATATTTATAGATAGGGTGGCCGCTGCTCACCGAATGGTTTGACGATGAATTAAGTTGGTCGAAAAGTGTGAAGATCTCTTTCAGAGAGGTTCTAATAATCTTTCTGGCCTATGGGTTGAAGATTACAGTGGAGCTACGATGACAGCCTCTGTATCCAAGATTGGCCCTACACGCAGGGTTATTCATATCGTCAATATTTCCAATAGAACATGTAGCTGTGGTTTTTGGCAAACCTATTGAATTCCATGCAACCATATACAACAGGTATATCTCTATTTCAAGTACCATGTTATAATATTATCTATATTTCAACATCTAATTTTTATTATCATATAGGCATACCACTCTTTCAATATACCTCCACATAAGGTTATTGATAGGTTGTACTCGGTGAAGACACTTATTGTTACGTACTCAAATGACTTTAATCCCATACGAGATGAAGCTGATTGGGACGATGCTCCTTTCTTGTTGGTACCGGATCCTAGCAGACGAGGTGAACATCGTCATTCTGGACGAGATACAACAACTCGAGTGCATGGACAAATGGATTGGGGAGTCGGTTCATCACACCACAGAACATCAGCTCAATCCCATAAGTCAAGACAATCAGCACCGAGCCAACAAGTGAGAGGTAGTATAGTGTCTTAGAACGCACGACATTCCTCATATGCATCAAGACCCCCTCCGATGCCGAATACGATGGATGCATTCGGTGCAGACTCTAGGCATTCATTCCATTATACAGCACTTATGGAGGGATCATCATCACAAGACATACGTAGCATACCGAATTCAGGTCAGCCTCGTAAATCAACATCCAGAGAAAGAAGTGTATTCAGGAATATTTTCCAAAAATAGACATTAATATTTAAGTTAAAGTATATTATTTGTTTCTCAATTTATTATTAAGATGTATTTGCATTTGACTTATTAATATTATGAAAACATATGTATTATGGATATTTTTCGTGTATATATTAAACAAAAACATATATGGATGAACTTTTTAGTTAATTAGTGAAAATTTTCAGAAACACATAATCAATAATTTATATAAATATTTTTACTTAAATACATTTAGGAAAATATATTAATATAACAAATATATGTATAAAAATACATTATTTAGAATATATAGTAATTAATGAAGATATATACAAATATTATATACGTTACTATTCCATTATTTAGAGAATTAAATGTATAATTAATATATTATTTAGGGAGATATTAATATGTGTAATTAATTTATTATTTAAATAAATATAAATATGTACAAATAATATAGGTGTAATTGATTAATTTTTTACATAAATATATCAATGTAATGAATATATTTGTAAATGTAGTATAATTGTAATTAATATATTATTTAAAGAAATATATAACATATATAAATAATATAATAGCAATTAATTTATTATTTAATAAAATATATAAACATAATGAAGATTTTATAAATAATGAACCATGATACATAATACATAATTATATTTACAGGTATGTATTATTAAATAATTAATTATGTTATATTTTTAAAATTATATTTTTAGCTATATATTAGTTATATAAAATTTAATGAATAAATAAATAAATATATATATAATATATATTTAATTTTCTATTATTATTTTTCGTAAGCAATAATTAATTATTTTTATTTATGCTAAAAGTTAAGCGATTTAGCTAATACCTACAAAAAGTAGAGTTGAATAGCCAAGAATTTCCAGATAGAGCTATTCATCAAACTTTTTTTTTGCAGAGGCCTAGTTCCCCAATTGACCCTTTTACATTCATTGTAATCAGAATCAGTAAAAGAGGTTAAAGTAAAGTCATCACTCATAGGATAAAACAACCCTAAATTTTCAATAGCATGCAAATACCAAGAAATTCTTTTAACTGCTTTAAGATGAGCAATTTTTGGATCAGTTTGAAATCCGGTACATTTAGAGACAGAAAATAAAATATCTGGTCTAGATGATATAACACAAAATAGGGAACCTATCATGCTCCTATACAATTTCTCACTAACACATTCCTCTTCTTCATTCAACCAGGACTAGCATGCAATTGTATGGGGGTTTTCATGCCCTTCGAGTTTTCTAACTTAAATTTCCTAATCATTTCTCTAATATACTTGGTTTGGGAAAGAAAAATACCATGCTCAGATTGTTTAATTTGTAGACTAACGCAGAAACTAAGTTCATCAATCATACTCAACTCAAATTCAGAGGACATAATATCTCAGAATTTTTTTCTAAGTTCAATGCAAGTACTACTAAAAATAATATCATCAACATACACTTGAACAAGCAACAAATGGGAATTTTCAGTAAGTACAAACAAAATTTTGTCCATAGAACCCTTTTTAAAACCGGATTTCAACAAATATTCACTTAACCTCTCATACCAAGCTCTAAGTGCTTGTTTAAGTCCATGTAAAGCTTTATTTAGTTGAAACACATACTCAGGTAAATGCATAAAAGTCCATCATAAAAATATTTGACCAATACATTGATCTGAAATCCGTGGTGTGGACAGAATCCTAGTAGATGATTAAAACATTCCCAATATTCATATAAGTACTCTCCACTTGTTTGCTCAATGTCATTGATTTCCTTCCTTATTCCTTCAGCTTTTGAAGCGGGAAAATATTTGTTAAAAAATATTTTTTTCATCCCTAACCAATCTGTGATACTCTCAAGTTTCAAAGAGTTAAACCAAATTTATCACTTTTGGATTCTAGCAGAATAGCTTAAGCCATTTCCTGCAAAGTATAATTTTTCCTTTCAACGATTCCATTTTGTTTTGGACTTTTTGTTGAAGTAAATGCATGTTTAATACCGAACTCATCACATAATTCAATAAACCCTATGTTTTTAAATTCCCTCCATTATCACTATGAAGTTGCTTAATTGGAAGTTTCTTTTGATTCTCAACTAATATTCTAAATTTCTTAAAAACTGAAATGGCTTCTGATTTTGATTTTAAAAAATATGTCCAAGTGAACCTAGAGAAATCATCCACAATGACATAACACCAACATTTTCCCCCTAAACTTTTAGGTTTGACTTCTTCAAATAAATCCATATGTATAAGTTCTAATATTGCTTTAATATTTAAACTTTTAATAGGTTTAAACTCACTTCTTGTTTGTTTAGACCTAATACAAGCATCACAAAAAGGGGATTCGTTTTTTATTTTGTGCGAGACACCTCTTACAAGTTCTTGTTTAACTAACTTTTCAATGGTATTTAAACTTGCATGCCCGAGGATTTTATGCGATAAAAAGGACGATTCAGCTAAAGTCATATAGCATGTTGAAGTCACCTTAGCCAAGCCACAGGTCTCATCACCCGATGAGTCATCCTCCAAGTATGCTTCAAGAGCTATTTTCTTCTCCTTTTCATGGTTCTTTTCTTTTTCCGGCAATTCAGGGCAATTAGCATGAATATGACCTGGTTTCTTACAATTATAGCATGTAATTTCTCCCATTTTCTGATCCTTCAACTTGCTCCTTTCCTTGCTCCTGGTCTTAAGAAATGATTTTAGTTTCTTAGCAATGAGTATAATATCATTATCATCTAGCTCAAACTCAGAATCAGATTCATTAGAATCAAGTGATGGCATAATTTTCCTTTTAGTTTGTTTTGTTTTGTGATGGCATAATATCAACGAGTTGCTTCCTAGCATTTATACTTATTTCATGTGTAAGTAAAGCACCAAACAACTCATCCACAGATAATGTTTCAAGATCTCTAGTTTCATGCAAAGTAGATTTTACCTGTCCAAGAATCATCTAGGCTTCTCAAGATTTTAAAATTTTTATCCTCATTTGGTAAAGACTTTCCAAGAAGCTCAATCTTATTGCATAAAAGAGCAAATCTCTATGCATCGGAAATCGTTTCATTTGAAAGCATATTGAATGTCTCAAATTCATGCATTAGCATAGTCAATTTATTTTTCCTAACTTTATCACTTCCTTCATAAATCAATTCCAGTTTTTTCCACATTTTAAAAGCCATTTTGCACCCAGAAACTTTATTAAATTCACTAGGAGATAAAGCATGATTCAAGATATTTGAACATCTAGCATTCAATTCAATGGCTCGAATTTTTTTTGGTGTTCTAGGGGTTTAAACATGTCATCAACTAATCTTTCACCCAAAACAATACAGTCATATAGAGTCAAATTTTGTTGAAAGTATGTGAATGTGGTGCTTTCCAGTAAGTGTAATTAGTGCCATCAAATAAATGTGGTTTTGTATACAAAAATCCATTTGAAGATGTTTTGAAGGTTGTGATTCATGTTTTCAGATCGTTATCACCCATTTTTGAAAAATTTCAAAGTAGAACAGGTATTTCAAAATAAGAAAAGGGCATGAGGTATAGTGATCACATAGCAGTTGAGATCAAGTAGTCATATAATCAAGAAGCATCTACCGCAGCATCTCCACCACTTGTTGGAATTTTATGTATATGATCTATTATTATTAAATTGTGTTCTTAAGTAAAAAAAATAAAGGTGGTTCACCTCACAAATTCTACGGTAACCCAAAGTTACAATAGTAAATCGAGGCTAATTCACAAAAACCTACAGATTTTATAACAAGGACTTAATCAGTAGGTTTTATAGACGTCCAATAGATGAACCGAGGCAAAGCAATATGAACACCTAAAAGATGAAAAAAAACAACCTGACTTGAGGACTTGTGCGAGAAACCCTAAAGCACGGAGGCAGAATTGTTGTCAGGAATCTCTTTCTTGTGTACAGAGTCGAGATACCTAGCTTCAAAGACAAACCCGTCGCACACAGAGCAATAGCATACGCCTACTTCTTATATCTCAAAAAACACATACGCTAGAAACAACAATGGACTTGTAATGTTTTTAATAGAAAAATATGGCTCAAACACATTATCTACATGAAAGTCCCAAGTGAACCCAAGAGCTGCACTTCACAATTTATGCCATATGTATCTGCTAAAAGTTTATTAATCTACAAATCAATTTTATTTTGTAATTTATACCATTTTTTTAATGGGAAAAAATCAAAATCAACCACATTTTTTTTAATTTGGTAATTTATGCCATGCATTTTTAATATAGATAAATTATGCCACAAACCAATGATGGTGTTGTAATTTTTTTCCAAATAATTGCCATGATTGTATTACACACACCATATTTAAAATGTCATTTTCTACGTATAATTTATATCATAAATAAAATTTAAATAAAGCAGATCATAATGTTATATCAAAATTACAAAAATTGTGAATATCAAAACATATAAGCCTTATAAAATAGGGGAAAAAATCAAATACCTGTGAAAATCAATATTCATATTAGAAAATAAACTCAAAAACCAACTTATATAATACAATAAAGTTTCAATAGTTATACAAATTTATTTATAGTACATATTGCATATTGTTATAACAAAAAAATAATCCATACAAAAATATAATGCATTTTTAACCGTTATGTAAGTTTATTTACATTAAATACTATATATATTTATAATAAAAAATCATCTAGAAGTGAGAATAACAAAAAAACATTAAAAAATATTATTATTTTAAATAATGGAAAACAATAGTTTTCATTAAAAAATATTTAGTAATATAAAAAACACCAATTAAAAAATAAAAAAATAGAAAAAATCAATAAGAAATTAACAATTTAAATATTTTAACAAATTTAAAATTGAAGTCACATGAATATATTAATTTAATATAAAAGTGGCATAAATTTCAATAGAAAACTGATTTGTAGTCAAATTAACTAATATCAAATACTATGACATAAATTTTCAAATCAAGAAATATAAGTGGTGGTTTTGCCAATTCTTCTTTTTTTTTTCTTCTAAAAAATCAATTTCTATAAAATATTTTTACTTTTGAAATAACAATCCAAAAATTTTCTAGAATACCTTTTACTGAAGCAGAAATATGTTCCAGAATGTTCGACAAGAATGCTTACTGAGGATTGATATTTTACCGATTTTGGGGCTAATCGGTGATGTTTGAGAGTTAAGGGACCTATTTGAAATCATCCACGGAGGGGTGCCGCCGTACCCACTTTAAATGCGGCGAATGGCAAAATGCTTAATGGATGCACTGGGCGCATTATTGCATCCAAATTAATAAATAATGTGGAAAAAGAAACCCCACTCTGCACTCACTAATCAACGTCTCCACGGAATTTGAAACAGCTCCGGTAAATTACTTGCGCAGCCGATCGACGTCCGGCGTCAAGTTCGAGGGTTTCCGATGGCCGGGAAACTCTACGGTGCCCAGCAGCAGTATTTACTGGATTTGCAAGAAAATCGTGGGTTTGGATCGGACCCCAACTCCTGGCTATCTAACGACGACCTCAGAGACACCATTTCGTCACTGACTGCTGACGCCGCCACCGCCTCCGCCACCGGGAATGTCGATCGAACCCTCTTCAACAACCTTGTCGAGATTCTTCCTCTCGTGCAGTCCCTCATTGTATGTTGTCAGCCTCAATTAAATTCAAGTTCTTGAATGTTGTTTTGAATTGGTTAGCATTTTGCGTCCCGGATTCTCATTTGCTTTTTACCTACCAAATGGCTCTCAGGATCGGAAGGCGAATACCTCGTTTACTAAGCGGGCATCCATGATTTATACCAAGACACCATCCAGAGACTCCATTCACAAGAAGGTTTCTGTACTCTTCTTCATCTTACTGTTCTTTTCCGAAATTTTACTGGCGCATGGTTTTTTGCGTGACATAAGGTTGCCCAGGTTTGGAGTAAAATTTCGGGACGGTAAATAGGGGTGTTTCTTCAGAAATTATTTCTATTTGACCAAATTCGCAATTTAGATTAAGCTGTATGTTGGGCTTCCACTAGTTAGCTTGCTTAGTTCTTTGGTCAATTTCTTGCGATAAGGCGATTTGACTTCAAGCTTATTCGTAAGGGTTGTAGTTTTGTTTTTTTCAGCTATGGATTTCTGGCTGATAACCAATCCACTGAGGATTTAGTTTTATGATATTGTTGGTAGATAGATTTCGCAATCACAGACTTGTTTAATGGGCTTTTAAGGCTGCATGTTCAATGTCAATGTGAAAGTTAGTTGATTTGTATGTAGGCAGTTGGGAGGAGTGCAACCCTTCCTGCAAAAAAGAACACGGGCCTAGGAGATAAAGGTCGTCAGAACTCCGGAACTGATCAAAATGGTTGTTCTGAGAACTTCTCGATTTTCACCTCTAAAATATTCCTTGAAGAGAAGGAAAGGGAAGAGCTGACGGTGCTGCGTGGAGAGGTTGAAGATCTTAAAACACAGTTATCAGAAAAGAATGAACTCCTTAAGTTAGCAGAGGCTTCAAAGAAGGAGATGGGTGCGGTTCGTGTGAAACTTGAGGAACTTCACAATGAGGCTGCACAAAAGGATGCATTGATTAAATCCACTCAATCGCAGCTCTCTGATGCGAAGGTTGGATGTTCTTTTGATAAGCTTACTGTTTGAATACAGCTTTTCTAATTGGTGGTTCCGTGGTCTAACCTAAGTTGTTTTCCTGCTTGGAGATGTTGATTCAATTCATTCTACAAATTGTTGCCTTTTTTATTATTATGCATCTTTTTTCAAGTAGTCTTGACATTATAAGGTTCAGCTTCTTTCTGTACTCACCCGGGATCTGTAAGCATTATTATTATTATTATTATTATTATTCACCTTCGTCATTCTTGAAGATCAAACTTGCTGACAAACAAGCTGCTGTGGAAAAGTTGCAATGGATGGTGACAGAATCCAACCAGAAGGTCGGCAGGCTGCAAGAAGATCTGGACAGGCTTCAAGGGGACTTTTCAGATATCATGTCACTTATTGAAGGCTTGACAAGGAAAGATCTAGTTTCTGATGATAATTGCTATGGCCTCCCCTGTTTCCCTGACGAGGATGATAAAATGGTATGCTATCTTTCAGAAAACGAAACATCTATCATGTATTCATTCCTGACGAGTACCGTACAATGCTACAGGATTCTGAGATGGCATTGCTGAAGTTGGAAAATGCTAGAGAAGCTTATGTTTCTGCTCTGAACACAGCAAAAGAAAAGCAAGATGAAGAATCATTAGCTTCTGCTGCGGCCGCGAGGTTTTATTTGCATTCCATTGCTTTAGCTGAAGCCGAATGAGTGGCCAAAGGGGCGTGGTGAGTATGAGTATTTGATAGTTATCTTGTATTTCTCTGTAGAGTACTGTGATGTCATGCAAGAACTATTGCTGTAGTTTATCATGTTGGATGTTCAATTTAGTTCTTGGAAATGAAAGTTCATTTGTAATTGTACAGAGCATGAGAGAAAAGTTTGCCATCAGATACGTGCTTCCACTTGATTCCTTCCATCTACATTGAAACCTGTCTGCTGTTCTCAGAAAATTCTACTCGACGGTTGATTGATGATAAGTTCTCCACTGCTTCAGAATCCATGCGTCTTCAGGTCGTCCCCATCGGTTCGAGGCATGTTATTCGGGCTGCCGATGCAATCTGTTGCCAGTCTGCATCCAAGCAACACCTCTAGAGCATGTTTCTATATCGAATTTTGTATCGAAAACCATCTCTGAAGGATAAAGCGATACTCACAATGGGAAGGCAAAGGAGCTGCTGCTAGTATCTGAGATGTTGGAGTCACGGGAATGCTGCTCCATCGCTTCGATCTCTTCAGCTGAAGGCCACTCCATTCTTCGTTTCTCCACGCCTTGACTGCATTTTGGGAAGCAGGTTCGATTTTCCTGTGTATGGACATAGAAGAAGACACGGGGCTTGGAACGTTCATCTCAATGGCAACTAATGTCTACAACATACATGATGACTGGAGTTGCCATCCGCAACTGCTGCAGTCGATGATTTGGCCTCCCCGGGATCGTACTCATCGCCGCATTCCTCGGACGAGCCGCCTTCGTTTACAACGTCGATAGCGCCGTCATCCCGGAAGCAGAATACGATATAATCCTCCTCCACCGGACGAGGCTCGGATATGCGACTAGTACCGCACTCCGCCGCCTTGCCGCCTTCAGCGCCGGGAATTGGCGATCCTTTAAAGGTGTCAGGCGCCTCTTCTATAGGAAAAAAAACATGAGAAGAGTAAAATGATGGAAGCAGAAAAAGGGGATGGAAGAATTAGTTACCAGAAGGGAAACGGCAGGTGTGGAAGCATGAAACCAGGTCTTTCATTTTCAACGTGAAGGATTTGGGGAATGCACTCATTCCTGCTCCTGCTCTTGCTCCGGTAACGGCGGCGCAGAGATGGAGTGGCAACGGAGACTTAAAATTTTGAAATGGAAAATTAAATTCATTACATGGAAAATGTGAACGTTGCCACTACAACTATAAACCCCCAGAAAGATTTCGAATTGATTACCATATTAATTAAACTTCTTTATTTGCTCAATCCATTTTTACTTATTAAAATATTTAAATTAAGTAGGTTTTTTTTTTCAATTAGTACCCGATTCCCCCCCCCCCCCCTCATATATCTTAAAATATTATATTTCACCATATTTGATAGGACAATGGATTAAGAGAAGGTTTTTCTCTCTTGATTGTTTTTATAAATCACGGTAAAATTTCAAATCCAAACAAAAATAACAATAATAAATTGAAATCCAATTCATAATCTTTTGTTTCTTCATTTTTGGATAGAATTAGAAGCGTACAAGCCATTTATAAACTTGGCCACCCTATAGAGCTAAAAAATTTTAATTGAGAATAATCAATTTTCTCATTGAGTTCATGTTAAATGATCAATGGGTGGGGGATTTGATGCCTAGTTGTGGCCTATAGGCTGTGTATAAATCTACTTACTATATTTATCTTTTTTACAAAATAATATTATTTTTCTCATATGAGATGGATACTTTTCTTACACAGTGATATGATAGTGGATATTTTTTAAAATTATTACAATTATAATACAAACATAGGATAGGAAGGATTTGGTATAACATAAACTTATGAATTTTTTATTCTTATAAAAAAATTAGGTATGGATGGTACATTTTGCTAAAGCTTGGCAACATGAAGGCACGAAATAAGCTCACCCCGCTGAATACCAGCAAGACAACGAAGGTGCTGACCAAGAACATAGTTTGAAGATCACCAAGTTTAATGAAAGGAGCCAATGGGTATTCATTGCATGTACGTATCCAGCAACAACAAGAGGTTCTCTAATTTCTTGGAAGATCAAAAAGCAAACAACAGTAGTTAGCTCATTGGCCGAAGCAGAATATCAGATATGGTACTGGAGATATTCTATTGAGTAGGTGTCTCCTTACAGACCTCAATGTTGTCCCGTTGCATCCTAAAGCTTTTCTGCGACAATCGTCCTACTATTAAGATAGTTGAAAATCCAATGTTTCATGAACATACTATACACATTGAGCTGGATTGTCATGCTGTTTGTAATCATTTGAGGACTGTGGGTAGTTTCTCTTCATTAGTTTCCTGATCGGCTTCTTTACTAAAGCTCTTGCACCTGAGCCGTTTGATGCATTTGGTCATAAACTGGGTCAATCATTTGGAATTCCCATCTTGAGGAGTGTTGGAGCAACGATGGAGTTGAAAGGTGGAAGCAAACAATTGCATCGATTTACTCTCATACAAAATGTTGAAAAGTAAAGGTTTTAGGGATTTGGAAGCATTGAAAGAAAGATAATGTCTGAGAAAACAATTTTGGTCTGATTGAAATACAACCAAAGACTATCAGACTAGTTAATAATCTAGTAGGCGGGACGCATGGCAGTCCTTCCATCCTTGATCAAGGAGGGGGTATTTGTCATTAGGGATACCTTAGAAATTTGTTTTGCTGCACAAATCAAACTGCAGCGTATTGTTTGCACTTTTCTTCACCATCGTATTTCCTGTTCCACTTTTCCTCTCCCACAAGAATCGATAGCTGTCTAAAACCGAAGGATAGTAACATTTAGGTTTCCCCTTTGCCTTTTCCTTCGTACCGCTTGGCATCTCATTATTCTGGAGATTGTGAGTAGTGTTCTTGGCATTCTACTCGGAGTTACAAGATTGTTATAACACAACTAGATGAAAGTGTAGGAAGGTAGCACTCCTACAGCAGGTGGAATATGGTGAGATGAATTCTATGTATGAGTCTGTGCAGGTGGGTGGTTTTCTTCATTCCGTAGCCATTGAGAATGGTGCAGCTTGGCTTGATGCTACCACAAGGAATCATCTGTCTTGAAAAGTGAAATGCTGAGGCATGCATGCGCTTCTTCTTACCTGCGGTTATGCTGCATGAATATGAAAGCTCGCATGTAACTTGTGTCACTCAGGGAATAGACACCGTTTAAATTCCTTCATGTACATGATAGTGGAAATAGACACCTGCGTCCTTGCTTCTCATGTTTAAGAGCCAGAGCCGCCATACAAATACACAATAGAAGGCAACCTAAGAAAGAGTATTTGGCTCAAGAGTATAACGCTGCATTTTGGCCTCAGGACTGGGATGCTGATAGCTGAGCTGCAGTTCACCCGTTTTCGCAATGCGAGGACATCCATCGTGGAATCATTGAGACTCCGGGATCTTGGAGAGGAACCACGGTATGTCTGTTATTCTTTTCTGTGACCGCATGCACTTCACTGTTTCCATTCCTCCAGGATTTTCAGGAAAAAGAAAAGTATCATTATCAGCTCAGTTTAAGGGTGTGTAGTGCATGTCTGAATGGAGTGTCATTTCTGTTTTTTAACAGGTGCCACTGAATTCAAGATAATCAATGGCAATGGAGCTAGAGGTGATGATACCTGGTATTCCAGGCGCTCGAAAGCTGATGTCCAAGGATCGTTACGTGGCCATGTTGCTCCGGTGCAATGAACAGAGTCATTTCCTTTTCCCTTTCTTTGATCTGAAGATCCAAGGGCTCGAAAATGGAATCATGAGTACAAAACACACAGTATGAACAAGGCAACCAATCAACCTCACCTTCTTGGAAAGGATGCCGTTTTGCTCCTGCAACAACTTGCCCTGCGCAGACATTCATGTCTGAGATTATTCACTGCTTATTTAGATACATTGAAACTAAACAACCACTGAGCCACCCTAGCTGCTCTAAACAACCATGTTATATACCTTCTTCTGGAGGATGGAAATGGATTCACTCATGGACTGATCCTGCATGGGGAAGTAACAGTAATGCATTGAGGCGTACATGCATAATTCAGAAACACATTTTTTTTCCATTTCCACATAACACGCACACTCAGAACACCTCCTTGTATAAAATACTGCATGAATTGCACTTCATACCCTGCATGACCTAACATGCTTCATGGCAACATCAAGCTGATGTTCCAAGCTTTGCAATTCTCTCAGGTTGAGATTTTCAAGATCTTCTCCCATGTAATGCCTGGGATCGAGTAAGCAAAGTTTACATGTCGAACTTGAGCATAACCCGTTTCTAAAAATTAAATCCCACACCACACTACATCTGTCTTCTTTTCGTTGTTTTGATACAACAACAATAGGTAAAGAAAAGCAGGACCAACCATCCCTTTTCTTCCCTAAATTCAAAGGGTTGAGAAAACAAATATAAATCAATAGGATCCTAGTTCCTTATTGCAAGCATTTATTTAATAGAAAAAAGACTCGATTTTCAAAAGATGGAAATGATATCATGCAGCATATGAAGTAGCAGCAGGATATGGGGAGCAAGCTGTGAAAAAGAACCTAAGGTTTCTCTCCAAAACCTCCATTCGAGCATTATGCTTTGCAAGCTCCAATCTCAAGCTTCTCTGCCAAAATATTCCATATCTGTTACAAACAAGTATACATCATTTTTGCAATGAATACGAAGTTTCCTTTACCGGTGTCTCCAATTCCAACTCCTTTAACTCTCCCTCCGTAAGCGAAGACCTCTCATATCGCTGAAGAATCCTCTCCATGCTAAACATGCAAAACCAAATTAATGACTCCAGGATGAATACATTTGAATTCAGTATCTGATGGGTTGAGCCATAAGGTAATTTGGTTCCATAATATAAACACACAAAAAAAAAAACAAGTGAATTATGTGCCTTATAAACCACTCAACTTCGTTTGATACACAAGTCGTTTTTTGGATATGAGATGCTTGGTTCTATCTTTTAGCGCATGAATGCAAAAGCAGTAAATATTGTTCACATGGAACGAATACCCATAAATCTAAAGCATGGTGGTTGTGTAATACGGATAGAGAAACATTTGGAAAGTTCATGAAACAAGAACTTGAAACATGATGATAGTTGTTCCATGATAAGATTAATTTATGAAGAAACCTGATGCATCAAACCAAAAAAAAAAAAAAACGTTGGAAAGTTCCTCATATCTCTATAAAACAACGGTAACCAATGAAATCAACGTACCAAGAATCAGTAGCGTACTCAAAGAGGTTTCCCTTAGCGGAGAAGACGATTAAACCAACATCAGCATCGCAGAGAACAGAAATTTCATGGGCTTTCTTCAAGAGCCCCGATCTTCGTTTACAGAAAGTAACTTGGCGATTGATTTTGTTCTCGATTCTCTGTAACTGCACTTTCCCTCTCCCCATTTGAGAACAAAACTCTGAAACTGATAGACAAAGAAACAAGATGAGGAGCTGCAGGGGGGAAAAGGTCTCGTTTTACTCCTTTCTATATGCATGCGCTGTCTTACTCCCCACCGCTCACATCTTTTCAGTCTGACCCGTTTTTACAAAAACGTCAGAAATCCAGCATACTCAAGACCCAGCAACGTTTTCCTTCACATTTTTTGTTCCCAAACCGCCAAGGAAATATTCGAGATGCAAAGATTTTTCTATGGCGAACACGGAAAGAGACAAACTTATTGTCGATCCTGGAGCCAGCCTCTTTGTGGTATTTTATTGATTGCTTTGGTGGCGTAAGCATGGCGGAACTATAAGAAATCGAAACGCGGGTTCGAGGAAACCAACAGTCGGGAGTTCCTAGAGATGGCTGTCTGTCTAGTTTTGATTGGCTGGAAACCTGGAACGTACGAGGATTTGGATTAGGGTTTTTGTTTATTTGTTTTCTAAAAATATTCATTTTGTCTTTTTCGAATGTTTCCTTTTATATTGTTTTTAACGATAATGATGGGGTATTCTTTCTTTTTTTTTTTCATTGAAAAATATATAAAAAAATGACGAGAAAAATATAATGTTTCCACTGTATCATGACATGCGCATCACCACAACATTAGGAGCTCCAAGGGTGATGGGCGTCCACCCGCATGGCGGGTCGCGCGCTCGACAAACATTAGGTACTGAAACATGAGTAGCGTCTCACATTATAAAGGATTTGTGCAAATTCATGATTCAAATTCAGCTTATTATAACCATTTATTGTGATAGAAATAGATCTACAAGACTTGTTATGCTAGGGCACTGTTTTAAAATCATGAATTCAATCCAAATTTATAATTAAATTAGAAAATAACTTTAATTCATCTAAATAATAATTTTTATTTTTTTCAAAATTATGAAACCCCATTAATAGATTATAAAAAAAATACAATTCAAATACATTGTTAAACCTGGAGAATCAAATTCAATCTATTTTAACAACTCTATGTTAGGAAGGTAAAATGATATAATATTTTTGAATTTAAATTGTAATAACAAAAATTAATTGAAGCGCAATTCATTCAATATAAAATTTAAATCGGAAATGAAAAAGGAAATTAAATAGGCATAAAATGATGACAATTTGAAATCCAGTAAATGCAAATCTTTATTAATAGTACTTAAAATAATATTCATTGCTATATTATTTAAATATATTGTTTTATTTCATACCAAACAGTATTGTTTGCTGTGGAGATTTCATTGAACTATAATATTGTTGGGCTCCTTAAGTTATATAAATGCTAGAGCTATGATTTGTTTGAATAGTAATTGTTTGATATTTTTTACACTTGTGTTTTGAGCTATGAAAAACAATGATACCAAAGATACACTGAAACTTATGATTTTATTACAAAATAATAGTAAAAGTGATGTTGGATGGAAATATGCATGAGTATATATGACTAATGGAAAAAAATGTGATTTTTTGTAATTTTTGCAATAATGAATTTGAAGGAGGTGGAATTAATTGTGTGAAACAGAATTTTGCCTGTATTATGGTACAAACTGTAAAATATTTGAAGGTTCTTAGAGCTGGGCACGAGTCTGACTCGGTGGGTCTTGGGTCGAACTCATCGGGTCAAAAATGAATTATCTGACTCGATGGGTATGGGTTGACGGATTGGACATGCTGACCCATCCAGGGTCATAGGTTGACATGGGTCGACAGTTTTTTTTAATAAAATTTAATAATATTATATATTCATTGAAACCTTTGCCACCCCAATTAAAACACACACTTTTCACCTATGGTAATGCACACTGCAACCCGCTGCTTGACACACTGCAAACGCATTTTTGCAGAGTGTAAATCGTCATGATAATTGCCTTGAATTGTGATGCATACAAGGAAAGGTTGAAGTCACAAGTTGGCAAGAAGCTGGAGAAAAGGTTTGTGAGATGGTTTTTGAGATTTTGAAGCAACGCTACACATGCCGGAGAGAATGCGCACATCGGATAAGTTGAGGCTGCGCACACCATCCGCAACTTGTTTCTAAATTTCAAGACTTGTGACATATTTTTCATTGAAACATTGATTTCGTTTTGCAGCACTTTGTAATACAATTCTGTCTATTTACATTTATAATACAAGACTTGTTTCTTGGCAGTGCCTCAACTAGGAACATTGAAGGCTTTTGATGTCCACGCACCACAACAACACATTCTCGGTGCCTAAACCAGGAACATTGAAGGCTTTTGATGTCTACGGTGCCTAAACCAAGAACATTGAAGGCTTTTGATGTCCACGCACCGCAATGGCATGTTTGTAGTGTCTTAAGGACATTGAAGCCTTCTAATGTTCAGGCATCGCAATGGCATGTTTGCGGTGTCTGGATGACATTCAAGTTTGACTGTCTCAGAGTGAGAATCCTATTACTCAAACTGAAGATGCTCTTTGATGCCATGGTAGAAGTTAGGGGTCACAACACATCTCTAGCCACCTATGCCAATGTAGGATACACTACAACTTGCGATTTTCACCAATTCAAGATATCAAAGTAATCACCCTTAGCTTGGAACTGGTGAGTTGCATTGTATAATGCCACTCGATAGCCTTGGTGATCATGCTAGTAGATGTTGAAATCATGGAATAATAATCATCCGCACAAGAGGAGATCCCTCTATGCAACTCCTCACTTCCAACCTGCGTATTGGATGCTTAACACTCATACAAGTCATGCAAATATGTTAAAACATTTAAACCAGAGGTATACATCTTTTTTTTTTTTTGCATCAAGCAAAATATCATGAAGTCCAAGGGATGTAAAATAATCACAAAACAAATTTAAACCGGTTTGCAAAATGATTGCCTTCACCTTAGGATCAAACATGTTTGCTATAAGAAACAATGTAGGTATAATCTCAAAGTATTTCATAAATTTATGAACCATAGATCTTGTTATATCAAACACCAATTCCACTTTGAAATATTTCTTAAATGTAGAGACTATGGCAACCAAGGCAAGCAACACAACATGTGTGGTAGTATAGTAAATACCACTAAATAATCTAATATATTTATGAAAAACAAAAAGCAAGTCCACCAATATTTCAAACTTTGCATACACATCATCATCAATCACAATATTTAGGTCGGTATGTATAGTTAAAAACAATGAAACAGCTTCTCTATAAGGAATAAAAGATTGAAGCATAAAAAACGTAGAATTCCATCGTGTTGGCAAGCAGATACTTTAACTCACATAAACGCTTAATAGATGCCTTTTTGGAGCTAAACATTTTCGCATGATAAACTATCCTACAAACTAGATAAAGCAGCCTCAATATCATTTTTATTTAGTGAATCTTGCACACGTAAATTCAAAATATGAAAAGTGTATCTTGACCTAAATAAACATCCACCTAAAATAGGATTCATAGATGATTTCAACATGGACGTCGCAACAATATTATTGGAGGCATTATCAAGATTTATATTAAAGACATGATCAATAATTGAATACTCAATACATATAGAGGTAACAAATTCATCAATTTATGCCCCTATGTGTGAAGAATCCAAGGTCTAAACCCAAGGATTCTTTTTTATATAATCCATTTGCAATCAATTCAATGAGCAGTTACAACTAAATAATTTTCACCATTAATACCATGCCAATCATCACAAGTTAAACCAAATTTGCATTTCATAGATTGAAAATCAGATATCAAATGTAATTTTTTGTTTCTTCGAATTGTTTTAATGCAATTCTAGCCGCTTTTCTCCTAGACATGGGAGCAAATCTAGAATGCAATCTACATGGATAGAAATATTTAAAAATGGATTCTCTACTTCTACAAAAGACTTTTTACTAGATATCAATGCAAGTACATAATCAACTTGGGTAGCATCAAGATCAAATGAAAATCGAAACATGGCCACGCACAAAATTCAAAGTAAGTTGTCTCCATGAAGTATATGTCTTGTCTATATGCTTACTTCTAATGTGGCAAATGAAATTGGAAGTTGAACCACCCTTACCATGATCATACACTATACAAAAATACTTACAACATACCTTTTTGGCCTCCTTGTCATGGTTGAAATGTTCATGCCAATTGATGCATGAATCATCTCGATTTTTGAGATGAAAGAAACATCTTCCCCATCACCCGACACCTCAATATCACACTCAAGATGTTGCTTGTGTGAAGGTGTCACACTTTGATGTGATTCTTTCATATTGGGTTACGTGAAACACAATTGGGAAAAACAAATCATTTCCAAACCTTGCATAAATTACTATCAACTGCACATATGCATGCTTCCATCTCTCTTTGGATAATTGCACACATACCTTGTGGAAAGTCTCCAAACACTGCAAAGCACGTGGGTTCTAGGGATTTAGCTTCAATTTTGGTCCGAAAGCCTTTGATAATGCAGAATTAATCTCCTAAATGCAGAATAAACAGCACAAAAGTATCAAGCGGAAGGGCACAAACATTTGAAAAACGTTATTAGCCCATCTATTTATATTGTGGTGAATTGGGACTTTATAATATTCACATACATCAAAGAGATTGAATTCTAACGGTTGAATAGTCTAATAAACAAAAAAATTAATAACATCGTTAAAATTACAAACTCTTCTATCAAATAAAATTTATAAATCTAATACACATTCAAACATAATATAATTATGAGTATAGTGTTTAAGGTCAAGTACGAAGAGTAGGTGCTTGTCATGTGATTGTGAATGCATGCAATCAGTGTTACGTTGATAGATTTAGTCTTAACTAGGACTAAAGCAGATTTACGATAAAATACAGTATAGAAAAGCAACAAAATTTTGAACTTGATTGTACCTAAGATGAAATAGGTGGTGCTTTAAGAGTTTTAGGGTGTAGTCTGTGCAACTTAATCAATAATATACTTATTGACAAATAGAAGTTATTGTACAAGTAAATGCAGAAAAAGTAGAAGTAGTCTATTTGAAATTATTAATAAGTAGAAGTTAGTAATAAGTAGAAGTGAAATTGTAGAAGTAGATTTTAGGTAAGTAGTAGTAATATTTAAATTACCTATGTACCCTTGATTATTAGAATATTTTCTTATGCTATATTAATACACATGCATTGTAAATAATCTTGAAAAGAAATTATCAAAACATAGCACATAAAACTGAAAAATAAAAAATTAAAGGCACTACATTACATTCTCGATAAGTAGCCCAAAACTGATTTGTAATAGAATTACAAAGAGCATCCATAGATTGATCAGATTTCTAATTTTCACTTTTATCCATATGTTCTTCATCTTCTTTTAACTCACTATTATTAGGCATATTACTACTTGCACCTTCAAATTCTGAGAGATGAGCGCCATCATCTTCAGCAGTCAATTGTGTATAGTCATTCTAGCTACTACTAGTCTCACTTAGTGTTTAAATTTCATATTTATTGGTACATCATTCACCATATGGAATCTCTTTTTCTATACTCCAAATGATCTCTTGATTATATTTCGGAGTGAAGAATGTCTGTGATTGAAGTACTCTCATGAATTTTTGTATCCTCTAATTGTTCTACGTCGAAAATCTAGCAGGTGATATCGCTCACAATGATAAGGTGTCATAAATCCAGTAGTGTTGGAAAATCTAGCATCTATCACATAATATTTACCTAGGGGTATTATTGGAAAGTGGAGACACTCATTGTTAATGCAATCTTTAAGAATCCTACTACCATGAGTTATTCTTTCAAAGCCAGCTATAACATAAGTAAAACGCATATCGAAATCACAAACAACAAGTACGTTTTGGATAGGATATCCCTTATGACCAATGTATCGCACCCTTTTCAGCTTCAAAAACACATGCTTTGATATAAGTTCCATCTATGGCACCAATACAGTTACTAAAGTAAGAATACCTGGTGTTATTTATGAAAAAAGGATGAATCTATCTATTATTGTGTTTTGGTATAATCCACTCCACTATCATCCAATTAACTACTTTGAAGACATTGTGGAAAGCACTATGAATAGTATCTCTCCTGTGATCAAAGAATTCTAGTAAATTAGAGTAAGCTTCTCCTTTGCCAACCCTTCTTAAGAAAATAGCGGCATCATCTTCTATGAGAACAAATTTCCTTTTGGATAGCCCATAATTGTCCACAAGGATCTCACAAAATCGTAAGAACACACGGCTATGCATTCGCAACTCATTATATGCATGAGCGTCGTGGCCATTCAACATTGATAGCAATAAAGACCATACACTAGTTTCTCGATCATATGTTGGTTGCTTCACAAGGAAGTACTCGTGATACTCTCTAAGAAGCTTTAATTGAGCCATTTGAATGTTGATGAACTTTGCACGTTGTTGAGTTTCCTTGGTCTCCTCATCATCGTCAGAAGAGTCATAAAACGATGCATTGTTAAAGAAAGACGTCATTGGAAGCAAAGAAATGCGAGTATTCTCAATCTCCATGTGTGATTATAAAGAAAAAAAATTCTTGAACAGCTTCAAAGCATGCAAATAAGTTTGACCTCCTGCATCTGTGTCATCTAACATCTCAATGCATTTTCCAATAGAGTATTTTTAAGACTTTAAGCTCTCCAACTCTACTTTTGTTGAAATTGCAACCATTATCTCAGATGATTTAACAATTCGATTACTATTGCTCACTTTAGCAATCCTTTTGCGTTTAGTTTGAATAGCTAGCTTGCTATTTACCTCTTTAGAGTACAAAGTTGATAACTCAGGTGAAGTATATTGTGTGCCCAATGAATATCCAAAATCTTCTACCTCTAGCAATGCATTTTTAGTAGATAACAAAGCATCAACATCATCATTACAATCATCATTAGAAACCTCAATATTATGAGTAGGAATATATTTTCTTTGTCCATAACCAATTACCGAATCAAAACTTGAGCTAATAAATCAGAGAACATGGGTGTTCTAGTCTCAAACTTGCTCTATTGACTATTCTCCTATATAGAATAAAACATAACAAGCAATAATTTCTAACTACAAAAAATAATAAATATTGAATTCACATAACAAAAAATGGCCATAAGTGAAAACTTACAGCTAAACGATCAGTCCATCAATGAAGATCCATGTTTATTGTTCCATTTGGGTGAAATATAATACCCGATCTGTCGATTAATTGCCTCCAAAGATTTCATTCACTTCGAAGCTCATTATGCTTATTCTTGATACACTTCAAGTTGTAGATGATATGAACTTTTTCATTAACAGCATTTATAATATTCTCTCATCCTTTTGATCAAAAAGTGATAATGGGTCTATTGTCTTTAGAAATTTCAGCAATAATGGCTGCTAATAATATATGTGTCCAATTTGTATCCCAAGTAGCAATTTTTCCAATTCTTTTTATTGGTATCTTACTTCGATTGTCTTTCATTTGTAGCACCTAAACATGAGAAGCATATAGTGGAATTAAATAGTGAAAAGATAACAAAATGAAGAATGATACATATTTATTTACTATCATATTGAGATATGTAAAATAATGAAGTAAATATCCCCCAAGAATACTAACACAAAGCATAAGTAGACATGAATACAGTGTATTGAACAATAATATTTTCAAATTAAATGGAATATCATTAACGCTATTATATAAGAACAAGATATGAATACTACAAAAAAATACAATAAAATGAAAATAATAATATCTTCAAATTAAATGACCCAAATAACAAAATAAATATTCTAATTTAGGCTTCCGGTATCTAAACCACTCATGTTCCCCTTCCCCTAAATGTACCCTGTTGCACCACCTTCTCTAAGCCCCAAATGCACCTGCTTCACCTACCACCTTCCCTAAGTCCCAAATGCACATTGCATCACTCAATACCTTCCCCAAACCTCAAATGCACCTTGCTGCACCCACCATTTCCCCAAGCCCCAAATGCTTCCTACTGTACCCATTGCCTTCCCCAAATTCCAAATGCACCTTATTGCACCCACCGTCTTCCCCAAGCCTCAAATGCACCTTGCTGCACCATCTTGGATCTATCCTCATTTGTAAGGAAAGAATATGACAGTTGGTAAATTTGATTTAGTGAACAACAAACTTACTAACCCATTTACCCCAAAACACCATTAGGTACTTTAGCTGCTCATGATAAGAGAAAAGAAAGTATTTTCATAACATATCCTAAGAAACATTTTGTTCTCGAAGTTAAATAACAACAAATGGTATATAATAGAAACAGAAACAATAAATTGTTCATGTAGTAAAGCTAGAAATGTTCTTAGCTAAGAATAGTGTTCTTCAAGAGTGGAAGAAATCTTCAAAAGCAAGCTTGTTTTTATGGATCGTCCTCCTCCTTCTCCTGTGTATTCTTGCGATTTTTTTCAATCATCCCCAGAAATGTGTGGCATGTTTTCCAATGGGAGACCTCTCCTTCTCACTCTTATCATCACAAAAATCATTTTCTTCTCTTCCTTTTGCTTTGATTGTAATTCCTTTTGCTTTTTGTCCATATCCTCTGCAATTTCAATGTGCTCTTTTCGGCTCATAGGGAACTGAGGTTGGAAAAACACACGACTGCAATACTAATCACAAAAGCATAAAATGTCATGCTAGAACTTGAGTTTTATGGCGAAATATTAGACATTCTCCTACTCTTAAACACTCAAAAATATGTGTTATCACAGCCCGGCTCTTCTTGATAGATTATATTACAGGCCCATTTTGACTGACCCGCCGGCTCGACCCCTACCTATGCACCTTTGACCCATCCCATAACAAATTTGGACGGTTATGAGTAACGGGTTGGACCCATCACGGGTCAACCCGCCGGATACCCAGGCCAACCCGTATTCTTGTCCAGCTCTAAAGGTTCCTTTGAATGTGAAAGTTGATATTTATGTAACTCTACATCCTAAATCATTTAAGAATGATCGTACTCAACTAGTGATTATGATATATCTGATTTAAAAACATCCAATTTTGGAAATGAAATTGGTACTTATTGTGGTGGTGGAAGTAATAAAGAGAAATAGTAGGATTGAGACAGACTTTACATCAATGATAGATGGTTGGATTGATATATCATCAAAATCTTTGGTCAATTTTCTATTATATAGTCAAAATGACAATGAATTTTAGAAATATGTGGATTTATCTTCCAAAGTTAAAGATGTCAATTGTTGTTATTATTTGTGCAATTAATTAAATAGATTAGAGCTAAAAATTTTATTTAAGTTATTACAGATCATGCAATTAATTATTGTAAAATAGGAAGATTACTTGAGGAATACTATGGTACACTTTTTGATCATTTTATAGTGCCTATTGTGTCAATCTAATGTTCAAGTATATTGAAATATTACTTAGTCTTAAATATTTTGTTGAAAGAACCAATGTTATTTCCAAATTTGAATATAATCATGATCATTTGCTTGCATGATTAAGATAAATGAAAAGTTAAAGAAAAATCATTGTAATTTCAAGAACTAGATTTAGATCAAATTTCTTTGCATTCTTTAGTTTTGTTGCTCGTTAGAATGATCTTCAAGTGTTTGGATTGAATAGATAATTTTCAAATTCCTCATTGGAAA
The DNA here is from genome assembly GCA_002189035.1 of Utricularia gibba. NCBI lineage: Eukaryota > Viridiplantae > Streptophyta > Magnoliopsida > Lamiales > Lentibulariaceae > Utricularia > Utricularia gibba. The sequence goes on along the minus strand of NEEC01000002.1, from coordinate 5,062,602 downwards.
AAGATAAAAAAGGTAAAAAATTTAAAAATATTATTAGAGATGCAAACTTTTTGAATGATTATGAAGTTATCATTATGATACTTAAATCTTTTTTGAAATTTTTAAGGATTATAAATGTTGAAAGAAACAACAATATGTTTATGGAAGCATGACAAAGTCAATGGAAACAATGAAATTAATGTGTTGAAGTAATGAAAGATTATATTGTATATTTACAAAAAATCATTGAGAATCATTGAAAAAATATATTTAGGAAACAACTTTATGTAACTATTTATTTCTTACATCTATATTTATGTAGCGAATTGAAAAAAATTGTTGTTGATGATTTTATCGATGTGTTTGAATGATTTGAAAAGACAATATCAATAAATATGTAATACAAATGGTTTCTTGTAAAGATAAGAAGAATATGTTTGTAAGAATTCATGTTCAACAAACTGTTAAAAATAAAAAGTTACAATCAACTACTATTTATCATATTTTTTATATTTTTTAAATTATATATATCACAATTCAATATATCCATATTGATAATTGAAGAGTGTAGATCATTTGATGATAATACATATTTTGTTATCATTTTTATTTTATTAAATTATAATATTTAGTAATAAATTTATATGTTTTAATTAATATTTTAAAATATTTTTTAAATTTTTATTATTATTTGTGTTTTTATATGTAAATTTGGAATAAATTGTTATTTAGTAGATATTCTATTTTTCTAATATTTTCGCTTAGTTTTGTAGCAAATTGTTGAATAACTTATGTATGATTTTGAAGTGTACAAAGCCGATAATACATATTATAAAATAAGGGCACAATAGAAAAATGAATGGAAAATATGCTCCTAATTAGAATCAGTGCTGGTGAAAAAATAAAAGGAAAAATAATCGAATGTCAGAAAAAAAAAGTTTATCAACGCCCGATAAAATGAAAGAACAAAGAATAATATTGGGCCTTAATAAAAACACAATAGCCATCCAAAGTGGATCACAATGTTTTAAAATGATAGATTTAACATGAATTTTATAAAAAAATTAAAATATTAAATCTAAATAATTCTTTTTATTTTTCTAATATTTTATAAATAGAAAGATGAATTAAACAGTTTTTACACACTAAGTGGACCATCTCATTAAGGTTGATAAATGATTGAACAACTTTTATTCAAATTATATTAGGTTCAATTAAAATTATTTATTTTCGTTTGAATAATTTAAAAGAATAAATATACATAAAATTCATATTTGATTAATTAAATGAATGAACACAAACGATATTAATATTTAACTATATTCAATTTTGTTTGATTATAATATTAAATATTCATAATTAACGATTGCAAATATAAATAAATATAATAATTAATAAATATGCATGTAGATAAACATTCATATATGATCGGGAATTTTAAATAAATTAATATGAATAAAAAATTTGTTCAAAAAATTTAAATATATTAATTTGAATAAATTTTTATTTGATAAAATTAAATAATCGATCAAAAACATGAATTTGTGTTCATAGGTTTCATGTAACAACAACGATAGGAATCAATTTTGGTGCAAGTAGACACACGGCTAGGTCAACAAACTCAGTCATGATGACCTTTTATTCATTTGAAATTCGTATACACACAATTAATTACCGGGGTTTCTGGGCTTGGGCGTTGATGACGCTGTGTCGCAATGTAGATATGACATGAGCCGGATCAGATGCCCCAAAGATGGAACTTCCAGCTACAATGCAGTTGGCTCCGGCCGCAGCCGCCAAGTCGATGGTTGAAGGCCCCAACCCGCCATCCACCTGCACACACAAAATGTGTTAACAACTTATCAGTTGGGGCTGCTCCTCTGAACCTGCCAAGTCCATGGTTCCAGCCGCTTCACCTCTATATCCAGAGCCGGGTATTTTGCTCGTAGGGATCGGACCTGAGATTTCAAGGACGAAGTATTTATTACATACAGAGCAAGCATCCAGAGAATGGTTTCTGTGTGTGTGTAGTAGTCATTCACACCTTATCCATCATCTCCGGCATAAACTTTTGCCCGCCGAATCCTGGCTCCACAGTCATTATAAGCACCAGATCTACTTGAATTTCATCTTCAAGCTTGGAAATACAACGAGCAGATAGAACTTTAATTCTCAGTTGTATGAGCTGGGTAAAAGATAAGATCTTACAAGCGGATACACTTCTTCAACTGGGGTTCCCGGCTTAAGAGAAACACCGGCTTTCATCCCCTTTGATTTGATCTTTTGAACAAGCTCCCGCCAGTTATCTGTAGTATAGAAGGTTACTATACCTTGTGGGGAAAGGTTGTTGCTAAAAACCCAAATGACAGCAATGTTATTTAGCATAATCATGTGGCAGCAAGAATCTCTACCTTTCGCCACTTCGACATGAAAAGTAAAGCCAGAAGCACCAGCTTTTCCAAAAGAGTCAACATAATCAAGGGGATTTGTAACCATTAGGTGGCAGTCGAGATATGCACTGAAATTCAAGAGCACTCTTATTCAAATCAAAATTCTTGAGGAGCTGATTTGCATGTTTCCTGTAACAAAGAAGTCCTTACTTGGTATGCTTCCTCAGACTTTCGATAACAGGAGCACCGATGGTGAGATTCGGAACAAAATGTCTGAAAAATTTCGGATTAAGCATCATCTGAATATCTCAGTGGCTCCATCGAAAAGAACATTAAAACACAACGACATCCATGGTATTTTCCTGGTTTTAATGGAGAACAACCTACCCATCCTGTGAAAAATCAGAACACGGTGGATAAAATCCCATAGTGCAATTAAACACGCGTAAGCATGAACTGCAATTATGCTCCACAACAAGCATATTGCTTACAAACAAATACGATCAATCACATCACTGACTCAAAGATGAGATTTTCGATAAAAGCTGCAGGAAAAGGCAAACGAAGTACCATGATGTCCATGTGCAGCCAATCCGCTCCGAAGCGAACCATGCGCTCTGCTTCCGACGCTAGGTTCGCGAAGTCCGAGGAGAGCATCGAGGGCGCGATTTTCGGTTGCACCATGATTCCTCGTATGTGCAACAGTAACGTTCTTGAAAGTTATAGAGAATTAATACAGTTACAATTACCCACAAAAGATTGCAAATTCAAATACAGTTTGGAATTCTGACTCCCCATTCCATCAATGCGATCCGAAGATTGTGATTCTTCAGATCACAATGACAAAAGCACCACAAGCACGGGATAAGAAAAGTCACCTCTTGCTCAAAGCTGCCGGAGACTCTGGAGAAGCAGGCGGTTGGTGAGGTCAGTGAAGATTGATCATTAGGTGACCCGTTTTGTGAATGGGACAACAAAAATAACAACAATTTGGGCCTCGTTCATTGATGAGATGTTGGGCCTCAATAGAAAGCTCAGAACCGACGTAATATGGGCTTAACCTGCGGAATGCAAATAAAATTCGATTCGGTTGGGCCGGTGGCTCAAATTACTAATGACACAACTAAAAATGTTATAATGAATGAATGAACACTTGGTTGTATTCTTTTATATAATTTTATCAAAGGAGAAATTTCTTCATGTGCTTTTATTTAAATTAATCTAAAAATTTTTTTGTTAATGTTTAAAATGATCATGTATCCAACTTATACGAGTTCAAGTCAAATCAAACGAGTCAAAAAAGAGCTAATAGACTCTCCAATTACAATTCACCATGGGTATACCCTTGATTCGACTTGTGTAAGTATAAGCAAGCAATACAAATAGAATCAACTAATCATAAAAAACACTTAATGAAACAAAAGAAACATTATCCACAATCTTAGATCACGAAGATAAAGATATCATAATCAAAACAACCATAAATGAAAATGTATGCTTAAAGTAAATAGAACCATACTAGTCGTACAATGGGGAAGAAGATAGAAGAAAAGTTGTCACTCGCACTTACTTTAATAATTTTACAAGTATATAATTCAATAACAATAAACCTTATTATAAAATATAAATATACTGTTAAAAAAACTCCTATTATATAAAACATAATCAATATAAAATGGAAAAAAAGGATTTCGAACAATTGAAATTCAAATAATTTCAAAAATCAATTGAAAAAATATGAACACAAAAAATCAAAATTTTCAAGTTTTCTCTCCCCATTTATCTAGGCTTAAGAATGATATTGATTATTTTTAATGGAGTTAAAAAATTCAAGGAAAATAAAAAAAAAAGAAAAACTCCGCAATACATACTTCATCAAAAACTTCTACCTCTTCACCATCTTCTTCATCATCCTCATAATTTATTATGATGTTTTGTAACTTCTGTTCAACTTACAACCAATCTTTTAAGTATATATAAACCTCCAAAGTTACTTATCAGATACAATCTCCTCGTAGTAAAAACTTTCCTACTAGCATTGAAAGCCCTCTCAAAATCAACCGTGAAAGCTAAAGGTATGAAAATATCCTTAGCAACATATGATAATATTGGATAACGGGAAGACTGATTCTTCTATCAATCAAATATATCAAAACTCTTCCCCTTGTCATTTAATCGATGCATTGTATTATACAATGCAACCTCATTGGATCTTATTCTCATGTTAAAAGAAGTAGAAATTTGTGCCATAAATTAATAATCATCAATGGTTGATGCCACGACATTGTTATTCTCAACCTCTAACTAGCCAGATTTCACAATATCCACATTAAAGTTGAAAAACCAATCTCATGTATATTTTTAGCATTCAAATCCACATTAATCATGTTAAGAGAATTATAAACGATGCAATAAACATTCAAATCAACAATCAAGGCTAATACTTTAAGGGGTCGTTTGGTATGTGGTTATTTATGGGATACATATTGGATTTAAAAATAAAACTTCGTTTGGTTAACTACTTTTCTTTTCTCATGACCCGTTTCTAAAATCCAAATTTTGTTATTAAACTTGGGTTTTGGGTATTTTTGTGAACCCACCAATAAGATAGGTTTTGTAAGAGTAAGATAATAATTGTCTATTTTACTCTTCTACTTGAACTTTTACACGAGGCTTTATGATGGGATTTGGAAAAAATTAATTACGTCAATTGATAAGGGTGTAATAGCAAAATCTCGTTAAAATCAGAATTTTAATATACCTAACCAAATACACATTTTATTATCTCTTATAAAATAAATTATCATACCAAACTAATTAAATCCAACTATTTAAAGGTTTTATTTTCTTTAGTTTCTAAAAGCACTCTAATACTAAACATCATACCAAAAGATACCTAAGTTGATAATCAATCATGTTGGCCATTAAATACAAAGAATGAATATGATTATAATATTTCAAAAACTTTGGAATCATTTTTTAATAACAAAACAAATAAAATGATCACTATAATATTTTTAAATAACAAAGAAATGCTAATTAAGACTGATAGTACTAATGAATAATAGAGTAATAAACATCACTAAATAATAATGTATAACAATGGAAAATAGAAATTAAATCAAAAAACCTCAAATTTATCTAAATCAATATCTTCAACTTTACACTCTAAATCATTATGCATACCTATAAATATTTCAATAATTTGTTTATATGGAAGAAAAGATCAAAGCATACGAAGAGTAGAATTCTATTTGTTTTGCTCACACTATAAATTTTTAACACATTGACTAACTTATGATTAGAACTAAGTAATGTATTAATTTAAAAAATTTACAAAGTATCTTGAGCACACAAATTTAAAATGTGACATGTATTTCTAAAATGGAATAAAGCACAAGCCAACATAGGATTCATAGAAGTTTTCATAGATTTGATATCAACCCAATTATTAAATGCATTATCAAGAATAATAGAGAAAATGTGATCAAATATAACATATTCATGACATATATCAATAATTAAAGCACTAATACGTGCACTAGTGTGAGGATGATCCTAAGGCCAAAACCCAAAGATTCTCTTCTCAATGACCCAATTAGAATTAATCTAACAAGCGGTAACAACAATATAATTTTCATCATTTATATCGTGCCAATTATTCATAATCAAACAAAATTTACATTTAGATGGTAGAAATAGAAATAAAAAATGTGTTTCATTTATGGAATTGTTCTAATCAAAATTCGAACGGCCTTTCTTCTAAAAAAAAAGAAACAAACTAAGGATGCATTAGGTTTATAAATAATGAATGGATTCTTAACTTCTAAAAAAGATTTTTCACTAGCAATTAATTTAACCAAAAAATCAATTTGAGCCATATTCGAATCAAAGTAAATTTTGAATTAATACTACCATCCACAATATGTAATCCACAATATGTAATTCCGATTGTCTAAGATTTGAAATATTTCAATCATAATGTTTATTCTTAATATGATGTAAAAAATTGGTAGTATAACCACATTTACCATAATCATATTAAATTAATCAAAATGGTCATGCTAGTTTAATAAGCACCTTCACCATCTTCAACATATTCTTCATTTCAATAGCATCGATGTCAATGTTTTCATCCTACAGTGGTAGACACAAAGGTTCGACAATTCAACCATTTACAAAGATTATGCATAAACAAAAAAAACAAAGAATCGAGATAAACGATTTCAAGTGGTGAAGTGGAGCAAAATTACAGAAGAAATTGCTTGACAATCGTATTCCAAATGTGTAATTCTTTAAAATCCTAGATCTGAGAAATAAAACGTTAGCATCAAAATCATGATACTATCTTTTGTTAGACTCGGCTTGATTCTAACAATTAGACTTATAAAAAAGAATGATAATGAGCCATTACATTGACTTAAAGAATTTTTTTGTGACAAAAAAATAGAATTAACTTGGTGAGTTGATTCTTACCCATAAATGTGGACTCAACTCATACTTGTTTCCACATGAGTACGAGTCAACGGTCATATGTACAAGTCGACTAGTCAGGTTGAAGGGTTGACCTCTACTTGTGCCCACGTTTAGTTCATATACATTTATTTAATGTTCACACATATTTAATAGCATTTAAGAATATATATATATATATATATATACAAATTATTATATTTTTATAGTCTAAATTATTTTAAAAATAGTAATATATTTAAATAAAAATTTAAATATAAAAAATTATTATTATTTATGTTTCTAATAAAATATATTCATATTTAATATAAAAATAAGAGATATATATATATATATATCACATTCTTATTCTTTTAATTTTAACTTCAACACTTGTGTTACTATCTTGACTCTATTTTTCAATAAAATCATACCTACTTCACAAGAATATAATTATTATTAAATTAAATAATTAGATGTATTCAAATAAATATACAAATAATATTAATTACATGTATATCTTTTTTTATTTCATGAATTTTCTCCGTCAATCCCTAGTACAAAGTAATATCTCATAAGTTTTAGTTGATAAGTTTGATCGAAAATCATCTATAACTCGACCATTAACACTAAAAATTAGGTTCTAGTATAATAGATATCATAGAAATAGGTAATATGCATTACAATATTGGCTAATATAAGATATTTCACATTATTTATTTTCCATCAATTAAAAATATTTAACTTTGATTAAACATTAGTATCACTAAGATCACATTAATAGCATCATCTGATAAATAGACTTCTAAATTTAACTTCTTCAAAAAATGAGACATTGGTTTTTTTCTAAAAAAATCAAACTTCGACATACTAGTTACAATTTTTTGGTTATAATCTCGTATTCAACCAAAAATATTATCTTATCTTGGTAAATAAGTTTCTATCATACTAAATTTAGATGTTGTATAGTGTACTCATTATATAAATTAGATAATATTTTATTGAATTCCTAGATTTTCTCCTATGTCTTATCTTCTATATACAATATTAGAAAAGTAAATTTCAAGAACTCTAATTTATATCTAGGATCTAAAATATATCATAATTCTATTACCATATTGTATTCACTCCAATACTTATCAAATTGCAAAATCATATTGAAAATCATAGCCCTCATAAGAGCATTAGAATATAAACTTTTTTCAATCAAAAGTTAATTTAATTTACAAAGCTCTATAAGAAAAAGATTAGAAGTTAGATAACGTTAAACTGAAATAATATTTATCAACATATACAAATAAGTTTAAAAAATCACATAACAAAAATCAATATCTCTTTTTTTATATCTCACCAACACATCTTTAATTCAAAGGTAGATGATATCATCATATATGTGAAATTCTATCTAATAAGTTAATCCAAAATTAATTTTATAATAAAAAATTGTAATATTTTTTTATATTTTCTAAATTCTATCAGATGAACTTTTAAACTATTGAAATATTTGTTTCATCTCTAATACAATCAACAACATCACCAAGTTTATTTAAACCATTTTATATTAAAAGATTTAATATATGAACATAACAACAAACATAAGATAATTGAATTTTAATAGATAAATTATTTTCCATCAAGTTCTCTTTGAACATCTGTAATAGTGATAAATAGCATTATTAATTATGGTACTATATACTTTATTTCAATCCATCAATTAGTAAAACAATTCATCAGTACATCTATAATAATAACTTATGTATAGAAAGATGGAAAATTCCAAAAATTCAACACACGTTTTTGTAAGCTTCAATTATAATCCAAAAAATATCATGTTATAACCATATATCTAATCTTTGTACTATATTTCCACAAATCAGTTATAATCAAAATTATCTCCACATTCTTCAACAATATCTTCGACTTGATTTTTTCTAGATTATATATAGTAAGACAATATTTTTTCATTCCTTATCCAGTAATCTTAACATAAAATGAGGAATTGCATACAAGAACTTCTTAAAAACCATATGTTACATCATATTAAAAGGATACTCATGAACAAGAATCATATGTGCAACAAGTAACCTCACATTACAATGATCATAATCAAAAAATAAAGCATTAGAAACACAATCATTAGAAAAAAATAGTAGCAATTGATATAAATTGTTGCTTCGAATAATGCTTTTCATACCTTGGAATACAATCTTTAAAATCTCTATGCAACTGAGTTGTAGTTTTAGATGTAGGTAAATTGAATTATTCATTATATAATTTCTATAATTTGAACCCTTTGATCTACTTTGGCTAATAAATTACTCCATTATCTCTTATACTTTAGTTGTCTTTTTTTTATTATTTTTAAAACACTTTTCTACTTCTTTTCCTTTCAGATTTTCTTTCTCTTCCTTGGTTAAACAAATTCCAAACTATTCGCTTCTGACAAGATATCTTTTGAATCGTGATAAGTCATGACATGCATAGCATATCATTTTAAAGATTTTTTTAAGCCAGTCGTCTTTTTTCTTGAAAGGCCCATCATCTGATAAAGTTTTAGAGTTCGAATTTTTGCCTTATTTTAGACTTCTGTCTTGAGACAAAGTGGTCAAGATGTTCGAAACATTGCAATTTGGGACTCTCGTCTTGACACGAAGGTGATTTCAGGCTTGGAAAACATGTAGGTCTAATAGAATGATGATAAATTTTGAGTTTTTGAGGTGATCCCTTGCACTGCCCAAAGTTTGTTTAGACCAAGTAGATGTTGCTAGACCCCAGGGTAGCCTCATGCACTATTCCGGTTGTGTTTAGACCTAGTGGACTTCACTAGACCAAAGGGTGGCCTCATGCACCATTTGCTTTTTATTTAATATCCTCAAAACCATAATGAGTCACGTCATGTATAGCATACCGTTTCGAAGCCCTTTCCAAGCCAATCCTCTTTTGTTTTGAAATCCGATCATTCAACGAAGGCTTGGAGCTCAAATTTTTGCCTTCTACGATGGCACAAATGGCTAGGACGTTCGAGATGTTTTGATTTAGGATTTTTATCTTGACACAGAGGTGATTTTTATATTGGAAAACATGTAGGTGTGATATAATGACAATAAATTTTGAGTTTTTGAGGTGATGTTTGTACTACTTTGGATGTATTCAGACCTAGTGGATGTCACTAGACCAAAGGGTGGCCTCATGCATTGTTCGGTTCTGATGTGATATCTTCAAAACTATGATGAGTCATGCCATGCATAGCATACCGTTTTAAAGAACTTTCCAAGCTGATCGTCGCTTGTCTTGAAAGGCTGATCATCTAACAAATGTTTGGAGCTTGAAATTTTTTCCTTATGTTAGCCTTTGTGGTGGCCAAGACTTTTAAGATGTTGTGATTCGGGACTCTCCTCTTGATGAGAAGGTGATTTCAAGCTTGGAAAACATGTGGATGTGATAGAATGATGATAAACTTTGAGTTTTTCGAGGTGATCCCTTGCACGGTTCCAAATGTGTTCAGATCTAGTGGACATCACTAGACCAAAGAGTGGTCTTGTGTACCATTTGCTTTCTATGCAATATTTTCCAAATCATGATGAGTCACATCAACAAAAAAATTACAATCTATAGGAATTAAAACATTTTCAAATTTAAGGAATAAAGTAAAACATTAATCAATAATGAAGTTTACAATTGTAGTAATTGACTTTATATACTACAAAATCAGTAAAAAAAGGAATAATCATCACATTATCTCATCACTCTTCACTTGTAAATAAGATGTGATTAGGGTTTGTAGTATTTGATTGCAATGAGGGGAGGGGGGGAGGGGACGGCGAGTTAGGGTAGTGGGGTGAGGTAGACTGTTTTTAGATTTGATATTGTATGTGTTATTTGTTAAATAATTTAATACTATTTAATAATTTTTATTATATATGTTCAATTATATTTAATTATATTTGATTATCTATTTATGTTTATTTATTTAAGTAATCAAACATAAATTTTATTCGTGTTCTTTTAATTATTTTATTCAAACGAAAATAAAAGATTTTAATAGAATTGAACACAAATTATTTGTTTCTTATAAGACGGAATTCAATCTCAATGCCTATTTAATTAATATTTATCTAAATTCAAGTAAATTAAATTCGATTTAAAATCTTACACACTAATCAAATGTTTATCTTCATACATGAATTATTATAATAAGGGTAAATTGCTTAAATAGCTTCCGTTAATTTCCAAATTGGTTTTTCAAAAATGAATGTCCATTTCTATTATTTAAAAATCTTATACAATCGTTATTGGGCTTAACACGTGTGTGTATGTGCTAAAAACGGCAGCACACGTCACAACATAATTGTGATGTTGTTTACCACAAACGCACAACAACGCAAAGCAAAGTTTCACTACAATGTTCCATTCTTGTTACACAATTTTCAAATTAATAAAAAAATGCCTGATGATTTTGTATTTGCAAAGGTGGTCTGGTCTGGTCTGGTCTACACAGCTAAAATTGTCCGACATTATAACAATTTTTTAGCATATGATAAATCTACACATTTTGTTCTTTGAAAGTCGGATACTTGTTTATAAACATTCAAGTTAATTAAACCTAAGCTAAACTTAAATGCCCGTATCAAATGGACATGCTTACATCACGTTTCCCAAGTTACATTATAATAGTTCAAAATATGTTAATTACAGAATTATTAAAAGGAATGCATAATTTAAAATTGATATAATGTTTTTTGAATTTAACTAAATAATGGGAATTAAATACTTTTCATAAATAGTTGGTAAATTTGGACCATGGGTCCTTGTAATAATATTTATTACAGCGGTACCCTGAGAATAACTAATTCAGTATCCGCAACGTTCGGAATTCTTTTATGGAAGAGAGCAAATAAAACAAACTGGGACAAAAAAAGAAGAGATAACCTACGCCGTAAAAGCAGGATGGGAAAGATAAAGGAACGGAATCTTTCAGAAGGCCAACAACGACACGGCGGCACGGCGACATTACCATGACGGAGAAGTGGAAACGGAATACGATGACGACTGCGAGACTGCGTCATCGCTCGCTGCAGCGAACGCGGATCCACCGCTTCTCGGCCAGAGTCCGTCGGCGCCTTCAACCGCGAGTTTCTTCATCGGACTCAACGGTGGAGTCAGTGGGAACGAAGATCCTGTCGGATTCTCAATCCCCGTACCTCTTTCTTCGTCGCCGTACATCGGGTTGCGGAAATACAGGATTCCACTGGCGGACGATGGAGGACCCGATTCCAGGTCACGGACGGGCGACTCGCTGGGGATCGGGAAGAGTAATTTTCTCGGCACGCGGAGGACGCCGTCGATTTCGAAACCTAACGAATTTTTGTACGTCTCTTTCGCCGGACTGCTAGCAGCGGTTGTCCGGGAGCAGTAGTAGAGCTCAGCGAGTAGCAGTAGGAGGAGCGCGACGATTACCACCACCGTGGCCGCGACGGCGACCGTTGCCCCGATGACTAGATCTGAGTTGCCCTTCATTCCTGCCTCCCGGTGCCTTTTTGACTCCTCAGTACACCCCCTGGTCCTTGGAAATGGAAAAAAGGGGAGGCAGCGCAGCACCAACGCCAACGGAACAAAAGAATAGTACTGGATTTGGCGGGAACGTTACTTTATTATAATAATCATTTTACAATTGAAAAGCATCCAATGCAATCAACAAACTTACTCCAAATTTGAGCCCAATAGGAAAATATCTACACCTTTTGGGTCAGTATTAATTTTCAAATTTTGAGGTGCAATGAATTTTAGATTATTCACGATAACCTAAATTCAATTGTGCTTATTGGTAAAAAAAAAAAAAGATAACCTAAAAAAAATTACATATACTATCATAACCTAAAAAAAAATTTCATATATATTTGAATAATATGTATGATAGATGTGAGGATAAAAAGATAAGGGGGAGAATCTCGTACTTGAAGAGAATTTTCCAAAAGAGTAGGTGAGTGGCCGGAATATTCTATCATGAGTTCTAATGCACTATTTTATTTTATGATAAAATTATGCTTGATTATTCTTTTGTTTTGAGGCAAACAACTATGAATTTCTTTATGGCTTTATGTCTATGAATTCCATTTAAAGGGTAGTTTTCAAAGAATTTTAGTTTAAATAAAGTGAAGTAGGGAATGAAAAATTATGTGAATGTATTTTTTATACACTCATTTAAAGTACGTGTTCTATATCAACGTGAATTCATTCTAGAAAAATTGTAAGTTACATATTTTGATAAATTTCTATGAAAAGTTTATTTTTCATATTCAAAAATGTATATCTTTTATATGTTGAAGTATTAATTGTATATGATTGCTATCTCACTATTTTTGTCTAGTTTTTTACATAAAAATTTATTTTTGTTAGAAGTGAAGCAAAATAAATGTCATGGGACTAATTCCCATGTATTGTTTTTTTCTCAAATGAAATTAATTTATCTAATATTGCTTGTTTCCACTTGTTAATAGATTTATTGTGGAAGTACATGAATATATCTTCATATTAGTTATTAGGGTTTAGTGGAACCCTAAACAAAATGCTTGTCCACCCCCAAGATGTTAGTTTTTCAATCTCATAACCACTGACAAAACAACTAAACTTATGAAAAGCTTAAAACTCTACGGTGCTCAATTTAATATTATTTTCCTTTCTGATTAAAATACCACCCGCCATCTAAATAGATGTATGTTGAACGAAGATCCTAAATGAAGACGTGAGACCCCCAATATCCTACATCATGATCTTTCAAAATTAAAATTAAAATTCATGATGTATCATACCAGGACAATGAAGTTTTTTTATTAATTAAATTAATTCTTACAACTCCCTTTAGTAATTTTATGAAATCATATTGTGTTGGCGCAGTGCAAAAATAATTTTTCTAATAATTTCACTTCTTTTTAATTTATTACAGAAAATCACATCGGGCAAATTAGATTAAAATACTAGTTAGGAACACCGAGCAAGTATTCAACAAAAGACTTGCAAGAAGCAAGCACGCCCTAACTGAGATATGCTTGTTTCTAATGCCAATCCGTGCCCCCCAGCTCAGAGCATCCCACTCCTTCCCATCCTTCATGGCATCCAAGCTCCTTGTTTTCGATGCCCACCATGTCGTTGTCCCACCAACCGGAACCATTCTCATCTGCTCAGGTGAAGGAAACAGGGATCTGTATAAGGTAGTGATACTGCAGAATGAATCTGCATGAACGCAAATCTCGGTGTTGAAGATGTGGGGTTAGAAGTTCTTTCCCACTGTGACTTACAGTGATTGAAAAATGGCCTAGATTCTTGAGCCCTCCTCGAGTTCTGATGAGGCCTTGCTTCTTCTCCAAGAACCACAAATCGCTTCCCAGAAGACGGTTCTTCTTCATGACCTTATTCCCAATTCATTCTCGGACTCAGTTAAGATGGATACGCCTTTCAGTTCCTTAAGTTTAGTAAAAGACTAAAACCAAAGATAGAGTAGAGTAGATACGTGAATATACAAGAATGGCCCAGGTAACTTAAATCCTTATCCCACCAACTACAAGAAGGTTCGATAACAAATAAAGACTAAACTGGGCTACTGTCGATCACACAAGATACCATGGCCCAAGTATCACGTAAGATCTCTTGAATTGATCACACCTGATTGGTAGAGGTTAACATTTGTACCGATGGCACATCTCACATAATTTTGGAGGGCATTTATAACACTACCAACATATGAAACAGCTGCTGAATTCATCAGAAGTAAAAAAAGGAAAAAAAGGGGAGCAGTTGTCACCTTCAAATGGAGACCTTGGGTTCTCTGATTTCTGCAACTTGTTCACATGAGCTTCATCTGAAACATCTGAATCCCCAACATGCTTTTTATCCAGTCTTACATCCTTGAACAAATGAAAAGCGCCATCAGTCAAAGACTTTGATTCTGCTTCTGCTTCTGCTTTCGTGTGATTGCCTCCTTTGACACATACGGGAGATAAAAAAGATTGATGTTTGCCCTGCAATACACATTCAAAGCCTTCAATCATTGACATTTCGTCGCAATATTCCACAGGAAATGCCAGTAATTAATGCACTTAGACAATACGTACCCTCAAGTACCATGGTCTAAATAATTTTCAATGTCACTCAAGTTTTCTTTAGCACGTAATTTTGCAAGCATTTCTTAAATGCAACACACACGCACACCTACAGAATTCAAAGAGATCACCTAAAAGTCAAACAACTCGTTACTCTAACACTTGGCTCATAAAAATAAACACCCGTTTCTTCATTCATAGAAAATGTGCACATGGAAATAGAACTGAACATTGACTTGAATCTACCAAATATAACCTGAACCGACGAAGGCAGAACGGAGCTTCTATGCAGCTTCCGGTTAAGAAAATCTGACAGAGAGAGACGCGAATCCTGCTGCCCAGAAGATGTCGATTTCGCATTCGCACCTTTTTTACTCAACCTAAGAAAATAAGCGACACAGAAGTATTACACACGAAAAAAGGAACAAATTGAGAAAAAGAAACGCAGAGGGGAGCACTCAACGGCTTGGACGGCCGAAAGATAGACGTGGAGGTGATGGAACGCTGCCCCGCTTGTTTGAAGCTACACTTGCCGGGTTTCATTTGGATCTTGGTTCCCAGCAGTTTTGGCGCCTATTCTTATCCTACGCCCCTCCCATATTCGACCGGTCCTGGGCCGGAGCCTGGGCCTTCAAGCAGCCGGAGTATTTGTTTCGTAATATTCCTTTCGAATATATTCAAATATGAAAAATCTTTTGCAATTCATGTCCTAGATTTCAAAGCTGATTTAAGATTTTATCAGGGAATTTACATTCAACTACACTCCACAAAAAAATCAGCATCCTTGGCTATCTTAAAATTTATATTCAATTCAAAATCCGTAATATTAGAGGTTTAAAATTGTAGAGAAACAGTAAATAAGATATCATTCAAAAAAAAAAAGGAGGTGTCGGTATATCATAAAAGAAATTTTATTGAGAAAATAAAAAAAAGAGTTTTAGAGTAATCACTTCGATAAATACGTTCAATACAACCACAAACTATGATTATTGTCTTATTAACTTTTCTTTGTTTGTTTTTGTTACATCTCCTTAATGGGACGACATGCAGTCACTCATATTTTGTGTAAAATATGTGAAAGGGTGTGTTAGTGTGGCATCGTCCGTCCCATTTGAATATGAGGTGAGTGAGTAGCTTAACGTTATACCCATTCTTATTTGAGAGCCTTGTTGAGTGTAACCCTCGTCTGAAAGATAGAAGTTATTTTCAAACGTTGCCTGAATTTGGTTTTTCCAAATCGTATATGGTAGGATGAAAGATGGGAAGTGAATCTTCCATGGGAGACGCATCCCATCCCATCCCATCCCATCCTGCAGTACCAAAGATGGGTGGGTGGGTGGGCAGGTCAATCCCTATTCCCTAATTCCTATTCCCTACCAAATCTAAATCTAAATCTACGCATAGAGAAATATGAGGTCCCTTTGGAAACAGGGAATGCCCTGCCCACCTGCTCAGGGATCAATTGATTGCACCCCCTCCAAATCACCTTCGGATCCCGTACCATTAATGTTGGATCATATCCGAATGATATTCCCTTCTCTAACCTCACCTACACCCCCTCTCTCCTACCCTCCCTCCATTCCATCCTTTACAAAAAATAAAATAAAATAAAATAAAATAATGGGGGGGGGGGGGGGGGCTCTTTTTTACATTGCATATATGCATAGGGTGGGGATCATTCCATTTGTTAGTATCATGGATTGCAGTAGAGAAAAATACAGCATGTCATAAAGAAGGTACGGTACAATTCCATAAATCTAAGATATATGGAAGACGAGTCTGATCTCTCTCTGCACAATATTCTTCCGGGATGGATTGCCATGCAGTCAAAAGGGGAATGAATCTGCGCACAATCAACTGCGAGATCGCATTAATGGAGAAAGGAGGATGGCGCCTTAAAAGGGGGCTGATTCTGGGGAAGACCGCTTCAGCAACGGGGATCCGAGATGGGGAGCAACTTTCTGGGCGATCAGACCCGGTTCCCGGTGTCCTCTTCCACCCCGAGAAAGTCCAAGAAGTCATCGAAACAGCCGCAAAGGGGACTTGGCGTTGCACAGCTTGAGAAGATCCGGATGAGCAGTCAGATGGAGGGGGGCATTGCTTTTCACGATACTCCTCCCCATCTATCACCGCTTGCCTATCTGGTCTGCATAAACTGTTTTGAATTTAACAATCGAGGTGGTGGCATTTTGAATCTGACATGGAAGTTTTTGCAGGTTGGTTTGCCGGATCCGAGTACGTCGAATTTCGTGTATGGAGAGCCTATCATCCACGCTATTCCGAGGTGACCGTCTGATCCTACTTACCCGTAACGTCTTCATGTTCATTTGCTTAACCAGACCTTCACTTTAAGCAGATGGCAGCATAGAGATGCACCAGTAGAACCAGTCTCGGTTGGCCCGCATGCTACTAGACCCTTCTTCGAGTCCCATGCCAAGGTGAGCTCATGGCTTTACTCATTCATTCCATTGCCGCACATCCACTACGGCTAACTGCGTTGCCTGGGGTTCATCGTTCACGTCTCAGGAGGTGGAGATGGATTCCATGAGATCAGAAGCAAGAGGGGGTTCCACAGATATAGACCTGGAGCTCAGACTCTCACTATGAAATCATCTTCGTTTTCACGGAATTCCATTACTTACTTATGTGAGATTCTTGTAAGTAATAATAGTGAGTAAATCGGGCCAATAGTTGTTGTTGATACAACATTACTGAAACAACCACGAATACTTGAACTAGTCAATGAAACAGGTTTCCCAACAAAGGCCACCATAAGGGCAACGTGATGCGTCAACCATCACTCTTTTACATCATTCTAAACTATTTCATTATATAACATAACATATGTGCGGTATAAAAAAGTGAGTAAATTGGGGTTGGATGTGCACGCTCCGGGAATCGCGTACGGTTGACCTCAATGATATTAGC
Source organism: Utricularia gibba (assembly GCA_002189035.1). Taxonomy (NCBI): domain Eukaryota; kingdom Viridiplantae; phylum Streptophyta; class Magnoliopsida; order Lamiales; family Lentibulariaceae; genus Utricularia; species Utricularia gibba. Next base: position 5,044,757 of record NEEC01000002.1, on the reverse strand, counting down.
GATATTGTTGGGGTATTTTTTAAATATCCCAATTTTTCGTCTATCTATCAAAAGACCACTGACAAGAAGTTACATGACGTTGCTCTCTAGTAGGTTGAGTTTTCTTTTTTTTTTGGTTATTAATTTTTCCGAATAAAAAATTATTAGGAAACATTAGACCATTTTGTAGTCCTAGTTATTCGTTTATAATGCCTATGAAACATCTAGACATATTTCATTATTCAATACACATGCTGCTACCAGAGAGAGAGAGAAAGAGCTTCTTCTCCAGCCCGCAGTCACATTCACCGGTGGCCGGACCCTCAGACGCCGTCCGGAGGGAGGAGAGAGATCTCGATCTCTTGAAGCGATCTCCCTTTTGTTTCCACCACGTTGTGCTTCACAAACGCAACGGCCAGGAAACAGAATGTGCCGAACATAGAGTACAGCAGCTGCGGACCCAACAGGTCGAGCAAGCGCAGAAACAGCAGCCCCACGAGGAAGTTCAACACCTGGGGAACACACAAGTCACCAGGGGCTTGCTGCAAGGAGCAATGGTGATCGGAGTAGTTAAAGGGAGCGTTCCATACCCAGTGCACGGACATGCATAGCGCCATGGCTTTAGCTCTGATCCGACTTGGGAGTATTTCGGGGAGCAAAAGAGCCGGCACCGGCCCGGCTCCAATGGCGAACGTCAGGACAAACCTGAACGAATATCATCTCACCCGTAACACAATGTATTTCAGAGCCAACTTTTTTTGCAAGGTATTATTATGAAGACTCACATTAGCATTCCTCCTACAGAAAGCGAAAACACGAACTGATGCGATGCGGATAATGAGGCTGCAAGAACTTGGACAGACATAGACAGCGCCTGGTGAGCAAGGCAACGCACATGTGAGGTGGGCGATGAGGCTTTCAAAGATCAAGTACACCATCAGAGTGCATAAAAAGATAGCAACGTGCTACTCGAAAGCTAACTGTGATCACATCTTCGGAACACTGGGATTGCTTAAATGGTATAATGGAATACGAGCTCGCAGAAAGGATGTGGATGTCAGGATTCTAAAAAAGAAAAAAAAAAACCCGCTGAGACAAGGTGACGATACCATTCCAAGAAAGCTCCATAGAAGAAGGGCCTTCCTTCCCAGTATGTCCATCAATCCCAAGGCAACAACTGAACCTGCACGGAGTAATCAAATATCCGCAAAAGGTAATTTTGAGGCATAAACAAGTGCGGTAGCAGAAATTCAAGGAATAAGAAAAAAGTGAAAGAATAACACAACAAAAACAGTTGCTCACCGATTAAATTTACGATTCCAACAGCAACATTTGCCAAGTTTGAGGAAACTCCAGCACGTCTAAATACAGTTGAAGAAAAATAAAACACAGCATTTATTCCAGAAAGCTGTTGTAAAGCAAATAGGGTTGATCCAATAAAAACAACTGCAAAAGAGTTTCAGTGTTACTTACACAAAAACATTATGTAAATGCAACTTCAAAAAAAAAAAAAAAAAAAAAACATAAGAGATGAAGCAGTTTATCGGTGATTATGAATGGGAAATATAGGGTTCCCAAGTTAGCAAAAATATACAACCTCTAGAATGCCTGCCACAGAGCAACTCTCCAACCTTTATGGTGTCACTTCCATCTTCTCTATCTAATTTCGACAAATCCAGCATCGCAGACTTCGCTTGAGGAACTCCAAGAAGCCTCTCAAATTCAGCTTCGGCATCTGCATCTCTCCCTCTCTAACATGATAGAACAAATGGTAAGAATTACGAAAAAAAATTAAATTAAAAAAAATACAAAATGCAATCGGATCGAAATATAGAAGACAAAAGACTCAATACCTTGTACAACCAAAGTGGAGATTCAGCACAAAACGTCATTAAAACAATGAGAAGTAAAGCAGGAGCCATTGATAACCAGAAACAAAAGCGCCACCTGTGCAAACATGCATTTAATAGCATAAAGGTGGGCAAGTCTTTTTTTTTCGCTAAAAGTTACTTTCAATACATGATTACCAGCCGACCACTTTCCTGACTGGAATACCAGTCAAGAGAGCACAAAGAAGACCAAAACAAGTTGCAATTTGAATCATGCTCCCGTAAGTACCCCTCACATTTGCAGGCGATATCTGTGTGAAACTTGAATGTTGTAAGGGCTAATAAAACACGTTATGAAAGCATCAGGAAACCAGAAACATGCTTGGAGGCGGCCTACCTCTGTTATATACAGCGATGCAACAGGAGGACCTATGCCTAAGCCAATACCAACCAAGAATCTTCCAATAAGCATGGCAGTGTAAGTTCTAGAAGTTGCGCTGCAAAATTGAATATTTCTTGTTCAAATTTCAATGCAGACAACAAAGCTCATTTTTTACATTTTAAACAGAAAAAGGCAATAATAAGCAGCATCCACACACAAAGTTAGACGGCAGTCTTAAACAACCTATACATATACCATATTGATAAATGCTACTCCAGAATCAAATATGTTTAATGAATGGCTTAAAGTACCAAAAGAAGGCACCAATGATCATAGGGAAAGAACAAAGCTGGAAGGCTCTACGGCGCCCAATTTCATCAGCAACCCAACCACTCAACGTTGATCCAATAAAGGCACCAGCAAGACAAGTGCTAACCACCAAACCTGAGCATACAAGAAAATTAGATATGATCGCTACACATAAAATTGACAGAATAACTTTATTGACTTGCCTTCCTGCAGGGTATTGCCATTAAAACCAAGATCTCTGGATATCACTTCAAGTGGTTCATTCACAACACTGTTCAAATAAACAACTTTAACTTCTTATGGATACAAGAAATAGAGCAAAACAATAAAATAATTTTTTCCCTTGTTACTAACCCAGGTGATAGCCAAATAAGAAGGGAACGAGAGAAGCTACAATGACATGTGGAAAGGACAGCTTCCAGTCTGGAATTGTAGAATCTTGGTCTGAAATTATATAAAATCTCAAATGACTATGAATACTCAATTAAATACAAAAAACAAGTATGTGTATTGTGTTTCACACTCGTCCCAGTGAAGCAAATGAATTTTGATTCAAAGTTTAAATATAGGCATACGAGACGGAAACAGAAACTACATCATGGCATCCCATATACCCCAGAGATCAAAGCCAATATTTACAGTACGAGAAAGGTCATTCAAAAACTGCTCTCGGAGACGCTAATCACATGATTCTATTCGGGGAAGTTCTAGGATCATACTTACAAACATCATATAAGATACTGTACTTAAACTACCGTCCGACCTGGCAGAACCAGTATTTTTTTAAAGAAAAAAACTCGTTACTTGTTAGACCGTCATGCCTTGAAGATTCAGACTTTACAACAATATAATTCAAGACATACAATCATATCAACACTTTGGAAAAAACGAAAATGTCCTTTCAGAAGCTTAAGGCTATAAGGCAATAATCTCCCGATAAAAAAAACAAAAAAATCAAGACAAAATGCACTCACAGCACACGCTTCAGATTTACCCGTGTAGTTCTTGACATCCCTAGAATCAACTGAATCACTTGATACCATAGATTGCTTACGCCTTGGTGAAAGTCTATGCAGATCTCGAATACTTTCTCGAAACATAGCCTACTCCGATCTCACCTCTGGGACAACTTCCACATACACATTCAAGATTTATCGGTGGCAGAGACTCTAATAAACACAAAAAAGCTCCAGTTTCTTAGTAAATATGCATGCGAGTCTGCAATTTTCATAAAAAGATTGCAAAGTGCAACAGGTGGCACCCGTGCTGAAATTCTTTCAACATGTCAAACATTAAAATAATGAAGAAAACGAGCACCTTATCCCAACACCTTCCCCTACTTGGCTTAGCAGTTCCTGATGGTTCAAGAAAATTGTCGTACGTACTTGAAGGTAAAACAGGGGAAGAACGCAACTGGCCCCGACTAAGAAAGTCCTAAAAGGGCAACTTTACCCAAAATCACGATCTCCCGCCGATTCACCGACCACCCAACATTAAAAAACGAACAAAGGTTCCAAGATTGCAATCAAAAGGAACTCTTTATCTCACCGTCTTCTATTTCCGTGAAGCCGTACCCGAAGTAACATCTGTCTGCAGGCTACAGTTATGTGAAGGAATCCGTGGAATTGAGTGGAACACGACACCAGCCATGGAGACGAGTGTCGCGTTTCGGGGACATTGCTATTTTCGCATATGTTAATTGTTTTTTTTTTAAGAAAAAGAATGAAGCTGAAAATTTAAACAAAATTGAAAAATGAGGGAAAATTACACGTAGGATTTGACAGGATAAGCTTGTAGCGAAAACGCTGAGAATGGCGATGGCATAAACATGGAGAATGGATACTGTCTTGTCTTCGTTTCTCTGGACTCCGAAACTCATGCGAGGAGCTCACCAGCTCCAGCTCCGAATCATCACGCTTTGCTGTTTCACCCACTCTGCTTATCACCCCTCTCTCGATTCTCTCTCGTTCCCCCCTTTTCCCAGCAGCACGCGCAGAAGTGGAAGACGCATTGCTCCTCAAGCCACAACGCTGCAGCTTTCAGCAAGCAGCACTCTTACTGCTGCTACCAGTGCTAGTGATGATGTGGGTTTTCTTCCCGAGACCCGGAAACCTCATGGCACGAATCAGCGTGATTCTGATTCCGAGGATAAAGCCTTGCTGTCTGCTACGGAGCTTAATGGGAGGGTGAAAAGAGAAAAGAGAGTTGTTAAGGATGATAGTTCTGAACAGAGGGAAAATAGGAAGAGGAAGAAGAAGAAGAAGAAGAATGGGGAAATTAATTCACCGGGAGGGGATACTCTGAGGGCTGGGTTGGATTTGTGCTCGAAAACCGGTGATTTCATGGGTGCTATTAGGCTTTATGATTTAGCAAAGACGGAAGGGGTTGAGATGAATCAGTACCATTTCGGTGTTCTTTTGTATCTTTGTTCTTCTGCAGCTGCTGGAACCGTAAAGCCTGGAAAGAGTGGGAACCAGAGTTTGAAACCAGTTGAGAAAATTGAATATGTTGCTCTGTTTCGTAGTGGAGAAACTGATGACGGGTGCGTGGAGACTTTTCCGGACACATTAGATGGATTGGTTGCACACATAAAGAAGAATAGCGATGGAGAAAAGAGGGGTGAGATTCAGGTTAATGAAGACATGAAGAGAATTGCAATTGAGAAGGGATTGGAGATATACAACGAAATGCTCTTGGAAAACATTCCAATGAATGAAGCGATATATACCTCGGCAGCTAGAATGGCTATGGCCGTTGGTGATGGTGATCTAGCATTTGAAATAGTAAAGAAAATGAAGGCATGTGGTATAGATCCTAGACTAAGATCCTATAGTCCTGCTCTTGCCACTTTCTGCAGTAATGGGGATGTTGTGAGTGCGTTTAAGGTGGAGAATCACATGATCGAGCATGGTGTGAAACCAGAGGAGCCCGAACTACAAGCTCTTCTAAAAGTTAGCATAGAAGCAGGAAAGAGTGACAAGGTTTACTACATTTTGCAGAAACTAAGGGAAAGTGTGAGAAAAGTTTCACCAACAACAGCAGATTTGATAGAGGGTTGGTTTCATAGCAAACTAGCTTCCAGAGTTGGTAAAAGAAAGTGGGATCCAGAACTTATAGTCGAGCCAAGGTCAAATGGAGGAGGATGGCATGGAAAAGGTTGGTTGGGGAAAGGAAAATGGATTGTCTGCCGATCTTCTGTCAGTTCAGCTGGATTTTGCAATGCTTGTGGTGAGAAGTTGGTTAGCATTGACCTTGATCCGGTGGAAACTGAAAAATTTGCGGATTCTGTGGCCTCTATTGCTTCAAGGAAGGAGAGGAATTCAAGCTTTCAGAAGTTTCAAGTAGGTTAACTTTGTTTTTCTTGCCTGGCCAATGTTGTGCCCTGATGAAAATGAGTGATTGCAGAAATGGCTTGAATATTATGGGCCTTTTGAGGCTGTGGTAGATGCTGCAAATGTTGGCCTAAACAACCATCGAAAATTCAAACCATCTAAAGTGAGTGATACATAACGGATCTACACATTTTTTGTTCGGGCATCAACCTCTTCTCAAACTCTATATTCTATCAATAATCAGGTTCATGCAGTTGTCAATGGCATTCGTCAGATGCTTCCCTCGAGAAAATGGCCATTGCTTGTTTTGCACCACAGGCGTATTAGCGGTGGGAAGATGGATCATCCTTTCAACAAATCCTTGATAGAGAAGTGGAGAAATGCTGATGCTATCTACGCAACACCCAGTGGATCAAATGATGATTGGTGAGGACTCCCTGATGAATAGTATGTAAGTTCCTTATCCAATGCACAGAAACAAGCCTCCTTTCAGGTACTGGTTGTATGCAGCCATAAAAATGAGATGCTTAATTGTAACAAATGATGAGATGAGGGACCATCTTTTCCAACTATTGGGGGATGACTTCTTCCCAAAATGGAAGGAAAGGCATCAAGTAAGTGCAGATAATGGATGACCTCTCTGGTAATCTTCATATACATGCTTGCTCCAAGGTCAAGTTCTTAATGGAGGATGGCTTCCTGTTGTAGGTTCATTTTAGCTTTGATGACACAGGGCCGGTATTCCATATGCCACCTCCATATTCTATTGTCATACAGGTAGTGCATTCAGCATTCATTAAGCTTCTTGTTCCTCATTTGTGACTTTATTTTGGAGCCAAACCAACTTGATGTAAAGCATGAATCGTTTTATGAACTGCACTATTCTTGTTTTCTTGCCCCGATTGAATTAATAGGATAGTATCAGTATTATGAACACATTACGAGCATTTTATTGACCATTTTGCAATAGTCTGCTGAACTTGGAAATTCACACAAATATCCAGGAATCTGCTCAAGGCCACTGGCACATTCCCATTGCATCAGAACTTGAGAGAGAGGATGAAAGGATATGGCTCTGCATTACTCGGCCTACCGCAGCAAAAGGTGAAAAACACACCACATGCTTCACAAAAACTGGGCGTTGTTTGATCGAATTTAACTTGCTGCCTGATAGGGAACAACCTTCAAAGAGGTGATCAGACTGAAGAAGAGAACCCAATTGAGACACTGAGCAAGAGAGTTGCCCGTAGCTCAGTATTGCAATCTGCCACGCATGGAAGCTATTCTTCTATCCTTCCTCAGCTCCTGGCTGCTGAGACTCATGGGGCTTACACACCAGACTTCCAGATTTGAATGTCATGGGTGATGATGATTCTTTGAATGTAGTTAGAGCTTACAAGATTAAGGGGTTGGTCCTCTGGAACAAATTCCTCATGAAACTGCATCCCTATAGAACATTTTTTGGCAGTACAAGTCCATGTACCGTACACATTACTTCATGATGAACCAAAGAAGCCTAAGGAAGTGCAGAAATAAACCAGCAAACTCGAATTCAGAAATTATTCTCGATACAAAGTGATTGCCAAACCCATATGCTACTGTATTTGTGAACGGTTACAATCAAATGTGGAATCACTGAGATTTTGATTTTTTGCCCATAAAGCGTATCTAACTTCTTTCTTTTATAGGTTAGAATTCTTCTTTATATATACAACTCACAAATATATTAAGTAGATTTTTTTGAAATTTGAGTAGAATATTTCTTCATAGTATATCGTAGCCATTGGGAGAGTAACTTCCTTTGATCATCTACGATTCACAACCCCTCTTGTCATTCACTAGAAAAAGATGACTCTCAATGGATCATTATTCTTGCAACCCAATCTATCTTTTATGACATTAGTCTTGCAAAAGAATATGATATTGATGAATTATACTAGGCATTATAAGTAACATTTTATAGATCTAATATTCTTCAAGAAACTCAAAGAAAAAACATAGCATTCGAAATATATTTCATCAAGAGTTATCCATCATTTAAAGTAATGCTCTTCTTATATAGCTAAAAAAAGGACTAATTCAAAGAAAAAATTCAAATAGAAATCATGGGTTGATAAAAAAATATGTAGGAGAATATGGGTTCAATTTTACTTTATTTGATCCATTTTAAAAAGGATGAATTCAATGTTATGTTCCTTATAAACATGTTAATTGAATCATAGTCCCTTAATTTTTTTTAATTCTATCATGTTCTTAAGCCAATGATTGATGCAAATAAAATTGTTAAAAAAATACTAGTCTTATGTGTATCATTATCATTATCGCTGCCTTTAATAGTTATACTACTATCAATTATGCTGAAATAAAGTTGAATGAGAAGAAGAACAAAGTTTTTGACATTTTTTTTGAGAGAGAAAAAAAAGTGATCAATGAATTTTAAAGAAAGAAAAAAAGAAAGAAATTGTTTTAATATCATATGAAAGATGTGAAGCAAAATATAAGACAATAATTTGAAGGTCTATTATAAATGGAGAAAAATTTGAGAATGTGCCACCCAACATTAAGTAATATTAGCCAATGTGCCTCTATATTATCAAAATTAGTGAACTTGCCACTAAATTCATTGTTTTGTTGAAAATGTAAGTGTTTTTTGGTTTAATTTTTGTTTTTTTGGCACGTGTGAAGGGAAAAGGAGGAAAACTTACCCTTTTCATAGACTTGCTAAAATCCCTAGTTTATTAACATTCTCATTTTTATGTCTCGTATTGTTTCCAATCGAAATTCCCCCTCCTTCTAATCGAGTTTCCTCTCTTAGTAGACCATCTAGCGAGATTTGTGAGAAAGGGTTTTGTCAATTGACGTCTCTAAGTGCTACAATTTAGCTCATTCTTAAATGATCAATCATTCTGATTCCCGACAATTTTTAAGTTCGTTTTTCCATTCTTTACTTCGGATTCCACAAGTCTAGAGCTTCCATTTTTGACATTTTTTTGGGTTATATTTCTTCTCGAACAGGGATGCTAGCTTCTTCAAAAAAAAAAAAAAAATATGAATTCATTTCTGGGTTCCATTTTTTCCCAATCTGATAGAACTGAAAAACAAGTAATTTTGTGTGTTTTGGTGACAATGTTGTCATTTATGGAGAAGTCTACACATTTTTTCAGAAATTTTTTGAAAATCATTTGTTAAGGCTTTTATGTTCATGTTGTAGGCATTGCATTGGATATAGTTTCGGTCCAAGCTTCTTCTTTGCAAAAATTGCGGCCCCTATGCATAGGTTTTACATGTTTCTTTTGTTATTTTCTAGAAAAGGCACCATACTAACACTGCAATTAATCAAATAGGGGCAGCAAATGATACTTTTGAGACAACAACAATGAACTGCAGAGCTTCTTATTCAAGAATTAAAAAATCAATCTGGTACAAACATTAGATCTCATTCCTCACACTATGATGACATGATAACTTGGTTTTTCTTTACCATTTTTTCTTTTAAAAATATGTTCTTTACCATGGTTGATTGTATTTTTAGCATTTTATCAGATCCATTGAATTAGGAAGAAATTCTGTATGCATTCCATGTAGTGTAGTCTGATCTGACTTCATTATGGATGGATATTTTTGTTAATCACCATGGTATTTTTAAATGATAAGATGGATTTTTTTGATTTGTTGATGTATAGTTTGATGAATGCATTGTAGCAACAATGAGCAATACTGAGACTTCTTTTAGCAGTGATGACTCCCAAGAGGGGAGTTTATTTGACTTTGATTACGACATTGTGGTGGAGGAAAAAAATGAATCATAGATCAGCCCCACATATGCTGCCGTGCTTATTACAAGTGCATTTATTCATGTTGGAGAACCAAAGTATGGCATACCCAATGAGAATACTACATATACATGTGTTCACTTACAAGAGGACATCAATGATGAGTATTTCACATCAAAACATACCTCACACACAACTAGTTCAAAGAATAATAACTGTTGGTTTCTCGTGACATCGTATGTCTCAAAAGCAGCGGAATTTAAAATTTTTGATAAACCACAAACGCAGATCTTGGAATACGGTATACATTAGACGAAGGTATGTTCAAAATACCTATCAGATGACTCTGTTGTTCACCAATCGCCAATAGTAGACGGCCTCTATGGTATTCACACGTGGAGCACTCCGTCGATAACCTTTTCAAGGCTCTTGAATGCTGGTCGAATTTCTTAGGTGCTAGTAGAGAAAAACGCCTCCTTGTGGATCAGTCTCAAAGAGCACGAAGACCTTTGGAGCAGATCTCAAGATCTAAATTTTTTCGATAGATATTTTGTGACATATCAAATCATATCTATATGAGATCTTTTTTTTTGAGTTTAATCAATATTAATCTCAAAATAGCTCTCTATTTAATTTATCCACTTTACCAATTACATCTCATGTAATTGTGTCATTCTATTTTATATCGATGAGCGACTCCACTATTGTGTGTGACCCTATAGGCTTATTCAATCAAGGCCGTAATAATAGATTTATTAATTAACTCTTAATTAATCAAATTCATCATTATCGATCATGAGTGATGTCTAGCAACATATCATGATCCCCAAGATTAAAGAATAATCATGTGAACTGATTGAGTCTTTCCATGACCAGCTATCATGCAATGAACAGCTTTCATCAAACTTATATCTCATTCGATACCAAAACATGGGTGTGTGTCTTTCTGATGTATCGAACTTATAATTGCATTCAAGCACTAACACAAAATGACCTACTCAAACAATTTGAGTGTCATTACCCAGGGCCAGGACTTACTGTTAGGCTTTGATGCAATTACTTGAGATATGATCTCATCGCTAACATGAGTGATGAATCTTTTATTGATCAATCAACTATCTCCAACCTTAAGGATTCACATCCCTATTCATCCATACTAGGCAAGCCATGGTTAGTCTCCCATTAGTAATAAGCGAAAATGTGAACTTAGGATCAAGATAACTTTGTTGACCTCAAGTCTAAGCTTACTTGCACGGCTATCATATTCGAGATTTTGCTACTGACACTTGGTTAGCTTCCCATAGTAGCCTCTCAAAGATGAGTCATCCAGTGAATCGATTTTCTAATCGACACCCACACATAGGTTCTAGTAATCTCATTACATCAATTGTGAGAACCATTGCCCAAACTGTTTAGGGAACTTAATGTATGCCAGCTTATCCGTATTTGTGATACAAATCATTTCACAAATACTCTAACCAGGGAGTTTTAACTTGATAATGAGTGCTTGAAGAATCTCACATTATGATCTCATCATAATTTCTATAGCACATATATCAAGTAGAGTATTTTATCAATGATATAAATTTGATCACAATTAAACTCAAAAAAAATCAACAATTAAACTTGTTGATACAAGTTTTGGAGAACTTGTTTGCTTATCAAGTATTGTATCTCTAGAACACATACACTAACAATAACAATGTTAGAGGAAGTAAATCAAAAGTTATTGATAACTCTGTGAGACAATGCATCAGTAGGCAGTTTGACTTGTTTGCTGGGATGGAGTATAGGAGCAAGAGTCATGTAGAGAGGTCATAAGGAATCATTGTTTTTACAAAGTCAGACACTTTGTTTATAGTGTTGGAGGATGGGAGTCTTCTTCCCGAGAATCTCGTTCTTCTCCTCTCCTAATCGGTGTTCGTAGTGTTGGAGGAACTCTCTATGTGTCGCTGCTACTCCCCACCCTCTGTGCGATTCTCTCTCCTCCAAAATTATCTTCTCCTCTCTCATTTCTCAAGGCAAGAACGATCTCTGATAGATCTGCTACTCCTACCCTTGACATGCAGACTGCCGCCGCGACGGTGTACTCATTGCTCCTTTTATGTTGACTTTTCTTCTTCAACCTGATACTTGCACAAAATCATGTTGTCTCCCCTGATTTTTGGGAGTTGATGCTAGATTCAAAGCACGTTAGTACATAAAATGGGCTAAATCAAAGGATTTAGCTCATTTGCCTACAAAGTTCATATATTCACTAAATTATATAAAAATACTTAAAAATACAAAATAAACAAGTAAAATATAATTAAAAACTTATAATTTTCATATTATAAAAACATGAAAATTTGTTTGCTATCACCAGTTAATTCTTCGAAATATTGGCCAGTTGCGGAAAAACCCCCTTTAGCTGCCACTCCATTTCGAAAGAGAAGAGGTAGACCTCCTAAGTTAAGAAAAAGACAGAGGATGAAAATAATGCGGTGCAGTAATTGTAGAGACATTGGGTATAACAAATGCAGATGCAAAATTCCTGAAAAATCACATGCTCCATCACAACAGTTAACAAAACTTTCTAGGTAGATCCTAAAAAATCTTATTATTATATTTTTTTAAAATAACATAACTAATATTACAACTGATCCTCTTGTTATAATGTGTTGTAATTTATTATCTAATATTTGTTTAGAGATACAATTGTAGTAGAAGAGAATGTGACATTCAAAGAATCAACAAGTTCTCCACTTGCCCAGAAGAATAGGAGGAAACCAAAAGTATATGATGTTTCAATCCCACATGCTATAGAAAATGAAGAGGGTAGTAGTGCACCTCAAACATAGTCTACTGGTCAGCAAACCACAATGGAGATCAAACAAGATGTTGGTCAATCTTCACTGCATACTTCTGAAGAGATTGGTACTTGTCATACTCCAAAACACAGTCCAATTATTGTGTCATCACAAACCCCTTCTTTCCATAGTTCTATAGTTACTAGAAGAGCTACATATTTCCAACCGTATCCTAATGTTATAGGTATTGAAAGATTTGGAATACTTCAAGATGAGATATTCACCAACCTGCTTGAGTAAGTTTCAACCCCAAATGTTTTTTTTTATGATGGATCTACTGCAATAGGATTTCATTATCATATTTTGTCAAATATATTACAGGAAGGTTCGACAATCAATACCTCAAGCTTGCAGCAAACTGTATGTGTTTGTATTTTGGAGCATGGTGTCGAGGTGAATATGTGGAATCAATTATGAAGAAGCTGCGCAAGATGAAAATGTTCAATAGAAAGAAATACATTTTCATCCCTGTTGTATAGTTTTCCCATTTATTTAGGTACATAGTTACTAAAAAATCACAACATTCTTCATATGTGCAGTGGTCATTGGTATTTGATGATTCTCTGCAACCCAAGTATCAAGAATAAATGTTCTTTGATTGTTTTGGACTCATTGGGGAAGTCCAACATTTCACTAAATGAGTCAACGATTAGGAGGTAGTGATAGCTTAGATTTGAGCAAATTTTTTAGAGTTGCAGTTATATGAACATGAACATTACATTTTGCTGGTGGTTGTAGGTTCATTAACAATCTATATCAGTGTTGAAGCCATCTAAACCAGAGGATGCCTACCGGAAGATGCTATTACTCAAACCAATGGTATGGATTTACTGCTACAATTCTCAATGTGATTTTTTGACATTTACAAATCAGGTATCCACTCAAATTGGAGCTAGTGAATGCGGATTGTTTGCGCTTTATTACATAAACTTGTTCGTGCAAAGTGCTTCGGATCAATTCGACATAGAGGGATATCCTTACTTTGTACGTCATACATATATTGAATGATTTTATATTTAGATGAGTCACTAACTTTTGTTTCATTACCAGATGACTCCTACTTGGTTTACCAAATAGGAGTTGGAGGCATTTGTCGAAGATATTGGTGTTGCACATGAAGTTGGCCATTGATAATGTTATGTCCCTTCTACTTTTGTTTCGCAATCGGTTAGAACTACGGATATTGATCTTTTGCTAGGTGATACATCTTTGATATTTTGCCTCATTTCCCCTTTTATGTTATTTTTTAAGGTTAATATTCTGATTTTAAGGAAGCATGTTTTACTAATAATTGATATATATTTAAATATCATACTCCAAAATACTTTACTAATAAGGGATGAAATAATGCTATTTTAATTGATTAATTAATTCTTTTAAATTTCTGAATCCTCTCGTCTTTTTGGATATTAAAATATGAAAACCATATCTGATCTGTTTTTGAAATTTTTTCAATTGCTCGGATTATTAGACGAATTAGATATCAATTTTTGTTGTGGTTACGGGTCAAATTTTTAAGAAAAGGATACGAATTTGTTAGCACTACTACATTTTCCATGCTTTTTAAAAACTATTAACATAAGTGGCACAAAACTCGATCATTTGAACATATAGTGGCACATTTTTTTGGTTATGTGCGTGTATTCATGCATGACCGTTACTCACAATATGGAAGGATATTAATTAAGGTAGGAAAAGACTTGAGTGGCACATTTGCAACTAAATAATGAGTTTAGTGGCAAGTTCACTTGTTTCGATAGTATAAGGGCACATTGGCTAATATTACTTAGTGTTGGGTGACACATTCTCAAATTTTTCCATTATAAATGTATTACTTGTCGCTATTTATATGATCAGTGGCCATAATCATATGTGGTCATATGTTATTCGAAAAAGTAACTTCTGTAATTGTTAAGGTCGAAAATTGGCGTTGGGGCCGGAACCGATTTTCGAGTTATAGAGTTCGTTAGAGGCGTCGAACTCGGGTCAAGTTTTGTGCTTGGTATGATGCGTTTTACGAAAATAGAAGAGGAGGAAGACTTTTACGTGGAAACCGCCGAGAGACGGAAAAACCACGGAGCTAACGGTGCTCGCCGGAAAAATCTTCACTCGATGGTGATGGTGAGGAAAGGTACAAGTTGAAGGGCTTAGAGTCGAACCCGTTTCTCTTCAGAATTTCTGCTATTTATCCAAGAGGCCGATCTGACCGAATCCTGACTTCTGTAGTTTTCGGTCGCTTTCTCCGCCTGTACTATGATCCTACTTTTCAGTGGATCTCGTCTGCTTTGCCGTAATTCGGCCACTTTTTGGACTGTACCTCTAACACATATCGGTCTATCGACTAACGCTATCCCGTCAGGGTACCCTTTGGCAGCTTTTTAGAGGCCGATTATCCTAATTCGATTTATACTCCACCAATAATATTGATAAAAAATGGCTGTATATTATTAATATTAGGCATCATCAATAATGACATCTTATTTATGCAATTTCTGCTTACACGCCCGTCTTCTACATATATCTATCACATCCAAAAGTTTACTCATTCATATTCAGGGTTTTTTCTATCAGTTAGAGGTCAGTGATATACGGAGTTGAGCTAGATTTGGAGCAAAATTTGGGTAATATTGTTTTTTCTTTTGTAATTTTATTTTTAGTTATTTAAATTTTTTATACTATTTTTATATAGTAATTTGTAATAATAAACCATTTCCATTGTAATTTTACTTTTCATTATTTAATTTTGTTGTATATTTTGTACATAGTAATTTACAATAGTCATATAATTGTTGATTACATTGTTATTGTTATTAATAAATTATTTTTATTTAAATTTACATTTATTTCACCGTTTTAAAATAGATAAATACACTAAAATTTTTTTCAATTTTTTGAGAATGTCATCCTATTCCCAATATCCGAATAACATAACAGCAAAAATGTTAATATGTCTTACAATGAAGGTGATAGTTCACATATTCTTTCATGGCCTTGCACTAATATGGTGGACGTTCACTATGGAGGTATTTGTTTAACAGAATATATTAAGAATTATCATTTTTTATATTTTTAATAATTAATTATATTGTAGATGTATGCATGAGTTTTCAATTGTCATTATCTTTAAACATGATGATAATCCAAGTATGAATTTGATTGAAGTATGACTCTTAGAAGGTAAATTTAATGATGTTAAGTCTAAATATATAAAATTATTGTCATTGATTTTTTTAAAAGATGTGGTCGACTTTGATGATGATAATGGAGACACTGACTCAACTGATGATTTTGAAGCTCCTCTAGAAAATGTTTGTGATGATGAAGCATTAGAGAGTGAAATTGAGACACCTTGTACAATACAATTATCTAGATCTCGCTGATGATACACATTTTTCCTAAATTTCAAACTGCAAAATGGTTATATTTTATTATGGTTTAGGTTAGATAAATATGATTTTTCATGTTTTAGTGGTGTTTATGTTAATCTCATGTGATTATGTGAAAAGTGGACTAAATCCTTTGATTTAGTCCACAACTTTTGTTACTAATATTTCAGTAAGTTCAGCAGGGAAATCACCCGAGAATCAGACTTGCAAGTGTGCGAAACAAGGGAAAAAGGGCGCAAAATCTGGAGAAGGACAAAGAGCACTGTTCTGCTGCCACCGCAGTCTGAATTTCAGGCCGGGAACAGTGCTGGCGGCCAAGAACAGTACTGACAGTCAGGAACAGTGCAATGGAGTGAAGCAAAAGGGAAAATTATTTCGAAAAGGAAGGACAGCACGAAGTTGAAGCGGAGAGCAGGGGGGCACAAGGGGTCTTCTTCCCCGATGCAAAAAACACCAACCAGAAGGGGGGAAGGAAGGCCTTCATCACCAAGAGTAGAACCGGAGCCCAGTTCAACGCTATTGTTCCTGGCTGTGAACAGTAGCTAACGGGCGGAAGAACAATCCTTATTTACTTTCTGTTTTCTGAACATTTCAAGTTTTTGCGTTTTACTTGTTTACATTGTTTCTGCCATTTTGGCAAACTTATATGAATGAAATCGTGTTTTATTTCCAAAACATGAGTGACTAGAGTCTTAGGGATGCCTTAAGGAGAAGTGGTCTGGTGTGTGCTTAGGATGAATGATGATATTTATGTGTATTCTTTAACTCTTGTTTCTAACAAACCATGGGTAGACCTAAGGAGAGAAACAAATAGTTTTACAACTTAGATGCTTGGTTTAAAGGTAGACCAACAAACCAAGACGTGAGCAGTCAGTGTTAGTCCAGGGTAGAACCAGTAGAATCGGGTAGACCTAGTTCTATATGCCTTGCATGGGGGTAGACCTAATTGTAACGTTGGTTATGATATTGAGGACTAGCTTAACCGAAAATATGGTGAATAACCTGCGTAGACTTAGGTTATTTGAAGTTGTGAGTGTAGGAAGAAAGTAAATTAAGTTAGGAACCTTAGCATAATACCACCTACAAATCCTTAAGGCGTCTTTGTATTAGTCTGAGTCAAAACCAGTACTTGTTACCTTAGCGTCAAGACCTGATATTGCTTACCTACCTTGTTTACTGAACTTGTTTACCACTGTTAGTCCGAGCTTAGACTAAGACCTACTGTTATCCGAAATTATGCATGTACTAAAACTCTTAGCAAGTACAAGCTCTTTGTGATCGACCCCGATATCCACTATACAAGTTTTCTAAATTTGTATTTTGTGTAGATTAGGGATTATAAATTTATTTGATATGAATTTTCTATTTTTATTTGCAACGATATTAGGAAATTTCCGTTTATCACTCGCTTTCAACAATTCTCTAGGGTGTTTAGTGGGGTTTCAAGAGGGCCGTCTAGCCCACTGTTGATGTTTGTGTAATTACAAACATATTGACGCAGATGGCTTACAATGTCGGAGCGACCTGTGATTCAATAAAGTTGATGATGTACCTTGAAAGGATCCAAAAGAAAAATCCAATGGTTTATGCATGATTCTTTGAGATAGAAAATGATCAATTTGAGAGATGGACACTCTCCAATGATTTGCAATGGAGATCATGAACAATGTTTTCATAGTTTGCCACGCATTTCCCTTGGATACAATTGTTCTGATTACATTATTGAAGTCGACTACCATCCTGTGCCAATGTAAATAGGAGATCACCTCGATGACATAAAACCATTAGGTATAATATTGAGGTTGCCTAGTCTTGGGTGTTTTTATTGTTTAATTATTTTACTTTATATATAACACTTGTTTATTGATGCACGCAATCTCTCTTAAAGAAGATGAAACGCTTTTGGGATAGAACACGAGAATGAGCCAAGAAACACCAGGTGTACCAATTCTAGACTGCAAATATGTTATTTCAGATTGAAGTTGTCAGTCGTTTCAAGGGAGATGTCGCTATCGAGTGATGCTTTGCAATCAAACTTGTAGTTGAAAAAAGTAGATGAAATATAGTATTCCATGCTCTCATGCTATTATTGCTGCTGAAAAGGTGAAGGTTAGTGATAACAATATCATGATTAGTTTCGATATATTGCATGCTTTGCGACAAACGTATAGTAAAAAAGTTTTCAAAACTCTTGATTCTTGATCCTACACAATGCAGGATTGTCGTTGGTCAATAGTGTCATACAAGAATACACAATGAGATGAATTTGTAAGTGAATCCACCACCGGTAAAATAGTTTGATAGATTCGATATTTTCTGGTTTAAACATGTTTGATTAGTTGCTAGTAGAACTTATTTATTCTTGATGTTTTTATATGATTATTTTCAAATTACATTCATAAAAGTAGTTTATTCTATAACGATTCGCATCATAGTTTATTATCACAAAACACACTTGTATATTATGATTGGAATAGTGATTCCAACTACCCTTGTCTAGGTCGTCGTGATGACGACGGATGGGTCACATCCTATGGACCACTATATAGTGGTGACATTGGGAATCTTCAATAAGCATGTCCCCTCCTAGCATTAAACTAGCTTGATTCTGTATGGGGTATCATGAACTCCGAGCAAGGAGGTGGTCAAAGATATGATGGAGTGATAGTTAAGAATGGTGGTCATAGGTAGAAAGAAGGAGTCTCGCATGTTGATGGCATGCTCGATGGCACCATATACTAGTGAAACATCCCCTAATTGAAATTCTCATATATCTGGTGCATCTGGTCATGTGCCGGGTCATGCCAAACTATTCAAACCATAGCTCACGCCATTGATGTGCTATGTATTTTGTGCGAGTGTGAACCATAAAAAAAAAAGACCCCACAATAAGGAAACCTCTTGAAAGGTGATGGTGGACTCTTCGCATAGTAGAACGAAGGTGTGCGTCTCTGAAGGTTGGAAAATGGTACTATAATACAATGAAGGTTGGAAAATAGTATTGTAACACATGAAAGTTGGAAAATGGTGCTATAGCCATGTTGCCATTAGGGCATCCACATTGGTGTCCGGATAATTATGATGTGGCGAACATGTAGATCGATGGAAATGAATGAACCTTCTTGATAACAATGTGTGGTCTAGTTTTGTCCGACAATTTTGTGTCCACGGACACACTCTCTCCGTGGACAATCAATCATTTTTTTATTTTTTTAATTCTTTTTTTATTCAAATATATTTAATATATAAACCTTATATCTTCACACACAACTCCATCTTTTCATTTTTCTCTTGCACAACGGATCTTGTTTGACAAAAGAGTGAAGATTCATTTCCAATTTTTTTGTTTGTAGCTATTGGGTAACGTAGGATTTTTATATTTTCACAAGTTATGAAAGTTTTCATCTTCAATTAATATATTAATTGTACTAATTGAAGGATTTTGAAAATTTCTTAACATTGTTGTTTTTTTTTTTTGCTTAATATTTTTGGAATAACTAGTATTTGATGATGCTTGATAGTTTATATTATAATCTTTTATAGAATAATTATATTATATACCATGGTATAAAATTATTTTTTTGTAGTGTCTCATAGATTTGATGAAACTTGATTAATGTTAAATATTTGTTGATTCTATTATTATTTTTTATTTCCTTATATGCATTTTCGAAATTTTTTTTTATTTTTTAGAATCATTTCAATATATTGCATTTGATTTTATAGTATTTATATTAAGTATATTTATTTAAATAGTCATTTGATCATTTTTTCAATGATATTTTTTAGGTTAGTATGATGTCAATGGCAAGATGGGCAGATGAAGAAGTCAACATATTAGTGTCAGCTTGGTTAAATACTTCCATTGATCCAATTACCAGTAATTCTCAAAAGGCAGAATCATTTTGGAAAGCCATTAGTTCTTTATATTGTGATGCAATCAAGGCTAATCTAACAAATGGAAAAGTTCGAGAACCTGAAGCCTTAAGGAAGAAGTGAAAAAGTTTAAGTATAGATGCCCAAATTTTTTCTGGGATGTATGATAGGATTTCACGATAGAATCCAAGCGGTTACAATAGCTATGACTTGATTGATATGAGCTTGAAGTTATATAAAGAAGAACTTCGTAAACCTTTTACATATTTGGAAGTTTGGAAAATATTGCGAGATCAACCAAAATGGATAACGGTAAAATTCATTGTTATTTACATCTTGTTTTTTTATTAACTCATTGTTTTGTATGAAAACATGATATAGACAATGGAAATAAGAAGAAAAACATAGCAAGTATTACAAGTGACTCTTCATCAGTTCAATCTGCTATACCTTCAAATGTGATAGAATAAGTGAATTTAGAGGTTCCAACTATACAACGCCCCATTGGACAAAAGAATGCTAAAAAACTACGAGTTTAGGGGAGTACTTCTAGCGGGATTTCTCAAGAGAAAATAGATGTTGTCAAAACCCTAACTGATAAATTGGATGTGTATAAGATTGAAATGACAATACACAGTACATTGTATCAATAATATATTGCAATGAAGAATGCAGAAATTGCAGTGAACTTTACACGCGAGTTGAGGTTGTTGATCGAGATGGATATATCGAAGATGGATGACTTTGAAAGAATGCTCTATAATGAAGTGCAATCGTGCATTATCTTATATGAATGCTCAGCAGAATTCACTTCCTACTCAGGCTAACTTGCTTCCTCCACAGCCTAGTTTTCAGGAACCACATAGTGGTGAGAAGGATGATTGTTGATCCTTCATGTTCTTTATTTTGATTGAGCTTGAACTTTTATGAACTATGCAACTTCAATTTAGTTTATTATATGGCATTGAACAATTTATTTAATTTATTAAACCTAACTCAACAAACACATCTTACAACTACAAATTTATTCTATCAACCATACTTCATAACCACGGATCTATCACACAAACCACATCTTAAAACTACTAATCCACCACACCAACCACATCTTCAAACTATCAATCCACCAGACCAACCGCACCTTCCAACTACCAATCCACCACATCAACCACATCTTCCAACTATCAATCCATCAGACCAACCACACCTTCCAACTACCAATCCACCACATCAACCACACCTTTCAACTACCAACCTACCATACCAATCACGTCTCACAACTACCAACCAACCACACCAACCACATCTCACAACTACCAATCTACCACACCTACTACATCTCACTCATTATATATAACTTGTTTCATTTATAATGAATTCATTCCTGAATTCAATGGATTCTCACAATAATGAAAAGCACGTTTCTTTTTGAAATGAGCATTTTGATCGAGAGGATTTTTCAATCATTATGCCTCATCATAGTAGTGCAGTTATTGATGCTATTAAAGCTACTATTGAGTATATATTCAAAGATGAGCCAGATCAATCCCGAAGAAATAGAGGAAATCATGAATACATTGATCGTGGGCATGAGTTTGGAAACACTCATCTAGTGGAAGACTATTTCTCCATCAATGTCACCTACAATGATCAAATATTTCATCGACGTTTTAGAATACATCGTAGTTTGTTTGAGCGTATTATGTCCAATCTTGTGGAAGTAGTTCTATATCTACAAGACAAACTAGATGCAACCGGTCGTGTCTCCTTGACAACAATGCAAAAATGTACTGCTGCAATGTGAATGATGGCATATAGATATGGTACATATGCTTGTGATGAATATCTTCGAATTGGTGACTCAACTATCCTCAAGCGCTTAAGATCTTTTGTAACCGGAATTCATACAGTGATTGAGACAGAATATATAAGATGCTCCAATCCAAGTGACATTCAAAGACTTATGTCATGGGGTGAAGAAATAGGGTTCCTTGGTATGTTGGGAAGTATAGATTGCATGCATTGAGAGTGGAAAAATTGTCTTGTAGCTTGAAAAAGGACAGTATACTCGTAGACATGTGTCTTCTACTATCATATTAGAGGCAGTTGCTTCAAATGATATGTGGATATGACATTCGTTCTTTAATACTCCAGGTTCAAATAATGATCTTGATGTATTATCTCATTCAATATTATTTGATGACTTGCATCAAGGTGTGGTCCCTCTAGTTGAATTCTTGGTCAACGGAAAAAAATATGATATTGGATATTACTTAGCTGATGGTATTTATCCTGAATGACCTGTTTTTATGAAAACTATTACTCTTCCATAGAATCCAAAAACAAGGCTCTTTGCTACTCGACAAGAAAGTGCAAGAAAGAATGTAGAACGAGCTTTTAGACTATTAAAAGCAAAGTTTGGAATTATTTATTCACCTGCTCGCATATGGGATCATGAAACTCTAGTTAATATCATGTATGCTGCTATAATTTTACACAATATGATTGTTGAAGATGAAGGACATGATACTCAATCAGATACTGAAGACTATGATCAGATAACACAAGAGTCACTTGATTTATTAGGACAAAATATTCATGTTTTTGAAGCATATCTTGCTTGAGTTGTAAAATCCAAGGAAGCAAATTGCACAGATAATTGAAAGCAGATTTGATTGAGTATATTTGGAATAAGTTTAGTTAATTTTATATCTGTTGTATTATGTATTGTTTGAATAATAATTTTTTCTATTTTAAATAAATATTATTTTTATATTTGATTAATTATGTTAATTAGTATAAAATTAATAAATATAAATATTATATACAACATTGTACATATAGGAATGTGGACAGGAATGAAGAATGATGTCTATTATTTAATATTATTATTATATAAAATAATTATAAAAAAAATAAAACAAATATGATGTGGAATCCATATTGTACGAACACCAATGTGGATGACCTTAGGGCATTTCCAATGATTTCTATGGAAGTTTACGTGATACTTCATTTCGTTTATTAGATTTCTAGAATCCATTGTGTGGGTGTAGTTTTGTTTTTGGATTTTCAAGGAATGTAATTTCCACTTCCATTGTGAATAAATCAATATTATTTGTTTACGAAGTTGATTGAAAAGAAAATAAAAATTTAGTAATTGAATTTTTGAAAATATAGTAAAAATGACATGGTACTTCAAATTTCCGAAAATCATTGAAAATGTCTAGTAATGACATCTTAAATGTAGGTGTTTTTAGTGATGATGTTTACCTTTCAGAGCTAAACTCTAGACATCATCAACATATTAATGACGTATAGTGAAATTAAATTAGTTTAATTTTTGACTTATATTATAAATCAGATTTTTCATATGTTATTGTTATTTCTATCTATTTGTAATATTATCACAATTTAAAATTATATTTTTTAGATTCTTTTTTAATTAATTATAAATTTGATAAAAGGTAGAACAAATTGAAAATTTTTAGATACGCGCGAAAACCCTAGCCCTTAATCTGGCACTCACAAGCACAAGCCAGACGGCTTTCCAGTCTTCTCCTTCTCCTCCATTGAATTGTCGTCGTATTCTTCTTTTTTCGTTGAGTCGTTTTCCGTTGGGGGCTATGATGATTCTTTGTGATAGGTCTCGTTCGTCGTATCGGCATTTTTTGTGCCATGCCGACCAATCTGCTATATCACCACCCATAAACTGATCCCCTAGTTTTTTCTTTTTTTTTTTTTATCACGAAGATTTGGTTTTTCTGCTTTCATCTTGGTATTATTCCTCGAAGATCCAGGGAATTGGGTGTTTCTTTTTCCTCGGGTTGTCGATGATGAATGCAGCTTTTTCTTGTTTCACCGCTCAAGTACGAGAAGAGCCTATTTTCTTTGAGTAAAGTATGCACATTCCTGAGAGCCCTTTCCTGTTG
Source organism: Utricularia gibba (assembly GCA_002189035.1). NCBI lineage: Eukaryota > Viridiplantae > Streptophyta > Magnoliopsida > Lamiales > Lentibulariaceae > Utricularia > Utricularia gibba. Next base: position 5,021,110 of record NEEC01000002.1, on the reverse strand, counting down.
AACTGCTGCAGTGGCTGTAAATTTGTGGTTATTATTTTTTACGTTGCCTTTGAGCAGTATTCCAGGTCATTTCCCTTCAATTGCTCTAGTTGGGATTTTGGCGTTAATCTGCTCATATAGTGATTGATACTTTTGCTCTTCAGATCAGCAGATTTACTTGTGAAGCTGGTCTAGTAAGCTCAAGAACATGCTGTTTATTCATCATTTCATTTCAATGGCATTTTTTTTTTTTTTTTTACCCCGTCGCAAATTTGCATAAGAATTTGCGCCGATTTCAAGCTTTCTGGGTGTGCAATTTAAACTGCTAGTGTTCTGCTGAGATCCAGTATGTTAGGTTACTCCGTCCGTTTCTCCGCAACGTTTGTTGATTTAGTCCTGGATGTTTCACTGTGTTATGCAAGCAGTATGTAATTTGGGTAGATTCTAGATACGGAAAAGTTGTCGAAATAACCCAGAGTCAATGAATATATAAGAAGACGAGCTCTGTATTTGTACTTGCGATGTTGGGTTTTGAAACGCTGAGATGAGTTCTACACGTCTGTAATGGCTACAGATGCGACCATGGCTTGTGTCTATTTTGTCAACAACTCAACAATGTGAGCAATGCTTCACTTGATTTCAATGGTAACCTGCCATGCCATACTTTCTCATTTCGTTGTATGGGGTGACTTGAGAAGCTACAGAACTTGTTCCTCTCGCTATCCTTTTGATGCTTGCCTGTAGTTCATCTGGACGTTGGGGAACTACATTTTTTAAATGCAACTTCTCGAAAATGCTGGTTAACATCAAAATAATCAGATGAGTTCTGGTGACCTGCCATGTCGCATGAATAAATGAAATTCACTCCAAAATTATTGAAGTTACAATAAAAGATTTGGTCTTATGATTAAAATAGGATGGTATGAACATGGTTTGACTATTAAGATGGATGATGGATGATGAATGATGAATGATACAAATTTCACAATTAGGTGATTGTTAAACTTGCCTTCCTTGATTTTATGGACAATCTGATTTCTATTAATATATCACAGGATGTGTGTTGTAAACACAAGTTTGTTTTGTTGTTTATATTGATTATGTCTTATTTCAAGTAGTAAAATACTTTTTGTTCAAAGTTTAAGGATACTCCCTCTATGACTATGCATGATAAGTTGATTGGCTATGGAAATTTTAACTATTTTGATTGACTTTGGCCCCTCCCTTCCTAGTTTCGCTCCCCTCTTCCAAGTTTTGCTGCCCCTTCACAAAATCCTGTGTCCACCATTGATCTGGAGGCATGTTGAATTCATTATTCTACTAAACTACATTTGCTCATCAACTTGTTAAATTGTATTTGGAGAGATAATTGTGAAGTATGTGTCATCTAAAGTTACAATCAAGTCAAGTCAATGAAGGTGAATGATTATTCTTGTACTCCTTTTAATAATTGATATTCATACCATATTCATTTACTTGGATTATGTTATTTGCATTTTTTTATTTTGCAAAAAGAAAAATATAGTACTACTTGTATCCTACTATTTGCTATGGTTGCACTGAGAAGAGATAAAAAAAAAACACCGTTCGGATGAATCCGACGGCTCACAATGATACACATGTAAGATGTGTCAATTGCGTGTGATTCATTGGTGAAGAAAGATAAAAAAATAATTTTTTAAAATTAATGTTTTAATATATGTTTTATTTGTGTTTTGTTGAAATACATTTTCTTTATTTTTGTGTTCTAATGAAATTATTGTTTTAATACATGTTTTATTTTGAAATATTTCTTTCATATTTTTAATAAAATATTTTGATTCCATCTCCCTTAAATATTTTCAATCAAATATATAATTTAAAAATCAAATTCTTTCCGCATTTTCAAATATTAATTAAATAAAATTTCATCTTATGTTTCATTATAAATTAAACATATACTTAAATGATTATATTTATATAATATCATTTTATTTTCTAGGAGGTTTGATAGGAGGGTTCAAGTGTCACTCTATATTGGCTTTTATTGTCTTCTTCTTAATAGACAGTCTCTATTTCTTTAGAGTTTTGGGCATTGGAGGTAAGTTCCATTATCATGTTAGAATTGTTCTTCCTTCGTTTCTTCCTTGAAAATTGCTCAAACTCACTAGAAAATTGTCTTCTAACATCAACAATCTCCCTTCTCTCTCTACTTCATTGTGCCTATCCCTTGTTTCGTGCCTTGGGGTGGCAAGTGCTTCTTGCTCCCTGTTCCCAGCGGGTAAGTTTTATCTCTTTGCGCATATAGAGTAATTCCCATTTTATTCTTGGATTAATAATTACTGGATACAATGATTAGAATATGTGGCCCAATCCATATGGGCTGACCATTTCTGAGCCTGGATGAACATTAAGTTCACCTCAATTGGCAAATCATAATGAAATAGACCCAAAATAAGTTTTTACTCATAATAAATTAACTAACAGTAATTTTGATGTTTTTAGCTATTTTAATTCACCTAGTTTCTCATCCTAACACTAATAATACCATAAATATGACTCATTTAGATACAACATTAGAGTTGTTGTGGCATCTATCCCCTTTGGTTTAACGTGAGAAGGTGAGATCTTTCATGTGATTTGGTGGAGTTCAATGGCTTGCTATAGCCAAGGGCATCTTTAAGGGTTTCCGAAATACTGACGTGAATTTCCAAAAACCCTTATTTCTTGATACAAGAAAGATAGAGACTTGGAAAGAAACAAAGGGATAATTCTTATGAGATCACCTTGTATGAAAAACGACTCATGAACAATAAGAATAACCGAAAACCTAAATCACACGAGTTCCTAGTAGGGTATATATACTCAATACCTAGATTACCCAATAATGAGTTACAATCAATAGAAACACACATAAAAAGCCTAACAACTCAAACTCAACACTTTTTTTAACTAGAACATGACTTCATGACACAAAATTAGCACTTCCAATCACCTTCAAGCTTTGAATTGAGGTTAATCTCCAACATTATTAATGTTACGAAAATTATTATTTTGGGAAAAGTTGACTGTGTGGAAATAGGAAGGAGGAAGCCTCATTTCCATAAAAAAGCCACAAAGAATATGCGACCTACTTTTTCTTCATCCAAATTCCTTTGGATTCTCCTTATGTCTCCTACTTCTCTAGATTCTCCTCATGAGTGTCTCCAAACTCTTTCCAAGTGCATTTTATTTCTTCTCTGGTCATTTTCCATTCTTTTTGTTGTTTAGTTTCTTTAGATCTATTTTATGGTTTTTGAACCTTAGGTTTTTTTCTATGTTCTTCATTAGATTTATTATTTTTGCTCTCAAATAGAAATGATTTTTGATGATTAATGCTCTTTCTCTATTATGTGAATTTTTCTAGTTTTTTCTATGATTTTTTCTTGTTTTAACTGCTTTAACCTTGGTTTCATTGCTTTTTTTGTCTAGTTTATTTTTTTGAATGTTAATATATTAATAATTCTAGTATAGTAGGTTGTTGGATTATTATTTATCATTTGCTACATTTTATTCTTGTTTTTGTGTTTTATATATTCATAACGTTTTAATTGAATTCTTTTGTTAGAAAATGACCACTAGAAGATTACAATCTCAGAGATAATGTAATGAAGATAAATTGATTCTTGTTTTAGGTTGGATAAATGTTAGTAAGAATTCAATATATGGAACTTCGTAAAAAGAAAATAGCTTTTGGAAGAAGGTTTTAGATTACTTTCCATGAAGCTCCATATGTCGTTCCTTGAAGCATGGATATAATAATGCACAAGTGAGATACTTTAAATCATAATTGTAGCAAATTTGGAGGTTGTATGGATAAACTAATGTCAAAAGAAGAAAAGAGTTACAATGAATACAATTTCAAGCACTAAGCTTTAGAGTTATTCAAAAGTGAAGAAAAAAAAATTTGATATTAAGTGTTGGGAAGTTTTGCATTTTGAACCAAAATGAATGTTGGTACGTATACTTTCATTGTTTTGTTGATATCAACTTCTATCACATATAAATATATGTTTTTTTGCAAGGTAACAAATCATGCCACTAGAAAATGTTTGAAGGAGAACTTGAAAATTGGATCTAATAAGCAACATATTGCATCTTTGCCTTATTCTCCGAGTGTTCTAAAAGAAGAGACACCTATTTGATAGAAGGTTATAAAGCATAAATTACAAGAGAAACAATTGATAGATTCTACTAATGCTAACAATAAGAAATCATTTGTAGAATACAAGAATGTTGTCAACAACTTACATCGTGAGCTTCATAAAAAAAAAGAGTTGATGGATATCTATAATCAATTATATTTTACATATCTCTGTTTGAAGATGTTTCAGAATAATGCAAATAAGATGAACCTCAAAAAAAGAAATGTATGAAATAACATTTCATGGTCTTACAAAGATTAAGAGCTTAACTATATTTGGTTGATTCGGATGCATGTGTTAATCTTTCGAAATAAATTGATAATCTTTCGAACTTGGAATGATTTTTTTAATTATATTTTGTCTATTTTGAAGTTCATGTATTACTTGACTTTATTGATATTTGAATCCATTTCGATCTATTTATGTCATTTTATTTTTGTAAACATTGGTAGGTTCAAATGAAAGTTATAGTTGCAAATAATTTGTTTATGTGAATATGAAAATGGTAGGTACAACTTATATTGTTAGATAAAAATACAAGCGGTAGGTAAAATTAAATGGTGGTAGATGAAAGTAAAAGTGGTAGATAAAATTAAAAAGTGATAAATAAAAAATAAAAGTAGCAGATAAAATTAAAAAATGGTAAGTAAAAAATGAAATGGTGAATAAAATTAAAAAGTAGTAGATAAAAATAAAAGGGGTAACTGAAAATGTTGTATGTTTAAAAACCTAGATAGAATTTTATAAAAATCATGTAATAAAGTTTTTTATAGAAGATTATGTAGATTATGCACCAATTATTTTACAGGGATTTGATTTCATCTACAACAAAACACATGCAAAACAACAAAAAACCTCAAGATAGTGATGACCATGCCAAAGTGTGGAGCACAACTATGAAAAATTAGTGGCTGATTATTTTTGCAATGACGTAACTTACATAGATGAACAATTTCATAAAAGATTTCGAATGGAAAGATCTTTATTTGAAAGAATAGTTGAGACTCTCTAAAGTCAGGAGTCATTTTTTCAAGAAAATGTGGATTGCATTGGTCATCCAGTACTGAGCCGTATGCAAAAGTGCATGGCTACTATACGTATGTTAGCTTTTGATTCTTGTGCTGATAGTATAGATGAATATATTCAATTGGACAACAGTTATCTAATGTATTTGTCTTTTTTTCATTGCTATTCGTATTTGTTTTTCAAAACAATACTTGAGAGCCCCATGATTGAAGACTTGGAATGTTTGCTTGCTTGAGGGGAATCTCGGGAGTTTTCTAGGAATACTTGGTATTGTAGATTATATACATTGGGAATGGAAAAATTGTCTAATTGCATGGTAGAGTCAATTTAAGCGTGGAGATCATCACAAACTGACACTTATGTTAGAAGCGATAGCCTCTATAGATACATGAATTTGGCATGGTTTTTTTGGAATGCATGTGCAAAATGATCTCAATGTTTATGGCATTCTCTATTATTAAATAATTTGCATGACAGTATTGCCTCTTGAGTACAAACTCTCAAGTTATATGGTGAACTGTTCAAGAAACTAGTTGAAAACATAGCAATGTAGATTTAACTTAATCAAAGTTTTCATATGAATTGATACAAAATCCGATAAACTAAAATTATTTGAGAAAACCACACTTACGTATATTGACAACAAACATATATAAAATTGAATATTCTCACTGTGCTTATAAGAACAAACACGTTGAAAGGGAACTAGGATTTTGCCTCACGTCAACATTATATTTGATAGAAAATAAAGATACTGATGTATCACTAGTACAGAATAAAATTGAACATACATCACATCGAATGAGTTCAAATATTGAATGACCAATCCATTGTAGTAGGTTTTCCTTGAAGCTAGTGAAATAATTGTTGAAACTACCACCTAAGAAGAATGACATGATTACAAAGTCACCCACACAAAGCTTCATGTTTAAGAATATTGATGAAAAATATGTTTACTTTATTTTTCTCATTTTCCATCAATTTATCAACTGAGTGAGAGCCAATGAACCTTGCTCCTCCTGTGACAAGAATCCTCATATTTTCCTCACAGAATCCATCAAGATTGTATATTTCAAACTCTACATATAGGTATCATATTTAAGCCTCCATTTGGGTTGCCTTCATACCTTGAAAAACTTCGCTCTCCTTAACAATGAAGGCTTTGGGGGACCCTTTGTGGTGACTAAACGAATTCAAGAGTGGTGCTCTAATGGATCGGAATATGCTTTGGGTTGAGTTGAGCTGATTGATGTTGAGCATCACAAGAATGAAAAGAAAACTTGATAATAAAACCAGAATTGTCTAATAAAGAGAAAGCAAAAAGACTTGAGTATTTATAAGTAACGACTAAGGGAGCGGTGAAGTAAAATATCCCAACTTCTGGAACCTTCAGGGATCATGCCAAGCACATGATCCTGAGCACGCCATTAATGCATGAGTTACAAGAGGTTTGCAGCATCCATCTGTAAGCATATGTTGGCAGCGTCCATCTTCTTCACCCCCCCCCCCTCCCCTCAAGCTAGTTGGCGAGGTGCAAGTCCAGCTTGGAGACAAGAGACTGAAAGGGGAGGAAACCAGTGTCTTGGTAAAGATATAAACAAGTTGACAAGTAGACGGCACAAAACAAGGAATCAAGAATCCCAGCTTAAATTGATCACGCACCACGTGATAGTCGATGTCAATATGTTTCGTGCATTCATGGAACACCAACTAGCAGTAGTTTGGATAGTAGATTGACTGTCACAGAATAGAGAAGGAGGGAGATAGAGTGGCTAACGAAGATCCCTCATAACATAAGAGACCCATAGAAGCTCAGCAATCAAAGCAACCATGCTGTGATACTCAGCTTTCACAGACGAACGAGAGATGGTGGCCTATTTTTTTTTCACCAAAAAATTAAAAGATCACCAAGAAAAACACAGTAGTGAGTGACTGAGCACCGAGTGGTGGCACATGCACCCCAATCGATGTCACAGTAGTCTTGGAGCTTAGAGTTGGAACCATACAGGTAGAAGAGACCAAACATAGAAGTAGTGAACAGGTAACTAATTAGGCCCTTGAGCATGATACAATGCTCAACACTTGGGTTATGAACTAATTGGGATAGTTGCTGTACCACAAAGGAGATGTCAGGACGAGTAAATCCAAGATACAACAAGCACCCAATTAGAGCATGGTGTTCATCTAGATAGTAAAATCAGACAATTCATCCGAGAAGCAATAGGTGCGAGACATAGGCGTGGGCACCATATGAAGGATAGAGGAATCAACGCTGGCTAAAAGATCCTTGAGATAGCGGTGCTAAGACAAGAATAAACCATTTGGGGATTTAGAGAGTTCGATCCCCAAGAAGAAAGTGACCTCATGAAGATCCTTAATAGTAAACTTAGAATGCAACGCTCGCTTGATGTTAGTGATCTCGTCCAAGGAAGACCCAACGAGAATAATGTCGTCAACATAGATTAGAAGCACAAAAAAGGACCTTGTCCCATGGTGGACAAATAAACAGACGTCAGAGTGTGCTTGAAAAAAATTCAGCTCTTGTAAGAACATTGTTATCTCAAGATTCCACTAACAAGAGGCTTGCTTCAAGCTATATAAGGATTTTTTTAATAAGAAAACATCTCCAACCTGACACGAGAGGCCTTCAAGGGAGGTCCTATAGATCTCTTCATCCAGGTGCCCATGGAGGAAGGCGTTATTGACATCTACCAGATGGAGATGCCACCGATGTTGTGTTGCAAGTGACAAGAGGATACAGATGGTAGTTGCCTTTGCAACAGGAGCAAAAATATCATGAAAGTCAATGCCCTCAACATATGTGTAATCCTTAGAAAAAATATCATCATCAGAGTCATCAAGTAGGAAAAGCAAGGGTAACAGTTCATCAATGCAATCCGAATCAGTGGCATCTCCCTTTAACGGAAAGACATGTTTCTAGAACCTAACATCAAGTGAAATAAAGGTCTCCTTGGTGTTCAAATCATGGAGCTTGTACCCCTTGTGATCCATCAAGTACCTCAGGAAGATAAATTTTTGTGCTCTAGGAGCCAGCTTGTCCTGGTTACGGTTTGTATTACCGGCATACACAAGACAGCCAAATACTCACGAATGATCAAAATCAAGAAGCTTGTTCATCAGAATTTCAAAAGGTGTTTTCCATTCCAGCACTGAGGAGGGCAGATGGTTGATGATATACATTGAAGTGAGGACAACCTCACCCCATAATTCCTTGGGCAAGCCTGCTTGGAACATCAATGCGCAGGTCACTTCTAACAAGTGTTTTTGCTTCCATTCAACCCCACGCATTTTGTTGGGGTTCACCAAGAGAGTCCAAAACATAGAATTCACCGGCATAGAGTGTCCATTTGACAACTCAACCTGGATGTTGATAGTAGGGTGTAGAGAGCCAAAAAAGGCACTCAAGTATCCAATGTGCGTTGTTGCACCAGAATCCAATATCCACTCCCAGGTATTACACGTAAAATTCGTGGAAATGTAATTTGTCATGCATGAATCAGAATATATACTTGTGAACTCCAGCTTAGTTATATTTACTATTTGGTTGTCTATGGTAGGTGCTGGTGTGTGAGTACTCCCACTTAGGAGCTTGCCAAGTTCCCGTTGAATGAGCTGTAGAGAGTCAAAGTACGTGGGGTTATGATCATGGGAAATCAAATGAGAGGATTCATCCATGGAGTATGTACGCAATATTGTTGATCATGGGAAATCAAATGGGAGGATTCATCCATAGGTTTATAGGGCTCAGAGGTTCCCGATTGTCTTGGTAGAGTGAATGGAGTGCCTCAGTGCCTCAAGCCTGTGGGGCTGAGCAGATGCATATTGTTGTTGATGGTTACATTGCCCGAGGTACCACTGATAAGAATCATTGATTTTACCAGATTTTTTCCTCCATCAAGGCGGTGGCTCCTTTATGGTGAAACAGTTCTCAACCATGTGTCCATTCATCTTACAAATTACGCAATACTGAGTATCTCGTCTTTGTGCATTAGTGTTCTGCATTTGTGGCAACCTGGCTAGCATTGCAGCGTCAGCATGAATGCTGACACTGTAATTCTACCGCTTATTCAATTGCTGTTCAACATTGAGTAAAGTGGCATAAGCCTTGGAAACAGACATATTATCATCCATAGCTAAGATTTGGTTCCATATGGCATCACATTTATTATCTAAGCCGATCAGAAAGTAAGTCAGTTTCATGGGAGAGAAGATCTTATCAGCACAAATCGCTCTATTGCATTGGCCACACCGAATCAAAGGAAAAATAGCTTCCAAATCCTTCAAGAGCGCACTCAACTTAGTGAAATATTGAGCTATGCTCATATCACCCTATTTCAAATTGTGCAGATCGAATTGTAGTTGATAGAGCATGTTGTTATTTGTTTGGCTATAATAAGCCTCCAAAGTATTCCAAAGATCATAGGTGCTTGCACATCCAGTAAAGCTAGAGACCAATTCCTTAGAGATGGAATTTAATAGCCAAGACGTTACCATGAAATTGTTTTGAACCCAAAGTTTGTAGGATGGATCACTCAGTGGTGGCTTGGATACATCTCCATATACAATATCGAGTTTGTTCTTCGCTCCTAGCTCCAATCATACACCTCAATGCCAATCAAAATAGTTGCATGTTGTTAATAGATTGTTCACCCGCGAACATTTGGGTGATCAAAGCCACTCAGGTGTAGTGGATCAGCTTTGTCCAAATCTGCTAGCAGATTGAGCGAATTGATTGCTATGATACTACGATTGCCTTCCATGTTGATCCCTGTCAAGTCGTTCACTCCATGCTCATCGTACCATAAACAAATTCAAGAGTGGTGCTCTAACGGATCGGAATATGCTTTGGGATTGAGTTGAGCCGATCGATGTAGGGCATCACGAGAATGGAAAGAAAACTTGATAATAAAACAAGAATTGTCTAACAAATAAAAATCAACAAAACTTGAGTATTTATAAGCAACAACTAAGGGAGTGGTGAAATAAAATATCCCAACTTATGGAACCTTCAGGTGCATGATCCTGAGCACATCATACATGCATGAGTTACAAGAGGTCTACAATGTACATCTTCTTTAGTGACATGGTTCCCTACGTTTGGTACCTCCTCAACCATTGCAAGATCCTTTAATTCAGCTCTGAAGGCAATATAACGAAAACCAAATAAGTTAACCTAATCAACCTTGAAAACCAAAGATAATGATCTCTGACAATAATCGTAACGAATCCTACACATCTCTCACTACTAAATTTTTGAACTGTAGAGAACAAAATCGTTCCACATGAATCCCATGTGCTTCTATCCAAAAATGACATCTTTTATCACATATAAAATATCCATTGAAATGGATGTAGATCATAACCCTAGCAATGTACGTTCAAAAATCATTGGGGGCTCTTGATTGGATCATCAGATGAAGAAAACTTATATATAGCACCATATAAATGTGAGCCAAATCAAAGTAATCGCCTACAAAATGAAGAAGCAGATAGCCAAAGAATAATGCTTTGGCTCCTGATTCAGGCGAAAATATGCTCATAAATGCAAAGAAAGTCACCAACTTGTTAAGAGCTAAAACCGCATCCCTTTACTCAATGACAAAGAACTAGCAAGAAAGCAAGGGCTTCCCAAAGAAGAAAATTGTCAAGGAATATAAGAATATAAAATAAATAAATAAATAATAGTACTGAAATATCTTTATTAATAATAGAATAATTGTGATAGTTCATTCACTATGTTGCATAGATATTTATGATTTATTTTGAAAATTATTTTATTTAATATAAATGTTTGATAACAAATTTTAAATTAAATTATTCAAATAATTAGTTTTAAGTAAAATAACATGTTTAGCTTATTTTTATTTATTTATTTAATATATCTAAATCTATTTATTAAACTTATTTTAAATTCAAATTCAAAAAAAATATTTTTTGTTTTAAATATCATTGCTCTCAATTGATTAGGTAAACAAATTTGTATGCAAAAATTATGAAATTAATATAAATCTTTCTTATTTGTAATATAACTAATTTTATATAAATATAAATTGAAATAATATATTTATATTTGATTTATTTTCAAATAGGTAGATTTTTTGTTTTTATTTATTCAAATTTTTTTTTGATAAGTATAATTTTTAAAAAAATTCGAATATAAAATTATTTTTATTTGAGAATAAAAATGTTTTTGAAATATTTTCTTAAAAACACAAGTCATTACAAAGTTAGGATTAAATTTAAGCTTGAACTATTTACTGGGGTTGAGTCACAGATTCTTCCGGTGCGGTGTTACACGGCGACGGATCGGGATCGGTACCGGGAGTGCTTGGCCCATTCCCCTTTCATCCGAACCGACCCTAAGGATGGTAGTGACCTGGATGACGAGCCAGTTATGAAATCAACGTTTTGCGATTCTCTTTCGTAGATGGGTATAAAAATCTGGCTTGCTGGTTAAGCTGCTGGTTCCGTTAGTCTTCAGGGAAGCAACTACTCCATATACAAAATCTCCTACAACTAAAATCGCTGCTTGTCTCCCCAAGTATTCAGGGATCAGGGAGTTAGATTTGAAGGGTAATACGTACAAATGGGGAATAAGATCGCACGGACGACGCAGGCGTCGGCGACGGAGTATTATCTGCATGATTTGCCGTCTTCGTATAACTTGGTGTTGAAAGAAGTCCTGGGCAGGGACCGGTTTCTCAAATCAATCCTCTGCAAGCATGACGAGGGTTTGGTGATCGTTAAAGTCTACTTCAAGCGTGGAGACTCTATTGATTTGGGGGAATATGCGCGTCGTCTCGGTCGTATTCGCGATATTTTCTCCAAGCTTGATCACCCCCATGTTTGGCCTTTCCAGGTTAACTGAAATCATCCTCTTTCAGTTGGGATATTCTTCAATTCTTGAAGTTGTTATCTCAAAATTGTGGCTTTAAGCTTTTTCATCGTAACCTTCTTGTCTTCCTGTCAAAATTGATAATTTTCTTGACAAAAGATCGCTGCTTAATGGATAAGCAAACCTTTACAGTATTTGTCGTTGGAGTTTTGATGCACTTTTGAATGGCTGGTTTTCAGTTATGTTCTCAACATGCACATTTGACTGTTTCACCGTCAAGATCTAATCTTTTTTCACTGGGGGCCGGGTGTTGGATCAGTAACATTGTTTCCTAGTTTTGAACATCTTTATTGTCTCCATCTTTGGGCCATTTTGCAGTTCTGGATCGAAACAGACAAGGCTGCTTATTTAGTGCGGCAGTTCTTTTTCAACAATCTTCATGATAGGCTGAGCACGCGACCTTTCCTTACTGTTGTTGAAAAGAAATGGCTAGCTTTTCAGGTCCATGACTACTTTGTCTTGCTAAAATCATCTTTACTCCTGGGTGTTTAGGATTACAGAGGAAATGAAATTGATTCTCGTGTAGTTTGTTCATACAGTTGCTTTATGCAGTGAAACAGAGCCATGAGCATGGAGTCTGCCATGGTGAGATGCCTAGAATTCATTTTTCAATTTCCCTCTTTATGTTTTTCATCCTTTGGATTTACACAAATATTTCAGGTGACGTCAAGTGTGAGAATGTGCTGGTCACATCCTGGAACTGGCTATATCTTGTTGATTTTGCATCCTTTAAACCGACCTACATCCCATATGATGATCCTTCTGATTTTTCATTCTTCTTTGATACGGGTGGAAGAAGACGTTGCTATGTTGCACCAGAGGTTATTTCTTTTGGTCCCTTTACTTTTCCATTTCTTTTGAGTTCTTTCATGTGTAACGTGACTTCTTACAGAGGTTTTATGAGAATGGAGGTGAAATACAAATCGCCCAAGATGCCCCGTTGAAGCCATCTATGGACATATTCTCAGTGGGGTAAGCGTTCTACAGATTAGGAAGACTTATTGATGACATTTAAATCAGCGAAGACCCTCGTAGTTCTAAGAATTCAAGGGACATGTTGCCCTGAGTTTGTATTGTTTCTGCCACCTGAATTTTACAAATTTATTTCGTAGGTGTGTGATTGGTGAGCTTTTTCTTGAAGGCCAACCACTATTTGAACTCTCTCAGTTACTTGCATATCGGAGAGGACAGTATGATCCTTGTGTACTTCTTGAAAAGGTACTCTCCTTGTGAGAATCTGAAGTATGCCACTTGTGTTCTATTTGCTTCTTTGAATTTTATGATATTTATCTACAGATGCTCATTATGTCCGATGCATGTAGTGTAGTTTTTGTCATAAGAACATGAGTTCTCAGTATGCTGCACGACTCCATGGCTTAACTGCAGATTCCAGATGTGGGAATTCGCAAGATGGTTCTCCACATGGTTCAATTAGAACCGGACTCTAGATCTTCTGCTGAGAGCTACCTACAGCATTATGCAAATCTTGTGTTTCCCAGTTACTTCTCCCCTTTTCTCCATAAGTTTTATGCACTGTTAAATCCTCTGAGTTCTGATGCGAGGGTGAGAAGCTTCAAATATCCTACAGTTATGTCTCGTTTTTCATTTTGGATGCTATAATTTGTTGCTGCTGCAGGTTCTTGCGTGTGGTACTTCTTTCCAAGAAATGCTCAAAAAGATGATGTCTGATAAGTTAAACAAGGATATTATCTCAAAGGTAGATACTTTTTCTGATGATGCACATAAAAACTTGCAGTCACATGATGTCAGAGCTCAGAAGGCTGATGCTTCCTGTGTCACGGCCAGCAGTGATTCAACTAATGAAGCATTTGAAAATCCTGGTGATAGAACTGAAAAGAATTGCAAAATTGATGTGACCAGAGATGCAAATCTTAAGAATCCAAAGCAACAGTATTTCCAAGATCTGATTCAGAATGTTTCTAGTTTATCACAAAAAGGCGACCATCCTTTCTTGAAAAAGATAACTTCTTTGGCTGATCTTACCATGTCAAAGATGGATTATAATATTCAGTCTGATGATTATGGGATGCCCCTTTTGCCCCCACCTAATGATACTATGAAATCTGAGGGTATGGTTTTGATTGCATCACTTTTATGTTCTTGCATACGGAATGTTAAGGTCCCTTTCATAAGAAGAGCAGCCATTCTGCTTCTGAAATCCTGTGCCACTTATATCAGTGATGATGATCGACTTCAGCGCATCCTTCCCTATGTTGTAGCTCTTCTTTCAGATCAGTCTGCCATTGTTCGTTCTGCTGCCTTAGAGACGTTGTGTGACATTCTTACTCTGGTCCATGATTTTCCTCCCAGCGATGCCAAAATATTTCCTGAGTATATTCTTCCCATGCTTTCCATGCTTCCTGATGACCCAGAAGAGAGTGTCCGAATATGCTATGCCAGCAATATACCAAAATTGGCATTGACAGCTTATGGATTCTTAGTTCGTTCAATGAACTTAACTGAGCTAGGTGTTCTTAATGAGGCAAATTCATTTCAGAAGCCTTCAAAATCTGCTACAGATGTGTCTGCCGAGTCACTCAGGCTAAATGGTGATGTACAACTTGCACATTTACGAAAGGCGATTGCAGAGGTCATTCAAGAACTTGTAATGGGTCAAAAGCAGACACCAAATGTAAGACGAGCACTCTTGCAGGATATTGGTAGCCTTTGTTGGTTTTTAGGACACAAGCAGAGCAATGATTTTTTGCTTCCGATCCTTCCAGCATTTCTTAATGATCAAGATGAGCAGCTTCGTGCAGTATTTTATGAGAAAATAATTTATGTATGCTTTTTTGTGGGCCATCGAAGTGTGGAGGAATATCTTTTGCCTTACATCGAGCAGGCACTAAATGATACAATTGAATCTGTGATTGTCAATGCATTAGATTGTTTGACCATTCTTTGCAGAAGCAACTTCCTGCGGAAGAGAACCCTGCTTAGCATGATTGAACATGCTTACCCTTTGCTATGGCATCCTGTAATGTGGTTGAGGAAGTCAGCAGTTGCTTTTATTGCAGCTAGTAGCGAATGCCTAGGTGCTGTAGATTCTTATGTATTTTTAGTCCCATTATTACGCCCATTTCTACGTGGACAGCCAGCATCTTTGGCCTCAGAAAAAGCTCTTCTTGGTTGCCTGAAGCCTCCTGTTTCTAAGGAACTATATGATGAAGTTTTGCGAACTGCCAAAAATCCAGGTATGCTTGAAAGACACTACAGTAATTCATTGCAGTCAAAACAGTTTGAAGGGATGGATTTATTACAGAAAACGGCCACTGAATTAGATCCTATTAAGTGTTGGCCTGAAGGGAAAAATGAAAACATTAATGCTAGTGCATGTGAGCAGGCTAGCATCAATAATTCTCAGAGCCCAGAAAGTAAATTCAAGTCAATAGGGATCTTAACACCCAGCGCATCAACCCTGGAAGGAGATCATGAGAATGTCACCTCGGAAAAGTCTCAGTTGTCTGGGTTCATGTCCCCTCAAATGAGTTGTATGAACAGCTTTGTCGATAAATCCTCAGAAAGCATACCTTTGTACTTCAAGGTTGACAGGCAAACTGGTGGTGCTGCTACAGTTACATTAGATTCTTCTTCACCGTATAGTTCTTTCGGCCTCAGTTCTTCCTCCCTACCATTTACAGACCCAGTAAACAAAGCACTCAATATAGGCAGTTCGCTTTCAGCTGCTAAGTTGGTTTCTGGGTCCATTTTTGTTGATAACAGCCCCACACAATTCAGGGGAGCTGTTCGTGAATTAGATGGCCGAGAACATGATGAAACAGATCATGTAATTCAACGAGTTTTAGAGATGGGGGTGTCCGATGGGAATAAGGGGAGTTCTACAAAAGATGATCAATCATTTTCTGCGGATACAACAGGATTGCCATTATTAGCATGGCAATCTACACTTCCTGATTCTGGTTGGAGGCCTCGTGGGGTGTTGGTTGCACATCTTCAGGAGCACAAAGGTGCGGTGAATGATATTTCCATCTCAATGGATCAGAATTTTTTTGTCAGTGCCTCAGATGATTCGTCTGTAAAGCTATGGGATTGTAAGAGGTTGGAGAAGGATATTTCATTCAGATCTAGGTTGACCTATACATTGGATAAGTGTAGAGCACTGTGTGTCCTTGTGATGCAAGGTATCACTCAAGTTGTTGTCGGAGCAAGTGATGGGAGTATTCATCTGTTTTCTGTTGATTACATCTCCAGAGGACAGGGAAACGTTGTTGAAAATTATTCTGGTATTGCAGATGTCAAAAAAAGTTGTTCTGATGAAGGTGCAGTCCTAAGCCTTTTGAACTATAGCGGAGAAGGTAGTGCATGCAAAATGATTCTTTATAGCACGCAAAACAGTGGAATTCATCTATGGGATACAAGGACAAGCTCCAATGCATGGTGTACAAAGGTCTCTCCTGAGAAGGGATATGCGTCATCTTTAGTTGTAGATCCTTGTGGTAATTGGTTTGTCTCTGGATCTTCAAGGGGTTTACTCTCTTTATGGGATCTAAGATTCTGTATTCCTGTTAATTCCTGGCAATGCCCTTTCTCTGGTCCTGTTGAAAAGATGTGTCCTTTTGTTCCTCCCTCTGGCCCTCCCTTGCCTGTCACTACAAGGCCATTGGTGTATGTTGCTGCTGGTTGCAACCAAGTGTCTCTTTGGAATGCAGAAAATGGAAGCTGTCACCAGGTATTCACACCCTTATTGTCTTTTCTTTAATTTTGTTTCGCCACCTTTTGTTTTTATGATAATAGCACACACACTTGTAGAATTGTTTAGATCGGTCTGCAGTATGACGTTAGTTTGGGATCTTTTTGAGGTGCTTAGAACACATGGAAGGTTTCAATCTTACTTGACAGCCCGAAAACGCTCCAAATTCAATACATGAAAATAAATTAGAAGGCGGCAATGGCACAGCATGCATCTGAGTCTCATCCAGCATCCCACTTCTAGGAAGAATGCACTCCTTGTTGTTGTTGTTTTTCCAATAAAGTTCACCTCTCTTACAACTCTAGGTCTTGAGGATCACAAGCCCTGAAGGTGATGCCGAATGCTCTGAGATGCCTAAGGCAAACGTTAAACTAAACTCAAAAAAGAACTCGAAATACAGAGTTGATGAGCTGAGTGAACCACCCCCTCGTCTTCCTGGAATCCGTGCATTGCTTCCACTACCAGGTGGAGATTTATTGACAGGTGGTACAGACTTGAAAATACGAAGGTGGGATCACTGCAGGTATGAGCCATCATTTGGTTTTTCTTCTTTTTTTACCAGTCTCATTTTCAACTCAGAAATAATGCTAAGGCTTCCATTCACAGCCCTGATCGAAGCTACTGTGTATGCGGACCATCCATCAAAGGAGTTGCGAATGATGACTTCTATGAAACAAAATCCAGCTTTGGAGTGCAAGTTGTTCAGGTAATGTGACAACAACTCCTTGGTACTAATTGATTTATCAGAATGGTAACACGCCTCCACCATAAAAGTCGTTTTTATCTGCTGACTTGCATCACTTGTTTGGCTGGTGTGCCTCACGCACCAGGCACCATTCTCCTCTCTGCAAGCTTCCAATGTAGATGAATCCACATGGATTTTCACTATTGCGAAATCTGTGCCGTTATGATCTTTAAAAGCCTTGGCAAGTCACGATTATAAATGTATTGTTTGGTGTACTACTAGTAAACAAGAGGCATCTACATGTGACAACGTGGGGAAGAATGGTCGCTCCTGTACTCATATGTGCGCTCCTGACTTTGTGAACAGGAATCAAAAAGACGATCCGTGGCTAGTCGGCTGACCAGAAAAGCAGTTCTGGCTTCTGCAGCCACAGACTCTGCTGGTTGTCACCATGACTCTATACTCTCCTTGGCTTCTGTCAAGTTGAACCAGAGACTGCTCATATCCAGCAGCAGAGATGGGGCCATCAAGGTCTGGAAATAACAGACTGGTACCCTGTCTAGACACACACACAGACGCACGCGCACAACACACATTTCTTTCAGAAGAAGAAGCATCATAGCAGAGCAGGTATGGTTGGTTGCTTCATCTGTTTATTGATTTTTTTGGTGGTGTTTAATGGGACGGATGATGTACATATCTTCACATTCATCTGTCGCTCCTGCAGCCCCAACGCCCCTGTAAATTATATTCTACTCTGGACGATAGATAACCAAATGCTTCATCTGTAGTAGTGCCATCCATTTTCTTAACCAACTCCTCTGTTAGATGTCTCATCCGATAGCCTACTCGCTACTTGAAACCTTAACAGTTTGAGTTCCATCGTATCGTATCCACTAAAGTTGGACCGGGGGGATGCATCCCGGAGCCGCCTTCAACAACTTACCTCTACGGATATGCATCCGGTTTAGGGAGAAATGTAGCAAGAAACCGGATAATGATAATGATAATCAAAAAATTCATCACTTTTTATTAATAAAATAATATTATATCGATATAAATTTATAATATATGAATTGATAATTTTTATAGTGAATTATAAATGAAAAATCAGTGATGCAATTAAATGTAAAATACAAAAGTATAGTAGAATAGATGTTATGAAGAAGAATAGTCCCTATTATTTTCCAAAAATAACACGATTAGTTTTCAATGTTTAATTAAAAATAATGTTTTTAATTTTTGTATTTTGATATGTTGAGCATACTTAATTTTTCAAATTTGATCTATCAAACGCACTTAGCTTCTAATATTTTATAATTTGAATATAATTGATTATATCAATATAATTCTTCCCCTCATTTAAAAATCATACATATTTAATCCCCACTGTTTTATTATATGGTAAAATTGGTTCTTAAATGAAATTGGAACCATATATTTTTGTTGTTTTCCATAATGACAAAATTGATATCCATAATGAAATATTAATTTTTATTACAAATTTACTATTGACCGTCATCACTATTGCGTTGTTGCGGTCCATGACCACACCCATCGCCCATTGTGCAGGGGAAATTTGACAAAATACCTCATTGTAAAAAAGCGGTTGGCCAAATACCTCATCTTTCCCTAAAATTAGTTGAATATCTATTATTATTATTATTATTATTCCTAAATATCTTTAGTTGATGTGAGAGAAATAATAAAATTATAAAAAAAATATTTGATATATTAAAAATAGTTAATACATATGTATGTATTATATATATATATATATATTAAATTATTATTTAATATATTTTTAATTAAATTTATAAATACAATCTCCCCTTGCATCGAGGTGGACCTATCGAATCGGAAAACATAGGGCAGTGAGATCGAGCAAGCCAGCGAAAGCTACAACGCTCTTTTGATCGGCGTATCCATTCTGGACGATAGATAACCAAATGCTTTGATCTGTGGGAGTTGTCAGCACACCATGGGAAAAGGTGTATGCATCACCATGGGGATTGGGGAGGGAGGAGGACACACCAGCATCATTCTAAAGATGTCATCTCAGCCCAGCTCTGCGGTGAAATGGAGGAGATCATCAGCTAATACTATACTAGTTGGGTTTCCACAAGTCATCCAAAAGGCCGGTTCTGCGGCTGGCTACTCCCAGCAGCATGCATGCTTGTGCTTTTCTTGTGTTCATGGTTGATTTTGGGAGTGTAATAAAAGCAGCAATTTAGCAACCATCTCCTTGTGCACATTATCTATCTCCAGTCCTGCTTCATTCGCATTTTTGATCTTGTTCCACATACAAGCTACAAGCGTCAGAGTTCATCTATTTGTCAGGTAGCGAAAATGGCGTTGTGAACCAACTAAATGGAAACCGTGTGCAGCGGAACCTAGATGGGGTCAACTAGGGTACTCTCCCTATCTTAATATTCATTAAAATAATTAATTATTTTAAAATGTTATCCATCTTGGTTTCATGAGGGTCAGGTTGGGTCCTCGCCCTATCTTAATTTTGCTTTAAAATAATTATTTCTTTTAAAATGCGCCACATTTGTTTGGACGTCTGGGAGTCCACAGCCGGGTTGGGCAACTTTGTGACGACCCCACCCGAGTTATCCCAAACCTGTCAGCTAAAAAACACTACACGGAAACATGTGTGTCAGATTCCAATAATACCCTTGATCCCTCAGATTCCCGTCATACATATTGGCTTCCTCCCAGTCCCACGCAGGAACAGCTTCAACCCTCCTACCTTGGCTTCCTTGCTCGATGCCTTTTTCGTTTTGTCTTAAAACTCCGCCTCGGGCCTTAACTTCGCATTGTCTTCAAATTTCTCAGAGCATCAGCGCCTGCTTGTCACATCAGCTGTGGCTGGCTATGAGTTGGAGGAGCCTGTTGAGATTATCAAAAGTATATGAATAAGAACAATTGTATAAACATGAAGAGGACTGTGGACGGCCAAAGACACTCGTTTTCACTATTTCATGTGTATTTATACAAGTGTTTGCTTTTGACCTAACTAGTATAATTACAACAATACCCTATACTATAATCCAACACCACCCCTCAAACTAAGCGCATTGAGAGTGCGAAGTTTGGATTTCAAAAACTCAAACCGAGGCAGCCTGAGAGCTTTTGTAAACAAGTCCGCCAACTGATTTTCTGAGCAAACATAACTCAGCTTAATTTCACCATCTTGGATTCTTTCTCTGACGAAGTGATGATCAATTTCAATGTGTTTCGTTCGATCATGGAAGATTGGATTTAATGCAATAGCTATTGCACTTTTGTTGTCACAGAAAATTTGTGACTTGCCACGATAACCCAAGAGAAAGTGAAGAATTTTTCTGATCCAAATTACTTCTGCAACAGAGGCGGCTAAAGCTCTGTACTCCGCTTCTGTACTCGACCTAGCAATTGTTCTCTGCTTACGACTCTTCCAACCAATTAAACTGCTGCCAAAATATACACAATATCCTGTTACGGATCTCCGCATGCCATGATCTGCAGCCCAATCAGAGTCACAAAAGGACACCACTGAATCCAAAGAGAGCTTCGTTGGATCATCTCTATGTAGAGTCAAACCCTCTCTAAGGCTGCCCTTGACATATCTCAGAATTCTTTTCAACATAGCAAAGTGATGCCAGGTCGGTTGGTGCATATGTTGACAGATTTGATTGACACTATATGTAATGTCTGGTCTGGTCAAGGTTAAATACTGTAAGCCACCAGCTAATGCACGAAAAAGTTCAGGATTACTCATAGGATCATGCTGCTCATCAGGTAGTGGAGAGCAAGAAGCAGACGCAGGAGTAGGTGTTGCTTTGCACTCCAACATCTCAGCCCTTTTCACCATAGTAGAGGCATATTTAGTCTGGTGAATGGAGAGAGTATTCTTATCCCGTTGAATTTCCAATCCAAGAAAATAATTGGAAGAACCAAGATCAGTCATTCGAAATCTCCCTTCCAGTAGTTCCTTTAGTTTTGTAATCAAAGAAGATGAATTTCCAGTGATGATAATATCATCCACATATAAAAGAAGAATAATAATGTCACTATGTTTCTTATAGAGAAATAGTGAATGATCAGCACTAGCCTGTATAAATCCAAGATCCAGAACAGCTGACTGAAACTTAAGAAATCAAGTCCTAGGGGCTTGTTTCAAGCCATAAATTGAGCATTTTAACTTACACACAAAGAGTTGAGGATCACCTTCAGTAAAGCACTGATTGTTGAGACACATAGGATGCTTGATAATTATTCTGAGGAGAATTAGAATGATCAGCATAATGAAGATTATTTGAGGGGTATCCTTCAAATGATTTGTAACGATCATAACATCGATCTGCAGTGTGTCCGATCCGAGAGCAAATTTGACATGTAACGGATCGACCACCTCGACCACGGAATCGGCCACCACCTCGCTGACCAAACGTCGGTCCGCCATGGCCAAAATTTGAACCAGAATACTGTTGCTGCTGTTGTGAAGAATTCTGTCGCTGCCCATATTGATGTGAAGTATAAGAATAACCATTTCCTTGTTGATAATTATGATGCCCTGCACTGCGATTGCCTCGACCACCTCGCTGGCCATAGGCTTGAGTTGCCAACACAAAGTTTTCAGATGAAACAACCGTCTCAGGGGCTGTCTGAACTCTAGCTTTTAGTCGTTGCTCACATTCTAGAAAGATAGCCAACACACTTTCAAAGGATGGAAGCGGTTGATGCACATGAATTGCACTTACAGTGGCTTGATAGCAATCGAGCAACCCATATGTGAAATACATTAACCGATCACAAGATTTCAAGGTTTCACCAACTAATTCAAGTTGATCACAGAGACTCTTGACTTGATTGTAAAAGCTAAATATGTCCTGTTTTTCTCCTTGCTTTAAACTTGCCAAAGTACGTTTTAATTGCAACACCTTTGATTCAGTTTGAACCATATAGACATCCCACAGAAAATTCCAGAGGTCAATAGAGACGTTTATATTCAAAACCTGCAATAACATTTCCTCAGATAATGTGGATTTAATCCAGCAAACAACCTGAATATCATTGGCTGCCCATTCTTCAAACTTGGGATTGACAACACTAGTTTCTGTTTCTTTTTCACCAACTTTCCCAGTAGTGACTACAATCTTTTCCGGCGTTGGAATCGAACCATCAATATATCCTGCCCTTCTTTGACTAGCCAAGAATGTCCACATTAAATTTTGCTAGATCATATAGTTACTGGTATTTAACTTGATGGGCACAACATGGGACAACAATCCAGGAACAGAAAGATCCGTCATGATGAATATCAATAGCAAGACTACCCACAAACTGAAACTTTCCAGCAAAATACCTAATGGCTGAAACCTACCAATGAAAACTTGAAACTGAAACGATACCACCAATACGATATCAAAATTAGGCAGCAAGATAACATCCCACTTCTGACACCATGTTGAGATTATCAAAAGTATATGAATAAGAACAATTGTATAAACATGAAGAGGATTGTGGACGGCCAAAGACACTCGTTTTCACTATTTCATGTGTATTTATACAAGTGTTTGCTTTTGACCTAACTAGTATAATTACAACAATACCCTATACTATAATCCAACAGAGCCTACTGGGAAGGAGCTTTGATCCTGTTTTGCGGTAGTGTTGCTCTTGGGAGTTTTAGTAGTGAGATGGATGAAGCCAGCTTCTGGTTCATTGCAATGAAGGTTGCCCCCTATGCCTGTATGTTCACGCCCTCTCCATCAAACCGGTTCTCAAACGCCGTTTCTGGTTGCGGCGTTCCACAGAAGGCTGGTTCCATGTCAAATGGAAGATAGCTAAAGGATGGCTTTCTAAAAAGTTGTCCATATAATAATTGGGCTCATCTATTTGTATTTCTCAATCTGGATGATCGCCCTTCATGTCCCAAGAGCCATTGATATCAAAAACCTGAAATCATGTCTCATCACATTCTATTCACTGACAGCCGCTGATTCGGTTGCGCTTGTTGTGTCCATCGCCGTCTCTTCGGTGTTCTCCAACACCAGTTCATCGAAAGTGAATCATGGTCACCGATCAACAAAAAGGTAGGTCAAAATTATGTTGCGCACCGGCACCGATGATGCTGTGCATCGCAGGGTGGAAAAAGATTCATCAAATCTGAAGATCCTACCACACATAGGCCCTCAACCTGCAAATGGACTTGGTTTAGAGCTAGAAGATATAATTTTTGAAGCATGCGCAATAGAGGGCTTTGCATTCCGCTAATCTTCCCGCACACATCCTTATTTTCCAGCCTATGGCTTCTGTATTTGTAAAAGAAAACTCTTACAAACACCAAATGAAGAATGCAAGTTTACGTCATGTGTAAATCACACTATCCATCTTATAAGATTCAACGAGCTCAACAATCAATATTAGAATCAACGGAAGTGAGACATTTATAAACATGTATATACAAAATGACATGAAAAACTTTCAATTTTTCAAAACTATTGAAGTTTCAGAGATTTCCCAAAAGTCTCATTCATAATATTAACACGATTCAATTCATGATATGTGATTCGTATTCCAACGAAACTATTAGAAATTTTAACAAAAAGATGGTAAAAAACATTGTGATGTGTTCTTGACCGGGATCTGATATTTCAACAAGCTTCCAACAATGTTGATAAACCAGAAGAAGAAGAAGGCAAGGAATGAGAGAGAAGATTGTAGAGAAGCTCATCGCCATGATCTGCAGAAACCTGCGATCCCCAGCATCCACCTTCCTGCTTGCCAACACAAGATTCATGACAAGCAGTGTGTTTGTATGAAGAAGATGAAGAAGAACAGATGAGAATATGAATCGGTGGTGTCTTACAATGGTATGTATCTACGTATTTATACAAGGTGGCTTGTATAACGGATATATGTACTAAATGCTTAGGTAAGGTAGCTCAAGCGTCTCTGTTGGTTAGGCTAACACCCCCCCCCACAAGAGGTGCGTGGGTATCTGTCAGGCACATCTTGTCTCGTAGATATATGTGTTGCTCTCCCCCCAAGCCTTTTGTAAAAATATCTGCCACTTGCTCACTAGTACCGACGTAGACTAGTTGGATTAGTCCTGAGTTCATTGTCTCTCGCACGAAATGCCAATCTAGCTGAAAATGCTTAGTGCGCTCATGCATAACAGGGTTACGGGCAATTTGGATTGCCGATTTGTTATCACAACATAGAAGATTCTGACCACTGAGTGTTACCCAAAGGATTGTAGCAGATGTTGGACCCATATTACTTTGCATGCGGCTGAGGTCATTGCTCGATATTCAGCCTCTGTAGAACTCCGTGCTACTGTTTTCTAGCATTTAGACTTCCAGCTGATTGGGCTTTCTCCTAAAAATATGCACATGCCAGAAATTGATCGTCGGGTGTCTATGCATTTTGCTCAATCGCTATCCGAGTATGCGATCTATGGAAGCTGTTGCTTGCATTTATAGAGAAGGCCTAGTCCAGGAGATCCTTTTAGATACTTAAGGACCCGAAGAGCAGCGTTCAAGTGTAATTTTGTTGGAGAATTCAAGTGTTGAGACAATACTTGTACTACATATGTAATATCAGGCCGAGTGACAGTCAGGTAGATCAGTTTCCCAACTAATTGTCTGTAGGGAGTGCATCCTTCAATTTTTGTGAATCTTGCTGATGTAATTGCTGGGTTTTGTCTAATGGGGTTGTAACAGGTTTAGCCCCCATTACTCCATAGTCAATCAGTAGATCCAATACGTATTTTCGTTGACATAATGAGATTCCTTTCTTGGACTGAGCTACTTCTATTCCGAGAAAGTATCGTGGTCTGCCTAAGTCCATCAACTTGAACTGCTCTGAAAGAAATAGAGCTAATGACTCCAATAGTTATGTAGAGGTGCTTCCAATGACAATATTGTCGACATATACTAATAATGCCAAAAATTCTCCTTTGGGCGTTGTTTTGGTGAAGAGTGAATGATCTGCTTTGCTTTGCTCTCATGCGAATTCTGCTAGTTTATTCGTGAACTTACAAATCCACTGTTTGGGTGATTGCTTGAGCCCGTATATCGCCTTCTGTAGTCTGCAGACAAGCTTGCCATCTTGGCTTGCTTTTTTGTTGTGTTGATAGCCAAGAGGAATGTCCATGAGTATGCATTCCTCAAGATCTCCATTGAGAAACGCATTATCGATATCTAGTTTCCTGAAAGACCATGAGTTTGCTGCAGCAAGTGCAAAGAAGGTTCTGACTGTGGTGTGTTTAGCAACTGGGCTAAACGTTTCTTCATAATCAAACCCTTATATTTGGCTTAACCCTCTGGCTACTAGCCGAGCTTTCCTTCTTTCTAGTTTTCCATCTGATTGAATTTTATTTTTGTATACCCACTTGCAGCCGACTATGTGAGTTTCCTTTGGAACTTCAACAATTTCCCAAGTTTGGTTATCTTCCAAGGCTTTCAGCTCTTTCTGCATTGGTTCAGACCATTCTGGTAATAGAGTAGCTTCAGCGTAAGTTTTGGGTTCTGAAAATTTTGAGATATTGCTACAGACTGCAAGGTATCTGTCTCTGAGTTTTCCACTCCCATATATTTGTGAATTGGGTATCGAGTCCCACAATGAGCTTGAGGATTCTGTAGTGTATGAGAGTATATATCCAAATAAGCTGGGAGGCGTATGTTCCATTGAGGTCGCTGTGCCTCCAGAGGTTCAGGCGGAGATGTTTGTTCAGTTATCTGTGTATTCTCGTCTTCTGGATCTTCAGTTTCATTGGAGAGTTGACCCTTCTCAGGCATGTTAGACCCATTTTCAGCACTCCTTGATTCATCTTCGGGTACCTCATGTGAATTAAGGGGATGTGCTGATTCTTCAGTTGGTGTTGGACGGATAATTGGTTGAGACCTAGATAAAAATATGTCGTCACCATCAGTTTGGCATTCCTGACTTCATATTCTGCATTCAAATAGGAATGAAAATTAGTATTATACGGAAAAACCGATTCATGAAACACAACATTTCTTGAAATAATTGTTTCATGATTATCTAGGTCAAGAAGCTTGTAGCCTTTAATTCCTGGTGGGTAACCAAGGAACATGCATCTTCTTGCTCTTGAATCGAATTTCGTTCTCCCTTGAGTGAGTGTGGATGCAAAGTAGAGACATCCGAATACACGGAGATGATTATAGCTTGGCATCTTTCCCATTAGCTTCTTGTATGGTGTGGAGTATTGAAGCTGCCACATGGGTGTTCTGTTGATGAGATAGGTAGTATAGCTTCACCCCAGAAGACTTTAGGTAAGCTGGCTTGAAATAGAAGAGCACGGGCAACGTTCAGTAGATGTTGATGGCGGTGTTCGACTACCCCATTTTGTTCAGCAGTTTCGACACAACTATGGTGATGAATGATCCTAAGGGCTGCAAAATCCATAATTTTATATTCTGGTGCTTGATCACTCCGTATAACTTTGATCCTTTTGCCAAACTGGGTTTCAATGATGTTAATAAAGTTTCTGATGAGCGTAGGGGCTTCTGACTTTGCTTGCCTAAGGTATGTCCAGGTGGCCCGAGTAGAATCTTCAACTATGGTGAGAAAGAATCGAAAACCTCCTCGAGTTTTCGTTTTGTATGGCCCCCAATTATCTATATGAATTAGATCAAATTTGTCATAATTTCCAGCATGTGTAGGAAAGGAAAGTTTTCTCTGCTTTGCCCGTGGGCATGTAGTGCAAATATGAGAGGGCATAATATGTAGGTAAAAATCGATTTTTAAATCACAATGTTTAAGGTAATTTCATTTTTCAGTCCAATAGTTTAACTTATTCAAAAATAAGACAAACTTTTCTGCTTTGTTCATTTTATGTCATTTCGGCGAATAACTCATCGGAGCTGACACGTGAGCAGCATGTTCACAATATGGCGCACAGAAACTTTAATGTTTTCAAAATTCTTTTAACAAATTTATTTTCCCAAAATACTTTTCAGCTTTAAGTCATAATTTGCCTATGAAATTCTCATCTTTTTCTTATTTTATTTTTACTTTACGACACATATTTTTTTCAAATTTTAATTTTAATTTTTAAACTATATGCATGAATATTCGAAATTAAAAATCAAGAAAATTCAATGGTAATAATTTTTCACAATTTTTTTGTATTCTTTAATAAATTTTTTAAAAATTTACAATATTTTTAAAAATATATATATTGAATTTTGAAACATCAAATTATTTCTATTTAAAAATATATATCCCAAATATTTAAAATTTACAATCATTAAAAATATGATTGAATTTTTTTTATGATTTATTTAAAAAAATACAGAATTATTTCATCAAAAAAAGTTCCGACAAGTTACTTCTATCAAGATTTTACCGGAATGCCATAAAATGAATTTATCAGTAAACTTATTAACTGAATTTTGCATAAGTTCAAGTATTAGACTATAAAATGAAAATATATCAAACATTATGATTAAAAAAACGATTTTTCCCTAATATGTATGTTGGGATTTATTTTTGTGAGGTTGTGATAACCGAATCGGAGGGGTGTTCCATTTAAACCTGCGTGAGTCATGGGTATGAGAAAAAGAGATAGAATCTGAATGTAAAGTAGACGGAGAGTATTGTAAAGCAGAATATGCAGCGGACTGATTAGTAGAAAAAAATAGGTACACAATAGAAAAATAGAGTCCATGGTGTAATCTAGCCTTCCCGATTGTCATCTTTGGGAAACACGAGTCCTGCATCAGGCACTGATTAGTTGTAAATATAGGAAAAACATTACTTGTAGCTTATGAACAAAAATTTCCTAATGTCGTTACAAAAATAGAAATTTCGTTATCAAATAAATTTATAATCCCTAATCTACACAAAATACAAATTTGGAAAACTTGTATAATAGATATCGGGGTCGATCACGAAGAGCTTGTGCTTGCTAAGTGTTTTAGTAAATGCATGATTCGGAATAACAGTAGATTTTAGTCTAAGCTTGGACTAGCAGTGCAAGAAAGTTCAGTAAGCGGAATCAGGTTTCAATGCAAAAGGTAATAAGTACTGGTTCTAACTCAAATAACACGAAAATGTCTTAAGGATCTGCAGGTGGTGCTATGCTAAGGTGCCTAATTTAATTTACCATGTTCCTACACTCACAACTTCAAATAACCTAAGTCTAACCAGGTCATTCATCATATTTTCGGCTAAGCCAGTCCCAAATATCATAACCAATATTGCAATTAGGTCTACCCGCATGCAAAACATATAGAACTAGGTCTATCCGGTTCTACTGGTTTATCCCGGACTAACACCTACTGGTCTCATCTTGATTTGTTGATCTACCTCTAAATCAAACATCTAAGTTATGAAGCTGCTTATTCCCCTCCTTAGATCTACCCATGGTTTGATAGAAACAAAAGATAAAAAAACAAACATAAACTTCATTATTAACCCTAAGCACACATCACCATACTTCACCTTAAGACATCCTTAAGGCTTTAGTTACTCATACTTTGAAGGTAAAACATGATAAGGTTAACATAAAGCAACGAAAATGTTAAGAACATTGTGAAAAAGTTGGTTGCAAAACTGAAAACATCAACAAACGAAAAATAAAGCAGTAAGAGTTCTAGTTTCCGTCTGCTATTGTCCCGGGCCGGAACAGTAGCACTGGATTGGGCTTTGATATTGTTCTTGAGGATGAAGTTCTTCTTCTCCTCTCCTGGTTCAGTGCTCGTCCTGTTGGGGTTGGGGAGAAACCCCCTCCTCGAGTCTGCCCGCGTTCTCTTCCTTCTCCCTTCTTCAAAAATATCTTCACATCTTTTTTCCATTTTTCAAAATCAGTCCACTGTTCCTGACATTTGTACTATTCTTGGCTTGAACCTGCAGACTGTGGGCGGCTAAATAGTGCATTATGTCTCCTCTTTTAATGCTGCCCATTCTTCCAAATCTTTACATGCACGAAATTCATGTCCCCTCCCTGATTTTTGAACATTGCTGCTGGACTAAAAAAAATGTTAATAACATGGGATGGGCTAAATCCTTTGATTTAACCCATTAATACATAAAATCACATTGTCCTAAAATTTGGTAAAAATACTAAAAACTATAATGTGAAAGTATAATTTTCTTATTCTAATGATAGGAAAATTCGTGTGTTATCATAGCTAATAATTGAGACACTGATATCAAATTTATTGTGAAAGTGCGTATGTGCGGTACATTATGTAGGGTGAGGTGTTTATTTAATTTTACTGTCCCTTTGTGATGTACCCAAACAGTGTTTGATGCGTGTTGTTTCCACAACAAATTTTAATATTTTTAAAACTCATAAAATACAAAAGCGTAGTACGGGTGTCGAACACAGGAGTTGTTTTTCAGTGAAAGGTGAGGTTACACCGAATACAACTGTCACGATTTGTAAACGCTTTTGGAATTAAAGGTGCGAGAAATGTAAATGATGAAGCTTGAGTAAGGGAATAAGAGGGGATTTGAATAGACAATCGAAATAAATGTAAGCGATGAACCTTAAATAAAGTGAATGTTCCTAGGTTTGGAATCCTGTCCAGCTATGTTCGTTGCATCTTCACTCTTCTCTGGTCTTCTCGAGTACTCGATTATAGGAGTAATGAATTGTCTACCCTCCCTTACACTCTCTTGCAAGAAGGCATGGGAATAGCCCAATGTGGCTTCTCCTTGGACAAATGTGAGAATAAGAGGTCCTACCAACATACCCTCGTGGCCAAATTGCGCGCATGTGCCCGAGTGTTGCCAATGACCTAGTGAGTCCAGATACGAGGTCATTACATGTCCATTAATCTGAGGTATGGCCACAGACAAAACGTTGTCTTTCTCCTACCAAAAGGGCATGAGTTGGTGCTCTCCACCTGGCTCCTCTCCAAAACTCGCGGATAGTATCAGTTAACCATGAATCTTGAATAAGGGGACTATTACAGAAAGACTGCAACATAGTTGCGTGAAGACATATGAAATCCGTTGGATTCAAAGAAGAGATGACGATAAGCTAACGAAACATAGATTTGGGGGTGTCCCAACCCAGAAAGGAAGTTTCTAGCCGCGAATGGCCATACAAATTAAAGAAAACAAAAACTAGAAAGAAGCTAGAGGAAAAATACTCTAGAGAGAAACAAAAGTATCAACTAAACTAACTACTTCTTTTTCCTGTCCAAATTGAACCGAGCTGAACTATTTTGTCTGAGCTTTCGTGTTCCTATGGTTCTGCTGGACTTGGGGTGACTTGCAAGTAAACGTCTGCCCTGACATTGTTACGCTAATGATGTTGCTTGTCAGAGACGTGTTCCGCATATCAAGGCTCATGATTAGGCGTCTGCTGTCTTCCGTAAATAAGGGAATGTCAGCTCGAAAAGATCCAATTTGTCGCCATTTGCTGCCCTCTTTATCTCACTTCCTGCCACATGTGCCATTCTAGAAAAACTCCATTAAAATTAACAAAATTATTAGATAAAATATAAGATTTAGGATAATTACTCTTAAACTAGATAAAAACCTAAATCTCATATTATAGACTTATAATTAAAGATTTCTAATCACATTTAGATATAAAAACAATCTAAGAAATAATAAGAATGACATGACAGTGTTATCGTTCTGAAACCTCACACAGGCTTTGAATGGAGTATAGGATTCAAAGGATTTGAGGTCATAGCACATATGCTCGCTAGCCCCTGAATCGATGATCCATGTGTGTGCTGGTGTGTGTATCACATTACCGGCAAAGGAGTTCATGGTGGGAAATTCCCCTTGATTTGCTGAGGAAGTGCCTCCTAGTTTTTGTGCGTTGTTATTGTGTTGAGTGCTCCCTGTGGCTGTGTTCTCCTTTTGAAGTAGGGATGAGTAATTGGCTTCTTGTCATCGAAATGACTTCATCAGGTTTTTCCTGCGAAACAGCACTAGAGTTGTTAGCATAGGACGTGTGCTGTTTGTGGCCTTTTCCCTTTTTGTCGCCTTTCTTGTACTCTGGTGGCATGCCGATGATCTTCCAGCACTGATCTATATTGTGGTTGGTGCGGTGACAGTTTGTACAGAATTTTCTAGTATTCTTGTTGGTCACTGCTTTATGTTCTGTGGTAGGTGGGCCACGACTAAGGAACGCAGATGACTCTACTGGAGCTATGGGTTTCTTGAGTTGATTTTCTTCTTGGTATGCTGCTTGATATGCCTCATTTATACTTGGCAGTGGCTTATGATTGAGCAGTTGTTGCTGCAGTGCGTGGAATTCGGCATTAAGTCCAGTGAGGAATTTGTTTACCAGATCTTTAGCCCTCTGTTCTCTGAAAGGTTTCAAGCAGTTGTCGTTGCATCCGTTGCATTTGCAATGGCCAGGAGGTCGTGATGCATCGTATTCCTGCCACAGAGAGGTTAGTTTATTGAAGTACTGGTCAATCGAAGTACTTGTACCCTGCACAAGAGTTCCAATCTCATGCTGTAGGTGTGCCACTCTGTCCTCATCTGGATGAGTGAAGCGTTCTTGCAATATTATCCAAACGTCTCTTGCTGTCTCGCAGTGAGCTACGGTGGTGAAAATAGCAGGTTCGATTCAGTGATGGAGCCATCCGATTACTAGGTCGTTGCATTTTTCCCAATGTGGGTAAACGGGATCGGTGGATGTGGGTCTTTCCACCTCGCCGTTGACGAGTCCTTCTTTTCCTCGGACTCTTAAGGCTCGAAGAGTGTTGCGGGACCACTGGGCATAATTCAGCGGTGGTGTAGTAAGAATGACATCATTTGTGTAATTTGGAAGCACCTTGTAAGGTGAGGGGATATCTGATTTAGTTTCAGATGGATTGAGAGCAGCCGCTTTCAGGGCTGAGAAAACCTCTTTGATGAGCATTTCAGTGGCCATTTGTGTCCGATAGGATCACTAATGCTCTGATACCATGACTAGCAGTGTGTTTGTATGAAGAAGATGGAGAAGAACATATGAGAATATGAATCGGTGGTGTCTTACAATGGTATGTATCTACCTATTTATACAAGGTGGCTTGTATAACAGATATATGTACTAAATGCTCAGGTAAGGTAGCTCAAGTGTCTCTGTTGGTTAGGCTAACAATTCATCTCATCATGTGTGGCACTGGCGGGGTGGCCTTTCTTAACCCAGGGAACGTCGACTCAGGTCAACGCCACTTCATAGATAATTTCCAGCCTGTACTTAAAAGAAAAAAATAATAGGTTTGAGTTCGCTGTAAATATTTTTTTTATTTAATATGAATATTTTATAATACATTTTAAAGTAAATAAAAAATTTAAAAAATTTAAATTATATATGTGTTTTGATTGAAAAAAAAAGAATAAGGTGCATTTTCCTTATATGTGTTTATTTAATATATCTAAATTCATTTACCCAATGTATTTCAAAATTAAATTCATAGATTATGTCTTATTTTAAATTACATAACTAAATTATACAAAAAAAAAAGAAAAACCTTCGAAAATTTAATTATAAATAAAAAAAACAGTGGGGGTTGGGGGGGGGGGGTGTTGGGAATATGCACCGAAATAAGAACAGAGGCATGAACATGATCCTCCTCCTTTTGGTTATGTTGAGGAAGAGCCCCCGTTTTCAGACAGCAGCTTTTCTTTCAAATCTATTAATTATGACATGAGTTCTTTGGTATTATTAATGGACCAGTTAGGTCGAGACACTCATATGGTAGCCCGATTGCACATAGGGATGCACCTTGGGAAGGGCTAAACTGCAGGCCCTCATTCTCTCCTTGTTGTAGAAGGAAGTTGATGGCAGAAATCAAGGTGAAAAAGTTTGTCCCCAATATATACACAAGTGTTCATGCTTAGGGAGCTGAGCTAACAGAAACTGTAATCTCATTATTGACATTCCCCAGTGAACGGCATTCCTTACCAGTGGTTTTCTCCGTTAATGATTTCCACATAAATACCATGTTCCTTTAGTTACTTGCTCAAACACAAAATGATTAACAAAACCAGAATGCAACCTAACAGTCATTTTGTAACGAGTGGTATCAGAGTTGGAGTTCAACCTCAAATATAGTAGATATTTGCTATTTAAACCATCAGGAACTTGATGGTATTTTCTGGACATTTGGAGTTCTTATTATTCAGATTGTCTACTTTTTCTGGTCTTTTGGATTTCTGATTTATCTCTATATTTCAGACTTCTCAAGTGTCATTTGCCATTCTACTATGAAAATATCATTCAGTCAGTAAGCTTTGGCAACAGTAAGGTGTGATATCCCCATTCTAGACAGGGGAACACACTTTAGGGTTTGGAAGCTTAAGATGCAGACCATATTGATGCATCTTGATCTAGATGATGCCATATATGGAATCAAGAAAATGAGCAAGGTCTATTCTATGGAGGCAAATGAGGCAAGAGAAAGAAAAGCAAGATTTCAAATCTACCTATAACTATTGAATGAGTTGGACGAAGAAGTGGAACATTATGAAATTACAAAAGAATTTTTGGATACTTTGGAAGCTATTTGTTTGGCCAAATCACTTTCCAACAAACTGAGCCTAAAAATGAAACTCTATTCTCACAAATTAGTCGAGGGAGGCTGTCTAGAAACTCACCTCAAAGTCTTCAAGGAACTTGTTGCTGATATAAATGCAGTGGAAGCTAAATATGAAGAAGAGGATGTGAGTATTTTACTATTATAATTACTACCTGCCTCATATGAACACTTCAGAGATACAGTTTTATGTACAAGAACTACCTTGACTTTGGAAGAAGTGTATGAGAAGCTTTACTTCAGATATACCGTAAAAACGATCACAACAACATCAGGCACATATGGTGAGAGTCTACTTGTTCATGGGAGAACAACTAAGAAACAAAACACAGGTGATAAAAAATATAAACAGATCAAAGTATAGATGCAAAAACAAGGTTTGCAATTTACACAAGAAAAAGGGTTATGTTAGAGAGGAATTGTTACAAATGCAGAATTCACAAAAGAAGGAAGGGGAAAAAGAAAAAGTATGAGAAAAACGTTTGGAAACCTGTAAATGGTGAAGCCAGCTATGTAGTCGGAGATAGTGATGGTGATTTATTAGTGCTCAAAGCAGAACATGAGGCTTAAGTATTATTTATGACTCAGAAGCAAGAGCAATTCAAAGATTGTTGGATCATGGATAGTGCATGTACATTCCATGTATGCACGAACATGGACTAGTTCACCTACGATTCCCATACTGGAGATTCAGTGTTTATGAGAGATAACTCTACAAAAGAAATAGCTGGTATTGGAACCATTTGAATAAAGATGCATCATGGAATAACTCGAATCCCAATAGATGTAAGAGATGTTTTTGAAATCAAGAAAAATCTTATCTCTTTGTGCAGCTTAGAGGAGAAGGGATTCACTTTCACTTGCAGCAATGGTGTACTTAAAGTAAGCAATGGCTTACTGATAGTAATGAAAGGAGTAAGAGGGCCTTCTAAATTGTACTTTCTGTAAAGTATAACTCAAGTGGGAGAAATCAATACATTGACAAGTAGCACGCCCAGTGATGAAAGGAATGCCTTACTCTGGCACTTGAGACTTGGTCACAAGAGTGAATAAGGGCTAAAAACCTTAAGCCAATGCATGGTTTTGCTTAGTGGATAGAAGATTGGC
This sequence comes from Utricularia gibba, assembly GCA_002189035.1. Lineage (NCBI taxonomy): Eukaryota > Viridiplantae > Streptophyta > Magnoliopsida > Lamiales > Lentibulariaceae > Utricularia > Utricularia gibba. The sequence continues at coordinate 4,985,985 of NEEC01000002.1, read as the reverse complement.
AATCTGGAATTTAGTGGAAAGAGCAAGAGAGTCAGATTTATAAAAGGAATACATAACTCACCAAGTGCACTTGCTTATGTTCACTCATACTTGTGGAGTCCTACAACTGCTCCATTTTTTTATATTAATTTATGATGTGTAAATTGATAATTTTTATATTGAATTATAAATAAAAAATATAGTAGAATAGATGCTATGAAGAATGGGACTTTGGTGCACCAAGTTCCTAATATTTGTCAAAAATAACCCGATGAGTTTTCAATGTTTAATTAAAAATAATATATTTAATTTTTATATTATGATATATTGAGCATATTTAAATTAAAAAATTTGACATATTTGACAAGCTTAACTTCTAATATTATATAATTAGAATGTAATTGACCATATCGAATATTATGCTTCCCAATATTTAAATATTATACATGTTTGATCCCCACTATTTTATTATATTATAAAATTGGTTCCTAAATTAAATTGGAACCATATATTTTTGTTGTTTTCCATAATGAAGATTGATATCCATATTAAAATATTAATTTTTTCTTACAAATTTTATTATTGATCGCCATCCTTATCGTGCTATTACCATCCATGTCCATCATCCATCCATCGCACACTGTACGGGGAAATTTGACAAAATACCTAATGTAAAAAAAATGTTTGCTAAAAGATATAAAATTAATTAAATATCTATTTATTTAATTTTTTTGCTGAATATCTTTATTTGATATGAGTTAAACAATAAAATTATAAAAAGATATTTGATATATTAAAAATAGTTCATATACATATATATATATATATTAAATAATAGTTTAATAGTTTTAATTAAATTTGTTAATACATGAACATAAATATCTTTTAAATAATAAAATTAAATAAATTTTTTATATTATAATACAAAATTAAGTCACATGTATGATTTATCATTTCTAAATGCAAGAATGAAAATTTACATTTTTATACATTTTATCAATAAAATTCAACCAAATTTAATAAATACAGAAATTAAAATCGAACAAAAAATATAAAAAATTTTAAATTTGTAATTATTTTATCAATTATTCGAACATCTTTTAGGGATAAGATTTTTTAGTTGTGTTTCAAGAGTTGCTTACTGATTGTGGTGCTTGATTTTATCAAAAAAGTGGTCCAAGTAATGATGATGTCTTCATTTGTACCTTATAAACATTATCATATAAGGAATTTCACGTTAAATGAATAAATGGATCCTCTTATTTTTCATGATTCGAATGAGTAGTGGATCTTCTAGAGTTTGAACTAACAGTTATCCAATTCATTGGTCCTTGTTTGCAAGTTATTGTATGTCATCTCTAACGTCATTCATATAGCCTTGCAACATTTGGCTTCACATGAATGAGGATGGATAACAATGAAATTCATTTCGAAAATATCAGAATTTACTCTTATATACGGCAACCAATATTTTCATCGAATATAGCTTATTGATGAATTTTTGCGGTTGTATGTTGAAACTATGACATACTTGTAGGAATATGAGATTAGTGATCTAATCACTTTTATAAAATTTATTAAATAAAATATTTTTTTTTATAAATTACATGTTGCGTATGGTTGCAAGGATAATGTTTACATGTTTAGATGATATTCATTAATTATTGATATGCCCCAATGGATTGTATCAATTAACCATTAAAATTCATATCGACAAGATGGATTTTCTGCAATTCATATTAAACTATGCAATGCTGACTCTTATAATGTGTCAACCAATTCATGCGTACATGTGAGAGACATAATCGATGGTATTTATAAGGCTCTCGAAAACTGGACATCATACTTGCAGTGACTAAAAGTCGATCTTTTTGATTATGCAATGTCGTTAAGATTACAGATTCTTTTATCAAATAAATTTATAAACCTAATTCACATTTAATTATATGACTAATATGAGCATAGTGCACTAGGGCAGAACACAAAGAGCTATGTGCTTGTTGTGTGAAGGTTGGTGCATTCAATTTGTATCATGAATAAGAGATTTAGTCTAAGCTAAAATTAAAGCAATTCGATAATAATATTCAAAAAGATAGTAAACAAGTAAAAGTAGATATTTATCTAAAATAAAATAAGGTAATAACTTGAGACATTCAGAGGTAGTATGCTAATCATTATAACTATACCACCCAAATTTAAAATCACACTTAACAAGGAAAGACTCAAGTTCAACCAAATCCTTATTTTTCCCTAATTTTTGGTCTACCTCTAATTAGGGTTGTTTATGATATAAAACATTATATTCTCCTCCTGTATCTATCCTGGTCTATTAAAAAAGTAGACTGATTAAGTGATAGTGTGGTTTAGTGAACAATAAGCATGTTCATCCCCCTTTGTCCCAAGACACCTCGGATTTTGGTATCCTTTCTTTTCAAATTTCGTCCTCATCTTCTATCACTCCACTATTTTCTTTTGGCTCCTTGGGATTTGGGTCGTTGACATGCTCTTCATTGCTTAGGTGAACTATTAGAGTTAAGATTGAGACTAAATCAATTTAGTCCTTGTTGTGGTCGAAAATCGGTAAGAGGGGCGAACACCGATTTTATGAGTTGTGTGTCGCGATGCAATCGACAAAAATGAAAGAGACACGGGGTTTTAACATGGAAACTATCAAAGAACGAAAAAACCACTGAGCTGGCGAGGGTGGAGAAAAGATATATGTGAGAGAACTTGGAGTCCAACCCTTTCTTCTGCAGGATTTCTTATATTTATAAATGAGATGAGTTTGACCGAATTTTGTCGATTACTTTCTATGCCTGCTATACTTACTATTGTTCTGCTTTCAGATAACTGTTGAATGGTTTTTATTGCCGTAATTAGACCACTTTTCGAACTGTCCCAAATGGCCGCTGCTGACAACTCTGACACTTGTCGGTTTGTTGACCCGCGCTTGGATCTCAGAACACCTTTTGGCTCCTTTTCAACGATCGATTATCCCGATCCGATTTACACACCCATCAGTCCTAGCTAGAAGTAAAGATGCAACGTTAGTACTAGTCGCAAAAGCATAGAAATACATAATAAAACTTGAGTTTGGTAGCAAAATATGAGTCATTTTCCTATCTCTAAACACTCAAAAATATGTGTTGTCAGGCGATGAATGGATATAATATGCTCATCGAACCTGATGGTTCATCTACAATGGCATAAGTCATTGGAAAATAATATCTTCCTACAAAGGTAGCTATTGTGATGAGCAGCTTGTAGTTGTATCGAACATACACATGTGCTTTATCATTATATAACAAGTCGACAATACTCATACTCTTCAATACATGACCCAAATATCCAAAACATGTAAGGGAGAAGATGACCTTCATGGCTATGTGTATTGTGGAAATTAACCATTACTTCTAAGGTTAGCTTTCTATATCTCTTGAATATATCAATCTTGTATATATATTATTTTTTAAATATAAATTTTGAAAAATATATTCTATAAAATTTTGTATTTATTTGAAATCAAAATGAAGTTTTAAATTAAAATTAGAAATTTATTTTTTGAGAAGATAATTATTAATTTATATATATATATATATATAATTTATATATATATATTTTAAAATATTTTGCATATACTAATTAAGAAATATATATATATATATATATTTAAAAAAATTAATTAAAAAATAAGAAAAAAAATATTCAACAAAGAAATTAAAAAATAGAGATATTCAATAAGTAACATTTTTGTAGAATGGTATTTATGCAATGAGGTTTATTATGTGGGTCACTCCATCAATAATGTGTTAAAAACAACTCCATTAATGACTCAAAATGATGGAGGAATGGGTGGAAATGACATGGAATTATCTGATGAAGTTTTTTAGTTGGAGAAATGTGGGTGAAAGAAATCATGAGATTTGATGCAGTGCATTCTAAAAATGTGATCAGTTGTGAAGAGAGGATTTTTTTTCTTCAACCGTGACAACCTAAACGTTAGGAAGCAGAAAGAATCATAGATTGCATGTTATATTTACTGATAGATTGTTTATTAATAGATTGAAAATCCGAGAATGGCATCAAGTCACAAGTTCAAAGGAATAAAAAGAAAAGCCAAATATGCAACAGTAGCAAGTAAACTCAATCCACAATCACATATATCAAGATCAATTTGATTTTTCAATATTAATGATTTTAGAATTCATGGAAATGTAAAGCATAAAACACGAACTATATATGACGCATAATTATAACTACATTTATTACTTCATTCATTATCATCCAAGTTATCAACATCATGTGTATCCATAAGATTGCTAGCATTTGCACTTGTTTCATTCTTTGAAATTCCACTAGATGATATTTCATTTGAAATTGCTCAGGATGTCATAACTTGTGACATTGCCTCAACATAATAATCTCTTTGTATAGGGTTCATCTTGTTCATATCATATCCAAAAAGCTTCGCATGATATATTTGAATGCCAATTCCATGTCTTTTTCATTGTTCTAACCACTTGTGTGTTAAGACGTGACATGCACATAATGACCCTCAAATTTATGAACATATTGACTAACTTCAATCTATTTCTTTTGCAGTGCGTCTAGATTTATTATATGCTGGACATCTTGTGAGCCTTCATCAAATACCTCTTTTGCGCTTATTCAAAATCTTGCTTCATCTTGATCAATTCCTACAATGAGGTCTTTGTAAATATTTAACCAAGTAGAAACAAAGATATTGATTTCAAGAATCAACAAAAGGTGCTGTTGCGCTCTCTTTTTTGGAGCCATAGAAGAATAAACTTGGAAGAACATTCACAAAATATTAGATTGTTCTAATGGTGATTGTTGAAGGTAAAATGGTGAAATGTTTGATGTATAAGAAAATGAGAGAAAAATATGTTATAAAAAAATAAATATGATATGGAAGCACGAAAAATGGTGAAATAATGGATAATGATGTGATTGCTTCAACGGTGATAGGCTGTAGCAAGCAAGCAATAGTGAATTACTAGTAAAAATTCAAGTTTGATTGTTGAGATTAATTTTGTCATTTTGAAAATTTGTAGACACTATTTTATTGAAATAAATTATTTATCAATTTTTTAAACAGTGAAAATCAATTTTATTCAATTTTTGAACAGTAAATAGTAACATATTGGGATAAATTATATCATTTAATAAATATTGTAAGAATATATGTATAATTAATTTAATTTTTTAAAGAAACTAGTAACCACTTGATTGACATCTCTCCCTACAATCATTTCGATATTGAAAATATGGTAAAAATATGGAAAGTAATTACAATTCTTCTAAATTCAATATCCATTTCCTCAATCAAATAAGTGAAGAATCTTTAATTTTGGAATTGGATTCCAATTTCCAAATTTATATCCAATATACTAAAAAATACACAAAAATGCATTTGAACCCGATAACGGGCACTGCCCGTTCCACCAAAGCGGGTTTTCATCACAAACCGCCGGCCCGAGTCAGCTATGAGAGATTCAAAACACACTATGACCCCAGGATCTACCGTTTTCTAGTCCGCTGTGGCCCGCGCTCTTCCGTATTGCGTTTTATCAAAGCAGAGTGTTCCTCATTCAGTTCAGGTTCATTTCTCGGGTCGATATCTGGTTTGTGTCAGTAATGTAGTGGTACTCTTCATTGGAAACTCCTTGAATTGGGGAGTTAAGTATTGAAACTATGGGTGAGAAAGGGGAAAATTGAAATCGTGTTCTTTACGTGGAGTTAGCAGTTTCAGTTTTTTTTTTTTTAATGTTATTAACGTTGATTTGTTGGAAGAGGGTCAGTCCCTTCTTAAAGAACCCACAATGTGTTTGATGAAATGCCTCTTTGTGTGTTTGTAGTTGTAATGGCCTCTTCTTCCCTGATCACTAGTTGGGCAGTGAATGGTGCTCAACTTTGTTCCAAAGGTTTCAAGTACAACGACAAGTATGTTTGCAATCCTATTTGTGTACTATCCTCTTCTGCCAACTATTGCTGGTCTGAGAGTCACAACGTCGGGAAGCTTTCTTTTGAAAGTGGAGACCGATGCAGAGCCTTGCAAATTAAGGGTTCTGATGCTGTTAGGAGTAAGTTTCATCTGAAAGATGTGATTGAAGCTCAACAGTTTGACAGAGAAACGCTCAGTTCCATATTCGATGTGGCTCTTGAGATGGAGAAGGTTGAGAAAAACTCCCCAGGAAGCCAAATTCTTAAGGGCTACCTAATGGCTACACTTTTCTATGAGCCCTCTACTAGAACAAGGCTATCATTTGAATCTGCCATGAAACGATTGGGTGGGGAGGTTTTGACTACGGAAAATGCTCGTGAATTCTCTTCTGCTGCAAAAGGAGAGACTCTTGAAGGTACTACTTTGAATCATTTTCCTGAAATATGAATGAGCATGAAATCTGATTTGAGTTGATCTTCACTTTAGATACCATAAGAACTGTTGAAGGTTACTCGGATATCATTGTGATGAGGCATTTTGAAAGTGGTGCTGCTAAGAGAGCTGCAAAGACAGCTAGCATTCCAGTGATAAATGCAGGAGATGGCCCTGGCCAGCATCCGACTCAGGTTATAAATCCTATCCCGTTTCATGCTAACTTTGTGTTCTTTCACGAACTCGCATTTCCATCGCCCACTCATTAATCCAATAGTAGTTACACGCCACAGGAACGGCTCTTACCCTATCTACTGATACTGAAAGATTACAGCATTAAAGGGTGTGACTTCTCTTACATGTTTGAGTTGTTATGTCACTGAGCAGGCCCTGCTGGATGTCTACACCATTCAAAGAGAGCTGGGGAAACTGGATGGCATCAAAGTTGCCCTTGTCGGAGATCTTGCTTACGGGAGAACGGTCCGCTCACTCGCCTATTTACTTTCCCGGTACACAGACGTCAAGCTCTACTTCGTGTCCCCTGAGGTGGTAAAAATGAAGGTAAATATAAGCAAACCGCGAGCTCCAATGGGGATGCACCGTGTCAATGATACAGTAATCATTGTCTTTTTTACTGAACCCCAGAATGACATCAAGGAGTATCTCACATCAAATGGAGTGGAATGGGAAGAAAGCGGCGATCTAATGGACGTAGCCTCCAAGTGTGACATACTCTATCAAACCCGTATTCAGCGAGAACGCTTCGGTGAGAGGGTCGACTTGTACGAAGAAGCTCGAGGTAAGTACATTGTGGACCTCAACGTCATGGACGTGATGCAGAAACATGCGGTTGTAATGCACCCCCTACCGAGACTCGACGAGGTTTGCCCCCACCCCCCGGTTCGTTTTTGACTAATTGGTAGAGGCTCCCATTGTTTGTTGTTGTCTGGTTCAGATTACAGTTGATGTGGATGCTGATCCTCGCGCTGCATACTTCAGGCAGGCAAAGAACGGCCTTTACATTCGCATGGCCCTTTTGAAGCTCCTTCTTGGATGGTAACATGCTACTCATAATAGCTTTGAATTGAGAGTTCCCATCTTGGAGGTGTTTATGAACAGAAGTAATTTTTGACAATAAGAGGATGGAGTTCCTTCCTCATCATTTCATCCAAAGTTTTAAATGCCGTCCAAGTTTTTCGAAATTTATGATTTTCAAATTTATATTAAAATAAATGTGCTTATAATTTAATCAAAATTTTGATTTTTGAATTATTTGAAATTTGAAATTCCCAAACATCACTTCACATTTTTCATGGCTTTGTCATGAACAACTGAAAACACATAGACATTTTTTTCCAAAATATTTATTTGAAGGATAAAGTTTCAAAATACTATTTAATTATCAAGTTTGGTAAAAAAATATAACTTAAGTTTTAAAAATCTAAAAACAATATCTCTAGTTATCAAATGAGCCATATCAAATAATTTTTTTAATGTTCTAAAATACTACATCAGTTATCAAGCTTAGTCTACAAAATCAAAATTACTACAGTTTATACCTCTAGCCCATGTTAATTAGGTGGGTTTAAATGAAAAGGGTTTAGATTATTTTAGTTTATTGTATCCCATAAATAATGGTTTAAAATGAAGTATGTGTATGGTAGATAGAGTTCAATTATATGAGATTATCAATTTTGTATATTTGTTAGAAGAGCTTATGGATAAATTCTCAATACTAGGAAAAATGAATTATCTAATATACCCTTATATGTATGATATAATATCTTATTATTCTAATTTTAAATCACATATAGAAACGTTAGACTCACAGATTAGGGAAATCGAAACCCTCGATCTGCGATATAATATTGATAAACGGAAATTTTAGCATATCGTTGCAACAAAAGCAAACTTCCGTATCAAATAAATTTATAGTCCCTAATCTACACAAAATATAAATTTAGAAAACTTGTATAGTGGATGTTGGGGTCGATCACGAAGAGTTTCTGCTTACCAAGTGTTTTAGTAAATGTATAATTCGAAATAACAGTAAGTCTTAGTCTAAGCTCGGATCAACAGTGGCAAACAAGTTCGGTAAACAAGATCAGTAAACAATATCAGGTTTCAACGCGAAAGGAAACAAGTACTGGTTCTAACTCAAAATAACATGAAGATGCTTTAAGGATCTGCAGGTGGTGTTATGCTAAGGTGCTTAACTTAATTTACTATGTTCATACACTCACAACTTCAAATAACCTAAGTCTACCTAGGTCATTCATCATATTTTCGGCTAAGCTAATCCCCAATATCATAACCAACATTGTAATTTGGTCTACCCGCATGCAAAGCATATAGAACTAATTCTACCCGGTTCTAATTATTCTATCCTGGACTAACACCTACTACATCCCTCTTGATTTGTTGGTCTACTTCTAAATAAAGCATCTTAGTTGTGAAACTACTTGTTACTCTCCTTAAGTCTACCAATGGATTGATAGAAACAAGAGCTAAGGAACAAACATAAATTTCATTATTAATCCTAAGCACATATCACCATACTTCACCTTAAGATATCCCTAAGGCTTTAGCTACTCATATTTGGAAAATAAGACATGGTGTCATTCAGATAATGTAGCAAAAAGGACAGAAATATTGTAAGTAAGTCAGGTACAAAACTCGAAATGTTTAGAAAATGGAAAAGAAATAAAGATTGTTCTGTCGCCCGATTGCTATTGTTCACGGCCCGGAACAGTAGCGTTGGATTGGGCTTTGGTGCTGCTCTTGACGATGAAGGCCTTCTTCTGGTTGGTGTTTTTTGTGTTGGGGGAGAAGCCCCCTTGCGTGCGTTCTGTGCTTGCTGCGTCTGTTGTTCCCGCTCTCCCCCTTTTTGAAAAATATCTCCCCTTCTTCACTTCATTGCACTGTTCCTGACCCCCAGCACTGTTCCCAGCCTGAACTTGCAGATTGTAGGTGGCGGCAGAACAATGCTCTTTGTCTCTCTTAAGATATTGCATCCTTTTTCACTTGTTCCACACGTTTGTAAGTCTGATTTGTCGCCTGATCTCCCTGCTGATTTTTCAAACAAGTATTGTTGTTCTATTGTGTATGCAGTACAAATGATGCCATCGTACAATTGAGAGAAATTCTTACTGCTGAAACCAATGACTTACGGGAACGTCAAAATGCTGCTGCAGACATCATCAGTAGGATGCCATTGCAATTAACTACAATGCAGCGTTTAGGAATAACTGAAGTCATCTTGAGTAACCCCATAAAGTTACAGCTCTTTATGGATAACAATAGTGCAGAACGTGAGGTTATGGTGGATGGGATTGGGAGAAGTCTATGATGTTTGCTACACTTATGTTTTTCCTTTGTTTTTTCTTTAGTTGTTTTGATCATATCCACCTAAGATGTCCATGTATCGTGACGATCATGTTGCTTTGAGTGACAATGTTACACTTTTCATGTTTGCTATGAGTAGCTGATACCTGATTTTAATTTGTGTAACCAAAGATCTTTATCAAGAGATGTAACTAGAGCTGGGCACGGGTCCGACTCGGCGGGTCACGGGTCGGACCCGCCGAGTCGAAAATGAAATCTCTGACTCGGCGGGTACGGGTTGACGTGTTGGACAGGCTGACCCGTCCCGGGTCACGGGTTGACACGGGTCAATAATTTTATTTTTTTAAATTTAATAATATTAGACACATTCATTGAAATCCTCGTCACCCTAATGAAAACACATACTTTTCATGGTGAAAACACACACCGCAATTCGCCGCTCGACACACTGCAAAGCAATTTCACCATTTTGTACATCGTCGCGAAAATTGCCCGGAAAGCTTGAAGGCGAACGTTGGCAAGGAGCTGGAGAAAAGGTTTGTGAGGTGGTAGTTGAGATTTTGAAGGTTCGACACACGTCGGAGACGATGCGAACATCGGATAAATTGAGGTTGCGGTTCATAATACCCGACAACTTCTTCCTATGGGATAAGGAGGATGAGGAGACCATCGATGGTGACCTTCCACTGCGGGTTGGACCATTGGGGTCTGCGGTTAGAACAGAACACTTTCGATGTGGCCTAAGATTGCCCATTGAGCCATTTTTAGCTGAATTATTGAAATGCCTAGAAGTTCCCTTGTCTCATTTAACTCCTCGTTTGGTCGCATATGTTTTATCATTCATGAGCGTGTATGTCGAAGAACACCTTGTACTTGCTCTTCCAGTATTTTTCGCAGTTAGCATATGTAAGAAAAATTGGAGAACCAATCACTTCTCACTGAAAGGAAAGCTAGGTATAACATTGGTAGAAGATGTGCGTAGTGGGTATAATGATTGGTGGACCAGTTTCGTGTGGGTGTCCCCTTCTGAAGAATTAGATTTTCCCACACGACTTGAGTCTTCGTCTACTGTTGGGAAGGCAAAGGGTATGGCTTTTTTTGCGTATCAAAAGTAAAACACTCATCCCAAATTTATTTTACTCACTTAATACATTTATTGTAGGGTTTGAGAGGATACCCCAAGAAGGAGTAGATGCGCTCCTTGATATTTTCGGTAACAAGAGTAGATCTTTGAATGATATATTGCCATCATATGTCAATGCCATAGGGACTCGTCACTTTTGATGTGGTCAAACTAGGGTGTCTCGTAAATGCCCACAAGTGCATGTTGAGGAAGTTGATGAGGAGCTTGTAGGAGAGTCTAGTAATAGCACTCGAGTCCATCAAGAGAGTCAGCAGATAGATGTTAGTCATCTACTAGAAGAAAATAGATCACTTCGTGAAAAATTGGAGTGGTATGAGAGTTGATGGATATATGGTGGCCCTTCAACCGCTGTTGTGTAACCTCCTAGGAAGTTGATTGTGTTAGATGTGAATGGTGTGTTGGCTGATATTGTGTTTCGAAGTCACTCTCAAAGACCGTCACGGAAGCCTGATACAATCATCTATGGTAGATATGGTAAGGTGAATGTAATTACTTCAGTGCTTGTACACTATATGACTTTGATGTAATGCTTTGTGTTTCTGGTTTTTATAGTTTTCCTACGACCTCATGCCCGGCAGTTCATTGAGTGGTGTATGGAGCACTTTGACGTGGGGATATAGTCATCACGGGGTGTGTAATGTTGACATCATAAAGTTTTTTGCGTATTTACGTTGTTTGATATGGGTGACTTATGTTGAAACTCTATTATAGGGCACAACTTCCTGAGATAGTGAAGTGAGTCTTTGGCTCTACGGAAGCCAACAGTTTGGCTTTTGTATGGGATGCCTAAAAAACGAGTGAAATGGATGTGCGTGCTCATGACAATCGTGCGAAGAATGTGATGACTCACCATTCAAGTCAATTAGGAATCCATTAAGTGATTGTAATTCTCTAAACATTATATGTTACACTCTTGTGTTAGCATACTTACTAGTTGTAACTTGTGATGTTCAACAGCGTGATAATGCCATCTTTCCTATGGCTACACCCATAAGGCTACAGAGGACATTGCCTTGGCTAAAGGAGGTGAGATACGAGACTTTTTGGGGGGGCTGCTGGTGGCCTCAAGTGTGCCAACTTTCGTGAATGAGCATCGTGTAGGACAAGCCCCATTGGATTCTGACCATCCACTATGGGATCACTACAAGTCACTTGCTTGATATGGTATGAAACATAGTATATGTTGGGAGAAGATACACAATGAAATTTAGCCACACTTGTTTCTAAATTTCAAGACCATGCTTGTGGCGTGTTTTCCATTGGTGATTTTGTTTTGCAGAATATTTGTAATGCAATTCTACCTCTTTACGTTTATGATGCTCGTGATCATTGAACCCTCTTCATGTCCAGGCACTCCAATGAAATGTTTGCGGTGCCTGGCGAATATTGAAGCCTTTGTCTTCCAGGCACCGCAAACGCATGTTCGTCGTGCCTGGAGAACACTGAGGCCTCTAGATGTCCAGGCACCGCAAACATGCCATTGCGGTGCCTGGCAATATTGAGGCCAGTGTCTACGAAGCACCGCAAAGGCATGTGTTACGGTGCTGGAGAATATCGAAGGTAGTACCTTCCAGGCACCGCAATGGCATGTTTGCAGTGCTTGGAGAATATTGAAGGTAGTGTCTATCAGGCACCACAATGGCATGTTTGCGGTGCCTGGACAATATTCAAGCTAGTGTCTATCAGGCACCGCAATGACATGTTTGCGGTGCCTAGACAATATTGAAGCTAGTGTCTATGAGGCACTGCAATGACATGTTTGCGATGCTTGGACAATATTAAAGCCAGTGTCTATCAGGCACCGCAATGGCATGTTTACGGTGCCTGGACATGAAGAGGCTTCAATGTATTCCAGGCACTGCAGGGATGTGATTGCGGTGCCTGGAAGAGATACTCAAGTGTTTTTATGCTTGTGCACTGCCAGAAAAATTTCACATGACATTACAAGTTTCCCCTCCTCCTTATTTCAGGCTTGGGACTGACTGTGTCCAAATGTGGACACAGGCGGAGTTAAAAACTTGTGTTTCGGTTAGTACACGTATGAAATAGCAAATGAATAAATAATATGGTAAGGTCACTCATTTAAGAGGTGGAACTCCCTTCACCACCATCATCATCGTCCATGTCGTCTTCAACAAAGGCTTGCATCCTCTGCTCTGCAGCTATCCAATCCTTTAAAAAAACACATGCTTCAAGAGTGGCCCCGGTCAAGCTTGACCTTCTAGGATTGAGAATCCTACCACTCAAGCTGAAGGCGCTCTCTGATGCCACGGTAGATGCTAGGGTGCCAAAACATTTCATGAATTTATGAACCATAGATTTTACAATATCAGAGACCAATTCCACTTCGAAATATTTTTTAAATGTAGAGACTATGGCAACAAGGGCAGCAACACAACATGTGTGGTAGGATAGTAAACACCACTAAATAACCTAGTGTATTTATGAAAAACCGAAAGCAAGTCAACCAATATGTCAAACTTAGCATACACATCATCATCAATCACAATATGTAAATCGGTATGCGTAGATAAAAACAATGAAAAAACTTCTCTATAAGGAATAAAAGATTGAAGCATTAAAAACGTAGAATTCCAGCGTGTGGGCAAATATGTTTTTAGGGTTCGGAATGGTAGACCCTTTAACTCACATAGACGCTTGAACGACGCCCTTTTTGTACTAAACATCTTCACATGATAAATCAATACATATGGAAGTAACAAGTTCGGCAATTTGTGCTCCCGTGTGTGGAGAACCCAAAGGTCTAAAACCAAGAATTCTCTTTTGTATAAACCAATTGCAGTCAATCCAATGAGCAGTTACAACTAAATAATTCTCACCATTAATACCACGCCAACCATCACAAGTTAAACCGAATTTGCATTTCATAGATTGAAAATCAGAGATCAAACGAGATTTTTTTTCTTCAAATTGTTTAAATGCAATTCAAATAGCTTTTCTCCTAGACATGGGAGCAAATCTAGGTTGCAATCTAGATTGATAAAAATGTCTAAAAAATGGATTCTCTACCTCTACAAAGGGCTTTTCACTCGCAATCAATGTAAGCACATAATCAATTTGAGCAGCATCAAGATCAAATGAAAAGGTTGAAACATGGCCACGCATAACATTTAAAGTAGGTTGTCTCAATGAAATACATGCCTTGTCTATATGCTTATTTCTAATGTGGTGAATGAAATTAGAAGTTGAACCGCCCTTACCATGGTCATACACCATTCCACAATACTTACAACATACCTTTTTGGCCTCCTTGTCGTGATTGAAATGTTCATACCAATGGATGCATGAAGCATCTCATTTTTTTGAGGTAAAGGAGATATCTTCCCCATCACCCGACAATTCAATATCACACTCGAGATGTTGCTCGTGTGAAGGTGTCACACTTTGATGTGATTCTTCCATATTTGATTACCTGAAACACAATCAAGAGAAATAAATCAATTTCAAACTTTATATACACAACTCTAAGCCGTAGATACATATGGTTCCATTTTTCTTTGGATAGTCGTGCACATACTTTTTCGAAGGTCTCCAGACACCGCAAAGCGGGTGGGTTTTACGGATTCAGCTCCAATTGTTGTATGAGAGCCTTCCAAAATTCAGAATTCGGATCCTAAATGCACAATGAACAGTACAAGCATTTGAATATTTTCGTGTCTTCAAGCGAGAGAGGCACAACTCATTTGATAATTAGGTTATGGGCTGGCCATGTATTTATATTCTTGTGAGTCAGCCCAACACTTCTTAGCACACTATATGCCAGGCCCATTTACACTGACCCGCCGAGTCAACTCGTACCCGTGAACCACCGACCCGTCCCGTACCCATTTTTGACGGTTACGGGTTACGGGTTGGACCCGTCACGGGTTGACCCGCCAGATACACGGGTCAACTCGTAATCGTGCCCAGCTCTAGGTGTAACCTATAGAAAGCACAACAATAGGCCTCGTCCCTTTCCAAGCATCGCAAGTATGCGGATGTGGTGCCTGGCATCGATGCGCCAACTGAGTGCATGTATGTGTGGCACTCACCTTGACCTCCCACATGCGATGTGAAGTATTGACTGCGCTGATTGCCCTTTGAAGGCATGCATCCTGTATTTCCCAGCACCGCAAGTATGCATATGCGGTGCTTGGGATCGATGCGCCAACTGAGTGCATATGTGTGGCACTTGGCCTGACCTCCCACATGTGATATGAAGTATTGACTGCACTGGATTGCACTTCGGCATGCATCCTATACTTCCTGGCACCACAAGTATGCGGATGCGGTGCCTGGAATCGATGCGCTGACAGAGTGCATGTGTGTGTGGTACTCTGCCTGACCTTCCACATGCGATGTGAAGTATTGACTGCATCCTGTATTTCTACGCACCGCTAAGTATGTGGATGCAGTGCCTGGCATCAATGCGCTAAATGAGTGCATGTGTGCATATATTATGATATGTAAATTCGTTATATCTCTGTAATAATCTATTTTAATAACAACAATTATAATAAATTAAAATATGTCCAATGCACATACATGTCGAATAACGACAATTTTGAGTGATCACATCATATGCGTATTTTAAGGAAATCAAATAGACACAATTTTATTCAATAAGACTTTCATGAATTTGTGTAAGAGTGTAAATACTTAAATTTCCATTAGTTTTTTTTCTTGAAAATTGAATATATGATGACTACGTGTTCACATACAATCTGGATACGTAGAATTTCCAATAAGAAAAATTCATTAACTTGCATCAAGTTTTTGATAAATTTACTATTTATAAAAAAATGTATTATTTTACATGGAATTCTTGATTCAAGATTGTTTTAGTTCTCATTTATTTTGAATGTTACCACATGTTTAAATTTTTTTCTTAGAGTCAATATTTAAAATTTGTAAAGAAAATAAATAAAAAGATTATACGGATACTTAAACATATATTATGTTTACTTATTTTAATTTACGAAGTGTATATTGTGAAATCCATGATTAAAGTAGAGTGAGTAACATAATAATGTTTCGAAATTCAAACCACTTTTACATGCTATGAATGTTCAGGCAAGTACTTTGTAATAATCCCATAGGGGGTGATTAGCATCTAACGGAGGCTGTCCAATTCGTACATGCTTCACGAAACTGTGTACATGATCTTCTTCTAGTAGACCTTGAAGGAATATACGTATTTCTCTGCACTCAGCTAATGCAGCATATCTTACATCCATGTATTGGCATGGCGTCGGGAAGACAACGTTGTCATGTTGTGGCACAACAGGAACATGGCACAAGTATTAACATGCATACCAGACCATATCATTGCAGATTGACTTAACAGGGTTTTTGATGAACTTGAATGGGGAGTCGTCAATAAGTAAGGTGTTGGTTGCATCATACCTACCCAAGAAGTCTTCATCTTCCCCCCAAATCTGCGACAACTCCTTCAACACAGCAGCTTTTGACCTATTATCATGCACACATATATGCATTTCAGTGATCTTCAATGCATCCTATATGAACGCTACCGAGTTGTCTGCATTCGGCCCAAACACCCATTTGATGATCTCATGTAGTTTTGCACTATACAACATAGACAAATGTTAGAGTATCAAATAGAAGCACATGCACTACAAATTTCGTGGAGTGGGACTTACGCGCCCCATGAAGACCATATGCCGACATCAAAGTTTGCAAGACACCATTGGATGAACTTGCAAGCTAAGGGCCTGAGGTAGACTGCCAAAGCGAGAAAAACTAATGGATCGGTTGAACATGACACAACCATGGGACAATGTAAAGGTGTCTTAATATTTCGCCCATATATCATAGCGTCTGGTTTCCGATGCAATCTTTGGTACTTGTCTTTGAAGACAATGTCTGCTAGCACTTCATTGACATCTAACACAAGGAGCTTGCGCACTTGTTGCTTTGTCGACGAACTAGGGCCAGTGTATGCCCACCTACTCTCATACCAATCTAGCCTTGCACGTAACTAGGCATTCTCTTCCAAAATTCGATCCACATCCACACTAGTAGTTGGTTGTGGGTCGTCTTCCTCTACATTACTCCCTACATCCCTCTGTGGATCAAATGCAAATGCTAGTGACATCTCTTCCTCAATGATCACATCGTCAGGCTTTGGGTGCTCATGTATCACTCTGCCCTAACCACACTAGAAGTGGCGAGTACTGGCGACGTCCACCATAGGGGGTACTTTGTCACTCAAGGCGTTGCTCTTTTCACTAAACATAGTCAACAAGGCATCCACCCCCTGCTTCGATAGTCTATCAAATCATACTGCGTCACACATTACCCTTTGCCTTTCCAATTGTCTTGGAGGAGCCGAGAGTAGTCGGAATTCATAGGTCTTTCGGCGGACACACCCAAATGAAGATTGTCCACCATGCATCATATCCACTTCGAATAGAGTTCACAAGTGCAATACCTAGCTTACCCTTCAACGAGAAATGATTAGTTTTCTAGTTTCAAATAGAGATGCTTACAACAAAAAACACTAGTAGAGCTGGAGTAATTTGTTCCTCCATGCACACACTCAAAAAGGACAACACATGAGCAATTGAATGGGGTGTCAAGTCGAACAATGGGACTTCCAAACATGCCAGCAACTCGCATATGAATGGTGGTGGTGGCAATTGAAGTCCACACCGAAAGTGTGCGGTGGACACTGAAAATCTGGTTACTCCAACCCTGGACGGAACCTCACCATCAATTCTCTCATCACTTGCCTTGTCCGATAGATTGTACATCTCAAGAATTGCAAACCAAACTTGGAGTTTCTTGGAAGTAAGCATTTCTTGAGATAGACATATTAGAGGGAAGCAAATAGTGGAGGGACCATGCGGCTGAGGTGGGGAAGATATGCCCTACTTTGTAGTGTGCAGCGATTAGGTGCGTGGTTAACGGAGGTGACGATTGGGCTGGAGGGTTTGTTATGAGGCCCAGATACACAAGGCTTGATATTCATTCCGTCCTACAATTGCTCCACGCATCGCAAACAAAGGTTGCAGTGCTTAAAACGTGTGTCTTCCAAACATCGAGAGTGGCATTCTGCAGTGCCTGGAAGGCATGTCTCCCAAACACCGAGAGTAGAATTTTGCAATGCCTGGAATGAGTGTCTTGTAGACATTGAGACCAAAATTTTGCGGTGCTTGCTACTGTAGTCTTCCAGGCGCTGATAGCAGAGCTTTGTGATGCTAGGAATACATTTCTTCCAGACACTGAGAGCAGGAATTTGTGATGCTTGGAATGCAAGCCCTCCAATGTACATGGAGATAGTGTGGAGCATGCAATATTGCACCTATACGTGTGAGTGAAGGGTGTGTGTGACTGAAGCATCATTCAGGTTCTCCTATTATTCCAGGCACTACAAATTCCAGTTTCTAGTGATTGTAACACATTTTTGTGACAACAATCCAAAATAAATAAGGCAATTCACCATGGACAATAACCCAATGTAAGAAAAAAAAATCAACTTTGGAATAACTACTGTGTTTGCATAGTATGAATACAACACATGACAATGTTTATCAACTATCGGAAAATGAAATAATGTATGGTCTTTAGGACACACCAATAAAATATCAGTGTTCATTAGTACACCTTACACCCTTCTTCATGTGGTCTCTCTCCATTGCGCAAACATCCTCTTAGCCATTGAATCCTGCCACTGTGTCCACTCCTATGAGTGTCCTATGGAGGAAATATGTTCATAATCTTCATAGTCCTGTGAATTCGAATTCCAGTACTCTTTTGGAACGACTTCTTCCCATGGATCAGTTGGCATTTCAAGTCGAATGAAAACTATAACTTCGTAAAATACCCCCACCTCATTTTCATTAGACCCCATGCCCTCTCAGTAACATTCCTCATAGAAGCATGCCGCATGTTGAAATATTCCTTCGCATTCTATGGAGCATTGGACCCAGCACCCCACTCTTTCAGATGGTACTTAATAACACCGTTTTTATTGTATTTTATATATGTTTTTAATTATATTTTGTAGGGATAAATGTTATTTAGTGTACTAAATTATCTTCTTTTTGTGCATTTAGTCTATTAGAATGTGCTTATTGCGAAAATAGGCTCAATTGGAAACAATTGAGCCGAAAACTCTAATATTTCGTCTAGTATGTGTTTCAAATTTTACCCGGGTAAGAACTAGTACCATAGCAGCGCATTTTCCGCGTTGACAAGTCAGAAGGGACAAAAAAAGCTGTGCAAAAGTCACTTTCGCCGAAAGCCGCCTTTCTGCAAAGATAAGATTTGGAGCAGGAGCAGACGAGGAAAAGACGAAGCTACCCTTACTTTTGAGCGGCAAAAGGGAAAAGGAAGGGAGAGAGAAAAGGAGGACACACTGTGCACACAGAGGCATAGATAGCGAACAATAGGACGAGCGAGAGCAGGGAGAACTTTGTTTCTCCGGTGAACGTCTCTGACGACCTCTAGATCTACGTGTCTACACCACCTTTCCACCCAAAAACTTGATTTCCAGTGGATCTGCGACCGAGAGCAACCACTAGACACCTTACTTTCCATTTTCTACACTTCTATTTCGTCGACGAATTCGCTGCTGTTACTTTATACACTTTTATGCTTTCTGTTATGTTCTTGCACCTTGTTGTGAAAGATAAATCCTCTATAGATCTTATTTCAGTTTATGAACATGTTATTGCTTTCCCTTTTCATGCTTGATCCTAAGTTTAACGCGCTTTTTACTTCCTGCGAACCCATACTCTGTGTTCTGGAAACCCTTGCCCTGTTTTTAACCATTTTAAAGATGGGTTTAAGCCTATGGGCTCTCTTGAGTGACACAAGAGCCAAACCCTGGTGTAAAACCCAGCCAAATTGCTTTTATTTTATGTTTTTTGCACCTTCACATTAATTTCAGTCCATTTTCACCCCTGCAACTCGTTTATTTCAGTCATTGTTATTTTAGGTCTTACACGCATTAGAGGAAAACCCGGAAAACCCCTGTTTTCAGTAAGTGTGATAAACTTCAAGAAATTACAACCATTCCGTGTGGATTTGACCCTTGCTTGCCACACTACATTAATTCCTGAGATTTATAAATTTCTTTTGTTGCGTTGAATGTGCTAGACCGCGACATTTAGCAACCCATTCCAACGTTCATCGGTACTGAACACCCTGTAGGGTGCTAGAAATCCCTCTCCGTTTGTGTAGCCATTATCACACAAGTAATAATGCCCTACAAAAAAATGGAATGCATGAAAGTGACTCATAACTATGGACTTCTACACATTGTAAGCACTTACCATTGCGTACAGTGAATGCTCTTTGTCAACAAACCACATCTCGCAGTGATGACATACATTTTCTCAGAATTTTATAATAACAAATAGTTATATTTTATTGTGGTTTAGGTTAGATAAATGTGGTTTTTCATGTTTATGTGTGTTTAAGTTAATTTGGTGTATTTATGTTAAAAAGTGGACTTAATCCTTTGATTTAGTCCACCACTTTTGTTACTAATGTTTGACTAAGGTCAGCAAGGAGATCAAGCGAAAAATCAGACTTACAAACGTGTGGAACAAGTGAAAAAGGGTGCAATATCCGAAGAGAGACAAAAAGCATTATTCTGCCGCCACCTGCAGTCTACAAGTTCAGGCAAGGAACAGTGCTAGGGGTCAGGAACAGTGCAATGGAGTGAAGAAGGGGAGATATTTTTCAAAAAGGGGAGAGAGCGGGAACAACAGACGCAGCAAGCACAGAACGCATGCAAGGGGGCTTCTCCCCCAACGTGAAAAACACCAACCAGAAGAAGGCCTTCATCGTCAAGAGTAGCACCAAAGCCCAATCCAATGCTACTGTTCGAGTTTTTAAACATTTCGAGTTTTTGTACCTGACTTGCTTACAATAATTCTGTCATTTTCGCTACATTATCTGAATGACATCATGTCTTATTTTCTACGTATGAGTAGCTAAAGCCTTAGAGATGCCTTAAGGTGAAATATAGTGGTGTGTGCTTTGGGTTAATAATGAAATTTATGTTTGTTCCTTAGCTCTTGTTTCTATCAATCCATTGGTAGACCTAAGGAGAGGAACAAGTAGTTTCACAACTAAAATGTTTGGTTTAGAGGTAGACCAACAAATCAAAATGGGAGCAGTAGATGTTAGTTCGGGGTAGAACTTGGTAGACCTAGTTCTATATGCTTTGCATGTGGGTAGACCTAATTACAATGTTGGTTATGATATTGGGGACTAGCTTAGCTAAAAATATGATGAATGACCTAGGTAGACTTAGGTTACTTGAAGTTATGAGTGTAGGAACATGGTAAATTAAATTAAGCGCCTTAGCATAACACCACCTGCAGATCCTTAAGGCATCTTCGTGTTATTCTGAGTTAGAACTAGTACTTGTTACCTTTTGCATTGAAACCTGATTTTGTTTAATGATCTTGTTTATCGAACTTGTTTACCATTGTTGGTCTGAACTTAGACTAAGACTTACTGTTATTCCGCATTATGCATTTACTAAAACACTTAACAAGCACAAGCTCTTCGTGATCGACCCCAAAACCCACCATACAAGTTTTCTAAATTTTTCTTTTAAGTAGATTAGGGACGAAAAATTTATTTGATACAGAAGTTTGCTTTTGTTGCAACGATATACTAAAATTTCCGTTTGTCATGCAGCACCCTGCTATCACCTGCGGATCCCCCCAACCGAACAACAAATAGATTAACATGAGCTTATCATCACACACTCCTAGCACGTTAGTGGACACGATTCCTTTATGATTCCTCGACTTTGGTTTATCTTGATTCTTGACTTTCACCTAGAAATATGAACCATCCAATGTGCCCAAGCAATTCTGAAAAATAGCCAAGAAAGTTATGGCATGTAGAATACACATTGCACATCTCGCATTTTTGTTGCCTTGTTTTCTTGTGATAACCTAAAATACCCAAAAACAATGCAATCTGCTTTGGAACACCGACATACCTTGAAGTGGTTAGTCTACTATTACTTCGAAGAAAATAGCATAACTTGTTGAAGACATTTGCACTTAAGCGTTGCTTTTCAAGACAAGCACTCCTTGAATCACATAGCAAAGCAGTCAAATGCTCTATTTGTCATGGTATCTTTTCTTGGTATGAGAATTGAGTTCTCCTACTAGTTGGTGTACAATAGAAATGCAATATTATAACAATCATAATTTGCATAACACATAAGTGCTGACCAATGCAATGCACTGCAGGAAGGGCAGTCAAAACAATCTCCTTTGAAACCATTGCAATAGCCTCAATAAGCAACAAACAACCTATTGCAATTTTCACAAAAAAAATCACCCAACTCCATCATATATGAAACAAAAAATAAGTACTCTTGGCTTAAATTGAAGCATGGATTTTCAGCAAAATATTAGAATTCGAACTCACTCACCATGTACTTGCAAAAACTCGATGGATTTGTGTTGAAGAGGATGAAAAAATACTCATATTTAATGTTGCCGATATTTTTATGGAGAAGAAGGGTATTATCGTCAAAGTTGTATTTGTGTGAAATTTCGGGAGAATATAAACCCTTGTGTTTTACTAAACCACTACAACAAATACATACAACCTCTTTTACCTAAGGGCACGTTTGGTTGCTAGGTTTGGCCTAAACTCAGGCTTAGTTTATTTGGGTTTAGGTAACCTGGTTTTATGGGTTTAGGGGGCGTAAATCGTGTTTGGTTGATGGATTTACATTATTTGGGTTTAAAATTGAGTTTATGAATAATTTTAATGAGAATTTACCAATATAGCCTTCCCCAGCAATAAACTATTCCTCTTTATTACCGTTTGTTTTGCTCTTAGTCCACCGACTTTCACACCCGGTTGTCGCGGTGCTGCCGATCGATGAGATCTCCTGATTTCACAAGTAATTGAGAGTGAAGAGCCATGGGTTAAGTCCAGATTGTATGCTCCCTTTGTTGTGCAAAGTTTCTCGTTTGAAATCCGTTGAATTTTGAGTGAATTTTACGGTTTACTTGTTGTAAGTGCTCGGTGTAGGTGCTTTGTTCTTGCTGTTTTCTTTCCTCCAGCACAGATTGCTGGTATGCACAGCCCAATCGTGGTGGAAGACTCACAAAAAAACGAAACGTGCTTGGAAGCCAAATGAGGAGAAAGACTTGTTGCACGCTTTGAAGCAGATTGTGAAAAAAGGCTGAAAAATTGAGAATGGTTTCAGGGGTGGATATCACCGAGCATTGGAGACAGAGTTCATGAAACTCCGCCTTACAACCGACATCCGCTCACACCCGCATATATCTAGCAAGGTGCATACCTGGAAAAAAGACTACTACTTCCTTGTAGATTTTTTATCTAGGTGGGGCACCGGTTTCAGTGAGCTGACCTACACCGTAGATGCGGACGAGGAGGTTTTAAAGGAGATTGATCAAGTATGTATGCTCTATTCTTGCTGTGTTATATTCAGTGCTTACCGTGTTCTTATGTTAGCATGCACCCAGGCTACGCGTCCTAAGACACAAATCGTGACCGTATTACATGGAGTGGCAGGAAATCTTTGGAAAGGATCGAGCTAAAGGAGATAGAACGATGAGCTATGTAGTCGCAACCAGGAAGAGTAAATTCACAGAAGATGTTGGGGAGAATCTGGAAGTTTCTTCGGATAGCAGTAGACAGGATATGAACTTCTCGTATGCTAACACACCTTGTGACCCAATTGGTTGTGCTGTGGAGGGTGTGAACGTCACGCCTAGTAGGGACACGGATAGCACTAGACTGGACGAAGCGGCAGGGGACCGAGGGGAATCGATGATGATGTGCAATTCATCAAGGAAATGAATGAGCTCTCAACCTTTACATTATCGAAACACACCCCTTGTTTGTAAGTAATTTTCAAAATTTGTTAGTTATTTATTAGTCGGTGCTAAGTACTATATGTTTCTATAAATGATACGAGATTGGTTCGTTAAAGAAGATTTTCGTGAATTTCCAGAATTGATGGAGATTCCTCATCGATCTAGTAGCGGCCAAGTAAGTAAACCTTCCAAAAAAATGTAGACATTGAACTTGTTTGTTGGTATGAGCTTGTAGACTTTGTTATTTGTCTTTGACACTATTTATGCATTATATTTGCTTCTTTAAATTTTTAAACAAACATTATACGAACAATCATAATATGCTTATGATTTCTATGTTTTTGGAAAATTAATTTACTTGAATACTTATTATTATCATTCTAATTACATCTAATAAAAAAATAAATATAAGTATGTAGAAGGGCATAGAAAATACCATATAGGACCTGCACCACTATAGAGGGTGACACACACGCATGGAGGTTGGAATATGGGTGTGGGTTACGCAAGTGGAGGGTAGCATATGGCTTGGGTTATGGCAACCCACGTCCGTGTGTCATGCTGTGTGGAGTATGGCACATGCGCATGGGTTACGGCAAACCACGCTCGTATGCCACTCTCCACATGGGCATGGGTTATTACATATGTCACTATGCGTGGAGTATGACATATTTTTTTAAGGTGTTATATGATATGTTTGGGATATTCAAAGTTACGAATTTCATAAAAATAATGTAATAAAAGAATATAAATTTTATAGTGTACATAAGTATCAAGTGCATTATTTTTATTATAAAAAACATTCTATCTTTATATCTTTTATGGATAGAGTGTAATTTTTTATTATATTATATTTTATTCATAAAATAATACATTTAATACTTATATGTTCTAATGAAAGAATGCATTATTTTATTTATTAAAAAAATAATATACTCAATCCTTATGTTTTATAAGAAAAGAGTGCATGATTTTATTTATTATGTTTTACTCATAAAATAATGTATTCTATCCTTATATGTGTGATGTAAAGAGTACATTATTTTATTTATTAAAAAAATAATAATGATCAAATGATACATATATGACATTGCCATGTTTAGATTTTTGCATTAGAATTTTAGAAAAAATTGGTATAATGTTCACATTTTTTCTTTCAAAATGATACACATGTGTACCATTTTCGTTCTCAAAATTAAAAGTATATTTAATATTAATGTAAAGAAAATATAGATTTAAAATAATAAATTCATTTATATTATATACAAATATTCTTATGAATAGCATATATTATTAGTATGTTTTTTACATACTTGAATTTTGTAACTAAATTATTAAATATTATAATATTTAATTATAAAGTTTATTTCATTTGCTACCATTTGTGTAATATTATTTCTCATATAATTAGAGATTGAAAACCCTAGCCCACATCCAAGCTTTTTTTAAATATATAACCGTGTATCCGTCGAAGTCGATGTAACCATTTGAAATGGATACGAATCACGCGTTCGACTCGTAGCGGGTCGAACCGATGGATATTCAGATTGACTGGCCCATGCCTACAAGGCACTTATCAACCAACATTTATTTCAAAAAGTATTTAATTTTTTTAAAATTTTGATAAACTTTATAGGCTAATTATACCAATTCGATAAACTTGTTGGATTAATTATGTTAATTTGTCACACTTTATATGTTAAATATGTAGATTTAGCAAACTTCAAAAGTCAACAATGTCAATTTATTAAACTTTAAGGGTCAAATATGTCAAATTATTGTGTTAAATATACCAACTGAACCCTGTACATGGGACCAATAGTAAATTTATTGGGTCAAACAGACTCCGTTGTAAAGTTTTATGACTTTTCGTGAGGTCAAATATGCACCGTTATAATATTTTATGGGTCAAAAGTATCAAAACAAAATTTTTATCAGTCAAATATGGCGTGCAATAAATTTTTTATATGTCAAATATGTAATTTAGAAAATATTTTGGGTCACATATACGGAACCGGTACCAATTTAGGTCAAATATGTCGAACCGATCATTTGGTTATGAGTCAAAAATGCCAAAAATTCAAAATTTTAGGTCAGAAATGCCATTACCCCGATATGAGTTGTCAGGAAAAAATGAATAATTTGACAAAAAGTTAAAACTTGGTTATAAAATAAATGTGATAAAAAATTTAAAAAGCTTTAATAATAAATATTTAAATTTTCAATATTGAAAATGGAGATAGAATGAAAAATGAGAAGTCAATATTTCATAAATATAAAAAATGGTAAAGTATTCTAAACTACAAATTCAATGAGAATTTGTACTTATAAAATAAATAAGAGGAATAAATATGTTAAATGAATTCTTTATAAACTATAAAATGCATGAAGAGACTAACCATATGGCCTTTCATGTTATTGACTTGGATGAGGTTTTGTAAATTGGTTCAAATTGAGTTGGAGGCCTATGTCTTAAGTACATACAAAACTAAGATAAATTATCTATGATTATATATATAAATATATAAATATATAAATATATAAATATATATATAAAGAACATGCCTCTATTTCTTGAAGATAAAGCTTGATGCTGCATAATTATAATTTTAGTTTCAACAAATATGTCTACTCTTAAGTTTGTCTGATTTGGGTGAAACAAATACTGTAGTGTGCCAACATATGTAATATGAAGGCAATTGGTGGTGCCTGATTCACCTTCAAAAAATTCTGGAAAGCAAGTAAGGGAGTACTACGTGGGTTCAATATCTATAATCACATAAATCCGACGAATAAGTGATTTATAAGAAATATTTCTTTTTAAACGAAAAGATACTACTAGAGGAATAGAATACATCATATGCCCATATATATCATTTTTTATATTACTACTATAGAAAACTCGAATAGCTATAAGAGTTTCACACATCAAAACCCCCAAAAGATGTAAAATTCAAGATAATAAAAGAGAGTATTTAGGGTCGGATCATAGAGGTGCAAGAGCTAGATTCTAGAAAGAGGCTCGATGCTAATTGAGACAAATGTTGGTGGTTGACATAGAAAGTATGGATTGTGTCTCTTCAACGGATGGGACTACGGATCAACAAACTTGCGATCTATCCTATAGAAAGCAAGGGGGGCGGGGCACCCGACTTTAATACCAAGGTTGGTTACATTCCTTATAGACTTAAGGAGGAGTAACCCGAAGGATGACCATTGATGAAAAGAGAAAATCACTATTTCGACTTATGACTCAAGATGGCTTGTGATAGAAAATGAGTAGAATGTTCACCCTTTTATGGACATAGATCAATATGTATAGTCAGATTAGCATTGATTAAAAGAAACAATGATTTGATACAAAGCATGAATTGATTAAAAGCAACAATGATTTGATTTAAAGTTGGATGAATTGATTAAAAGCAACAATAATTTGATACAAAGTAATATTTGTTTGACTTTTGGTCATATCCTTAAATAACGTAACATATGATAAAAGTTGCATTGTATTAGTTTTTGCAAATCAATAAATTTTAACTTTAGTTTCTTAAAAACTGAAATTAAATAAAATGTTACTATCTCTATTTTTTTGAATGTCTTATATTATTTATTACTTATAGCATTCAATGGAGTACTTAATTTAGAAGATTCCCTATTTATAGTTAGTCATTAATTAGTATAAATAATTAATATATATGATTTTAATGAGTATCATATATATTATTTATATAAAAACTAAAGTATAATGCATTGAATTTTATTTGTATATGTTTGTTTAAAAAATATGAAAATATAATATACATTTGTATTTTTTGTTTTACAATAGAATAAATATTATATATGTATATATATATTAATATAGATAATTTTAATAAGTATCATATACATTTTTTATATAAAAAACTAAATATAATGCATTAAATTTTATTTATAGATATTTGTTTTAATAAAATATAAAAATATAATATACCTTTATATTTTCTTGTTTTAAAATAGAATAAAATATACTGTATAAAATTAATTAAAAACTCATAAAAATGCTATTTTGCAAACATTTTTAAGGCGTGTGTTATTCAGTTAATACTTTTTCGCAAAGTGTTATTTCACCAATTTACTCAGCTTTTCAATGTTTTGGATAAAAAGAATTATTTTAATAAATAGTATTATTAATATTTTAAAAAGTACAAATATTTTGAATAACCTAAAGGTATCATTGTGATATTTTGAAATTTAATATATATTTTTGGAGCAAAATAATTGAGGTAATATTCTGGAACCTTTTACTTATTTTAAATTGCAACATTTTTAAGATTTTAATTCAATTTTAAATTTTTTATTTACATCATAGTCCAAACTTTTGTTAATTTACATATCACACACAGAATTATGTGAAATTAGTTTTAGTATTTAATAATATAATTAGTTACTTTTAGTTGTTCTTTTATGGCTGCAGACGTTCATTAAACGCACACCCCACTATTTACAAAAAAGTAAAAGACACCGGACGGAAAGCGGGAGGAGAAAGTGCAGCGTTGATGCGGACGCGGCGCCTTGACTTGATTTGAGATCAGTCGCGGTGGGTGGGATCCGGGTCGACGTAATTGGGGTCACCGGAATCCACGGGATCCTGTTTCCCCATCTCCGCCTCCGAGAAGCGGTCGCCGGCCCAAGTGAACTTGCCGCCGTGGCCTCCCTTCTTGGGCGAACCGGACATCCCCGAACCGGAGTGACGGTCCAACTTCTTCTTCTTCAACTGCTCCTCCGCCTTCTTCGCCCCCCTCTCGTTCTTCGTCATTCCCCTTCGCCTTCTCGCACTTCCTGGTCGGTGTCTGAGTGCCAATCATTAAATAGAATGGGGAGCTGGGGAAAAGGAAACCATGTGCGGGTCTCGGGAATGGATAAGAACAAACAAAACTTTTTTTTTTGTTGATTAATTAATAATATTCCACGTCTCTATTGGGCATAGGTGTGTGATTCATTGGTGGGCTGCTATGGGCCGGGCCACCTTTAATTTCATGATCAAGTATTGGACCCATCGGAAAACCATAGAATATTTAAAACCATGGAATTAATCTAGATTGAAATTCGAATTAATTTATTAAATTTTTTTTTACTTATAGATATTTGAAAACATAATTGAATATGATTCAATTTATTTTTTAAGAAATCAACTTAAATATATAATCAAACTGTATAATGGATCTAATTCATTTTCATAAGTTACATTACAATCATTAATTACATAACATGTGCTTTAGATTTGTTTCCTGGTGTGATGAATTTAAGACCAACAATATTGGTAGGGGTGTTTGGCAGATTGATAAAATATATTTAATAGGTTGATTTAATAATACATGAGTGTTTTATAAAACATTACAAATTGCTCTTTTTTTTAATGTTTGCACTTCATTCCGTTTTTTATTTTTATAGACCTCGTGAAATACATAAAAAATATAAAGTAAAAGATGGAAAATAAAAATAAATATAGAATTTTTTATTTATTCAATAAATAAATAAATATTGAATTAGTTTTTCATAATTTGTTGTAAGTAGATTGTTCTGAAGTACTTCGAAATTTTTTAGTTCTAAAGTTTGAATCTTTAGTTTCAAAATGAGTCATAAATATTGAATCTTTAGTCTTCATGTGATTAGTTATGGCCAATATGTATGCTACAATTCTTAGATGGAATGCAGACAACTTTTGTTATTTGGCAAAATCTGATGTGGAACTTTATTGTAAGTCAGTGACGTGCTGGCTATATTAATGGCACTATCATCGTGCCACCCAACGACATATTTAAATGTGAAGGAAAAAAAGATTGCAAAAGATAACTCTAAGGCCACGTTTGGTTGAGTGGTTTAGGTGGATTGCGGTGTGGGTTTAGAGATAAACCACGTTTGGTATGTGGGTTTCAGGCAAATAAAAATAAATGCACCTGCTACCTATATATCCGGCAGGAACTCGCCGAGTTGGGTTTAACTAAACCTAGGGAAGGTAGTCAGTTTAGCTAAACAAGGGCATTGTTTTCAATTCTATTCTCATTCTCATGTAATTTTGAATGTAGGTCTACCAAAAACCAGACACAAGCATCGCAAATACAGATTTATCTACCAATCTTTTTGAAAGTTAGAATTCCTACAGATCTGTAGCAGATTTATTCAAATTTGTAATAGATTTGTTTAGATCTGATATGTGAGACACTTGAGAGCAATGTTTGGTGCTTGGTGCTATAGATTGGTTAACAATATGAATAGGTCATTGAATGAGAATTTGAGAATTAGTAGAGATGCTTTGGTGTATTGTGCAGTTTTTTGAAAAATTGATTTGCATTAACACCTAGGAAGTATGTGACTGTGTCAGAAATGATTTGCATGTTTTTGAGAATTTTGGATGCAAAAACATGTATAGAGGGTATCATAAAAAAATTCTTGTGCAAAAACAGGTGCTACAAGCAGTATTGTGCCTCTATGATGTTTTATGAATGATTTTACTATTGGTGATGAAGGTCATTACATATATAATATTGTGTTGGTGCCTCAAGATGTGGACTTATGTTTGGGGTACCAACAAGGGATTTAATGGCAAATACCATCAGCTGAATATTCACTCATTGATGTTTTATTGTACAAGTCTCTCGTCAACCCAATCAGTATATATGCACATTCTCACAATGCTTTTGCTAATAATTTCTTTGATGTTAACATTCATGAATAGTCTGAGAATGTCATACTCTCTACTACCAACAAGCACAACTCAACGAACAACTGTTCATTGCTTTGAGGAGGTGATATCTAGACCTTTTCAGAAGTATTGGTGGATGAGATGTAGATTCTGACATTCGTCGATTGGTGCAAGTAGGACAGCCTCTGATAAAGCACTCGTTGTGAAAGTATTATAAGGTTATTGCTTGAAAACTCATAGTTACTATATCTTGCCTAGACACTACTTGGAACACCTGCATTCCAACTATCTCATGTTACAATCATCTGTACATTAAACACCACAAGTAGATTGTGTTGTGAAGTGTATTTTCCAAGTTACACAATTTCACAGCCATGTGTAACGCCATACATGCCTACATGCGGGTCTTGTCAATTACATTCATGAGCTCCATTGTTATTAAATATTATGTTCAGGCCCAAAACACTATTGCCTAATACACCATGTTCCAAATACTTCAAAATGAAACAATGTCCATGCAGAGTACCATGAGTAGATTGTGTCATGATGCCCGATGTTTAATAAATGTTGCATTTACAATATATATGGAATGTGGTGTACAACCCATTTGCTAAGCATATTTTCCATTGATATAGATGTCAATGTTAACATGAGATATTAGCATTGACTTTACTGTGTTTTCATGATAAGTCGATTCAAGAGTTGAATTGAGAATCAATGCTGATATAAGATATTAGCATTGATATGGATGCATTTCCCAATATATTGATTCAAGAGTTGAATCAAGTCTTGATGTCAATATGAGATATTAGTGTCATTTGATGTTTATACCAAGAGATGATATAGACACAAATTGAGAAAAATGTATTAGACACATTTGTTGTTTTTAATCTTGGCGAAATGATTTCTAGTTCATGTGGACGAGCTAGAGCCATTGCAGTTTCGATGCTATTTGCGATATGAGATATCGCTGGTTATGAAAAGGGAAAATTTTTGTTTTTCCCACCTTTCATTGCACATATCTTGATAGTGGTATCAAAGCGAGGTTTAACAACTATTTGATCATCGATAGGTTTGCAATATTTTGCACACGTTGGTTTATCTTTGATCATCAATTCTTGGTTGCTAAGGCCATTTGTTCTTCAAGCAACCATCTCTAGTTTTAGTGGGAGTTTTAAATTCTAAATTGGCTAATTTCAATATATGACTTGGTTTAAATAATGGGAAATATGGTTTTCTGGAAATTTATTTGATTATCTATCTTCAGAATTTATTTTTCAAATTCAAAGATCAAGTTTTGAAACATTTTATATTAATGTTTCTTGACTCTCCATTCAGTCAATATTTTGATTGATATGTGATATTATTCATTTATTGTTAAATCATGGTGTGTATTTATATAAAAAATGGCATGTGTACCTGAGATATTAAATTGCTTATGTGGTTGCTTGCTGAATGGGTTTAATTGACTAGTATTTTATTCAAGAATGGCATGGGTGCATGGGAATGGAAATGTTAGAAGCAGAGATAGAATTGCATATGAGATATGTA
The DNA here is from genome assembly GCA_002189035.1 of Utricularia gibba. Taxonomy (NCBI): domain Eukaryota; kingdom Viridiplantae; phylum Streptophyta; class Magnoliopsida; order Lamiales; family Lentibulariaceae; genus Utricularia; species Utricularia gibba. The sequence continues at coordinate 4,954,030 of NEEC01000002.1, read as the reverse complement.
AATTAAATTTTTTATTATTGTTTTACATGCTCCAAGAATAACATATGTACTTGAGGAGATGTAGAACAAGGATAATTCTATTTATTACATTGTGCATACTTTGTTTATGTGATAAACATGAATGTAGCAATCAATTAGTTGAAGTCTGTGACTTCTTGATTGATGTGTATGTTTGAATATATGTAGATCTTGCTAGTTCTCCATTGTCATTGTTGGAAAGAAGAAGAAGAAGTTCATAAAGAAGGGCAAAGAGAAGGTCAATGAGGAATTAAAAGTCAAGAGTAGTTTCATGAAGAGGAAACAGACCGACCTTGAGAAGGGCGAGTCGAGTAGCAAAAGAAAGTGTTTCCATTGCCACAAATAAGGGACACTTGAAAAGGAGCTGTCCGGATTTCCTTAAGTCTATTAAAGAAAGTAATGGCAAGGAGAACGCAAAAAGTTTGCATTCTTCATCTTCGAATGTGCTTGATTGCTCGTCACTCACTTGGGTATTAGATACCGGTGCTAGTTCTCACATCATTACACATGTGTAGAGTAAGAGTGATCGAGGGTCATTGTGATCGAAAAAGGTGATTCTTCAGATAGGAGACAAAGAAAGTGTTACTACGGTGTCCTTAGGATAGGTTTTGGTTGCATTGGATGACCATGCTTTGTTGTTGAAAGATGTTTTGTACTTATCGCGTGCTTACCGAAATATAATCTCTATCTTCAATTTGACTGAGATGGGGTATGAGTTTCATTTTGCTAAGGATAGCTATATATATATATATATATATGATATATTTTGCAAATGAACTCGTTGGGCATGGTTTGATACAAGATGGTGTATACTGTCTTAATAAAGATAACAACAAAATATCATCGGATAAAGTCATTCAAATTCATATGATTTGCAAGGAATTCAGTAGTGTGAGTTATCTATGGCATTTGAGGCTTTGCCATATTTCAAGTAATAGAGTGAACAAGTTAGGGAGTATGGGAATCTTGAGCAATCTCGATTCAGATCCATATCTAACTTGTGTCCTTTGTCTTGAAGGGAAAATGACAAAGAGGCTTTTGATGCGTATCGTTTCCACAACAAATTTTAATACTTTTAAAACTCGTAAAACACAAAAGCATAGTACGGGTGTCGAACACAGGGAGTTGTTTTTGAGTGAAAGGTGAGTCACCCCGAATACAAGTGTCACGATTTGTAAACGGTTTTGAAGGTAAACGGTGCGAGAAACGTTGATGATGAAGCTTGAGTAAGGGAATGAGAGGGGTTTTGAGCAAACAACTAAAATGAACATAAGCGATGAACCTTAAATAAAGTAAATGTTCCTGGGTTTGGAATCATGTCCAACTATGTTCGTTGCGTCTTCACTCTTCTCTGGTCCTCTCGAGTACGCGGTTATAGGAGTAACTAATTGCCTACCCTCCCTTACACTTTCTTGCAAGAAGGCACGGGAATAGCCCGATGTTGCTCCTCCTTGGACGAACGTGAGAATAAGAGGTCCTGCCAGCGTACCCTCACGGCCGAATTGCGCGCGTGTGCCCGAGTGTTGCCAATGACCCAATGAGTCCAGATACGAGGTCACTACCTGTCCATTGATCCTGAGGTACAGCCACAGACAAAACGTTGTCTTCCTCCTGCCAAAAGGGCTCAAGTTGGTGTTTTCCACCTTGCTCCTCTCCAAAATCCACGGGTAGTGATCAGCTAACCATGAACCTTGAACAAGGGGACTGTTACAGAAAGATTGCAACATGGTCGCACGAAGACATACGAAACCCATTCGGATTCAGAGAAAATGTGAAGATAAGCTAACGATACATAGATCTGGGGGTGTTCCAACCCAGAAACGGAAGCTTCTAGCCACGAACGGCCTTACAAACTAAAGGAAACGCAAACAAGGTTCTAGAGAGAAGCTAGAGGAAAAATCCTCTAGAGAGAGAAACAAACGGGAAAACTAAACTGAAAGTAAACTCAACTTGTCTGAACAGAACTGAACTTCATTGAGAGTCTGAGCTTTCGTGTCCCTATGATTCTGCTGAACTTGGGATGACTTGCAAGCAACGTCTGACACTGGTACGCTAATGATGCCGCATGTCAGAGACTCCCGTGTTCCGCATGTCAAGGCTCATGATTAGGCGTCTGCAGTCTTCCGGAAATCAAGGGAATGTCAGCTCGGGAAGATCCAATTTGTCGCCATCTGATGCACTCTTTCTCTCACTTCCTGCCACGTGTGCGCCTCTAGAAAAACTCAATTAAAACTAGTAAAATTAATATATAAAATACAAGATTTAGGATAATTACCCTAAACTAGATAAAAACCCAAATCTCACATTATAGACTCCTAATTAGACACTTCTAATCACATTTAAACATAAAAACAACCTAAGAAGTAATAAAAAAATGACACTTAACATACAGGGCACTTCGAAAGAGCCATAGATATTCTTGAATTGATATATAGTGATGTATGTGAGCTCAATGTTCAGGCCAAAGATGGTTACAACTACTTCGTCACTTTGAATTGGATATGGTCCGTTCAATGATGTGTTACATCGACTTGCCTACTTCCTTATGACGATATGCTTTGAATATAGCATGTTATATTCTTAAAAGAGTACCTTCTAAATCGGTTTCTAAAGTTCCATATAAGATGTGGAATGGGAAACCACATCTCATATTTCTTGGTTATCCATTATCAGAGTTGGGTTATTATTTCTATCTTCCTGGTGAACAAAGAGTTGTTCTTGAGAGGCATTCCATATTTCTTGAAAAAGAGTTTGTTCAAGAAGATGAAAAAGGAAGGAAGATAGAATTAGATGTGGTGACTTCTAAGGACCAACAAGTTGCCGATATGGATGTAGACACATCGATAAATGAAGTTGGCAGAGCTGAGACTTGTAACCAAGGCACATTGAAAAGGTCTAGTAGGGTGCCTTTCCCGGTTACTAGGCTTGATCTTCTTCTTGAGAAAGAGCAAGATTTGTTCCTTTTTAAAGAAAAACTTCAATTTGATGATCCTTCTACACATGAGGAAGCAATTCAAGATGTTGATGCTTGATAAACGAAAAATATTGCATGTCGTTAAAATGCAAATTTCTCCTATCAAATAAAATTTATAAACCTAATTCACATAAAATCATATGAAAAATATGAGCATAACGGACTAGGGTCAAACACCAGGAGCTAGGTGCTTGCTATGTGAAAGTCAATGCATGCAATCAGTATCATGTTGATAGATTTGATCTTAACTAGGACTAAAACAGAGTTGCACTGAAATACAGTAAAGAAAAGTAACAAACTTCTGAACTCGGTTGTTTCTAAGATGAAATGGGTAATGCATTGGGACTCCTAGGGGATGTATGCTTACCACTAAACAAGCTCACACAAACCATAAATCAAAAAACTAACAAACAAAGTCTAGGTCTACCCAAACTTTCGTTTTCCCCCTAATCTTTGGTCTATCTCTAATTAGGGTTGTTAAGCTGGGTTTCACTACTTCCCCCTTCTGTATCTATCCTGGTTTGTTAAGGAAGTGGCATGACTTATCGTTGATTAGGTCTAAAGATTGATTAGCACAATTCTCCCCTTTTCACCCCAAGGAATCCCTAAATGCTTAGCCACTCATGTTTAAGGTAAATGAAAATAGAAAAGAAAACATCATCCACATTGTACTCATCTCATAGTCGAATACCAGAAAGTAAACAAGCAAGGAATTTAAAATGTCAATAGAAAATTAGAAATGTTGCTAGCTACTCTTAGCTAAGAGTAATATTCTTTGGAAATAGAAAATAGTCTTCAAACATTAACTTCATTCCTGGTTCATCTTCCTTTGTCTTCCCCCCCAAAAATCTTCTTCAGGAAGAATGTGTCGTGTGTCCCAATGGGAGAGATCTTTTTTCTCTCTCCATCTTATCCCCCTTTTTGTTCAAAATCCTACTTTTGCTCTTTTTTGGATTTTGTGTGTACTCCTTTTCAGACTTCTACCTCATCCTCTTCCATTACACTGTTCATATCCGACTCCTTGGGATTTGTGTTGTGACATGTGCTACATTCCTCAAATAAAACTATTAGAGGTAAAGTTGGGACCAAATCGTAGATTTAGTCCCAACTAAGATTAAAATAACATAACTACGGTACTATGCGCAAAAATATAGAACTAGGCAGTAAAACTTAATTTTTGTAGCACAATATAAGTTATTTCCTATACTGAATCACTCGAAAATATGTGTTATCAATCTTTCTAAGTGGAAGGATGATATGTGCTCTGAAATGAATTCTATATATAGCAATCAAGTATGGGTGCTTGTTGATCCGCTTGAGGGTATCGTAATTATTGGGTGCAAATGGATCCTTAAGAGAAAGAGAGTGCCTAATGGAAAGGTGCAAATCTATAAAGCTAGGCTTGTAACTAAGGGGTATAGCAAGAAAAAGAGAATTGATTATGAGGAAACCTTCTTTCTTGTAGCCATGCTTATGCTCATCACATATCTCTTGTTTATTGCTGCACATCTTGATTATGAGATTTCGTAGATGGATGTCATAACTGCTTTTCTAAACGGGTTCCTGAAAGAGGAAATCTTAATGGAATTGCCTAAGTCCACGGATAGTGCCAAAGTGTACAAGCTGCAAAGATCTATTTATGGATTGAAACAAGCGTCAAGGAGTTGGAATCAGTAATTTGATAAAGCTATAACAGGCTTTTTTTCATTAAAAATCTTAATGAATCGTGTGTGTATAAGTTAATTAATAGTAGCTTTGTGGTATTTCTTATCCTTTATGTCGATGACATTCTACTGCTGGGAAATGATATAGGATTGTTGATATCTGTCAAAGTCTAGCTGTCCAATACTTTCTGTATGAAATATTTGAGAGAAGGTATCTATATTCTTGGTATTCCACTCTATAGAGATAGAGTGAAAAGAATATTGGGCTTATCTCAATGGAACTTGGGAAATATGTTGAAGAAGTTCAACATGCTTGATTCCAAGAGAGGACTTTTTCCAGTTAGACATGGCCTTCATCTCTCCAATCAAATGAATCCCAAAACTCCGGAGGAGAGAGAATCCATTGCTAGAGTTCCATACTCTTGGCAATAGTCAGTCTTATGTATGCATTGCTCTATACAAGGTTGGATATAGCTTTTGCTATCAGTTTGATCAGTAGATATCAGCCTAATCTAGGTCTTGAGCATTAGACTACACTCGAGAATGTCATGTAGTACTTGAGAAGGACTATGGACATGTTCTTGACATATGGAACAGATGACTTGAAAATCATTGGATATACAAATTCCGATTTTCAGTCAGATGTGGTTGACAGAAAATCGACTTCTAGATATATTTTTACTTGTAATGGTGGAGCAATCGATTGGAAGAGTTCCAAAAAGGAAACAACTACAGATTCCACCACATAAGTTGAGTATATAGTAGCTTCATAAGCTGCAAAGAGGCTGTTCAGATCAAGAAGTTTATTCTTGAGTTGGGAGTAGTTCCTATCATTGAGTCACAAAACCCCCTTAATTTTGACAAAAATGGCACCATTGTCCAAGCAAAGGAACCAAGATCCCATAAGAACTCCAAACATATAGAAAGGCGATATCACATCGTACGAGAAATCGTAGCAAGGGGAAATGTGATAATCGAGAAAGTAGCATTGAAGGAAAATGTGGCCAATCTACTTAGTAAGCCTATGAATCAACAATATTTGGATTGCCATCTTAAGAAGATGGGATTGAGATACTATAGTGAATGGCTTTAGCGCAAGTGGAAGATTGTTAGAAGTATGCTCAAAAGACATGTAATTTAGCATCCCATAATTGTTGTTCTTTCTTTTACGACAATGTCCAGAATTACATGTTTGGAGAATATATTTTTCAGTTGATAAAAATATTCGATAGATTCTCCTGTAACATGTATTTTCGAATGGTTTACAATTTGAATACTTTGATTGGGCATCATCGTTGGTGTAGTTGCCACCTCTATTTTTTTATTGCTTTGATAAAGTGTTTATCAAGATACAGTAGGCAGTAAGTTGAATGTTGCTTGTCATGAGATGTCAAAATCTTCAACTTGAGGTTCCATGGTGTCTTATATATTATTGTCTTAGATTTCTTGCTATTTAAACTTGTTGAAATATACTAATTGACAATAGTGATGACCTAAGTCTATAGTGCATGAAGATCTTTGAATAACCAAGATAGGATTCATTACTCCAGGTAAACGGAGATGAGACTTCAGGTTTCTTGATTGTTTTGTCGGGTAAATTTTGGCTAGGGTAACGAGATATTGGAATAAGATTCTAGGTTCTCGTTCTACCATTGAAACAGGCATATAGGATAATGTTGATGATTTAGATAAAATAGAATTTGAGTATCCATGATTCCATTCTAGATCGAAGTCTCTAATGAAAGGATATTCATAAGGATAGCAATCAAGGTTCATCGTTGAATATTGTATTCAATTTTAAGCAGGTAAATACAATATGTTATGCTAGGCATCTCTTATATTTTATGAGAGACACTATATATTTGGACAATATCATTATTAGAAAAATGAGACTTCTCACTTCTTATCATCGATTAAAAATGAACCTAGTAAGTCACACACACAAGAATTGGAAATTTTCCGAGATGCTTGTGATTCAAATCTTGGAAGACTCTAGCATGTCTTTAAATTTGAATCATAAATTAGTTAAAGAATTTGTGATATGGGCTCAAGCCCATGTTGATCACCAAAGCGCAATATAATATGGGCTGATGATTTTGGCCTAAGGTCCAAGCCCATATTCCTAAAGCCTAGGCCTATATTTGTAAGTCTACGTTGAAAACCGTGCTGCATTAAAATGCATGCCAATGCTTGGTTATAAATATGTGGTAGTTTGATAACTTTCGTGAGATTTTTCCTCCAAGAGTTCTTCTTCTTGGTAGAGGTACTCCATTTAGGAAAAAAAACAAGACTAGTGAATAGCTATACAAAGAAGACAACTCGATTCTAGTTTCGAGTTTGGGGATTCTTCATTTATCCTCTGTATTTCTTCAATGTTGGTATTAGCATTGGCTTTATTGCATTTTCCTGATAAGTCAATTCAAGATTTGAATTGAGAATCAATGCTGATATAAGATATTAGGCTAAGTAAGAAAGTTGGCACAAGATGGAAAAAAGAACTGGGGTCAGATTGATGGAAAGCACAAGAATTGATATTGGGTTGATATATCAACTTGGAATAGTCTTCTAGGAAATGAAGCACTTAGGGGGAAGAAGTTTTGACAATTTGGAACAAGGCACATCAAATCTTGTGAGGCACAAGAAGGAATTGGTGAGGTGGCATAACGACTTAGACTACTTTGGATAAGGTAAGATGTATTCACTTTAGAGGACAATCCGATATGATAAGCATGACCGATAGTTATTGTAGACTATGGAGTAACAACTTCAAGGAAGGAAGTAACACACTTGATATAGATATATAGGGTGAGCAAAGATAATTAGTGAGTGACACTCTGGGTAATGAAAAACTGGCAAGCAGTGATGAATGTAATTGGGAGGAAAGAGTCATGATTTTTAAGAAGTTTTCAAGAGTTGTTCCATATCAACACTTTGAGATGAAGCAGCATAAGGTGGGAGGGAATGTCATACCCCTGAATGAGACTTGGGATTAGGTGACTAGGATGAGGATCCATGAGTTGACGAGAGATTTGATCTAAAAAGTATGATAGCTAGCTTCGAGTTAAGAGTGTGGGATGTAAGGTAATTGGATTAAGTCCCATAAGCTTATAAAGGCCCCCTTTGATCTAATTAGGGGTATCAAGAGGATTAGACCATTGTTTAGGATTCATTCAATTAATGTTGATGAAAGGAGAGGTAGCCACTCAAGAGGAGAAGAGGGAACCCATGCAAAATAAGAAATTTACTGTTAATGTTGATGAGATGTAGGAGAACAGCAAGATTTAAGTCTTCAAAAGTGATGGGAGATGCAAATGATGATCCAGAAAGCCAAGGAATAGGCTAATGTCAACAAAGAGTGTGAGATGTAAATCTTCATAAAGGGAATGTTGATGGGGATATTGATGGCGAGATCAAACCCTTTCAAAAGGGAAGGGTAATATTATATATTTTATTGAAAAAATGTAACCTTCAAAAGGAGAGGATAATGGAAAGTAAGACCTTTAAGACTTTTCTTGGAGCATTTCTCCAAGTCATTGTCGGGCCACATTTGAAGCTATGCGAGCTCGTGACAAAATGTGTGGGGCCATAGTAATGTCTTTGACAGCAATGGTGGGCATGAGCACTTGATAGGAAAGGAGCTAACTATGTACCATGTGAAAGTATATGAATACACAAGGTAATTCGTATAACATGTAAGTACACAAGGGAATGAAAATCACATATGTGCAACCAGGTTTACTACAACAATTGTAGCAACAACCATGGGTACTGTTTGAAAGGACATAGACATATGGTGGAGAGGATGCAATCTAATATGATATGAGATGATGTTGAGAATTATGAAACTGGAACGGATGATATAAGGGTCAGAAAGAAGTTCATACAATGGGAGCTTTACAAGGTTTTGTCTTATTATGATAGATGGGAAGGAAACCTCATACATCATGAGTTACTTCTTACTCTTTCCTATTTGGGTGACAAGTGATGATAGGGTCTAGAATGAAGGATAGGGTGTAGGGTAACTAGATAGGATATTATTTGTTCATCTTTTAGTGCAATTTTAATAGTTTTTGTGAATTGAGTTTGCTCAAATGATATCTTGAACCTTGAATATATTGTTATAATAAAACAAGCTATTGATGTTTGATACATATGGATGAGTTGTGATGAGAGAATCTACTGAGGGGCCTTGTCAAGCACCACATGCCCATGGTATGAAGGGGTCATCAAGGATTGCTAAGTGTCTAGGAGAGATGGTATGGAAAAGATCATGTGACCATGCACAACATGTTCTCCTAGTCCATCTCTTACAAAGAGCAAGACATCTAAGGGTATGGGAGAGTGTAAGTAATGGTCTAGCATCTAGGATCTAGGATTAGAAGATTTATAGTAAAGGAAGTTGTGATTTTTGTGGCTACTACTAAAGGGTAAAGAGCGAGAGTAGAATGCATAAGAAGTCCTAATTTTCCTTCATTGGTGAGCGATGGTGGAAACACTACTTGTGATTAAAGAAGGATTGAGTGTACACCTATGATAGCGAGACATGTGAGGAAGTGGAGAAGTGACTGATGTAGCAAACTAGTATATTAGATATGACTATTAGTGAGCATAAAAGGAGAGTTGTGGAACAAATTATGGCATAAGATGTAACACAATGATGGGAAGTCAAACTTGAGGGAAAAGTGAGACCTCAAAGGGGTCAATTCTGAGGATATGTCCCCTTGATAACCTTGGGTAAGAGTCATGGGAGCGAGTGTTGTTTTGTGCCAAGAGTTTTCTTTAGATGTGGGTAATGATACATATTACATGTGAGTACCCAAAAATTATGAATATTGAATGTGGCTATAGAAAGTAATGAAAATGCAACTTTGTAACATCTAGTACGTATGGGAGTAAGAATGTTCAACCTTGCCAATATGGACATGTATGATGACACTACAACCACCATGCCAAGATAGGGAGTGTACGAGACGAGCTACACTAGGTGATGTGGATTAGATCCCACATAGTGGAAGGTTGAGAAGTCATAGAAGAGAGAGATACAAGTTATAGAATACAGTTAGAGGTAAATGTATGTGAGGTCAGATGATAGAGTTCAATATAATTTAGGAATATTCTTTGTATTACATTACCTTAGAACCATAAATGAGTAAAAATAACGTAGCAGCTAGTTTAGAAACTAAACACCATTCATGACACAAAAGAATGTACCACCTCTCAAATAAAGGACTGGAGTATCTTAAGAAATATGAGATTATTGACAAAATCGAAATTCTCCAAAATATTTTGAAGATTGCATTATTGGAAAAGATCACAAAGTTAACTTCAAATAGGTTTTAACAAAGAGCTCAAAATTGTTAGATACTCTCTATTCAAATATCGGAGAATATATTGAACCACCTACAATGGCAGAAAAGAGATTTTATGTTATGTTCATAGATGATGCATCTAGAATGGCTTGGATTTACCTAATGGAAAGGAAGGGTAAAATTATGTCCTGCTTTAAAGCACTACATCCTTTGTTAGAAAGATAGACTAGTAAGAAAATTGATGGTGATTCTGCAAGTGCACAGAAACCGTCGAAGTAATAAAATAAGATCATATCCACAGGGAATTGTTATTGAAATTTCTTTTCAAACAAAGACTCAAAAAGACTGAAAACAAAAGAAAGATTTTGTTTTAAAAACAAGAAAAAAAGTGGCATTAGATCCAGGATCCATCTTACTTGAAACTTGCCCAAACTTGTGTGTGTAAACTTTGAAAACTGACCTGCTTGAGCAAGCTTGGGGGTGTTATTCTAAAGTTGTGCTACTCGGTGACCATTATAGTACCGTCCCTTGTTTTATGGGATTATGAAATCAACCACGCCACCAGAGCCATTTCACCTCTTGTGATAACTCATGTTTTCCCCACACCCAAATCTAACCCCTACACCTCACACCTCGCAGACAGATTAGATAGAATGTGCCTTACCAACGATGTCCGATTGAGCCCTTCTCCTTAGGTGCTTGAGGCCAACATTTGATTCTCCCACACTCCCTTAAGGTTATATGGTACTAAAGAGCACGTTGGTAAAGAAAACGCTGTGAAAAACAGAATCAAATCTCAATTTAAATGTCGAAAAACATAGTAAAACAGTCACATGCGCAGGACTTGCGCAAGCACGGCTTCACCACAGATCCTCAGCTGCAAGCACCTACACGTGTAGACTCGACTCAAACATTAAAATAGACACGAAAATAGGAAAGATTCAAAGTAAAAGTGGTCAAAGACGTTTCTAATGATTGAGAGGGTGGGATATTTATAAGAGAGTAGATTCAAGTCTTCGTATTGAGCTTATTCGATGAGCTTGGATAAGATCTTCTATCCAAATCTTTTATTCAAATCTTCTTCATATCTCTATCTAATCCACGAATCTTGGACCGAATCTTCATCGTTTGACCGAATCTTGGGTTGAGATTCATGGCTCATCAAATCCATAATTTGGTGGGTCTTGATTTCTCCTCAAATTGATCCAAAAGTATACTAAAAATCCACAAAATAGACTTTCTCTCCAAAAAGATCAAAGTAGTGTAAAAGATACAAAATCAATTGAGAATAATGAAAAGTGGGGTCTAAGATAAGTAAAAACAACACTCAAGAGTAGTGGAAGAACATGTTTTGGAACAACACAAAATCACTTATCAAAAATTAAAATGTTCAAGACTGACAATGAAAGTAAATATTCTTCTAAACAGTAGGGAGTATACTACAAGTGTTGAGGTATCATGAAAATAGTTGTTGCTCCAGGAACTCCTAAACATAACATCATCATAGAGAGGTTTAATTAAACTTTTCTAGATAAAGTAAAAATATGTTGAATATAGTAAAGCTGCAACAAAAATTTCGTGGTGAGAATCATTACAGCTAGCTATCTGTCAAATTGCTCATCTAAAATAACTCTAGATTATCTAACATCCAGGAAGTCTGAACCAGCAGAAACCAAACTTGAGATTTTGATAATAAATGTTTTTCAATATCTTAGAACTACAAAAGTGAGTAATATTAAGTTATTAAACTGGTGTTGTATTAGGTATTTCTCTATTTTCATGATTAAGAATCTTGTTTAGGTTTTTGGTGACAAAAGCTGGGAATAGAACACACGAAATCTCAATGCTACAAAATAGAAGATTTTGAAACATGATGAAGAGTGAGAAAATATATTCACCACTTTGACCCACATGCAACACTTTCTAGAGAGGAGGATCTAAAAAAGAAAATAGCAGAGAACCATGAAGAAGGGAAGGATACGAAGTGAAGAAGAAATCTTACCTTTGAAACTCTTCATTGTTTACAAGGACACTACTCCTAGCAAAGAGTAGTTTTAGTATTCTTTATGAACTATTTACGATTCCTATTTCTGTTTATTTTTCTTTTCTTGTTGTTGAACTCTTAAACATGGATGATGTTTATGCTATGTGTTGCATGTATTTTATTTTCTCTCTACATAAGTAGCTAAGCAACAAGTGACGCTTTGGGACCAAAAGAGAATAAACTTGTTTGTTGTGCTTTAAACAATTTTAACCATGTAATCACACTATTTCCTTAACAAATCAGGATAGATACAGGAGGGGGAGGAATTGATGTTCATAATAAAAGAAACCTAATTAGAGGTAGACTAAAGATTAGGAAAAAATAAGAATTTGGGTAGACTTGAACTTTTTTTTATTAGTTGAATGATTTGTGGTCCGGGTGAGATTATTTTATTAATAAGCATATTGTCCCTAGAAGTCCTAAGGCATCAACTTATTTTATTTTAGACAAAGATCTAATTTGACTCGTTTATTGCTTTACTATTTCTTATTAATGAACTATTTAGTCTTAACTTAGACTTATTCTCTTAACTATGACACAAATTAAATTTATTGACTCTCACATAGCAAGCACCAAATTCTTTATGTTCGATCTTAGTGATGGTGATTCTGCAAGTAAACAGAAACCGTCGAAGTAAAAAAATAAGATCGTATCCACAAGGAATTGTTATTGGAATTTTCTTTTCAAAACAAAGAATTAAAAAGACTTAAAACAAAAGAAAGATTTGGTTTCGAAGACAATAAGAAAAATGGCCTTAGATTTAAGATCCACCTTACTTGGAACTCGTCCTTGCGTGTGTGCAAACCTTGAGAGCTGACCTGCTTACGCAACTTTTGGGGGTGTTATGCTAAAATAGTGCTACTCGGTGACCGTTATATAACCGTCTTTTGTTTTGTGAGATTATGAAATCAATCACGCTACCAGAGCCATTTCACCTCTTGTGATAACCCATGTTTTCACCACACCCAAATCTAACCCCTACACCTCTCACCTCGCAGACGGATTAGACAGAGTGTGCCTTACCAACGATGTTCGATTGAACCCTTCTCCTTAGGTGCTTGAGGCCAAACTTTGATCCTCTCACATTCCCTTAGGATTATATGGTACTAAAGATCACGTTGGTAAAGAAATCATTGCGAATAACAGAATCAATCCTCAAATTAAATAATGAAAGACAATCACACGTGTAGGAATTGCGCAAGCAAGGCTTCATAGTAGATCTTCAGCCGCAAGGGCTCACACGCATATGTTTGACTCTAAACAACAAAAGTTGATGAAAAACGAAAGGAAAGGAATCCAAAACATGCTAGATTCGACTCTAAACCCTAAAATTGACTCTCTGGTCATCCACCCTTGACTGGTCCTCCCACATTCCCTTTGGATCTTTATATAATGGTAATGACTTGTCGAGCTTTCTTGATGGGCTCACATCAAATCTTCTATCCAGATCTTCGAAGATTTACTACAAATCTTCTAAGATAAGATCCAAATTTTCTAAGATAAGATGTGAATCTTATCTTATCCGAGAATCTTTGATCGAGTCTTCGTCTGGATAGACTGAATCTTTGATTCCATCAAGGTCAACTCGAAAATCCTCCAAATTATTCCAAATTTGTCCTAAAAAATCACAAAACACACTTTTTCTTCCAAAAAGATCAAAGTGGTATGAAAGATATAAAATTCTTCTAAAAGTATAAAGAAAGTGTGATAAAAAGAATGTAAAACCCATCTAAGCGAATCTTGAAAAGCACAAATATAAATGACACAAAATCACTTATAACTTAGTCCACTATACTTGTATTTGTTGTATGATTTGATGTGAATTAGGTTTATAAATTTATATGATACGTGAATTTGCATACTGACAACATTTTGAAAAATTTTGATTGCTTAGATTTCTAAGGATTTTTTTATTGAAAAGTTGATGTTAATGTTTTGAAAGAATAAAGATACCAACTTGATAACAAGTTCATACCATGTGTATTTTTGGGATATGGAGAAGATGAAATGGCCATTAGATATGTGATCCTATTACTAACAAGACTCAAAGATCTAGAGATCTAAAGTTTTTTGAAGATCAAATTGTTCAAGACATCAACATACAACCAACAAGGGAGGTTCACGTATATCTTAAATCTATACTTTCTAACTCTAATTTTATGCTGGAATAGGATTAACCAATAGAAAGTAATGAGGACCAGGTGAAGGGAGTTATTGATGTTGATAATGAGGAGCTAAGGAGGTCATCTAGAACTCAGTTTCCATCCAACAGTTACCTGAAAAATGAGTACATTCTGATTTTAGATGAAGGAGTACTAATACCATTGAAAGAAGTTTTGAATATGGTAGATAAAAGAAAATGGTTGGATGCTATAATGGATGAAATGGATTCTCTTCTGATTAACGATACCTATGACCTGGTTATACTACTCGTTGAAAGAAAGACACTAGAAAGTATATGGATTTTTACTCTAAAAAAGAACCCTGATGGATCTACTTAATACAAACTATGGTAGTTAAATGTTTTAGACATTAAGAAGGAGTGGATTTTGAGGAAGTCTTCTCACCAGTGGCCAAGCTAGCCACCATAAGGTTAATTTTTGTTCTAACTACATATTTTGATTGAGAACTTGAGTAGTTGGATATTAAAATTACTTTCTTGCATGGAGACCTAAGTGAATAAATTTATATGAAGCAAATTGAAGGCTTCATTCAAAAGGGATTAAAACACTTTGTATGTAAACTAAAGAGTAGCTTCTATGGCCTTAAGTTGGCACCTCAACAATGGTATTTGGTGTTCAATAGTTTTATGATCTCCAAACAGTTTTAGAAAACCAATGGAGACCAATGCACCTACTTGAAAAAGTATGGCCTTAATGGCTTCTCTTGTATATAGATAACATGTTTGTGACATCTCCAACCAAGCATAGGGTCATCCAACTAAAGAATCAAATGGCTTTTGAGTTCAATATGAAAGATCTTGGTTCACGTGATGTCAATACCATCACCTGAGACATAGTGAAGAAAATATTGACTCTATCACAAAAAAAGTATTTTGCATGATTGTTAAAGAAGTTTGGATTAAGTGATGCAAAACCAATGATAGGGCACCTTAAACTATAAATGAAAATGTCTCCCAAAATAGAATTAGGAAAAATTCATATGAAGAATCTACTCCATGCATCTATGATAGGATTGATCATGTACCTGATGTTATTTACGATACCAGACATAGGATTTGTATCCAATATTATTAGCACATACATTTCAGATCCAAGGAAGCAATATGAAGGGATAAATTGGTTGCTACAATACCCAAAAGGAACTAAGGATTATAGGTTCCCCTACAAATCAGATTGCACAACACCAAGAATCTATGTTGATGCAGATCTAGATGGAGACTTGGAAACCAAAAGATCAAAAACATTCTTAGCTACAATGGTTTTTAGAGCAGCCTTAGATTGATTTCCATTGACTTTAGTTTAAAATCATGCATGTAGTATTGATTATTGATTTTAGATCCATCCCTCATAATGCCTCTTGTTCATGCATTCGAGGCATCCATGTAGACCATGTGCTTCCCGTGGTGTATGTATTGTATGGTGAGGATGGTCTTGTAATATGGTTTTTTCCCACTTTTTGAGTTGTTTCAATGTTAATCATATAAAGTGTGTCTTAAAATAGAAATTATTCAAATATATTATTAATTAAAATATAGCATCAAACACAATTTGAATAAAAAAAAATATAATTTTGTAACAACAATAATATTATAAAATGGTAAAATAATTGGTGATTAATTGATTGCTATTTATAATTATTTTAATGATTACTTATCACTGCGGGACCCATCTATATTAAATGTCAAACTGGCACGCCGCGTCAAATGCGCGTTACCCGCTGTTAATATATAGCGGCTCACGCCCTACAATCACCGGAACCAATTGACGCCGTCATCCATTCCGATCGACGTCGATGGCACAAGAATTCAAAATGTCAAGCGGCACCTCCTTCCGCCTTCGGAGCCCCAGCCTCAACTCCGTCCGCCTCCGTCGCATCTTCGACGTATTCGATAAGAACCACGACAACGTGATCAGCATCGACGAGCTGCACCAAGCCCTTGGCCTCCTGGGCCTTGACGCAAACCCGTCGGAGATCCAATCCATGGTGGCTGAGTACATCAGGCCGGGGAACAACGGCCTGACGTACGAGGATTTCGAGGCTTTGCACCGGTCGTTGGGCGAGGTGTTCTTCGGGACGGCGGCGGGGGATCCCTATCCGGAGGAATCGGATCTGTGCGAGGCGTTCAAGGTGTTCGATGAGGATGGAGACGGGTTCATATCGGCGAGGGAGCTGCAGACGGTGCTGGAGAAGCTGGGGTTAAGCGACAGGGGGAGATGGGGAGAGTGGAGATGATGATCTCGTCCGTTGATCGGAATCGCGATGGACGGGTGGATTTCATTGAGTTCAAGGACATGATGCGGACCGTTGTAGTTGCTCCTTCCTGAATGTACTTGGAGCTCATGTTTCCGAATAAATAATACATAAATTCACTAAAATTGCTTCCCAAAATAAACATTTTTGTTTTATTTCAAAGAGACACGGCGCTGATATTTCAACTAACAAATTAAAACTTATCCGGTAGGACCGGTATCTTTATGAAGGTAGACCCACATGCAACGACTAGGTGGGCCAGCTTCTACTGACACAGACTATTCAGATGGTCTTATTTTCCATTAACTTGGCCCACATGCATATTATACGCCAATTATTTTAATAATATTTTAGATAAATACAAATACAACCAATGATTTGGAGGCAAGTGATTTCATACATCCATAAATAAAATATTTTATTTGGTAGAGTGAAATTCAATATAGTTCATTAGGGTTTTTAATTATCATTAAGAATCTGGGTAGAATTTGACAATATCATCCTTTTGAAATATCATTCAAAACAATTTATTTTTCATCATTTAAGTAATATGTAATTAAACATTTTATTTAAAAATCAAATTGTATCTCATTTACCAATACTGATTAAACTAAGTCACATCTCATTTTTTATTCGAACCAAATATAAAATGTATTTGATATGGTACAATTATATAAGGATTTGAGAAAACCATAAATCAACTTGATACATGATTTTGTTTCACTTATATTTATACTTTTTAGAACTCAATTAGATGGTGTTTGCATACTTTTTAACTCTCTTTCTTTATGTTTTTAGAAGAATTTTATATCTTTTATATAATTGTGATCTTTTTAGAGGGAAAGTAAGTTTTTGGATTTTTCACTATAATTTTGATATAATTTGGAGAATTTTCGAGCTCACTTTGATGGAGCCAAAGATTTGGTCTATCTGGATGAAGACTCGATCAAATATTCTCGAAAAAAATAAGATTCGCATCTTATCTTGGAAAATTTAGTCTTATCCTAAAAGATCTATATCAAATTTTAGAAGACCCGAATGGAAAATTTGATATGACCCCGTTAAGAAAGCCTAACACATTCCCACCTTATATAAAGACTAGAGCCCGAAGATCGAAGGAGTTAGTCATTGAGAGTTATACAAAGACAGTTTTAGAGTTTACAGTCAAGTCTAGCATGTTTTCGATTCTTTTTCTTTCGTTTTTCATCAATTTTTTTTGTTTAGAGTTGAGCATGCACGTGTGAGCGCTTGCGGATGAAGATTTGTAGTGAAACCTTGCTTGCGCAAGTCCTGCGCGTATGACTATCTTACTATGTTTTTCAACATTTAATTTGAAGTTTGATTCTGTTTTTCGTAATGTTTTCTTTACCAACATGATTGTTAGTACTATATAACCCTAAAGGAGTACAGGAGAATCAAAGGTTGGTCTGAAGCTTCTAAGAAGAAGGGTTCAATCGGACATTATTGCTAAGGCACAATCTGTCTAATCTGTCTACGATGTGAGTGGTGTAGGGGTTAGATTTGGATGTGGGGAAAACATGGGTTATTACAATAGGTGAAATGGTTTTGGTGGCGTGATTGATTCTATAATCATACAAAACGAGAGACGGTGCTATAACGATTACCAAGTAGCACTATTTTAAAATAACACTCCCAAAGCTTGTACAAGCAAGTCAGTCTTCAAGGTTTGCATACTTAAAAAGGCGAGTTTCAAGCAAGATGGATCTTAGATCAAAAACCACTTTTCTTATTGTTTTCAAAACCATGTTTTCTTTGTTTTTAGTCTTTTGAGTATTTGTTTAAAAAGAAAATTCTAATAATAATTCCCTGTAAATACGATCCTATTTTATTATTTCAACGTTTTTTGTGCACTTGGAATTTAGAACTTGTTTTAGACCTAGACTTTGTTTGTTAGTTGTTTGTTGTGTGAGCGTGTTTAGTGATAAGCATACATCCCTTAGGAGTCCTAAGACATCACCCATTTCATCTTAAAAACAACCGAGTTCATATGTTTGTTACTTTTCTTTACTGTATTTTATCGCAACTCTCATTTAATCCTAGTTAAGACCAAGTCTATCAACGTGACACTGGTTGCATGCGTTGATAATCACCTAGTCTTCATGTTGGACCTTAATCACTACGCTCATAATTGTATTATGTTTTAATATGTATTAAGTTATAAATTTATTTGATAGAAGAGTTTGCATATTACGAGATGTGTAGATTTTTCGTTTATCATGCTCACAAAAAATAAAAATAAAATAAAATAAATAAGAATATTGATTATGATATTTTAGTCAAATGACATGTATACATGAATCTTGTAAAATGTGGAAAATGTATATTTATCAAATTGAATTTTAATTGAAATTGAAATTTATCATAGTTTATTTAAAGAACTATATAGCTTATTTTTTTCATTAACAAGTTTTACATAAAAAATATTTCATGATTTAACATTTTATCTACTTTAAATTGTTTTTAATATTTCATGATTTAAAAATTTAGATTATTTTAACTTTTAAAATGCTTTCTTTATTAAATATATATAAATTTAAGTCTGTTTATACTTTTTATGTAATTTTTCATTATTAATTAAGCTACTTTTCGAACATATTACATATAGTGGGTAATTTTGTAATGCCAAATAGAGAGAATGACCGCTTTTACAATGAACTGGTGTATTTCATTCTTGCCCTTGTGTTTGGTGAGACTAGAGGAATGGTTATTAAAATCTAAAATAAATTAAAATAATAATTTATTTCACTTTTACACATTAGAATGTAAATAGTAGTAAAATTACTAAAATATTGTATACCCTTTAATTTCTTTGTACTTGTGTTGCTCCTAATTTATCTGCTCAGTCTGTTAAATGGGTGTTTGCATGAAATTCCTGTTTTTCTCCTGATTCTTGGAACTTTGGGATAAAAAACACTTAATTTCACTAAAAAACTCAATAATTTTATGATGCGTGTCATTGCACAACAAATTTGAAAAATTTTTAAATCGTAAAGCATAAAATGCATAGTACAAGTATCGAACACAAAGAGTTTGTTTTCTAGGGAATGGTGACAACGATTACAACTTTTACAACTTGTAAATGGGTTTGTAAGTAAAATTTGGTAGAAATGTAAATGATGAAATTGGAGTAAGTAAACGTAAGACAAACAACAAAAATGAACTTAAAGGGTGTGAGTTAGTGCTTTCTATCTTAATCATGTTCAAAACACGTAGACAATATTCAGCTAATCATAAATCTTAAATAAGAAGTTATTATAGTGATAGCACACAAAATGAATCATGTTGAAAACACGAAAATTTAGAATTTAAGTTTTGATCATATTGTTATGCATCTGGTTCACACTCTTTGTCCTGAAAAACTGTCTAAACTTGAATTCTTCCATATTGAGACTAAGACAGTACCCTTGGATGCATATTCATTTAAAGTTGTTGGACTAATCTAAGCCCAAGGAAATGAGTTTGTTTTTAGATCTTTGGTAGGGCTAGAAGAAAGCGTTATCCCAAGGAAGAAGAAGGGAGAAACTACTGCTCCATCAACCTTGACACCAGCTCCAAGAAAAAAATGCTGCTCCATCAACCAAAAATGCTCCAAGAACATGAGACCCAAGTCCTAAAAAAAGCATATATCAAAAGAGCATGTGCAGAGTCAATAAGTAGTGAAAGGGAGAGCAGGGATAGATTAATTCGGAGGAGTATGAAGAAGCTTGGATTATAAGGAGTGAGTGTATACCCGGATTACTTTGTATTTTGTGAGGATTAGAGACTATAAATTTATTTGATACAGAGATTTTCTTTATTTCCAACGACATTGCTAAAATATCCGTTTATCATATAGAAAGATTGTAACGTAATCGTGCTGGGAATACAAAACTCGATCAAATTCGAAGTAGAAGTAAAGATTAACTAACAGTAGAAGTAAAGATTAACTAACAAAAGGGAAAAAAGGGTTTTATGTGTGAACGGTCATGGGAAGCAAGAAAGCGAAAGGGAAAGTTCTAAAGAGAAGGTAGAATAAAATCCTAAAAAGAGAAAACAAGTCTAAAACTAAAACTAGAATGAAAGTATATGAATTGTCTGAAAAATTTTATGTCCTAATTCTATAGCAATCTTATAACGAAGAAACAAATCATGTTTGAATTGTGTTTGACTCGATTAAGATTGTTTATTTTCATTTAAATAGTATAAACAAACGAACACAAATAAAACATATGTTCGATTATAATAATAATACCATATTAAAATTATGTATTTTGAATTGATATAAAATAATAATATAAAATATGTTATATTAACCAATATATAAACATAATGTAGTTATTTCTACAATATATATAATATTATAAATTATTTTTTGTGTTAATAGTTAAGTTATAAATAATTTTCGATCATTTTTTTTCAATTTAAATGTATGAAATATTAATTTGTTTAAAAATATTATGTTTTATATTTATGTTAAAATACTGATTTATTTATAGTTATATTAAAATATAAATATATTATATTTATTCATAAACGTTCATAACCGATTGTGAATTAAATAAACGAACATGAACAAAATTTTTGTTCGATTAATTTAAATAAATGAACATTAACAAATTTTTTATTCGGTAAAGTTAAACAAACGAACACAAACATAAGTGTTCGTGTTCGTTCGATATAACATCCCTAATTCCTACTCTGATACTACCACATTCATGATATCTTGTGTTATTATATCACATACCAAGACTTATCATTAGGTATCTTAAGTATTCTGAAAATCAAAGGAAATATCACTTTTGGAAGATATATTTTGTCACTAATGTTTACTTTGTCCACTTCCTGCCATGTATTTGCCTCTAATAAAACTTCAATAAAATTTAACTAAAATATTAGATAAAACACATAAATTAAGATAATTGCCCTAATCTAGATAAAAACTAAAATTTATATTATAAACTCTTAATAAAACAATCTTATTCACATTTAGACATATAAAAATGATATAAAATTTTTTACCAAAATGACACTTAATACATACCTCCACATTTAAACAAAATGACAATCCATAGCTATAGCAGTATGTAATGCACGACATGATTAAGGTAACTTATTCTTTTCTTAATGTATGTACCACCTTCTTTTTCCATCCAGACTCTTCCAATTAAATTAAAGCAATCTGAAACGATGAAGTCAGGGAAAGGACAATTCAGAATCACTCTCTTATTTTTAAGAATCATAGGCCATGTGACTTAATCCTCTCTTTTTTTTCACTCTTTTCTTTTGAAGCACACCCGCTTTGAGAAACAACTGCCTAGATTATGAAGCCTCATTCATGGTTCATAAGGAAAGTTGGGTCATCCCACAATTTCGCTAGACGATTCTTACCTTCGACATCCTCCTCCTTTTTTAACATGAGGTACCATTAGACCTTGAATGGAAAAAAAAAATTGACAGTAATCCTAAACAAGTCTCCTCCCTAATGCATATCATAAAAGCAAGAAATTCCTAGTAAGAAAAAAATTAGAAGGTTTCCTAGTAATAAGATATGTCTAAGCACTCTAATCATGGGTCAGTCATATGGTATACCTAAACATGGATGTCTTTTAACTCAAGAAGCATGAGGTGGACTCAATAACTAGGAGAAATAAAAAACGAATGAAAGAAAAATACGACAAATTGTCTGAATACTAAAACGAACAAATAGTTTGTTGGATAGAGAATAACTCCTCCTCCACACTTAATTTTGAGGATGTCTTTATCATTAAGCATGTAGGAGGATACCTTAGTGATAATGTGGCATGGAGGTGAGTAGGGTGTCTTGTTTGGACAACAGTGTGGTAACTTGACATTGCAAATCTTCAAGGGCCAGCAGGAGCATGCATTTGTCAGAAGATGTAGGGGCTATTGTCTAAGAAACATCAGAGGAGGCATCGTATGGGTTTGAAATGGTATGCAGCGTCATGGTGATCTTACTTTTCATTCCCATTTGAAAAAAAACGGTACGTCCTCCAACTTTCTTGAGATAGCCACTTAAATAGAGTATCCATATACATTAATAACCTAATGGTAATAAACCTATATCAGAATTGTTTATATTTTTCTTCTGAATAAAGTCTATTATTTTTAATTTCATTTCATATTTATCAAAACTTCCATCAGGTAGGTATTTCTTTTTTTCAAAACCCACTTGCTGTTTTTATTGATGGATTTTGATTTATTTGATAAGTCCACAAGATCCCAACTACTGTTTACAATTGAGTCAAATTTTGATTTCGTTCATTTTTTAGAGTGTTGATGCAAGATTGCTATTGAATGTCTAGTGATGATTTTTTTTTTCTATATTTATCATCCTAATGTCTAGTAATGATTTTCGTAAATGCACCATATACCTTTTCAGTGTAATCACAAATTATTTTTATTGTTTCAAGAAACTTTTACATGTCACTATAAACAAATTTCATTTTTTCCATGTTTTCCATATCCACAAGTCTTAGAAACTTCATAAGAGGCTTCAGATTGTAATTACAACTTCACAATCATTCCAAAAGCTTGTATTTCTAAAAATATCTTTAAACTCTCAGCTTTTTCTATCATTTCCCAAAACTGAGTCTGAAAATTTTGTATTCAACCTAAGAGCTTGAAGATCATCTCGATGAGCAATGGGGCTAGAGAGAGCAATGAATATGTTCTGAATTGGGTTCCCGATGGTATGATTATTTCTCTCCAACTTTCTATTTTACGTAAACATATAAGCCAATAACCATGATTATAAATGAATCTAGAAACACTAGTTGCTCTTTCAACAAGTAATTTACTGCTCGGCAATAATCCAATATTTATCAACATTAAGTTGACATAATGTGTTACAACAAAGAAACTAAAAGAGTGTGTCAACCTAGTGCAATTCAAGCAATCTACTTGCTTTACTGTAATTGCTTGCATTATCAATAATAACTTGAACCACGTTTTTTTGTTCAATCTACTCAATCACTTCTACAAATAACAACAACAATGTTTTCGTATCCTTAATCTCTGAAGGCAAATCAATAGACTCGTAAAATAGATTTCCATTAGAACTATATATAAGAAAATTCAATAGAGATCTTGAGCTCATATCAATTCAACCATTAGCCATCACATAAGTACCACTTTCAGCCCAACTATTTTTTAAACCATTTATCCAAAACATTAATTCCCTTTTGACATGCTTCAATAAAGAAATACATATCTCTCAATTCGATAGAACCTCTAAAGTATCTCCTAATTTTGACTCTGTAACTAAGATTTTTATAAAACTCTTGTATCTACAAATATTTTAAAAAATACATGTATCATAAAAGAACTTTGCAATAAACACTTTTTTTGTTGTTATTGAATCTTACTCTACAATGAATTTCTTTATTGTACTTTGCTTCATTCTTTTTTTGTTGCTTTGAACACTTCTAACTCTAATTTCCTCAAAATTCATATCTAAAATATGAAGATGATAGAAAGAGTTTGGTTTCTCATCAATTTTTATTTTATTGCTCCTAGATGATTCTGAACTTAGAGCTTTAGAAATGTCTTATTTTACATCCTAAGGAACCTTTAGACATTCAATAGTTTGTTCTTTGATAAAAGCAAGATGTAGTTTGACTTGATAAATCCCACCTCCTTCAAATTTCTTGTCACAAAAATTACAATAAATTGATATATTTTTTTATTAACCTTTTGCACTCTTGTGTATTTCCATCCCATTTCAGATCTATTACTAGTTTATGATAGAGTAGTTGATTGACATTCTGGAGGATCATTAGTAATGCTACCTATCATTTCCATTTATTTTGCACATAAATTAAGCTCAAGCCACTAAAGAAGAGTAAATTGCATACACTTAGTATTTATGTAAAATTTAAACTATAGTGAGTAGAAAACCTTAAGGTAGAGACATCAGCTATAGAAACCCCAACTAGAAAAAATTATCAAAATAGAAACCATAATCTAAATAAATCTGAACTATGCAATTTTCACTAATTCAAATATTCAGCATAAGAAACAGAAAAATGCATTGATTCTAGATATCATTTACACAAAATTGCAAGAACAAAACCAGCATTGAAGAATTAGTAAAATAAAGAATGGATAGCGTGCAATCTTTTACTCAAGAATCATGGTGATGGGGTATAAATCGGCTGAGGATTATCGGTTTTTGAAAGGCTGCCAAAAAGGGGTCATGATGGGATAATGCCTGTCGACAGATCGATATGTGTCAGAGATCTGAAGGCCCTTCTGTTGGAAATCCTCTCCGACTTTAGGGCACCTTCGGGTTGAATTCTAACGCCCAAGAGGGGAAACCTGAAACCGCACCACGAGCGGAAAAACAACCCTTGATTCCGGAATACCCCTCGGATACGGAAATCGAATCCGAAACCGAGGAGCAGATAATGCGAAGAAAGAATTCATGTGTTTACATCATAGATTGATTGTCTTCTCTTATCTATCGTTTACATCTAGTATACGTAGCATGTATGTATTAACTAGTAAATTTTTTAAATATAGATAAATTATATATTTTTTTATAATATATAATAATAGATGTACTAATGCCATTAAAGTAAGATGTTTAGCTTCTTTTAATATTAGATTTAATCGTTTGAAATGATTCATTATCAATATATCATACCTAAAAAGGAGTAAAAATTTATATAAATATACTATGTGAATTTAATAAATAAAATATACAATAAGAAATTAAAATATTTATCGAGGTAATTAATTCAAATACTTACAAGTTGTGTAATTGATCTTTGAATTCTAACCATATATTTTTCAATGGATGTAGGATATAATGTCTAATTAAATTTCTCTCTGAATACTTCATTAGAAAATGAGTGAAAAGATTGGAATACAGATGTTGTATGCAATGATAATGACATCCACCATATTAGTGTCTAAAAGGTAACACTTGAAATGATGCTTTTTGAATCCAACTCCACCTATTTGAGATAAGGCATGCTCCTCATTCGACAACAACATAATGAACTCAATCCAATAAGCCAAAACCAAGATTTGTTATTTTGGCAATCTATTATTGCAAATGTAAGAGGTAAAAGAAGGTCACAAGAATCTATAGTTACAATAATCAATAACTTATAAATAAATTTTGAGTAAAGATATGTTTCGTCTACTATGATCTTGGGTCGAGTACATTGACAAATATGAATACATGATCTAAAAGTTCAAAATACGTACTTGAGTGTCTTAACATTGGAAATATTGGTTTCTTTTTGTTTATAGATGACAACAATTCTGGGACATTCTGTCTGAACTTTTTGTAGGAAGGGAAGTAGTGAAGTCATTGAAATCTCTCATGTAGTGTATATAAGTTCGAATGCTTTTCATATACCATGCCATACTTGGTAATATAGTGTTGTAAATCATGTATCCCTCTTAATCAATTTCCTAAAAACTTTCACCTTAATTGTGACATCTTCTTCTGAAAGTAGTCTTGCTATTTCAAAAATGTATTCATTTGTAATATTCCTATTTGAGTTGAGTTTGGTCCAAGATATAGGCATGTATCTGACATCTCCAATGCACTTATGATAAGCACATTAAACCCTCCAGTTGAAACTCATTAGGCAGTTTGATGTTTTTGTTGTTTAATATTTTTGATAGTTGAACATGCTCATTCACTTGTTCATGAGTATCGTTTTCTTCCACCATTTTCCCAGTGACAAAATTTGGAATAAGCTAACTTCTATATTACTGCATCTTCAACAATGTACTTCTCTATCATCGATTTCCATATCTTCTTCAAATCTATGTAGCTTATATAGATGTCAATGAGAGAATTAGTAAGGGTAGAAAGAATAATGTTTCTAAATATTTTGTTTGTTTAATCCCACAAAACATAGATGGTTTCCTCTGACTCACTCCATGCATGAGAAATAGTATGTAGACCCATTCCTTCCACCTTTTTGTTATTGCCTTATTGAAGTATCCGGATATCTAATATCATGGCCGATGTTTACTTGAGCATATGAAGAACAAAGTATGATGGATTGGGGGATGTGTGTTCCCTGAAGAACACATTGAGATCATCTTGAGCATTGTTCTCTAGATTGCTGGATCCTACAGGTAGGAAATTGAGGAAAAGGTAAAGCTTGAGACATGTGCAAATTACATAAAACTTAGGACATGTTTGGTAGAGGTTTTGGATGACTTTACTGTTGTTTTAATTTTGATAAATTTTGTTTGGTAATAATTTTTTATATAAAATTCGTTTTATTTTAAATCAAAAAATGGCTTTAAATAAAAGATAAGGAAAGAGATGGTTTTAATTAAATATGTATATTTGGTTTTAACAAGTCCTACTTTATAAAACCTTCTTTAACTATACTAATTACCAAATATGCTGTTAAGAGATTATTTCAAGAAAGATTTAGTAAACTTGGAAGATTCAATAACATCCATTGAAATCAAGAGAAATGAGATATTTATAAAAAATGAAACAATTTACACTTCGTATTATCAAAATAAAGACTTTAAATCTTACTTTGAATGTTAGAATTTCAGGAATTTCCCAAGATCTCATTCATAATGCAACCACCGTTGAGTTAAGTTATTTCAATGGAATTGCTAGAAAATGTAATAAAAGAAAACCTAACGAGTAACGACTGCAGGAAATTTGTAGACCCGGAGCCGCCCAGATACTCGTTCACCCGGCTTCCCTATGCCCCTGCTCGGTGCCCCGCCGCTCAATACTGGTTTCCTTTCCACTGGAAGCTCCACTGAGCGACGCAACTTTTTTTTCCCGGCATCCTTAATTACGATGAAAAAACTCAATCCCTCCGCGCGATTCGGCGGCGGCTCCATTCCACAGCGTTCGTTTTTACTGAATCGCTACTGCAAGATGAATGATCCTATAGAAGCAGAAAAACTTCTCCATCGGATGGTGGAGACTGGCTTCG
Organism: Utricularia gibba; assembly: GCA_002189035.1. NCBI lineage: Eukaryota > Viridiplantae > Streptophyta > Magnoliopsida > Lamiales > Lentibulariaceae > Utricularia > Utricularia gibba. Next base: position 4,926,632 of record NEEC01000002.1, on the reverse strand, counting down.
ACCCTGATTTTGCTACGTTTCAGAAAACTGTGAGCTCCTTCTGTGAGAATGGAAGAGTTAATGACGCCTTCCATGTGTTCGATGCAATGCGCAGCAGAGGATATGAGCCTACGATCAGCGTCTACAACTGTTTGTTGAAGGGGTTATGCTATGTTGGGAAGGTGGAGAATGCGAAAGAATTGATGAGGAGCATAGCGAAATCAAACTTGAGACCAGATATTTGCACTTACAACGCCATGATGAATGGCCTCTGCAAAGTAGGTAGAACAATCGAAGCGCTGGAGTTACTGGATGAAGCTCTGGAAATGGGGTTGTGGCCCAATGCCGCAACCTTCAACACCCTGCTCAACGGGTACTTCAAGCAAGGCCGGCCTATGTTGGGATTCGGCGTACTGAGGCGTATGGCGACCGCAAAGTGCAAGCCGGATCACATCACCTACAGCACGATGATTCATGGTTTGTTGAAGTGTGGAAAAGCACAACCTGCTCATCAGGTCTACCAGGAGATGATCGGAGACGGTTTTCCTCTGGATGAGCGGTTGATGAACAGTTTGATGAGAGGGTTATGCAGGACGTCCAGGCAGCAGAAGGAGCTGCTGAAAGACGTTTATTGCTTGCTTGACGAAATGAAGGCTAGTGGCTACCCCATCTACCCTTGTGCATACAATCTGCTGGTGGAAGCCTTCTGGAGGGGCAGAGAAATGGATTCAGTTTTTGGAACTTTGATGGAGATGATTGAGATGGGATACTCACCAAAGACATTCACTTTCAACATTACCATTCATGGGCTTTGCAGTGTTGGACAGGTCGACAAGGCATTGACAGTTCTGATGCTTATGCATCCGCAAAGAAAAGCTCGTGGCATTCCTTTCAATGCGTTGATCAATGAACTGAATGTTCAGGGAAGATCTTTGGAAGCTTCCATTGTTCATGGAATGGCACTCAAACGAGGCGTGGTGCCCAAAAGGCAACCACTTTCTAAGATGCTGCAACGATGAAGGAATTCTTTAAAAGAGCAGATAGATAGCTTGTTGCTGAACAGTGAACGAGGTTCATTCATCAATTAGTGAATTCTGTGCAAACATAAATTTTATTTAAAATTCTTGTCCAACAAAAACAAACGATGGTGAACAATTTCAAACATTAATTAATATATAATTTTAAAAATATAAATATTTTAATAATCAAAATTTGAAACTAACTTTCGAAACTAATATGAATGAATACGGGCATAGCCTACCCTTAATGTATATTATTTAAATAATTGAGATCAGTCAATGAATACAAATATATTCGAATTTCTTAATACATAAATATGAACATGACTGATTCAGTTCGTGAGTGAGTGGTAATTGATGTTAAATTACTAAAATAATGAAATTAAAAAGTTAAAAAAACGTGAGACATACAAATTGATAATATTAGAGGATGATTTAATATACCTGATTCTCCATCTCATGAGATCAATATAACCACCGGCATATGGTAAAATACACCTCAGTAAAACGATAAGCCCACTGTACTTCCACAATATTTTCACCGCCACCGCCATGAATATCACACACCCCATCGCTGCGAAACCCCAACCCCAGGAGCGAATCCAGTGTCGCAACAATTCACAAATGCTTCTTCTTCTCCTTCTTCTTCCACGGAGGGAAGTGGGATTCAACTACAGAAGGATTCGAGAAAGAAAATGAGGGAGGTGGAGACAGAAACACAGCACAAATCATGAATGAAATCGGGACCTTTTTCACCGCGCGCGCAGACGAGCGTTTCCATTGACTGTTTTTGAAGCGGAATTTGTTGAGCAAGTTTAGGATCCAGATCTTTAAAGAAGGAGCGGGGTTTGAGAAGGAGGATTCGGGCTCGTACTTGATTTCCAGGAGAATCGAGCGGAGTTTAAGGTGAATTGAGAAGCGGAGAAGTTCGTAGACTGGGACAATTCTGGAGACATTGATTCTGAACCCGTAATTTCTAGAGCTCGCCCGAAATCGGAGGCTCAGCGTCCACGGGGGCCGCTGACTGAGCGCCACCATTGCGCGGTCTCGGGAGGGTGCGCGGTGGCGACTTTTAATAATAGCCGTTGCGCTTCGCAGGAACAGAAGCCGGAATAATAATGTGAATCTGGTTATTTGAATCATCAACTTAAAATGACTCACTAGTATCATGAATTTTTATTTTATGTGACAAATTCTTCAATAATTTTTCAAAATGAAAACTTAAAAACTGTTAAACCTAAAAGAAAACTAAATTTTATTGCATAAAAAACAAATAATATAAATTAATTATTTTGAAAATAAATGCGACATATTTTCCTTATCTTCAATCATTATCTTCCATAACCAAAAAAATGTACAGAACTAACCAAAGGACCTTTTTGGTAATTTCATAAAAACTGACGACGATGCGGTTAGCGTTTTGACTATTTCAATTGATATCAACATTGTTTTTTTTTTTTTAATTTTGCTCATATCTTTGTTCACATTTGGTATCAAAGCAAAAAGATGGCATAGAAGAGCAATGGAAACTGGTTCATTCAAGCAACATTTTCGAAGTTTGATATGCTTTTATAGAATTTCCTTAAATCCAAGGAGTATTGGGATATTATCAAAATTGCAAGTCCACAATATCCTGTTGGTGCCACCATCACCTCAGGCTCAGGTCAATAGAAGGAACTAAGTGAGAAGCAACTTAAGAACTTGAAGGTGAAGAATTCAATTCATAGCAATAGTTATATGGAAAAAATTATGTGCAAGACAAGTGACAGGCTATCAAGGAGGCCACGGAAAAACACTTTGTTGATATCCCTTTTGTTCAATGATCTCATCTTAGAGCAAAATGATGAGGAACAGTTACTTTTGATACCGTATGTTGACTTAGAATCTAAGACTTCCAATGGTAAGATGCAGATGGCAAATAATGATACTCAAAATAGAGACAATGACAACATCTAGCACATTGATCAGGCTGTGCAAATCATATGACAAGTAAAAGTGAATTATATATCGATTTGACGCAATTTTTACTTGTACTTGTGAAATTGGGAAATGATCCAAAGCTGCAAACTTCTAAAGAAATTGGTTTATTATTGCAAGATAAAAAAAAGTGCGACGCTTATCACAGGTATGTTTATGATGGTTGAGATGATCTCTAATCATCTGCATATTAAAACCTATCTATCAGAGACATCAGGAGAAGTCAAAGAATGTCATGCTTCATATGTTGAAAGATTTGGCTCAAGAATATGGCATTAGTAGTATAGACATATAAGTTATAGTATTTGAATTATTTGATCCAAGTGCAAATGTATTTTTCCTACTAGTAGTATTAGACATATGGGTCAATTAATCCCATGACTAGTAGTAGAAAAATGTATTTTTCCTACTTTTAGCAATTAAAATATAAAACTTTTCAGTTTCCGGATGAAAATTTCAAATTTTATATGACCTTAAAATGTTCGTCTCTTGTAAAAAAAGGAATTTAAATTTTTCATCAAAACTTTGAGAATCGACAAAGGAGAACAATTGATGTAATTATGATTCAATACAAGGGGTGTCATTTGGATTTTTGTTTTAAAATTTATATTTTTTAATGGTGTTAAATTAATAATAATCATGTAAATTTAAAATTTCAAGCATAATTTGTAATAGTATATTTGATAAGAAATTTTAGGTATGAACCCCCTGTAATAACTAGCTAGACCAAGAAATCTTCTTATCCCATGTAAAGTACTCGGCTTCTCCAAATTAATAATGGCCTCCACCTTTCTATCATTGGCATAAATCGAGTTATTTATTTTTCTATCCATTGTTTTTCATTGTTATTTTCAAGTACCTACTGTATGTGACTATGTGTGAAAAGTAATTGTATATGGATTTTAATTTTAGTTTCTATTTATTTTATTAGATAAATTTGATAAGCGAGATGAAAAATATTGATTTTACATTAAATATGTGATAATTAAGTGTAATATAGTTATAAAACTTCACGATATATCATTTTCGATTATTTTTTTAAAAATATTTTTTCTATTTAAAAATCAAATAGATAAATTAGTTATATTTTAAAGGTTTATAACTATTTTTACATTTAATTATCATATATTTAGTATAAACGAATATTTTCATCTCGTTTATAAAATTTATCTAATCAAATAAATAGAAAATAAAATTAAAATTCATATCAAAATCTATGTAGATAAAAAGAATTTATATGATTTTTATTTAATATAAATTCAAAAAGATGATTAATTCTCTCACATCGTAATACATAGTAGATACTTTTCAAATATCAGTAAATAACAGTGCGTAAAAAAAGTAAAAAACCCGGCATAAATCCCATTCGACTTACTCGGTGTCCTAGATACTCAAGACTACTTTATGCTAACAAGCACTTAAAATCCTTGAGTTGAAGCTATACACACTAAGGGCGTGTTTAGAATTCATTCATTTTTTTCTTGTTTTATGTTTATGTTTGCTTTTTTACAAACTGGCCATCTGGAAAAAATAAATTGAACCGAGACCAGGTTTAATGGATTTCTTCTATTTTTTATTAAAATTGGATGCATTACCTGTATATTAGACGATTTTGTAAGATAGTTTTATAAAAAATGATAACTAATTTTATATTAATGCTACCTATTAAAAAAATAATTTGATAGGAATCCAACAAAATAATATGAAATATGTCAATTTTACAAGAAAGAAATAAATATTATTGTTCCCTTTTTTTTAATTCAGATTATTGTTTTTTATTTTGAATTTTGTAATTTTTAAAAAACATCATTTAGTTAGTAAGAAATTGGAAGCAAGAACTATGCATTAGAGGATTTTATAGGACTTTCACAAAAAATTATATAGAACAATTTTATCTTAATGTCACCTAGATAATATTTAATTTGGTAGGAGCCTAACACATGAACGTAGGTTATGCATAACTTTTAATGCATAGGTGTTACATTTTTTTATGAAAGTCCAACGGAATCCTACCAAATTAAATATTACACAGATGGTGTTAATATGAAATTATTTTATATCATTTTCTTGTGAAAGTCCTATGAAATCCTCTAATACATAGGTGTTGCTTTCAATTTTTCAATAACTAAATGATGCTTTTAAAAAAAAAATACAAAATTCAATCTTAAAAAATTACAAAATTACTAAATGAGTCCTATAAAATAAGTGTGAAGACTACAATCTTAAATTGGTTGGTTTGTTTTGTTTTGACTAATGCTTACAAGTATTAAAATTATCAAATTATATTAATTTTCTTTTGAACTAATTTATAAAAAAATCAAATAATAAAAAAATAAAAAACCCGTAAAACTCGGTTTGGGCTATATCAAAACCTATCTGGTCCAATCTGATCGGGTTGAGTATGAAAAACAATTCCATGAGTCATGTAAACAATAAAACCCAGAATCTCATCTGGTTGGGCCCGAACTTGTATGGGTTCAACCCAGACCCATCTCTATTGGTGATGGAGAGAAATGATTAGGTTGTTGATCTTATATGTTTCTTATCACTTCCAAACTTGAGTGATGAGATTTGATTTGAGTTGGAGAAATTTTTATGACTAATCTTCACAAGATGCATTTGTTTCTGAGGGCAAATAAAAGGGTACGTTTGGTAATAGTAAAGGACATTGCAAAATCTCAATGAAGTAGTTCTTTATGCCTCATGTTCATTTGTTTTTGTAGAAATCAGTTAACTGGAGTACATTTTCAGTTTACACTTTTGTTCATTTTAGTTCCTGAATGGAACTCGGACTTTTGAAGATCTGAAGAGATTCAAGTAAGCAACACAAAAAAGTACAGAACATATACAAACATAATCTTAGATCTACACTTTTGCAATCTGTACTACAAAAATAAGGCATAACTTTACTGTCAAGTGACACAAAATTCTCCACTATGGATAACAAAGACATGTTACTAAAAGTGGTTCAAAGTATCAAAAAGAGGATGAACGTCTATAACAGGTTAAACATATAGTCATGACTACTCTCACAGGCACTCCCATGATAATAAAGCAACAACAACCATACATATAAAAGAAATACAAGTAGATTGAAAAGAAATGATAAATGGATACTCCCATGATAACACCCTCTTCACTAAAGACCCTTATCATTAAGAATGAAGTAGATCATCCTCTTTACCTCGAAATATGAAACATCAATAAAAGTATAATAATATAGCTCATATCTCAGATTACTCTTCCCACATTTCTTGAGCAAGATTATATCTCCATTTTGTCCATTATTGGCTTATCTCTACACCATCTATAAATTCATCATCCAAAGCATCATCGTCGTCACTATCCTCATGATTTGCTCCTATCTCTCCCTCTAAAGGATCAACACAAACTGAATAAAATTGTGGAGTAATACACAAGTAATGATAATTAATGCTTGAGTCTTTTAACAATAGGAGGAGGGATTTTGTAAGATTGCCCGACATCCTTTTAATAAACCAAAAGCCTTTTCAATAATATTTCCTGTAGATCAATACCGTATATTAAATAATTTTCTAGAATTTTGCGGAGCTTGAGTACCAGGTGATAACACATATTTTTGAGTGATAGAGTACATAGAAATTACTCATAGCGTGCTACAAAAATCATGTTTTATTGCCTAGTTTTATATTTTTGTGTATAGTATCATAGTTATGTTATTTTAGTCTTAGTTTGGACTAAATCGCAGATTTAGTCCCAACCTTCTAATAGTTTCCTTCAAGCAATACATCACATGTTGATAGCACAAATCCCAAGAAGTCGAATATGAACAGTGTAGTGGCAAAGGATGAGTCAGAAGTTTGAAAAGGAGTACACACAAAATCTAAAGAGGAGAAAAAATGGGATTTGGGGGACAAAAAGAAGGGGGAGAAACAAGGTAGATCTCCACCATTGGAGACTCACGACATGCTTTCTGGAGAATTTTCTAGGGTAGAAGAAGGAAGGGGACGACGACCTTGAAGAACTAGTTCTTTTTGAAGATTTACTTTCGTTCTTGATGCATACTATTCCTAGCTAAGACTATTCGTTCTTGAAGAACCAGTTCTATTTCTGTTATGCATTGCTTGTTGTTGTTTAACTTTGAAACCAGAATGCTACTTAGGATATGCTATGAAAACGTTTTCCTTTCCCTTGTCATGAGTGGCTAAGCACTTAGGAGGTGTCTTGAGGTGAAAGGGGGAGAAATGTACTAACCAATCGTTATACCTAATCAGTCATAAGTCACGCCACTTCCTTAACAAACCAGGATAGATCCAGAAGGGGGAAAGTAGTGAAACCTAGTTTAACAACCCTAATTAGAGGTAGACCAAAAATTAGGAGGAAAATAAGAGTCCGGGTAGAGCTAGACCTTGTGAGTTAGTTGTATGATTTATGGTTTGTGTGAGCATGTTTAGTGATAAGCATACATCCCCTAGGGATCACAAGGCATCACCCATTTCATTCCAAAAACAACTGAGCTTCAAAACTTTTTACTTTTCTTTACTATATTCCGTTGTAGTTCTGCCTTAGTTCTAGTTAAGACCAATTTTACCAACGTGACACTGATTCCTTGGATTGACCTTCACATAGCAAGCATCTAGTTCTTTGTGTTCGACCTTAGTCCACTATGCTCATATTTTTCATATGATTTGATGTGAATTAGGTTTATATATTTTATTTGATAGGAAAAATTTTCAATTTTAACGATGTTACTAAATTTTTTGTTTATCACCAGGACTCTATTCCTTCAAGTGGTATCAAGCATCTCTAAATGGACTAAAAAATCTATCATAATGTGTATTACCATTGTTACACAAGTAGTATTCACCTAATATTAACGTACTTAATATAATAATACAACAATGATTACAAAAAAGGAAATGCATACCTAAGTACAAAAGAATATCAAAACTGAGAGTTAGTAACCAATGCAGACACGGAGATCATTTGGTCTTGAGAATGCATTTCATAATACACTGTCATTAGTGGCCAAACCCTCCCAGCCAGCGAACATATAAATAAATTTCATATTTTGGTTACAAACACCCAAAAAATTTGTAGAACTCTTTTCCTTACGAGACCTAAGCCACGCTTTTAGATATTCTATAACATGTAGATCGATATACGTCACATCCAATACACCTAAACAATTCTAGAAAAACAAGGAAACTATCAATCTCATACATAATAGATATTCAATTACAAAGTACCTCAAAGTATTCGTATCTCGTGTAGTATTTTCCTCATGTATTGACACTGGTTTAACAAGAAACTTATCTTAGATTCTGATTACAATAGATAGAATCTCATTGAAACACTTTGAAATAGTGTATGTCGACCTTTTGTAGTACCTCTTTTGAATACACATTTTTGTATGATGGCCAAAATTAAAAAAAAAATGGCAATATTTTCTTTTACTTGTACATATCTTTAGTTCTGCAATTTCGTGTTGCTCAAGCATAAAACACAGATTCTCAAACGTGTCTTGTTTTATTCTCAAACTCTCAAAGATGGTACTTTTCAAATCCGATACAAATCTATTGAGTCTATTTATCTGTCTAGGTATATTTTCAAGGTAAGAATATTTTGTTCAAATAAACATTGATCCACTATTGTCCTCTAAGTTGTTAAGATATCTTAGAGCTGCATATCTCATGAACAAGAGATTAGAAAACACTATTTTAACCCCAATTAATACAACAATTTCATTCACAAAATCATTATCCATTTGAAGTATCTACAGAAAAAATTACTGAAGTATCATCAAAATCATTCAACCACTAAGAACCAAAGGATCCTAAAACAAATTCATTTTCAAAAAATCATGGAAGAAAAATTGTACAACTATATAACCATATAAGGAACAAGAAGAAACCAATTCATATCAATTAAAAAATCATAAAGTACTCCAAAAAGAAAAATAAGGAACTCTACTACAAATTTAACAAAATAATCTAAAATAAGGAACTCTGCTACAAATTTTACAAAATGATCTTTCTTGAATCTTGTGTGACACTCTAGGAGATAATGCATGTGATTCAGAAAAATTCCAATGAAACTTCAACAGAGACCCAAGGAAAGAAAATTGAGGAATTGGGAAAAACTTCAAATGAAATGTTGTGAAATTTGCATTAAATAAATCCTTGAATCTTGTGGTGTTGAATTCACGATGTTTCTAGAAAAAGGATTCTGATAAAAATTCAATCAACGGAGATGCATGAATGAACCAGAAGAAAGGATGTGTAGAGAAGATACGACTGAATTGATAGAGAAAAGGATATGGAATGAATTAGAGCTAGAGGGTTAAATTAGAGAAGTTATAAAAAATTAATGAATAAAAAAAATCATTAAAAAATAGAAAACACCTAGTTTTTTAAAACATACAAGAGATATGGGTTGAGTTTAAACTCAAGAATTCTAGAAAAGTGGTGTGTAGTTTAAATCTGTGTTTAAATTTACTCTCTCTACGAAATACGAACAATATTAAACTAAACCTAGTAAAAACAAACTAAACACCCCTATCAAACACCCCTGAAATGTCATCAAAAAGTTAATTCAAATCTATATTAGTAGGGCTTAAACATCCAGTTCATGAGATTTTAGAAGGTAGTTATAGCATTAGTTAAGTCAAAACGCATCACTAACTTAGGAAGGTTGTTTCGTGGATGGATTTCTCATGTATTTGGATCAGATGACATCCGAAACAGAAATCCAGTTTGGAAAAAACTAAGTTCTACTAGTTTAGGGATTGGAAGTTGTTGGTACATTGTAATGGTGTTCAAAGCTCAATAATCTATCACAATCACCACCCTTCATCTTTTTTGAGACAAGAATCACTAGAGCTGTAAATGAGGTAGTGTTATTTCGTATTCAACCTTTATTCACCATTCATGTATATGATTTTTTATTTTCGCTCTTGGTTTTTATGGGTAACGATAAGGCTTCTAAGTTTTTGGATTAGCTCTTGCAATTAGGTGCATTTGTGTTCACAAAAATGGTTGGGTGGCAACCCAATTGGTTTTCCAAATATTGTTCAATACTACTCAATTAATCCTTCCATTATCTACCTCCAGAATTGAGAGTCTACTATGATATGAATCTTCAATTGTTTGTTTGTGTGAGTGCATAGGACTTGACTACTCTAAATTTTGTGTTCTTGTTTTTGATCTTTGAAAGTTATCACTCAATGTTCAAAGTTCCATGTTACTAGTCTTGTGGCAAGTGATGAAAGAGTGAAGAATCGATCAAGGATTGCAGAATATCAAACTGATAATTTACAAGTAGATTTAGTGACTTCACAAGAAAAGGAGTCGGTATCGACAAACTCTCTGCATGGAGGAGTTTGGAAAACCAATAATAAATACCTTGAGCTCATTATGCTTGATCCAATTGATAAGTGATTTTGAGTCACTTATATTTGTACTTTTTGAAACTTACTTAGATGGGTTTTGTATTCTTTTTATCCCACTTTCCTTATGTTTTTAGAAGAATTTTATATCTTTCATACCGTTTTGATCTTTTTGGAGGGAAAGTGTGTTTTGTAATTTTTCAGGATAATTTTGGCATAATTTGGGAGATTTTCGAGCTACTTTGATGGAGGCAAAGATTCGGTCTATCTGGATGAAGACTCGGTCAAAGATTCTCATATAAGATAAGATTCGTATCTTATCTTAGAAAATTTGGATCTTATCCTAGAAGATTTGTATCAAATCTTAGAAGATTCGGATAGAAGATTTGATAAGAGCCCATCAAGAGAGCCTGACAAATCCCCACCATTATATAAAGATCCAAATGTGAAGACCTTAAAGGGTGGTTAGAAGGGACAATCAGAGAGTCAATTTAGGGTCTAGAATCGAGTCCAACATGTTTGGGATGTCTTCCCTTTCGTTTTTCATCAACTTTTGTTGTTTAGAGTCAAGCATGCGCGTGTGAGCGCTTGCGGATGAGGATCTGCTGTGAAGCCTTGCTTGCCCAAGTCCTGTGCGTGTGACTGTCTTACTATGTTTTTCAGTATTTAATTTGAGGATTGATTCTGTTATTCGCAATGATTTCTTTACCAACGTGATCTTTAGTACATATAATCCTAAAGGAATGTGAGAGGATCAAAGTTTGGCCTCAAGCACCTAAGGAGAAGGGCTCAATCAGACATCGTTGGTAAGACACATTCTGTCTAATCTGTCTGCGAGGTGTGAGGTGTAGGGGTTAGATTTGGGTGTGGGGAAAACATGGGTTATCACAAGAGGTGAAATGGCTCTGGTGGCGTGGTTGATTCCATAATCCACAAAACAAGGGACGGTGCTGTAACGGTCACCGAGTAGCATTATTTTAGCATAACACCCCAAAGCTTGCGTAAGCGGGTCAGTTCTCAAGGTTTGCACACATGCAAGGGACGAGTTTTGAGCAAGGTGTATCTTCGATCCAAGACCACTTTTCTTGTTGTTTTTGAAATCAAATCTTTCTTTTGTTTTTAACCTTTTTTTAGTCTTTGTTTGAAAAGAAAATTCCAATAACAATTCTCTGTGGATACGATCTGATTTTATTACTTCAACAGTTTCTGTGCACTTGCAAAATCATCATCACCAATAAGTTGCGAGATGATTAGATAACAACTCAAAAATATCATCAACTAATCTAGCAGCCCACCTGAACAGACCCAAGTTCTAGATGTAAGCACACATAGAGACTTGACAGCAAGTAGAAAGACATAATAATGGCTAATTTTACATCTCATAAATACTAATGCATGGAACCAGTAGACATAGCTTTTGTTGCTGTGAATCAAAAAGTTCAATAACATTTCAATCTCCTCAAAGGTCTCTAAAGTCATCAACATCTTGCAAGTTAATTTGTTTCTTTTGAAACTCTAACATGGTGAACCCGACATGAACCCATTTTTCTAGAAAAGATTCCGCTCACAAATTTTAAAGCATTTGTCATTCTTGAATGAAATAATGGCTTCAAACTTCAACTAACCTGCTCCAATCTTTGCAATCAATGAGTATGAACATTGGACGAACAATATGACTTGATACTTGCATCCTTGCAAACTATGGGATAATGTTTGAACAAAGTATGTAGGAAAATTTGATGAAGAAACGGATACTTGGGATGAAAAATTTGATCAAGCCCAAGCCATATTTGGGAAAGACACTCCAATTGCAATAATAGAAAAATCTCAACTATGGAAAAATATGAGACATTGAAAATTCTTCCAAGTCAATTAATTTCTAATTTTTTTTGAGGAACTAATAAAGGTTGTTGATAACATATATTTTTGAGTGTTTTATATTTTATTATAAAACTCGGATTATATTGTATGTTTCTGCATTTTTGTAATTATCAGCATAGTATGCATCTTTTATTCTTAATTGGGACAAAACTTTGATTTAATTCCAACCTTAGTTCTAATCACTTTCTTGAGCAATACAGCACGTTTTAACAGCCCAAATCCCAAAGAGCCGAAAAGTGAACAGTGGAGGCATCATGAAAAGGGGACAAAAGTTGAAAGAAGTACGCCAAATCCCAATGTAAAGAAGAAAATTAGATTTTTGGAATAATAAAGAAAGAGAAGACTATCTCCCTATTAGGGAACACGCCACACACAATATTAGGAGGGGGATCTAGTAGAGAGGAGTAGCAGAACCATGGAGGATGAAGAAGACGAAACCATGATCCAAGCTATCTTCTAAAGCTTTTTTTCTGCCTATAAAGAATACTATTCTTAGCTAAAAGTTGTTTTAACTTTTCCACAATAACTATTTGCTGTTTATGTTTTTGTTATGCGTTCTATGTTGTTGTTGAACTTTAGAACCAAGATGATGTTTATGAAATGTCATGAAAGTGTTTTCATTTCCGTTTTTAGGAGTGGCTAAGCACTTGGGGGTGCCACGAAGGGGGATGAGTATGCTTATTGTTCACTAGATCAAACTACCACTTAATCATTCTACTTTCTTAACAAACTAGGATACATACAAGAGGGGGAGGTAGTGGTTTTCATCATAAACAGTCCTAATTGGAGGTAGATCAAAAATTAGAAGAAAACAAGGGTTTGGGTAGACTTGAGTCTTTGCTTGCTAGATGACTGATTTTAAGTTGGGGTGAGATAGTTGTAGTGATTAGCATGTTACCCCTGAGTGTCTTAAGGCATCAGCTTCTTTCATTTTAGATAAAGATCTAATTTTACCCATTTAGTATCTTTCTACATATTATTGTCAAATTGCTTTAATCTTAGCTTAAACTAAATCTCTTAAGCATGATAAAAATCTGAATGCATTGACCTTCACATAGCAAACATCTAGTTCCTTGTGGTCGACCCTAGTCCAGTATGCTCATATTTTTTTTCATATGATTAGTTGTGAATTAGGTTATTCATTTTATTTGATAGGAAAATTTAAAATTTAACGATGTTGCAATATTTTTAGTTTATCAGTTGTTTTTTAACTTTAACGTTTAGGTGAAAAAATTGAAGACAACCAATTATGCACAAAAATTATAAGCATAGTAGCTCCTCAATATGAATATGCTCTTGCTCCTTTCAAACTCGATGGATATTTTCATTCCATGAGCTCCAAACAACTTCTCCAAGGATTGAAAGGTGTGGAAGTGAAACCTTGTACTGACAATTCTCCACATGTGTTAGAAATGGCCTTCAAAGCTCAAGAAACTAGATTTCTTAAAAATGAGCAATCTGTTGAAACCTCATAACCTCTAATATTTGTTCCTATTAAACCTAAAAAAAAATGCTGATAGTGCTCCCTACATTTTCTGCAAGCGGAAAAGTCATGTATCAACGCAATGCTTCTAGAATCTAGATGCAAGTTACACCTACTCCTTGCTCAAAGGTCAAGTTGATCAAGTCTGTCCTATGAAAAATATCACCAATTGAGAGAGAAGACTACTAATCATGTGAAAAAAATTAGTTAGTTCTATGAATGATTTATCTTTTTCTTTAGAGGTCAATAATAAAAAAATTGATCTTTACCTATTATGCCAAAACACATTAATTACCTTATTCACATATCTCTAAAAACAAGCAATATGGCTAGTCGATAGTTGCTGCAACCATCATCCAACAAATGATGAAAGCATATTCTCGTGTATTTCTTAGCTTTCTAATAAACTCATTGAGATTGCAAATGAGAAGTTGATACTTGTCATGGACATAGAAACTGTTTGCATTGAAATTGAGTAAAAACTAGTGAAAATCTCTAATGTGTACCTATTTTTGAGCATATCTCACAACCTGTTGAGTTTGGATCAATTGATTGAGAAAGGACTCAAAGTTTACCTTAAACACAACAAATGTACTATAAGAGATGTTGACAATGATGTAATACTTACTGCTGACGTGATCAATCAAGTCTTTCCTTTAGTACTTTCAAAGTCATCCCTTAACAAGGATGTATGTCTTACAATGACGAAAAATTTCAAGCTATAGCATCAAAGACTTGGTCGTCACTATGCTTCTCTCTTGACCTTGAAAAATAAAAAACTCATGGAAGGAATTCTTGAATTGAGTAGTGAAGGAGGAAAATGTCAAACTTGCCTCGAATGTAAAATGAACAGAAAATCCTTCCCTAAATTCAACATCCACTCCCAATGCAAACTAGAGATAGTTAGTCACTAGTGATCTATGCGGTCCTATGGCTACACCCACTAGGGTAGGGAGCAAATATTATGTGATATTCATATCCCAACTAATTTCAACTTTATTTGTCCAAAAAATGGAGTTTTCATAACAAAATACCTCAAGATGTCCTTGATCGATGTCTCATGGTTCATGAACCTAATAGTATCTATGAAGCCTTGAAATTCCCATAATGCAGGAATTCTATGGACACTGAACTGGAATCTATACACAAGCATGATGTATGAGTGGTAGTCCCTAAACCACCAAACATAAACTTTTAGAATTGAAATGGATATTCAAGGTCCAATTAAATCTGGATGGGATTCTGAAAAAATTTAAAACCCAGTCAGTAGTGACAGGCTATCTACAGAAAGCAAAAATAGATTACCTCGAGACTTTTGCACCCGTTGCCAAATTGTACACTATCAAACTTATTATAGCTCCATCAATCTACATTAAATGAAAGCTTCATCATTTGGATATCAAAAGCACTTTTTGAATGGTGATCTAAATGAAGATATATATGTAAAATCATCCTCCTGAGTTCATTATCAAGGATCATCCCAACCATGTCCTTTTAGATTATGTGCAACAAGGTTACATAAAACTGCAATATAGAATGTTTGAATATCAAGCTATTGGCATTCTTACCAAATGCCTATTTTTCAAGAACTTCAATAGAATATGTCAATTATTAGGCCTTCGGATGAATATGACAATGGAATCGACAAGATCTCCACTATCCCATCAAGGAGGAATGCTGACAAGCGATGAAGGAGTGAAGAACCAATCAATGATGATAGAATATCCAAACTAATAATTTAAAAGTAGATTTAGCGACTGTGCAAGAAAAAGAAGGATAGGTATCAATGAGCTATTTGGATAGAGGAGCTTGGGCAGTCAATAGTAAATGCCTTGACTCATTAGACTTGGGTCAATAAGTCACAAGATGGGTGGACAACTGTCCAACAATGTCACTAACCAATCTAATAGTCCATCCCAATAGACCCAGATTCTAGATGCAAGATACTTGGAGAATTGACAACAAGTAAGAAGACACAATAATGACTAGTTTTATATCTTATGAATAATGATGCTTGTAACCAGTAGACATAACTTTTGATGTTGTAAATCAAAAAGTTCAACAATTTTTCAATATCCGCAAAGGTCTCAAAAGTCTTCAACATCTTGCAAGTTATTCTAATTCTTCTAAAACTCTAACCCTCTTATCATCAAGGGTAATAAGTAAAGGTTGATAGTGAATTGGTAAGTTTCAATCATCAAAGGAATTCATTCACAAACTCTTGGGCAATTTAGGGATTCTCTCTGAGCCACAATTGCCCTCATCCTTTTTTGTGGGAAACTGGAATTTCAAGTTCTTGTGCTATCGATTCTTGTAAGAACTTGTGAGTTAGTTGTATGATTTGTGGTTTGTATGAGCTTGTTTAGTGATGAGCATACATCCCCTAGGAGTCCTAAGGCATCACCCATTTCATTCCAGAAACAACGAGCTCCAGAACTTATTAATTTTCTTTATTGTATTTCGTTTTAGTTCTGCCTTAGTCCTAGCTAAGACCAATTTTACTAATGTGATACTGATTTCATGTATTAACTTTCACATAGCAAGCACCTGCTCTTCGTGTTCGACCCTAATCACTATGCTCATAATTGTTTTATGCTAGAATGTGTATTAGGTTATAAATTTATTTGATAGGAAGATTTACATTTACGACGTGTAAATTTTTCATTTATCAATGCCCTTTCAGAATGACTTCTCCTTGCATTAGTTGTCTAGTAGATGGAGTTCTAATATGGTCAATGAGAGTATTTAGTGACAAATTTCTTTGTTAGTCTCCTCATCACTCTAAATGAACCATACCAAGAATAGCTTCTTGTATTTGTGACCCAGAATGAACTTTTTTCACAATGAAAACAGAGGTTCTTTGCATTCCTGTCCTCAAATTCCTTCTCAAGCAATCTTTTGCTGGGTGGGGTTTGCTTTCTTGTGTTTCGAGAGGTCTTTTCTTCATGTTGATCTTTCTTAATGTCCAAGTTTTTCTTTCTTCTTCATGTACCAGCATTTGATTTTTTAACGACCTGTGCCGAACGAAGGTTGTTAAGTCTGCCTTCACATAACATTGTTGCTAGACTCATGGTGTCTATCATCATCAAGGGATTTTATGGTTTGATTAAAGTTGAAGTATAGGGTGATAACCCACCTAAATAAATTAGCATCTTATGTTCTGGGTGGAGGTTATCAATGTTAAGTGCAATTTTTTCAAATTGATTGTAAACCTCGAGGTCAATTGCTGAGCCTCGGTGTCACGGTCTAAATCATAGATTACATTGCATGCTTGAAAGCCGTCCATACGTGGCTTGAGTTTCACATACCAGCTCTATGCCATTCCCTCCCCTTCAATTGCGTTGCAATGACTCTTAGCATGTCTTCTTTCGACATCTGGTGATATTCAAAGACGTGTTTGCAGCAATTTATCCAACCCAAGGGTTCGATCATACTATTGAAGTTGGGAATTTCCAGTTTCATTGTCTTAATGGGATGTTTCCGGGCTACAAGGGGACTGCGGCTATTAGCATTGCTGCTCGTAGCATTGGTGGCGTGGCGTTCCAAGCTCTCAAAAACGTTTCTCTGTTTCTCAAAAATGCTGATCCATTTGCTGCTGCATTTGCTTCAGAGCATTCAAGAGCTCTTCCATTTGCGGGACAGTGGGTTGGGCGGCTCTAATACCAAGTTGTTGTATTGGTGGTATTGTAAGAATTCATCAATGAGTTTGAAAATCCACAAACTTCTTCTTTCCACCTATGTTGAAAGAAGTTAAAAAAAAAAAAGCCTGGAAGATTCAAAAGCTATTGTTACCACTTGAGTACATCTTTCTTATAGAGTATCCTTAAAAGAATTACTAAAATAAGATCTTATAGTTCATTCTTCTTTCTTTTGGTGTAAATTATGTCCTGCCCCTTCATCCTTGCGTCTCCTTCAGGTGATGTTAGTTCTTCTTTACGGTTGAGTCGTGTCCGTGTCTCTGTGGGGACCAGGTGATTCCGCATCTCTTGGGCTTCATTATTAAACATTAAATTGAAATTTTATGAAAACAAGGATTGGATAACGGACATAATGAAAAAGGCTCTTCGAGGTTGAGAAATTACGACTGGTGATGGGAGCCCAGGAAATCCCTACATTAACATGGAACCTGTGCGGGAAGGGAAATGAAATCATTTTGTCGTGGTCAAGGCTCACATCTGCAGTCGGTTAGTTGTCATAGTGGTGTGCCCATTTGTAGGAGAAACAAACTCATCAATATTCAATAATAATGTTTTTTTCTTAACAGAAATGACTCTGGCTTAGGATCATAAAAAAATGAGCAGCGAGTAATACAAATGATCACATTCATGATTAATTTTTCTCTTGCCCGATCAACGTGCAGCCGTTATTACATGATGAGCGTGGACGGTGTAGAGCGTCGCAGCGGTGGACACCAGCAAGAATGACAACACCGTGAGCTTCCAAAAATCCTACACCAATCAATGCCTTGTCAATCGCATATCCTGAGATGCAGCAATGGCGCGTGTAGTGATGTATCATCACCAACCTGGGGATCGGAGACAACCATCCCGGTGACGTATGTCATCAAGTCCAGAACCGACTGAAGCGAGTTTTGGACGCCTCCCACGATGCAGCGATCGGCTTCGGGGACGTGTTCCTGTTACAAGAAGAAGCGGTGAGGCGATGTGGGATCAAGCAGAGAGCCGAGGTTGCGGTCTTGCCTGCATTTGCTGAATCACGGCCAGGTCGAACATCCACAGCCCCAGACGAGACGAGGCGACTCCCCCCATCAGCATGTACGCTGATGCCAGCTTCGGCTTCACGAAGATGGAAGCTATGCACAGCAGGAGACACGACCACTGCGTCCCACAAAATAGTCATTTACCGACGCATTCCTTTATATAAAGAGGTGGTCCAGACCTGGAGCCAAATGGAGGAGAGGCCTGTCCCCAGAGTGGAGAGTCTAGACTCCATGACAGGGTACAGGTATGTTGCGCTTATACCCACTGCTGCTGCTACGCCACGAGCACCTCCGATGACATACGCCGGGATCCCCTGCCACTCGAGCATCGCCGTCATCAGTGTTCCGAAGCTGAGAGTGAGTCGGAAAAAACGGTACCATTAATGGAGAAGGATTCATAAGAGCATCTGAAACAGAGCAGAGAAACAAGTAGAAACCTAAGCACACTGAAGTACAAAAGAGCCAGAGCCAAACCAGGGAGCTTGGTGCTTTGAACGAAGTACAACTTCCACGCGCTGACATAGGGCATGTTCAGAAATCGATCGATTAAGCGTCGGTTCGTGCTAACCGGTGTGACATACGACTCGTAGTTCGATGCCGAAGAAACGAGGCCTTCTGTAGTAGACGACGTTGATGATTTTTTGTGGCTTACATCACTTAAGGATGGGAAGCCATTGTACACATTCATCAAAAGCCAGTACTGCAGTAATACAGATACCAAGTTCCAGAGTGCGAGAGCCATGGCGGATGCAACCAGAGAAATGAAGCTGATTATGAAGCCGGTGACCACCGGAGCAAGAAGATTGCAAGTCAGATCAATTCGCCGAATAACTGAATTCATCTCCGTTAAGATACCGGGCTCTTTGTCTTGAGAAATAACTATCACCCTGAGTAAGAAGTATGAACCAAAGTTCAGAAAGAAAAAACTTACTGTGCATCAGAGGGTTTGTGATGATCAGATGTATCACCATTCTCTTTCGATCAAGATCGTCCCGGCCAGAGAGGAGAGCACCCCAAAAGCTCCGGCGACGTTGATCAGTATCAAAAGAGATGTGAAAGTTGCATGATTTGCAGTGATCTCAGCAGGGGTGAGCAGCATGGCAATGACACCAGCACCAGCGACCATGAAAGAGACATTTTGGCTCAATAGCCACAGCCTCAGTATCTGAATGTAGCTCAGTTTATCGACTAATCTGCCGATCAGCGGGCCGAATAATGCGACGGAGACAGATTCAGTCACACCATAAGCTGCAGCAATTAGCAAGGAATCTGGCCATAGGGTGATCATGTATAGACCAACTGAGAATTCCCACATCCTGAAATCATGTATACTTAAATTAATAAAACACACACTTGTTTCAAATCCAATACTCAGTCATACAAGTCGACTAAAGAATGGTGAGATAAGTGCATATTCGAATCTGCACACATTCTATGCAATCAGGATTAGAACCCTAAACGTCGAAACCACGTTTAGGGTTTAAAAAAAAGGTGGGAAGTATAAATTGCAAACCTGGCACCCCATCTGGCTAAAAAGTGACCCGCGTACAGATTTACAAGTAGAGAAGAAAAGCGGGGAGAGGAGGAGGAGGATTGCTCCTGCTCCTGCTGCTCTTGTTCTCGGTCAATCAATGGCTCACTATCGCCGCTCATCATCAGATTCCGATGATTGTTTCATCATTGCAGTGCATTGAATGATTCCCATTCTTGAATGCTATGTTCAACGACCATCATAAATATCGATCATATACAGTTATTTTTTTTACAAAGAGCACCAAAATTTGATATTCTAACAGTTAAATGTTAAAAAAATACATGAATAACAAATGTGATATGTTTTGATTTTAATGGAGGAGATTTCATCCTAAAAACACTCATTCTTTGTATTAATGGTGGGAGACTAGGAGGGAATTATGATAATTACATACCATTCTTGTTTCTTTTATTTCTATATAATCGACAAATGCTACCCATAGTTTTATCGAGTATGCGTATACCCAGCAGCAATGAGATGATTATAAAAATGGTGGGATTGTCGAACCGATATCATTTTTAGCAGTATAAAATCTTGAACATATTGTATCATCATCTATATTATAGTAGATCAAGATATTGGTACTTAGAAAGATGCACTATAAATGTTGTGTGGATATTTGTGAACAGAGGAATTCATGATTGATTTTCAAGCCAGAAGAAAGTATACTGTCAACTAATTTTTAAGTATCATACAGAGTAAAAAAAAAATGTATATATCAATGAGTAAGTGCAAAAACCAACTTCTAAGAGTTGATTACCTTGAATTTTTGTATGTAGCCTGTAGGATTCGAAGAGTGCACTCTTTCAGACTCGTAATTAAATTTAATATCTATACTTGGAAAAAAAATTTGGCACACAACAAGGAAAAAATGTACCCTCGCATTTTTCAGTGATCTACAATTGATTTAAACTCATGTGGGCCATTCTTTTTGGTCCATCATGGAGCCTCCATAACCCCCCATTAGGACCATTCCTCTTCCCTAGAAAGTAGAAACGAAGGATGGGTCATCCCATGGAATTGATGACCATCCTGTTGGTTTAATTGAAAGCGGGGTGCAACCCTGGGATTATATATGCCTTCCTGGGTTAGCCAAAGCTCCTGCTTGGGGCTATGGGTAGCTCATTTGGGGTGACATTGGAACCATCTGGGCACCATAAGACCAACTACCTTACTGGACCAACTCGATGGTTAAGACATTGCCTTCAACCACTGTTTGCCATCGCCCTTAGGCAGTAGGCCAGGCTAGAGTTTCGAGTTTTTAAGTAAAAAGTGGCATTTTAGGGTAAGCAGTAAGAGAGGAGAATGGGGGCGTTAGGCCACCTTGTTATAAATAGCCCAAGAAGAAGCCAAAGGGAACTTGAAACACTTCTCTTCTTCTGCTTCTTCTCATTCACTGCTCTATCTCCTTGGAGTTTTTGGGGATGAGCGCTGATCAAGATGGAGAAGCAGGGTACGTGCACAGCTAACTCATGCACAGTGAAAACGTGAATTAGTTTTCATGTGCCCTTCTTCCCCATCATGGCCACTCATTCTGTTTGCATACCCAAAGGGACGGGGAGAAAGAGGGAGGTGTCTGCTTTTTCGGAGGTACAGGTACCCATGCTTTTGTATTTCGTGAGTTTAGGGTGGATCTTTTTTAAGAGACGTTTCTGATATTTGTGCACGTTCTAATGTTGGAGGCGAACTGGGATTGTGTGGGAGGCAGTTGAAATGCTCTGAGATGAGTACAGACTTTCCTGGTGGAAGAAAATCCAGGCTTATTACCAAATTTTAAATCGGATTTGATGAGGACTGAGTGCTGTGATTCAGCAGGGATAATACATACACATGTTAGAATGAAAGATTCTCCTACGTAGACTTCTGTACAGGAAGCCCATCGGCCATCAATGTCGATCTCCTACCCCAAGATTGGACACGGCCCTGGATTCACCCGAAGAGAAAAAGAAAAAAAAAAAAAACATAGGAACTTTGGCCTAAAAAATGTGTCCAACATTACATAGATAACAAAAAAAGCCGGGGGCAAGCTTAAACCTCCTAGTTCGATTTGAGGCCATTCGATAAATTTGTTAATTCCCACGTGAAGTTGCCTCATCTGGGACAGGAAATATTGTAATGAAGTCGCCCCTGACTCATTCATGTCATACTCCATTTCACTGTCGGTTATGACAAAAAAAGGACAGAAATAATCTGAAAACAGTTAGTTAAACCTCGTTACTGTAATCTACCGAATACGGAGTCCTTTTTGCGTATTCTTGAATCATCTTTCTCCCCTGAAGTGACTGGTTTTGTTTGTTGTCTTCCACTGACGCTTGAGGTCGTGGTTTGGTTGCTGGATGTGGGGCTCGGAGAGGAGACCTTGGAAGGGTCAAATTTGGCATCAAGAATGAGATTCGTTGCAGAAGAGGCTGAGATTACTTCAGCGGTTAGTTGCTGAATTATATGATAAGACTCAAATTCAACTCCTGTCAAATCATGTCTTCAAGGTGGTTGGTCACTAGGGCTTCCTCTCTTGAGAAAAAGCTGGTTATTGCTATGAACGCAGTACAACACAATGGCTGCTTATGGATGAAAGAATCTGAAGGGCATCCGCTGTACTGGAACCCATGCGCAAGAGGAGCATTAAACACTCACTCTACAGGATGAGACGCCCTCCCACATGAAGAAATCATCTGATAGGCCATCCTGCTGAGGGCTTCCGCAAACCCCTCATGGAAGTTTTCACTGAATATGACCCCATTCAATCATGAGTAGTGTTGCTGCATTTTTTGGGCTTACGCATTATCGTAATGCAACGTTACGATAATCACATTCATGGTAGTATTGATGATCGAACATAAGAAATTGATCCTTGTAATGTGAAAATTTATGTATTTTAATTGTCACATTGATAATAATTTTTAATTAATATTCATAGCAATGTAACATCAAATATAGTAACTTAAAAGTAAAACAACAACGAAGTCTTAACTCTAAGTTCAACAAATTCATGAATGTGATTTGGTAGGAGTTCAATGAGGGGTTTTTAACAAATCTACCCATGGTAAAAATTGTCGGTTACAAATATAACCACATTCATATATGTAAGAAGTATTTGGAAATGAAGCAAGAAGAGCAAGTGCTTTGAATTTGTAATTCAATAACTTTTTTGAAAGATTGATGATTTATATGAATTAAACAATAATATTAATAAATGTCAAAGTAGCTGTTGGAGGTTTCTAGATGTGTATGCTGTATTTATCTATAGCATATTATGATTACACATGTTTTTCAATATCTTAAGACTACAAAATGAATAATATTATATTAGAAAATTGGGATTTTATTAAATATTTTCGTATCTTTGTGATTAGTAATATATTTATGCTTTTATTCCAAATTGGGACTAAATCCTGGATTTAGCCCCAATCTTTGTTTCAATCACTTACCTTTAGTAATGCAATACATATTAAAAGTTCAAATCACAAGGAACTGAAAATGAACAGTGAAGGTGGCAGATGATGAAGACAAGCTTAAATAAAGGACACCAAATCCTAAGGTGGAAGAAAATGAATTTTTGAAAATTATGAGAAAGAGAATAATATCTCCCCTTGGAACAAAGAAGACAAATGCAGGAACTCAACCTAAACTTGAAGATTTCTTCGTCATGAACGCTACTCCCAACTGGGAGTATTGGAAATACTATTTTAAGTGTTTTGTTGGAAACTATTTTGATTTTGTGCTACTATTTACTTTCTCCTTGTTAAGCTACGACATGAATATGCTTTTTTTATGTTATGTCATAAACTTGTTTTATTTTATTTCAATGTGAGTGGCTAAATGCAAGTGATGTCTTGTGACAAAATGGATTGTACATGATTATTGTTTATTATATTATATTAGCTCAATAATCATACTAACTCCTTATCAAACAAAGATTGATTTAGGAGGGGGAAGTGGTGGTATTTATCATGAACAAACCTAACAAAAGGTAGATCAACAATTAAGAAAAAACAAGGATTTAAATATACTTAAATTCTTAATTTGTTAGATGAATGATTGTTGGATTGGGTGAGATAAGTGTAATAATGATCAGGTCACTCCTAGAAGCCTTAAGACATTGTATTATTTTATTTTAGACAGTAATCGAATTTACTTGTTTATTGCTTTACTGTATTTTATCATAGGCTTGCATTAATCTTCAAATCACAACAAAAATAGAATGTATTAGCCATCACATGGCAAGCACAAAACTCCTTATATTCAATCCTAATCCATTATACTCAAATTGTTGTATGATTGGTTGTAATTAGATTTATAAATTTATTTGATAACAAAGATTTACATTTTTAACGATACTTCCAAATTTTCCATTTATTAATTTGGAGTTGTTGCCACGGTGGGGTGTTTGATTGTTATATATTTCAGTTGATACATTTACATTCCTCTTGTATATGTGATTTTGATTTCAACCCTGAAATCAAGAGGGCCGCTAGGAGAAACGGTAAGAGAGTAAAAGAAGTTGTCAAGTTGAGAAGACTCCTTGCTGCAACTCAAGCTAATCTTATCCTAGTAGAACAGGAGAAGATATGGAATGAGTTGGATGGAGCAGATCATATGTACAAAGGATTGTGCATCAGATTCTCTGATGATACAGCCAACGAATTGAAGTCACCAATGATCAACTTTCTATCTAAATATTATGGAAAAATTGGAGAGAACATGCATGAACATCTGAAAAATGTCACAATGCTCTGCATGTCCTTTAAGAGTGTTGGGATGACCGAGGATGCTATCTATTTGAGAGCATTTCAATTAACGATAGAAGGGAGTGCAAAAACTTGATTCAATTCATTGAAGCTTAGGAGCATCATAGACTGGTCTAGCATGAAGAAAGTATTTTTAAGCAAATATTTTTTAGTTTCTAAGGCTGAAGAGATTAGCAAAGAGATCAGTGACATTGAGCAATCAAGTGGCGAGTCTCTGCATGAATATTGGGAGCGTTTTAACTATCTACCGGGATCCTATTTGAATCACGGATTTCAGACTAATGCCTTTGTCAAATATTTCTATAATGGACTGTTATGCATTGATAGAGCAATGATAGATTCAACATCTGGTGGATTTTTGAGGAAGAAGACACCCACTGAAGCTATTGCATTGCTTGAAGATTTGGGTGAGCACTCCATGAAGGAATTATTTATATTTCAAGTTAAGAATATACTCTACAGGAACTGTCATAGAATGAGACACATGGCTGATAAGTGTCCTGACTTGCTGGAGGAAGAACATGTAAAAGCACTGGTATATCTGGAGCCACAAATGAAAAAGTACGATCCCTACTCCTACACCTATAACCCCGGATAGAGGGATCATCCCGATTTTCAGTGGAGCAAAAATTATCATCCTACAAAGGTGAAAGTTCAACTTCTGGATAAAAGGATTCCAACAGAAATTTCAAGAGCAGTAGAAACGTTCGTATCAAGCTCCACGATTTTGAAAGCCAAATCAGTAGGTTCAATAGCAATTCCAGCCTTCAAGTTTGAGAGAGGACAAGGGAAGCTTACCATCATGAGCCAAACAAAATCTCAACTCTAGAGGAGGACAAAATATCAGTGCAGTGACACTGAGGAATGGGAAAGAAAAACTTGGAAGAGAATTAGTTCAACCTAAGAGTAATGTAGAGACGAGAGAAGAATATGAAGTTGTGGTGGATGGAGAAATTAAAGAACATAGTATGCAAATTGTTACAAAACCTCTCACTGTGAAGGTATCCCCACCATCATTTCTAGGAAGGCTAAAGGTAAGAAGGAACAAAATGAAAAAAAAAATGTTGAGAGTTTAGATGACACCCAATTGAATTTGACATTGCTAGAATATATTGATCTAGTGCCGTAGAACGTAAAGTACCTAAAGTAACTCCGTATGTCTAAGCCAAAGGTGAAGGAAAAGGGGAAAGTGAAGTTGCTCAGCTCTTCTTTCGTGGAAGCTATCGAAAAAATACATGGATCTTGGAACATTTTTTATTCCATGTAAAATTGGTGATTTAAACATTAGGAGAGTAGTGGCTGACCTCGGAGCCTCCATAAATGTGATGTCATTTTCTGCGATGAAACTCTCATGTTAGGACATTTACAAGCTTCAAGAGTACAAATTGAGCTTGTGGATTGATTAAAGATGTCTTGGTGAAAATTGAGTAATTGGTACTTCCTGCAGACTTTTATGTTGTGAATATATCGGCTAGAAGCTCAAGAGATACAACCATCATCCTTGAGAGGGCATTTTTGCACTTTGAATGCAATAATTAATGTGAAGATGGGCACAATTAAACTATTTTTTGATGAAGACAAGATCACGCTGGATATAAATAAAGTAAACAATTATCCTCACGATTTTTAGAGTATATGCTCAATGGATATAATGGATAAATTGGTTGAAGAACATTTTGAGAAGGCTATCTAATAGAAGAAAGAAAAGTATGAGGAATCATTTTTAAAAAGAGTGTAAGCTAAAACAAGGTGAGAGTAGGTGAATACTATGCAAATCAAGACCTTGGAAGAGAAAAGAGTAGAGTTGAAGCCACTGCCAACGCTCCTTAAGTACGCATTTTTGAATGAAGAAATGAACAACCTTGTTATCATCTCTATTAGTTTTAGCTTAGAGCAAGAATCGTGGCTACTTGAGGTGCTTATCAAAAATAAGAAGGCAACTGGATGGACCCTTGCAAATAGAGGAATCTCTCCCCCTATATGCATGCACAAGATTCTCTTAGAAGATGGAATCGAACCTATCGGTCACCCACAAAGATGTCTCAACCCAAATATGATAGAAGTGGTAAAAAAAAAAGAAATTTTCAAACTTCATATGCAAGTATTATATACTCCATCATGAATAGCAAGTGGGTCAATCCCATCCATATAGTATCCAAGAAGATTGACATGACAATGGTGGAGAACGAGATGAGAGAGTTGGTGCCACAAAGAATCCAAAATGAGTGGTGTTATTTTGAATATAACTAAGTTTTAATTTCAGCTAAAGACCTAGTTTCTTTCATTTGGGAAGACTTACACCTGTAGAAAGACTAAGTTTGGGTTAAAGACCTAGTTTCTTTCATTTGGGAAGACTTACTCCTGCTACCTTCTAGAGGTATATGACCAGCATCTTTTCAAATTTTCGTGAGGATTTCTTTGAACTTTTATGGATGATTTTATAGTGTCTAAAAAGAATTATGAGTCATGTTTAGATCATTTGCATCAAGTCTTGCAAAAATATTTTGAGAAAAATTTTGTTCTTAATTCTAAAAAATGTCACTTCATGATAGATCATGAAATTGTGTTTCACCATGTTATTTCTAGGAAAGGTATTGAGGTAGATAAAGAAAAAATTGGGATTATAATTCAATTACTATATCCAATTGATGTGAAGGGTTGAGATCATTTTTTAGAGATATTGACTTCTATAGAAGATTTATTCAAAAATTTTATAAAATTGCTTTAACTCTCAATTGACTTTTGCACAATGATGTAGATTTTAATTTTGATTATTCATGCGATACTGGTTTTAATCACTTGAAAGAGCTATGACTACTACCCTATGATGCAACTACCAAATTAGAGGTATGATTTCAAAATTATGTATGATGTTAGCAAAATGCCATAGGAACAGTTTTGGGATAGAAAATTGAATGAAATCATCATGCCATTTCTTATGCTTTCAAGACATTAGATGATGCGCAAAGAAATTACAATGTGACTGAAAGATAATTTTTATCTATGAAATTTGCTATAAAAAATTCACGTCTTATCTTCTAGGTAGTAAGGTGATTATTTACACAGATCACTTGACGGTGAAGCATTTGATGAAGAAAGAGTTCAAGCCAAGACTTATAAGATGAGTTCTTCTTGTCCACAAATTTAACATTGAGATCAGAGATAGACCTGGGAAGGAGAACATGGTGGCTGATCATCTCAATAGGATAGAAGGATAAGGAATGACAGTCCTATCATTGAAATGATTTCAGATGAATACTTATTCTCAGTTAGGACTATCATTTGAGAACCATTGTTTGCTCACTTGTCCAATTTTGTTTCAATTAGAGTGATGCCACCAAGAATTGATTACCATGCGAAGAAAAAATTGTAGAGTGACACCAAATATTATATTTGGGATGATCCTTACATATGGAAGAGATGCAATGATAGTGTAATTCAAAGGTGTGTTCATGAGTTTGAAATTCCTAAAATTATTGATTTATGTCATGCAGAACCTTTTAATGACCATCATGAACCAAACCAGATAGATAGAAAAATTTTAGATTGTGGATTCTATTGGCCTCACATTTTTAGAGATTATTACAATTATTGCAAAGGTTGTGCACCATGTCAAAGAGTGAGAAATTTATTCAACAAAAATGAAATTCCTCTACAAAGAATTATAATATGTGAGTTATTTGATGTTTGGGGCATTGATTTTATGGGGCCGTTCTCCACTTTTGTAGGGTTCAATTACATTTTAGTGGCTGTTGATTATGTTTTGAAGTGGACTGAAGTCATCCCTATAAGGATAGACGATGCAAAGACAATTATCAATTATCTACACAACAACATTTTTGTTCGTTATATGACTCCTAAGGCACTAACTAGTGACAAAGGGATGCACTTTTACAATCAGGCCTTGAGGAATGTATTGAAATAGTTCAATCTTTGGTATAAGGCTTCAATAGTATACCATCTGCAAACAAATGAGCATATGGAAGTATCAAAAAGAGAGATTAAATAGATCCTAGATAAAGTAGTGAACCCAAACAGGAAGTAATGAAGCATGAGACTAAGAAATGCTTTATGGGCAACACGGACAGCATATAAAACATCAATCTGAACTTCACCATTCAGGTTGCCAATTAACTTGAACACAAATCCTGATGGGTTGTGAAGAGACTAAATCTCGAAAAAGGGTCTATGTGCAAGTTAGGCAAAATTACAGTTTTCAAAGTTAGAAGATTTGCGAAATGATACCTATGAGAGCTCAAAGTTGTTCAAAACTAGGACTAAAGATTAGCACAATAGACACATTCTCAAAATATCTTTTGAAGTTGACCACAAAGTGTTATTGTTTCAATCCACATTAAAATTACATCGAGGAAAACTCAAATCCTGCTGGATTAGACCATTTGTAATGAAGGATGTCTTTCAAAACAAAACTATGGAGATTTATGATAAAGACATTGACAAAAGTTATATTGTGAATATACATAGATTGAAAATTTTCAATAAAAATTCTTATCCTGAATAAATTTGTGGAAGAACCTGAAGTTCTTATCCTGAGGAATACATAAACAACATAGAACATGTTGGAAGTTGAGTCCAAGACTATCAACATGGATGCTCGTGAGAGGTATCCCAAGTTTAAAATTCTATTCAGTTTTATGTTATTTTATTTTATTTTGTTATACTCTTTTAAACTAAGATGGGAGTTATTTTGGGCATTGCTTAGTATTTCCATTGAGACAAATGAGAGTTATGTTGTGATTTAGGAGCGATAATTAATGAAGTTGAAATTAATGTTAGGATTTTATAGATTTGCCATTAAACCCTTGGTGAATTTTGGGGTAAATTCCTTTCTAACGTTCGCTTAGTTTCAAACTTTTCACTTTGTTTGTGAGAATTGTAGAAAAATCTCTCCCAAGATGCTTGCGAAATGCCAACACTAGAATGCTCTTGCCGCAAACTCCGGCAAGAAGGTTGCCACTGAGAGTGATAAGAGGAAGAAAACTTGGGGTGAAGCCAATGTTGATCCTCAAGAACAGTGCAAAGTCCCGAATGCTAGAGAAGAAAAATTTCAAGTTGTGGATACATTCCTTGCCCTAGAAGCAGAGGAACCTCCTGTTATGGAAAGAAGGAGCCAATGACTGAATTCACCCACCAGCCCTAACCTTCAATAGAAATTAAATGACTTGTAGAAAAATTGCAAAGAAAAAGGAAAGCAGATGGTGGAAGAAATGCCTGTTGAGACGCTGAGCATCGTATACCAAAAGAAAAAGAAGGGGAGAAAGACTTAGGGGAAGAAGAAAGTGAACCTCAAATAGACAATTGCGATGAAGTGGTACCTGACATAGAGGAGAGTATTGAACTGAAAGTGGAGATCATAGTAGCAGGGGCTGAGGAACCCCTAGAAAACAATGAAGAGGAAAATGGTGAAATGAAGCAAGATCTAGTGAAGCGGATAAGGTGTCATCAGTAGAAGAACAGCCAACCACAATTGCAGTGACATCAACTAAAAAGGAAGATGGTGACAGAAACCTCCTCACAAGGACAGAGAGCAGAACAAA
This sequence comes from Utricularia gibba, assembly GCA_002189035.1. Classification (NCBI taxonomy): domain Eukaryota; kingdom Viridiplantae; phylum Streptophyta; class Magnoliopsida; order Lamiales; family Lentibulariaceae; genus Utricularia; species Utricularia gibba. Next base: position 4,896,367 of record NEEC01000002.1, on the reverse strand, counting down.
CAAAGCAAAAGAACCAGAGCTAGAGGAAGAAAAGTTAGATGAGGAAGAGGATGTTGAGATAGAAATTGAAGCAAAAAGGGAGAAGTTTCTACCTAACCTTGTTCCTCTCTTTTTGAGTTCAAGGAGACATGTAGGAGAGGAGAAGGAGAAATCACATAGGAGGATGATGAGGGCATCCCTTCAAGCACAATGTAGATATGTTAAACCTCAAATACCTTGACCTCACCAATGAGGAACAATTGAAAAGATATAATGAGGTAAAGGGAGCCAAGGTCATGCCTAGCCGCATAATAGATTTTGAGATTTTAATGGAGCTAGGGATTGTTGAAAACGTTTATTCCATGCTAGAAGGCACAAACTTGTTGACTTTGTGTGACATGAATTACCTTGCTTACATTGAGTTACTTATGATTTTGTTGCTACTTTTTCATTTGTGAAACATGAAACTATCAGTGATTGTGAAATTTAAACTATTAGGAAAAGAATTTTCCTTTTTTATTGCTAAATGGAATGTTGTGTTAGGTTTTTGCTCTGAATAGGATATAGATTTGCATGCTTTTGCTGCATCTTTGTTTGCTATCATGAAGAGTTTGATGCTGAGGAAATATATGGGGTGCTAGTTGATTAGTTTGTGATAGAGTTTAAGTTTAAGGATACCAAGGCAAATTTGTTCACTGACTCTATCATGAGATATGTTCATCTCTTGATTTCTGTTGTGTTGTTCAAATGTGTTTTAGGATTTAGTTCCTAGTATAAGCATAAACTATTTGTTATGTAGTACTGTTAAGTGTCATTTTCTTATTATTTCTTAGGTTGTTTTTATGTTTAAATGTGATTAGAAGTGTCTAATTAGTAGTCTATAATATGAGATTTGGGTTTTTATTTAGTTTAGGATAATTATCCTAAATCTTGTATTTTATATATTAATTTTATTAGTTTTAATTGAGTTTTTCTAGAGATGCACACGTGGCAGGAAGTGAGAGAAAGAGAGCATCAGATGGCGACAAATTGGATCTTCCCGAGCTGACATTCCCTTGATTTCCGGAAGACTGCAGATGTCTAATCATGAGCCTTGACGTGCGGAACACGGGAGTCTCTGATAGGCGGCATCATTAGCGTACCAGTGTCAGATGTTGCTTGCAAGTCATCCCAAGTTCAGCAGAATCATAGGGACACGAAAGCTCAGACTCTCAATGAAGTTCAGTTCTATTCAGACAAGTTTACTTTACTTTCAGTTTAGTTTCCCTTTTGTTTCTCTCTCTAGAGGATTTTTCCTCTAGCTTCTCTCTAGAACCTTGTTTTGTTTTTTTAGTTTGTATGGCCATTCGCGGCTAGAAACTTTCGTTTCTGGGTTGGAACACCCCCAGATCTATGTATCGTTAGCTTATCTGAACGGGTTTCGTATGTCTTCGCGCGACTATGTTGCAGTCTTTCTATAACAGTCCCCGTATTCAAGGTTCATGGTTAGCTGATCACTACCCGCGAATTTTGGAGAGGAGCAAGGTGGAAAGCACCAACTCGAGCCCTTTTGGCAGGAGGAAGACAACGTTTTGTCTGTGGCCGTACCTCAGGATTAATGGACAGGTAGTGACCTTGTATCTGGACTCATTGGATCATTGGCAACACTCGGGCACACGCACGCAATTCGGCCGTGAGGGTACACTGGCAGGACCTCTTATTCTCACGTTCGTCCAAGGAGGAGCAACATCAGGCTATTCCCGTGCCTTCTTGCAAGAGAGTGTAAGGGAGGGTAGGCAATTCCTTACTCCTATAACCGAGTACTCGAGAGGACCAAAGAAGAGTGAAGACGCAACGAACATAGCTGGACAGGATTCCAAACCCAGGAACATTTACTTTATTTAAGGTTCATCGCTTACGTTCATTTTAGTTGTTTGCTCAAAACCCCTCTCGTTCCCTTACTCAAGCTTCATCATCAACGTTTCTCGCACCTTTTACCTTCAAAACCGTTTACAAATCGTGACAGTTGTATTTGAGGTGCCTCACCTTTCACTCAAAAACAACTCCCTATGTTCGACACCCGTACTACGCTTTTGTGTTTTACAAGTTTTAAAAGTATTAAAATTTGCTGTGGAAACGACACGCATCAAGTACCTTTTGCACAAGAAATCTTTGAACCTAGGAGCCATTTCAGCAAAACAAATGAACCATGATTACAGACTTAGTACCATCAACCAGCTCAAATTCAGCAATGTGATCACCTTTCTGGCAAGAACATTGTGTGCAAATCGAATAGTAGAACTTGAAATTATTCCCTTAAGACTGCTGAACTAATTCAAGCATGAGGAAGTAGATTTTTTTTTAGATCACTTGCATAACTCTATGGGAAGACACTACCACTGAAGGAAAAGGGAGGAACCTCTGATTTGACACCCACAAAACAAAAGAATGAGAAAGATTGCTACGGGAAGTAAAAGAACTGAAACAGGGGTGAAGGACTCCTCCCTAATCAAGTAACATCATTGTCATCGTTTTTGTTTTATTTTTATTTGACGGTGTTAGTCTAAGTTAGGAATAATTTAGTAGCTCAATATTATGATCACTAGAATTTTTTTCAGCCATTTGAAGTATTCCCATACATGTGTGTGATGTTTTCCATGATGTACAAAATGCATGAATTTGCTATAGCCATTTTATACACCTATGAGTATGATTTTCAGCCTGATCATTCTCGTGAGATAGCAGCATATGCAATGTAATTTAACTTGTGCATTCAAGATTTTTTTTGTTCAAATTGGAAAATATTGTTCTTTCATGGAAGATGGTTGTTGAAAGATTCATAAAAGTATGAAAATCAGGGTTAGAAAAGTGATCGGACCCTATGTCTCAAAAACTGACACATAGTTAAAAAGCATGTGTAGATGATAAAGTAAAGAGAAAAGGAAGGTTATAGGAACAACCAAAAGGAGTAGAGAGCTCACAAGACGAATAAGGAGAGGAGTGCTTGGCCGACACTCCACATATAAGGGGGGAAAGCAACAATTATTTGAGTTGAGCCTAGAATCTTTCCTAAACTTGATCTCTAAAGAAAAAAAAAGAAAAAACAGAGGAAAGGAGAAAGATATAAAGGGTCACAACCAATATTCCTTTGAAAGTCGAAATGTGTCATGCTAGCGTTTTTAATATTTGAAAGCACTCTTCTTTATGAAATTTTCATGTGAGCCTAAGTGGTAACCTAACTCGAACACTTGCACTTTGTTACTTTTCGCATTCTAGGCAGAAATGTGGAGCATTCACATTACTGTTTGTGAAATACCTTAAACGCTTTAACTCCTATTAGTCTTAGTTTGGATATGAGGATAAGTGTAATGTTGTTGTAACATAATGTGATAACACATGTTTTCAATGTCTTAGGACTATAAAATGAGTAACAGTATATTATGAAATTGGGATCTTATTAAGCATTTCTGCATTTTTGAAATTAGCAATATATTTACATGTTTTTATTCAAGATTAGGACTAAATCCTAGATTTAGCCTCAATCTTTGTTTTAACCACTTTCCTTGAGCAATGCAGCAAATTTTCAGTACGCAACCATCTAGGAAAATGAGAGATGATAATAAAGAAAAAAATATCTCATGTTAAGTGTCATTTTCTAGTTAATTATTAGGTATTATTATGTGTTAATTATGTATAAAGTCGTCCAAATTAGGAGTCTTATTATTAAGTATTTGATTTTTACTAGAAAATTCATATTTTCTCATTTTGTGTATATTTTATGCCTTTTTTCTCACACTTTGACCGAGACATGTCAGGAGACTGTCGTGGAGTGTTGTAGGAGTATTACAGGTGGTCAGAGTCTGACTTTTCGTGCCTTGTACGCGACTTTGAACAATTGTGGGCGGAAGACTGACACTGGTCATGGCCCTTGACTTACGACATGTCAGAGTCTGCAGCAATAATTGTGCGCAAACTTGCATTCAAAGAAAAGCTACTGGCGCACGCAAGACAGAAGGAATGATGAGAAGGGGACCCAAAGGAGTTAATGCACGTTGGAAGTCATATAAAAGCCACTTGGAGCACTTAGTTTCAGACTTTTTCGCACTTTAAATTTGTACTTAGAACTTTTGAAGTCTTTCTCCTCTCCAAGGATTGAACACTTAGCTTTCAATTTCCTTTCTGTTTTCATGGCCCTTTCAGTTCTTCGCTGAATTGATCTCGGATTCTACATACTTCCACGCGTATTGTTGCAGTCCTTCTATAACGACTCTTAGTCAAGGTCCATGAGTAGCAAGCCACTCCTCGTGGATTTTGGTGAAGATCAAGGTAAAGAGCACCAACTCCAACCCTGCTGGTTCGAGAGAAGTAGCGGATTGTTTGTGGCCTAGGTACCGCGACAGTGGACAAGTTGTGACCTCGGACCTACCACTGGCCATTGGCAACAGCTGGGCACACACGCACAATTCGATTTTGAAGGCAATCCTCTTGTCTTCCTAATCGTCCAAAGAGGAATCACATGAGGCTATTCCCGTGCCTCCTAGTCAATCAGAGTGTAAGGGAGAGTAAGCTATTCCTTGCTCCTATAACCAGCTATTCGGAAGAAATCAGCGAAAACCGAGGCAAAGACGGACAAAGGAAGGAGATGGAATCTTATTCCCAGGAACTGCGTACCGTATTCAAGGCCCATTACTTAGGTTGTAACTTTTATTTCTACATCTTAAAAACCCCCTTTTGCAAAACCATGGCATTTTGTGAAAGTTTCTTACAAACAATTTTCACGAAAAAGAACTCCTTGAGATCGATACTCGTACTATGCTTTTTGTGTTTTACGTTTTATAAATATTTAAAATTTGTTGAGGAAACGACATGCAACATCTCCCCTTGGAACAAAATGCAACCATTTGGGAATAAGGGATATCTAGGGTGAAAAATTACAAAACCCAATAGAATAAAAAAAAGACAAATACAACAACTCAGCCCAAACTTTAAGATTTCTTCATCAAGAGCACGACTCGTAGATGGGAATAGATCATAAACACTATTTCAGCATTTTGTTGAAAACTATTTTGATTTCATGCAACTATTTACTTTCTCTTGTTAAGCTATGATAAGAACATGCTTTTGATGTTGTGTCATGAACTTTTGTGTTTTCCTTCAAAATCAACAATGTGCAAAGTCAGAATCAACAAATCCCTACAAGGTAGCTTTAGTAACACATTTGAAGTATAGACCTAGGTAGGATGTGGATTTCAAATATTTAATGGTTCTCTTGGCAATATCTAAATGTGCAATGTGCAGTTTGTACATGAACCTAGATGAAAACATAACAACAAAGAGCTTTAATACACTTGTGTTGATCTATCAGGTGCAAATTTTCTAATATTATAAGAATATCGTCTACATAGACAATCACAATGATTTTTCCTTGTAGATTTTCTAATATGTAGAGAGTAGTATCACTTTTACTTCTAGTGTTTTCTTAGCTAATAAAAAAGAAGTCTATAGTTGAATATCATTCTTTGGGAGCCTGTGTGAGATCATATAGAGCTTTCTTTAGCTTTAATATATAGATATCATCATGTAGATCTTCATTTAATAAACCACACTTGATGTCCAGATGATAGAGCTTCCATCTTTGACTAGTCACTAGTGCAAAAGTTTCAGAATAATCAATTCCTTACTTTTGAAGATATCCTTTAACCATCGGTGTAGATTTCAATTTATTTTCAGTTCCATCAAGGTTCACTTTTACCTTGCTTATCAATTTCAAATCCAATACTTTGACATTTTCTGGTCTTTTGAAAAGTTCCCATACCTCATGTTCCTAAATAAAAGGAAGCTCATCAACCATGGATTTCAACCACTTTGATTCTTGTAGAGCTTTAGTTAGTATTGCAGGTTTGAGAGTAAGATGGTATTGAGCAAAAATCTCATCTGTAGATGCATATTTTTGAACTAATGGAACATTTTAGTTACTTCGTGATGTTTTGATTTACTTCGTGATGATGCACAAAATTGGCATCGTCCAAAAAAGACAAAAAGAAACCAAAAGATAGTCAACAACGAAGTTCAAAGTTAAAGAAAGGTGCAAATCTGGAGGAAAAAAGCGAAAAATTAGTTATGAAACCTAAATTGGTCTAATCTCAACTAGGCTACAGGGAGCCATAGCAAATTGGCCCGTGGAAAGTAAACTAGCCTAAAATTACCAATTAATTGGCTACATGTCAAGGGGGACAAGAAAGAGACAATTTTAGTCTCCAACAATTTGAAGACAATCTAAGAAGTAACTGGCTTGCAGAAATTCAAAGCAAGAGATGGTTATTTGTCAACAAAATCACCAACAAGATAAAGCAAATCCTATCAGGCATAGAAAGTAGCTGACCTTCTTAGAATTGATCGGCCAAGGCTTCCTTACAAAAAAGTGAAACTATGTTTTTCGGTAAACTCCCCTAGCTCTGTGGTTTTTCATTACAATGGTTTCCACGTAAAAATCTATGTCCCTTTTATTGCTTTTATGAGAACCAAAAAAACGAAATTCAAGTCAGGTAAATCGGCCAAGTACCGATTCTACCTACAACACTTTGACATTAGTTGATTTTAAGAAATCAGAGCATTCCAAGGATCTCACAAGCATCTCAACTAGTGATTGAAGAGGAATCATATTTGTACAACATTCTACAAATAGTGAAGAATATGTATCAAATGAACATCTCACTACTTTTGAAGTAAATCAATCTCACGCTCAAGAATACCAAGACTCATGGGACTCATTTCTTGCTCCCTTCTTGAGTCAAAATGACTCAATAGAATTTCCTGTAGAATTTTAAGAGATGGGAGGAGTTATCTCATGTACTTCTATTATTGGATCATGATGAGATATAGATGGAGCTGTTGCATATAAGCCATCTTTCAAAAATAATAGGTATATGTTAGAGTTATTAGTTTCATAAGATATATCATATTTACTTGCATTCCAATCCCATTCTCTAGATTTATTGACAGTGACATCTTGGCTAATTTGAACTTTATCAATTTTCATATTTAGAACGTGATAGGCATTGCTGGTATTGTTATATCCCAAGAAGACAATCAAATCAGATTTAATATCAAGTTTGTTCCTATTCTCCTTTGGAAATGAATGTAGTATAATGAAACAAAGATCTTGAGATGATCTAAATTAGGAACAAATTGAAATATAAAATACTTGAGTAACAAAGTAGTTTTAGATTTAGCAGCTTGCTTCACTAGCATAGCATATTTTGTAGCTTTGAATGTCTAGATTCTTCTTCATATTGACAAAACCTTTCGAGTAGTTTCTTTTTGAAAATAGAGTGAATCCCAGCTATGCACAAGTCAATCACAACAGGAGCAAAGGAGTGGGGTTGGGATGTCAATATTTTGAACTTGATTTGATGATGCTCAACCAAGGTCCGTAACTCAGTAACAAACTTGGTAAGTAATAACATACATTTTATTAGTGTTTTCATATTATAAAATTATGCAGTTTAATGATAGAATTAGATATTTTAATTGTGATTTTTAATATTTTGTTAATTGTAGTATTATTTTTATTTTTAAATGTTACCAACAACATAATTTGTAACTCCTAAGTGATAACACATATTCTATTAATGTTTTAGATATTTGTAAATTGATGATTTAATCTATATTATGATTTATAATGCTCTTTTAAATGTTACTAATAGCATTATGAATCAAACTTAACTAGTTTGTAAGCACAAGTTGATGGGCACAAGATACAAGGAAAAGACATAATTAATATTCAGTCGTCTGCGATCTGTAGGTTCAAGTCAAGAACAATACAAGTGTTAGTAAAAACACTTGCATTGAAAAAAGGGAGGTGAAGATATTTTGGAAAAGAGAGAAACCACAGAGAAAGGAGAATGAAACCAAACCCCAATAGAGAGAGGAAAGGAGATGATTAAGGAGGAGATTTTGACTTGGAGCTCTCCAACACCGAAACACCAATTGATAGAGAATCCAAAATAGAACTTTACTTTCCTTATGCATTGTGAACGTTTTATGTTTATTATGCTACTTTTAAATTTCTGACCATGAACATGTGATAAACAAAAATTTCTTAAGATCCTCTCTTTCTCTCTCCATCTTGTCTCTTTTTATGTCCAAAATTTTCTTTTTTCTTCTTTTTGGATTTTGTCAACAGAATTTTGTGTCCAAAATTTTCCTTTATTGCACTGTTCATATCTGGTTCCTTAGGATTTGGGTTGCTGACATATGTTGCATTGCTCAGGAGAATTATTAGAACTAAAATTGGATCCCAACTAGGAATAAAAAATGCAAAGGTGGTACTAGTCGCAAAAATATCAAAATACATAATAGACTTGAGTTTAGCACAATATCAATCATTTTCCTACACTTAAATACTCAAAACTATGTATTATCAATTGTACAATTTTATGATATCTTCAATGACCAATTCTTTTTATTTTTGTGTTTTTAAACTATGGTTGAAATGAATCGATTAATTCACTCCCTTGTGACAATTGTTACCGAGGAGGGAAAATACTACTTTAATTCTTTTTATATAGTTTAGGTTATTCTCATATGATAAGGAATCCCTTATAAAAGATCTATTCCCTAAAGGCACGTTTGGTTAATGTGTATGATATTAAATTAGGTTTGGTTTATTTGAATTTAGATAAATGTATTTTATGGTTTTAAAAGACAATTTATATTTGATTGATAATTTCTTATTTATATTTAATTTATATTTATAATTTCTTTCCCCGCAGCCTCCATCTACTCCATTGCTTGCTTCATGTCTGTCATGCCAATGCCATTGTCAACAAAACCTTGGTCAATTAGAGCTTTTGGTTGTTGTATTGTATGTTGTTAATTACTAACTCTCTTCTTCCTGCTTTGCTTCCTCTATTATAGATCGTAGATATGTCTAAGCCAACAACTATTGAAGAGCCTATTGAAAAAATGAAGCAAACCATGAAGCATGATGAGGAGAATGATCTTTTACATGCCCTGAATCAGATAGTGAAAGAGGACTAGAAAATTGACAATGATTTTAGAGGTATGTATCACCAAGTGGTGTAGTTAGAATTTGGGAAGCTTTGCTCAAGAACCGAACACACATCCATATATATCAAGTAATGTGCATGCATGGAAACCTTCTTGTGGATTTTTTAGCCAGTTTGGACATCAGATTCAATAAGATAACCAACACTGTAAATGTCGACAAGGAAGTCTAGAAGGAGATTGAACATGTATGCATCTATTATACTTGAAGTTGCTATACTCATACTGATTGTATGCTTATTCCGACATGTACCAATGCTATGCATACTGAGATACAAATCATGGCTTTATTATGTGCACTGGAGGGAGATTTTAGGCAAGAATCTAACAACTTGAGATAATTCCATTAGTTTTATAGGTGCGATCAGGAAGAAGAAATTTATGGAAGAGATTGAAGAGCATGTGGATGAATCTTCTCTTCATTCATATTAGCCTATTGATTTGAATATCATAAGTCAGAATATTAACTTTCATATAAGGATACATGTCATGAACCATTTTCTTGTGGTGTGAAGGATGCCCATGTTACTCAAGAGAGAAGGGACTTCAAATCACATGACATTGTCGGTTGTTTGAAGCTTTTTGGGAGAAGCGCATGGGTGTGCAATGTCTATGGTGTTCTTATGTGAAATGGAGACATTAAATGTTTGGACATGTGCAGAGCTACATCATATGGGATCAAAATTGATGTAGTAAGCTCGAGACTTGGCCAAGAAGTAATGCTTGGTTAGAGAACTCATCAAAACCTCAGAGGTATGCTGCTACAATTATCCAACATTCAATACTTTAATATATTAAAGACGATTAGTTTCAATCATTTGAAGTTAGAATATTTTCTTGCATCAAGTGATTGCGAGAGAGAACTTATTATTTGTAACCTCACCTTTGATTCCAAATTTCAAAACATTTGTGCTGTATTTTTGTATTAATAGAGTTCCTAAAGGGTTGTATGTACTTCTTTTGATATATTTATACACTAGTTAACTTATGTTAAATCATATAATCTTATGAAAATAACCAAAAAACATTGAATATTTCTTTAATCATGCACTATGTAGCACAGAGTTTTTCAAGAAAAATAAAGGGGAAAATTCATATATTATCATTGTTTAGCAACTTATAAGTTTATATAATGTGTTTTTTTATAATTCATAATTTCTATTGATATTGATGGTAGTGGGTTGACCCATGAAAACAAGTTGGGCCTAAATAATTCAATTAGAAAGCCCAATTCGGACTAAACCTCTTCATCAGAGCTCTTCCGCTCACACTTCCTCGAGGTAATGTCTATGGCGTCCCTGAGAACCCTAATTCGATCTGGAACTCCTCTTGTGGCTAGATTTATCGGCCACAATCTGCAAACAGGTTCAGCTTCATCCTTATGCGGCAGTTTTACCGGGCCACAAAGTGTATCTTCGCCCGCTCTGCTGACTCCTCTTCCTCAAATGAGACATTGGGAACCGCTGAAGACCATTTCATCTGAAGGCTTCTTGCACCCATCTGGCCTTCCATATCTGCCATTCTTTCTTCCGGATGGTACTTAACTGTTCTACTGTAGACTTGGGTTTTTAGCTCCTTTGAGTTTGAATGTATCTGTTTATTGTCTAGTGAATTATTCAGGCTTGTATATTTCGTGTTTATGGTGTTGGTTTTTTCTAGTTTGTAAAGGATCATTTATCTTTTTGGTTGGAACTTGGACGAGTGGTTTTGTTGCCGTTGCTGGTTGAACTCTGATCTGACAAATGTCTTCCACCTGCATTGCATAGTTTGTTGTAGACATGCATTTTTATATTGGAAATCAGTTTATCATTGTCCCTGTTCGGTCATTCCTCTCTGTTTGGTTGAAATCTGCTTTGTTTAGCCGAAATACAACTCGTGGTTGGAATATAACGGGCGTCACTTGTTTATACTTATAATGCAGCAGTTGTTGATGTTTGATGATATGCGCTTTTGATTTCTGCAGGAGATGATGCTTCTACTGAAGATCCCATTCTATTGTTTCCAAAGCGAACTTATCAGCCTAGCAACATTAGGCGTAAAAGGAATCATGGATTCTTTGCAAGGTGGAACACACTCTCCTCGTGCCTCATAACACAGTTGACCTGTAGGGGTTAGATAACATGACCACCCCTGTTGATAATAAGCGCACTCACATATTGTCCAATCTGTAGTATTCCTTGTGCATTCGTGCTCATTTACACGTGCTTTGCCTTGATCAGCGTTAGGACCCTCATTGCTCTTCACCATCTTTTCGTCTTCACTTTTTCTGAAGTCTGTCTGTGTGATCCAACCATGATTTTCGTTTCGTTCCTGATAGTTGTATACAGCTGCATATCTTTATTGAATCCCTTTTGACTTTCTTGCCTTGAGATCACAGGAAATCAACAAAGGGTGGGCGGAGAGTCATTTCCCGTCGAATCGCCAAGGGTAGGTATAGAATCACTGCATGATGGATGACACTTCGGTTCGAGCACAGTTTGGAGGTCTCCCTTGAGCATCTGGTCGAAAATCTGAATGCCTCACGGTGTGGAGAAAACTCTTGCTTGTTTATCAGTCTTACAATCATGTGATGCAAAGCTAGATACTCCTGCTGTCATATGTCTTTATTGCTTGTTTATCAGCTTGAATCGAAATGCAGTTGGCGATTTATTTTCCCATGGCATCAAAGCTGAATAAAATATGTGTGACTCAGCTAAACTGAGAGCCATAGCGGCCTTTTTTTTCAGTGTGTTGCAGCACTATGGTGACGGGGATTGGTTTGTTGCCATCCCGAAAAAGATAATGGTGTGAGATTTCAAGCATTGAAACCAGCAAATGGGAGGAGCGTTCTGTTCACGGGATGAGACGATGAACTCAAATCACGGCACTAAACTACACTGCCAACCTTATTGATTGCACTCTATTCTGAATTCCTCCACAAAGTGTAGTTTGCAAAACAAGCCTGATTCAATGTTTTAATTTGTTCTTTCATAAATTGATGTTAATTTTGCAATTGCACAGAAACCGTCGAAGTAATAAAATAAGATCGTATTCACAGATAATTATTATTGGAATTTTTTTTTCAAACAAAGACTAAAAAAAGGATGAAAATAAAAGAAAGATTTGATTTTAAAAACAATAAGAAAATTGGTTTTGGATCCAGGACTCACTTTACTTGAAACTCACCCTTGCGTGTGTGCAAACCTTTAAAACTGACCTGTTTGTGCAAGCTCTGGGGGTGTTATTCTAAAGTAGTGCTACTCGGTGACCGTTATAGCACCGTCCCTTGTTTTGTGGGATTATAGAATCAACCACGCCACCAGAGCCATTTCACCTCTTGTGATAACCCATGTTTTATCCACACCCAAATCTAACTCCTACACCTCACACCTCACAGAAAGATTAGATAGAATGTGTTTTACAAACAATGTTCGATTGAACCCTTCTCCTTAGGTGATTGAGGCTAACCTTTGATTCTCTCACAATCCCTTCGGGTTATGTGATATTAAAGATCACATTGGTAAAGAAAACGTTGCGAAAAACAGAATCAAACTTCAATTTAAATGTCGAAAAACATAGTAAAACAGTCACACGCGCAGTACTTGCGCAAGCAAGGCTTCACCGCAAATCCTCAGCCGCAAGCACCTACACGAAAACACTTGACTCTAACATGAAAATAGACACGAAAATAGGAAAAGTGGTCAAAGACGTTTCTAATGGTTGAGAGAGTGAGATATTTATAGGAGAGTCAATTCAAGTATTCGTATTGAGCTTATTTGATGAGCTTGGATAAGATCTTCTATCCAAATCTTTTATTCAAATCTTCGAAGATCATCTTCATATCTCTGTCTTATCCACGAATCTTGGACCAAATCTTCATCGGTTGACCGAGTATTGGGTTGAGATTCGTGGTCCATCAAGTCCATAATTTGATGGGTCTTGATTTCTCCTCAAATTGATCCAAAAGTATCCTAAAAATCCACAAAATACACTTTCTCTCCAAAAGTATCAAAGTAGTGTGAAAGATGTAAAATCAATTCAGAATAATGAGAAAGTGAGGTCTAAGATAAGTAAAAACAACATTCAAGATTAGTGAAAGAACATGTTTTGAACGACACAAAATCAATTATCATAAATATAAATCAGATTAATATACATAAAAATACATGATTTATAAAAATATGGACAAATTTGTAGAACATATTATTTAAAATGTACAGTATTATATAAAAATATTATCAAAGTTTTTAAAATATTTTTTCTCGTACTTAATTTGACATATGAAATATGAAACATAAACAATGAATTTATATAAAGAAAAAAATTGATTGTTGAATATATAATATTATCTTTTTACATTGTAAAATTACCTAAATCCGTATTGAATATGAGTTTTTATTTCATCATCAATTAAAGACGAAACAAAAAATTAGCGTAATAATTAATTTGTTGTGTTAAATATCATTTCTCACTCAACTAAAGATTATCATATATTATTTCACATAAATAAACTTTTTATGTTCTCTCAAATGAGAACCAATTACCTTAATGTCAATTGAATTGAATTGGCCCACGTTGAAAAAAAAAAGAAAGATCATTAATACATGAATTACCCAAGGCACTAGTTTAGCAATAAACCCTGAAACCCTATTGACGCTGAAATTGCGGGAAATGAACCTCACCGCTCAAATTTAATATTAATAAATTTTATAAAAACCAGACGACAAAAAAATAACAATTTTGAAAAATGTGGCCTTTTTTGGAAAAAAGATACTTTGAATTCCCGCCTTAAACATGCCATCACGCGCCACGCGCTTTTGTTAAAGGGAATGAGAACTTAGAACACGCGAAGCGAACATCACTTTTTCTTGCTTTCCCATTACAAGCTCATCTAGAGCACAGCCGGAGATCGCCGGACGGTGTACCGGTAAGCCGCGACTTTCCTCCGGCGAGACTCCGTGTTATCCACGGAGAGCATCAGCTTCCCAGCTTCCTTCGTAGTGTACGAGTTTCGAATGGCCTCCTCCTTTTCGCCCATCCACCGCGGCTTCTCGACGGCTATCGTGTACGCGTTCTCTGCCGCCGGGGAGAATTCCGCGCTGTAGACCAAATCCCAGCCTCCAACCACTATGTCCCATTGGATCGTCACCCCCGCCTTGAGGCAAGAAGCCATTGTAAAGTTGGAGCCAAGCCCAAAGCGAAATTCAATCACACATTCAGACCCCATTACCTCGATTCCCTCAATTTGAATGTTGACCTTCTCTCCGCCTTTAATGGCGAACTCCGACGCCGGTAAAGGAGGACCCCCACTGTCCGATACGTCATCTGAATGGCTCAGACCACCGTATCGAACAGGAATATTCTCGGGGGGATGAATCTGGCGACCACCGACCGGAGCAATGAATCACAAGAAAAAAAAAAAGGCAGACCGCATTTAAGTTCTGAAGCTCACTTGTAAAGCGTCTCAGCAGTGGTTCCTTCTCTGGCTATCACAAACTTACTCTTTGTTCTGTTGGTCAGAAATGGACTGAACATTGAATACAGCAAAGTAAAGTACCAGGGCACGTTAATGAAGATCTGCAAAGCCAGACTAGGAATCAAAATGGAGATTTCGAGATGAAGAAGAAGAAGCACAGGAAAGAGCATCACCTTTGTGGCAACAAATTCAGGGTAGTTATCCTGAAACAGGGAGAGAATCCGCTTCGAAGCTTCACGGAGCTGCGTTTTGGGCATGCCGTTGAGATCCGTGACCTGAATAATGGAATTAATCCCACCAGGTTTGAAATCCAGGAGCTTGATTCCCCTCTCCAGAACCTGAACCCTCCATCTCAAAAACCTGCTCAACTTGTCATCGTCTCCAAAAACCCTCCCGTACATTTCGGGGTCTTTGAAAACCCCGTAAGCGTTGTAGCAAACGGGGTGGCCGAATCGGTCGCACCGATGCATGTAGGCGACGACGTTTTCGAGGTCCTTGAACCCTAGATCCTCTTCCAAAATGACGTCGGCTCCGAAATCTTTTCTCCATTGGAGGGATTTGAGGAGCATGTTGAGGGCATCGTGAACCCGAAAGTCCCTGGCGCGGAGGAATTTGAGGAGAACGACGTCGCCGCCACCGCCGCGGGAGTCGAGAAGCGGGACTCTGTTCCAAGTGAGGGAGTCCGGGCCGCCGCCGACGGCGAGGAGCTTGTCCTTGAGGTCCTTGAGGGCTCTGCGCTGGGAAGTGGTGAGGCGGGAGATCAGGTAGGTGTCCTCCTCTCGGAAGGAAGGAGAACGGAACGGCGTCGCTTCGATGAGAGAGTTGAGGAAGCCCTGGTCCCCGCCGTTGCTCATCGCCTTCCCATTGTCGTTGTGGAGCTGTGCTTGGTCCCCCATGTTCCAATATCCGCTACCGCCAGGAGGGAGGGAGAGACTGTGCTATGTGAAGGAAGCAGGCAGCAGAGCAGGGAGAGGAGAGGAGAATTGTTGCGGGAGACGACAAATCGAAGGCGTGCAGCGATAGGATCATATGATTTTTGGGGTGGAGCGGACAGGTGGGACCCCCATTTGGACCAAAATCACTTTTCCAAACACAATTTATTCTTTTTCAAAATTCATACCCTTACAACAAAAACATTCTTCAGTAAAATTGCGAAAGACTGCTAAATAAATATATAATTATAATAATTATAAATGTGTTTACTTTGAATCCCAGCGATCAGTCGACAAAAACCTAACAGGCGATGATCAAACTTAAAACAAGAGACTTTCGCGAGGCGAGCAGATGGAGGAGCAGCAGGAGAGCACCTTTGCATTTCATGGAGTTAAGAGGCGGCGGCAGGAGCTTGGGCAGCGAGCCTCTTCCTCGACTCTTCGATGATGGACAGCTTGATGCCCTTCCCCTTGGGGAGAGACACCCAGGGCTTGGAGCCCTTCCCGATGGTGAAGACGTTGCTCAGTCGGGTGGCGAAGGCATGACCTGTGGCGTCCTCCACGTGGATGGTCTCGAAGGTTCCCTTGTGTTTCTCCCTGTTTCTGATCACACCCACACGGCCCCTGTTTCTTCCCCCGGTGACCATCACCACATTTCCGACGTCAAACTTGATGAAGTCCACGATTTTGTTCTCCTCCAAATCCAGCTTTATGGTGTCGTTGGCCTTGATCAGTGGATCAGGGTAGCGGATGGTCCTCCCATCGTACGTGTTGAGGTATGGAATACCCTTCTTTCCAAACTGGACTGACCTCACTTTGCAAAGCTTGAACTGCAGGCAGCATTGATGTGTGAGTGTTTCACATCGAATGATACGCACATTTTGCCGCTAGAAGCTTCAGAAGCATACCTTTGCCTCCTCGTCTCTGATTGAATGCAGGCGGAAGCGGCCCTTGGTGTCATACAGTAGGCGGAAATTCTCATTGGTCTTTGGAATAGAGACCACATCTACGATGAATGGGAGATTAGATGTCAGTAGATAAAAACCACATGTAAATAACAAAAAGGAGAAAGTCAAACACACACACACTATACAAATAGGCTCCTCTGGAACCACTATCTAAAACATATTTTTTGAAAACCCGAATCATACCCATGAATCCTGCTGGGTATGTCTTGTCGGTCCTGACCTTGTTATCAACAAGCACCAAGCGCTGCATCAAGATTGCAATGACTTCACGGTATGTCAAAGCATACTTCAGCCTATTTCGAAGAATGAGAATCAGAGGCAGGCATTCCCTCGACTTGTGTGGCCCGGATGATGGTTTTGGTGCCTTCATGCCGTCACGAAAAATAAACAAAACATGAATAAAATAACATTCAACCTTGAGAAAACGAAAAACTTTCATATGCCATTAAGAAATCTGAAATGGGAGTGAAGGGTTCATACATATGTATTATATAATCACAACAATAATTCACTCACAAATGCTCCTCCAAGCTTGTCGAGCATCCAATGCTTTGGGGCATTGAGCCTCTTCAAGTGCTTCTTCAATCCCCGTGCCTGTTAACAAGACCACAACATAATGAAAAAAATATTGAAATATGGCCTCGTATCTGAGAGCAGAGGATCTCGAATGTAAACCATTAGGGAAAAAAACCGCAAATTACGCAATCAAATGCATCACACAGAGAAACGATAATGTAAAGAAAAAAAAACCGCTTGCCGTATAAAAATCACGAAGGTAGAAAATTATGAAGTATAGCAAGAAGGAAAAGAAAACGAATCCAGAAGACCAAAGCAAGATAGAAATGAATGCCACGACTGATAAACGAGAAAGCACACGAAGCTCCGAAATCTAATAAGTGGAGGAATCTGGAGATGAACAAACTAACCATGGGAGCAAAAACACCTCGTCACCGTTCTTTTTTTTCTTCGTTTGCTGTGGCGGACGGGACGAGACGAAA
Source organism: Utricularia gibba (assembly GCA_002189035.1). Classification (NCBI taxonomy): domain Eukaryota; kingdom Viridiplantae; phylum Streptophyta; class Magnoliopsida; order Lamiales; family Lentibulariaceae; genus Utricularia; species Utricularia gibba. Next base: position 4,878,987 of record NEEC01000002.1, on the reverse strand, counting down.
ACCTAAAATCGGTATTTATACTGCTGATCATTTTACAATTTGGGCTTCATCTGTTCAAATGGGCCAACAGCTAGCCCCATTTTTATGAGCATTAATCTGAGCCCCCTTTTTATTTTCAGACCCAATAGAAATCTGCCACGTATATCACTTAATCACCTTGCACGTTTAATTATTTTGGTATGGAAAACTGATATTGTTTAGAAGGATATTAAAATATTAGAGTAATTGCACAACGCAAAATTTGTTAATACATAATGAAATCCACTACAATTTGACTCGAGTGCCGTAACCACTGCACTTTCTCGTGATTGCGAATGATAAAAATTTCATGTCCGGGGAGCAACTTATTTTCCAAACGCAGCAGCAAATGAGGAGACTACTGCGGATTTGGAGGTCGGCTGTTGGCAGCACACACTCTGGAGCCCCATTCCAGCAGCTCCTTGCTGGTGTCATCCTTGTGAACGATCACTTCTATGAAGCACAAGCAATCCTTCTTCTCCTCAGTTGCTGTGGCGATGGCCTCGACCAGTTCTTCTTCACATTTAACCTACCATCAACAACAGACAGTTCAATTCGACTTTTGTTTTCTCTCGGGGGGAAATCGGGAGTGAGCCAGGGGAAAGGGGTACCTTAGCAGTCCAGCATTTGCCTTCACCGTTGTGGATGGCATCAACCAAACCAGTGTAGTTCCAGTTCTTGATCACATTGTAAGGCCCATCGTGAATCTCGACCTCAATGGTGTAACCACCGTTGTTTATCAGGAAGATGATGCTCCTCTGGTTGCATCGAATCATGCTCGAAATATCCTGCGCTGTGACCTGCAACAGTTGTATAACTCATGCTAAGGGATTGCTAACAACAGAACCCGAGAGGCCCCTTGGAAAAGCTTAATGAACCTGGAAGCTGCCATCTCCAATGCAAGATATGACTCGTTTCTCTGGGACAGCCTGTGCATAACCCAGAGTTGCACCAACAGACCAACCAATGGAACCGTACTGCATTTGAAACTCGTAGCTACATGGCGAAAGATAGAGAAATGCCATAAGAAGCAGTGAAGAGATACCAGAAGGTAGTAGTGGGAATGAATGATAGATGGATGGATAGATATCTCACCCGCATCCCTGAGGCAATTTCAGTTTTTGGCAGTTAAACCATGAATCCCCGGTCTCGGCGATGACGGCAGTATCCCCAGATATCATTTCCTGAATGTGCTGAAACAGAACGTTTACCCGCAGTGGTTCGTTAGGCTCGCTTTTAGAAGGACGCCCTTCAGGAACATAAATCCTGGCATAGTTCTCATACGCGGTTGTGTTCCGTTTGAGCTTTTTGCTGAGAGCAGATAGGAAATCCTTCATTCGAACACATCCATAGGCAGGGCCATTCCCAATGATCACACGATCAGGCTGTACGATGATTGCCTTCTCTTTCTTGAGTAGCAGGGAGTATCCCACAGAGCTGTAGTCATTGAATATGGGGCCAACGAAGAGGTAAGCATCCGCCGACTCCACAATTTCGGAACAAAAGCCTGTGCTCACTGCACCCCAGTAGGTGCCAATGAAGTGGGGGTGTTGCTCCTCCACTTGCCCTTTAGCGGATGGCATAACCGCAAGGGCGTAGCCACTAGAATCTGCGAGTTCCATCAAGGCTTTGCTCGCTTTCGAAACGCGTAAATTCGGGCCTCCGATCAACACTGGTTTCACGGCCTTATTCAAGAACTCAGATGCTGCATCGACTGCAGCTTCTAGGCCCAAGGGATTGCTCAATCTGTGAAGTCAAGAAACAGAAGAGTTTGTATCACATGAATCATCCGGGTACTCAAACGTATCAAAATAGGAGATACCTTGGCGTAAGAGAAAAGGGGACGGGATCACGGCTAAACGTCGGATGAGGAACCGCTGCCAAGTTGCAGCTGACACTAATGTAAACAGGCTTACTCTCTCTCAAAGCGGTAGAAATCGCGGTATCAATCAATTCATGTGCATCGTCCAGATGATTCACCACCGCCTACAGTGACGAAAAAAGCATGAGAAAAGAAACATAGAACTCTTTGCGGAAACCTTCAAATACTCTTGATACCTGAAAGCAGGTAACCGTTTGGAAGCAGCGGAGCTCCTGGCTGAAATCCGGTAAGCCGATGGTATGATGCAAGATCCGGTTGGTTCCATAATCGTTGGTATTAGGACCCCCGACGATACAAATAACAGGCAAATTCTCGCTGTACGCGCCCGCAATGGAATTGATAATACTCAATCCTCCCACAGTAAAGGTGACAACGCAAGCACCCACGCCTCGCGCCCTAGCGTACCCATCCGCAGCATACCCAGCGTTAATCTCATTGCAACAGCCGATGAGGTTCAGCCCGGGCTCCGCAATGAGATGGTCCAGCAGCGTGAGGTTGAAATCGCCGGGCACCGAAAACACGTCGCGGATGCCGATTTGGACGAGTCGCCGCGCCAGATGGCGTCCAAGAGTGGCCTCCGATGAGCTGAAGGGCAGGGAGGAGGATTGGACGGCGGCAACACAGCCATTGCTCGGCAAACAGCCGACGTCGCCGTAAACAGGGCTCTTCGTTCCCACCATCGGCGAAGATCCAATCGCAGTATCCATCGAAAAACAATAGCAGAGATCTAAGCAATGTAACTAACTAATGGCTCTCTTGTGTTCCTTTCTGATGAATGAAACGCGATCGTGGGCTTGAAGCTATTTATAGTGAGCAGGCTCTTGAATGGCGGAGCATTCCCGGTTCCAGAGGCGGTATCTGTAACACCACGGACACCCCGGGTTTAGTGGCACGTGGGAACGTAGTTTTTTTAAAAAAAATAAATTATATAAGAATAAATCAAGCATTTCTTTTAGAAACATACGTAAAAAAAAAAAAAAAAAACAACAACAATAGTGAGTGTGAGAGCTAGCCTCTATCTAACCTTTGTTGTTTCTCCAATAATTGGTATGAAATTCGGGAATAAAGGGACAATGTCTAGCAATGATGCCATGTGACTTATAGTAAATAACTACCCAGTTTCACATTAAACCAACTTCATTTCTTGATGTTTTTATGATTGGTTTGATGTTTGAAATTTGCAGAAAAAGAAAATCAGAAATAGAAAAAGGAGAAGGGCTCAAATTATTGTGTGCGGGTGATTTGCATTGCAGCAGCGGACCACAATTTCGTTTAAGCCGGGTGGGGTTGCTGTCCTGGGAAATGTGAATATATGTTCCAGAGCATGAGGCAACACAAATCAGCGGCGTGGGCTGCTTATTCCGAAACCCAACGGAAGGCGAGTCATTCGCTGCACGTGACCGAGACCAGCCTTTTCTGACCAACCCACGTTCCGTTCCATTTCTTGGTTTAATTAGAGGAAATATTAGAAAAGGACAGACACCCGTTTGCCAGTTTTGGTACATGAATGTGGAGATGAGTTTGATTATTTAGGGTGTACATAAACAACTTGTACATATGGTCGGGACGGCAGCTTTCCTTTCCTTTCAATGACTTTGCATGAACGGAATGGAATGGAATGGAATAGATGCCCCCAACGGTGGCACACCTGGAATGAATGAAAAAGGTTGATTTATGGGAGGCCCATGAACATCCATCATTAGACATCAACCGTGTCCAATTAAGCTGCAGCATCTTTGACATTCAAGTATCTATCTGCCTTGTATGGACCAGGTACTGTTGTATTCCAAAATCTAATTCATCAGGCCCAAATTGCACATAATACCAACAAGAAACACACACAAAGCTATTCTTGCATTATAGACTCACTGACTCACTTTTCAAAAAATATGAAGCACTCCAGCTCGAAACGCATTTGTTGATGCTGCCATTTTTTATGTTGCACTCTTAATCACGCATCTTTTGAACACATCAGTGTTGAAATCAGTGACCGCACCTTTGAACACAGATAATATCTGTCATTTGTTTAAATAGTGAAATCAGTTTTTTTTTTTAAAAAAAAACTACTCAATAAAGAAGTAATACGTTTCCGTTATTTTCAAAAAGAATAAAATTGATTTTTATTATTTTAAAAATTGAAATTTTTAATCCTACAATTTCAATAAATAGTTAGTGTAAATTGGATCTACGGTTTTGAATAATTAGTAAAATAAGTCACTAAATATTTATCATTGTGGCAAAATTTTTAGTTCTCACCAAATCACCCAAGATCCACCTAAGAATGCCCTTGAACAAGGGTAGATTACAAATCTATTCATTGTCAAAAATAACTTTTAGAAAAATACCCACTATGTGAAAAATTTACTCATCTATATTTATTAAATTTTTCTATTAATTCATAACAAATAAAATTGGTTTATTTCATCATTTATCAATATACAAATAAATGAATATATTTTTTATTTTAAAATTTTAAGCCCTCGATCATTGTCCAATTTGGATCGACAAGTTACAATTTCCAACTATGTAGAAGAATCCCATGCATTGCATCCCTCATTGACATATGGATTCTACATGCTACCTTAATAAGTCGGCTTTTCAATTCTTTCACTGCTAAATTTTGATAATATTTACTATTAAATCATTTTATCCAAAAATAGGAAGTTGATTTCCCATTTTAGGATTGATTTTATTAATTTTGATTCACCACCAAATAGGATTATATATATCATAACATTTTTATTTTACACTATTAGTTATATGAGTTGACCCCCATGATGAGGAAGTCAACCTTGACATAACAATAAATTCGAAAAACCGACAAAGGTAGGTTTTCACTCTATATAATCAATACTTGATCTTAACTTTCTCAAAATTGATATATCCACCATGGAGGCATGGGGGGTAGAACTTCAACACACACAAATTTGATCTTTCTATCATCCAATCATAGGTTAATAATTGATAAGAGCATCTCTCATACATAAATGTTAATATTACTCTAAACCCTAAATATTAAACCCTACACTCTAAACCCTAAATCCATAATCCTATCTCATTAGTCATAAGGACATAACTTATATAAAACCTACATTTATATCATAATTAACTCAATATTACCCTAAACTCTAAATATTAAATCCTAAATCCTAGACCCAAAATCCCAAAATACTATCGCATTAGTCATTAGCACATAATTTATATAAAATCTATGTTTATATCATAATTAACTCAATATTGTGTGTCGTTTTCTTCAACAAATTTTCAATATGTAAAATGTAGCACACAAAAGAGTATAATACGAGTATCAATCTTAGGGAGTTTAGTTTTACGAAAAATGTTTTGTAGAAAACTCTTACAAATTATCATGAGATTTTTGAAGTATAAGAATAAAAGATACAATCTAAGTAATAAACATTGATTAAGGGTTGCAGTTCTTGGGAAATAAACTCTGTTTCTTTCTTTTGTCTATCCTCGCCTCTTATTTCATTAATTCCTTCCGAATAGCTGATTATAAATGCAAGGAATAGCCTACTCTTTCTTACATTCTGATTGACAAGGAGATATGAGAATAGCCTCATGTGATTCCCCCTTGGACGATTAAGAAGATAAGAGTATTGTCGTTGATTGTCTTCAAAACCAACTTGTGCGTGTGTGCCCAAGTTTTGCCAATTATCAGTGGTGAGTATGAGGTCACTACTTGTCCACTGTTGCGGTACTTTGGTCACGAACAATTTGATATTTCCCTCGAACCGATAGAGTTGGAGATGATGCTTTTCAACTTACTCTTCATTCGTGAGGAGTGGCCGGCTACTCATGAACCATGACAAGGATACGTTACAGAAAGACTGCAAGAAGACACGTGGAAGTATGCAAAATCTGAAATGAAATTAGCAAGGAATTGAGTCTAATGCTCAAGATTTAGAAGCAAACTTCATATATTTCTAGAAACTAAAAGAATTTAGTCACAAAGGACCATGAAAACATAAAATGAAATGGAAATCAAAATGTTTTTCATCCCTTGAAGAGAGGAAGAACTAAAAGTTCTAACTCTAGAGACAAAATACGAAGATTTCAAAAGTTCAAAAATAAGTGTTCTAAGTTGGTTGTATCTCACTTTCAACGTGCATTTACTCCTTTTGATCCTCTTCCCATCATTTTTTTTGTCTTACATGCGTCACCAGCTTTCTTATGCGTGCAAGTAGGTGCTCAATCATTGCTATAGACTATGACATGTTGTAAGTCAAACGTCTTGACTAGTACTAGTCTTTTGCTCACAATTGTTTCAAGTCGTGTGGAAGACATGAAAAGTCAGAATTTGCTCTCCTGCAAGTATCTTGCAATACTCCACGATTGCCTCTTGATATATTTCGGTCAAAATGCACGAAAAAGACAAAGAAAATATATACAAAATAGAAAAATAAGATTTTTATAAGAAAATCAATTACTTATCAATATGATTCTTAAATTGGACGACTTAACACTAAATTAATATATAATAATAAATAATAATAACTAGAAAATGACACTCAACACTTAATATTATCTTAAACCCTAAATCTTATTGTATTTGTCATAAGGATATTTTTTGTATAAACCTACATTTATATTGTAATTAGTCACATTTCTATCTAGAGATTTGTTAATATTTTAATTTATCTTCATTTCAAATTATTCATTTTTATAAAATTAATATTAATACATTAAAAATACTTAATTAATTGAGTGAAAATACTCAATATTCATTCAATTATAATTTTATATGAATAATGATGTAGTATCAAATGTTAATTGATGGTGATTCTTTAAATGCACAGTAACCGTCGAAGTAATAAAATAAGATTGTATCTATAGGGAATTTTTATTGGAATTTTTCTTTTCAAACAAAGACTCAAAAAGACTGAGAATAAAAGAAAGATTTGGTTTTAAAAACAATAAGAAAAATGACCTTGGATCTAAGATCCATCTTGCTTAAAACTCGGCTAAACTTGTGTGTGTAAACCTTGAAGACTGACATGCTTGTGCAAGTTATGGGGTGTTATTATAAAATAGTGTTATTTGGCGATCGTTATAGCACCGTCCCTCGTTTAGTGGGATTATAGAATCAACCACATCACCAAAGTCACTTCAGCTCTTGTGATAACCCTCGTTTTCCTTACACTTAAATCTAACTCCTATACCTCACATCTTGCAGACAGATTAGACAGAATGTGTATTAACAATGATATTCGATTGAGCCCTTCTCCTTAGGTGCTTGAGGCCAACCTTTGATTATTTCACACTTCCTTCGGGTTATGTGATACTAAAGAGCACATTGGTAAAGAAAACATTGTGAAAAACAGAATCAAACCTCAATTTAAATGTCGAAAAACATAGTAAAATAGTCACATGCGCAGAACTTGCACAAGCAAGACTTCATAGTAGGTCTTCAGTTGCAAGCGCCTACACGCGCAGACTCGACTCTAACATGAAAATAGATACGAAAATAGGAAAAATACAAAGAAAAATGGTCAATAACGTTTTTAATGGTTGAGAAAGTGAAGTATTTATAGAAGAGTAGATATAAGTCTTTATATTGAGCTTGATTGATGAGGTTGAATAAGATTTTCAACCTCATTTTCGCACGAACTCATATCTTTGTTGCAAAAGAATGGGGCGAACATGAGGCGATAGAGGAGGGGGAAGGTGGATAACCTATGCCTTGTAGGTGGGCTGTATAAACATATGATTTTTTAATTGTTTTAAAAAATTTATTTTAATTTTAATTAACATGATTCTAAATTATTTTAATTATCACAAAAATACATTAAATAAAAATATATTTATGTAAGTAATAGGTTACCCGTAAGTTATTTTTATTAATTACAATAACACTTATCTATATATGTAGGGATATAAGAAATCTCAAACACACATAAATATTTGATATATCGATTAAAATTACTCTCCAATATCTTCTATCTTTGATCCACAATTCCACATTATGTAAATACCACATACACTTGATCCCTTGTATTTGAAAAATAACAATGGATGAAACAACAATTTCCCCATTTCAATGGTTCACAAAAGCAATTTTCCTTTTTCAACTCATAACTTCATCATCAACTTCCTTACCTTCTGTATTCATCTTTGCTTACCAAAAAATGTGGCAAAATTGTAATTAATTTTAGGGCGCGTTTGGTTGCTGGGTTTGGTTTAAACCCAGGTTTAGTTTATTTGGATTTAGATAACCCGATTTCATGGGTTTAAAGTGTGTAATCCGTGTTTTGTTGATAGGTTTAGATTATTTGGGTTTAGGATGAATACATGTTTGGTATGTGGGTTTAAAATTAGGTTTGTAATGATTTTAATATGAAACTACCAATATACCCTTTTGGTTAATTAAAATAAATTATCATATATTTTATTTTTCTATATCATTTTATAAGTTCAATTGAGCACCGCATAGCATAAATTACAATGCTTAGTTGAAATTTTATTTTATAACAAATAATGAGTAATAATAGATATGGTGCTTGTCTTCAAAACGAAAATTCACATTTACAGCAAGCACCGGATAATAATAGACGCAATGCTCGTCTTCAAAACGAAAACTCACATTCAGCACCAAAAATAAAAATCAAGAATATTAGACATGATGTTATTATTTTCATCTTTATCTTTTTTTTTGTTTTCATCTTTTTCTTCTTCTTCTTCTTTATCTTCTTCTTATTTCTCTTCTTCTTTTTCTTCTTTTTCTTCATTTTCTTCTTCTTCTTCTTCTTCAGCAGATTTGAACAAATTTGAACAAATCTGTTACACATCTGAACAAATCTATTACATATCTGAATAAATATGCTACACATATGTAGGAATTTTAATTTTAAAAAAAATTGATAAATAAATATGTACATCTGGTTTCTAATGAATCTACATTCAAATATGGTTTACGTAAAAACAAAAATGAAAGCATCGAGTTGGGTTTAGCTAAACCAACCCTCCCCCCTTGAGTTTAACTAAACCCAACTACAAGGGTTCCTGTCTTGTTTATGATCAAAATTTAGATTTATTTTTACCCACCTGAAACCCACGAACCAAACATAAGTTTATGTTTAAATCCACGCCGCAACCCACCTATACCTAACAACCAAACGCGCACTTAAAGGGTTTTTACTATAATTGTGAGCTTTCAATACCACTGCTAATTTCTGAACCCTAAACCCCAGAATGTAGATTTATTCACATGCATTAACCACATGGAGACATCCAGGAGCAGAGGAATGTGCGCTTTCGAATAAAAAGTAACGCAGCCTAAAGCACGTGTAACACAGTGCAGTAGGTCCCTTGGATTGTGCTCAAGATGATTGATCCCTTCTACAACGCAACCGGGAATTCCATTTTTGTAATGAATGGATCAGGAGTCACATACCAAGTGCACCGACCATGGCGAACGAGAAAAAGGAAGAACTAGCAGCAGCAGCAGCAGCAGGAAGCCACGTTTGGATGGGAATAGAAAATAAGCCGTGGCCGAAACTTACCTGGAAGCTTCCACTTGAAGAGAAACAAAAAGCAAGCCTTCTTATTCCTCGTTAGCTGCATCATTCATCTCCGAGTCAACTCCATCCTCTGGTTTCCCTCCCTTCTTTCCTGCATAAGGATGTTCGTTGGAGGCATGGTTGTGGGTAACAAAGGAGCATCCGCAAGATAAATGACCCATGGCTTGTTAACTAACCCTTCTTCTTCTTTCCTCCGCCCTTCTTCTTTGTCTTGGTGGCCAATGATAACCACGCTTTTATCTCAGGGTCATCTATGGTTTTAGTCGGCTGGAGCTCTTGAAGGGGATGCGATGTGATCCTATCTGACCCATTCGGCATCAGCAAAACAGTGAATTTGATGTGTGCCACTAGATCACCTGCATTGTGGGAGTGGTCAGGTTAATTTTCTTGCCGGAATTGGGAGGGTGAGGCATCGTAATGACATTCGTACCAGGCTTCTCATGAAGCACCGGATATGGCTGCAAAAGATCATGATTCATGCACTCAACCAAACCAAGTCGAGCACGCTTCTCATCTAAAGCCCTGGATGAAAATTTATGACTTAATTGGTAGACATACAAACTAGAAACGAACTAAAAAAAACGCAAATAAAGAAACATACCTTGCAGAAAATGGCATGATAGGGAACCTCTGACTTATCTCACTGAAAATGAACCTTGACGCTTTCATTTTCAAGTGATAACTCTTGTCAACGGCCCTTTTATAAATAGTTGTTTGCTTCTCATCAAGTAACTTTGGCTGCAAGACCAATGAAAAATGCCATAGGGCAATGCTTAAAACACCATATCTCCTACAACACATCATAGGACAATGCTTACCTTTCCTTCACCTGTACTTGTAACAATGTCAACTGAATATACTTCATTTTCCTCAAATTCAGCGTCATCTACCCTAGTATCAGGACCAGAGACACTTAACACGACTTTGTTCCCATCAATCACGAATTGTTTCATCTGATGACTTAGTACTCCCTCAACAATTTTGCAGTCATAAGCAGCAGCCACTTTTTGGATGGCCTCGCCTACATCCTTATTCTACAATGCATAGAGGGAAATGTAAGAACATTTGAAGTTTTGCAACCATTCTCGACCAACACATCATTTCTTTTCTTTCATACATTGAAATTGATGTTGGCTTCTTGGAAAAGGGCAAAGCTAATGATGAAGCAATGCCAAACAGAATTTGTCAAAGGCAGCCATAAAAATGTTGGCAACAGGGAAAAGAGGAAACCAAATAATCAAACTGATCACCTCGGCAAAGTTGCCAACAAAATAATGGTGTTTTGTGGAAGAAATGCTAAAAACCATTATCTTGAAAAATGAAGAAAGGATCAAAAGCATTTAAAAGAGACAGTGGGAGTACAGTAATTGATATTTGAAAGCTTACAAGGACAGTAAGCAATAATTAACTGTGTCCTCTATCAGCGTAACTATGACATAGAGCCTCATCTGGATGCGAATCCATAGCCAGTTTTCAATATAGGGGACATAAAGGCTAACATATCCAAGGAGAAAACCGCTCTAGTTTCAGAAATGGAGAGATACAACTCGTTTGAGACAGCGCATTTCTCTGACTCGGAAAACAAGTAAAAGAATCAACAAAATTATCAAGTTTAATAAAAAAAAGAAGATATAGCATGAGCCGTCCATTTTTCACATACGATAACAGAGGCTAACAGCACGTAGAAACTAATGAGGGATACAGTGGAAAAATACCCGTTTACCAGGCCTCACAAGTCTTAAGGCAACCTCAGCAGCCGTATTGGCAGCCGCAATAACATCAGCAGCTCTTCCAGTCACTGGTCCTTCCTGAAGTAGATGTGTGTGCGCAACTACAGCAATAAAGCCATCCATATGGCATCCCATATCACTGCAGATCAAACCCACCATTCCCAATTGATAAAGCTCTACCGTTTAAAATTCACCATTTGACGTAAAAAAGGCACGCTATTGACAAAAATCTTACATCTTGATCATGTCCCCGTCTTCTAACATTGTCTCATCACCGGTTAATGGTGAAAAATGGCAAACCGTATTATTAACAGAGATGCAAGTGGGGAACGCAACACCCCTTTCTATCTTCTTCTTCGCGCTCTTGTACATGTTCCCAGATTGCCTATTCCAAAAATTTGGAAGAAAACAAGATGATGCCATGAAATAATGTCAACTTCGTAAATTCACCTCTGAAAAAAATAAAAAAAATATAATAACTTCTTGGCACATACTCTCTGATAAAAGCATCCCCTTCCTCACAGAGGTCGACAATCTTAGCCTTGGGTTTGCACTTGGATAACACTAACTGCAGTGCCTCTGCATATCAATAACCCGATGAAATACACATTCGAAAATTTCTAAGGCAGATACTAGAAAAAAATAGATAACACCATTTTTTTTTTAAAAAAAGATAGAAACACGCGCACAAAAGCAAATTAAGAAAACTAACTGTTAACGATCTCAGCAGCGGATTTATATTTTGTCACAACTTCAGGAGAGCTGAGATCTAACTCCCTTTCCTCCCGTTCCTCGTCCGACATATTTCACTGTCGCATACAAAAGCGAAAATAAGTGAAATCGTCAAGAGCAAATCAAATACCTGAATTAGAAAGCGAATCAAATTACAAGGAATTCTTCCGCAATATGGATTAGATAAACTAGGGTTTAGCAGATGACAAAAAGAGGCTGCGACAGACGACCGAAGGGTGGAGGATGAGTTTAAAGACGTCGGCAAAAGAAGCGGTGTCGCGTTTATATACGACAGTGGATTGCAATTAGGGTTTCCGCTACCCATTTCCGACGCACATTATACCAAAATAGAATTTCGACCTTTTTTTACCTTCGTTATATTCATCTATTTTGGTTCAGCTGTTGAACTGTCAAAAGTAGAGGATGGATGCCCACTAAAGCTGCAAATTGGAGTCGATTGAAAAAAAAAACAGAGTTTTTTGTATTCAAAATTATCAATTATACTAAATTAACGATGAAAAAATACAATTAATTTACGCTTATTGAATTTAAATCAAGCACAAGCCATTTTCTTGAGGTATAATAAATATATGAAGTAAAATAGATTAAATAATATATTATTTGACTAATGAAAATTGGAAATAAAATGTTACCTTAAAAAGCGGCCCATATGCCTGTTGGTCAATAGGGCCGCCCGTTGACCATCCCAGCCCATCTCTAAGGTTGAGGCCGGAGGTCAATTGGGCCGTACGATCGGAAATTGATCAACCGACACGTAGGCTTTCTTTTTCTCTAGGAAAAACAGACGTGACGGTTCCAAAGAACCGGGAAGCCATTTTTCGAAGATTTGCTTTCATTTACGGGTAAAATTGTAGCTATGGAGTCGGAAATGGGATCTAAGTCGATTTGTGATTTCAAGCTGTGGAGCGAATTGGAATTGCTGGAGTTTAGTGACAGGTTCGTTGTCAGGTCCGTGGAGTCGCCGGAGCAAGGCTTCTCCGTCAGCCGATTTGATGGTGATATCAGCAGGCTTGATGGTATCTCGTTGTGAATTCTGAATCTGAATGATATTATTGTGGTTCTTGTCGTTACTATCGTTTTAAACACATATTTTTTTAAGTGGCCTCCTTTATCTGTTTTGGAGACAGAGCTATTCTTCTCTCCAAATGGATTTTTGTAAGATATGTATGCGATAATCGTTTTCAGTGCTAGATTCCTCCTAGGGAACTGCATGATCATGGACTCAGAATGTTGGTCTTGTGAATCCATCCTTCAATTTTTCAGAAGCATTGGATTGTTTTATTCTTAAGAGCAATCAAAAGCCAAAAGACAGCTTTTTATTAGGGTGGTTCCGTTTTAGGTGAGGATTTATCTGGAAGTCCAGCTAAAGCTTCAACTATATATGGTATTGCCGGAACGATTAGGTTACTAGCAGGTGCTATTTTTTAGCCGAATCTTGATTGTAATCTACATAAAAAATGGTCTTTCGTTGGAACATTGGTTTTATGCTCGAGTACTTGGAAACTCTTCTCTAGGTACATACATGCTAGTTATAACTTCAAGTGTTGAGGCTGGAACTTATCTTGGGCATCCTATTTTTCGGGTAACATCCATGAAGTTTCTGCCTTGCAATGAAGCATCCAAATTCTTATCAACTGAAGAAGTATGATTATATCCCTTGAGCTATTGAATCTTCAGTCCATTCAGTCCTGATACTTCTTCTTTATCTTGCGTCATACTCCTTCTACAGAAAAAAGATGAGGAATACTTCATGAATTTGTTGAAGATAGTGGAATCAACTCCTGGATTGTATTGTTCTTATGGAACAGATTTAACCCTATGGTAAGTTTTTAAATTTGGCACCCAGATGTATTTATGGAAAATTAGGTGCTGAGGCTTGTATTAAGAAGCTGGGCCATTTATAGTTCACAGAGAAGAAGCAAGCTTGGAGAAGGATGGAAAACCAAACCAATTTGGAAGCAGGTATGTTTATAAAATTGGAGGCCGTTTTACAGCTTTTTGGTGCATTTATCTATTCACTGAGTTCCAAGGGGAACTAGTACATAATTGGATTGATAGCTTTTTATATTTGGTCACTGCATTCAAGTCTCAGTTTATACATAGGTTTAAATTTTAAAAAATATACATCACTTCCAATTTATAACAATTTTATTTTCTTACTTTCAGAGCGATCCAAGATTTGTTTGGAACAGCAATATGTTAGAGGAGCTTATTGAGAACAAGGTTTTGAATTTTTCAGAGTTCACTATATTGCGGATAACTGAGCTTTCTCTATTATAATTCTTCTCTTTCCATCTGCAGCTTGACGAATTTATCATGCCCTTGTTACAAGGAAATATCCTTTCAGTTTTAGTGTTTTTCGCCTCCCTTTCATTCATTAGTTTCATTCTTTTATATGAAGTATATGAAGCATTAAGAAAGGTAAATATGCTTTACTTGACATGAGTTAAAGCTTTCATACTGGAGAAATAAAGTTGAATGATTCACCTGCAATCATAAAATTACTCTCACGAAGGTGCACAAGGCGCCTAGGTGTAAAAACTGCTCAAGTTTATGCTAATTTTTGTCTTCTTAAGTTAAACGGTTTTCAAATGTGTTTGTGAGTTTAGGGACAAGATGTTGGAGAAGAGGAGCTAATTGTCAAGGAGATACTGCAAATTTCGTTGAAACTGAGCAAATTCTTGATTTTGAAGGCCATAGTTTCTCTTTTCTACAGGTTTGCTATGGCCCTACTAAATTATAGTTGGTGCAAAGCAAGACTACCCTGAATCCCAGGCTTATGTGGAAGTAAGGGGATTATTGAGATGATGTAAAAATAAGATTGAAAGCATTTTTTCTCAGGTTCGTGGGTCAATTCCTCTCTTATGGGAGCAGATTGCTGACTTGAGTTACAAACCACCATTGCGTTTAGTTGAACATGAAGAGACAGTATGTTGATTGCTCTAGATATTCCTGTCAAATGACTCGATTATTTGTTCTCAATTTACTTTTTTTGGTACTGATTAGAACTTTTTTTATACTTCTCTCTTTTTTTTTTTAGTTCAAAGTTGCAGAGCGCCATTTTAATGACCTATTGCAAAGATATGGAAGATGCATTGTTGTCGATCTTACTGATAAGGTTTCAAATCATTCTACTCTTCTTGTCAGGATATAATTGTTTGTTAAATGCTGACTTTGATATGGATACTTTCTCTCCTTGGTGTGATGAACTTCATGAATAGTTAATTGGATTAGATATCTGCCATCAATGAAGTTACTCTCATGGCTCTTACTTAAACTTTGTAACTATGGTTGTTCGTGTTAGACTGATATGTATGGTTTTATTTTCCAAATTATCTTCTGTCTTCCCTTGTGTTGATGTAGCATGGGGATGAGGGAATGTTAAGCAAGGCGTATCAGGAAGAAGTTCACAAACTTCCTGATATCAGGCACGTTTTTCAACTATGAGTAGGTTTAGGGGAACTGAGACGTGGAAATTGGTTCACTAAAAATACTGGTTTCAGGTATGTTCCATTTGATTTCCACAAGGTATGTGCGAATGGAAGGCTGGATAACATACAATTGTTGTATGACCAAATTGCTGATGACATGGAGAAGCAAGGGCAAGAAACACGCACCTTTAAACTTGACTATATTGAAAATAATTTAGTGAACTTCTGGTTTGGATCTTCGAAATACTTGTTTCATATTTTATTTCAGCCAAGCAGGTACTTTTATTTGGATTCTGATAGCATGATTGTAGCGGAACAGGAAGGAATAGTTAGATCCAACTGCATTGATTGCCTGGATAGAACAAATGTTACACAGGTATAAGATAAACTGTTGTCTTTCGTTGCGCTCCCATCTTTATTTCCCTTGGATGTTTGTTCATGCCTGATTTGCTTCTCACAGATGTCATGTTTTCAATTGCAGAGCTTCTTTGCACTGAAGTCCTTAAATTCTCAGCTACAGAGAGTTGCTGCTATTTCTCCTGATCAGTGTCTTTCATTATTCAGCAACGATTTTGAAATTTTCAGGGCATGTATGAGCATAATCAAACCAGTTGATGAGCAAGATCATTTTACCTTTTTTTTTCCTGTGCTGAGCTGGTGTATCTTTCATGGCAGTATGGGTTGATCATGGTGATGAAATAAGCCTTGGGTACTCCGGAACTCATGCACTGAAAAGGGACCTCGTGAGGTAACAGCTAGGAAATATGATTTCTAATTTTTGTGGGCACGTTCCATCTCAAAATTGAAATTGTTGCAAGAATTATTAGTTTCAGTTGTCACTACTTGTTGGGTGATGCTGCTCCTGCAATGCAGCCTAATCCATGGTGTATCTTTATTTGAAACATCCATTTCAGATATGGAAAACATACAATGATTGGAAACATCAAAGATGGTATCAGTTGCCTATCGAGATATTACTTAGGCAACTTCCAGGATGGTCTTCGGCAGGCAAATATTCCTCTTTATTACCTTAATGTAATTGCATCTTTGCTCTTAAGTCGAGTTATCTGAGATTGACCGTTTTAGTGTAGGATGCAATCGATCTAATCTGTGGTCGCTATACTGTCAGCCGAAACTGTCCATCTCCTCTCCGGCCTAAGGGATTTGAAACTCTACCTGTGACTGTGAGAGTTTATCATCCCCCTTTCTACTTACTTCAGCTTTCAAGTTCTTATCATCTAAAGTCCACCCTCATCTGACAGTATCTCCCGGTGGCATCAGCCTTGGTCATCGGTGGATTGACGGTGACCACGATGACGACAATAAACCAAGGTAATGCAGTAGATTCATTGAACACTGGGTTTACTGGCCGTTGAGATGGTGCTAATGCTCGCTCGCGTGTGGCGTGTTAGCTGGACGAAAAGCCCAAGGCATTTTACCGTGCGTGGTGTGCGCGGGTCTTGCGGCTGGACTCATGGCGTTGCTCAAAGTGAACGGTAGGCAGATGTGTTCAAGGCCTCGCTTGTGTGGTCTGCTGTAGCCTATAGCCGAGTTGTCATGACTCAATTCCTTGCTACTGTTTTAGTTTCCACGTTGGAAGGTGACAATGAAATATGTGCAAAAACACAAAACAAAATAGCAAAAATTAATTATTTGTCTGAAAAAATGAAAAATAATGATTTGAATCTATATTCCATAATGAAGTTACAGGTATTATTTTAAAGTTATAATATTCATTAGTAATTATAATTCTATTCTTTATATAATAGGATTATAGCATAAATTACACCATCATATATATTTATTTTTTGTGATAATCCATAAATTTTATATATTCGATTCGAAGTCATAAATCACATTCTTGCAAATGCATTAAGTTTGTATTGATAACAATTTGATTAAATCCTTTTTCTTAACATATTTGATGCAGCTTACGAAGACGTACCATCAATCAATCCTAATCCACATGATTTACCCACCTAGGTTTTTGAAGGATGAGGCTACAAGGTTATGGGATTTTTTTGTAATTTTCGCTTAGGTTACTTCTTTTCCATGTAACCTTCACTCATTGCTGGTTGTTGGTTAGGGATTGAGCTAACTTGAATTGGGTGCTCTTTCCAAATTGTTTAAGAATGCAATGTCATTGACTTGCTGCTGAAAGTTCAGTCTTTCATTTTTATATTTTGTTCTTCTTGGATGTTTTGAGGGTGAATTGCCTCTTGAAAAATATTGTCCATACTTTTTTTTTTTTTTGAACAAGAACAAGTTTCTGTCTTATTTTGTTCAATTTGCACTTCCTTGACTTGTCGACCAAAGCATTCATTTGTGATAACACGTTGTGTGGGCTTTGTTACTCTCTAGCCTACATTAGTTTGGTGCTAGAGAAAGGGGACTCAAAATTTCTATGGCAAGCAAAGGGGGTTGTGGATTTGGAGCTTTTAACAATCCTGAATCTAACCTGGAGCAAAGGGTAGAAAATTTAGAAAAGAAAATTTAATGGATATTAGGAACATTAGAGACCTTGATAGCACATGAAGTTACTTTCATCCCACCACGTCAAGATCATGGATTCTTTAGAAATTTATCCATCGTCTAAAATTTATTTTAGAAAAATACTCATTGTGTGTAAATTTATGAGAAATCAACTCCCTCTTATTTTTTTTTAATTTTTTTTTTAATTTATAACAAAAAAGTTGGTATATTTAAATCATTTTTCAATATAAAAATAATGATTCTAAATAAAATAAATTTATTCATAATAGTTAACAAAATTATATTATAAAACATGTATATATAGATGAACAAAATATACTTATTAGTTGAAAATCGAAAAAAATAGCATAAGCTATTACATATATATATATATATATATAATAATAATATATAGTGGTTAAATAATATGAATTTATTTTATACATCTATATATAATAAATAGGTTTATTATATCGATATAAGAATATAATATATAATGTATCATAAAATAATACTATATTTATTGTCATGATCTACCATCAACTTGATATTATCTGCTTTGACCTTCTAATCTTTAAGGTTTTATATTCTTATTTTTTAGAGAAAAAATCTTATACAAAATTAGGAGGGTGGTTCTATTTAAACGCGTACTCTCCTTTGTCCATCACCAGTGTGATATACCATAACTGTCACATGTTCCCTAAACTTACATTTATCATGTGATCTAATTTAGCCATATAATTTTTTTTAAATGTATGGTGTAAAATTAGTCAAAAAGAAATGAAAATATTTATATTTTTGTCTAATAAATGATGGTGCTTGTAACTATCAAAACAAGTATTACAATCAAATTTATGATGTTGAACTTTCCAGATTTGAATAATGACCCTTATAAGTTCAACCCAGGAAATGAGTCGTACGAATTCAACCCAATATATTTTGCATGACGGTGGCTCATCTCATTGTGGTAATTTTTTTTTAATTAGATGTAAATACATGATTACCATCAAGTTGAATAATTTCAAAAATATAGGTTCATAAATGACAGATCTTCAAAACTTTGACTAGTTTGACATAGAAAAAGAGCATCTAATGCACAATTATCGATCCTCACGTTTTTACGACTACTCAACTAGTGCCGATTACAATGAGAGAAGTTATCAAACTAGAGAAGAAGAAATTAGAGTGGAATTGGGTTAAGATTCAAGCAAATAATAATAATAATCATATTTTATTGTTATTCAAATCTAACAATAAAAATTTTTTTTAGATGATCCGGACATCGATAAAATTTTCTAATTTTGGTGACCAAGGAGAATGGGATTACATTATGATCTAGATTTTAATGTTAGTGTAGAAGATGATGATAATTTTTCAAAATTAGATGAAATTGAATGCTCAATTGCTCAAGTCACTTTTTCAAAAATAAGGAAGACTTTCATAGCATAGGGTTAGAGTATTCGATTAAAATTGGTATTGAGTTCAATATTAATGATTCAGAACCTAATATTTTAAATCTATGTTGTAATAAGTTGAGACAACAAGAATGATGATTGAGGATTCATGATGTTTACTATAAAAGATATGATCAATGAAATGCTAATGTGGTAGAATTACCTCACATCTATTGTCAAGATGGTTCAAGATATTTTGATTATCGAAATATTGGAGTTAGGTATATCACCAGTACAATGAGACCACTCATAGAAAAAGATATTAGCATTGAAGTAAGCACGGTTATGACCGTTGTCAATGAGACAATGAATTATACAATTCCATACCATATAGCTTGATATGGTTTGAGAAAGTCATTCATTGATGTATTCGATAATTGAGAGAGTTATGTGCCAAAACTCCTTTCTTTCTTACAAAAGTTTGTACTACAAAATCTTGGCACCATCGTCCAATAGAAACATTGCAATGGAAATGTGTGATAAAGGTGCAATTGGTTCGAATCAGAACTTTCGGTTCCGATTCCAATTCGGTTCTGGGGTATGAGCATCTATATGGTTTTGGTTCGGTTCTACAAATTTGTAACCATGGAACCATCAGTTCTTATCCATGCAGAATCGACCAAATCGACGGTTTCAAATTGTGAATAGTAGTATTGTTTGGTTTAAAATATTCAAAAATTTCAAATACTCAATAAATTTATATGAGAACATAAAAATGGTCATGTTTTTTTTTAAAGTATTATCAAATAAAAAATGTTTGTAAATAATTATGAATAATTTATTGGGCTAATATTATAAAATATGAATGAGATTAAAAAAAAATATAAAATGTATTATTTGATTAAAAAATTATTAAATTACCAAATATATATATGTCAAAATTGCACACACTAGCTGTTGCCAAGTGCCAACGACTAGTGTGCGTGTGCTGTGTGGAGACTCATGAGTCATCACATGGTTTTAAAACTATCAATTGATATTATTTTTAATAAAAAAGTTATGTACATATATCACATGGATATCATAGAATTTTCCATTACTCTCTCATAATAGTAATAATTTTATTTCAACTTCTACATACAATTTATGTTTGGAGGTACTTTCGAATTTCCTTTTCGAACGACATTAGTGAACTATGCATGGTAATAGTTTTACATTATAATTTGCTACTAATAGTATACTGTTTTTTTATGTTTAACAAAATGGATGGATCCAGTTTAGAGCTGGTCACGGATATAGGTCAATCTGGATATCCGGTGGGTTGATCCGTGATGGGTCCGACCCATTATCTATATCCATTGGAAATGGGTATGAGATGGGTTGAAGGTGCACGAGTGCAAGTTGGCCCAGCGGGTCAGCAAAAATGGGCCAATAATGCAATCCATTAAGAAACATGTAGTTTTTAGTAAAAAGGGTTGGGTTGCTCAACTATTGAGCTTCAATTTATTTAATGTATATGAATGTTAGAAATGTCTCATTTGCCAGAATATAAATATATGGGCTAATAACTTGTTTTTTAAATGCTTGTGCTGTTGGGTTTCTCGTAGACATCGTGTGTCTTCAGTGTAGTGGAATTTAAAAATTTTTGAGAAACCCGAAACATAGATCTTGGAATACGGTATACATCAGATAACGGGATATTGCGAATACCTTTCAGAACACTCCGTTGTTCACTAACCACTAATAGCAGACAGCCTCTATGGTATCCACAGGTGAAGCACTCTGTCGATAATCTTCTTAAGGTTGTAGAATGGTGGTCGATCTCTTTAGGTGTTAGTAGTGAAAATCGCCCCCTTGTACACCAATCTCAGAGAGAACTAAGATGTGGGAAGATCTCTACAAATCAAATTTTTTTAATAGATATTTAGTAACATATCAAATCAAATCTACATAAAGATCTCATCTTGTGGGGATATATATATACTCCAAATCTTATCTATACAAGATCTTTTATTTTGAGTTTAATCAATATTAATCTCAAAATAACTCTTTATTTAATTTATCCACTTTACCAATTACATCTCATATAATTGTGTCATTCTATTTTATATCGATAAGTGGCTCCACTATTTTGTGTGACCCTATAGGCTTCTTCAATCAAGGCCGTAATAATGGGTTTATTAATTAACCCTTAATTAATCAAATCCATCATTATCGATCATGAGTGATGTCTAGCAACATATCATGATCCCCAAGATTAAAGAATAATCAAGTGAACTGATTGAGCCTTTCCATAACCAGCCATCATGCAATGAACAGCTTTCATGATATTTATATCTCATTCGATACTAGAACATGGGTGTGTGTTTTTCTAATGTATCGAACTTATAATCGCATTTAAGCACTAATACTTAATGACCTACTCAAACAATTCGAGTGCCATTACCCTGGGTCCAGGACTTACTGTTAGGCTTTGATGCAATTACTTAAGATATGATCTCATCGCTAACATGAATGATGAATCCTTTATTGATCAATCAAATATCTTCAGCCTTAAGGAGTGATATCCCTACTAATCCATACTAGGCAAGCCATGGTTAGGCTGCCATTAGTAATGAGTGAAAATGTGAGCTTAAGATCAATATAACTTTGTTGACTTCAAGTCTAAGCTTACTTGCACGGTTGTCATATTTGAAATCTTGCTACTGACACTTGGTTAGCTTCTCATAGTAGCATCTCGAAGATGAGTCATCCAATGAATCGATTCTCTAATCAACACCCACACATAGGTTCTATTAATCTCATTACATCAATTGTGAGAATTATTGCCTAAACAGTTTAGGGAACTCAATGTGTGCCAGTTTATCAATATTTGTGATATCCTCATTTTAGAAATACTCTAGTTAGGGAGTTTTTAACTTGAGTATAAGTACTTGAAGAATCTCACATTATGATTTCATCATAATTTCTATAGCACATAGATCATAATTTCTATAAGATTTGTCAATGAGTTGATTGTGTTTAGAACACATACACCAACACCTTCTTAAGCAAATTCTACCATACCTTGTGTTTTTGAAAATGATAGAAATATTTTTTAGAAAGAACGTTAATTTTCGCAGCATCTTGAATGTGGTCCGTTATCTCAACATGATGATTTTTCTAATCTTTAAGAAGTAAGTTCTTCTAGCTCATCGAGTCTTCTATGTCATAAATAAAATGAAAAATAATAATGATGATTTTTTGGATATTTGAGATCATTTTGTTGTTTCTAATCTTGGAAAACTTACTTGCAAGTATTTTTGTATAGAATACACTTTCAAAAAGAATTAGAGATTTGATACATATAAAAGGCATGTTAGAGAGAAAAATAATGATAAATTACCTCAATCTCGTCAAATTAGATTATATTTAGAGGATGATAATAGTATGAGATTATCCAATTTTTTTTAGATTATAAACTTTTTCAAATTATTGTAGTGCGTTATTTGATACTTAATGAACTTTTTTTTCATTACCTGAAAAACCTTTTTATTATGATATGTTAAAACAAGTGCAATTGTGCTACAAAAGAATTTTTTAGAAAAACCGCTTGCGATATTGCACTTGAGAATTTTTAAAAGATGTGTGACCCTTTAATTTCTACTTTTAAATCTTTACAATGATATTTTTGTTTAATTTGTGATAATCGAAAGGTTGCAACAATAAAAGTTATATTGTTATTACTTATTCTTAGGTGGATAATTTTTTGTATATGTAATAATGAATTTTAGTTTTTAGAAAATGGATATCACCACATAACAGTTTTTCTATTACAAAACTCATATATAAAAGTCATGGTATTTTATGGAATTTCTGTTAGGATTTTTTATATTTCTTTGGATAACGTGTCTACGAACACAAACGCCATTGAGATTTTGAAGAATAGTATGAATCTTATGTTAAATAGCATTTTTTCCACACTAGGCACACTTCTCATATTTTAAATTTATGTGTTCACGAAGATTTGAAAGAACGTGAAATTTTTCAACTCATGTTCATGATTTAGTTAGTACAAATAAAAGTACATCTAATAGAAGAGAGTATTTTAAAAGGATTTGTCACGAAAAAAATATTTCTTATCGCAAATTTAAAAGTGATTGTCCAATTAGATGGATTTTTACATATGATATATTGTAGTTTTTTAATTCTTATGAAAATGTTCTTATAGAATTTTGTAAATCTTTAATGGATTATAATTTATTAACTCATTCTATTTTTGAAAAAATAAAAAATTTAGTGAATTTATTAGAAACATTTTACTCTTGCACAAAAATTATCCAACTTCTAAACTAGTGATTTCATGTATTTTTAAAATTTCGTTTGTATTTTATGATCATCAAGATAATTGTGATTTTTTTGGGGAATGTATTATGAAATATGAAAAATAAGTTTTTGAAATAATTCGATGAAATCCCACATTTTTTTCTTATTGCACCGATTTTGGATCCGTGGGTTAAATATAGAGGTGTGAACTTTATTTAAATGCATTTCTGAATCTCTTAATGCAGATGATGTTGCTCTTTCTATTAATAATTATGAAGACATAGATGTAGATGCTAATAATCTATGTGTGCTATGTAGTCTTTTATTCAATTAGATATATTGATTTTAGTGTTCCTATTCCTAAAACATATAATAATTCGATGTTTCAAAGTTGCAATCCGATGGACATTATTTGTAGGAAACATAACTCATTTATTTTATGCTCTTCATCATCTTTTTTAATTATGTTAATCAAATTACATTATACAATAATACTTCAATTGTTGAGGGTGTTGATGATAATAACTTTAATATCTTAGGTTGATGGAAGACAAATTCTACTACTTATCTCATTTTGGTTAGAATGGAGAAAGATCTTCTAATACCTTCAACGTCTATAGTTGCATCTGAAAGTACTTTAAGTGTAGAGGGATGAGTTCTTAATTGCAAGCATTCCAAATTGAACGCATAGATCTTAGAGGCATGCATATGATATCTTGAGTGATAGTAGACAAATTGTTTCAACTATACAAATAAAATGTTCCATTATGAATAATCGCTTTCAATGGATCACACATAAAATTAAAAAACTAAGATATTCGCAAGCTCTTACAATAGACTATATGCATCACCCACAGTAGTAGATCTGGGTGCATCATAAAAATTAGACTAATTATTAATAACATTATGTCCGGAATCTTGTGTAAATCATTCGAAAAGAAGAATTATGCTTTGGGTTCACTTAATTAGAACCGAGCAACTCTTCCCACCTGAAAATGACAAGTAATTACTACCAAAATTTTTTACAATTTAATGTAATCATTACGCCATATGATTACCCTATGATTTGGTTAATAAAATTGATCGCGGCAAACCCATAGAAAATGTTACACGTCTCGCACTCCCAGTTCCCACTTTGTCCACACTGCCAATGAAAATAACCGTAGGCCTTGGTAAGAAATTTTCTTACCACTTCCCCCAAAGCGAAAGTGACCGAACACCCCATTCCTCCTACTTTCAATATTGAGAAAATTAAACAAGGTAAGTGCTTTATTATTCACCATGAGTTGCTAAACTATGTTCCAAATTGAAATACCCTTGTGGAATATAGTTCGATTTCTCATACAATAATTTATGGATGTTTGTAGATGCAAACTTCTGAAAAATTGAGAAATAGATTCTTGAAACTGAATGAGCATGAGGTTTGGGACGAAGAACTTGATGAATTGATAGGAACTTCCAATCCATGTAGGTTCAATGAGATTTGCATTGAGCATGGAGCATTCTTATTGTGATTTATGATTGTCATTGTTGCCATTTTTAGAAGAGATATTAGAATGTTCAGAGATTCATTTGTCTCATTTGACTCCAAGATCTATTTCATATGTGTTGGCATTTGTGAGTATTTGCGAGGAGTTGTCTTTTGAAATGGAACTTCAGTATTTTTTGGTTGTGAGTGCATGCTCTAGGACTCACAACACGAATCACTACACACTTAAGAGAAAAAAGGTCTGATGTTAGTGAAAGGTGTGAGAAGAGAATTTGAAAAATAGTGGACAAGTTTCATTTGGATGTCTTCAATGGAACATAAGTTTCCTCAAACGCACCCTAATTTTAGCGAAGTAGGCAAGATCAAAGGTATATCTTTCAATGTATATTTAGGAGAAATGCTAAAAAAAATATTTTATATTTTTGTTTCCATATTATTATTATAGGATTTGTTACCTTGCATAAAAAAAATATGCACAAGATTTTATACTTCAATTTTCAAGCATGCACAGAAATTTTAGTGAAATTTTACCACTCTTTGTGGATGCATCAGGGACAAAACGTTATTTATGTAGTGTATTGAAGAATTCTAGAGCAATAAAAAGGATGAAGTTGTGTTTAGGGATGCAAGAACATGGGATGCTAATGATGTAGAAGGTTCGCACACGCATGATGTTAATGATGTGCATGATAGATTTGCATTTATAATAAAGGAAAATAAAGACCTTCACTACAAGCTGAATTGGTATGAGAGTTGGGCATACATTGAACTATTTTTTAGTGCTTCCGAGCCACAACAGAAGTTGATTATCTTGGATGTAAATGGTGTGTTCACAAACATCATATTCAAGGCTGGACCATCAAGATCATGAATCCCTTTAGATAAAATAATATATGGCCAATAATGTCCTTTTTCATTAGCACAACACATATTTTTATCTCTTATATATATTAAGACTTTATGAGATATCATCAAAACTTTTTCACCTAATGTATGCAGGCTATCTACATTCATATGCCCATGACTTTATTTGATAATATATGGATAATATTGATATTTTCATATGGTCATCTCGTGGCAGGTGTGTGTGCTACATCATATTTTTCATTTTTACAACTATGCAAATACCTCACATATGCCGTCTTTTGTAGGGACCAGCTGCAACCAATCATTCAATGGGTCTTTCAACCTTCATTATTCAATAAACTCATTATTCATATGAGTCATGTATGGGTTGTCATGAGTGGGTTGAACATAAGGTAATACCGTTACAATTCCCTCTTAATTGATGACTCACCTCTCAAGTCAATAAAAAATCTGATAAGTCATTTTTGCTATTCCCATCTAGCATACACTTGGTTATATATCAAAATTAACCCTACATTTTTAAGGAAAATAATGCTATTTTTCCAATCCCCCTATGTGCACACCAATAGGGATAATGCATCACTAAATATTGATGGTGAGATACGGACTTTCCTTGAAATGCTACTATTTGCTCATGATGTTCCAAGCTTTGTCAATGAAAACTGAATAGGACGACCCCTCATATTGTGAACAATTATGTTGTAGTTGGAATACTTTCGTTATTAACTTTTTTCCCTAGAAGATAATTATGTCGTTGTTAGAATTAACTTCGTAATATACCATTTAATTGTCTGAAATATGTTCCAACGATCTGTGAGATCAATTCCCAAGCACTCATAATGATTTCTAAGAGCACCTTGTATCAATTCTGGACATCCACAACCATTGTTAAGTGCTCCTAGGCAGTGCATCCTTTCTGGTTGTCAAATTGCCAGACACTCATATTCGTTCCTAAGGGTTCTTAGGATCTTTCTAGACACCCTTAGCAACTGTTAAGAATATCTAAAAACGGTTGTGCAAGATAGGTGTTAAATGCTTGATTCAATGTACTTTTTTATTTTGGTTTCCAATATAGGTGAGGTTTAGAAAAAATTTATCAAATAGATTCGATTTAGATTTAGATGATATTTTGATTTTAATTTACAAAATAGATTAGATTTCAGAAACATTATATAAAAATTATCTCTTTAAATTTAAAATAAGTGTAAAGAAATACATTTATTTGTTTTCTATTATTTGTGATCTTATTATATTTGTTTCAAAAAAATTTAACTTTATCATATATATTTTCAATTGTTGATAATTATATCATTTGAATCATTTATTTCATTCATTTAACTTACAAATTATATTGATTTTGATTATGGGGTATTTTACAAAAACTATTCTAAATTAAGGTATTTTGTAAATTAAATAGTATATCCGGTAAAATATAAAAATTAAAAATGTTAAATATATCATTTTCTAACATTAAAAATATCATTCCCAAACAATCAAGATGGTTCATATGGGTGCTTGGAAAATGCATTCAAATAGTAATCGATCGATTGCAGTTCGGTTTGAGGTTTTCGATTTTTGTTTTGAAGCGAAACACCAAGGTGTTGGCTCTGGTTTTTGTTCAATTCAAGGTTTTAGAATCCAGTTCCAAACCGAAATTGAAACTTGTTGTCTACGGCGAACCATGATTTATGGATTGATGGTTCACTGGAACCATGCGATTTCGAACCGAAACCATACAGTTCAAAATTGGTTGCATCTCTAATGTGTTGCACTACATATTTTGGATACTTGGACCCTGTATTCAAGCATAGAGATGGTGTCGGTCGATGGTATCAATCGATGCAATTCATCTATATGCACATTAGAGTTACAAGATGTTGATTGTGATCACTCTCAATAGATTTTTCAAATGTGTTCCACTTTTACTATTAATTATGAAGAAATAGATGATTCATAGATGTGGTTTTTCCAACTATTCAGCAAGTATGTTGTTCAAAATAGACCTACATGCCTAATATCTTATAGATGTGATTGCATTAAAAAGGTAGCGGAACGAGTTCACGCCTTTAAGCCTACAAATGATGGATGTCATAGATGGTATATCCATCAACTAAGGGTAAATCTTGTAGATAAATACAAGCATCCACGACTAAGAGACACATTCTCCAAAGCTGTAAGAAATTCAACTTTTACATGCACCAAATCAAAGATTTTCACATTGGTGTTTGGCACTATTTGTCTATGCTCCCTCCAGAATTATGAACGATGTCACATGATAGGAGAAAAAGGTAAGATATTATAATAATTCTATTATTTCCATAAAAAATTAACATTT
This sequence comes from Utricularia gibba, assembly GCA_002189035.1. Taxonomy (NCBI): domain Eukaryota; kingdom Viridiplantae; phylum Streptophyta; class Magnoliopsida; order Lamiales; family Lentibulariaceae; genus Utricularia; species Utricularia gibba. The sequence continues at coordinate 4,850,773 of NEEC01000002.1, read as the reverse complement.
CTCAAACACCTTTAGATTTGTAACCATGACTAACAATCAAGTCAATAGTATAGATGATGTACTACGTGAGACAGAACACCTTCTAATAACTGCATTGGCATAGGTATTGCTTAGTACGTATTTGATATAATCTTATACTCTTATATCTAATGTTTTTTTCTAATAAAATATAGACAATATTCATAAGGTACAAGAATTATTTCACAAACTGATTATCTAAGACCTTACAACAATATTATCAAAGACTACAATTCACCAAAAATCCATCTTAGTTGTACAAATTTTGGAATCAGGGCATATTACATCCATCTGTGGAGATATATGACCAAAGGAGGGTAACAAGGAAAGATTTACCTAGAGCGAGTAAAGCATGGTATATGCACATATAGAAAGTAGCAAAATTTCAGGGTTCTATATTCACATGTACAACAAGCATGCAAAGCGATTAGGAGTTGACCCACGAGCCTTCATCATACCTCTATTTTCACTTGAAAGGCAGATTAATGTGCATTAAACACAATTTTAATCGTTGCGAGTAGAATTTCAATGGACCCCAGCACCATTCAAGCTCATGCATGATGCATCCTGTAAAAAGCCAACTAAGTTAGGTCGGAGTAGAACTACTCGATTTCTAATGAGAATGGATATGAGAGAAAGAAGACGAAGTTCAAGAGATAATAAAGAAGGTATACCACACATCCAACACACATCACCAAGTCTACCTATCAAGCACCAAGTATCGATTGACGTTCCCTCCCAATGTAATATAAAAAACTATTCTTAGCCATCCTGATCATCTATATAGATGCTATTTGAAGGTTAGAGTTTTTGATCAAACAATGTCAGAACATCTCATCAACCCACACATCGTCACGATTAGATACTTAATAACTTATTTAATGCTTTTCTTCGAAAAAATAAAAGTTGTGTTATTGAAGTTGTTTTAACTTGTTATTAGATGAATTTCAAAAAAATAATCATTTTATTAATGAGGTATAATAATTGCTGATTGGCATCAACCTTATATATTTTTACCAACCAGCTCGATGTAATTATATTTTTTACATTGAGCTCATCACAAATCGTTCCAATATAAATATTTTTTTAATTAAAATTTTCTCATCTCAATGTAAATTAATCCTTTACATCAAACTGAGATAATTTTTTTCTGGTTTTTCTCTCGATTCGATAGAAAATCCATTTTTCCATTGAATTTCAATTTTCAACTAATATATCTATTATGTTCATCTATATAAATATTTATAACGTAATTTTGTTAAATTTTGCAAATCATTATTTTTATATTGATGTATGATTAAAATACATCAATTTTATTTGATATATGATTGCGGAATTGAAGGGTGACATCAAAGAAGAGCTTAGTATGAAAAGTTCAACCCATAAAATATGATATGCAAGAGAGCAACCGTGTTGATCTGTAGAAAAAAATTGTACTTGATGCATGTCATTCTACAAAAAAATTGAATAGATTCTTAACTCATGAAACACTAAAAGCATAGTAATTGTGTCAATAGCAAGGAGTCAATTTTCAAGGGAATGGTGAGGTTTACATCGAATACAAACTATCACGATTTTGTAAACGGGTTTATTAAATAAAAGACAGTAGAAACATTAATGATGCAATTTGAATAAAGAAACAATAAGATAAACAATAGAAGTGAACTTAAGCTATAAACCTTAAATAAAGAGTTGATCTTGAGATTGGAATTCTAGCTAGCTACATCCATTATGTCTTCACTTTTTTCTGATCTTCTCGAGTATTCAATTATGGAGATAAGGAATTGCTTACCTTTCCTTACATTCTATTGCAAGAAGGCATGAGAATTGCTTAATGTTACTCCCCCTTGGATGAACATAAAAATAAGAGGTCTAGCCATTGTTACCCTCATGATCGAATTTTGCATGTGTGTCTGAGTGTTGGCAATGACCCAATGAGTTCAAATACGAGGTTACTATCTATCCTAAAGTATGGTCACAAACAAAACATTGTCTCCCTCAAAGAAAAAGGGTTTGAGTTGGTGTTTTCTTACTCTTCAAAGCTCGTAGGCAATGGGCAGCTAATCATAAATGTTGAATAAGAGATAATTTCAAAATTAAACTTTAATGTAATTGTGTAGAGACATATGAAATCCAATCAAATTCATTGAAGAAGTAGATACTAACTAATGAAACGTAGAGGTGGGAGTCTTCCAACCTAGAAACAAAGGACCATGTGAAGCAACAAACAAAAAGCAAAGTTTAAAACTAAAACTTGAATTACATTTTTCTTCTATTTGAATTTCATGTTCTTCTAATTCTGTTGTGGTCTTGAGTGACTTGCAAGGGACTTCTTGCTCTAACACTGCTACACTCATGATTTCTTCTATTAGAAGCTCCCGTGTTTTGCACGCCAAGACTCATCATTAGACATTTGCATTCTTCCGGAAATCAAAGAGAATAATATACGGAAAGATCTATTTTGTTGCGTTATAATTCCTCATTTCTCTTCTTTTTTCCACATGTTTGCCTCTAACAAAATTTCAGCAAAACTAAGCTAAAACATTAGTTATAAAACACATTTATTAAAATAATTACTCTAATTTAAATAAAACTTAAAACTTATATTAAAGACTCTTAACTAAACAACTTTAATAACATTTAGATATAGAAAATGTGTTGGGTTTCTCGTAGATATCGTATGTCTCAAAAGCAGCGGAATTTTAAAATTTTTGAGAAACCCCAATCGCAGATCTTGGAATACGGTATACGTCAGATTCAGGGATAATCAAAATACCTTTCAGAGGACTCCGTTGTTCACCAACCGCCAATAGCAGACGGCCTCTATGGTATCCACACGTGAAGCACTCCGTCGATAACTTTCTCAAGGCTCTTGAATGCTTTTCGAATTTCTCAGGTGCTAGTAGAGAAAAATGCCCCCTTGTCGATCAGTCTCAGAGAGCACGAAGACCTTTGGAGCAGATCTCAAGATCTAAATCTTTTTGATAGATATTTTGTGACTTATCAAATCATATCTATATGAGATCTTTTATTTTGAGTTTAATCAATATTATTCTCAAAATAACTCTCTATTTAATTTATCCACTTTACCAATTACATCTCATGTAATTGTGTCATTCTATTTTATATCGATGAGTGACTCCACTATTGTGTGTGACCCTATAGGCTTCCTCAATCAAGGCCGTAATCATAGATTTATTAATTAACTCTTAATTAATCAAATCCATCATTATCGATCATGAGTGATGTCTAACAACATATCATGATCCCCAAGATTAAAGAATTATAAGGTGAACTGATTGAGCCTTTCCATGACCAACCATCATGCAATGAACAGCTTTCATGATATTTATATCTCATTCGATACTAGAACATGGGTGTGTTTCTTTATGATGTATCGAACTTATAATCGCATTCAAACACTAATACTTAATGACCTACTCAAACAATTCTAGTGTCATTACCCTGGGCCCAGGACTTACTGTTAGGCTTTGATGCAATTACTTGAGATATGATCTCATCGCTAACATGAGTGATGAATTCTTTATTGATCAATCAACTATCTCCAACCTTAAGGAGTCACATCCCTACTCATCCATACTAGGCAAGCCATGGTTAGGCTCCCGTTAGCAATGAGCGAAAATGTGAGCTTAAGATCAAGATAACTTTGTTGACCTCAAGTCTATGCTTACTTGTACGGCTGTCATATTCGAGATCTTGCTACTGACACTTGGTTAGCTTCCCATAGTAGCATCTCGAAGATGAGACATCCAGTGAATCGATTCTCTAATCAACACCCACACATAGGTTTTAGTAATCTCATTATATCAATTGTGAGAACCATTTCCTAAACAGTTTAGGGAACTCAATGTGTGCCAGCTTATCCGTATTTGTGATATACTCATTTCACAAATACTCTAGCCAGGGAGTTTTTTAACTTGAGCATGAGTGCTTGAAGAATCTCACATTATGATCTCATCATAATTTTGATAGCACATAGATCAAGTAGATGATTTTATCAATGATGTAAACTTGATCACAATTCAAGGAAAACATCAAAGGATAAGATTTGCCAATGAGACTTAACAGTACTACATTTGGATATTCCAAGCAATGCTAATGTTCATGAGGACAATGCAGGAAAGCAAGGATGGCTTCCAACAAGGTCATCGTCATGAACTTGTAGCAATGGAACCAATGTCTTAATGTGAGATTAAGATGTCTTAAGGGTTTGCAAGTGGTGTGGTGCTAAGATGCCTAATTTAATTTACTATGTTCCTATATTCAAAACTCTATACAATCTAAATCTACCCAGGTCATTCATCATGTTTTCGGCTCATATAGTCCCCAATATCATCATCAACATTGCAATTAGGTTTACCCACATGCAAAGTGTATAGAACTAAGTCTACTTGGTTCTACTCATTCTACCTTGAACTAATACCTATTGCTCTTGTCTCAATTTGTTGGTCTACTTCTAAATCAAACATCTAAGTTACGAAGCTACTTGTTCCCCTCCTTAGGTCTACCCATGGAATGATAGAAACAATATCTAAGAAAAAAATATAAATTCCATTATTAACCCTAGATCCACACCACCATGCTTTATCTTAAGGCATCCCTAATGTTTTAGCTACTCATGCTTGGAAGATAAAACATGATTTCATTCAAATAATGTGGCGAAAATAACAGAAACATTGTAAGTAAGTCAGATACAGAAACTCAAAACATTTAGTAAACGAAAAGAAAGTAAAGATTGTTTTGATGCTCGTTTGCTACTATTCACGGCCAAGAACATTAGCGCTAAACTAAGTATTATTGTTGTTCTTCAGATTGGAGGGTCTCCTTCTTGAGAATCCTCCTCTTCCTCCTTCTGGTTAAGTGTCTCTAATGTTGGAGAAGAAACCCTCGTGTGTCACTGAAACTCCTCAACTCCTTCCTTGACTCTCTCTCCTTCAAAATTATTTCCCCTCTCTCCTTTCCCAAGGCCAGTGCTAAGTGTCATTTTTTTACTATTTCTTATGTTGTTTTTATGCTTAATAGTAATTAGGAATGTCTAATTAGGAGTCTATAATATGAGATTTAGGTTTTAATCTAGTTTAGAGTAATTTTCCAAAATCTTGTATTTTATCTAATAATTTTGCTAGTTTTAATTGAGTTTTTCTAGAGGCGCACACGTGGCAGGGAGTGAGAGAAAGAGAGCATCAGATGGCGACAAATTGGATCTTCCTGAGCTGGCATTCCCTTGATTTCTAGAAGACTGCAGACTCCTAATCTTGAGCCTTGACATGCGGAACACGGGAGTCTCTGACAGGCGACATAATTAGTATTCCAGTGTCAGTGCAGACGCTTGCTTGCAAGTCATCCCAAGTTCAGCAGAACCACAGGGACACGAAATCTCAGACAAGCTTAGTTTTACTTTCAGTTTAGTTTTCCTTTTTATTTTCTCTCTCTAGAGGATTTTCCTCTAGCTTCTCTCTAGAACCTTGTTTTTGTTTCCTTAAATTTGTATGGCCCTTCGCATCTAGAAACTTCTGTTTCTAGGTTGGAGCACCCCCAGATCTATGTTTCGTTAGCTTAGCTTCATCTCTTCTTTGAATCCAAAAGCACCAACTCATGCCCCTTTGGCAGGAGGAAGACTACATTTTGTCTTTGACCGTACCTCAGGATCAATGGATAGGTAGTGACCTCGTATCTAGACTCATTGGGTCATTGACAACACTCGGGCACACACACGCAATTCAGTCATAAGGGTACGTTGGCAGGACATCTTATTCTGACATTCGTCCAAAGAGAAGCAACATCGGGCTATTCCCGAGCCTTCTTGCAAGAGAGTGTAAGGGAGGGTAGGCAATTCCTTACTTCTATAACCGAGTACTCGAGAAGATTAGAGAAGAGTGAAAATGCAACGAACATAGCTGGACAGGATTCCAAACCTAGGAACATTCACTTTATTTAAGGTTCATTGCTTACGTTTATTTCATTTGTTTGTTCAAAAACCCTCTTATTCCCTTACTCAAGCTTCATCATCAACGTTTCTCGCACCTTTTACTTTCAAAACCGTTTACAAATCGTGACAGTTGTATTCGGGATACCTCACCTTTCACTCAAAAACAACTCCTTGCGTTCGACACCCGTACTACGCTTTTGTTTTTTACGAGTTTTAAAAATATTAAAATTTGTTGTAGAAACGACACGCATCAAATTTTTGGCGCTTTTGCCGGGGAGTTGAATTTTTTTGTGTTTAGTGTTGTGTGTGTGAGTTTCGTTTTTTTTTTTCTTTTTCTTTTTCTTTTTCTTTTTTTAGTGTTTCCTTTTCTTTTTCTTTCTTTTACTCTTTTTCTTCCTTTTCCTTGTTGTTTCTTTTCCTTGTTTTTATTTCTGCTTTGTTTTTCTCTTTTTATGTAGTCAGGTCCTCCAAGGGCTCGTCGAAGCCTAAGATCTTATCGAGATGTTCTATATCCTTTGGACCAAGAGGTGGAACGAAACTTTCTTGCTAAAAAGAGTGAGACGTCTTGTTTAACCACTGGAGACATCATGGCAGCACATGTACCCATTGGACTACTAGTAGTGCCTAAGACCCAGGGAGAACAACCTCATGGAACTTCCTAGTATTACTTCCGGCTAACCGTGGACTAGCACTACGGACCATAAAGGAAGAAATCACTACAAATCATTCAGACCGTCCCTTATGCATCATCTTTGATTGAGAAGAAGACTATGAGCTACGCCCTTACTTATTCCAGACACTTCCAAAGTATGCTGGAAGGGAAAATGACGACCCTAACCGTCATTTACGTGAGTTGCACATGGCTTGTGCATCCATGCGCCCCAAAGGAGCCACAGAGAATCAAGTCAAGCTTAAAGTGTTTCCTTTCAGTCTTACCGAACGTGCTCTGGAGTGGCTCTATGGACTTCCACCTTCATCTATGGCCACATGGGAGCAGATGGTTCAAAAGTTCTTGGATTGATATGCACCACTAGGAAGAGCTTCAGCCGGAAGGAGAGCTTTGACTACCATGATGCAAAGTGAAAGAGAAAACTTGCAGGAGAGCTTTCAACCGAATCTGCAACTCCTATCCTCAGCATGGACTCACTGAAGGCCAGATCTTGCAGCACTTCTATGAAGGATTGACTCCTATGATCCGAGAACAGATGGATGCCGCTTGTAATGGATCATTATTAGCGAACCGTCACAGTGCTGATGCCCGCACACTCATTGAACAAATGGCTGATAATTCCTATTCCACAGCCAATCGCTATGACAACTCCTATAGACCACCCGGTGGAAACATTGGAACGGCGAAAGCGGTCTATGGAGTGGACAACTTAGAAGTATTGACTCAACTTGCAGCAATGACTGACACGTGGAAGTTTGGTCTTCAAGCCTTGCTTCAATAAAAGGAAGGATATCAAGGAACCTCAAGTTCTATGCCATCTCACATTGACTTTGGATTGAGAGTTCCTGAAATGCCAGTGGAAGAAATCAATGCTTTTTATCAGAATCAAGGAGGGACGTACAACTATGGAAATTAAGATGCCTCGAACAGACCATCCTGGTTTTCGCTGGAGACAGATAGCACCCCTAGTCAAGCACCATCATTAGGGAACCCAACTGGTATTCCTCAGAAGACTATCACTAGACCACCTCAACCATTGCAGATAACCGGACCTCCAGAACAACACATGGTTCTGTACCAACCAAGCCATAGTTTAGAGGCCATGGTCAAATCTCTTGCTGAAAGCACCTTAGAGATGCATGCTGAGCAAAAGGACATGAAGGGCCAAATCACAAGTATTCAAGGCCAGATTACTCAGCTTGCACAAGCAATGAACCGTTTGGAGCACACAAACCATAGTTGTGAAGGGAGGATTGCCATCACAACTAGTCCAGAATCCAAAGCACATAAATGCTATCTCGCTGAGAAGTGGAACTGACCTACCAGACCCTTACCCATGGTTCACAAACAAGGTAGACAGGTCCGAAGAAAAGGAGTTGGAGGTCATAAACAATGATTTTGATGTTCTGAAGCCACCCAAAGATGTTCAGGAGAAGGAGGCAAGCGAGATTCCTCAGACCAAGCCATTGGTCATACCGTCACCCTTCCTGATGAGGCTTCGAAGAAGGAACAAGGACAAGAAAGGATTGAAAACTTTTATGGTAATGATGAAAAAGGTTGATGTTTCTATTCCTCTTTTTGATATGATTAAACAGGTCTCCAAATATGACAAGTTGCTAAAGAACTGTGTGACCCTAAGAAGAAAGCAAGGGTGGAGCAAGAAGTGATCCCTTGACCGAAAACCTTTCAGCCATCATTCAAAGGAGAGTACCACATAAGTGTAAGGATCCCGACATGTTTTCAATTCCCGTTACCATTGGAAAGACAAAGATTTCTGTAGCTATGTGTGATCTTAGTGCCTCGGTTAATGTTATGCTTAGATCTCTTTATTTGTCTCTTGCATCCAAGTTAGGTAAACTTGAACCGACAAATGTTGTATGCTACCTAGAAAATAGATCACAAGTTATACCAGATGGTATAATTGAGAATGTATTTGTTCATGTTGATGATTTAGTTTTCCCAGCAGACTTTTTGGTTATCCCTATAGAAAGTGATAATCCTAAGGTTTTGGAGTCCATTATTTTGGGACGACCATTCTTGGCTACTGTAGGCACAAAGATTGATGTTCAAGCAGGAACCATCAGTCTCCAATTCGATGGACAGGTGTTGGACTTCAGTCTTGACAAAGCCATGAAGCATCCTCATCAGATCAGTGAGATACATGCGATCTCCACATGTGAAACTGACACTGATCACAATGCGATGATCCATGAATAAGGCCCGAATCTGATTTAGTCATGGAGATTTTTCAATTTGAAGACTTTCCTCTTGCTGAACTTGAAGTCTTTAATCATTCAGATGATCCACCCGATGAACCTCATGTGCAGGATGTTTCTTTTCTTAGCTTGGAAACACCTAGTGAGCTGCTAGTGCCTTCCGTTATTTGAGCACCATCATTTGAAACTTAAGGTTGTGCTTCAAGAGCACAAACAAGCAATTAGTTGGACTTTACCTGACATCAAAGGAATCAGCACTTCTATTTGCACTCACAGGATTTACCTAGAGGATGGGACGAAGCCCATTCGATAGCCACAGAGGAGACTGAACCCCCCGATGGTGGAAGTGGTCAAGAAGGAGATTTTGAAGCTTTTATCCGCAGGTATCATTTATCCTATCTCTGATAGTGAGTGGGTTAGTCCTGTGCAAGTTTTCCCAAAGAAGACTAATATTACAGTGATGAACAATGAACAAGCGGAACTTATCCCCACAAGAGTGCAGAATGGTTGGAGGATGTGTGTGGACTATCGTAAGCTTAATTCCGCCACTAGGAAAGACTACTATCCCCTTCCTTTTATAGACCAAATGCTTGAACGACTTGTAGGGAAGAGCCACTATTGTTGCTTAGATGGATACTCCGGTTTCCACCAAATTCCCGTGGCTCTTGAAGATCAATCCAAGGTAGTTTTTTTTTTGCTCTTTTGGAACTTTTGCCTATCATATGATGCCATTTGAACTATGCAATGCACCTGCCACTTTCCAAAGATGCATGGTGAGTATCTTTTCGAAGTATGTGGAAGAAATTATTGAGGTCTTCATGGATGATTTCACTGTTTATGGCAATAGTTTTGATGAATGCTTAGGAAATTTGTCTTTGATTTTGAAAAGATGTGTTGAGACTAACCTTGTGCTTACCTATGAGAAGTGCCATTTTAGGTTGAGCAAGGCATCATCTTGGGACATGTAGTTTCCAAGAATGGGATAGAAGTGGACAAAGCAAAGGTTGAGGTAATCCAAAAACTACCTTACCCTACTTATATTCGTGACATTCGCTCCTTTCTTGAGCATGCGGGCTTCTATAGAAGGTTTATCCAAGATTTTTCGAAAATTGCATCTCCCTTATGTGCCTTGTTACACAAAGATGCGGATTTCACTTTTGATGAAAATTATCGGTTAGCTTTTGATACTTTGAAAAAAAGACTTGTTTCGGCCCCTATCATTCAGGCACCTAACTGAAATTTGTCTTTTGAGCTAATGTGTGATGCTAGTGATGTAGCATTAGGAGCGATCCTTGGACAAAAGCTGGAGAAGGCATCACATGTGATCCACTATGCCTCAAAGTGCCTGGATGATGCACAACGGAATTATATGACAACAGAGAATGAGCTTTTGGCCATCATCTTTGAGTTGGAAAAATTCAGACCTTATTTCCTTGGAGCCAAGATCATTGTTTACTCCGATCATGCAGCATTGAGGTATCTCCTCAACAAAAAAGATTCGAAACCTCGTCTTATCAGATGGATCCTATTGCTCCAGGAATTTGACATAGAAATCCGAGATAAGAAGGGATGCGAGAATTTGGTGGCAAATCATCTTAGCCGCATCACCTTTGGAGAAGCATCCAGCCCCATTGACGACAACTTCCCTCATGAGCACTTATTCATGATCCATGATGGAAGTCCCTGGTACGTAGACATTGTGAATTTTCTTGTAACAGGAGATTTTCCAGAGGACTTCCAGTCTCATCAAAAGGAGAAGTTGCGGAGTGACAATATGCACTACAATTGGGACGACCCATACCTGTGGAAGATTGGGCCTGATCAAATCCTTCGTCGGTGCATCCCTCAAGGTGAAGTGAATTCAATTCTTACTCATTGCCATGAACTACCTTGTGGGGGTCATTTTGATCCAAAGGTCACAGCTAATAAGGTATTGGAAGCTAGGTTCTATTGGCCTACTCTTTTCCGGGATGCATACCTTCATTGCAAGGCATGCCCTAATTGCCAAAGAGGTGGACGCATAGGTTTCAAAGATCAAATGTTGCTTCAGCCCATTGTGAGGTGCGAAATTTTCGATGCTTGGGGTATTGACTTTATGGGACTCTTCCCCTCATCAAAAGGAAAGACTTATATCCTTCTTGTTATTGATTACGTTTCTAAGTGGGTCGAAGCCATAGCATGTGAGAAAGATGATGCGAGGACTATAAGTTACTTCTTAACTTCTCACATGTTTCCTAGGTTTGGCTATCCTAAGATTCTCATTTCTGATAGAGGTACCCACTTCGTGAACCATATCATAAGGGCCATGCTAACAAAATTTGGAGTTCATCATCGTCTTTCTACAGCTAGGCATCCTCAGACTAATGGGCAGGCTGAAAACTCAAATCGAGAGATCAAACGCAACCTAGAAAGAACAATGAATCCGACTAGAAGAGACTGGAGTCTCAGACTGAATGATGCGTTGTGAGTCTATCGCATAGCTTACAAAAATTTGTTGTGGAAACGACACGCATTAGCCAGTACAATTTCTGACATCACTATTGCTCCTGCTCTTGACTTGCAAACTGCTGTGATGAAAATGCACTCATTGCCTTCTACTACTCTTGTTGCATAGTGACTTGCACGAAATCTTTGTGTCTTTCCATGATTTTGGCACTTGCTGCTGGACTCACAATTGGGTTAGAAGATGAGATGTGCTAAATCAAAGGATTTAGCCCACTAACACACCAAAATCACATATTTCCTAATTTATATAAAAATACTTAAAATTATAAAATAAGCAACAAAAGCATAATTAAAAAGCTATAATTATCATATCCTAAACACATGGAAATTTGTGTGCTTTCAAGAGTGGATATTCAAATTTTAGAAAGCATTCAAAGCATGTTTTTTATAATGTCAGATTAGGGAACGTGTCTTGTTTCTACATTACAACATGTGTTTCCATGAATCTAGGTATATCTTTATTGCTTGAAACACGTGCTCTCAAGATGATATTACATATCACATTGTTCCTTTTTTTTTTCTTATTTCAGAATAGGCAATGCGTTTATCATCTAAGGGAAAATATGACCCATCCAACACAACTCACATCACTTGTAGCAAATGGTATTTAGAAAACTACAAAGTTGCAATTGAAAGTAGATCTTAATCACTAGATGAAATTATTGAAGCAATACTTTATCAGGGCATGTGAGCTATTGCACAATGTGAATCTGAATATGTGATGTAGAACATTTTTTCATATCGAACTGAAGTGTGAAATATTGCTGAAAAATAAGTGCAACTTCCTACTTCTAAGACCTTTATCAAAGTTAATTTTGGTGAATTCATACAAAAAAACAAATGTAAAACCCTTGATTCAAAAAACTTAAAAAGAGGATAGCCAATTACAAATTCTGTCTCAGTAGAACAAATGACATGTTGGGAGCCCATTTTTGTCAAAAGCAAGATGAACATGTAAGGTTTTTCTCAAAAGTCTCTCCAAGGATTGTGAACATTATGACCTAGCATGCCAAGAAGACATCCTCAACTATTATCAAAAAATGGAGTGATGACACATTGATCTACCTTATGAACAAAATTTTCTATCAATTGACAACTTTGTGATATAATTGTTCTTGTCGAAAATGACTATTTTGGTGAGTTCATAATGTTTTCTAGTCGTATAGTTGCTTATTACATAAATGATGATGTACGACATCTATATAAACATGCATAAAATGTTCTTAGTTACATCAATTTACCATGATTGCATTTTGTTGATGCATACTCTGGTAGTTATCGATTTTATGCATGTTATCAAGACATTATCATAGGATTGTTGAGTAATAAATTTTGGGCACTTTGCGATGAGCAATCATCAAAGTCCCCATAATATAAATCATGGACACCCAATGGAACTCAAGGAAAGAGACATTTTGTCTTTCTATACCGAGAAGCATAACCTACACTGTATGTAGGCAATATGAACATAATTGCAGATCTTAAAAGAGGCAAGGAGATGAATGTACTATAGAAGACATTAAAGTAAGTTAATTTCATTTCACAATAAAATCATTTTTTATTTTTGATTTGATGTTGTCGTTTTACTTAACCATAAAGTAAAAGAAAATGCTCCGTAAACGAAAAGAAAGTAAAGATTGTTTTGATGCCTGTTTGCTACTGTTCACGGCCAAGAACAATAGCGCTGAACTGGGTTTTAGTGTTGTTCTTCAGCCTGAGAATCCTCTTCTTCCTTCTGATTCAATCCATAATGTTGGGGAAGAAACCCTCATGCGTCCTAAAACTCCCCAACTCCTTCCCTTGACTCTCTCTCCTTCATAATTATTTCCCTCTCCCTCCTTTCCCAAGGTCAGTACAATTTCTGACATCACTACTGCTCCTACTCCTGACTTGCAGACTGTTGTGATGGAAGTGCACTCATTGCCTTCTGCTCCTCCTGTTGCATGGTGGCTTGCACGAAATCTTTGTGTCTTTCCATGATTTTAGAACTTGCTGCTAGACTCACAATTGGGTTAGAAAATGAGGTGGGCTAAATCTTTTGATTTAGCCCACTAACACACCAATATCACATATTTTCTAAGCTATATAAAAATACTTAAAACTATAAAATAAGTAATGAAAGCATAATGAAATCATAATTAAAGCATAATTAAAGCATAATTGAAGCATAATTAAAGCATAATGAAGGCAGCATCCATCTCATCTTAGGTACAACCGAATTCAAAGTTTGTTGCTTTTTTTTACTGTATTTTATCGTAAATGTGTCTTAATCCTACTTTAGACTAAGTCTTTTAATCATGACGTCCATTGAATGAGGATTATAAATTTTTGTGTTCGACCCTGATCCATTTTACTGATATTTTTGTATATGATTGGATGTGAATTAGGATTATAAATTTATTTGATAGAAGAATTTTCAATTTTAATGACATTGCTAAATTTTTCGTTTATCACATGTCCGATAAGGACTTGTGTTTTAGCATGAGGTTTTGGGCAACATTACAACAAATCATGGGTACAAAGTTGCTCATATGAACAACATTTCATTTGCAAACCGACAGGCTATCCGAATGAACCATCCACACCCTAGAGAATATAATATGAGCCTGCGCACATGAATTATCGAGGTGGGTGGGAGGAACACATCTATTTGGTAGAATTCATATACAACAATAAACCAGGCCAGCTTAAGGATGGCTCTCATTGAAGCATTGTATGGACAATGATAGCTCACCTATTGTACTAGAATGAGGTTGAGGAGTGATACATCTTGGAGTCAAAGCTAGTGCAACAAGTCAAGGATGCTATTAAAATTATACATGAATGGTTGTAGACTGCACAAGATCAGTAGAAAAGTGGATGAATGCATAAAGGCAACCCTTATTGTTCGAGAAAGGAGTGTATCTCAAGCTCTTGCCACGAAAGAGGATCACAAGAGGATAGCATGGGAAAATTGGGTCCCTAGATCGAACATTCAAATTATCAGCTAGCACTACCCACGAGATGCAAGGAATGCACAATGTCTTTTGCTGTCACAATTGAAAAAATGTGTGATGAGACTCAAGGACATGGTCGTAAAGGAGAGTTTATGTTGAGAGATAATATGATCTACTAAATGCAATCACTACGCATCCTAGATCACTGCATAAGCACACTCGAGTGAAGAGTGGCACTCTTGGTAAAGGTGCATTGGGCGAACCACACCATAGCTAAAGTCGCTAAGAGCATGAGGATTAGATGCAATAAGAATAACTAGAATTCTTCAATAATGCTTCGGGATGAAGCTTCTTAAGTGGGAGAGAACTATAAGGCAAGGCCTTGAGAGACCTACTTGGGTGAGACAAGGTAACATGGTGATAGGCCCTTAGTGATACTTTGTGGGGTACCAAGATTGTCAGGTTGCAATAGCAAGTTGAGACTGCCTATCGATAGGTGGGAGCACCACAATGTGTTCAATAGAACTAAGGGTTCACACACACTACTGAACATTGAATGGTATGACAAAGTGATGGTGTGCATAGACATGCAAGAGCATAAGTGATTGCTGCACAATGAGGATGTTGGTGGCTGCACACCAAAGATGCTAACCAATGTAAGGGTCAACCAATTGAAGAGGGGTATTAGGATGAGAGTGAGTGATGTGTCAAGGCATAACATGCACCAAGGGATGATGGTGAGGCATATCACCCACTATGGGCAATGGCGATGCTTGTGAGGGCAACGTTGAGCACTTTGTGCTAGGCAGTATGAGGCCACATGAGCTCATTATGAATGGAGCTGTGGTTGACATATGTGGTGACAACAGAGCATGTGCTTGGTAGAATGAGGCTAACAAATAGGAACTGCAATTGATGCCCATTGTGGCAATGCTATGATGCTAGTGTGATAGTACAACGGCTGACATTGATATGTGCAAGGCCTGGCCACCACTTGCACAAAGAGTAATGGGCAAGAGTGACTCATCACAATGACACCTGAGGGATCTTGCTCAATGATGATGAGTAGCAGTTATGGTGAGTTAGGGACAAGTCACATGAGAGTGCTAGCTCTTACTTGGTTCCATGTAGGGGCATATAGAGCACACAAAGGCGTAGCAACCAATGGCCACGCTGAGTGACAAGGTGAGACATGGGAGTGACTATTAGGATACTACCACGCGGTGTGTGTGGGCTGTTTTTAGATGAGCTAACTTTTGTTCGGAATCTCACCAATGTGTTTTAGATCATTCTAGTCACATGACACAACATGATCATGTGGTCGCCAGATGGGGTGTGTGGCACCCTAAGATGGTCCGGGTACCCCTCGAGAGCACCTTACCCCTTGATGACATTGGATATCAATCCATCAAAAAAAAAAAGCATAGGTTTTTTCGAGGGAGGCATATGACACCCCAAGGGGGTTGGCCAGGTGCCTTCAAGAACACTTTCCCTCTTATAAAAGGTGAACATGCGGAATCGTGGGTGACGACATTAGACATCAAACTGAAAAAAAGAGCATTGCTTTTGGGATAATTGGGGCACAGGTCATCACGGTTGTTATTAGAGCTAAACTTGGGTGCATACCAATAGGGGACGAGGGGACATTGAGTAAGGATGCCAAGTGTATAATAGAGGAAGAATGTAAGGTCAATGACCTTGTGACGGTATTGCATATTGATTACAGGCAGAAGAGTAGACTTGCTTACATAGACGTACCATCTTAATCATATATGAAAACTTTTTCCTAAAATAGTAGAATATAAAATTATGAGAGTTAAATGCATAAAGCAAACAATATTGTATAAAGAGAGCGTGAATCATGACATTTGGGACGAATATATTCAGGGTAGATATCACGTGGAAAACACAACAAGTTTTGCATAGCCTCACATTGTAGCAACCATGGGAAAAGCGAATTAGTAGCAATTGTGGCCAATGAGAAGTGTTTGGATTCAAGAAATAAATTTAAAACTAATTTTTTCAAAACTTAAAACAATATGCCCAATATTGAAATATTAGAAATAAAAAATAATTATTATATAAAATTTTGAAAAATCAATTATACTCAATAAATATATCAAAATTTAAAGATTAAATATAGCCATTCTGTAAAATTATGGGAACCAATTTGCAATTAATTTTATCTTAAGTTAAACAATCAGAATTTTTTGTGCACTTACTCCAAAATAAAACTACTAAATAGCTTGTTGCAAGTTGAAACCCTTATGGAGACTCTCACACTACTCCAGAATTTTATCTAATAACACACATTTTCTCTGAATTTTATAATACAAAATGGCTATATTTTATTGTGGTTTAGGTTAGGTAAATGTAGTTTTTCATATTTATGTGGTGTTTATGTTAATTTTATGTGATTATGTTGAAAAGTAGACTAAATCCTTTCATTAAGTCCACCATCTTTGTGCTAATGTTTGATTGAGTTCAATGGGGAGATCATCAGAAAATCAAACTAAAAAACATGAGTATAAAAGGGCATAGCAGCCTAAGAAGGACAAAGACCACTGTTCTACCACCTGCAGTCTGCAAGTTCAGTCCGAGAACAGTGCTAGTGTCAGGAACAGTGCGTTGGAGTAAAGGAGGGAAGATATTTTTCAAAACAACGTGGAGAGAGGGGAGCACAAAGCACATGCAAGGGGGCTTCTTCCACCAATGCAAAAAACAGCAACCAAAAGGGAGGAAGAAGGCCTTCATCATCACGAGCAGCACCAGAGCCCAATCCAGCACTATTGTTTCGGGCAGTGAACAATAGCAATCAGGCGACAGGACAATCTTTATTTCCTTTCCGTTTTCTGAACGTTTCGAGTTTTTGTACCTGACTTGCTCACAATGTTTGTCATTTTCGCCATATTATCTGAATGAAATCATGTTTTATTTTCCAAGTATGAGTAGCTAAAACCTTAGAGATGCCTTAAGGTAAAGTATAATGGTATATGCTTAGGGTTAATAATGAGATTTATGTTTGTTTTTTAGCTCTTTTTCCTATCAATCCATGAGTAGACCTAAGGAATTGAATAAGTAGTTTTACAACTTAGATGCTTGATATAGAGGTAGACCAACAAATCATGGCGGGAGTAATAGGTGTTAGTCTGGGGGTAGAACCAGTAGAATTGGGTAAACCTAGTTCTATATGCTTTGCATGCGGGTAGACCTAATTGCAATGTTGGTTATGATATTTGAGATTAGCTTAGCCGAAAATATGATGAATGACCTGGGTAGACTTAGGTTATTTGAAGTTGTGAGTATAGGAACATGATAAATTGAATTAGGCGTTTTAGCATAACACCACCTTCAGATCCTTAAGGCATCTTCGTATTATTTTGAGTTAGAACCAGTCTTTGTTATCTTTAGTGTTAAGACCTGATATTGTTTACTGATATTGTTTACTGATATTGTTTACCGAACTTGTTTACCTCTGTCAGTCCGAGCTTAGACTAAGACTTACTGTTATTCTGAATTGTGCATTTACTAAAACACTTAACAAATACAAGCTCTTCGTGATCGACCCCGACATCCACTATACAAGTTTTCTAAATTTGTATTTTGTGTAGATTAGAGAATATAAATTTATTTGATACGGAAGTTTGCTTCAATTGCAACGATATGCTAAAATTTCCGTTTATCATTCGCATTACTCAATTAACCAATAAATAAATGATATTAATATCTAGTGCATATGGAATTATAATGATCCATGACATAATTCATAAATCAACTCATTGTTCAACTTATTGGCATTTAAAATCAGGCTAACTAAATGAATGCACATGAAATTTAATCGTCTTGTAAAAATTACAATCAAAATTATTAATATTTATATATTTTCTCCTTTTTTCCTTGAGATTATTCTTTTTTTCATTTGAATTATATAGCTCGTTTTCTAATGATATAAAAGTATTTTGAATTACATCCAATAATTTTAATAAAAGTTAAAAAATTCTAAAAATTTAAAACTAAATAACGATGTTTATGTTTTAAACATTAATGAATCCAATTCAATGCATTTAAAAAATAAAATAAAATCCCTTTCTAAAATGGTTGTGCAACCGTTTCATTATGAAGTGGCTAAGCCAATAGGATGCCATTTTAATTTTCAAAATTACGCCTCAAAGCTATGAGTAACATAAAGAGGAGGATTCGCCAACTGCGGTGAAGCCTACTCTTCCTCCAGTTTCTTCACAAACATTTAAGTTATTTAACACAACAAGCCATGAAACGCAGCTGCAGAACTTGCTGCTACTACTAATACTACTGCGTCAGCCACGAATTCGATTATATGATAAGGATGATGATGATAGTAACAATGACAATAGCAGAGGCGCTAGTTACTTACTGTCTCCCACGCTTTAGGCAGGAAGGGCATTTGTATTGCTTGATGCTCTCAGCCTTGGCAGGTGTTATCTTCACGCATTTTCCATGGAACCAGCGCTCGCAAACGTCGCAGCCTATCCAGAACTCATCTGCGTTGTAGTTTCCACTGCAGCTTCCGCACAGAGTTTCACTATGTTCATCTTCGTCTTCATCATCATAACTCTCATCCGCCAGCTTAGAGTTGCTTTTTGCCTGACCATCATTGGATCTCTGCAAATAATCATGATTCTTGTGTTATAGCTCTGCTACAGGTGAGGCCCTGAAGAAGGGATAGAGATCCCCTCTCACATAATTGGAGAGCACCTCTTCTTTTTAGCTAGTAAAAAGATGTCATAGGTTGGGGTTTTTGCCCAATGAGAACCGTACAGGGATAAGATCGCAGTTTTGGATCTCAAAAACATTCTAGAATCTTTCCAAATCTGTTGTAACCGTAATGACATATCCAAGAAACACAAACAAAGGTCATACCTTTGTGCTGCCACGCGATTTGTTTCCACCATCTGAGTTAGGTTTGTCTTTCAATGGTTTCTCCTCGGTCACCACTTCAAAGCATGTTGGCAGTTCATTTATCATGCTGAAGAGACGCTTCCTGAATTACAGGACACATACACGAAATAGTTAATTATAACTAAAAAAGGAAATAAACAGGGCAACCATGTTCAACTACAAACTCCACATAAGAGAACCGAGGAACTCCTATATACCCTGAGGCCTGAACTCAAGACAAACCTGGCAAGTACATCTCTATGCAACAGAATCCGACACAAAAGATGTATATATATATACCGTTCATTGCGGTTCAGCCTAGCTCCAAGGTAGAATGCAACTGATAGCAACCAACTATCGCTGTGCACAGCAATAAGAGAAAGCCAATCTCTTCGCTTCATTCCATCTCTAGCAAAATTGATACCAAGAGCAGGCTCCGGAAGCTCAGGAGGAACTTCGTCAGCAGGGAGATTTACCTCCCAAGTTTCATTTGGGTGTCCATAAAGACATAAATTCTCCTTATCTGCAAATTTAAG
This sequence comes from Utricularia gibba, assembly GCA_002189035.1. NCBI lineage: Eukaryota > Viridiplantae > Streptophyta > Magnoliopsida > Lamiales > Lentibulariaceae > Utricularia > Utricularia gibba. Next base: position 4,831,025 of record NEEC01000002.1, on the reverse strand, counting down.
ATGCACTTCAAGAAAATGATAAATACAAGCTTTGAATGAACACATGAACTAGATGACATGTATGGCTCAAGGGGTAATAACAGAAAGATGCAAGCAAAAACAGGTTCCAAAAAAAGAGAAAAAAGAAAGTTCAAATTACAAGAGGATGGCCAGAAATCTTGAAGTTAACTACTTTTGCTTGCAATTATCAGTAATGCATCTGACAAATAAAAGCAACTCCCAAGTCCACCTCGGAATTTATTAGCTCATACACATGGAAGCCACAATAGAAACAGGAACAGGGTTCTACTTCAAACTCCTTGAATCTAACTACCCACACCCAGCAGTGAGAGCCGAAAAGGAAAGTGGAAAAACAAAACCTAAAATTTAAAACCCCATGACTTGTCTCAGCCGAATCAAATTAGATCATACCCAAGTAAGGAATTACCTGGATCGCAAAGCGCGTAAAATTCATCCACATCTGCCGCACATCATAAAACAAAACGAAATTAGAGCACGATTTTTCACCGAATCCAAAATCCTGAAAAAAGTCCAAAAAACAGAAAATTACCAACAGTCAGAGCTCGCGCGATTCCAGAGCGTCGAGCACTGTAATCTTTGAAGATCTCCTCCACGGTACGGGCCCCGAAGAAACCGATGCCATTTCCGCGTAAAAAGGAACCAGATCTAGATTTTCAGCAACTAAATCTCCGCAATCAAAACATAAACTCGATGAATTTGGAATCAGGAAAAGAGTATGTCTGCATGCAAGTTGAGATTCAAGAACAAGCAGTAAAAAGAAAGCCCCCTAAAAAAAAAAAAAAGAAGGGCTCACCTGGCGCTGTCGCTTCACTCCCCCGCTTTTCCTCTCCTATGTTTTCTTTCTTTCTTTCTTTCTTTATTTTTTAGTCGCTTCTAATTCTCTAATAACTTATAAATGCAAAAAGGGCACTTTTTCTCTCTATACTATTTATTCCATAGGCACTTGTCATAAATAGTTGTAATTAAAAATGAGGGTGCAATAAAGTTTTAATATTTTTGTTAAAATTCCAAATTAAATTACTCAAAACTAGAAGAAGAAGAATCACCTGTTATCTCTTATATAAACATTAGTGTATCCTAGATTCTTATCTCATTTTTAAATTCGAATGTGCAATGGAACCGATTCAATATGATCGTGTTTGATATCACATAAAAATATAGAATCAGTGGAAACACAACTTGAACCAAGCAACATTGTTGATAATGGTATAACTGCTATATGTTTTTACAATTGGGACCAAACAGGCATGGAACAAAAGCTGGAAGTAAAATGCATCAGCCAGGGCCAGGGGAACTCATGAAGCAGCAACCGCAAAAAGTATCATATAAATGAGGAGAACAGACCATCGCCTGGTAACTGCTGACTAGATGTCGAGCCATTGCTCCTGCCAAGAGCAAATGTTATAAGAGACATTTGATGTGGTTTTACCATCAGGGCAAACCGTGTAATAAGGTGAATCCTCTGAAAACTCAGGAGCCATCGACGTCCAGTACAAATCTGGTTCCCAATCAGCTTGTTTTATCACCTTCAGAATCTCCTTGACTACAGCTTTAGACCCTTCTGAGGATAGATGTATTCCATCTCTGCGAGGCATGGACTAAGCTGTTACATGGTCTGAGGTCGAACAAAGTGATGGCGTTGCTAGAGGGTAAGGGACTGACGTGAAGGAAACAGCAGCCCAGTCGTCTCTTTCCTGGAGTGCAGTCCATAGATTGATCCCCTTGACGTCTAGTTCTTTGCAAAGACTGATCAAAGCTTCTGCATAAGCATGGCAGTGTTGGTTCCTCCGAGCTTGATTTTCAAACAGTTTCCTGGTTTTGAGAAGGAAAAAGATGAGCATGCAATTCCGATGGTTAGATGAAACTGAAATGAGCAAGTTTCAGAAAATGGAAAATTTTACCCAAAATATTCTTGGATTTGGGACTCGTTCACTGGAGGAGTAGTGAGACATATCACTCGAGTCTTGTCTGAAAGACTCTGGAGCACAAGACAAAGATGTGTATCATCTTCCAGAAAAAACTGAATGTGGATCAATAATCCGAAATGCATAAAAATGGACCTTGAGATGAAGAATGATCTTCTTCATGTTGTCAACGTATTCAGGGAGAGGCACATGAGAGCCAAGACCACTGGGATGAGGGCATGCTGCGTCATTACCTCCAAAATACACAACAACTAGTGAAGGCTGGACATTAGCATCCTGAAATCAAATAAATGCACCTCAAAATCTTAGACTTAAGCCAAAACTACCAAAAGGTTTGCGAACCCCTCTTCTCTTTTTCTATATTTTTCACTTACTGGCGCACAATCACATTATACTTAAAAACTTCGTATCCCTTGCCTTAGCCCTCACCGCTTAGCATCCATTTTCTCAAAATGTCTCAAACGGTAAGCAAAGGAAGAACTGTAAAAAAGACTACCGTTTCAGTGTTGGATTAAGTGTGAATAATGCCCTATCCGCGTATCTAGAGACAGCATAGTACTACTTCGTCTCTTTATTTCTCACACATTTACATGAATGCCTATATAAAATCATCTTTTGTTCCACATAAATTCAGTGTCGCAACTGCTACGAGTTCACGCTCCAACCAAATCCGTACTGGACAATGTGTTAATTCACAGATGACACAAAGTCGGATGTACCTTAGGGAACACACTGTCGAGAACAGTAAGCGCCATCCTGGAATTCCATCCAGAATAACCCCGTAGCAAAACATCCGCCTGCTTCAATTACCCACAATAAGCAGTTAATTAAAAACATAGATCCCCTTGAGAAAAACAAACAAAAATCAGGCCAATACTCGATCTCCACGTAAATGAAAAATTCGATACACAGAACATCGCCACTCCCGACTCGGAGCAAGAAGCGCAGAGAAGTTTGGTAGTTTCACCTTTCGAGCGTAGAGGTCCGCGAGAACGGCGCCCCACCCGCCTACGTTGAAGCTCACCTGCACTATGGAAGACCCGAAGAGCACGAACTGGGGGCGTGTCGCAGCCGACATCCTGCAATCCTGGCCTCGAATTGGAGGGCCAATCATTTCACTATTTGTTGTCATGCATTGTCGACGGCATGACAGTCCGTCGGTAGAAAACATATTTAAATGATTGTTTGGTATTCCATATAAGATTTTGGCTGTGTTTGGTAGTATTGTTAACTCAATTTAACAATACAAATAAATTATAATTGGCTGTTTGGTAGTGTTTTGAAATTAAATAATACAACATTTTAACAAGCAAACGATTGTTAATACTAAAGTACCTCAAAGTCACATTATGATTAACAATTATTAACTAATTTCTTAATTAATGACTGTTAAATGCAATTTAATCCTAAACAATAGTAATCATAACAATTGAATCATTGTTTACAATAAAAAAAAATAGTTTTAACAACCATTAATTATTACAAATATATAAAACGAGGCCTTTTTAAGTATATAATTTATGAATTTATACTTCATATGATATATATATATATATATATATATATATGTATGTATATATTATGTTTGATAAATAAATTAATATATTATTTATGGTAATTAAAAATATTTGAATTATAATTATAAGCAATTAATTTTTATATTTATAATATAAAAATAATTATTTTACCTCCTAAAATGATATTTGGATTAGCAAAAATGTTGATTTACTAGTGTATTGATTATCGGATGATTATATAATCCTTTTGAAGATGCGAAAGTTGGTTCATGTACAAGATACGATAAATTATTGCAAAGATGACATTTTTGTAAGTATTGCTTACGTATTTTTATGGAATACTTAAATGTATGTGAATTTCATATTATATTTGTATTGTAAAGATTATATAAAATAAATAGGAAAAAAAGGATACCAAAACAACTTGTATAACTTTTTGTTTGGTCTCGGATATCAACATGGCTTTGAGAATTAATAGAAATTTATATAACATGTTTTGTTGTCTTCTTCAAGGTTCCAAGTTGAGTTTTGGAAATTACATAGGGGCGCATGAGATGATGGCCATGTGTTATATATGTTGGATGTAGTTCTTTGTCTCCATGAAGTGTTATTGAAAAAGCCTTCACCAATGAATTGTGAAACTCCATTTGGTCAATTCAAGTTATGAAGCCTTGGATGGCATTTTCGTTAGTGTATGAGTTATGAGAAATGAGAAGCAAATGTATCATAATCACAATCATGAGATATTGACAAATATGTTGGTTTATGATAAAAACATGATATTTATTTACGTTTTCATTAGTTAGAAGTATTTCACTCTAAATAAAAGGAATATGTGATCACATATATTTTTTTTAAATCATTTTAGGACATAAAATTAACATGCTTAATATTAAAATTTGGTATTTTAAATTGAATTTGAATATATTGTAATTTTAGTATTATTTATATATTTTAAAATAAATATGATTTAAATTAATCATTTAGTCTAATCTGTGTTTTCTAATGTTTTCCTAAGGTTAGCAGTAGTATCTTATATCAAATCAAGTATAAAAAATCGATGTTATGTAATAGGATATTAGTGTTAGATAAGAAAAATAGATGGTTAAGATAAATAGATAATTTACTTTCAAACAAAAGTAGTAGTAGGTGAAATTGAATGAAAGATGATCAAGTTTTAAAGAATGAAAATCTAATTATAGTCAAAAAGTAAAATAAAAGACACATGATATACTGAAGATAAAGGAATAAGAGAGAAATAAAAAAAAAAGAGTTTTTTACACTTTTCACACACAATTAAAAAAAAGACATTTTTCAAGGAATTTAAAGGATGGGATTCAAACAACACAACACTCAAATCAAACATCACATGAGAGGGGGAGATGTAGAAATCCAACATAAAACATGAAGAAATTTTGTTTCAATTGAATTTTTATTGTCTCAAATTCAGTAGTATCGTGACATCAAACTTAATTATGTAATACTTTTACGTTTTGATATTTTTCTATTTATTTAATCTTTTTGAAACTGTGATTATAGATATGTATGTATCTTGGCTTTATGAAGTTGTTTTACATGATTGCTGTGGTTAAAAATCAATTATGAGGTGATTGATTGGTTTTTAAGTGGATAAACTGTAATTAGCCAATTACTTGAACTAGGATCCGATTAAAGTTATTTTCGAAATAAGAAAATGACATGAAAATTTTTACGTGAAAACCACTATGATAGAAAACCCAACTTATTTTAGAATAGGTAATTACATAAATATCCTTGATTTTCCAATGAAAAGCAACCAAAAACACATGTTTTATACTTCAACCCTAATGCCTATCGTTTGAGTTCTATTGGCACCGTTTCAACTGGATAATTATAAGGTGATTTCAACTGTTTATGCTTGATTCAATGTCCTCTTGTGTTTGTATTCATTTGAATAGATTTATTTTCCAGATTTGAATTGGGTTTTCAAATTCTATTGCTTTTTTTGGTTATGCATTTTTTATTATCTTCAAAGATAAGGAAATTTTGATGGTTTTTTTTTGTCTTATGGGTTTATTATTGATTAATTGTGATTCAAACTCCATAACTTTTTTTTTTTTTTTGCTATTGTGAAAGCATACAAAAGTTCTATCATTTGAAAATGATTACACCAAAAGTTGAAAAAGGAGAAGACAAAGCTTCTTGGAGTGAGGCTGAAACAAGGGTATTCATTCAAGCTTGTTTGACGCAAGTAAGAGCAGGAAACACATCTACAAATGATCTAAACAATGTTGGTTGTGTGTTGGCAATAGAGGGGATTAACAAGGTGACAAGAAAGAGCTACACCATTCAACAACTACAATATAAATGGAAAATATGAGAAAAGATTGGATGACATTTAAGAAGTTGTCATTGAACACTGGATTTGGTTGGAAGTATGAAGGCGGCACAATACAAGCCCCCTCCTCCCCAGAGTGGTGGGGCACAAATGCATTGTAAGATTCTTATTTTTCCTTGACATTTCTAAATTTAAAAGGAATTCATGTTGTGTGTTACATTGCAGGTTGATAAAGATTTTGGGAAATTTTGAAATAAAGGACCCATACTCTCTAATGATGAAGAAGAAATGTTTGACAAGAATAATGTAACAACTGAGAGACGTTATCGGATTTCACAAGATGAACTGCTAAATGAAAATTTTTTAATATCATTGCAATATAATCAAATTTCGTATCAAAGAAATTTATAAACCCTAATTTATATAACATACAAATTCGAAAAACTTGTATAGTGGATTTCGGGGTCGATCAAGAAGCAAGCGCTTTCAAAATGCTTTTCGAAATACAAAATTCGAAATAAATTTGACTATTAGTCCAAGATCAGACTAACAATGATATAGAAGTTCACTTACTAAGATCAAATCTAAATACAGATAGTAACAAATACATGTTTTGCGCACAATGTAATACTACGATGCCTCAAGGGTGCTTAAATGATGTGGTACTAAGGGTCTTAATTTAATTTACAATGTTTCTATTTTCAAAATTCCAAATAACTTAGGTCTACCCAAGTTATTTCTCATGTTTTTGGTTAAGATAGCCCCTAATATCATCATTCATATCATAGTAAGGTCTACCTATGTGCAAAATATGTAGAATTAGGTCGACCCAATTCTACTGGTTCCACCCAAGACTAACACCTACTATCTTCTGCCTTGATTTGTTGGTCTATGTCTAAAAGCATATGAGTTGTGAAGTTGTTCGCCCCCCCTCCCTCCCTCCTCCCTTAGGTCTATCCAAAGAATGATAGAAACGAAAGCTAAGACATATTGACCAATTATCTTATGAAGCCTAGCCCCACATCACCATTTACTTCTTAAGACATCCCTAAGACCTAGCCAATCATATTTGGTAAGCAAAACAAGATTGCATAATCATAAACTAACAAAATATCATAAGCATTGTAAGACAAATTGATACATAAACTAAATGTCTACCAAACAAAAGAAAAAGAAAAAATAGTTATGTTCTTCTTATGCTACTGTTTACAACTTGGAATAATAGTGTTGAATTGGGTTCTAGAGCTTGCTCCTCACATTGAGGCTTTTCCTTTGAAAAATCTTCTTCTTCACCCCTTTCGTTTGTTCTCGAGCTTCTTTGTGCATGTTCTTCATTGTTGAAGCTCTCTTGTCAATTCTCTCACTTTTCCAAAATTATCTTTCCATCTTTACTCCAATGCACTATTCCTAACACTAATACTATTCTTGGCCTGAACCTACAAACTGCAGGTGGCAAAAGAGTGCTCTTTGTCTCGCTTCGGATATTGTGCCTCCTTCAACTTGATCTACACATCTTTTGGTCCGATATTTCTGCTAATCATCCTGCTAGACTTAATTAACATAAATAGCGTGTAAAATATGAAAAACCATACAAACCTCTATAGCAATCTTAGTATCTTCGAAGAGTATTTCACTTGTTCTTGATCTGAATCATGTCATATTGATAATTTTGTGTTGTATTCATTCCTTTTTGGAGGTTCTCCCATCCTTCTTTATTAAAAGATGTATTTTGCATATTTCCCTTTTCCACTTCCTCTAGTGCAAGTTTTCTTTTATGCCTGCGGAAACGGTGGAAGTTCTGCCACCAAGAACACTTTTTTTTTTTTTCTGATTGCTTGCATTCATGATGTTTGCACTGTCATAATGAGAAGTAAAACAAAAAAATTTCATAATGAGAAAATAAAAAAATAACACAGTAGCTCCACAAATTCATCCATAGGTATCACTTTCATCAACATGTTTGCGCTTCTTTAATAAACAAACATCCAAAAAAATGAGGAACCAATGAAAATCGACTGCAATTTTCTCAACAACCATTCGAAAAGGAAACCCATGTGATAATTCTTCAAACTAAACCCAAAAATCTATTCTAACTATAAAAAGTACCTGGAATTTATTGTCAAAATGGACCTCTGTTTATACTAAACCCTTATTACCCAGAAATCCATGTGAAATAGCTCCTTCCTTGTTTTATATTTGCATCCAATAGAGAAAGAGAGATGGAACTTAGGGAACAAAAGCCAACAGTTATTTCGTCGCTGAGAGGAATAGTCGTCTTCGATAAAAATTAAAGAAGATTGTTCAAGGGATTGTTGGGTTTATGATGATCTTTTCAAACAAGCCCAAGCATAAAGTGATAAATATTTTCGAGAATTTCATTATAGAAATAGAAATGAGAAGTAGAAGTAGATGTTTTCTTATTTCTACTTCTTCTTGATTTTTAACTATAGTCAAAAACTATTTTTGTCAAAAATAGAAATAGAAAGTGTTTTGTGTAAAATTATTTTCAGTAAAAATAGAAGTAAAAAACAACACCTAAAATTTTTCGAGAACTCGCCTTAAACAAAATGAACAAGTACTTAATTACTCCTAACATACACTAACAGATGCTGCATTGCATACACGAACAGGATCCTAAAAAAATAAAACTAAAAATAAGAATAAAAACTAAACTACATGAAATAAATTCAGCAGTAGATTACTTGTTCACGGAGGAGTCAATTACTCTCTGTTTCAGCTCTTGCATCTCACAGATAAAAACGTACATTTTTTTCGCTCAATTCCTTAATCATTTCTGGGAAGCAACATTCCTTGTTGTTGTATTTGGACGTTGAAAGAGTAGGGGCATTTGAGTTCCCTTCTCTAGGGGTAGAATTTCCACACAAACCTTCCAAGGGTCTAAAAACAAACCCACTTCCTTGGACTTTGATTAGTCTGGTGACTTTCAAGAAGTATGCATCTAAAGGTACTATCTTAGTTTCGACATGGAAGAATTCTAATTCAGACACTTTTTTCGAGACATAAGGTGTGAGAAAGATGCACGACAATATGACCAAACTCAAATGTGTACTTTACGTCCGTCTATAGTTGCTATTCATTAGTTCAGCTAGCATAGCACCTAAAATCAAAGATCATTTCTTCATAATACACCAGATGACAAATAATTCATGCTTATAAAGAGAATTGAATCCTATAGTTCTTCCAAAAAGAGTTGTGATGATCAAGACATGAACATAGTGCATAATAGGATCAACAAATAAATCCGCTTTCGTCCCCTTTTCCTTAAATTCTATAACATGCTGATCAGTCAGAATTGCGTAAAGTTCCTCAGCATCAAATTCATTAGGATAATCGAAAAGAGATGTGGCAAATTCATGGGAATCTATATCCTATTTTGAACAAAATCCTAGAACTAAATTTTGTTCGACCAATGAAAAAGAAAACTCAACATCCATCAATCTAAAAGAGATAGTAGAAGGGTGTAGGACAATTTCAAGTATTTCATACACAAATGTAGAAGCAAATTTGTAAGACATTTATATGTATGCAGAAAATTTCATCTCAAACAGAGTCATGAATGTTGTGCTCTCACTATCAATATCACCATAGTGATCAGCATGTTTTTCTTCTATGAAGGTCAAGTATCTTATACTTAACATGTTTGCATGTGCTTGAAATATGATATCCCCTTGTGAGTCATTTTCCAGTGAAATCCTTCCTTTTCTTGTGCAAAATGCCCTGTTTTCATGTATGAAGTCACCAATTTAGGTAAAAATTTCTTTCTTTTAATTGTACATTCATTTTCCTTTTCAGTGGTGCTCCCTAACGATTGCTCCCCTTCTTCCTCCTTTGCATGCTCAATTTCTTTCTTCTGATTTTCTTTGTTTTCGCCCCCATTTTTGTCCATTAAAACTTCATATCTAGCATTCGGTTCTTCCTCAATTGCCTGCACTTCATCTCTAGATTTTTCAGTATTTTTCTCGCCCACAGGCAATGTTTGTTCCTTGGATGTGGCATCCTCTTCTTTAGGAATAGGTTCAACTAGTGATGTTTTTTGCTTTTTGTTCTCATCTTTCCCTTCTTCTTAGTCAAGACCTATGGTTCTGGGGGTGTATCTTCCACTAGTGTTTTTCTTCTCTTATAACATTGTTGCAAATCCCTCAACCTCTACTGTAGGTTGATGGTTTCTAGATTTGAAAGCCGATCACTTCTTCTTTTCGGCCTAAAAGATTCTCCCATCTCTACTACTTGAAGAATTGCATCTACACCTTGAAAATCTTCTGTAGTCACAGTATTAGATGGAACTGTTAGTGTATGTGTTCTAGAGACAATCAACTCATTGGCAAATCTTATCTTGTGATATTTACTTTGAATTGTGATCAAATTTATATCATTGATAAAATCCTCTACTTGATCTATGCGCTATAGAAATTATGATGAGATCATAATGTGAGATTCTTCAAGCACTCATGATCAAGTTAAAAACTCCCTGGCTAGAGTGTTTGTGAAATGAGGATATCACAAATACGGATAAGCTGGCGCACATTGAGTTCCCTAAACTGTTTAGGCAATGGTTCTCACAATTGACATAATGAGATTACTAGAACCTATGTGTGGGTGTCGATTAGAGAATCGATTCACTAGATGACTCATCTTCGAGATGCTACTATGGGAAGCTAACCAAGTGTCAGTAGCAAGATCTCGAATATGACAGCCGTGCAAGTAAGCTTAGACTTGAGGTCAACAAAGTTATCTTGATCTTAAGCTCACATTTTCGCTCATTACTAATGGGAGCCTAACCATGACTTACCTAGTATGGATGAGTAGGGATGTGACTCCTTAAGGTTGGAGATAGTTGATTGATCAATAAAGGATTCATCACTCATGTTAGCAATGAGATCATATCTCAAGTAATTGCATCAAAGCCTAACAGTAAGTCTTGGGCCCAGGGTAATGACATTAGAATTGTTTGAGTAGGTCATTAAGTATTAGTGCTTGAATGCAATTATAAGTTCGATACATCAGAAAGAAACACACCCATGTTCTAGTATCGAATGATATATAAGTATGATGAAAGCTGTTCATTGCATGATGGCTGGTCATGGAAAGGGTCAATCACTTCACCTGATTATTCTTTAATCATTACATGAGATGTAATTGGTAAAGTGGATAAATTAAATAGAGAATTATTTTGAGATTAAAAATATCTATAAAAAAAAAAGGTTTAGATCTTGAGATCTCCTCGAAGGTCTTCATGCTCTCTAAGACTCATCCATAAGAAGGCGTTTTTCTCTACTAGCACTTGAGAAATTCGACCTGTATTCAAGAGCCTTGAGAAGGTTATCGACGGAGTGCTCTACGTGTGGATACCATAGAGGCCGTCTGCTATTGGTGGTTGGTGAACAATGGAGCCATCTGAAAGGTACTTTGAACATCCACATGTTTGATGTATACCGTATTCCAAGATCTGCGTTGGCAGTTTCTCAAAATTTTTAAAATTCGGCTGCTTTTGAGACATACGATGTCTATGAGAAACCCTACAGTGGTATTGGAGCAAGGTTACGGAATACGTGTATACGTTAGAATCTTTGCTGACTTTACAAGATGTTCTCGTATGTTGCCTTGCCGGTGACACATTAGAATCTTTGCTGATTTTACGAGATGTTCTCGTATGTTGCCTTGTCGGTGACACGTTATAATCCTTGCTGATTTTTCGAGATGTTCTCGTATGTTGCCTTGCCGGCGATCATGATAATAGCATGTGATGCACGAAATCTGATTATGTTGGATTGTTTTGCTGCCCTAGGATGCACGAAATTTGATTGATGATTGATGCTTTTGAGACTCATATCTTACGTGTATATGCGCAGCATGTTGATGGTTTATATGTGTGTAATTATGGGGTATGATGGCCTTTGCACGAATTTTGATCATGTTGATCGTATTGGTGAATTATCGATGCATATGATGTTTGATAATTTATTTGTGACCAAGGCATCTAGGGTCAATTAGGATTTTCGAGCTTTATGTATGAAAATCCAGGGAAATGATGCGTTATTAACGAAAGGGCAAGGGTTGTCAGGATTCCTATCTGATAGGATATCGATATCCATAGTGCAAGTGTTGCCTATGGAAAAATCCCCTATCAAATAATTAAGCTTATTCCTTCCACTGACATAAGGAGAACGAGAGTCATTTTTAGTGCATAGAGTTGTTGGCTACCATCAAGCTCTCCACTACACATGACATGTTCGAATTATGGAATTAGATTCACGGTGGGTTGGCTTAACTGATTTTATCAACTTATTGACTAAAGCCAAGGTTGGTAAAATTGGAGGAAAGCTTGAGGTAAATAGTTTTTACATCAAGAGTTGATGACTCAATGATACAGTGGTTGTATGAGAGATACAATTGACATGAGATGACTACCTGTTTCATTCATTAAAGCTTGTTGGCTACAGTCAAGGTGGAGATGAATGAAATGGGACACTGTCCCACTAAGAATATGTGATTTTCTCGTTTTGTCAGTAAGGGGCTACCATCTCGAAAAACATAGTGGGAGTATATCACATTTAATAAAGACCAGTTAGATGTGATTTAAGGAACACTACATGATGTGTTTGCTTTCTCTTCTTCAGGTTGAAGATATGTTTTCCAGCGTGAATTTGAGATCCATTCTAGAGTCCAACAAGTTGGTTGGCTCGAATTTTACTGATTGGCACCGCAATTTGAGAATTGTTCTCAAGGCGGAGAAGATTGCTTACATCCTTGAGCAAGATGTTCCTGCACAACCCAGGGCTAATGCAGCTGAAGATAGTCGGCGTGCATATCAGAAGTATCTAGATGATGCTGAGCTTGTCTCCTGTATCATGCTTGCTTCGATGGCCCCTGATCTCCAAAAACAGCATGAGGCGATGACTTGCCAACAGATGATAACACACCTCAAGGATCTGTTTGGTGAGCACTCACAACTTGAAAGGTTCAAGACATCAAAGTTGTTGTTCAATTGTCGCTTGGTAGAAGGAAGTTCTGCTGCTGATCATGCGACATTGATGTTGAGTTACGTTGAGAAGTTGTCCACTCTTGGTTTTGTGTTGGATAAGGACTTGAGTATTGACTTAATCCTTACCTCACTACCTGATAGCTACTCACAATTTGTGATGAACTATCAGATGAACAAGATGGATCAAACTGTTCCTGAATTGATTCAGTTACTCAAGTCTATTGAGACAACTATCACAAAGGAACAAAAGAATGTCATGCTTGTCTCTTCAAGGAAAAAGGTTTCCAAGAAGAAGAGTCAAGACAAGAAACTCAAAGCTAAAAGTGAGATCAAGAAGAAGAAGCCTGTTGAAAAACCGGCTAAGGGTGAATGCTTTCATTGTGGGAAATCTGGTCATTGGAAGAGAAACTGCAAAGCCTATCTAGAGTCAATCAAGGGCAAGAAGCAGAATGAGAATTCAGCTTCAGGTATACACATGATTGAGATTAACACTACTATCTAGAATGGTTATTGGGCATTAGATACTGGTTGTGGTGCTCACATTTGCACTAACATGCAGGACCTAATGAGTAGTAGAATCTTGAAGAAAGGCAATGTTGACCTAAGAGTTGGGAATGGTGCATGAGTTGCTGCCATGGCAGTTGGGACTTGCCACATCGCCATACCTTCTGGATTATCTCTTGAATTAGATTCTGTTTATTGTGTTCCTTCATTGTCTAAGAACATCGTCTCTATTTCTTGTTTGGACAAGATTGGTTTCGAGTTTTCTATAAGGAACAATTGTTGTTCCATACGACGAGGGAATGTGCATTATGGTACTGCTACGATAGTAAATGGAATATATGTTTTGGATCAGCATGATTCGGAACAGATTAACATGTGCATAAAAGGTCAAGGATTGACAATGTCTTGAATTCTTACCTCTGGCATTGTCGTTTAGGCCATATAAACAAGAAGCGTGTTGAGTACTAATATCGATTGGGATATTTGGACTCAGAAGATTTTGAATCTTATGAAACATGCGAATCTTGTTTATTGGGCAAAATGACAAAGCAACCTTTTCTAGGAAAAGAAGCAAGAGCTGAAAACTTATTGGATTTAATACATTCTGATGTATGTGGTCTAATGAGCATCACTGCTAGAGGGGGTTTCTCGTATTTCATCACTTATATAGATGACCATTCAAGATATGGATGCATCTACTTGATGAAACGAAAATCTGAAGATTTGTATTTTTTCAGAAAAATTGATGAACAATAGTAAAATGCAAGACTCTGAGATTTGTTCCTCTAAACCATTTTAAACTACAAGGGTGTTTTCATCTTTCCATCATGGTTCAACTTCCCACTAAACCAACGATCTGATTTTTCTTAACTTCTCATTGATAAATCCTCTCGATTTTATAAAATAGAATCATCTCTCAGCAGCACAAACACATGACAAACAGCCTAAAATAAAGCTATACTAAAAAAAATATAAAAATGTAGAAATTAAAAGACTTAACCATGGGTTGCCTCCCATAAGCACCTGTTAATTGTCATTTTCTAATTTATTATTATGTATTATTATGTCTTATTCTAGTATTAAGTCGCCTAAATTAGGAGTCATATTGATAAGTAATTTATTTTCTTAAAAAAAATCCTATTTTCTTATTTTGTATATATTTTCTTCGTCTTTTTCGTATATTTTGACCGAATTATGTTAGGAGGCAGTCGTTAAGTGTTGTAAGAGATCAGACTCTGGCTTTTCGTGCCTTGCACGTGATTTGGAACAATTGTGGGCAGAAGACTGATACTAGTCAAGGCCCCTTATTTATGGCATATCAGAGTCTGCAACAATGATTGGGTGCTAATTTGCACGCAAGAAAAAACTGGTGGTGCACGCAAGACAGAAGGAATGATAAGAAGAGGACTTGAAGGAGTTAATACATGTGGGGAGTGAGATAAAACCGACTTGTAACACTTATTTTCGGACCTTTTTAACACTTTGTTCTTAGACTTAGAACTTTTGGGGTTATTCCTCTCCTCCAAGGAGGAAGAACAATTAGCTTCCATTTTCGTTTCTGTTTTCATGGTCCTTTGTGGTTAAACCCTTTAGTTTCTGGGAGTAGATGAAGTTTCCTTTCAAGTCTTGAACACTAAACTCGATTCTTCATTGAATTCATTCAGATTTTGCATACTTCCACACGTCTTGTTGCAATCTTTCTGTAACGACTCCTAGTCACACAGTCCATGAATAGCAAGCCACTCCTCGTGGGTCTTAATGAAGATCAAGGTGAAGAGTACCAACTCCAACCCTACTGGTTCGAGGGAAGTAGCAAATTGTTTGTGGTCGAGGTACTATGATAGTGGATGAGTAGTGATCTCGTACTCACCACTGGTCATTGGCAACAACTAGGCATACACACACAATTTGGTTTTAAAGGCAATCGACGGCAATCTTCTTATCTTCTTAATCGTCCAAGGGAATCAAATGAGGCTATTCTCGTGCCTCCTTGTCAATCAGAGTGTAAGGGAGAGTAGGCCATTCCTTGTTCCTATAACCTGCTATTCGAAAGGAATCAGTGAAAACCGAGGCGAGGATAGACAAAAGAAGGAAGTGGAATCTTATTCTCAAGAACTGTCGTCCTTAGTCAAGGTTTATTACTTAGGTTGTATCTTTATTTCTTTTACTTCAAAAACCCTCTTTTACAAATCCTTGAAAATTTGTGAAAGTTTTCTACAAAACACTTTTCGCAAAACTTAACTCTCTGAAATTGATACTCGTACTACGTTCTTTTGTGTTTTATGTTTTCAATATTTAAAATTTATTGAAGAAACGACATGCAACAAGCACCCTTGTTTATAGTCTTGGACCCAACTTCTCATGTGGCTACGTTTCTGGTGCATCCATCAGCTTATTCATCTTCATATTTCCTGTGAACATGTTGTCAACATTTTCATAAAAAATTTTCAACTAATGCCCATTTACTAAAAATCCGAGCTTTGAATAATTTTGAGCTCTCATATGCATTATTCGTCAACTCCTCTAGTTCTGAAAGTTGAAGCTTCCTATGGCTTACCCTAAGGCTCTTGTCTAAATTCAACCTCTTCACAACCTATCAAGTCTTGAGCTCAAGAGTTGCTGGTAACCTACAAGGCTTTCTATAGACCAACCAAAATGATGAGGTTTCAATGAGGGTCTTGCATGCTATTCGTATGGCTCAAAGTGCATCCTTTAACCTCATACTCTAGTCCTTCCTGTTTGGGTGCACAACTTTCTCTAGGATTTGTTTGATTTCCCTATTTAAGACTTCAATTTGTCCATTTTTGTGGATGGTATGCTGTAGCAGGCTTGTACCTAATATTGAATTGCTTCCAAACACTCCTCAAGGCCTAATTGTAAAAATGGGTTCCCTCATCACTGATCCAGGCCTTAGGAGTTCCATATCTCTTGAAGATATTGTTCTACATGAAGCTAATCATAGTCTTCACATCATCAGTCTGTGTAGGGATTGCCTCAATCCACTTGGACACATAATCAACCACAACCAAAATGTAATTATAACCTACTGAGGTAGAAAATGGTCCAAAAAAATCTATACCCCATACATCAAATAAGTCAAATAAAAGGATTTCTTCTATTGTAGAGAGATTTTTTCTCCAAAGAGAGTTTTTGTAATTGTAGTGGAATAGAAGACAAAAGAGAGGTGTTCTAGCGTGATACTAGGACTAATCTCTGACGTCAAAAGTGAGATCTGAACAATAGAGAAGGAGGCTAGAGAACCTGGAGTTTGAGAAGAAGAAGACATGAAGGACAAAGAACTAGAGAATCGAATAAACATTTTATTTTTCTCGCAGATCTTATTTGTTGCATCATATTTCATGAAAATACACACTATTTCCATCTCATGTTTTCAATATTTAACGTGTTCAAATGCTTTGATGATTTTATTTATGACTTTGTTATATGCTTTTATTTTAGGATCTAGTAGAAGTCTTTTATTGATTTAAGTTAGAGTAGAAAGCACTTCCAGAAAACTCCCCATTTAATCTAGCTTATGTATACGACCATCCACTAAAAACCATTTGCTCTTTGTGGATGAAATGTGGTTTGTTTGTTTAGTTTATAAATTTCTTTTGATGAGGAAAACCTAGACTTGCGACATCTATAAAATCTAGCTAGGTGCTTTTTAGTTGTTGTTAATGCGATCAACATGTTGCTGCTGGAAGTCTACGAGTCTCTTGGACTCAAACTCTTGAGGAGGACTAACACAAGATTGATTCTGGTAACAAGGGTGACTATCATTTCTTGAGGAATAGTTGAGGATGTGCTGGTACAAGTGTCGAAAACTTTATACCTTGTTGATTTTTTAGTGGTGAGGATGACTTCGACGAAAGCAAATGACAACACTATTATTCTAGGAGAGCCATTCTTAGCCACAGTTGATGCACACATTAGATGCAAGAAGGGAGAGATGACTCTAGGATATAGATATGATTTTGTGACTTTTAGAGCTAGAGAACAAGAAGTTGGAAAATATGGAGTAGGAATGGTGATGGAAGAAGAGAATGAAAAAAGTGCCACCGATGACCACAAGGACATAATTGATGATCTAGTAGAAGAAGTGTATGCCTAGAAGACAGAAGACTTAGTCATCATGATGGAAGTGGATGAAGAAGCAACTTGGATACCAGAGTTGGATGTCCATAGATCTGTGGATGACATAGGAGTTGTAGAAATCTCTTTAGAGAAGCCATTTGAACTTAAGATACTCCCCAAACAGATAAAGTATATTTTCTAGGGAGAAGGTAATACTCTACCAATTATCGCTAGTTCTGATCTGACCCTTGGACAAGAGGAAAAGTGGGTTAGTCGGATTCATGTGGTGCCAAAGAAGATAGGAACTACAATTGTTATGAATTTTGAAGGGAAGCAAGTCACCAAGCGAGTGCAAAATGGATGGAGAGTGTGTATGGATTATCGAAAACTGAACGATGTCATGAGAAAGGATCACTATGTTGGGTTTCTCGTAGACATCGTATGTCTCAAAAGCAGCGGAATTTTAAAATTTTGAGAAACTCCCAACGCAGATCTTGGAATATGGTATACATCAAACATGTGGATGTTTAAAGTACCTTTCAGATGGCTCCATTGTTCACCAACCACCAATAGCAGACGGCCTCTATGGTATCCACACGTAGAGCACTCCGTCGATAACCTTCTCAAGGCTCTTGAATACAGGTCAAATTTCTCAGGTGCTAGTAGAGAAAAACGCCTTCTTGTGGATGAGTCTTAGAGAAAAACGCCTTCTCAAGATCTAAACCTTTTTTTTTATAGATATTTTTAATCTCAAAATAATTCTCTATTTAATTTATCCACTTTACCAATTACATCTCATGTAATTGTGTCATTCTATTTTATATCGATGAGTGACTCCACTATTGTGTGTGACCGTATAAGCTTCCTCAATCAAGGCTGTAATAATGGATTTATTAATTAACTCTTAATTAATAAAATCCATCATTATTGATCATGAGTGATGTCTAGCAACATATCATGATCCCCAAAATTAAAGAATAATCAGGTGAAGTGATTGACCCTTTCCATGACCAGCCATCATGCAATGAACAGCTTTCATCATACTTATATCTCATTCGATACTAGAACATGGGTGTGTTTCTTTCTGATGTATCGAACTTATAATCGCATTCAAGCACTAATACTTAATGACCTACTCAAACAATTCTAATGTCATTACCTTGGGCCCAGGACTTACTGTTAGGCTTTGATACAATTACTTGAGATATGATCTCATCGCTAACATGAGTGATGAATCCTTTATTGATCAATCACCTATCTCCAACCTTAAGGAGTCACATCCCTACTCATCCATACTAGGCAAGTCATGGTTAGGCTCTCATTAGTAATGAGTGAAAATGTGAGCTTAAGATCAAGATAACTTTGTTGACCTCAAGTCTAAGCTTACTTGCACGGCTGTCATATTCGAGATCTTGCTACTGACACTTGGTTAGCTTCCCATAGTAGCATCTCGAAGATGAGTCATCTAGTGAATCGATTCTCTAATCGACACCTACACATAGGTTCTAGTAATCTCATTACGTCAATTATGAGAACCATTGCCTAAATAGTTTAGGGAACTCAATGTGTGCCAGCTTATCCGTATTTGTGATATCCTCATTTCACAAACACTCTAGCTAGGGAGTTTTTAACTTGATCATGAGTGCTTGAAGAATCTCACATTATGATCTCATCATAATTTCTATAGCACATAGATCAAGTAGAGGATTTTATCAATGATATAAATTTGATCACAATTCAAAGTAAATATCATAAGATAAGATTTGTCAATGAGTTGATTGTCTCTAGAACACATACACTAACACACTATCCTCTTCCCTTCATTGATCAGATACTTGAAAAATTTAGTGGTAAAGGATATTACCGTTTTCTTAATGGTGATTCATGTTACAACCAATTGGCATTTGCACTTGAGGATCAAGAGAAGACAACATTCACTTGCCTATTTGGTACATTTACCTATAGGAGAATGCCTTTTGGTTTATATAATGCTCCTGCTATATTTCAAAGGTGCATAACTAGTATTTTTTTTCTTGATTTTATTGATAAGAGCATGGAGGTTTTCATGTCTGCTTTTATATTACATGGATCAAATTATGAATGTTTGGATAATTTGGAGAATGTTTTAAGTAGATGTGTTGAGAAAGATTTGGTACTTAATTCTGAAAAATGGCATTTGCTGGTCAGACAAGGGATAGTGTTGGGACACATTTCGAGTGATGGTTTACATGTTGATCCTACTAAAGTTGACATGATTTATAATCTTGACCCACCTCAGGATGTAAAAGGAATACGATCATTTTTTGGGCATGTGGGTTTTTATCACATGTTTATCAAGGATTTTTCAACATTTGCTAAGCCCTTGACTGAGTTGTTGAAATAGGATGTGAAATTTGAGTTTTCAGATCAATGTAAAGAAGCTTTTAACAAGTTGAAGGAAGTAGTCACAAGAGCATCTGTGATTCGAACCCCTCGAACTGGAATGAACCATTTCATGTCATGTGTGATGCTTCAAATTTTGTAGTAGGTGCGGTACTGGGTCAGAAGATAAATGGAATGAACCATGTGATTAATTATTGTTCAAAGACAATGGATGAAGCTCAAAGAAATTACACGACCACGGAGAAAGAGATGTTCAAAAGTTATTTAATTGGAAGTAACATTATTTTTCATAATGACCATGCAGCCATTCGACATCCAATGTCGAAGCGAGAGACAAAACCAAGGTTGCTTCGGTGGGTACTACTACTACAAGAACTCGATGTGAAATTCAATGACAAATTAGACAAAGAGAATTGAGTAAAATAGAGAAGCTGAGGGATGGAGAGGAGATAGTTGATACTTTTCCTGAAAAATTAATCAATGCAATCTCACTATTAGGTAAGACCAAGAACCCTGGTATGTAGATTTATCTAACTTTCTTGCTACAAGGAAGATGAATGAAACTTTCACTAGTCAGTTAAGCTTCTTGTAAGCATCACATGTCATAAAAGCAACAGAATTTAAAAAAAAATTGAGAAATCCAAACCACATATCTTGGAATACGATATACATCAGCTAATGCAATTCTAAAAATACCTTTTAGTGGAATCCATTGTTCACCAACCGCCAATAGTAGATGGCCTCTATGGTATCCACATGTGAAGCACTTCGTTGATAACCTTCTCAAGGCCACAAAATGATGGTCGATCTCCTCACTAACATAGTGCTAGTAGAGAAAATCGTTCCCTTGCTGATAAATCTCAGAAAGAACGAAGATATGGAAAAATCTGCAGATCAAATCTTTATGATAGATATTTGGTAACATTTATAATCAAATCTCCGTAAAAATCTTATCTTGTGGAAATATATATATATGTTATAAATCTTATCTATATCAGATCTTTTATTTTGAGTTTAATCAATATTAATCCCAAAATAACTCTCTATTTAATTTATCCACTTTACCAATTTCATCTCATGTAATTGTGTCATTGTATTTTATATCGACGAGTGACTCCACTATTGTATGTGACCTATAGGCTTTTTCAATCAAGGTTGTAATAATGGATTTATTAATTAACTCTTAATTAATAAAATCCATCATTATTGATCATGAGTGATGTCTAGCAACATATCATGATCCCTAAGATGTAAGAATAATAAGGTGAACTGATTGAGTCTTTCTATTATTAGACACCATACAATGAACAACTTTCATCATACTTATATCTCATTCGATACCAGAACATGGGTGTGTCTTTCTGATGTATCGAACTTATAATTCTATTTAAGCACTAACATTCAATGATCTACTCGAACTCTTAAAGTGTCATTACCTTGGACCCAGGACTTACTGTTAGACTTTGATGCAATTAGATCAAGTATTGTATCAATGATATAAATTTGATCACAATTCAAAGTAAATATCAAAAGATAAGATTTGTCAATAAGTTGATTGTCTCTAGATCACATACACCAACATAGTCATGAGAAACTAAAGTTGAAGAGTGACAGTAAGTACTACACATGGGATGACCCGTATTTGTGTAAGTGTTATAGTGATGGTACGTAGATGCTTACCTGATGGTGAGATTAACCAGGTGATTGAATTCTGCCACTCATCACTAAATGGAGGTCGCCATAGTTCCAATAGAACAATAAAGAAGATACTTGACTGTGGGTATTATTGGCCATCAATTTTTCACGATTCTTTTTCGTTTTTGGAAGACTTGTGATGCATGTCAACGAACAGGTAATATTACCAATAAAAATGAAATGCCTTTGCAACCTATTTTTGTAACCAAAGTATTTGATGTGTTGGGAATATATTCTGCTATGTGTACACTATCTTTCTAGATAGACAAAAGCAATTCCAACTCGTGCATTGGACACAAAAAATGTGATGGATTTCCTGAAGAAAAAAGATATTTTCTCGATTTGGTGTTCTGAAAATACTTATTAGCGATAAAGGGTCACACTTCTTCAACAAGGCTTTGGAAAAGTTGCTCAAGAAGTACGAGTGTGGCATAAGCCTTTAAATGCTTATCACCATCAGACTAATAGGCAAGCCGAGGTATCCAATCACGAGATTAAGCAAGTGTTGGAGAAGACTGTCAATATGTGCAGAAAGGATTGGAGTTAGAAGTTGGATGATGCGTTTTGGGCAATTCAGACTACTTACAAAACTCTGATTAGTATGACCCCTTTTAAGGTAATTTATGGGAAAAATTGTCATCTGCCAATCAAGTTGAAGCACAAGACCAGATGGGCAGTCCAATTGTTAAGTGATGATGCAAACGCAAATAGCGAGGTGAGAAAATTTCAGTTGCAAGAGTTAGAGGAGTTAAGGCAAAATGGTGATAGTAACTCTTGGAGTTTCAAGGAACAGACTAAATCTTACCATGACAATGGAATCCAGAAGAAAGGATTTGAACCATGTCATGAGGTACTATCTTATTGTTCCAGGTTCAAACTCCATCTAGGGAAGTAGAAGTCAAACGAGGAATGATCATTTGTGGTGAAATTCTTGAACAATAATGGTTTGGTTGAATTATTTGATAGAAATCCTGATGCTAACCCCTTTACTGCAAATGGTCACAGGTTGAAGCTTTATTTTGAAGTAGATCCTGATGACACACAAGGAAGAGAGGGAGAGGACTCTAGAGCTGGGTACGGGTCAGACTCGTACGGGTACAAGTCGGACCCATCGAGTCAAAAATTATGTTGCTGACTCGGTGGGACAAACTTGTGCAGGTAAAGTGCTTGACCCGGCCCATACTCGGGTTGATTTGAAAGGGAGGTAGATTTCCTAAAAATCATGGCAATACATGGAGTGTGATGACTATGAGGTTTCATGGCTGGGAAGTTTTCAAGAAGTTGGAGCCCTGCTGGAGAATGCTGGCTTGAATTCTCCCTAGTAATAAACTATTGATGGAGCTCCACAAATCAGACTACACGAGGCTTTTTGGATCCATTTAAATACATTCCAATGCAGCTTCACTCGCTTAAGAATCACAGGTACCATCTCCCGTTGTTCTTTTAAGACCATCATGCTTTGTTATTTTCAACCCATCTTTTCCAAACAACATGCTGTCAAATGTTTTTCAATTCCTCATCCCTCATTCGCTTAATTAAGTAATCACAAGCTCCATGTTGTATTCCTCGATACACAAGGTCAGGTCTCCCATCAACTGACATCAATGCATCATGATATTGAAATTAAATATCTATGCACAAGGTATATGATGGTGATTCTATAAGTGCACAAAAACCGTCAAAGTAATAAAATAAGATCGTATCCACATGGAATTGTTATTGGAATTTTCTTTTCAAACAAAAACTGAAAAAAGAACGAAAACAAAAGAAAGATTTGGTTTTAAAAACAATTAAGAAAATTGGCCTTTGATCCAGGATTCACCTTGCTTAAAACTCGCCCAAACTTGTGTGTAAACCTTGAATATTGATCTGCTTGCGCAAGCTCTGGGGTGTTATTCTAAAATAGTGCTATTCAGTGACCGTTATAGCACCGACCCTTGTTTTGTGGGATTATGGAATCAACTACGCCACCAGAGCCATTTCACCTCTTCTGATAACCCATGTTTTCCCTACACCCAAATATAACCTCTACACCTCATACCTCACAGACAGATTCGATAGAATGTGTCTTACCAATGATGTCTGATTGAACCATTCTCCTTAGGTGCTTAAGGACAATCTTTGATTCTCTCACACTCCATTCAAACCTCAATTTAAATGTCGAAAAACATAGTAAAACAGTCACACACGCAGGAAAAGTACAAAGAAAAAGTGGTCAAAGACGTCTCTAATGGTTGAGAGAGTGAGGTATTTATAAGAGGGTAGATGAAGTCTCCATATTGGGCTTATTCGATGGGTTTGGATAAGATCTTCTATCCAAATCTTCGAAAATCTTCTTCATATCTCTATCTTATCCACGAATCTTGGACCGAATCTTCATCGTTTGACCGAGTCTTGGGTTGAGATTCGTGGCCCATCAAGTCCATAATTTGATGGGTCTTGATTTCACATCAAATTGATCCAAAAGTACCCTAAAAATCCACAAAATACACTTTCTCTCCAAAAAGATCAAAGTAGTGTGAAAGATGCAAAATCAATTAAGAATAATGAGAAAGTGAAGTCTAAGATAAGTAAAAACAACACTCAAGAGTAATGAAAGAAAATGTTTTGGAACGATACAAAATCACTTATCAGTATACCGTGTAACTTCACTAGAATTACTAAACATCACTCCGAAGATTGAATCTGTCTAGCAGCATTTCTCTCTCTTAACAGGTTCAAAGTAACTTTATTGAGCAATTAGTAACTACAAAAACAATAGGTTTTTCCATTTTTTTTTTACCAGAAACGAAGTTGCAGTGGCACATAAAGATTTAAAAAATGAGTTTTTAGTTCATATATTAAGAAAAAAACTAGCATCTGTATTTATTTAAATATCATATCAAAACTTACACATCACAAAACCTAACATCCACGAGCCAATAAAACCCATCACATCAAACAATAACATAACAAAGAACTCAAATTACAGCAAAGGAGAAAAAGGGGGGTCCAAATGAAGATTTTTTCTAGAAAAAAAAACTGAGAACTTTGATAGAATATATAAAAATAAGCGCTAAACATTCGAATAGGTAAAAAAACCGCAAAAACACCCTTCAGACTTCCTACATAAATGAACAAATTACCTGAATCATTTGATAAATTAACTAAATCATTTGACGTCTTCATAGTTCTGTCACTATCTACATTATCTTCCTATTCCTCATTGGTGGTTAAATTCTATATTCTTTGATCAATCTCTCAAGCATACACATGCTTCCAATATCTTTGGAGCCAAGGAAGATCTTTTTGATGTTAGAACTCGACCACTTGCACTAAATGCACTTTGCGATGCAACCATTGATGCTGGAGATGTGAGCACATCTCTTTCAACTTGTGCCCAAATTCGGTAATGGCAAGATTGAGTCTTCCACCTACCTAAAAGATCCAAATTGTCTTCTTTGTTTCAATGCAACTTCACTTGCTTTTGATGTTGTTTGGTTAGTAGTCGAGACCTGGACTAATGAATAATAATCATATGTAGTCTCTACTACAACACTGTCATACCCTTGGGATGCAAGTGGGAGATTACTGCGTTCAACACCATAAAGCTCATATAAATGTTCTAATGCACATATTGCAGAATTATAAATAGAAGTTGCATTTAAAAAAATACCATCAAGTTGAAGGGAATTATCAAAATCACAAAAAAATTTCAAACTAGCAAGTAATCCAAAACCTTTAACCCTAGTATCAAGTATATTTGCAACAAGAACTAAAGTTGGAATGGGATCATAATACTTCAAAAATTTTAAGATCATTTTAAAAATTAAATCTTTAAGGAAATCAATGCTGTTATATTTTTTAAACAACAATGTAATGTGAACTAGAGCAGGAAACATCAAATGTATGGTACGATAATATACTCCACTAAAAAGCACAGTATAACGATGAAAAATCGATAAATAGTTAATAAAATATCTAATTATTGAAAATCTATTTTAACTATGTTCCAATTTAATTCAGGAAAAAAATTAACAAAAGTTTCAACTGTATTCTTATAAGGAAGCATGGAACAAATCATAAAAAATGTGGAATTCCATCCATTTGGTAAATCACACGTTAAAGTTATAAATGGAATTCTATTAGTTTCACATAAGCATTTAAATTCTTTTTTTTCGTACTACAAATTTTCAGAATGTTAACTAATTTTCATAAAGAAGTAAGCAAACTAGAAATATAATCAAGTTCTAAAGCATCTTGAACACATATATTTAAAATGTGGCAAACACATCTTGCATGAAAAAAGTACCATCTAACATAGGACTCATAGATGTTTTCAAAATTCTAATAGTACTCGAATTATTTGAAGCATTATCTACAGTAATTAAAAAAACGCAATCATATATCATGTATTCACGGCAAATATCAGAAATAAACACGGCAATGTGCGTCCCTATGTGTGGAGGTTCGCAAGGTCGAAATACTAAAATTCTCTTTTGCATGGTCCATGTGCTATCTACCCACGAAGCAGTAATAACAAGATAATCATCTCCATTTATTCCACGCCATCCATCATATTTTAAACAAATTTTACATTTTAAAGATTCAAACTTTGAAATTAAACCAATTTTTTTATCTTCAAATTGTTCTAATGCAATAGAAACAGACTTTCTTCTGGAAAATGGAACAAATGTGGTTGCAAATGAGAAGTAATGAATTTTGTAAAATATAAAATTTATATTTCACAGAAAGCCTTTTCACATAAAATTAAGTAAAGCACTAATTGAATTTGAGAAGATTTTACATCAAAAATAAATTTGGCACTAATGTTACCACCAACAACATTCAATTTTGATTGTTTACAAGAAAAGTTTTTATTAGGATGTTTAGTTTCTATGTGTCTTAAAAAATTAGTTGTTGAATCACCTTTACTATGTTTATATTCAATAGCACAATATTTACACCTTACTTTGCCCAAACATCTTTCAAAAACAAAATGATCACACCAATCTAGAGATTCAGAAGACTTGCGTTTCTTTGGGTTGGAGGTAGATCCACGAACCTCAGTTTCACACTCATCTTCAAATTCCAAATTCAAAATTGGATTTTCAGATGCTTTACGTGAAAAAGATGGGTTTGAAAATTCTGCCATTTTGAAAGAAAACTTGGACACGTATCAAAATAAAAGCAGGGCACAGGAGAACAACAAAAAATTTTAAGAAATTAAAAAAAAAACAGCAACAACACTATTTAACAATTTAGAACAATAAAAAGGAGACAATGGACCGATAGTATAATAAGATTGGAATCAACAAGTGAAGTGTTGCAACACTCAACACTAGTGGTAGCCCAACTTGGCTTGTATGATGGCAAGAATCGATGAGTGTGTGAAGACTTAGAATTTCAGAGCACCGTAAGAGGACAACATGAAAAGGAAGAATGAGATATAAGATTAGGGTTTTATATAAAAATATTTATATTTATATATTTTTTAAATATATTTTTAAAAGATGGGTTCATTAGCAGAAGTAACGGGATCATGAATTCAAAAACTTTTGTACTTGAAAGTGAGGAGAATCTGGAAGAGAAAGCTTCAGGTGGACAGGTGCACGATCCATTTCATTGGCCCGCAGCTCGCCTCCCCATGGAAACTTCTATAGGTAACTGATGGACGTTGGAATGGAGTTGCTAAATGTCGTGGTCTAGCACATTCAACACATCAAAAGAAATTTATAAACCTAGTTATTCTACTACACAAATCACAAGAATTAATGTAGTGTGGCAAGCAAGGGTCGAATCCACAGGGAATGGTTGTAATTTCATGATGTTTAACACATTTACAGGAAACAGGGGGGTTTTCTGGGGATTAGCTCTAACGCGGGTAAGATCTAAAATATCAGTAATTGAAATAAACGAGTTGCAGTGATGAAAATGGACTAAAATTAACGTGAAGGTGCAGAAAACATAAAATAAAAGTAATTTGGCTGAGTTTTACACCAGGGTCTAGCTCTTGTGTCACTCAAGAGAGCCCTTAGGCTTAAACCCAGCTTGGAACGCTTGAAAACAGAGTAATAGTTTGCAGAAACAGAGCATGGTTCGCAGGAACAGTAAAAGCGCGTTAAACTTAAAAGCAAACATGAAAGGCTTAGTCAAGAACATGATTTAATGCATAAATAAGGTCTACAAAGGCTCTATCGTTCGCGACAAGGTGCAAGAACATAATAGAAAGCATGTAAACGTTGAAGGAAACAACAGCTAGTTGTTAACGAAATAGAAGTGCAGAAAATAGAAAATGAAGTGTCTAGCGGTTGCTCTCGGTCGTAGATCTGCTGGAAATCAAGTTTTTGGGCGGAAAGACGGTGTAAACACGTAGATCTGGAGGTCGCAGGAGACGTTCGCCGGAGAAACGGAGTTCTCCTTGCTCCCGCTCGCTCCTGTTCGCTGCCTGTGCACAGTGTACTCTTTTTCTCTATCCCTTCCTTTTTCCCTTTTGCTCTCAAAAGTAAGGGCAGCTTGGTCTTTTTTCCTTTGTCTTCTAGAAGGGAGATCTCTGCTCCAAATCTTATCTTTTCAGAAGGGCGGCTACTTTCAGCGGAAAGTGACTTTTGTACAGCTTTTCTGTCTCCTTTGACTTGTCAACGCGGAAAGTGTGCTACTACAGTACTAGCTCTTACCTTAGTAAGACTTAAAACATAGACTAGACGAAATATTAGAGTTTTCGGCTCAATTGTTGCCAATTGAGCCTATTTTCACAATAAACATATTTCAATAGTCTAAATATGCAAAAGAAGACATTTTAGCACCCTAAGCAACATTTAACCCTACAAAACACCCTTAAAAACATATATAAAAATACAATAAAAACGGTGTTATTAGTAACACAGATTCATCTCTAAATTGAAGCTTTTTTTTTTCTTTTTATTGAAACTGAATCCAATTGTAGTTGATCGCGTCGATGCACTCATCCCTGACTTCCCTCATCCTCATCTTCCTTCAGTGTTGAAGCACCCTCGGCTCGTCAATCCTCCACTTAACTTCCCTCTTCACCTTCCTATGCTCATCAGCAATCCCATGAGCCCCAGCAGCCCCCTAGGTTGCTGCCTTGATAATATTTCTATTGTCGGCATAGAGAGACCCAGGCTTTTGTACCTCGAGTTCCCACCTTTAAAATGCAATGATTCCGAGCCAACAGTGAACACCAACAGTGGACAACAAAGGAGAAGTAAAGAAAGAGGCTGATCCTACTATTCACTCTTTTAACCTCTTCTGAATAGGTGGGTACATTGGTACAGGTTGACAGGCCAACTTGTACCTATTTAGTGATAGGTACGAGTCACGGATTGACTCGTTATGAGTCAAGCCACAGGTTGGACGAGTTGACCAAGACTCGTACCCAGCTCTAGAGGACTCTCCCATCATCAAAATTATTTAGCTTATTATGGAGGTCTTACTCAAGACCTGAGAACAAAATGAGCAC
This sequence comes from Utricularia gibba, assembly GCA_002189035.1. Classification (NCBI taxonomy): domain Eukaryota; kingdom Viridiplantae; phylum Streptophyta; class Magnoliopsida; order Lamiales; family Lentibulariaceae; genus Utricularia; species Utricularia gibba. The sequence continues at coordinate 4,802,125 of NEEC01000002.1, read as the reverse complement.
TCTTGGGAGTCACCACATGAGTAAGCTGGTCATAGGTTTGGCTAAATGCACAAAGTATTATAGTTTCTAGTAAGATAGTGAGCACACACTAGTCCTATGTGAGGCCTAGACCTGTTTTGATATTTACTCTCTATTTTCTTTCTAAAAAAGTTAGAGTGGCAGTCTTGAGTTTAACCCCTTGTGTGCATGGTCTATCTAGTTGCATTAGGTCACTAGAATCACTCATGGACAAGACCTCGGTCATCTTACATTTAGCTGTCAATCAATAGTGAGAAAATTAGAGAGGCAAAAAGGCGGGTGCATAAAAAAGGCCGTGCTATAAAAAAAAGAGAGAAGAGAGGGAAACTCCAAGTGAGGGATTAGTTGCTTGGAGAAATAAGGTGAGGAGATATAATGAGAGGAGTCATAAAGAGAAGCACTAGCTCTAGTTTGATGATCCTTAGCATGTTAAAAAAAAATGGAAATCCTCTACTATTAGACTGTAAGTTGGATAAAAGAGTGCTCTGAGTCTAGTCTATGAGTAGGTGCTAGGAGACTCAAAACTATGAGTAGATGGACTTTCTAAACTAAGGTCATTACCTCAAGTCTTGCAAGAGCAATGACCCTACACTCATTTGCTAGGTATAGGAATACCATGAGGATTCAGCCTGTCTACTTTGTTAGTTTAGATCGTGAGTAAGACTCAAGGACGAGTCTATCGTCGTTGTAGGATAGTGTGATGTCGCACCATATTTCAACATATTTGAATCAATTTCATAGTTAGAGTGTTAGGAATATGTGAATTCGAATAGGGAAAAAGCCAAAATGTGCCTTGGTCAAAGTATTTTCAGTCAAAATGCGATTTGGTCAATTTTTCCCTTACTCCAAGTGTAAGGTAGTTTTAATGTTCTTCCAAGCCCATCTACGTGGGCCGAACTGCATTATCTAACCAATTTATGAAGTTGTTATGAGTACAAGGGAAAAACGGAAATTGCAAGTTTGAATGCGGAGGAAGGATTTGGAAAGTTGGTGAAAAAAAATTCAAGAATCTCACAATGAACACAAGTAACTACAATTGACGTGTAGGATTGGTGTGAATAAGGAAAGGAAAAGATTTGTGGTCTATATATCTTTGACGTAAAAAGTGAGATCTGAATATAAGAGAAGGAGGCCTGAGAACCTATAGTTTGATAGGAAGAAGCATAGAGAACAAGGAATTGAAGAATCGAACAAACATTTTATTTTTCTTGCAAATCTTATTTCTTGCATTATATTTCATGGACACGCGCACTATTTCCATCTCGTGTTTTTAATATTTAATGTGTTCAAATGCTTTCATCCTCTGATTTACGTACTTTGTTATCTACTTTTACTTTAAGAACCAGTAGAAGTTTTTATTGATTTAAGCACCTAATCATTGCTACAAACTCTGGCATGTCGTAAGTTAGCGGCCCTAACTAGTTTCTATCTTCCGCCCATGAGAGATCCAAGTCACATAAATATGTCAGTGTCTGATCTCTTACAAGTCTCTTGCAACACCCCACGATTGTCTTCTGCCAAGCTTTGTTTAAAGTGCATAAAAAAGATAGAAAAAATATGTACAAGATATAAAAATAGGATTATCCTAAAAAATACAATACTTGCGAACATAACTACTAATTTGGATGATTTAATACCTAATTAACACGTAATAATATATAATAAATATGTAGAAAATGACACTTAAAGGAACTGCTTCAACTTGCTTGCCTCACTCACTTTCTTCATATTTTTTACTGATAGCACACTAAATTTCTAAACAGAAAACAAGATTACCTGCACCCAAAAATGCAATTACATCAACTAAAATACAAAACACTTCAGCACCGCTCCTCGGCAATGGTGCCACTTTGATAAACAAAAATTTTTCAATATCATTGCAATAGAATCAAATTTTCTTTTCAAATAAATTTGTAAACCTTGATCTAGATAAAATACAAATTCAAAAAACTTATATAGGGATTTTAGATTCGATCAAGAAGAAGGTGCTTGTAAAGTACTTTTTGAGATGCAAAATTTGAAAAAAATTCGACTATTAGTCCAAGATTAGTCTAACAGCGATAAAGAAGTTCTGTTACTAAGATCAAATCCAAACACAAACAGTAACAAATACATGTTTTGTGCACAATGTAACACTATGATGCCTTAAGGGCTCATTTAATCTACAATGTTTTTATTCTCATAACTGCAAACAACTTAAGTTTATCCAGGTTATTTCTCATATTTTTTGTTAAGATAGCCCCTAATATCATTGCTCATCCCACACTTAGGTGGACGCATGTGTAATATATAGAACTAGTTCTACCAACTCTATTAGTTCTACCCAAGAGTAACAACTACTATACCCACCTTAATTTATTGATCGACCTCTAAATCAAGTATATGACTTGTGAAGATATTCATTCCCCACCTTAGATCTACCTGAGGAATGATAGAAACGAAAGCTAAGATACATTGACCAATTATATTATGAACTCCAACCCCACATCACCATTTTATACCTTAAGGCATCCCTAAAACCTAGCTAATCATATTTGGTAAGCAAAACATGATTGCATAATTATAAACTAATGGAAATATCATAAGTATTGTAAGACAATTGTCACATAAACTAAATGTCTAGCAAATAAAAGAAAAAGGCAAAATACTTATGTTCTCCTTCTGCTATTTTTCATAACTCGGAATAGTTGCACTGAACTAGGTTCTAGAGCTTGTTCTTCACGTTCAGGCTTTTCTTCCGGAAAAATCTTCTTCTTAACCCCTTTAGTTCGTTCTCGAACTTCTTTGTGTGTGTTCTTCATTGTTGAAGCTCTCTCCTCAAGTCTCTCACTCTTCCAAAATTGTCTCTCTTCCTTTACTCCAATACACTCTTTCTAACATCAATACTATTCTTGGCCTAAACATGTAGACTACAGGTGGCAAAAGAGTGCTCTTTGTCTCCCTTCGAATAGTGTGCCTCCTTTGACTTGATCTACACAACTTTCAATCTGATTCTACTGCTAATCTTTCTACTAGACTTAATTAAATATCAATAACAAAAGGTAGACCAAATTCTTTGATTTAGTCCACTTTCCAACATAAACACGAAATTAACATAAACAGCGCGTAAAATGAAAAATCACACAAATCTAACCTAAACCACAACAAAACATCATAATCTTGCATTATAAATTGGTAAGAAAATGTGTGTCATCCTGAACCAATGGGAGAAGTTGGCACCCAGTCTAAGCAACAACATCCTCTATTGCTTTCATCTGTAGATATAGAGATTCTTGGCCGAGGTTATCATGATAGTACGACAAAGCTACTTATCATTGATTCCCTTTCATAGCCAACATTTCAAGAAGTATCTCCTCACCTTGTCACTACAAGAAAGAAGAAGAAATGGAAAAATAACCATGAAAATCTCGCAAAATCTATTTTTCACCTGGATGAGATTGTCGCAACTTATGTATCAAATCACCTATCTCCACAATCAGGTTTACAATGCAAGCATGCATTGAACAAATGCGGCAAATTTCTGAGTTCATGTCTGATGCTAGGTTGTTTATGAAAGTTGTATGATTGTTGAAGGATCCTATAAATAGGGGGATATCTCTTTTATTCAAGGAGGTCCCATTGAAGTTTGTATAAGGGAGGAGACTACCAATTAATCTTCTATTATGTTTATGTTTTGTGGTTTTGTTCCCAGTTGTTAAGCGTTTCTTTGTTAAACTCTTGAATTTGAGTAGTTTTTTCTATTTTAGAGCAACTTTACTTGATACTGCATAATGCAACAGTAATTTCTACAAGATAAAATACGAGTTTATTGAAGATCATATAACTCATCATTGCATATTCAAAAATAGAGGTTGATTGAATTTTTTTTTCATCATCTCTATGACATTTCATTGTATATTTGGTCTAGTTGCACCTTAGTCATTGAGTTCTTCATAAAGCAATTTTCTCCGTCATTTGCCCTATGTCCATTCATTGCTGGTATCCAGTTCTCGTACATTCTTAAATGGTAATCTCACATGTCAATTTTTCTAATAAAGTTATAAACTGCAAGAATAGCCAAAACTATCTTCACTTGATCAATGAAATTGTAACTCTACAAAAATCTAGTTATAGTAGGAAATTTCTCCTTCTAAACTTCTAAAATTTGCTCAATTGCCATCCACAACGACAAGTGTTAGTGGTTGAAGAGCTCTTGGGGACTAGCAAACTCGGTGATATCAACAAATTAACTCAAATGATATCGGCAATGGGAATAAGGTGTTGATATACGAAAATTTCTTAAAATAATCGCAAGAAACGAAAGATTCATATCAAATAAATAAGCTCTAATTTATACAAAATACAAATTTAAAAAACTTGTATAGTGGATTTCGGGGTCAATAACAAGAAGCTAGTACTTGTAAAGTGTTTTAACCGATGGAGAATTTAGAATAAATATTGTTCATAGTCTAAGAGCAAAATAGTAGTTGATGGACCTTAAATTGGTATACGTAGCATGATGGCGTGCTTGGAAGGCGCTCCTTGATCTTTGCTCACCGAATAACCAAATTGGTTTCTCTTGGGTGAAATCATTAAGAAAAGATCTCAAAAGGATCCTGGCAGTCTACTGCACGACGATAGGCTGATAAGTGTTAAAATAGGGCAGCGGCGGCCGTTTTGAGCAGTCTAAAAAGTAGTCGAGTTACAAAGATGTCAAAGTAGTTGGCAGTTAACTGTCAATATGATCGTAGTACAGCTAACACGCGCAGAAAGTGGCTGACACGTGCAAATTTGGAATTCGATCGACTCAATCTCTTTTACAAATATAAGGGAGTTTGGAGAAGAAGGGGGAGGGGGGAGAACTCTCAACATTCCTACTAGTACCTCTCTCTCTCTTCCTTCATTAGTGAAACCATTTCTTCAATGAGCTCTGATAGCTTCGTGGTTTTTCCGTCTTATGGGGGTTCTCATGCAAAAACCCCTGTGTCTTCATATTTCCTTTGTTCTCATCATCATCTTAAAATTGGTATTTCATGATCGGGCTCCATTAAATCCCATCCGCAATTCAGAAAATCAGTCAAATCCCATAGAACCGAATTTCGACCTCAAGAATAGTATCATACAAGCTCCTTAAATAAGGTCAAGTTGCACAGCATAAAATAAAAAATGCTGCTTCTAAGTACGGGGTAATACTAAGATGCCTCAAGGATGTGTAGGTGATGTGGTACTAAGGTCTCTAATTTAATTTAATAATTTCTATACTCACAACTCCAAACAACCTATGTCTACCCAAGTCATTCATCATGTTTTTAATTTAGATAGTCCCTAATATCATCACCAATTTCGCAATTAGGTCTAAAAAACAAAATCAAACCTCAAATTAAATACTAAAAAACATAGTTTGACTGACTCTTGGGCTAAGATTCATGGCCCATCAAGTCCATAGTTTGGTGGGTCTTGATTTCTCCTCAAATCGATCCAAAAGTGCCCTAAAAATCTACAAAATACACTTTGTCTCCAAAAAGATCAAAGTAGTATGAAAGATGCAAAATCAATTGAGAATAATGAAAAAGTGGAGTCTAAAATAAGTAAAAACAGCACTCAAGAGTAATTGAAGAACATGTTTTGGAATGACACAAAATCACTTATCAAGTATATAAAACTAGGTCTACCCGATTCTATTAGTTTTACCCTAGACAAACAAACTGCTTCCGCCTTGATTCATTGGTCTACCTCTAAATCAATCATCTGAGTTATGAAGCTACTTGTTCCTTCCCTTAAGTCTACCCAAGGATTGATAGAAACAAATGCTAAGAAACAATGACCAATTATACTATAAACCGTAGCCCCACATCACCATTCTACATCTTAAGGCATCCCTAAGGTTTAGCTACTCATGTATGGAAGATAAAGCAACGTTTCATAATCATAAATGGAAGAAAATATCCCCAGCATTGTCAAACAAGTAACCAATTATCGGTGCATATGATGTTTGATAATTTATTTGTGACCAAGGCATCTATGGTCAATTAAGATTTTTGATCATCATGTGTAAAAATCCAGGGATATGATGCATTGTGAACGAACGAGCAAGGGTTGTCAAGATGCCTATATGATAGGATATCGATATTCATAGTGCAAGAGTTGCCTATGGAAAAATCATGTATCAAATAATGAAGCTTATTCGTTCCACTGACTTAAGGAGAACGAGAGTTATTTTTAGTGCATAGAGTTGCTGGCTACATTCAAGCTCTCCACTACACATGACATGTTCGAATTATGGAATTAGATTCAGAATGGGTTGGCTTAATTGATTTTATCAACTTGTTGACTAAAGCCAAGGTTGGTAAAATTGGAGTAAATATTGAGGTAAATAGTTTTTACATCAAGAGTTGATGACTCAATGATATAGTGGTTGTATGAGATATATAATTAGCTTGAGATGATTACATGTTTCATGCATTAAAGCTTGTTGGCTACACTCAATGTGGAGATAAATGAAATTGGACATTGTCCCACTAAGAAAACTTGATTTTCTTGTTTTGTCAGTAAGGGGCTGCCATCTCAAAAAAATTTGATAAAGACAATTAGATGTGATTTAAGGAACACTACATGATGTGTTTGCTTTCTCTTTTTCAGGTTAAAGGTATGTCTTTCAGCTTAAATTTGAGATCCATTCTAGAGTCCAACAAGTTGGTTTGCTCAAATTTTACTGATTGGCACCGCAATATGAGAATTATTCGCAAGGGGAGAAGATTGATTATATCCTTGAGCAAGATTTTCCTGCAAAACCTAGGGCCAACGCATCTGAAGATGTTCAGCATGCATATCATAAGTATTTAGATGATGCTCAGCTTGTCTCATGTATCATGCTTGCTTCGATGGCCCCTAATCTCCAAAAATAGCATGAGGCAATGACTTGTCAACAAATGATAACACACCTCATGGATCTACTTGGCGAGCACTCACGACTTGAAAGGTTCAAGACATCAAAGCTGTTGTTCAACTGTCGCTTGGTAGAAGGAAGTTCTGTAGCTGATCATGCGACATTGATGTTGAGTTACATTGAAAAATTGTCCACTCTTGGTTTTGTATTGGATAAGGACTTGAGTATTGACTGAATTCTTATCTCACTACCTGATAGCTATTCACAGTTTGTGATGAACTATTAGATGAACAAGATGGATCCAACTATTCCCGAGTTGATTCAGTTACTCAAGTCTACTGAGACAACTATAATAAAGGAACAAAAGAATGTCATACTTGTTTCTTAAAGGAAAATGATTTCCAAGAAGAAGAGTCAAGACAAGAAAATCAAAGCTAAAAGTGAGATCAAGAAGAAGAGGCTAGTTGAAAAACCGACTAAAGATGAATGTTTTCATTATGGGAAATCTGGTCATTGAAAGAGAAACTACAAAGCTTACCTAGAGTCAGGTGCACAAGTTGCTGCCATGGTAGTTGGGAGTTGATATCATCTCTACTTCTTGTTTGGACACGATCGGTTTCGAGTTTTCTATAATGAACGATTATTGTTCCATATGACTAGGAACGTGCATTATGGTACTGCTACGATAGTAAACGGAATATATGTTTTGAATCAACATGATTCAAAACAAATTAACATGTGTATAAAAAGGCCATGGATTGACAATGTCTTGAATTCGTACCTCTGCCATTGTCGTGTTAAGTACTTATATCGATTGGGATATTTAGACTCAAAAGATTATGAATCTTCTGAAACATGAGAATCTTGTTTATTGGGAAAAATGACAAAGCAACCTTTTCTAGGAAAGGGAGAAAGAGCTGAAAATTTATTGGATTTAATACATTCTTATATATGTAGTCCAATGAATATCACTGCTAGAGGAGGTTTCTCGTATTTCATCACTTTTACAGATGACCATTTGAGATAGGGATGCATCTATTTGATGAAACACAAGTTTGAAGCCTTTGAAAAGTTCAAAGAGTTTCTGATGGAGGTCGAGAACCAAATTGAGCATTCCATCAAGAAACTTCGATCACATCATAGTGGGGATTACTTGAGTAATGAATTCAAGAATATATGAAAGACAATGGTATTGTCTTAGAAAGAACTCCTGATACATCTTAGCACAATGGTGTTTCTAAGAGGAGAAATCGAACTTTGCTTGATATGGTTCGATCCATGATGAGTTTTGCAGAACTACCATAGTCCATGTGGGAATATGCTTTAGAGACAATGGCTCATATTTTGAATAAGGCCCCATCGAAATCATTTGAAACCACTCCTTATGAGCTTTGGACTGGTAGAAAACCAAGTTTCGCCTACCTCAAAGCTTGGGGATAGCTTACTTATGTAAGGAGGTTGAAGTCAGATAAGTTGGAAAACAAATCTGACAAGTGTTTTTTTCTGGTATATTTACAAGAAACTGTGGGATACTACTTCTACAATCCTCAAGAGGGAAACGTTTTCATCTTGTGGAATGCTATCTTTCTAGAGAAAGAGTTTCTTTTCAAAGAAGCAAGTGGGAGTCGTTTTGAACTTCAAGAGATGATTGAGAATGAGCCAATGGCACCTATAGAGACACCAATGCGTGACTCAAAAGGTAGTCTAGGCTCACCATCTCGAAATTTTATCCCAAAAGCTAGTAATGTACCAATAAGCAATCAACCTAAGCAATCTTACTTGCCAGATGTACCAAGTACATTTTCTATCAAAAGATCACTCTGATAACGTAACCCTATCATGAGATATAGTTTCATTGTTGATGCCAAAGGCATGGGTGATCCCATATTAGATGAGGAACCTTGCATTTATGATGAAGTAATCAGAAGTGATGAGTCAAGTAAATGGCTTGTTGCCATGGGGGCATAAATGGATTCCATGTATGAGAACAATGTATGGACATTGATCGATGCTCTAGAGGGAGTAAATCTTATTGGATGCAAATGGGTATTCAAAAGGAAAACTGACATGGATGGAAATACATTTACCTATAAGGCATGACTTGTGGCAAAAGGGTATTGTAAAAAACAGGGTGTTGATTATGATGACACAACCTGAAGGTTTCACACAAGATCCTAGTAAAGTGTGTTATTGAACAAATCCATTTATGGGCCAAAGCAAGTTTCAAGAAGTTGGAACACCAAATTTGATGAGACATGATAACACATATTTTTGAGTGATTGAGTGCATGTAAATTACTCATATTATGCTACAAAAATCAGATTTTACTGCCAACCTTCTAATAGTCTTCTAAAGTTTAATGTAGTACAAGTCACAACACAAATCCCAAGAAGCCGAATATGCACAGTGTAGTGGCAGAAGATGAGTTCAAAAGTTTGAAAAGTAGTACACACAAAATCCAAGGAGGAAAAAGAGAGATTTTGGACAAAAGAGGGGAAAAGATGGAGAGAGAAGGTAAATCTCCCCATTGTAGACTCACGAACAACTTTCTGGAGATTTTTCTGGGGGGTTGAAGAAGGAAACGACGAACCAGAAGAACACAACTTCTCTTTGAAAATTTATTTTCGTTCTTGATGCATATTGATCCTAGCTAAAACTAGTTTTAGATTCACTGCGTGAACAATTTGTCTTTTCTATTTCTGTTATGCATTGCTTGTTGTTGTTTAACTTTGAGACCAGAATGTTGCTTAGGATATGTTATGAAAACATTCTCCTTTCTCTTGTTATGAGTGCCTAAGTGCTTAGGGGTGCCTTGGGGTGAAAATGGGAGATTTGTGCTAGTCAATCTTTAGACCTAATCAACCATAAGTAACACTACTTCCTTAACAAACCAGGATAGATTCAAGAGGGGGAAGTAGTGAAACCATCTTAACAACCCTAATTAGAAGTAGACGAAAGATTAGAGAGAAAACATAAGTTCGGGTGGACCTAGACTTTGTGTTAAGTGATTGATTTATGGGTTGTATGAGCATATTTAGTGATAAGCATACATCCCCTAAGAGTCCCAAGGCATCACCCATTTCATATTAGAAACCACCAAGTCCCAAGCTTGTTACTTTTCTTTACTGCATTCCATCCTTAGTCCTAGTTAAGATCAATTTTACCAACATGACACTGATTTCATGCTTTGACTAATCACTATGCTCATAATTGTATTATGTTTTAATGTGTATCAGGTTATAAATTTATTTGATAGGAGAAATTTGCAATTAACGACGTTGCACTAATTTTTCATTTATCAAGAGAATCAAAGAGTTTCGTTTCTCTCAAAATGAAGATGCACCTTGTGTATACAAGAAAGTAGATGGCTTGGTAACCGTATTTCTCATACTATATGTGGATGACATATTAGTAATGGGAAATAATGTTGCAACAATGCAATCATGAATAATCTAATTATCCAAGAGTTTTTCAATAAAAGATCCTAGAGATGCAGCTTGTATATTGGGCATAAAGATCTATAGAGATAGATCAAAGAAACTGATTGAATTATCACAATCGACCTACATCGATAAAGTGTTAGAGAGGTTTAGCATGGCTGATTCCAAGAGAGGTTTGTTGCCCATGACACATAAGGCACTTTCAAAAGTGATGCGACAAATAATAGAAGAAGAAAGGGATCAGATGGTCGAATCTCATATGCATCTACTATTGTGTACTAGACCAGATGTGTTATATGCTTTAAGGGAGTGTTTGGTTGAAAGGATTAAATGGGTTTAAAAGTAGGATTACAAATTGTATTGTGTTTACTTCGTGTGTTTAAATGATCCCGGGATTGCGAGGGTTTTTTTAAACTCATGTACAAGGGTTTAAATAAAACAATGGCCCTCCCTTATTTTATCTAATACTTTTTATTTTATACCAAAATTGCCCCTCAATCGTTCGTCTCCTTCACTCTCAAAAATCCCTCTTTTCTGCACATTTGATTCAATCTATTTCATTGCAGTGCAGAATGGCAGTGCATCGGAATCACTCTATTTTTTTCCTTGATTGTAAGAGTTATTGTGATTCAATGGGCTATGCTAAGATTAGCTTGTTATTTGCACTGGAATTTGACGCACAAGAAGAAAGCATGGCACTATTCTCTTTTGGCTAGGCGACCAAAGCAAGAACAGTATTTGTGCAATTTGGTAAGTGATGTTAGCGGAGTAGCTTGTGAGAATTGGCGTTTGAGTCAAGATGCTTTTGGCCGACTCTGTTTTCTTTTGCAACAATTTTTTTGGTTTAAAAAACTCCAAAGTATTTTCATAATGCTAACGATATCCTTTTAGAATGCTTGATACTAATTCAAGTTTTTCAGAATCTTTCATTGCTAGAAAACTTTGCATCTTTCCGGGGTTATTAATTATAACCTCTGAAATATTCATAAACTCAATTGGAGACATATGAAGAGGCATGCTTCATATCATTGTAGCTGCTTGACGTTGGCAATCACTTTCAGTAGTTAGCTCAGATGATATTTGCAGCAACATAGCATTGGTTTCTTGAGTCATCTCCCAAAGCTCCGTAATAAAATCTTGGTCATCATATGCTATTCTCTTTCGTTTTCCTCTCTTATTTGGCCTTTCTTGTTTGCTACATGCAGATACATCCTCAAAAAATGAACTTGACTCATCATTAGAGTGTTGGCTTTTCAGATTAGAATAAACACCCTCTGTACCATTTTCATTTGGTGGGTCTTCCTCTAGCCCTGTAGTTGCACCTTCGATGTCATTTATTGGTTCATCATCGATGGGTATTGCTCCCTCACCAGTCGCACAATCACTTTCAAAAATTTCAACCCATTCTTCAAAGAGTGGAAATATTTTGAACTGGATGGCCTTGTAAGTTTGAGGTGAATGCTGAACACATACAAAAACAATTAATTTTTTCTAGAAATCAAAAATAAATTTATGAGAAATATGTTGTCACAAACCTTTTGCAATTCCAACCAAAATTCATCAGTTCCTTCAACCATCTTAGTAGTGGAATTAAAGCTGTTCCAGAACGTGATAACAGATCTACCAATCTGTAATATTCTCATTTCCAAGTTTTTACCTTAGACTCAATATGAGGGTTCGCCTTCAAACTAGTAGTTGGAAGATATCTAATAAATGATTCCAAAGCACCATGAAATCCAGGCTTAAACCCATTCTCGCTTTTCCATCCATTAGCTACTAGTGTCAATAAACCATTGAGAAGCACCCGTTCTTCTTTTGGAATCCATCCTCATTTCGTTTTCTTCACTTCACACTCCCTAAAATAAATGCAAGAAACAAGTTTTAGAGAAGAAAAATATTAGAATCGAAGTTAAGAGGACACACCTCATCATTGGCCGCACAGGTCTCTCCTTCCCTGGCCGCATGGTTGCAAGACAACATGAGAGTATTTTTGGTTCCCAAAATATAAACCCTAATTGGAAGGTTAAAATGGTAAATTAACATATTACAATTCCATTATTTCCCAATCTTATCAACTAAACATGGTATAAAACACAATTCTAATCCTACTAACTAAACACTACATAAATCCATACCACCTTTATATAAACCCAAGTAAGTTAAACCTATTCTATCCTAACCCTGTAACCAAACACTCCCTAAGTGTTACAAGCAGATATTAGTCGAACCATGAAATGAATCATTGGACTACAATCAAGAGCATTCTTAAGTACTTCAGAAGGACTAACGACATGTTCTAGATTTATGATGGTCAAGATCTCTAAGTGGAAGAATATGTTTTCCAATCTCATCATGATGACTTGAAGTCATAATCAAGATATATATTCACCCTAGATGGAGGTGCAGTTACTTAGAAAAGTTCTAAGAAAGAAATGACTGCTCATTCACTATGGAACCAAAATGTACATACAGTACACATAGAGTCTATTGGTATGAGATACACGAATGATTGCCTCTAGTACAAGTGGGAGATTGTTGGTCTGTGTGTTCTAGACACAATCAACTTATTAACAAATCTTATCTTTTGATATTTACTTTGAATTGTGATTAAATTTATATCATTGATAAAATCCTTTACTTGATCTATGTGCTATAGAAATTATGATAAGATCATAATATGAGATTCTTCAAGCATTTATATTCAAGTTAAAAATTTCTTAGCTAAAGTATTCGTGTAATGAGGATATCACAAGTATGGATAAGATAGCACACATTGAGTTCCCTAAATTGTTTAGACAATGGTTCTCAAAATTGATGTAATGAGATTACTAAAACCATTGTGTGGGTATCGATTAACTAAATGACTCATTTTCGAGATGTTACTATGGGAAACTAACCAAGTGTCAGTAGCAAGATCTTGAATATGACATCTATGCAATTAAACTTAGACTTGAGGTCAAAAAAGTTATCTTAATCTTATTTTCGCTCATTACTAATGGGAGTCTAACCATGACTTAGCTAGTATGGATGAGAAGGAATGCAACTCATTAGGCCTTGTTTGATATGAGGGTAGGAGGTTGGTTTATGATAAGTTTACATAAATTGTATTATTTGATATGTGGATATAATTATACCTTATATATGGGTATAATAATCATTATACCCATCTAATACCCTCATATATGGGTATATATATATCCAATGGGGGGTATGGATATTTTTATACCCACATATTTGGGTTTAGCTAAACCCAAATAATCTAAATCCACTAATACCTAAAACACATCAACCAAACAATGCCTTAAGGTTAGAGATAGCTGATTGATCAATAAAGTATTCATCACTCATGTTAGCTATGAAATCTTATTTCGAGTAATTGAATCAAAGAGTAACAGTAAGTCCTAGACCCAAGGTAATGACACTCGAAGAATTTGAGTAGGTCATAAAGTGTTAGTGCTTAAATAAAATTATAAGTTCGATACATCAAAAAGACATATTCATGTTCTGATATCGAATGAGATATAAGTATGATGAGATATAAAATGGTTCAATCAGTTTACCTAATTATTCTTACATCTTGGGGATCATAATATGTTGCTATACATCACTCATGATCGATAATGATGGATTTAATTAATTAAGAATTAATTAATAAATTCATTACTGCGGTCTTTATTGAAGAAACATATAGGATCACACATAATAGTGAAGTCACTCATCAATATAAAATAAAATAACATAATTACATAAAATATAATTAGTAAAGTGAATAAATTAAATAAAGAGTTATTTTGATATTAATATTGATTAAACTCAAAATAAAAGATATAATATAAATAAGATTTGGAACATATATATATATATCTCCACAAGAAAGATCTCTGACAGCTCTGCTGCTCCTATCCCTAATTTGCAGTCTGCTGCTCTGACAATTGCTCCTTCTTTTATGTTGCATTTTTCTTTTACAACCTCATACTTGCACGAAATCCATATTATCTCCCTTGATTTTTGGAAGTTGTTGCTAGACTCAAAAAGCTTTAATAACATAGAATAGACTAAATCAAAAGATTTAGTTCATTTGCATACAAAATTTATATATTTACTAAATTATATAAAAATATTTAGAACTATTGCAAATATGTTTTGGGTAAGCTTTTCAGATTTCATACAAAAAGTAACTTGTTTTATCTTAGGCACTTTCCCAAAAATTTGCATTCCATCATTAGCATCAATACAATCTTATAGTATAAACTATATTAAATAATGTGGTAATCATATAATGATAATTCATGCCAAGAGGGTAACTTAAAATATAGATAGCAACGCTTGTTATTTTTAATGTATAGGTGCATTGTTGTATGATCACCTCAAGGTTTGACCCAATCCTTAGTCATACGAACACAACCTTCAAGGATAGCATGAACATGTTAGGATATGTCTCACTTGAATGTCGTCACAACTCCTAGAGAACTCTATTTTCATGATTTTGACCGATGACTGCTAGAAAGAAACACAATTGTTCTTCGAGAATTGTTCTACAAGTTGATCGCACTCTATATTTGTGTTGTATAACATTTGCCAAGGGATAGAAAACGAATTTCGGCATTCTAAAAAGTTCATAACAATGATCGTGATAGCCTCATAGGATGTCTATCAACCATTGATCACATGAATACAATCATGTACGACATAGAGCTTTCACATACATTGTACCATAGAAAATGTTGCAATCAACAACTTCAATTAATATCCTTATAGTTTTTATTTCTACTTCTTCATATATCTTACAATTTGTTGAATGTATATCAAAACTCTTCATTCGCCCAATATACCTCAAGTTCAAAATATTCCAATTAAATAAAAAAAATAGGAGTCAACACAAGTTTTTGATTCCATAAATAATTCATTGAATTCATTCTTACAAAGTAATTTCTCAAATCTTTGAGCAATTAATAAATAAAAAATGATATGGAAAACAATTCAAATATATCCTAGAAATTACTTCACACCATTTTGAGATAGGTTAAATGGAAATGTCGAAAATAACAAGTATCATATTCAATTAACTTACGACATATTATAATTATGGATAACCATAGAAATCAAAAATCATAAATCGATAACTTATAATCGATGATTGTATAACAACGTTAATAAAACTCTAAGGAGGTTTTATGATCTTCCACATTCCATCAAAATTAAGTTATTCAATATCAGTCTCTTATAAAAGAAATTATAACTCACTAAAATAAGATTTAATCTATCATAAATATCATAAATATTAAAACAGAATAATATGTTATTTTATTACGATTATATTAAAAATATATAATAATCTTTTTACATTCTTAAAATTATTCCAATTAAATCCAATACAACAAATACATACAATATACTTTTCAATTGAACTACAATTACAACTCAACACAACTTACTAACAACTACAACTTAACTCTAATTTTTATCCAAACATCCTATTAGTAATTAATTCTTCGATTACAAATCTTTGGTTTCTGAATTCTCTTGTTAGAAACCCTAGTGCGGTCGCTCTTGTTCCGCGCGTGAATCACGATCCAGCGTAATACGCATTGCTGTGGCTTGATTTGTAAGCAAGAATGGCGAGAGATAGCTGTCTAGCTCGAGTTGCTGCGGGGTGCGCTGTGGGAGGTGCTGTTGGCGGTGCAGTCGGTACGCCTCCGATTTTCAACTGAAACACGGCTCCTCCCGCGTTTTCCTCCTATTACCGTACACTTGTTTTTAGAGTATTTTGAGAAGCGGATTGAAGTTTTTTGGCATTTTCGTCATCTTGTGGCGTGCCTTGCTCAGTGTTTTTTTTTTTTTCCTGTTTTTCGGTCTTGGGCGACTTTAGGCTACATTTCTGAACCTGGATTTTCGACAGGGCGTTTATTGGGATATAGAAGCGATTGATTGAGTAATTTCGTGGTTTTGAGGCGTGTGGATACCTTCTTCTATGGCATTATGCGTTGCATGACTTATCGAATGTGGGGGTTTTCAGGATGGTTTAGATATTCGTATGTGAGCTGAAATACATACAATTTGTTTGGCGAGTGTTGATGTACATCGTGCATTTGCAGGTGCTGTTTACGGAACTTATGAAGCTGTCAGGTACAAGGTAGACTTCACATTTAATTATGGTTTTTCCTATTAGGGACTACTGAATTATGCTTTCAATTGCAAGTCATTTGCTTTGCTTTCTGCTTCTTCAAAGGCTATTACTTGAGACATATTTTTCAGAGGTTGCCTGCGAGAAGGTCTAGTGTCATGATCTTTTGAGGTTTCCCGGTGTAGCCGTGCTTTGTGTTGCTCATAAAAAACGTGTACTCCTAAAGGAAGTCTCGGGCATACAAGTTCTTTCTTCATTGTGCATGTTTCACTTGGATTGCATAATTTCTCCGTGTAAACTTATAACTTGGTCTCTCTCTGAATCCTCGCATTTGGTGAGTTTCTTCAAAGAGAGTCTTGTAATTTTGGAAACCTCATGCATTTTTATGCAGCATTGGTCTATTCCCCTTATGCCCATCTGCAGTAGGTGCATTTTTTCTCTCAGCATGCCCCTTTGTCGAAATTTTGGTACAGGAAAACTATTTGCTGCCATCCTTATGAGTGATAACATCAACTTTATCTCTAAGCAACATTGTGGCCGCGTTCCATTCTGAAGATTCCCATAAGTGAAATACTGCGTTTCTTTCCCTCCCTATTAACATGATTCTTTGGTTAGTCTGTATGAGTGTAAGGGCAGATTTCCATTTTTGAATCCGTGTAGTATTTATTATGTGGTTCCATAGCGAAGAGTTCTCTCAACGTATTCCGTTGTTTTCATTCAGGTTCGGGGTTCTATATATTAAGACATGTTGGACGAACAACACTGGGAAGTGCTGCCGTTTTTGGACTTTTCCTTGGAGCCGGGAGCTTAATCCACTGCGGGAAGTCGTACTAGTTTTTTGAGTCAAGACTCTTTTTGTTCATTTTCCTTTTTAAATTGGGTCAACCTGCGACGTGCTTATTTTTCGGAGTTGTGTTTTCGTGTCCGGGACATTGAAGTCCCAAGTCAAATCCCATACCCATAGCGGAATTAGAAATAAGCTTGGGTTCAAAGTGTAACCAATAACCCACGCATCATTCATCAAGAAAAACAAAGAATTTATCAGCAGAAATCGCGCTCTTTACCTTCAAAGACGCGAATGTTTTAGAAGAAGAGGCTCCTTGTTTCTTTACTCATGGACAAGTTCCGATACGAGGAACCTCCCACGCCTCATGGTGATAGTCGTCGGCAGGAGCTTTAAGCATGCCAGCTTGGAGGAAATGCAAGCTGGCGAAAGAGCCTGTAAATTTTCATGCGCCCAGTCATTCACCTGAAAACTGAGACTTCAAGCATGTCAGGTTTCCAGATAATGGGAAATGGAGAAAGGAGGATGCAGGCATTTTATGACTTTAAGCATGTCAAGAAGTTGGAGAGTGAGAAGAGGGTATATGACTTTAAAGTACAGCTGAGAATGACATGAATGGAGGCCTCCAACGCCCCCGATCAATGTAATGGGATGTGTCCATTTAATCTAACCCTTCACTCGAAATGGGAGCAGGTTCTTGAAGAGCTTCATGGGAAAAGCTCGCGAAAAGGCAGGCAAGGTATTGGAAAACGCTAAGAAAAGCGCAAGTTCACTTGGGAGGAGGAACATTTACCTCGCTTTGATTGGTGTGTTAGTTAGTGGAATTGCCAATGCCTGGGCCTCTTCCACATCTGCCTAGCGAAAGCTTGCTCTTCTCGTGCTGGTTTTCATTGATTTGGTCTCTCAAGTCATAGATGAGCAGCCAATGTTGTTAGAAACTGAAAACATTGAACAGATAGAATGATGAAGAGGGTAGAATAAATAGTGTTGCTCGTATACACAAGAAAAACTGAACACATGCTCGAATAGATTACAAATGCCTGCACCGACATGTCTTGTCATTGTGCTTGACCATTTGACTTCCTGAAATTTTTCCAAACAAGATGAGTCCACAGTACATGGTATGTTGAAAGAATTTTTCAATGTGCCATCTTGTATAAAATCATTCATCAATCAAAAGAAGAGCAATATACGAGATGTAAGCCATTCGAAACATGATACATGGAAAAATACTTTGGTCAATAACCAAGTGTAGCAAGAGTTATAACTCCAAATAAAATACTAAGATATGGAGCTAATACATCAAGCCAGTTTTGCTTTTGCATCATACGTGAGCTTTTCATGAGGCAACCACTATCGCCATTGACAAAAGCCTTCTTACTTTCAATGCATCAAACCATTCACACGCCAGTAAAAGTGTACACAAGAATCATCTTATACACAAACATTTTCTTGTAAATGTGTAAATATATATGTCACAAATCAAAATGAGATAAGATTCCTGTTACGTTTCAGTTCCCCACTCACAGTAAAACATAGGGACGGAATCACAAATGAAGACTGCGACATAATGAGAAAATTTCTATACTTCGAAAAACAATCTACGTGAAGGTTTTGAACACCTACCTGTTGAAGTACACGCAACTGATGAGTTCATAGATTCAGAAATTCAGAAGCACCATAAAGAATCAAGTCTCTGGTTCTATGAGCCCTTAGGCCTTTATGCCTTGGAACACGGTTATGGAACATCCAGGCACTGGATCTTGCAAATACAACTTTGAAAAATCAAAAAATATGATCATGCTGACACCCTGAACAAATTACAGCTCGGACAAGTATGCTCCATGAAACCACAGTTGGAACAATTTTCTTTGACAAGGCATCATTTAAGAACAAAATGGCTTCAGATAATCTATTGCAAGAGCAAAGACCTCTGAATGAGATGTTGTAGGAAATAATATCAGGCTGCATTCCATTTGTAAGAAGACGAGCCCAAATTATTAGAGCACTGCTGGAATCGCCAACCTTGTAAAATCCATCCATAAGGGTATTGTATGTCACAAGGTTCGGGGAACAGTTGAATCTTTTCATATCTAAATAAACGGAAAGGGCAACTTCTAATTTTCCATCAGAACAGAGGCCATGAATCAAAATATTATGCATCTGTGCATCAGGTTTGAAGCCTTTTTCAAGTACTTCATTCCACAGTTCAAGAGCCCTCTCAACCTTATGGCTCTGACAGAGGCCTTTTATTATAAAGGTATAAGTAATCACATCCGGTTTCCATCCATTATCCAACATTTCCATCAAGAGATCGTAGGCATTTCCAAATTTTTCTGCCTTGCATAGTCCATTTAAAATAATATTAAAACTTACAATCGTAGGGGAGCAATTCATGGCCTTCATTTCATGAAAAATTCTAATTGCATCATCAATCCGAGAAGCATGTAAAAAACCATTCATCAATGCATTATAAACAGGAGCAGTTGGCATACAGGCACTCTGGGTCATATCATTCAAAATTGCAACTGCTTCAGCAAATTTTGCTTCTCTGCATAACCCATGAATCACAGCTGAATACGTATATGCATCTAAAACAGTTCCATTCTCCTTTGCAGTCTCCAACAAGACTAAACACTTGTTACAATATCCATTCTTGCAGAGCCCATCCACTAAAACTCCGAACGTTTTGGGATCAGCAGCATGGCCGCTGTCATTCATTACCTCCCAGATATGAATGGCTCGATCCACATCA
This sequence comes from Utricularia gibba, assembly GCA_002189035.1. Classification (NCBI taxonomy): domain Eukaryota; kingdom Viridiplantae; phylum Streptophyta; class Magnoliopsida; order Lamiales; family Lentibulariaceae; genus Utricularia; species Utricularia gibba. Next base: position 4,782,139 of record NEEC01000002.1, on the reverse strand, counting down.
CCGATGGAAAAAAGACCCTTCATCATAATATTAAAACTAGCAACATTTCGAGTACCCTCACTTCCCATGAACTCCCATAACTCAAAACACTTTTCAATCCTATTGGCCTGGAAAAAGCCGTTCAACATTGCATTGTTAACAACAGCATCAGGTGATACATTGATTTGAATCATCTCCTTATAAACTCTCTCAGCACCATCAATGTCCTTCAACTGACATAACCCTTGAATCAAAGGGCTGTAGGTAAATAAATCCATCTTTTGGTTCAACTTCTTCATCCTATTCCACACTTCCAGACCCTCATTAATTCTACCACACTTGCATAAGCCGCTAATTAGGATATTGAAAGTAGCTACATTAGGATAAGCCCGTGAATCTTTAGTTAATTTCGCAAGCACCTCACCAGCCACCCTGCAGTCACCCTTCTTCAAGAATCCATCAACTAACATATTGTAACACGCGACATCAGGCTTCAAATCCCTCTCAAGCATTTCCTCGAATACCTGCATAGCCTCATTCAAATCGCCATTCTTTACCAAGCCGTTAATCAAAGTGCCGTAACTATAAATATCAGGGATCAGATCTCGCGCCCACATGGTATCGATCAACTCTCTCGCCTTTCCAAAATCCCTCCTCTTACAACCAATATTAATCAGCAAGTTGAAAGTCTCCACATTAGGCTTCACGCCCATTACTCTTAAATGCCTAATGAAAACTTCCGCTTTTTCCAACTGATTCGACAACACAAACGCGTTTATCAAACAATTATATGACTTCACCCCAGGTTCACAACCGAAAACCTCCTCCATTTTTTGAAAAACTTCCACCGCTTTATCCGCCAGTGAATTTCGTGAATAGAACCTCAAAACAGACAACGCGGTATCTTCCGTGCAAACGCATCTTCGACGCCTGACTAAGTCGACGATTCGGTTGACAAACGGAAGGAGCTTTGCGTCACGGGAGACGGATACCCGCCGGAGAATGTAGTAGAATACGTCGGCCGAAACGGCGTCTTCAGGCGCCGCATCCAATAGGCTGATAGCTGATTTTAAAGTCTTCTCCGATCGGAGGAGCTTGAGGAGTCTTCGGGAAGTCAGGACCTTCGGAAGGCACTCTGCTGCCATATGCGAACTTGAGCGAAAGCAGCGGGATATATATACATACACTGCTGCCGATTATGCTTATTCTAATTATTTTTATTCAGGTCTGCGCCTGCGGGGCTCTAGTGTGAAGCCCACTCGACTCGGCTCATTTGGTGAAAAATCGGTTCCATTTTTGGGTTGTAGAATGGGTTTGTTAGGATCGAAAAATGGGTTTCACTAAGGGGAGATGAATGAAAAATGCAAATAAAAATGTAGGGAGTCAAACTTTTCTTGTTCAAACTTACTCATATCTATATGGAGAGCCAATTCGATTGAACTCTACAGGTGTCGATTACTTTCTGCATCTCGTAGCCATACTGTGGTGGTACTATTAACAGATAACCGTCGACTGCTCTAATATTCATGTAATTCGGAAATTTTTCAGACTCTGTCAAAAATTGCCGCCATTGCCTAGTTCTAACCCTACTGGTCTGTTGACCTGTTACATACTCTCAGAACCATCGAGATCCTCTTCTTGGTCAACTTCATCTGTGTAGGGCCGATTTTGCTATTCCCCGATTTGTTGATCAACAAGTATCTCCTCTTCCTACCTCCACGTGGCACTTGGCGATTTAAACCTCCATCACATTGATTGTGGATGGGGACTTTTGACGGTATACAAGAATTACAAATAGTCATTCCCTTATTATGTTGTGCATCGTTTTTGTGCATTCCACATTCGTAAAAATGTACAATCCCATCTAGGAAAAAAGTCTACAGCTATATCAGAAATGGTCAGATGCACTACATATGCAAAAACCCAAAGTGAATTCGATGATACAATGAGTACATGAATCGCATCCTTAAACAAAGGTGGACCTTATTATATGATGGAGGGTACTAATTTTAACTAATTTTAATTTTATTCAATGAGTTATAATTTAAATAATAGTAAGTTATTAATATTTTAATACAATAGGCATATTATAATGACTACGAATTATGTAGAGGCATTGAACAGTGCTTTAAAAGAAACTTGATGCTTAATGCACAAATTTTTAAGATAGATTTTAATCAAATATTTTGTTTTCAGTTTTTAATAGAATAATATCAAGTATTTGAATAGATGACCTTTGAAAAGGGGAGAGAATACTTTGAAATATACAAAGCAGCACTCGCTAAAAAGAAAAAAAAGGATCCCTTTTTGTAAGAAAATTAACAGACTCTATGATAAAACATTTATATTACTATCTCAACTTAGATGCAATGTATAATGCTGAAAATCAGTTAGCCGACATCATAATAGAGACCACGCGTTCATCTGAAACTTAAATGGTGAAGGTCATAAATGAAATATGTGATTGTGGAATTTGACAAATAGATCTATATCCATACTTCTATGCACAAAAGGTAAATCCAAATATGCATTGTATGACAATGTTTTATATCTAAAAGACATAATACCGCATTCATGTACAGGCATGCCATTGTTTTCAAGTCAATCCAAAAAATAAAACCTCTGATTACTATCGAATGACGTTTTTAGTGAGTACTTACAAGAGCAGCATAAATCTAGTATGAAATGAAAAAGATTGGAATCCAATACCATTTTGAGCTCCACGTAAATCATACAAGAAAACGGATTCAAAAGGATAGAATTCACTCAATGAGATACAAAGAACCTATAGAATTTCAACAAACTAGTGGAAGGAGATGATGGAATCAAAATCAAGAATTAACTCCAATCAATTTGAATGCTCCACCAACATCTGTAACAATAAGCATGGCTAATGTACCCAAGGTTCAAAAGCACCAAGTCATGGCTCTATACAAGTGATACCTTGAAGACGAGACAGTAGTCTACTATTGTCAGATTTCTTTACATCATCAGGCTACTCATTCAAACATTCATCATATGATGATGAACATTGGAGTCAGATGACAGATTATTCGGCTACAACTACTAGAAATTCGATATCACACACATACCATCATCTCTTCCCTCATCCTCGTCTGAGCTGGGATCAAGTAGGCGCAATTCAAGAAATAAATTCAGTGTAAAAGCCTTTATCAATGTCTTCACTCCACGTTCCATGAAGAGGTAATTTGTAAGATATTTTAAATTTTAAACAATGATATATTATTTATGATTGCTTATTTAGAATTCAGAATCATTCATAAACATTCATGAACATAGATTTCTCTTAATTATTATAATTTTTATATTTGAAATTAATTCATAAAAATATAATACATTTATAGAATTCAAATTTAATTACAAAATTTTATCTTAATATGATAATGATAAAATATACAAAATTTATAGAATTCAAATTTAATCACAAAATTTAATATTTATTTTATCACCTATTATAATAATTTTTTTATCATCATAATTCTTATTTTATAATTAAAATCTAGCATATTTCAGTATTATTATAATACTTTTATTAAAGTATTTTATATTTTTCATTTATAATTAGATTATTATAGATAATTTTATAATTTTTAAACAAATATTAAACGAATAATCAGAATATGCTTATGATTTTTGGATTTTTTTCGGAAATTAATTTATTTAAATTCTAATTACTATGATTCTAATTAGATATAATAAAAAAAAATAAATACAAGATTATCCATTGGATATTAGTGTCGACTATGCTACTATGTAGACGAGCATAGAAAATTCCACACACGATCTGCACCCATGTTGAGGGTGGCATACCGACGTGGGTTACGTGGCGTACCTATGTCAGTCAGTTACAGTAACTTATGCCTATGTGGAGTGTGGGTGGCATACCAACATGGATTATCGTAATCCATGTCCGTGTGGAGTAGTTACATTTTATAATTTATATTTTATATATGCATACGAACACGTGGAGAGTTACTCTAACCCACTCCCGTATGCATATTTTTTATATTGTAAATTTTTATTATTAGTAAAGTTTTAAATTTTATATAAATTGAGTATAATTTTTTATTTTAATTTTTTATTATTAATAGAGGCTTATTGCTAATTTGGATCAACTGCAATTTTTTAATTTAAATTTGTATTTTTAATCGATTATTAAGTTTCATTTGGATCGAATATAATTTTTATATTTTAAAATAATTTTTTGTTTGATACTTATATGTTATTTAGATTAAATTTATTTTTTTATTTTAATTTATATGATATAATAGCAGATCTTGTATTTTATCATATTTAATTTAAACTTTATGTAACTACAATTTTAAATTTTTTGTATTTTAATAAACATATATTTTGTTGTATAATGTTATATTAGTATTTATATTTTAAAAAATACAATTTTGTTATTATGAAATAGATAATAAACATAAATTGAAATTATTTTAAAATAACGAATCACATGTATATCAATAAGAAACAAATAATTATTATATTTTAGATAAGAGATGTTTCAGTTTAGAAGAATTTCGTATATACTTTTAAATTCAACATCACATATTGATTGACTTGTGAATGCTTGTTATGCTTATATGGAGGAAAGGATGAAATTGTGTGGTATTCTATACGGGTATATGGAAGGAAGGGTCGACCAAACGCTATAACAATGTTGATCGCTTCCTTCCTCCCCTCTCATTCACTCCCAAATAAATACAATCATACTTATTTTTTCAATTTTAAACTTGTGAATTTTGCATTCTATTTAAACAATTGGTAATGATAAAACGTGTCATTCTGACATTGTGACCAGCAGTATTTTACAAACCAAATCTAAAATCAAATATTTTTTAAATTTATTTGTTTAAAAACAGTATGTCACCAATTTATTTCATTAGACTTATTCTCTCAAATAACACTAGTAATTATTATATTTATTTTTTTCCACAATTTTGCGTAACTTGTTTATCTTTATATTGATTTTTTCCTATGATGCCGATAATTATTATAATAGACATGAATTATCGAAAACATTAAATGTTATTCAATTACCAATTCATACAGCATGCCTTAATATTGTCAATCATTTTTCATATTAAAAAATTATTTGTTCATACATCACGTACCAAATATTTAAAAAAGAATATCAAATGAACAGAATTAGTTTAATAATTTGCAAGTGATGTTCATTCCAATTGGTAGAAGACGCTTGATGTTCATTGGATCGGTGTCCAAACAAGAGGAGCTGGGAAAGAAATTGGTGACAAAATGCAAAACTACGGAACACAAACCGAAAAATCAGTTCGGCCCACGCGAGTGATTCCAGAGAATGCGCAGACTAAGCTTTATCCCTGCAAACACAACACGGAATTTCAGCAAGGTGAATGGGAAAAATGATATGCACACTAGGACTACTCCTAAAGAACAACTTCGTTTTTCAATTGAATCTGGCTCAAAACATGGTTTCAAGTGATAGACAATCTCATGCTAGGGTTAAGACTTTTTCCTGATCTTAAACTTGAACCCAACTGGTCAACAAGATAGGATTATAATATTCCAGTAAACATAGCTATGACAAGTCTGAATAAACTTCTGCAGCTGAGCCTATGGTAAGAATAGAGCCTCAAGGATACCAAAGGCCTCCGCATAGATACTAGTAACAAACGAGTGTCTAATGTTCATTTCGGAAACAATAAGAGCTGGAGCTTTACCTTAAATGTTGCTTGGGTACATAAATACTCTCACCTTGGCACCCTGTTTGTGAAACATAGACATCGTAAAGCACCAAAAAGATGCATCTTATAAATGATGAAAGCCGCAAGGGTTTCAATTACCATGGACTTTGGCGGAAGATTCGACTTAAACTTGGCACGAACAACCCCGCTGTTTCCATGAGGCCGCGTGACTTTACCCCAAATGCAGCGATAGTGAGAGCCATTCTTCTTCACCTTGGCCTTGTAAATATACGCCATTCGCTTCCCTTGGTACCAAGTTACCTCCTCCGTGGTATTGACGCCTTCGATCTGTATCAACGACGTATTCGGATACTGATTTGACTTCGATCTGCATCATTTGTACAGCACGTTGAAGTTCCGATCGCAACTTGACGAAAAATTAGAATTATCGGAGGAGGAAGCACAGCTTCAGTTTTAGACTGACCTTTTGAATCCGAGGATGGTTCCTCGGACATAAAGCCTCACACGCTCTCCTTGTCGCCCCTTCACCATTGCAGCCGCTTTGAGCAGTCGACAATTCCAAGACGCCGAAAACTACAACCCTAAATGTGACCGGATATATACCCTTGGAGAGAAACTGGGCCCCATGCTAAAGCCCATTGGGCAATGTCAGGGGTGCGCATGGGCCCCGACGTTTCCTGGAAGGGTGGTGGACATGTTTCGACCCAACCAACGAAGAGGAAATTCAAAATCTGACACCCAGCTGCGCTCGGTGAACCACAGCGCATTTGATTGAACCTCGGTTGCCGGAAAGTACGAATTAATTCCGTGAGGCCTGGGAAAACGGTCCCTCCTCGGATGTTGGGCTCATTTTGTACAATAACGGCTTCGTTTAGCTTTTACAAGAGATATTGAATTGGTGTTTTAGTTCCTAATAAAATTTCTTTGTAATGTAACTGACTAAATTAAATGTTTTTATAATTTACTCTATTAAAAATTAAATTGAATCTTTAGATTTTTTTCATTCTTAATCTTACCAAATAGTTTATCAACATTCCTTTTTAAAGAATTCAAAATCTAATTATAAGAATAATAAAATATGATGTATTGTTTTGAAATTTTTTTTATATACATAAGCTTTTAATCATAGTTTATACAAATAATAAAAAATGAAATAAATTTTATGACTAAATATTGAAAATATTATCAGATTGAATATTTTTATTTACAAAATCTGATTATATAAAAAACATATTATTAATATATGTTACTTATAACAAAATTATTATATAAGATAAATGAATATATTATTTCAAATCTGTATTTTGTTTACATTAACATTAAACATACTTTTTATTTTGAGAAAAAGATAACTATTAATTCAATAAAATATATTTAAATAGAAATAAAAGTTAAAAATTATGAATAATTTAATTTTACTTTTAACATTTGATCATTATAAAATCAGAAATAATTTTGATATAAATAAAATAATAAAAAAATTTATTTTATAATAAAAACTATTTTATTTATCAAAAAGTAAAAATAGATTTCAATACTTTTTCAAAATAAATTATTTATCAAAAAATGTAAATTAAAACAATACAAATGTATAATATATGCATTATAAAATACTGATTCTATATGAATAAATTACATTTTGAAAATTTTAGGTAAAGGAATGCATAATTAAAAACAAAATATGATATAAAAGAATTTATGTATTTTGCATTTTAATTAAAATTTTACTACAATAATGGAGTAAAATACAAACCAAACAACACAAGGTAATTACTAAAGAAAAGGTAAAATAGAGTAAAATACAAATCAAATTTTAAAAGTAGGGTATTTACCCCATTTCCCGGACCTTGTCATATTAATTTTATTACTCATATACCTTTTCCTCTTTAATGCATTTATTATTTACTTTTTTTTATCATTATTTATTGATAATTTACCTCTATTTCTTTATAACAGTATTTTGAAAAATTTTTGAAAATTGTTTTTATTTTTTAAAAATAATTTTGAAAAGTAGAAGTAAAAAGTAAAAATAGCAAATTTCTTATTTTTCCAAAAATAACTTTTGTAATTATTATTTTAAAAATGTTTTTGATAGAATTATATTTTCATTTAATAGTGTTCTAGAACAAAATTATTTTTACTTCTAAAAAATAAAAATAGATTTTAAAAATTTTCCAGAACACTCATTATATTTTATCCTTGTTTACATTTTTACTAACAATTTACCTTCAATATTCATTTATTTTGACCATTCACCATTGTTTACATTTTCTTAGCAATTTACCTTAAGTATTCATTTTTATTGATAATTTACTTTAAATATATAGTTTATTGGCAATTTATTGTGTTCAAAAGCAATTGGCATAAATAATAAAATATATATAGTATAATTAATCAAATAAAAATTAAATACTATAGTTATTTAATTATATAGATTAAAATAATCAAAATAAAACATTATGTTTGAATAATTATTATCAAGTTCAATATATACTATGGTATTACAATATTATGAACATATGTTATAATTTTAATTCATTGATTTCAAAAACAAAAAATTAACAATACATAATTAAATAATTAATGAATTTATGTATCAACATCATTTTTTCTTAAGCTTCCATGATAGTCCGAAATGTCGTCCTAACCATCCTAAAGTAGATTTTTGTGATGACCTCAACAATGAATCACAAAAGGAAATGGAGCATTGATGGTTGTAGAGGCCACAAAGATTTCTAGTATTAGTATAGCTTGAATTACATGTAGATATGCTATTTTCTCTTTCATATAATGAATATTTGGATGATTGTTGCTCAATATGAGAATCAGAGGGCAATAGGATGGTATCTAGTCTTTGAGGTAGCATAGATCTTGAAGGCCAAGATGAATCACATCGATGTATCGTCTCATAATAAGATTGATCAGAAGGTTGAGAGTTGACATCCATAGGATTCGATTTATTTGCAGCAACCTTATGGTATCTTCTTGAATTCTGAAAGTTCACTGGTCTCTTGTGCGTTATCGAATTACTACGACTATGTTTTGTTTGCTTTCTTGATAGATCTACTTGAAATAAAAATGATGCTGGTACCCAATAATGCTCATCTCATACCGGTTGAACTTGAGTATTGTAGGTATTCATCAAATATGTGACCTTATAATATTCACTTGTCTAATCTCTTGGCTTTACTCGAAATCGATGATAAGTCTATATTTATATAAGAATGAATGCAATTAATAATATTTAGTAAATAAAACAATGATATGGATTGCATGACATACCTTTTATGAATGAGCACATTGATAGCTATCAAGTTATCAAACTTCACAATCACATATATACTCTCAAAAGTATACCCAATTAGTTATTGTACCATGTGAGTCTACTAATTTCACTTTTGAAACCATATTTCGTGTATCATATGTGGTGCATGTAAGTGGAGAAAGTTTTCTAGAGGCCTCCTCATACTTCTTGGTAACTTGATCATCAAATGGAATCCTTTTTGTTTTGTTTTGTAAATTGCATTTGTTCTATGTTACAAAATATTTTGAGACTTCTTTAATGTGATTTAAATAAAGATATATACATATGATTATTGAAATGTATAATAATAGATTACCTTTTCAATTCATATATGTTGTGGTCGGAAATCGGACTGGCGATGGGAACCGATTTACCGATTCGAAGTTGTATATAAGATTGACCTGATTGAGTCCGTTTTAGGATATGCGGGCTTTAGGGTTGTTACGTGGATGTGAGAAATAAAAATGGCTAGAGATTTTTAAGTGGAAACCGTTGGAAGACGGAAAAACCACGGAGCTATCGAAGCTCATCGAAGAGAATGAGTTTCACTAATAGAGGAGGAAGAATGAACAATACAAGTAAGAATAAAGGGAGTTCAAACCTTTCTTATTCAAAACTCTTTATATTTATAGGGAAAACTGATCCGGCCATGCTGTAGTCCTGCTAACAGATAATTGCTAACTACTCTTATATTTCTATAATTCGGCTACTTTTTAGATTGTCAAAATGATCGTTGTTGCCCAGTTTTGATGCTTATCGGTCTATCGACCTATAACAGGTTGTCAGGAGGCTTTTGAGATCTTTTTCAACCGATTTTGCTCAGGAGAAGCTGATTTTGTTATCCACCAACACCAGATTTATAAGTATCTCCTAGGCTTTTGAGATCTTTTTTTCAATTATGAAACTTGGAGTTTTGACTCCTTATATTGACCCAAATTTGAGGTGTTATTTTTGCAGTTTTCATGTTAATATAAATATAATATGAATATAAAATCGATTAGATGCACATATAACCTCTATCATAAAGTATTAGTCATTCCTCATATAATCAACTATGAAATTCCTTTGGATTTTAAGCCAATATGGCTCATACAATTCCTTCTTATGTAAAAAAACACACCATCTATGTATTTCATGAGAAGAATTGAACTGTGAAACAAGTCATGAACCACGATCACTTTATAAACTTCATCTCTTATACGGACCATATGTCTATCTAACATTTGTAAAAACGGAAAATCAGCAGAAGTCTCACCAATTGTTTACATACATGAGCAAAAATGTCCTAATAATTTACTGTGGCACAACTTCATCTCTAAAGTTCACACACATATGCAACAATATCCTCAACTTTATGACAAAACGTTTAAATATGTCATATATGTTTTAAAAATATATTTTTTATTTCAAATGTTTCTAAAAATACAAAAATACTCTAACTTACGTCAAAGTTTTAAATGTGTATTTTGGCACTACATGTTTCAAAATATACAATTTTGCCTCATATTGATTTTTTTAATTATTACTAATATAAATATAAATATAATAATAATAATATTATTATTATTAAATATTAATATTAATGATAATAATAGTTTTATTTTATGAAAAGCCGACATCCTATCCAAAACTCTAAACTCTATTAAAAACTCTGAATAATAATAATAATAATCATAATTTTCGTATCATACTACAATTTTGAGTATGGTGATACTTATTGAAACCATATATTGAGATAAACACATTAATGAAAATGAATGCAAAATGATTAAGAATTTGTCTCATGGACAATCAAATAACAAATTCATCAGTCAATTTGCGTAATGTAAAGAAAATTCAAGTATGACATTTGCAACATCATCTAGGACTTCATTGGAGATTTTTTACTAGTAGGTTTCTTCCCTTTTTTTGTTCATGATAGATGGTCTTGTTGGAACCAAAGAAATAGTATTAGTGCTACACATTGGATCAGGGACCTTGGAATCATCTTCATCGAAGCAATGCTCATGCTTTTTTCACACTGTTTCTTCAAATTCTTGAAGGTGTAACCTACACTACCACGACCATTGAATTGGCAATTCTCAAACAATGCACAGTTTTTGAATGAACTTAATTTTCATGATTCATCGTAGCTCATCTTATGTGCTTCTTCACCTAGTTTCAAAATGAACTTACTTGTTGAATTCCCACCATTGTTTTGACATTGTGGATGTTGGTAGCCATTCTCTCTGTACATTCCACACAATTGCAGAAAACTAGTTAGTTACTTCTGAGAAATGTTCATACATATCATTATTTGAAAAAAAATGTTCCAACATTACTATGCAAAAACCAACTTATGCCTGTGCATCTGTGAAACAAACCTTCCATGTTAGAGATGTCGCTATCCATGTCAATTGTGGATTTGACACTATTACTACTGGAATCGCGATGTAGGTGAATGGGTAATGTATCAAGCTGCGCTGACCTTGTTCTCATCGTGTGGCTGAAATTGGGTCTGAATCCATTTTTGGCAGTGAAAAAATGTGTTTTTGCCGTGCCATATGAATGAGGTTGAAATCAAGGCGCGTCGAGTCGCCTAACTCTTGGCTACTTGGATAATGGAGTTTAGGGTGAAATTGGGTTTATGATTTTAGGGGTTGGATAATTTTTTTTTTCCAACCTCAAATCTAAACCAAAAAACTAGTGCAAGTTTGTCATATTTTCATACTTTGGTAGTGTAACATGTTAATGTTGTATGTATGAAAGATCAAGAAATGAACTAGTTTAGTGATAGCACACAAATTTTCATGTTTTTAGGATGTGAAAATCATGAGTTTTTAATTATGTTTAGTTGTTTATTTTATAGTTTTAAGTATTTTTATATATAATTTAGGAAAATATGATTTTTAGTGTTTTAGTGGACTAAATCCTCACCCATGTTCTAACCCAATTTTGAGCCCACTAACTACCCGAAAATCATGGAAAAGTCAAGGATTTCGTGTAAGTTATCGCACAATAGGAAGTAATGAATACACTAACCCGACAACAGTCTGCAGTCAAGGGCAGGAGCAGTAGAACTGTCAGAGAATATACTTGCCTTGGGCAGTGGGAGGCAAGAGAAAGGGAGAGGAGAGAGAATCGCAAGGGGACAATGCGTTTTTTAGAATACACACGGGGGGGATTTTTCCCTCCAACATTCAGTAACCTCCAACGGGGGATGAGGGGGTTTCTCTCCCAACCTCCAACTCCAATACGAAGAACACAAACCAGGGGAGAAGAAGGACTTCACCCTCAAGAACAGCATCAGAACCCAGTCCAGTGCTACTGTTCCGGCCAGGGAACAGCAGCAAACGGAAAACTGAACTCTTTCATAAAGTTCTTGATATTTTCGTTGTTTTGTGTTAATGCCATCACTTTTTACTTTCAAAGCATGAATAGCTAAACCCTAGGATTGCCTTAAGGTGAAACATAGTAGTGTGGGTCTAGGAGTCTTAATGAAATTGACCATTGTTTCTTTGCTCTTGTTTCCATCAAACCATGGGTAGACCTAAGGAGGGGAACAAGTAGCTTCACAACTTATATGCTTGATTTAGAGGTAGACCAACAAATCAAGGTGGGAGCAGTAGGTGTTAGTACGGGGTAGAACCAGTAGAACCGGGTAGACCTAGTTCTATATACTTTGCATGCAGGTACACCTAATTGCAAGGTTAGTGATGATATGGAGGACTAACTTGGCCGAAAATATGATGAATGACCTGGGTAGACTTAAGTCATTTGAAATTGTGAGTGTAGGAATATGGTAGATTAAATTAGAAATTTTGGCACCACACCACCTGTAGATTCTTACGGCACGTTAGTATTATTCTGAGTTAAAACCAATACCTGTTATCTTAGCGTTAAGACCTGATATTGTTTACTAATCTTGTTTACCGAACTTGTTCACCACTGTTGGTCCGAGCTTAGACTAAGACTTACCATTACTTTGAATTCTGCATCTGCTGAAATACATGATAAGCACAAGCTTCTTGTGATCAACCCCAACATCCGCTATACAAGTTTTTTAAATTTGTATTTTTTATAGATTAGGGATATAAATGTATTTGATACGGAAGTTTGCTTTTATTGCAACGATATGATAAAATTTCCGTTTATCATTTAGTTACATGAAATGTTTACGATTAGGCCACACAAAATTAGCTATGTACACAATGGTTTGATCTATGAAAATGTTGAATTACAGCCCAATATGATTAGAAGCACTAGAAAATGTTAAGCTTTCAGGTAAATGTCTTTGGCATGCAACCGATGGGCCAACATTTGAACAGTTCTTATTGTAAACACATCCTCCTTAAATGATCACAATAGATACACAAGTGAGGATGCTCAAGCCTAAAAACAATAATAATGTTTAGATTATCATACCACAGTTGCGGCATGATCCTAGTTGAACACTTTCAGGAAATGTCTCAAAAATATATGCATATAACACAAAATCCACACTCCGTACCCTCTAATTGAATCGGAACCTGACCAACTTAATATTTTAGAAAAAAGGAACGAATGTCGGCAACATAACTCAAGTTTGTTACCACTGGACAATCAATGGGGATTGGTCTATGTTTCCTTTTAATGTCTATGTGATTATACACTTGAACAAACAATTTAGGAACCTAACATTGCAACAAACTACACAAATCCAAACCAAAAAACTAGCTTGTATGCAAACACATACTTGCAAATAGATGGATACATGACTGAGTATCGTTGCATCCCTAGGGAATCAAGTAAACATGCCCATCCTTGCCTCACATTATTCAGGTGGTATATTATAAGCAAGTTCCAATAAAACCTACCACATGAATTATCCAGTAAAACATTTTAAATTAATTCAAAAAAATATCACTACTTACCCATTGAGTATTGGGATAATCAAATATTTTTTCCCTGGAATTGGAAGACGTCCTAAGGCAGTTGCGTATTGTAGTTCATCAACTGCTTTCACAACATTTTCGAATGACATCAAGAAAGCAATGCATAAATCATCTTTGGGTAGATTAGGGACCATGTCCAACATGCATCTACATCCATAGAAATAATGAAGATTGGAAAATGATCTACAACCTTACTTGGGAATTAACTAATTACTTACTCTTTCAAGACTTCAAACTGATCATCTGCAAGTTGACCATATGAACTCAACAATGGTAGTTTTGTAGACTGTGATTGTCTTCCAAAGTTGGCAATTTTCTTTTTTTTTTGAAATCATAACCTACACTATCACAATTGTTGAATTGATAGTTATAAAAGAATCCACACTTGTCGAATACAAGGCCATCATCTTCATTGCTAAATGATGCATCATCTTCGACCACTGAGGCATTTTTCTAGATAAAAAGGCCATGTAAGTTATAGAGATAGTGTAATTCATAGAATTCGCAGTTATAAAATAATCCACATTTGTTGAATAGAGTGTATTTATAGTATACTAACAACATCTTCATTATAAGAATCACTAGTTTCAGAGATAGTGGGCTTTGTAGGTTAATCTTTTTAGCTTGTTTACCTTGGAAGTTATTTGAAAATGTAATGGGTGACACTATGTAGAGACAATTATTAGGCTCCCCTTGTTGTCATTGTCATGGCATTTGTCATTCTCATCACATATGCTATTGATTGCCTTGGCCTCATTCTACATAATATAAGAACGTGGTAATTATTAGATGATAAATGAGTGATATTAAAATTTCAAAGAACATAATATTTTCACCTTTTTTTTTATTCTTAGAACATTTCTTCTTCTAAGCAGTCATACCATGTTGTGACTTTTTTTTATCCTACCAAGGTGGTTTAGATGAAATGGTTTTAAAGTTCCTAATCTAATCCACAATTTGTCTATATACATATTCTAAACAACCTAAGTATACCCAGGTTGTTTCTCATGTTTTCGGCTAGATTAATCCCTAATATCATCAATCATTTTGCACTTACGTCTATTATCATACAAAATATGTAGAGCTAGGTCTATCCGATTCTACTGATTCTATCCAAAATTAATGTCTATTCAGCTGCACTGGTGTTCCTTACCCCCTTGAATCTACCCGAGCGATGTTTGAAACAAAATCTAATGTACAAAATCTTAGATTTCTTAACAATCCTAAATCGCATCATCATTCTATACATTAAGTTATCCCTAAAGTCTAGCTACTTATGTTCAAAAGTAAAAACATGATTTCATAAACATAA
This sequence comes from Utricularia gibba, assembly GCA_002189035.1. NCBI lineage: Eukaryota > Viridiplantae > Streptophyta > Magnoliopsida > Lamiales > Lentibulariaceae > Utricularia > Utricularia gibba. The sequence goes on along the minus strand of NEEC01000002.1, from coordinate 4,766,920 downwards.
ATTGAAGAAAATATTCAATAGAAAAAAATATTTAGCAAACTAAAAACAACGTAGAATATTGCCGTTCCTCATTAGCTACTGTTCACAGCTTGGAACAATAGTATTGAATTGAGTTTCTAGTATTGTTCTTCACATTAGAGATTTTTCTTCTGTAATATTATCTTCTTTTTCCTTTCTTCATGTTCTCCCTCCCCCTTCTTGGGTCTGGTCTTGTTCTCCCTCCTCCTGTCTCTAAAAATATTTTTATTTCTTTTTTTTTCCATTTTTGAAAGATAGTACATTGTTCCTTACACTTGTACTATTCTTGATCTGAACGTGTAGACTACAGGCAGCTGAATATCAATCATATCCCCTTCTTGTGTGTTGTGCCCATCAACTTGTGCATATAAGCTAACTAAATTTCATCCATATTGTTGTTATTAACACTTAGAAGAATAATAAAAATCATAATATTGACTAAATTATCCATTTTAAAAAATAATAAAAATATGTATAAAAATACTAATAATAGACTTGCACAATGTTTTTGCAATGTTTTCTTACTATGTTCGTTATCATTTAGTTTTAAGTTTGATTCTTTTTTTCGCAATGCTTTCTTTATCAATATGCTCTTTAGTATCATATAAAATCCTAAGGTAGCGTGGAAGAATCAAAGATTGGCCTCAAGCACCTTAGAAGAAGGCTCAATCGGATATCGTTGGTAAGGCACATTATGCTTAATTCGTGTGCGAGGTGAGAGGTGTAGGGGTGTGGGAAAAACATAGGTTATCACAAGAGATGAAATGCGCTTGTAGCATGGTTGATCCTATAATACCACTAAACAAGAGACTGTGTTATAGCGGTTATCAATTAGCGCTATTTTAGAATAATACTCCTAAAGTTTACACAAGTAGGTCAGTACTCTAAGTTTTCACACACACAATATGATGAGTTTTTAATCACTTTGTTTTCGGTCTTTTGAGTCATTGTTTTGAAAAGAAAATTTAAATAATAATTCCTTGTAGATACAATCTTATTTTATTACTTTGAAGGTTTTTGTGCATTTCCAGAATTACCATCAAGTTTTTGATGCTATTGTCGGGGAGTTGTATTGCTTTGGATTTTCTTTTTTTGATTTTTTTTGGTTGTTTCTTATTCTTTCTATTATTTTTATCGTTTTTACCTGTTTGTACGCTTGCGAAAGCAAACTCTTTTTATCTTTGCTGCATGCGCAAGCATAGGGCTTCAATTCAGCTGTATCCGCTGGACCTGAAAATTGATAGGACTTGCCTGAGAATTAGGTTGGAAAATCTTTGAGCACATGAGCAACAAAGGGAAAATGTATCTAGAAGGCACTCTGGACATGAGGAGGACTATCTGATGATGTCCGAACTAGATAGTGGATAGGAACAAATGAGAAGACACCTGCCAAATATGGCAATTAGATCAACCTTGTTGGAAAACGAAAGAGGGACATGTATAAGCAGGTCTTCTGCTCATCATGATCATGTAGGCTCATATTGAAGGCATAGTGGTGGATCTAATGAAGAGCATGCATAAGAACGCACATCAGCAAGGTAGGGATCAAAGTGAGGTGTGGAACTTCTTTGAGAAGTAGTCACACGTGCATTATCAGACCTAGGAAGAACCAGTGGGCTGCTGGAACATGGTCTAGAAATGCGCAGGCATGCAAGAGTTAATGAAGGCTGCAATCAACGTTTGCGCAAGGGTGGCAAGAGAACATAGCTTTTGAATCTGATCAGCATGCAGGGCAAAACAGCAGCCCACAAACTCAAAGGTGGGGGTAAACTCTCCTCCAAGGTGGGAAGGAGAGGATCATTGAGAGTATCATGGAGCAAACCGACGCAACAATCAAAATCCTCATCATGAGGAGAGATATGAAGGGAAACGCGAGTGATAAATGGTTTTATTTTAATATCGTTGCAATTAAAAATAGAAAATCCGTATCAAATAAATTTATACTCCCTAATCTACACAAAATACAAATTTAGAAAACTTGTATAGTGGATGTCGGGGTCGATCACGAAGAGCTTGTGCTTGTTAAGTGTTCTAGTAAATGCATAATTCGGGATAACAGCATGTCTTAGTCTAAGCTCGGACTAACAGTGGTAAACAAGTTCAGTAAACAAGGTAGGTAAGCAATATCAGGTTTCTACGCTAAGGTAACAGGTATTGGTTTTGACTCAGACTAATACGAGGACGCCTTAAGGATCTGCGGGTGGTGTCATACTAAGGTTCCTAAATTAATTTGCTATCTTCCTACACTCACAACTTCGAATAACCTAAGTCTACCCAGATCATTCATCATATTTTTGGCTTAAGCTAGTCCCCAATGTCATAACCCATATTGCAATTAGGTCTACCCGCATGCAAGGCATATAGAACTAGGTCTACCCGGTTCTACTGGTTCTACCCAGGACTAACACCGATTGCCCCCGTCTTAGTTTGTTGGTCTACCTCTAAACCAAGCATCTAAGTTGTGAAACTACTTGCTTCTCTCCTTAGGTCTACCCATGGTTTGTTAGAAACAAGAGTTAAGTAATACACATAAATTTCATCATCAAATCTAAGCACACACCACACCACTTCACCTTAAGGCATCCCTAAGACTCTAGCCACTCATGCTTGGGAAATAAAACACGATTTCATTCATGTCAGTTGGCCAAAATGGCAGAAACATTGTAAATAAGTAAAACGCAGAAACTTGAAATGTTCAGAAAACAGAAAGTAAATAGGATTGTTCTCCCGCCCGTTAGCTACTGTTCACAGCCCGGAACAGTAGCGCTGGACTGGGCTCCGGTGCTGTTCTTGATGATGGAGGCCTCCCTTCCCCCTTCTGGTTGGTGTTTTTCCCATTAGGGAAGAAGACCCCCTTGCGTCCCCCTCGCTGTTCGCTTCCTCGCGCTCTCTTTCTTTTTTCAAATTAATTTTCTTTTCTTTTGGTTCACTCCATTGCATTGTTTCTGACTGCCAGTACTGTTCATGTTCTGAACTTGTAGACTGCGGTGGCTGCAGAACAGTGCTCTTTGTCCTTCTCCGGATTTTGCGCCCTTCTTCACTTGTTCCACACGTTTGCACATCTGATTTTCTGCTGATCTCCCTGCTAAACTTAGTGAAACATTAGTAATAAAAGTTGTGGACTAAATCAAAGGATTTAGTCCATTTTTTAGCATAATCACACAAGATTAACATAAACACCACTAAAACATTAAAAACCATATTTGTCTAACTCAAACCATAATAAAATATAGCTATTTTGTGTTATAAATTTCAGGAAAAATGTGTGTTATCAGCGGGGTACACAAAGGAGGACACACAAGAGGAATCCACGTGCTAATGAACCATGTAGCAAAGATGAAGTACCAGAATCAGCATGCAGGGAACCACTTGTTGTAAATCGACCACAAAGAAGAAGAAAAGAGCAAGAGGCAAAACGTGAGCTTGGGTTTTCTCTCTTGTGTGTATTCAATCTATTTTAATTCCAAAATGCCAGAAACTATTCAATCCAAAAAATATTAAGAAATAACAATTTTTTTAATACTTCTAAACAATAGCGAATGTATATCTTAACTTCATCATAAGATGGAGTAGCATATTCTGATTGCTCTATTCTTTTAAATCCATGATGCTCTAATTTCTATTTGTTATGAAGTAACTAAGGTATAATGATTAAATACAAATATAATTGATTTTCTCAAAAAAAATCATGATGATACAAAAAGCTTGAGAAAGAATCACATTACCTTCATAAAGGGGATGATATGTCTTCCTTGAACAATCTTTGGGATGTTGAGAAAAGGTAAGTGGTTTATTAGTGATCTCTATTTCCCCCTCACCCTGCCCCATTCAAAACTCCCAAGAAACATAGAAGTTAACATCAAACATTTAAGAAAAATATAGTTATTCACGCCATGCCAAAAACATCAAATGAAATAATAAATTTAGAAATAGAAAGTAGGATAAAATAAAAATAAATAAGAAAATGAAGGTATATAACAATTATGTTGAAATTCTTAAGGTAAAATCTTATTGCATGCTGAATTGAGGTAATATAAAAATAATTACAAAAGATAAGATATATTAACAATTAAATTAAAAAAATAAGGTAAAAGAATAATAAAATTTAAAATTAAGGTAATATGAAAATCTTTAAAAAAAATTAAGGTAGTTAACCTATTATCTCCTTTAATTTTGCATGTATTCATGATATGTTGTTGTTTCAATCCCATTTCTATGGGTATTATTTAGTAGATGTATTATTTGGATTCTTAGATTGTCAATAACTTTCATTGTGTGTTGGAGACGAATTTGACACAAAGTGCAGTTACTAAAAAAACGAATGCGAGTAGAGAAATAAAGAAGAAAATATTTTTTGATTGAAAAAATTAATAAAATATTTAGATAATTTCTAAATTAAAATGTGGGATGTTTACATAATTTAGCTCATATGTAAAAGATACGAGGCTTTGCAAGCATGATATCAAAAACAAATGAAACTAATTTGAGAGAAATATAGTATTAGAAATAAATAATATTCAATTCAATTATAATCATATATTATATATAGGGAAAAAATTTCAAGGCCTGGAGGAGACTATTTCAAATTATAAAATTATTGAAACAGCAATTTCAAGTTGATTTCAAAACTTTATGCAATGTAAACTCAAGAAATCATTAGAAAGACTATTGAGATAAAATAAAAAATAATGCCTAGATACTCTACACCACTAAATCTAGCCTTCAAAGACTTTATTCTGGTTATAGTTAATGATAACATATATTTTCAAGTGTTTTATGATTATGAAATGATTAAAATTATTCTATAATATTAAGTCGTTATTTAGAATTTCTGAATGTTCATGATTAACAATGTTGCTTAGTTTTTTTTATTGAAGATTGGAACTAAATTTTGGATTTAGACTCAATCTTTGTTTTAATCATTTTTCTTGAGTAATGCAGCATATTTTCAATAATTTAAATTCCAAGTAGTCGAAAATGTACAGTGAAGATGACAGGAAATGCAGACAAAAGCTTAAAATGGAATATACAAAATCCCAAGAAGGCAAAAAAAGTGGATTTGGGAGATAATGAGAGAGAGAAAAAAAGATACACCATTTGGAAAAACACGCAACACGTTTTTTGAAGGGGGTTTAGGAAGAAAAATCCCATACGAACCAAGAAGGACAAAGGAGGCGAACTAGGATACAAGCTTATCGCTAAAGATTTCTTTAGTTTATCAGGAATATTACTCGCAATTGGAAGTTGATCGCAACCATTTAATATTTTGTATTGAATTGTTTACATTTCATTATTGTTATCTTTCTATTATTAAGGTGTGACATGAACATGTTTTCGGTGTTATGTGATGAACATTCTTCATTTTACTTCATCATGAGTGGCTAAACACATGTGATTACTTGAGGTAGAAAAGAGTGTGTATGATTATTGTTTATTAGACTACCTTAACTCAGCAACCATGTTAATTCATTATCAAACTAAGATAGATTCAAGAGAAGGAATTAATGAAATTCATCATAAACAAACCTAACTAAAGATAGACCAAAAGTTATGAAAAACAAGGATTTAGGTAGATTTAAATCTTTGTTTGTTAAATTATTGATTGTTGGGTTAGTTAGAATAAGTATAGTAATGCATGCCACTCTTGGAAGGTTCAAGTTATTACATTATTTCATTGTAGTTAGTAGTCGAATTTACCTATTATTGCTTTGTTGTATTTTATTTTAGACTGGCATCGGTCTTCCATTAAACTTAATCTTCAAATGTTACAAAAATAAAATGCATTTGCTTTTATATGATAAGCACATAGCTCTTTGTATTCTATTTAAATCCACTATGCTCATATTTGTTTTATAATTGAGTGTATATTAGACTTATAAATTTATTTGATACATAAATTTACATATTAACAACATTGCAAATTTTTCATTTATTAATCAACAAAAAAAGAAAGACTTACGATTCAACAAATAAAAAATGTGAACAATACCTACTATGAAGGAGAATGTTAAATGGATTGGAAAGATTCATGTGATTTTGAATTTTCTCTAATAGCAATTTATTTAAATGAAAAGGTTTCATTCTTGAATTATGGTACCTTAAATCATTTAACAAACTCAAGCTTATTCATAAATTTAAAAACATATAAAAGAAGGATTTCTTAAACTCAATGGGGGAGTATTTGAAATCATTGAAACATAAACTATTGTTATACTTGTCAGCAGAAAGCTATTGATTTTATTTGATGTACATAACTACCCTTGCATAAGCCAAAACATAATCAATTTTGAGCAACTTATCCATACCAAAAACATGAAAATCAGTTTTTCAGCAAACTTAGTATCAAAAAAACTTCTCAAGATTCATGTATGCAAACTAAAGGACTCTATAATACAAGTAAATCAAGAGCGTGCAGTTTGGCACTAAAGATTTGGACATTACAATGTGAAACCTAAAAATCTTACATCAAAATAGATCATCTAGTGAGCTCAAAAATGTAAATTTTGTTGATCATGTTTGCATCAACTGTGTAAAGGGAAAATAAACCAAGAGATCACTAGAATTCAACATTTCTAAACTATTGAAAAATTAGAGTTGGTTCATGCAGATGTTTACAGACCTTTCAATCATCATCAAGGGGAAGTAAGTATTTTGTTATATTTATTAATGATTTTACATGATTCTATTAAATTTATTTTTTTAGGTTCTAAAGTTCAAACTTATGAGATTTTCTAAAAATCCAAAGCTATCATATTTAGGCAAAGTGAGTAAAAAAAAACAAGCTACTAAAATCTGATAAATGGAATGAATATATTCATGATTTCTTAAATACTTTTGTAAAAGTTAAAATATTATATACATTTTATTTTACCTTATTCACTAAAACAAAATGGGATCATTAAAAGGAAAAACATAACCATTTTATAATGATAAAATACTTGTTATTTGATAATAATATACTTCTACATCTATATACAAATGCTACAATCATTTTTGTATACGAATTAAACATGCTACCTACAAGGTACTAAAAGGAAAAGTTATCCATGGACTGTGATGGGGAAAAAAAGACAAGAAAGATGATAAACGGAATTGTATTATTGCTAAATAACCAAATAAATTTAGAAAGCCCAATTCTTAATCACATAAATATTCTATGTGAGGGTATAATGGAATTAGAGTTGAATATAAGGAGCTCACCACTTGTTACATTAAAGTTAATGCATTTTTTGTTTTTTACGATAGTATATTAAATCTAAGATAAGACTAATATAACATGAACAATAAGATAAGGAAAAAATATGTTTCCCATTATATGCATTTCAAAGTAAATAAATGTGATGCCTTAAAATGTTTGGGAAGCTATGTTTATCACTATACTTATTCTAACTCTATTAAGAACATGTGTCAATCTTTCCTCTCCAACATCTATACGGATTTGATAAGAAAAAATGAATAGAAACGATTATAGAGAACTAGAAAGTAATGAGCAATCCTGCCTGTTTCTACTCTGGGTGCATGTTTTATTTAGCTAATCATGCTAAATGCAAACCATATAGAACTATATTAAAGGCTTGTTCATAATCCTAGTCTACCAAACAAAAAATAAATATTATCTAAGATTATAGTATATTCAGAATAAGGAAAGTTAAGTAATATGTTATTAATTTACTTCTAACTACATTCATATGATCAGAAAAATATTATCTAAGATTATAGTATATTCATATGATCATAAAAATATTATCTAAGATTATAGTATATTTATATGATCAGAAAAATATATCGTCTTCTTTTGCATCTCCCTATTGTTTGATTTGTATTTTATCCCATCTTCTTCCATTCTTTTTATGATAAACTCAACTACATGTAAAGTTCTTGAGATGTGGTTAGACCAAAATTTAGAGTAAAATCATTAGTTTAATCTCAATCTTGAGCAAAAGTTGAAAGTTGCATAAACATTTTCAAAGATACCGAAATTGAAATAAAAAAATCATGATTTTCATTGTAAAACTTAACTAATACTTGAAAGAAAAATAACTAACAATTATATGTAATCAAGGGACTCTTTAAAATCTTTGGAATCTTGAGCATTGTTCATATACTTGTAAATAAAAAGAACAAAACTTGATGAAAATTTCCAAGTATGAAAAATGATTATCAATCTGAATATTACCTTTGATGAAGATAGAAACTATACATTAATGAATTTGATGATTCTAATATGTGCTAGGGACAAAACAAAACCAGAATGCAAATTTGATACTTGGACATATGGAGCAATAGTGAATCAAGATATAGATGATAATGTGAATAGTGAAACTAATACTCACTTATCTAATAATCCTAATTGCATAAATGATGAATATGATGGAAGATATACCAGAAATTTATCTGATATAATGAGAAATGCAAAATGAGTTGATTTACAAGTGTAATTTGTTAAGGCTTAAATCCATTTTTTTGTGGATTCAAGCCTTGATGCCATGATTTAAAAAAGAACCATAAGTCCATAACATCTTAGTATTACCTTGTATAAAACTTTAATATGAGCTTAAGACTTCAACCTTTGATCATAAATGAGATAAGCAACTTTACCACTCTAAAGTCACAATCCCATAATAACACACAAATTTTCATATTTATAAAAATTATAACTTTTTAATTATGTTTTGAATGTTTATCATATGATTTTAAGTGTTTTGCCAAACTTTAAGGAAAAGGAGATAGGGAAATATTTTGGAAGGGAGAGAAACCACAAAGAAGAACTTCGACATACAACGTCTAGAACAAGAAAGGAAGTAAGAAGAAGAAAATTTCTTTAGACGAACCTCTGATTTGAAGAATGACTATTGGAAATCCAGTTCAATGCTACTATTTTAGAGAGTAAACAATATTAGATAGAGAATAGGACTTACTTGACTTTATTTTTAGTTTGTTGAATGTTTTATCTTTGCAATTGCTTTCTCTATAATGTTTAAGATATTTTCTTATGTTTATGAAATCATACTTTAATTAATAAATAAGATGGACTGGATTTTAGGAATGCCTTAAGATGTCTAAGGGTGATGTAGTTTAGTACCAAATAATCTACAATTGAGTATATTAGCAATTCGTTTCTAATATTACTCGAGTAGATCTAAGAGAGGAACTGAACAACATTGCAATTTAGACGCTTTATTCAAAGGTAGACCAACTAATCAAGAAGAGAATAATAGGTAGGATTGGGTGGAACAAATAAAATCAAATAGCTCTAGTTTTACATATTTTACACATTGGTAGATCTAAGTGTGAAATGGTTAAAACATTAGAAACTACTTTAGTCGAAAATATGAGCAACAGCCTGGGTAAACATAGGTTATTTAGAATGTGCAAATACATTAGGAACTTGAGTATCTCAGCATCTGAACTACCTGGATGCATCATAGTTCTATTTTGAGTATTCACTCAGTATTTGTTAGCTTCTAAATTGTGGTCTTATTATAATTACTGAATTTGCGTGCCATTGTTAGTTTGATCTTAGATTGAGTAAAATTTATTATATGATCTTATATCTGGTAAAACACATAGCAAGTATTTGCTTCTTGTGATCGACCCTAATTATACAATGATACACTTTGTGTTTCAAACGCTTGTGATTGAATTGGGTTTATAAATATATTTAATATGGAAATTAGTAATTGAGTAACAAGCAAAATTTCAGTTCATGACCCCACACAAAGCTACCTAAGTTCACCATCACACAAAAAATGTGAACGTGACATCAATTTTAAAACCACCACCAGTCCCGTCAACACTTGCAAGCACGCGTTCAAAAAACACCCAAAAAGTTTGGCCTCACGACTTCTTACTCTAAGACTTGGATTACACCTCCTATTCCTTCCTCTCCCGCTTTTCACCTGAAATGGTTTTTAGCAATCACGCACTGCAACACATTGAAATAATAAGAGAAGTATGTAGAGACATTAATATCATCCCAATGAAAAACCATGCACGAAAGAAACACATAAAACATGAAACATTTAGCATATATGAATCTATTAGCTATATCATCATTTATGTGCATGGGCACACCCTCTTATTCTCAGTAACCTCAGTCTAGCAACCTTATAAATTGAAGATTAAGAGATTTTTTTAGCCTTCACCTCATGAAATCGATCAAAAGGAGCCACCCCTTTCACCAAACTCACTAGATTTCAGCCCCTCAAACATTTTCTTTCATTTCCTCAACCTTGAACCATATGATGGCTGTTATTCCATAAGGAGTTGTCTCAAAGTATGTTTGACATAAAGAAGTAAATGTCCACAACTTCCCCAAAGGTTTTTAAATAAATCATAGCATTCTGCACCACAAATCACTTAAAAGTAGCAAGACAAATGTCTGAAAAAACTCACTTTTAGAAACCCTTTCTGCATTCAAAACTTATGAAATCATATCATTGGCCAAAGATCCAAGGTTTCTATAGAATCAAACAGTATCAAAATCCAACCATCGAGTGGATTTAGAAAAGCAATTCCTTGATATACTAATGATGACACACACTTTCTTTAAATTTTATAATACAAAATAGTTAAGTTTTATTGTGGTTTAGGTTAGGTATATGTGGTTTATCACGTTTTATATGTTGTTTATGCTAATTTCACATTCATGTTGAAAAGTGGACTAAATCATTTGATTAGGAGTCGTTACACAAATACTGCAACAAAAGTGAACTTACAGAATGCAAGCGGCAAAACATTGCTCTTTGTCTCTCTTTGGATGTTGTGCCCTTTCCTACTTATTCCACATGTTTGTAAGTCTGATTTTGCTACTAATCTATTAAGTGTTATTTTCTAGTTTATTATTAGGTATTATTATGTATTAATCTAGTGTTAAATTGCCCATTTTAGGATTTATATTTATAAATATTATATTTCCTTAGAAAAATCTTATTTTCTTATTTTGTATAGGTTTTCTTTGTCTTTTTCGCACACTTTGATCGAAACATGTTAGGAGGCAGCCGTGGAGTGTTGCAAGAGTATTGCAAGAGGTTAGACTATGACTTTTTGTGCCTTGTACGTGACTTGGAACGATTGTGAGCGGAAGACTGACATTGGTCAATGCCCCTGACTTACGGCATTTTAGAATCTACAGAAATGATTGGGCGCTAACTTGCACACAAAGGAAAGCTGCTGGTGCATGCAAGACAGAAGAAATGATGGGAAGGGGACCAAAGGAGTTAACGCACGTGGGAAGTGATATAAAAGTAACTTGGAACACTTAGTTTCAAACTTTTGCCATTTCTTTTTTAGACTTAAAACTTTTGAGTTCTTCCTCCCCTCCACGGGGGAAGAACACTTAGCTTCAAATTTCATTTCATTTTTCATGGCCCTTTGTAGCTAAAACCTTTTAGTTTTTGGGAAAAGATGAAGTTTCCTTCCAAGTCCTGAGCGATACACTCGGTTCTTCGTTGAATTCATTGTAACGACTCCTAGTCAAAGTCCATAAGTGGCTATTCCTCTCTCTTATTACCAGCTTTTCGGAAGAAATCAGTAAAAAGCGAGGCAATGATAGAAAAAGGAAGGAGACGGAATCTCATTCTCAGGAACTGCGTACTATAGTCAAAGCCCATCACTTAGGTTGTAACTTTTATTTCTGCGTTTCAAAAACCCCCTTTTACAAAACCGTGACATTTTGTTGAAGTTTCTTGCAAAATACTTTTCAAGAAAAACAACTACCTGAGATTGATACTCGTACTATGTTCTTTTGTGTTTTACGTTTTATACATTTAAAATTTGTTTAGGAAACGACACGCAACATTCTTGTTCCTTCGGGCTTCTTCTTCTTCTTCTTCAAACTGAATGATGCAGTGGTCGCATGGCGTCTGTGAATGTATAACAATGTAGGATGAAAAGCATCGACTTCCCAACGTGTTGCTGACTTCAAAGTACGGCGTAGTCGGAGACACGTCCTCGGCCACGTGTGGCCTTGTGCTCGAAGACGGCCAACCAATCTGAACATTGAATGCCCAGTTGATCTTATCTTTTCCTAGTTCAGGTTTTTTTTAATCCGACCGGACATGCTTTCCAAAATGAAGAGTAAGGAGTTGAAGTCTGCAAGCCCAATACGCTTGTTCTAAAATGTAATGGCTAATGCAACAACATAATCCTTTTTTGAAATTTAGTGGATTCATGGGTTCCATTAATTAACTAGAGATCAGATATTTCTGCATTATAATTTTACACGTCCAACTTAAAAGAAACCATTTCGCCCATCAATTCATTGGTTTTTTTGAGACTCCTACGTTGGTCCGATTGATTAACCAAAAATTTGATATTTTTCTACTAAAATACACAAAAAAATAAAAAAAAATAATGGAAAAATTACGAGTTGTGACTTGACGAGTAACGAGTTGGACTCGTCAAGTTATGGCTCTATTACGAGTTCATGAGTCAATGAGTTGACGGGCTTTGATCTCCAAATCATATCATACCCAAGTTGACTCGTTACTTGTCAACTCGTTGACTTGACCTAAGTATGGACTCATCAACCCGTGTTTTATTTTATTTTTTTTTAAATAATTATTCTATTTTTCAGTTACTTTTTTTGTTATATAGGGATATTTTTATTTGTATATGATCTATTTAATCATTAAATATTCAATTTCAAAAACTTTAATAAAGTTTTCCCTCATTTTTTACGATATTTGAGATTGATGGTATATAATATAGGCAAAATTAATTAGTATCAAATTATTAATATTAAATAAAAAGATATAAAATAGAAATTAAGAAATGAATAATCTTAACTACAAATCATTCATTTTTTCATGAGCTATTCGAGTAACTCACCGAGTCAAAAATCACTGACTCGACTCGTACTTGTTTTTCATGAGTACGAGTAACTCGTAACCATTCCATGCAGGTTGACTTGCGGCTAACACGAGTTGACCGTACCCATGCCTAGGTGTACCGTCGACAATGATCATAAATTAATTTTCCTAAATATTAAAATATTAGAGATGAAATATATTCGATTTTCAAATAGTATGGATTAAATAAAAAATATCGGAAACTAATGTTCTTCATTACGTCACATAATAATGGATAAATTGAATACTATTAATGGAGACTAAATATACCATGTTTACTAAATAGTGGGGAGAGTAAACACACTATTGTGTGTCGTTTCCTCAAAAAATTTTAAATATTTATAAAACATAAAACACAAAAAGCGTGGTACGAGTATCAATCTCAGGAAGTTGTTTTCCATGAAAAGTGTTTTTAAGAAACTTTCAAATAATGTCATGGTTTTGCAAAACGGGGTTTTTAAGATGCAGAAATAAAAGTTACAATCTAAGTGATGAGCCTTGACTACGGTATGCAGTTCCTGGGAATGAGATTCTGTCTCCTTCCTTTGTTCGTCCTTTCCTCGGCTTTCACTGATTTCTTCCAAAAAGCTGGTCATAGAAGCAAAGAATAGCTTACTCTCCCTTACTCTGATTGACAAGGAGGCACGGGAATGGCCTCATGTGATTCCCCCTTGGACGATTAGGAAGACAAGAGGATTGCCTTTGATTGTCTTCAAAACCGAATTGCGTGCATGTGCCCAGCTGTTGCCAATGGCCAATGTCAAGTACGAGGTCACAACCTGTCCACCGTCGCGGTACCTAGGCCACAAACAATCTACTACTTCCCTCGAACCGGTAGGGTTGGAGTTGGTGCTCTTCACCTTGATCTTCACAAAAATCCGTGAGGAGTGGCCTGCTACTCATGGACCTTGACTAGGAGTCATTACAGAAAGACTACGACAAGAAGCGTGGAAGTATGCGAAACTGAATTGAATTCAGTGAAAAACCGAGTGTATTGCTCAAGACTTGGAAGGAAACTTCATCTTCTACCGGAATTTAAAGGGTTTTAGCCACAAAGGGCCATGGAAACCGAAACGAAAAGGAAGCTAAGTGTTCTTCCTCCTTGGAGGGGATGAAGAACTCAAAAGTTCTAAATACAAAGACTAAAGTCCAAAAGTCCGAAACTAAGTGCTCCAAGTTGCTTTTATATCATTCCCCTCATGCATTAACTTCTTTGGGTCTCCTTCCCATCATTCCTTTTGTCTTGCGTGCGCCAGCAGCTTTCCTTTGCGTGCAAGTTAGCGCCTAATCATTACTGCAGACTCTAACATGCTGTAAGTGAGGGACCTTGACCAGTGTCAGTTTTCCGCCCACAATTGTTCCATGTCCCATACAAGGCACGAAAACTCAAACTCTAACCACCTACAATACTCCTGCAACACTCCATGACAGTCTCTTGACATGTCTCAGTCAAAATGTGAGAAAAAAGACAGAAAATATATACAAAATAGGAAAATAGAAATTTTTTAATAAAAATCAAATACTTAATAATAAGACTCCTAATTTGAGCAACTTACTACTAGATTAACACCGAATAATGCCTAATAAATAACTAGAAAATGACACTTAATACACATCATATTGGATTGGAAAATAATACCCGTCTTTGATTTTTGAAAGTGTATGCACCTTTTGATCCATGTTACTCGGATTTGATGGATTCAAACCAAATTTGAGATACCCTCATTTTAAAGAAGCTGACTTCTATGACAAACCATGTTGACACGCATTCATGATGGAAAAGGGAAATCCTGGTATGTTATACATCTGTCATGGGGACTTTATGAATTCAAAATGGCCCATGACTTAGGTGTCCATTTCTCTCCTTTCACCATCCTTCCCGAATCATCGTGTACTCAAATGAGCCACCCGATATGATGACTCTTATTCGTATTCGTATTCAACAAGTGCGAGTCAAATCAATTATTTGATATTTGATTTTGACCCAAGTCAACTCATAAATTATAACGAGCACCAATTAACGCATATGTTATATATCACTATTATTCTACGCAACTTATGACAAGCATCTATTTAGTGCACACACGGTATTGTATAGTACTACTACCTTGACGAATTGTTACAAAAAATAAGTATCATGCATGCAGTTCTTGTATGTTAAATAAGCAACTTGGGCCAACTTGTAATACGAGTGAAGTCCAAGTGTTCAACTCATTAACTCATGACTCGACGAATTATATTTTTTCACTTAACTTGTCAAGTTCGACTCATGACTCATTGAGTATAGACTCGTGCCCATGGCTACCTCGTGCTAAAAATGCTACTTTATCCTTACTATTGTAACATTGTCCACATAATGAGTTTTGGACAATTTAATTGAGATATGATCAATTGGAAATATAATTATGTAAAATTTAAAAATACATAATCCAATCGTTTCAGAGACAGAAAAATTAATACCAATAATAGACTGTTTCTTTTAAACTTCATTGCATTATGTATTTATTAATAATTTGGAATAATTATATTATCTTTATTTTTTTAATCAACATTTATATTATCCTTTGTAGTCTAGAGAAGTTATTGGAAAATTAAAAAATATCAATTTATTTGATACAATTAAACTTATTTAATGCTCAATCACTATAATTTAAATTGTTGTTGTATTGATGATAATTTTGTAAGTTCACGTAAAATATCCAAATAATAAATAAAATTATATTAATAGGTAATTAATTATTTTTTAAAAAATAAAAATAAATGAAGAATATCAAATAATAATATTTTATTCAGAATAACACTTTATTAATGTAAAAACTTATACTTATGTGTGTGTATAAAGCTTTATAACTCATTTACTTTCACAAGTTCTGAATGCATTATATTAACTTAATGCTATTTAAGAACAATTATAAGACACAAAATCAACTAAATAAATTTGTAAATTCTAATTCTCAATTATATACAAATCAACTCTGATCATAGTAGAATAAGAGTTGAACATGACAAACATAGTGATTATTAAGTTAACTTTCATATATTTAGATTTGACAATAAATTTTAAGCCTCAACTAAAATTAAGAAAACATGCATTGCAATCAATAATGTAAAAGTAATAAACATGGTAACTCAAATATTAGCGTCAATATATAAAATGTAATGTCTTAGTGTTTCAAAGGATATGTGCTCAATGAAATTCTTGTTCCAACCTTTTCAAAAGTATAACTATCATAGAGGTGCTTACATTTACCCAAGTTTCTTCTTTCTTAATTTTCAATTTAGGATTCCCAACTTACATTCTTGTTCCAACCTTTCCACTATTCTCCCCATTCTAAGGTCTCCCATATTTTAATGATTATATGAATAAATCTATCCAATTCTCATGATTTCTACCTTAAAACCTTAAATACTAAATATTTTCTAACTCTTTGGTGTATTTAAGTAATATTTCTTCAATTCGATGTTTTCATTTTCTCTCCTAAATCTATCAATGTTTGTTAATAGAAGAAAATACAAATTGAGTTAGAATGGATTTGAATTCAATGAGATGAATGACCCCTTTTTCCTAAAGTATTACTCTAATCTACCACTCATATTAGATATGAATAAAGAGACTACATAAGATGATAATGAAGGTACTTCCATGGTTACAAATCTAAAAGTAGAAAAATGAACAAAAACTGGATGGAAGGAAATTTTAAGAGAATGTTTACTAATTTGTTCTAATTTTCAAACAATAATCCTAGTGCAAACTAATGTTCCTAGAACAAATCTGATTCTGCAAGCGGGTTGATATGCCTCTATCTCCTTCCAGCTCTTTAATCTTCCCCTTCCTTCTTTCTAGATGTCTCTCATTTATGAAGAAACCCCTTTGAATGCTTGTGGTGGATGTTGTAAAAACAAAAATATTTCTCTCTCTTTTTTTTCTTCATTCTAAGGTAGGAATAGGCGTATTTTTTCAATCATTTTCTCTTCCCTTCAAAGCTTTCTCCTGGGATCTATCATACTAGTTCACCTATCATTGTGAAGTATACACACGAAAGTTCTCACGTTTTTTTATATTTTTATTTAAGCCTTTCATTGAGATACATGAGCAAAGCATCTGAGAATTTTGTTGCTATAGAAGAGGGAAAGATAATGGAGAATGTACCACAAGGTAAGAAAACACTGATTTTATAGCCTGTCTCCCATATCATCCAAAATACATATTTGTAAAGAATGACAACTATAAATATAGTGAAACAGCTTTTTGCCAAAACTCTCAGACTTAATGAGGGCTATACTGCCATTTGCGTTGACTTGATTTAATCTTGAATTCCCACATTCAATTTTAGAAAATTAACTATGGTGGATTTCCTTGGACCTTTTGATTGTCAGGTTACTTCAATTGCATTATCAAGTGTTTCTCTTTCTTGGACTTGGATTGCCTTGTCTATTTTGTCTTCTTCAAATCCCTTCAGTATACTTGCAAAATGAAAATCTTTTTTCGTTACATTACCTCATGGATCCCAAGAGTGTCGACCCCAAGGCTCACTGTCAAGAAAATGATATTGTATCCAAGAAGTGTCTTTCCAACTTGGATACTCGGAGGTGAACTAAAGGCATGGACGATAGTGGTAGGAGATGAGATTACGATTCAAGATACGAGATGGGGTGAGATTGGTTGTTCATCATCAAAATACATGGGTAAGCGGGCTAGAACACTTGAGAAAGGCAGATCCACAAGTCGGGGCATATCCGATTGAAATGGAAGATGATCTTATACACGCCACCTAGTTCCATATCTTCAATCCTGTCTGTAAATATTTTAGTACCTAGAACGTAATGACTGTTTAGGGAATTGAGAGAAATTTTGGGGCTTATACTTTTTTTGAGAAGGGACATGAAAAACTAGATAGATTTTGGAGTTAGCAAGAAAATACAACAGATAAGCAAGTGAGCCAATTTTTTTCAAGATTGCATAGGGTCCAAATTGTTAGCATGAGAGTTTCAAATTTCATTGGATGACAATGGACGTTTGACTCTAGGGTTGCTTCAAATAAACTAAGTCACCTGCTTGAACGATGTGTTTAGAATGGGCTCGATCAGCACAGGTTTTCATGGAGTTTTGGGCTTGATGTAAGTTTTATTTGAGAAATTTGAGCATTTTTAAGTGTGACTGGAGAGATTGCTAATGGATTGAAAATTCCATTGGAGTCATAAGCCTAAAGATTTTTTCAATAAAAAATAATTTGAATTCTGAACATTTAAACCATATACAATTCAAAAAAATATTAATACATCAGTAATAAGTCGACAACAAGTCAATATACTCTACCTATGTCAAATTTAATTGCGTATTACCGAAGGCTCTCAACATTTTTTCTCTCATTTTGTTCCTCTCTTGCCTTCAGCCTTCTTGGAAATGGTGGTGGGGTTACTTTTACCACGAGAGGTTCAATAGCAATCTCCACCTCCTTTTCTTCAATATCTTCTTCCAACACAACTTCATACTCTTCTCCCAACGCTAAATTACTCTTAGGTTGGACTAATTCTCTTCCAGGTTTTTCTTTTCTGCTTCTCAATGTCATGGTACTGATGTTTTGTCCTCCCCCAAAGTTGGGATTCTATTTGGCTTGTGATGGTAGACTTTCTTTTTGCTTAAGTTCCCCAACCTCTATTGTAAGCTGAGTAACTTGAATTTCCAAATTCTTGATAGCTTGTTGGTTCTCAGCTTGGCTTTTGATTGATTGGGTCATCAAAGTCTTCAGGATATCCTCCAATGAACTTCCAGAATTTCCTCCAGAATTATTCTAGTTTGGAGGCTGAAATTGCTGTTGCATCTGCTGGTTTGGCTTGCGAAATGGTGGAGCTTGATAAGAACGTTGCTGCTGCTCCTAGAAATTTTGTTGAAATCCTTGATGTCCAACAGATGAACTTTCACCCTTATAAGAATTATCATTGTTACTCCATCTGAAATTTGGATGATTCCTCCATCCAGAATTGTAGGTGCTCGAATAGGGATCATATTTCTTCCTTTCTGGCTCCAGATATCCCATTGCCTTCACATGTTCTTCCTCCATTAATTCGGGACATTTATCAACAATGTGTTCTATCCTGTGGTAGTTTCCACAAGGCATATTCTTAGCTTGGAATAAAAATAAGCCCTTCATCATATCAAACATGGCTGCCACATTTTTCATCAGCTCACTTTCTAATGACTTTGGCTTGCATTCCAGCTCATAAACCCTTCTGTTCGAGGTCTTTTTTCTGATAATGTGTCTGGAGTGCTTGGCCAACTCCTCAAGTAGTGCAAGAGCTTCTGTGGGAGTCTTTTTCTCAAAAACCCACCTGCTGTAGAATCCACCATGGCTTTATTTGTGCATAGAAGTCCATCATAAAAATACTTGATCAATGCATTGGTCTGAAATCCGTGGTATGGACAGGATCCTAGTAGTTGATAAAAACGCTCCCAAAATTCATGTAAAGATTCGGCATTTGACTGCTTAATATCACTTATTTCCTTCCTTATTCCTTCAGCCATTGAAGCAGGGAAATATTTGCTAAGCAATACTTTCTTCATACCACTCCAATCTGTGATACTCCCAGGCTTCAAAGAGTTGAACACGTTTTTGCACTTCCTTCCAATGTAAATTCGAACGCCCTCAAACAGATGGCATCTTCAGTCATACCAGCACTCTTAAAAGAGGTGCAAACAACAGTCACATTGTCAAGATGTTCATGTGGGCTTTCATCCACTTTTCCATAATACTTGGGCAGAAAATTAATCATAGCTGGCTTTAATTCATTGACTGTGCCATCAGAAAACCTTATACACAGCCCTTTGTACATATGGTCAGTTGCATCAAGTTCATTTAGGCTATTCTCTTGTTCTTCCATGATAAAATTAGCTTGAGTAATAGTAGGGAGTCTACTCAACCTTGCTGCTTCTCTCACTCTTGTGTGGTTTTTGGTAATAGTTCTCTCGATTTCTGGATAGAAAAAAAGATCCCCTTCACTAGAAGAACGCAAATGCATCAATCAAATCACAAAAAAATTAAACACCGCTCGCTGGCAACGGCGTCAATTTGATAAACAAAAAATTATTGCAAAGTCATTAATTTGCAAATTTCTCCTATCAAATAAAATTTATAAACCTAATTCACATCAAATGATATGAAAAATATGAGCATAGTGGACTATGGTCAAACACAAGGAGCTAGGTGTTTGCTATGTGAAGGTCAATGCAAGGAATCAGTGTCACGTTGGTAGAATTGGTCTTAACTAAGACTAAGGCAGAACTACGATGGAATGTAGTAAAGAAAAGTAACAAGCTTGAAACTCGGTGGTTTCTAATATGAAATGTGTGATGCCTTGGGATTCCTAAGGGATGTATGCTAAAAAACTAAACAAGCTCACACAAACCATAAATCATACAACTAACTTACAAGATCTAGGAATACCCGTACTCTTGTTTTCCCCCTAATCTTTGGTCTAACTTTAATTAGGGTTGTTCAACTGGGTTTCACTACTTCCCTCTCCTGGATCTATCTTAGTTTTTTAAGGAAGTGGCATGACTTATGGTTGATTAGGTCTAAAGATTGATTAGCACATTTCTCCCCCTTTCACCCCACGGCACCCCCTAAGTGCTTAGCCACTCATGCTTAAGATAAAAAAAAATAGAAAAGAAAACATCATCCACAATGTACTCATCCCTTGGTCGACTAATAGAAAATAAACAAGCAGGAAACTTAAAAGTTTAACAGAAGATGGGAAATGTTGCTAGTTATTTTTAGGTAAGAGTAATAATCTTTGGAAACAGAAAATAGTCTTCAAACATCAGCTTCATTCATGTTCGTCTTCCTCATTCTCCCCCCCCCCCCCTGTGACGATCAGCCAAGACACCCTAGTTGAGCGACCATCACCGCGTGCACACCGATAGCGAGACCTCGCAGCATACTCCGCCTGCGCGGGCTTCCTGTGCCATAAGTCCTGCCCGCGCGCTCGATATCGCCTCGCCCACGTGCGTCATTCCGCCTCACCATGCTGATTGTGCGCGGGGTCCTGGGCCTAGAGGTTAACATAGTGCAAAAGACCGACCTTTATTCAATACGAGCAGATACTAGTCCAAGTGAGAAAGAAGAAGTGCAAGAAATCATGAAAACAAGGAGAGTTCGGTGTTGCGCTCTAGTCCGCCCTTGACTACACTACTCGGCCACTGCACCCTCGCCATCCGCCCCTCCTATCCCATCCAATGACTCGTTCCCAAGTGCACGTACACGACCAGTAAGGGGTTAGTCCTGTACAATACATATCCTATGCGCAATGACAAGTAAGAAGAGAAATTTGTGATCCGTGTAGCACTCTATGCGGTCCTAAGACCCTCCCTTGATCTTCTATGATTGATGCCCCTTGATTGAACCCTAAGGTTCTCCCTTGATTGGCTTTTCAGCCCCTATATGCCCGAAGGCCCTGTATGCTCGAAGGCCCCTTGAGTGGCATGAATCCCGCGCAAGCGCGTTGCCTTTGGGTTGGGGTGGCCATCTCCCCTTCCCTCCCCTTGATTGCATCAACCCCTATGACCCTTGACTCATATCCTATGCCTCTGGTACGCTCAATACCATAACCTATGCCCTTGACACATTGAACACCATGTTAGTCACTAAATCGTATGAAAATCCCTTTACCGGATCGAAGCGCCTTCTCCCCCACTCTTGTGGTCGTTCGTCTAGCCTTTCGCCGCCTTGACAATAGTTCTTCTCGGACACTAAATCAGAAAATTGATGACACTACATGAATGAGCATCTGTCCAGACCATCTATCATAATTGTACAGTGAGTCTTTGACCAAATGACTCAAATGATATCAATCCAAATATGCAACTTTTGTTTTGCACTTTATATTTGAAGCACACATAGTTGATGCATTGAAGGGGGCTGAAATCAATCATCTAACTTTGACACTGAGTGAATCAAAACATGCAAATATCAAGACCCTTCAATCCATCAACTAACTTTGACAATGAGTGAATCAAAACATGTAAATATCAAGACCGTATATAATTAAAAAGAATGGAATTTGTGTAAAAAAATTAAGCTATATCTCTATTTGTCTTGTTTACTGCATCTTTTCCAATTCAAAATTTTTTTAGTCTGGGTTGGGTTATTCCCTTCCTCTTTCCAAATTCACCATCTTAGATATCTGTAAGTGTTCTTGAAGTTTCTGGAATTCCATTATTACCTTCAAATTCAATATCATGCAAATTCTCTGAAAAATAATTTTGGATACTTCCTTCCTCCATATTTTTTCGTTTCTTCTTGTTGGATTTTGAACTAGAGCAATCTTCTAAAAGTAATTGCACTTTTTGTCTCATTATTTAAAACTTTATTACATTTTTCCACTTCTCCTTTCCCACAAGCAAGATATTTTTGTAACATGTGAATTCTCCTCCACCAATTTTTTGTCACAAAAAGAGCAATAAATTATTTTTCTCTCATCAACCTCTCTCGTAATGGCATAATTCCATACTATATCATTCTTCTAACATAAAAATGATGTTCGAGATAACCTAGAAGCATTTTCTGAACCATTACATGCATCTTCCATTATTGATACCACAAAATAATATATTTATTATCAATTGAAAAAAATATTATTCACCAACATAAATAAACTCCACATTTATCAAAATTAAAGAAATCAGAAACATATACATGATTTTAGATTATGCAAAATACATGCTAACATTAATACACAATAATTGATTAAAATGAATTGACAAGTATTTGAACTACAATTAATTTATAAAAAAGATAAAAAAAAATAA
This sequence comes from Utricularia gibba, assembly GCA_002189035.1. Classification (NCBI taxonomy): domain Eukaryota; kingdom Viridiplantae; phylum Streptophyta; class Magnoliopsida; order Lamiales; family Lentibulariaceae; genus Utricularia; species Utricularia gibba. The sequence goes on along the minus strand of NEEC01000002.1, from coordinate 4,744,246 downwards.
TATACAAAAAAAATATCTGAATTGAAAAATGGTATTTGATAATCCTAATTTCTTCTTAGATCTTTTGGTTGTTCACAACAGATTGGCAGACACTTACATAAACCTTCACATGAAGTTTAAATGGGTTTAAGTGATGGATGGATTGAAAAGGCATAGAGAAAGTGATGTGATGGGTGACTCGACTTGAAGCCAAATTTTTAAGAATTTGATAATTTTATATGTTAAAGATTTAATTTTAACCGGTCCATTTTTTTCGAGTATTGGTTCACCCGATTGAACCGAACGGATACCCATCGAGTTAAAAACATAGTTGTGGAGTTGAAAGTTAGTAAAAGAGGAGAGGTCCACTAATTTACTGATGTAGATATCATGAAGATAAGAATCATGTTTATAGCTGTGTTGTATCTATAGGAGCCACATAGTGTGGTGGGCCATGTCTCCCTTGTGGTGGGCTGGATAAATTACTTGGCCCACATCCAGTTGGCTCATCCTCTAAAAGACCCACCAAAAATAACCGCTGACGTTTATGAAAACAGAGAGCACTTGGGTTGAGAAGCGGCACAAGTGTTGAACCCGATGAATTAGAGGAAACAAAGGAGTGACTCTGGTCTCCTCCAACAACGATTTGGTGATTGATCGAAGGAGCAAGAATTTGTGCTGCAGGAATTGAACTTGGTTTGCAGCAGCCTCCCTCTTTTATGTGTGGGAGTCTACTTAGAATCTTCCTGTGATTTTAGATTCTTGGTCTTGCTCTTTGGAACTGAGATTGTTCTTGCTTCTCTTATCATTGATAGTGGATTTTCTTGCCTGGTGTGGAGCAACCGAAGTTTTTCCCTGAGAAGGGTTTCCTCGTTAAAATTCTAATGCGCCCTGCCAATATTTATCATTTGGGTGCATGCAAGTTTGAATGATTAATAAATCTGGGTTCATGTAATTAGTGGATAATTGTCAAAGATCTCAACACTTAGGTTGTAAGGAAGAAAGGATAAAGGGATATGCCATGTGTGCAAGGGTATCTATTGTCAAATTGTCATGGCCTTGTTTATAGTGGATGCCAAAATCATATCCAATTAATTTCAACATCGATTTTTGCTGAAAAGAGTTCATTAGCCTTGCTCCTTCAGGAAACACAAACTTTGACAATCTAAGTGAAATGACCTCCTATCAAATAATGTTTTCAGTTAAGAATATCTTCTACAAAATTAATTAATTCTTTCTCGTAAATAGATTTTCTCATACATTTTTCTCCAAGACCTTTGAAAAATAAGCATGGGATGTACATATTGAGTAAGAACACTTCCAATCCCTAAGTCACATGCATCGGTTTCCATAATAAATGGTTTCTTGAAGTTAGGGAGAGATAATTGATGGAAGGGAAATTCAACAGATGTTGCGAGTGTAAATGTTTTTACCATAAAAAAAATGGTCATTGCACCTTAACCCTGAATTAAACTGCACACTAATAGATTAGAGTTCATTTTCAGGTTGCTAGGTATTATATGTGCATGCAAAAATAGTAACGAAATTGATTTGCCTAACACATACAGGTGTTGAAAGCATTCAAACACATTGCACATAAAAGAAAAAAACATGAAATGGAAATTGCATGCATGTTCATAAAATAAAATGTAATAATTAACATTTATGGGAAAAGTAAAATATTTGTTTGATTCTCCAATTTTAGTGTTCTCCCTATCTTCTTCTTTTCAGACTATAGGTTCTCAACCTTCTTTGTTGTTGATCTATGTTTCAACTGTGCTTCAAGATGTTGGATATTAGTTCTAGTGTCATATTATAACTTCTCTTCCTTCTTCTTCTTCAATAGAAAACCAAAAAAAAAAAAAAAAAATGCTCAAACTCCTGCAGTCCCATCAGAAAATATCTCTAGGAGAAGATATTCTTACTTCGCTCTCCACTCACTCCGGCTTGTCCTATTGCATGTTGTGGCAACTTGGCATGGGCCATAAAGCTAGAACACAAAGGAAGCCCATGAAAAAAATCATTTAACCTAAGAGAAGCACATGTGAGCGGTGGTTTTTGCCTTTTTGGAAAAATTTGATATTTCTCATTCTCATGAATCTCTTCGTAGAGGGATTAGGAATTTGGTATTTCAGCTATGTTCAAGCTGTGTGGTCAACAGCTGAAAAATCAAGAGTCCTTTCCTGGTTGCTAATCTCATTCTTGGCATATTGATGCTCTTCGGTGTACTTATGACAACAACTGTTGAAGCAATGGCATGTGCTGGGTTTTGTGTTTTGTGTCTATTTTTTTGACCATTCATGTGGAACTATTGAATATTAGGGTTATTATCATTTGGAATCTATTTTCTAGTGCTCGTGAATTGTTGTTCGTTTGCAAATTTCCAATCTAACTACATAATTTGGCACTAGAAGGAGGGCTGCTATGGCTATGGCAGGTAGAGGAGGAAGAGGTTATGTCCATCCCACGAGCAACGAGTTTTTGATGGAGAAAAGGTTCGAGGCCTAGGAGGAAAAGGTAGATTAGTTGGTGTGCAGCTTGGAACGCCTCTTGTCATAGAATGGGCAACCCACATCCAACCAGCCATGTCATACTTTCAGAAATGAGGTTGAGTCACTTGAACCTACTGAGTTTGGATCTTTTAATGGGGCTAAGTGACATTCGACACCTAGAGCCGCCTCAAATGAAGGTGATAGATGCTGGGAATCTGGGTTAAAAATTGATGGAGGAAGTTCCTAGATTGGATAGCGACGATGGAGGAAGTTCTGGATTTCAAGAACATACTAGATGAATGGCAGGTTGCTCTTGTGGCCACTCAATTCAGAGGACGAGTATCTTCCTAGTGGCAACAAGTTAAATTCTTGTGCATGCGAATGGGCAAGGCTAAGTTACAATCATGGGAAAAACTGAAGAAACATCTTTGTACAGCATTTCTTCCATATAACCACTAGTGTCTTTTAATTCAGAAACTATAGAGCTTGAAACAGGGAATCAAATGTGTGAAGGATCATACCAAAGAATTTTATCAACTAATTACATGTGTTGAGCTTCATTAAACAGAGGAGCAACTTGTAGGGCAATATATTACTATTTTGAGGCCCTCTTTCCAGGAAGTTCTAAATCTCTTTGACGCCGTATCTATAGTTGAGACTTACCAAAGAAGAACTCTTCACATTTTATTGGAGCCTCATCAGATATAGCACAATTAGGTCCTCAAAACCTAGCAACAACAAGATGGGGAGCCAGCTCAAGTGCTACACATGTGGGGAGTTGGATCATAAGCAGGCCAACTATAAGAAAGTATAAAATAAGGCACTTCTTGTTGAAAATGAGTTCGAGGTTGAATTGGACCCCAGATTTGGGGATCTATCTATTGGGTCAGCAGGTGAAGAGCTTGTTATGGTGACACTGGCCATGCTCTGGTCACACATCGATTACTCCGATCCCTGACCGTTGTTGATGACACATCTTGGCTTCAACATAATATTTTCCAATTGACATGCACGATGAATGACAAAGTGTGTAAATTAGTGATTGATGGTGGTAGGTGTGATAATTTTATCTCCGAGGAAGCCGTCACTAAGTTGAGTCTCAAGATCAAACCCTTGGCCAAACCGTATAACTTGGGATGGCTCGAAAAAAAGGAGATTTGTAAAGTGCCAAGGTGAGCTCATGTTAGTTTTTCCATAGGAAACACCTAGAAAGACATAGTTTGTTGTGATGTGGTAAAAATGAACGCTTGGCACCTGCTCTTAGGATGATAGTGGCAATATGATTAGAATACCCTTCATGCCAGTAAGAAGAATATTTTGATCAAACAGCTAGTTGAAGAAATGGAGGATATTATGGCCTTCTTAATATTGATCAAGGAAATGAATTTGCTACAATGCATAGAATCAAATGTTGTGAAAACTATTTTGGAGGAATTCTATGGCATATTTCCTGAGGATTTACTACATGGGCTTCCATCATTACAAGGCATGGTATTGATTTGGTGTCGGGATCTTCCCTCCCTCAACAAAGCTCATTATCATATGAGCCCGACTAAGTATGAGGAAATGAGATGGCAAGTAGAGGGTCCGGTATCTAAAGGACATATTTGAGAGAACTTAAGCCCATGTGCCATATCAGCTATCTTAAGAAAGAAGGAACTTGGCAGATGTGTGTTCATAGTCGGATGATTAAAAAAATTATGTTCAATTGTCGATTCTCAATACCGCACCTTGATGATCTTTTCGACGAAATTCATAGAGCAACCATTTTTTCAAAGCTAGATTTAAAGAGCGGGAATAACTCAATTCATATAAGGTCAAAGGATGAATGGAAGACTACCTTCAAAACTAGCGAATGACTTTATGAGTGGTTGCTGATGCCCTTCAGATTATCTAATGTCTCAAGCACATTTATTTGTGTATTGAACCAGCTTCTATGTCTGTTAATGGGAAGATGTGTAGTGGTGTATTTTGATGATATCTTGATATATAGTAGGGATCAAGACTCCTATGCACAAGATGTTCATGCCGTACTCCAAACCTTGAAAGGAGCTCAATTTTATGCATCTCTAAGTGCTTATTCTTCGCTTCATAGGTGTTATTTTTTGGGTTCATTATCTCCTGTGATGGATTACAAGTGGATTCAACAAAGGTGGCTGCAATTCAAACCTGACCCACACCTACAACTCTTACGAAAGTCATGGGTTAGCGTTTTTTATCATCGCTTTATCTCACGTTTCAGCACTATTATGGTACCACTTATAGATTCTATGAAGGGTAAAGTGTTTACATGGACCCAAGAGGTAGAGAAATCATTTGTGCGCATTGAAGAGCTACTCACATCCACCCCAATATTAGCACTTTCGGACTTTTTTAGACCTTTTGAACTCCATTGTGATGCATATGATACGGGTATTGGTGCAGTACTCAGCCAGTTGAACCGATCTATTGCTTATTCAGCAAACAACCAAGGGAAAGCAAGGCTAATTATTCGACTTATGATTTGGAATTGTTTGCTTTGGTTCAGACTATTAAACATTGTAGACAGTATTTATTTTAGCAATAATTTATACTTTGAATTGCTTATTTGCAACGGTTCATGTTCTTAATCCGGCAAACGACAGGAGCCCAAAATTGTGTCATAGACGCATTAAGCCACAAGCGCACGTGCTTAGCAACACCAAAGGTTGTTGTGAGTGGATTTGAAGTCTTAACTTCTCTTTATGCCTTAGATGAGTATTTCACAAAAATTCTGGGAGATGTGACTTATGGTGTTTGCAATGGTTTTTATATTGTGAATGGGTATCTTTTCAAGGGAACAAAATTGTGTATCCTTGCATCTAGTCAGTGCTTACAACTAGCATAGGAGATCCACCATGAGGGGCATGTGGGCAAGGATCAAAAATTATCTCTATTACGAGAACTCTACTTCTAGCTTGGACAACAACACCTCGTTACTAAGCTGGTCTGATAATTTCATGTGTGCCAAAGGCCAAAAGGTCAAACATCTAATGCAGGTTTATATCTCCCTCTTCCCACACCAACCCAATCATGGGTTCATTTGAGTATGGATTTTGTACTTGGCTTACCTCGTAGTCCCATGGTTTTGACTCTACTTATGTTCTGGTTGTTCCTTGCAAGAAGAGCACTAATGCTAGTGCCCTAGTCATGATGTTTTTTCAAGAGATCTATCGTTTGCATGGTCTTCCATGTCTACTATGTTAGATTGAGACACCGGGTTTTCGAGACATTTTTGGCATAGTTTATGGTGCTTGATCAACACCACACTAAGTTTTAGTAGTGCTTATCATCGAAAAACCGATGGAAAAACCAAGTTGGTGAATCGTTCTTGGTAATTGACTTCAATGCCTAGTGAATAATGACCACAAGAGCTAGGATCTATTATTGAGTAAAGCGGAGTTTGCTCATAACCACGTCATCAACAAGAGCACTGGGTTTAGCCTCTTTCAAGTTGTGCATTGTGTCCAACCAGGGGACCTAGGGTCTTACTGCTCTAGCGAATTAGCGCTGTCTGAATGAACGAGCTATTGACTTTGTCACTTCATTACAGGAGATCCATCAGCAAGTGGTGATCAATCTTAATGCTACTAATGCTCACTACAAAGTATCTATTGATAAGTCTCGATACTCCCTTGAGTTTCATGTGGGTGATCTCATGTGGACATCACAAATAATCACTACCCTACTCATGAATATCACAAGATGGTGAACAAGAAAATAGGACCCATGGCGGTTGTGGCTAAACTGAATTCCAATACCTATCAGGTTCGCCTTCCACCGGGATACAAGATGTCTGATGTTTTTAATGTACACCAAATGTTTCCCTATTATCCTGTGCATTCTAAGGTGAATGCTCTTTTGGCGGGTGAGAATGAGCAAGAACACGGTCCACAAAGGAAGCTCATGAAAAAATCATTTACCCTAAAGGAAGCACACGTGAGCGGTGGTTTTTTCCTTTTTGGAAAAATTTGATATTTCTCATTCTCTTGAATCTCCACGTAGAGGGAATAGGAAGAATGTATTAATCCATTTTTCTCTTGTGTTCAAACTATGTGGTCAACAACTGAAAAATCAAGAGTCCTTTGCTTATTGTTGATCTCATTCTTGGCATATCAATGCTCTTCAGTGTACTCATGGCAGCTATTGTTGGAGCAATGGTGTGTGCTTGGTTTTGTATTTTGTGCCTATTTTTTTGACCATTCATGTGATACTATTGAATATTTGGGTTATTATCATTTGGAGACTATTTTCTAGTGCTCGTGAATTGTTGTTAATTTGCAAACTTCCTATCTAATTGTATCGCGACCTCTCTTCCTTCTTTTTCACCAGCCTCTCTTATCTTCCTTCTGCATACAAATGTACAATTCCCATTTTGCATTTGTATTGATAATAATGTGGCCCAGATCAAATGGGTTGGAATTACCTGGGCTTAAAGGGAAAATGACTCAAAACACATTTTTACTGAAAATAAATTGACCAGCACAAATTTTGGCATTTTTCCTATTCTAATTCACATAATCCTATTACTGTAACATTGAAAATAGCACATATATAATAAAGTTTGATGCAAAATCAATAATACCGAGGTGGAAGAGACAATTTGGTTCAATAAATAAAAAATTTTGGTAGCATCTTCATTCCAACCAAAATTATCATTCTTTAATAATTGTGTGAGGGCTAGGGATGTTCATGATCTAGGTTCAGTCCAGTATCATGTAGTAGTTGGAATAGGATCAAACCCGAAATAAGTATTAGGAATTGGACCAGAACCTTCGATTCCTAATCAAATTGACCTAAGCAGTTCCGGTCCAATTTGGTTCTTACATGATAATTGATATGACATCAATAAACTTCATATACAATTAATCATGAGTCTCCATCATCTGATGCACATCAAAGAATAGAAAAAATAGATTTGGGAATCAAAAATAATAGTTTGAAAAACAAGAGTACACATCAAAGAATAGAAAGAATGCTAGTATACTACAAAAGCATCCAAGCATTAGTAAAAAGTAATAGCAACATCATTTTCACAATGGCATAATCTTCATTATTGATAGTTATGGTATTAATGGAAAATATGATAGTTGATATTATATTAATATATAGCAAATTATCAAATACTCAGCTTCTCTAGTTTGGTCCGATTGAGTACTATAAAGTAGTAGAAATCGGACCATATTTTCTCGATTCCTACCCAGAACCCTGAGCACCCCTTGTGAAGGGGTGACTACTTAGGCAATAGCCATATATAAAAATTCGATAATATTTGGTTAATCTAAAAAATCCTCTTAATGCCTCCACATAAGTGGATCTTGGACATTCCAATGTCTTGTCCACTTTTTTAAGGTCAGCAGCTACACCCTCATGTGAAATAATATAACCATGATATTCCACCTATCTAAATTCAAAGGAATACTTCGACATCCAAGCATGTAAAGAGTGCTCTTTGAGTATAAAGAGTACCATACCAAGGTGATGAAGAGGATCAACCCAAGGTTTACTATAAACCAAAATATCATCAAAAAAGTTAAAACAAGTTTACGAGGCACATTTGAAAAAATTGAGTTCATTAAGGATTGAAATATAGATGGACATTAGTCAACCCAAAAGTCATAATAAAAAATTCATAATGACCTTAATGGGTAGAAAAACTGGCTTCATAAATATTCTCATTCTTCATTCTGATTTTAAAGTAGCCAGAACGTAAGTCTAGTTTTTAAAAAAAATGAGTCTCATGAAGTTCATCTATCAGGGGAATGAGCAAAGGGTGTTTAAAAGAGTTGTCATTTGAAAAGCGAAAATCAATGCACATTGTCCACCTCCATCTTTTTTCAGAACTAACAATATAGGGGAAGAAGATGGACTTTTTTTTATGTATAAGATCTGAAGCTAGCAACTGATCAATGATTTTTTCTACTTGTTGCTTTAAATGTTGTGGGATTCGATAAGGTTGGCATCATTTTGAAGTGATGTCAGGTACTAATGTGATCTCATGTTCATTTTCTCTATGTGGTGGAAGTCCCATTGGTTCCTGAAAGACATTAACAAATTCATTGAGTAGTGAAACAATCTAAGGATGAGGAGGAACTTGGTTGACGTGTGCAACTGGAGAAGTCATTAATGCATGTAGATGACCCAACAAACACATGGGATGTTGTAGATCACATGGGGTAACTTTAGATCCATCAACAAGTGAAATGGGTGTTTGCTCATCCTTGGTAATATAGAAGATCATAGTCTTATAACTTACAAAAATGGATCTTATTCATTGAAAAATCTACCCTTTTAGCACCATATCGTAATTTTTCTTAAAATCAAATATCTTGAAATCAAAGTAGAATTCATGAGTCCCCAATTTCAAACAAATTTTTTTGTTACATCTAGTCTATTGATCGTTGTTCACCTAGCTCAGTTACTAGAATCGAGTGAGTGAGCACCAATGAGAGGGAGAATTTTTCGACCAAGCTTATATGAATGAAATTGCTAGTTGCTCAAGGTTCAAATGAAACTCTCAGTTTTTGTATATGGTATGATTTTGTTATTTGAAAATGTTTCTCAGTGATTTCTCTTCAAATGGAATAAATCGAAATTGTTTCTAAGAAAATTGCTTCATACATGAGTACTAGAGTGTTGGAGTGCATATCCTCATTGGGTTTTCAAAGGGCACTTCATTCGCATGTAATAAAAAATAGTTGTTTGCCTAAAGAGTGGTGCTCTCTAGAGAAGGGCTCTCCACATTTAATGCAAAGTTTCTTTTCCAATCTTTCTTTAATTAAGGCATTCGGAATGTGGACTCTTAGATAGTTGTGATGGGTTCGAGACCCGCTCTTACGAGATAGATGTGGATTTCACTGTTGGAGTGTTGAATATTCTGCTTCCCTAAAAAGAGTGAAGCATATAATTTCTTCTTTAGTTTGAAGTGTGGTGCAAATGATAGCTTCTTGAAGTTATTCATTAAACTCAATAATTAAAATAGTCACAAAATTCTCCAATTAATACTTAGGAAACAAAGAGTAATGTGTGATTGATAAACATCATATTCATCCAAATGCTCTGAGATTGAACCCATCTACTTAATCTTGAAAAATTTAGTAGGCAGCCTTGTAGGAACAATTCGTTCAAAACGAAATATTAAAGATCTCACAAACTTATCCCAACAACAAGATTGCTTTATTGCTATATTTCTAGCAACCCATTCATCAACCACACTAGCGAATCCAACACTACCAATCAACCCAATCATCCTTTGTGACTTGAGTTGCAAAATGAAAGAATTGGGTGATTCTCCAAATCCATCCTCTTTCGTTGATCTAATCAAAAGAAGGTAAAGTCATTTTTGATAGGTTGGCATAATCCTTCCCATAGGGATCTGGATTCTGATCATTAGAAGATCTTGGAGCTCTAAAGATGGTGTGTGGATAGTAGAGATTTGTGTTGGATAGCGAGTTCAATTCTCTAGACCTAGAATAGACTGTTGTTGTGCCAATGATTGGAGTTGTTGTGAAAGGATTGAAATTGTGTTGTAAACACCACATGTGATTCTACCAGGTGTTTCTCTATCTGATCCTCAAAGAGGCATTTGGCTGTGCAACTATCTGTTTGGTAGGTGGGTAATTCCTGAATCTATTGATGCATACCTCCAAGGGTTGAGATTCTTCATCAATTTCATGGCTATTGGGACAATATGCAGAATATTAACCTACTTGATGAGATGCCATTGAACTAGTGACAATTTTTTATTTTCCATGCACCAAGATTGTAGCTCTAATACTACTTTGTTGCAACTTATCTATATTCCCTTGCTAATTGTCAAGAAGAAGAAGAAGAAGAGCGAAAAAATAAAAGGGGGAAAGCAATGGAGAAGATAGAAGAAGCTAAGAAAAAATTGATTCAATACCATGTCTCGCATGTCATCCAAAATACATATTTGTAGAGAATAACGGTTATAAAACTAGTGAAACGATGATAAACGGAAAATTGTATTATCATTGATATGAAAATAAAATTCCGTATTGAATAAATTTATGAACCTTAATCTTCCCAAAATACAAATAAAACACTAATTGCATAATGTAATTTGGGAGTCAATCAAGGAGCAAGTATTTGTTAGGTGTTTTTATCAAATGCGGGATTATAGAATAAATGTGACTCTTTGTCCAAGGTCAAACTAATATTAACATACAAGATAGGAAATTCGAAGTAAATAACAATGCAGCAGGTAAATAAACTCATCTCTTGTACAAAGAATAATGTGATGCCTTAGGGTACTTCGGTAATGTGGTTAACAAACTCCTAATTTTGCATGCAATCTCACACCTTCATAACCCCAAACAACCTAAATCTACGCAGGTCATGCGCTATGTTTTTTGCTACAATACTCCTTAGTATCACTACCCATTTCATGCATATGTTTACCAATTTATGAAATATATAGAACTAGGTCTACTTGGTTCTACTTATTCTATTTGAGAGTAACATCTATTAAGCTTGTCTAAACTCTGTGGTCTAACTTCAAGTTGAGGATTTGAGTCATGTAGCTGATTTGTCTACCCCTTAAATCCACTCAAGGCATAGTAATACATACAACAATGTTTGTTAGAATCACAATTAAAATAAACATTTATCCCACACCACCTTCATTACCTTAAGACATCTCAAAAATTTAGCCACTCATAATTGGTGCCCTAAGCAAGCTTCCATGAAGATAAACAGAAAATATTATTACAACCATCGTAAGAGAAACAATAACAAAGGTAAAGTGTTCCATAAACAAGAACAAAGTAAAATAAGTTTTTGCTTCCGTTTGCTACTATTCACAGTCTGGAACAATAGCATTGAACAGGGTTCTTGATGCTGTGTATGTATGATTTTTCATTGCTGAAGCTCTTTGCCCTTTTAGATTCTCTCTCTTCCAAAATACTTTCTCCTCTCTTCCCCCAAGTAGGTATTGTCACTGGCTTCACCTGCAAACTATGTACGGGAGAATAGTACATTTTGTCTCCTCTTTTTATGCTGTCCAAGTCTACTAGGTGGTTGCTTGCACAAAATTCATGTCTTCTCCCTAATTTCAAAACTTTGGTGCTAGACTAAAAAAAAGTTAATAACATAGAATGAGGTAAATTGAAGGATTTGGCCCTTTAACACACAAAATCACATCATATCTTAATTTTTAGTAAAATAATAAAATCATAGAATAAATATCTAAAACATAATTAAAAAATCATAATTTTTAGAATGCTAAAAATAAAAAAAAAATTGTGTATTATCAAACGGTCTTCTTCAAAAGTGGTCTACTTTAAACCTAATAGTTATATTACATCTACCTTAATTTGATTCTGCCACATTTAATTTTAGTAAATTGTCTACAGTGGATATCCTTGGGCCTTTTTCATTGTTGAGCTACTCTTTTTGGGTTATCAATTCGTTTCTCCTAATTGGACTTAGACTTGGACTTATCTATTTTGTCATCTTCATGTTTGTTCGGGTACTCATAGAATGAAAATCTCTTTTTGTTACAAATTTGTTTGTTCTTTGAAAAATCTGTGGCTATAACTCAAGAACATATTCATTTAATATTTTTGATGAATCAGATTACTAATTTAATCCACTTAGAGCATAAAAATAATAATGATAGTAAAATTACACAAACGTTGTAACTCATCCAAAAAACATCTGATTTACAAGAAAATACACTAATTTCATATACTAAAAATACAAACAAGATATGTGCTATCAATCCCTTGATTACTAAGATTGTAATATCGACCACGTTATTAGCATTATTTTGCCTCCCATGATAACTCATATTTTTGTTATATTTGATTCGAATTTATACAACTCACACCCTCATAGACATATTTTCGCTATATGCATATGTTTAACTTTGATAGTGATTCTGCAAGTGAACAGAAATCATCGAAGTAATAAAATAAGATTGTATCCACAGGGAATTGTAATTGGAATTTTCTTTTCAAATAAAGACTCAAAAAGACAGAAAACAAAAAAAAGATTTGGTTTTAAAAACAAAAAGAAAAGTGGCATTGGATCTAGGATCTATCTTGCTCAAAACTCGCTCAAACTTGTGTATGTAAACCTTGAGAACTGACCTGCTTGTGCAAGTTCTGGGGTATTATTCTAAAATAGTGCTACTCGGTGACCGTTATAGCACCGTCCCTCGTTTAGTGGGATTATGGAATCAACCACGCCACCAGAGCCATTTCACCTCTTGTGATAACCCATGTTTTCCCCAGACCCCAAATCTAACCCTTACACCTCACACCTCGCAGACAGATTGGACAGAATGTGTCTTACCAACAATGTCCGATTGAGCCCTTCTCCTTAGGTGCTTGAGGCCAACCTTTGATTCTCCCACACTCCCTTAGGTTATATAGTACTAAAGAGCATGTTGGTAAAGAAAAAGTTATGAAAAACAGAATCAAATCTCAATTTAAATGTCGAAAAACATAGTAAAACAGTCACACGTGTAGGACTTGCGCAAGCAAGGCTTCACCGCAAATCCTCAGTCGCAAGCGCCTACACGCGTACACTCGACTCAAACATGAAAATAGACATGAAAATAGGAAAGATTCAAAGGAAAAGTGGTCAAAGACGTCTCTAATGGTTGTGAGGGTGGGGTATTTATAAGAGAGTAGATCCAAGTCTTCATATTGAGCTTATTCAATGCGTTCAGATAAAATCTTCTATTCAAATCTTTTATCCAAAATTTCAAGATCTTCTTCATATCTTCTTCATATTTCTATCTTATCCACAAATCTTGGACCAAATCTTCATCATTTGACCGAGTCTTGGGTTGAGATTCATGGCCCATCAAGTCCATAATTTGGTGGGTCTTGATTTCTCCTCAAATTGATCCAAAAGTACCCTAAAAATTCAAAAAATACACTTTATCTCCAAAAAGATCAAAGTAGTGTGAAAGATGAAAAATCAATTGAGAATAATGAGAAAGTGGAGTTTAAGATAAGTAAAAACAACACTCAAAAGTAGTGGAAGAACATGTTTTGGAACGACACAAAATCACTTATCAACTCTCAATCTCATAAATTGTTAAATCATGATTTTTCTTCAAATTGATATGATAATATAGTAAAAAATCTACAAAATACACATTCTCTTAAAAAATATTAAATTTATTTAAAAGATGTAATATCAATAAAAAATAATGAAAAGATAAAACACATGAATGTAAAAATAACCCTACAAATTGATATAAAATTATGTTTTAAAACAATACAAAATTGTTTATCAAATATCAATTAACAAGATGTGATTATAATTATTAAATGAAATGACATTATAAATTATCAAATGGGATATGATTATAAGTCACAGAGAAGATATGATCATAAGTTATTGGGTAAAATAAAATTGAAAATATTTTGTGAAGAGATATATTTCACTATATGCTAAAGTGAATATTTTCAACAACTTTCTTATGTGTGGGATATGTTATTTTGCATTAAAAATCTATCTACATATATTATAATAGTGCTGCATAATTTTTTAGATATTAGAATCATAATATATTAAAAATAACTTTGATTGGATTGGATTTTTTGTATACTTCATCTATATATTTTAAAAAAAATTCTTAATTTATTTTTTTAGAATCATTAGAAACTAAATTTAAATTTTTAATATAAGCATTAATTAATCGAAAATAAAGAAAATGTGTTGGATATTATTTAAGTTGTGGTTTTCATAACTCTTCTTGCATTTATGACACCACTGGTTGGCCAGTTTCGGCGTGAAGTTTTATTTCCCTCCATTTGTCTTGATGGTTTGCTTGCCTCACTCTGGTGGGTCTCCTCTCCTTGTACACGAAATAGACGTCAGAAGTGCAATCTTCATTTTCCATCTTCTAATGCACTGTCGAACACGCCACGGGAGACAGATGCAAGTTGCAGCAATGATTGCACAGATGCAACAAGTAGAAGGATTGGTAAGAAGGCAATCAAAAGAATGGAAGAATCATGTGTCCCTCACCTCCTCCCCCTCTTTGAAGTAAACACTTGATTTCATTGGGAATACTTGTTATTGAGAAAGGAAGTTAATCCAAGACCGGATTTAGAAATAGTGGTGAAGCAATGTCAACCCCCAACTACTATGCGAGTAGCGGATATGGCAACCTTCAACTCGCTACGTCCTGAAACTTAATACATACTTTTTTCTGGTGTTATGTGGGAAGTGGGGAGTCACCGTATTTGGTAAATATCTTACCAAATGTGAGGAGTTGCATCTTTCATTATTGGCTTAGTGCAAGCTTTGGAGTTTTTTATGGTGAGTAAAAACATTTCTCTTCGCAAAATGAATTGACATTTTGCTTTTTTAAAACAAAACAAAAGTAGAAATAAAAAAATCGCAATTGCCAGTGCATGTGATGAGGTAATTGTAAAACCGTAACCTTTGGTTTGGAGATGAGAGAAAAGAATTTTAAATACATTATATAATTTAAAATACCCAAATAAACATAAACTCATCAAATATCCTGAATTACTTTAATTAATCCACTTGATTCCTATCCTGACGTCAAAACTATCCCGTGTGTAAATCCAATCCCAAAAGGCTATCCTTTTTGCTTTCATTGTGACTAGACTTGAATGCTCACATCGTATTCCATGCTCAACAAACCACAGACTTGAATCTGTGGAATCAGTGTGCACTCCGCTGTATGAAATACCGGGGCGCTAAGCTGCTTCCCTTGGCCGCCTTAGTCACACCCAAACCCTCTTTTGCAAAATATGCGGGTCTCATATTTTGATCTACCAGCAGTATTTATCGTGGATGCGCAGTAAATCTGTGATTACTATGAGTGGGTTTTCTGACTAAAAAAAATATCCGTCCCTATCCTTACTTTTAATGTAAATGACAATAATTATTTAAGTAGATGAGGTCACATCTGCTTGATAATAACTATAATATTGCTATTCAGTCGTGTTCCAATTTAATCAATGTTGCTAGATGAAAAAAAAAATAAAAAAGGTGAGAAGAAAAAAAGAAGAGCAACCCCGAGAAAAACAACCCGGTGGAGAGGAACTTGGACGTAGAATAATCCAGACGAATACCCTGAAACAGAATAAGATTTTTAACTCACCTAAACAAGCAACCAATCACAACAACACTACTCTTGGTTGGTTCTCATTTCAAACTGTTTTTGTTTAGCTTATTATTATCTTTTCTTTTCATCTCTTGACATTATGGAAATATTTGTCTTTATTTTCATTCTATCTTTTTGTCTCTTAGTTCATAACTGAAATTTTTTACTTTTGAGAGGGAGAGTAAGATTAATATGTTTATCCAAACAAAGTCTAACTAGTAGTAAGTTAAAATTAAAATTAAAATAGAAAGAAGATTTAGATGGACTTAAGATAAAACTAGTTTACATTTGATTGAAACCAAAATAATGATGAGTATTTCATTTTTAGAACCTTAAGATGTCTCATTTATTTTTTTTCGCATTTTAATTTAATTTATTTCATCACATGTATTTTCCGTAAATAGTGTTCATATTTTATTAGTTCTAGGTTAAAGTTAATTTCTTATCATGACAAATATAATGTATTAATATTAATGTAACAAGTACCTAACTTCTTTTAATCGAGTCTAATTCTAATATACAATCTATTTTGATTTGTATTTGTTAAAAAATAAGTTTTATAAATTTATTTAATACAATAATTTTAATATTTTACACTATGAATGGATTTTTCGTTTATCAATAACTTATCATCTAATTGAATTGATATGCATAACACAAAATTCGAATTGGTATTAAAGAATAGAAAACAATTCTACAGAAAAACATACAGAGTATATTGCAAACAAACATATGCCCAAATGATATTTTGCTAAAGTTATTTCACAAATTAACACTCGGATCCTCTGCTTCTCATGCTGCCTGCACCGCTCAGTCAAGAAAGAGGTAGAGCCGAACACTTTTACACTTTGGAATAGAATAACTTTGGCTTTTCTGACCATTTTTTATTTGATGGAAATCATTGAGAAAGAAACACAATAAATGAAATATTATGCAAATTGAGATTTGAAAAATATTACTTTTTGAATCTTTAAGTTGAGTTATTGATCTCATCTTCTTAAAACATAATATTTCTCTCACATTATAGTTAAATAATTATTAATCAAAAATAAAATTCTATGCAATTTATAAATATCACTTAAATAAAATATCATTTCATTTTTCATTTGAACCGGGGGTTATGATATGTTGATAGAGTTCAAATGCATCTCACAAATAGGTATCGTGCTCAGCCATCAATCATTCATCATATTACTAACGAATACTATTACACATAAATCCATTGATTTTAAATCATATTATTAAAAAAAGTTTAAAAAATATAGTAAAATATAGACAAGTGGCATTCATTAATTAACTAAGTAAATTTTGTCATAAAAAAAATCTTATCCAAAGAATATATAGGATACGTTAAAAAAAGTAAGTGGGAGGTGGGATCTAAGTGCTCCAGAAAAAGGGAACCTCCCGTGGCCGGTTCCGCCAGACGCCTGTTGAATTTGTCTCTATATCTTCGCCTGCTCTTCAGAAATTTTTACTAGTGGCTTCTCTTGTCTTCTTTCGTTTTCTGTTTTCTTCTCTATTTCGATTCTTTATTCTTTCCCACCACTATCATCATTATCGCTGATGCAGCGCCTGCGTTCGACACTGTATTGTGTTTCAGGCTAGATCACCAGAATCCACTTTCTGGTGTTTTCATCTGATCCAAATGGGGTTCTGAAATCTGATGATCAAGATTCTTTTTTTTTTTTTTTGAAGCCTTGAAAGAGCATTTCCTCTTCTGGGTCTTGAATAAAATGGCTGATCCAGGAATGTTCTGCAGAGATTTGGAATGCGGCTGTTGTATCTCCGGCGACGGTGAAGTTGGGGAGCAGGAGGAGCAGGGTGGTGGCGGTAGCTGTTTCTCCGATGCAGACGAGGGTTCTTGTAACTCTCATTTCTTCTCCACCTTCTCCACTGCTGATGGAGATTGCTGTTACGATGACTGCAGTTTGGGGAGTGAGGCTGAGATTTTTGATGATGAGGAGGATTTGGAAATGGGGGTGAAGGGAGTTTCGAAAATGGTGGATTTGACAAGGATTGATAGGAACTGTAGGATTTGTCATCTGAGTTTGGTGAGTGGCGCGGCCATTGAGTTGGGTTGTTCTTGTAAAGATGATTTAGCCACTGCCCATAAGCAATGCGCTGAAACTTGGTTCAAAATCAGAGGAAACAAGTAAAAAAACTGTCCTCCAATGTCATTCACGAGTCCCCACACCTTCCGAGTCCTTTATTTTGCTCCTCCTTGTGTTTGGCAGGACCTGCGAAATCTGCAATTCGGTGGCGAGAAACGTCGCCAGCATTAATGACTGCGTGGCTGGGAACAACGAGAGTAGTAGCGCGGCTACAGTTACGGTGACGGCGGCGGCGGCGACGGAGGCCGCGAGTTCCTTTAACGGCCACCGGTTTCTGAATTTTCTACTAGCGTGCATGGTATTCGCGTTTGTAATTTCCTGGCTCTTCCATTTCAATATCCCGTCCTGAGAATGCCGGCGATTTGCTTTTTCATTACCTGCTCCGGCCTTGTTCTGACACTAGTTTTACACGATTATTCCATTATAATACGTTGAATTAAATAATATACTATAACAAAAAAAAGTAGAATAAAAAACAGGTCTAGAATAAAAAAACAGGTGTGGAAAAAAAAGTAGAATAAATATATCGTGTTCTCAAATGGTATAAACATAAAATAAAATACAAAATATGATTTTTTTTGTTTTGTTTTTAGAATAGTTTCAAATCAGTACTATTGAGTTGTCCACGTTGGGAATCAAACAATTTGACGCGAGCGAGCTAGCCAGCTGCCACATATTGCCGTCGTGGCACTACTAACAAAGTCGGAGGAGTTATTCGTCCGTCAGGCGCCGCGTCAAGGTTCGTGTGATTATTTTTATTTCAATTTATTTATTTATTTACTATCTATAATGAAATAAAAACTAGGCTTAGGGTTTATCGGAGACTCTTCTCTGAATCGCAGGAACCAGAGTCGCGTTCCGCAGCGTAGAGTGATGGCTCCAAATATCCCTCCGGCGGCGCCAACGGCTTTCGAGAGGGAACAGGCATTCATCGTCTTTTATGCAGAAATTGGTGCATTTGTGCCAAAGTTATATCGTAATTTCTTTGATTTCTCTTTGAATTTTGTGCTATGTAGATAATCGGGATGATGGAGAAGGAGATGGAGTATAGGGTTGATATGTTTAACAAGTAAGTTTTGAATCTTGAGTTGCCCGCCTTTTGTTCCTAATGTGCATTCTGACGTCTCTTTACCTCCAATTTTCATACAGACTGACGCACACATGTTTCAACAAATGTGTGGACAACAAGTACGTATTGTGCAAATTCTCCTGTTCTATAACTATTTTGTATCTGCATCAGGTGCGAGGCTTTCATTTGTTGCTTGTGCTTAGTCACCGGGAGTTGATTCATTCCTCAGGTACAAGGACTCCGAGTTGAACATGGGTGAGAACAGTTGCATCGACCGCTGTGTTTCAAAGTATTGGCAGGTGAACGATTTGCATCATTTCCAGAGTTTTATGTTACGCATTATCCATGTTGATGAATCCATTCGCAACTCTGGATTTCAGGTAACTAACTTGGTTGGACAGCTTCTAGGCAATAGCCGTCCATCAGTGTGATTGATCTTAAGCTTTCTCTTTGTAATAATGGTTCTCCATCCATGAAAAAAGTCTGTGATTTTAAATAGTGAAACCCGTTCTAATGTTCCTGCTTCAATAAGTTTGGGGAGATAATAAATTTGAAGAGGCAGTTACCATTCCTCGTTTGATATACATTTACTTTGTCGTGGAAAGTAGATGTGTTTGCTTTCTTGTCATTGATCAAATCTCCTTGCTGTGAGTTGCTCCAAGTATGGTTTCTCATGTACAGATATACCTACCTAAGAGGCAAACCTTCTCCTGAACAGGGCAAGTCCTCTGGTATGACATTCGGATGAGATATTAGATGCGAGTTAAGAGTTTCATCATTGATCTTTTAGATAAAAAAAGAGCCATTCAAGAACATATGAGCTTGTTTTATGTGGATTGATGCTGCAACTCCCAACTACGACATGGCGGCTGCTTCGGATATTTTCAAGTGTTAAAAAGAGGGGCTTTTTAAGCCCTAAAACATGAACTCCTCTATCTGCTTGTTCCATCGACTCCTCTATAAGCTCTTACATAAACCTACAAATCATTCTCTCCATTTTCCCCTTGGCAACATTTGTTTCACACACTATCCTTCCGTTTCTCGGTAGCTGAAAATCAGCTGATTTCCCGTTCAAGATTTTGTGTAGCTCCTCCTCTTTCGACTTGCTCCGCACCACCGGAAGGAACAGTGCAGTGGAACGATCAGGTAGTTCTGCAATCAAAAGCCAAGAGTTGATATCCAGAAAGGATGGCGTCTCATGGAGTACATGAACTCAGCTTACCAGGAAGCTTTCTGTCAAGAAAGAATACAACCAAGTTCACAGTGTACCTACAGGAGATCCAGCACGTGATTCGAAACCCAACTCAACAAATAGGCTACAATAACATCATACCATGCCACAACGATGTCAACGGTGTAGTGTTTGCGAGATGCAACAATCAGCAGGCTTTGGAAGATTACAGTGAGCCAAGCAGCAAGCTTTACAAAACTGTGAAAACAAGCAACAGCCGTACTACACCATGGATGCAGATGAAGGCATGAGCATATTACCTACCTGTTAGTCCCATACTTGTTGTAAGTCAGCACAAAGACAAGAGAGAATATCATGTGTGAAGAGAAGATCAGATCTCCGCAACCGTATAGCACGCCTCGTGGAACTGTGGTCGAAGAATGCAGAAGAAATGAGCTGCAATTACATATTAGAAGTAGAAGATGAGGATGCAGAAGTTCAAAAGACTCACAGTTAAGCAGTAGAACTTCAAACACGCTGTCTGGATGGGGCAGCGAAGCTAGCATTGAGCCCTGCAACATTCAAGAGGCGTCAGTGGAAACAATGGGAGCACAGCAACCCAAGAATGAAGAAAATGGTTCCACCTCTCGACAGTGATAGTTAGGACCTGGAAGTTGTGTGGAATAAAATGTTATGATGCGAAGAAACTGACAAGCCTGTGATCAAGATCCCACAGATGTTACCGGAAATTGGCTGACGTTGTATAATGAGCTGAGCATGTTTTCAAACTTACAACCAAGAATGCCAAGATTCTGCACCATATATGGACAGTGTAGAACTTCTTGACTTTTAATATGAAGGGATGGAAAGTCCACTGTTGGAAGCATCATAAGCCCTCAGAAGCCAAGGGAAATTTACAAGCTTGCACTTAGGTAAGAATGAGAGCAGCTCACCAAAACAAAAGACAAAAAAATGAGGGTGAACACAGTTTCACTGATGTAGGCCTTCTCCTGTCCAAGCTCCTGCAGATCAGCACCGTCGCATAACAACGGAGCTACAGTTATGGAGGTTCAGTTGACTCTACTGATGCAGATAAATAAACCAACATTACCGGAAGAAGAAAGAACCCCCAATCCTGAAGAATTGGCCCCGGCCGATGCAGATAATGGACACCTCGGGCAGCTAGTCCATGAATGTACTGGCGGAATCAACACACTTACATAATTACTTGGAATGTACTGGGAATAACAACAAGCTTTTGTGGTTCTTTTAACTTGTGATTATTATCTATTTTCATTTTTACTGTGAAAGCAGAAACATTTGGTGTTCATCACTCGCGGGGTTTAAAGCAAGATCTTGTGTGATCAAACCTGGAAAATGAGACCTCCCAAAACATATTTCCAATTTTCAGCAAGAAGATTGAGTTCCGTTGCCATCTCCGCACAGAACCTCTTCCACAGCTTCTGAATGCAAAAACAGCAAGAATGGTAAAAACTACGAAGAGTATACAAAAAGAGGAAAAAGGGATGCGGGAAAAGAAACCTTTGATGCCTCACGGCCACGGTAAAACGACATCCTCAACATACGTGACAGCAGCAACAATGGCATACTCCCAGAAACACGGCAACAACAAAAATCAAACAGTTCTCATACACGCATCCGAGAAAAAGATCCGACTCTCAGAGATTCTACCAGGAGCCCCTTTCCCTTCAAGATCTGTAAAAGCAGCCCCATTTCCCAAATCGACGAAACAACGAGTGTCAAACAGCCGTTTCCTCACTGGCACAACCAAAAGAATCATAATTCAAAATGGATGAGATTCTCTACATATCTCTCTTTCACACATATATGCACACCAAAAGAGGATCGTGTATTTGATTCGAGATGCACACGGCGTTCACTCGAAGACGTCGTACGTGCAAAAAGGTAACTTTTTTTCCTAGCGCATTTTGCCTTTTTGGTACTGTGAACAGAAAAGGAGATGGGTCCAAAGACTTACCCGGAATCCACAATATTGGAAAGCAGTTGGAAGAGGATACAAATCCACAACGGGAAGGCGGAAGCACCCCCTTTCTCAATTCTGAAGGTTAATCAACGTTTGTAAATCATTCAAATCAATTCTATTTTACAAACTTATATCAAATTTTATCATAATTTTTGAGCATCAATTCATTTTTATAAATAGTATGAGATATTAGATTGATTATAAGAATTGATTTTCTAAAATTATTATAAAACTGAAATTACACTTATATTTTTTGGATAAATAATTTAATTATCTTAATTTTAAATTATAATAGTATATAAAAAATATTTTAAAATTATAAATTTGTAAAATATAATTATTAATAAATATAAATAAATATGTTATTTATTTATAAAAATATATTTTTAAATTTTTTATACTCCAAGTATGAATTTATTTCACAATAAGTATTTTAGAAAAACACTTGAAAGCATATATTAATTCTTAGTTTATTAAAATTTTCACTTTTACTGAAATCAATTCTGAAATAATTTTCCCAAACGTAACCTTAACCATGAATTACTACAATGAAATTCAGTTTTCAGAAACACATATAATAAAATAATATAATCTTACTTCAATTTAACATTTGAAAGAGTTTTCCTCAACATTAAAAAAATAATATTAAAATTAAACATTTTCGCATCCTTGTGTGTACTTGTAACTCCATAAAATGCAATAAAGCACATCCCGCATTTCTTTAAAAATGAACGTTTGGTCAACTAATTTAAACTTGAAACCTGATAGTGGGGCGGGGTTGCCATCAAGACCTCTTGTCAAAGAGCCGACTTTTAAGATGAGATATATTAAAGCGAATTAATTAGTATAATATCCTACATTCTATATTAAATTGGCATAATAACTCATTTATAAATCAATTTTAATAAACAATTGCATTAAAATGTTTATATTGACAATTTACCCTACTTTTACTGTTCATTTTATTTTTTAATCATATTGCCATAAATTATTCCACCACCATTAAGAATAGATAAGAAATGAATTATTAAAAAAAATTAAAATAATTGAAAAAATAAAAACATTATTTCTATTTTAAAAATGTAATATAATATACGAAATTGAATATAAAAAAGTAATAATTAAATATAATAATTATATTCTAAAATAACTTTAAATTATTGAATATAATATCTTATATAAATAAATAAATAATATTTTATATACTTAAATATATAATATATTTTATTAATATTTTAAATTTTCATAAATACTTAATTTCATATTAATAATATATTATACAATTTTTTATACTAAAATCATATAAGAAATATTATTTTCATCTAGAATATAATTTAATTTGTATGGTTATCCATCATAAATATACATTTCTTGCTGATAACTCTCTCAAGTTTTGGATAAAAACAAGATTATTTGCATTAGAAGAATGCAAATACATCAACTGAAATACACAACAATTAAACATCGCTCCCCGATAATGAATAAACAAAAATTGTGCAATGTCATTAAAATACAAATTCTTCTATCAAATAAATTTATAAATATAATTCATAATCAATTATACGAAAAATACGAGCATAGTGAACTAGTGACGAACATAAGGAGTTATGTGCTTACTATGTGAAAATCAATCCTTTTAGTTTTTGTCATGGTTAACAGATTAAGTTTAAGTTAACATTAATTTTGTTCTGCGATAAAATATAAGAAATAAAACCAATAAATCATTGAACTCAATTGTTGCCTAAGATGAGATGGAGGTAATGCCTTGGGACTCTAATAAATGAAAATTCCTTATAAATTTGTAAACAAAAAAATATCAAATAAATTTGTAAACAAAAAATATAAATTAAATGCAAAATGTAAAGTGAAATTTTAGGTCAATCACAAAGAGCTAATAATTACAAAGTGTTTTAGTAGATGCAGAGTTTAGAATAAACGTTGTTTAAACTAACAATAATAAACAATTTCAATAAATAAGATCAAGTCAACGTTGGAAATAAGAGATACTGGTTATACTACAAATTAATACTAAGATGTCTAAAGGTAATGCAAGTGACATAGTATTAAAGTTCCTAACTTAATTTACAATGTTTATATACTCACAACTCCAAAAAACTTAAGTCTAATCAGGTCATTAATTATATTAAGATAATCCTTGATATCATCACCAACTAACTGCATGCAAAATATATAGAATTAGGTCTATCCGATTCTACTGATTCTAGCTTGGACTAATACCTAATATTCTCGTCTTAATTTATTGGTCTACATCTAAATCAAGCATCTAAGTTATGAAGCTACATGTTCCCCCTTAGGTCTATCTATGAAATGATATAAATAAGAGCTAAGAAACAAAGATCAATTGCATTATAAGCCCTAACTCTACATCACCATTCTATACCTTAAGGCATTTCTAAGGTTTTAACTACTCATGTATAGAAAATAAAACAAGATTTTATAGTCATAAATTGAAAAAAATATCCTCAACATTGTCAAACAAGCAGTAAACGAAAATAAACTGTTCAGCAAACTAAGCAAATAAAGTGTTTTGTATCCGTTGGCTACTGTTCATAGTGTGGAACAGTAGTATTGAATTGGGTTTCGGTGCTTATTCTTCATATTTTAGATTTTTCTTCTAGAAAATCGTCTTCTTCTTCCTTCTTTTGTGTTCTTCCTCCCCCTCTTGCGGTTTGGTCGTGTTATCTTCCTTCCTCTCTCTCCAAAAATATCTTCACTCCTTTTTTTTTTCTCATTTTCCAAAGTAAGTACACTGTTCCTGACATCCGTATTGTTCTTGACCTGAACCTACAAACTGAGGGTGGCTGACTATTAATCATGCCTCCTACTTATGGCTTGTGTCCATCCACTTGTGGATACAAACTAGTTGAATTTAATTTATAATGCTACCACTAACACTTAGAAGAACATTAGATGTCGTAATATAGACTAAATCATTAATTTAGTCTATATTATGCATAAAGATACAAATAACACTACAATTAATAAAATATTAAAAATCATAATCAAAATACATAATTTTATCATTAAACATTTAAAGTTTATAACTTAAAAACAATAATAAAATGTGTGTTATCAGATTCCTAGGATTAGCATGCAAATTACTACAATTATCCCACCTAAATCTTAAATCCTCCACATAACAAACAAACGCTGAAGTTTATCTAAACACTTGTTTTCCCAAATTTTTGATCTACTTCTAATTAGGTTTGTTCTAGTGAGCTTTACTATTTCCTTCTCTTAGATCTATTCTGGTTTGTTAAGAAAATAATGTGATTATGTCATAAATGTGATTTAGTGAATGACAAACATGTTAACCCCTTTCACTCCAAGGGACCGACAGATGGAAAATTATGTAGATGTCGCAAGTCTAAAATTACTAAACAAACAAACCACATTTCATTTACAAGAAATTAATCTTGCAAACAGTAAGCAGGTCAATCCAAAGAGAGCAAACGGTTTTTAGTTGTTGGTTTGATGTATATATAGGATTAAATAGGAGGGTTTTCTGAAAGTGGTTTCTACTCTGGCTTAAATGAATAAAAGACTTCGACTGGTTCCTAAAGTAAAAGCAGATAGCATAGTACATAAATCAGATGATGAAAGCATTTGAACACGTTGAATATTGAAAACACGAGATGGCAATAGTATGCATGTTCACGAAATATAAAGCAGGAAATAAGATTTGCAAGAAAAATAAAATGTTTGTTCGATTCTACAGTTCCGGTGTTCTCCTTGTCTTCTTCTCAAACTGTAGGTGTTGCGTGTCGTTTCCTCAACAAATTTTAAATATTTAAAACGTAAAACACAAAAGAGTGTAGTACGGGTATCAATCTCAGAGAGTTGTTTTTCGTGAAAAGTGTTTTGCAAGAAACTTCTACAAAATGTCACGTTTTGTAAAAAGGGGTTTGTGAAATGCAGAAATAAAAATTACAACTTAAATGATGGGCCTTAACTACAGGACGCAGTTCTTAATAATGAGAATCCATCTCCTTCCTTTGTCTTTCCTTACCTCGGTTTTCACTAATTCTTCCGAATAGCTGGTTATAGGAGCAAGGAATAGCCTACTGTGATTCCCTTTTGGACGATTGAGAAGACAAGAGGATTGCTGTCGATTGCCTTCAAAACCGAATTGCCCGCATGTGCCCAACTATTGCCAATGGCCAGTGGCAGGCTCGAGGTCACAACCTATCCACTGTCGTAGTACCTAGGTCACAAACAATCCACTAATTCCCTCGAACCGGTAGGGTTGTCAAAAGTCCTTGGAAAATAAGTGTTCCAAGTTGCTTTTATCTCACTCCCCACGTAAATAAACTCCTTGGGTCCCTTCCCATCATTCCTTCAGTCTTGCATGCACCATCAACTTTCCTTTGCATGCAAGTTAGCGCCCAATCATTGTTGCAAACTTTGACATGCCATAAGTAACGGCCTTGACTAGTGTCAGTCTTCCGCTCACAATTGTTCCAAGTCGCATACAAGGCACAAAAAGTCAAAGTTTGACTTCATGCAACACTCCACGACTGCCTCCTAACATGTCTCGGTCAAAGTGTGAGAAAAAGACAAAGAAAACATATAGAAAATAGGAAAATAGGATTTTTCTAGAAAAATCAATTACTTATCAATATAATTCATAATTGGACGACTTAATACATAATTAACACATAATAATACCTAATAAATAACTAAAAAATGACACTTAACAATAGGTTCCCAAGCCTCCTTACCTTTTGTTCAGATCTCAACTACACTTCTGGCGGCATAGATTAGTCCCAGTGTCACGTTGGAACGCCTCTCCTTTGTCTTTTCTTTCACTCTAATCACAAAAATACTCTTTAGAGAGAAAAATCTCAATCAAATAGATGAATTCTCCAGCCAAACAAGATTATTGCCTTCTTTTTCATCAACTTTCCTTATCCATCCTCTGCATTCATACTTGTAATTCTTGTTTTTCCCCTATACTCATAACAACTTTGCAGATTGATCACATAACATGGGCCAGCCCAAATGGGCTGGATATACATAGGCTTAGAAGAACAATAAAACCACCATTCACTTGTATTAAGAGGAAAAATGGATCAAATCATGTTTTTACCAAAAATAATTTGACCAACGCATGTTGTAGCCTTTTCTCTATTCTAACTCACATAATACTAATACTCTAACATTGAAATTGAGTCAAATACATTGAGATATGATGCAACATAATGCACCACTAAATGCTTTAGCTATTCATAACAAGAGAAAGTAAAGCACTTTCATGACATATCATAAGCATCATCCCAGTTCTAAAATTCAACAGTAACAAATGACACATAATAGAAACATAAACTATAAATAGTTCACGCAGAAAAACTAAAACAACTCTCAACTAGAAATAACGTTTTTCTTAAGATAAAGAAGTCTTCAAAAGAAGCTTGGTTACTAGTTTGCCTTCTTCGTTCTTCCAGTAAGTTTTTCTTCAGATCTCCCCCCCCCTCCCCAAGAAGTTGGCGTGTTCTTCTAAGTGGTGGAGATATTTTCTCTTTCTCATTATTAAAAAAACTCCTCTTTTTTCTTCACCTTGGGATTTGGGATACTTCATTCAACTTTTTTCTTTATCTTCTTCAACTTCATTGTTCTCTTTTGGATCCTTGAAATTTGGGTTGCTAACATATGCTACATTGCTTATGAGAACGACTAACTAAGATTGAGACTAAATTGTAAATTTAATCCCAACTACGAAAAAAAGATGCAAATGATGGTACTAGTTAAGCAAAAAATAAAAATAAAAAATAAAATCTGAGTTTTGTAGCAAAAATTAGTCATTTTCTTATCCTTAAACATTCAATAATATGTGTTATCAAGAACTATGAATTCCATTTGGAAAACATTATCGATATCTCATTTTCTTATAAGGTTGATTTGATGGATAAGTACTCAAATCATATATATTCTCCAAGTTTAATGGATATATCCGATGTCTCCTTGAGTATTAAAAATCTGCAGGTCCTTTGTGTCTTGTTGAATTAGGATGACCATGTTGTAATTGTTTCCTAAACTCATCAGCTAAAAGAAAAAAAGGTGCAGGCACCCAATGAAATTCAAGTCTTATTGGACGAATTTGCATAAAATAGGTGTTCACAAGAAATGAAACTCTTTAATAGTCACTCGTATGATCTCTTGGATTTATTTGAAAGTAATGACAAGCCTACAAATATTTTGTGAAATATATTAATATATATATATATTTAAGCATGACAACATGGATATCTCTCAATTTTTCAAATTCCACAAATGCACTTTCTTTCAATAATGTAGGCATCATTCGATAGTGTACTGTGTGGACTAATAAATTTCACCTTACAACAGTGTTTATAGAGTCATATATGGTATATGTCAGGTTGTAGAGCATTCTTAAGGCTTCATCATACTTTATACTAATTTTGTCAAAATATTCCCTAGTCTTCTGAAATGTGATATGAACATAAGAACACATGTATGTGATATTCACAATCATATTAATTTAGTATTAATTATAGCATTACCTTTACAATAGACATTGGTGGAAGATGTCTAGCTTCTCATAGTACTTTATAAAAAATTCATCATGATTTTTGATCATTCTTATGTGCTAGATAAATGTTTTAAGAAAAAATAAGTACAACACCTCAATCACTTATTATGCAAACACTTTGTCTTCCACATATCACATGTCTACCTAGTTGTTTCAAAACCATGCCCAATCTAGTTTGATATCACCAAGTACTATTGCATATCTATAGTGTATGTAATTGTTTACATCAATTGTAACAACTATCAAAAGTTTATATTTATCATCTATAAATATGTGTATGCATTTGACTTCTTCCACTGGCATTTCATGAACTCTCGGTCCTAGATCAATGTGAGATGGCGTAGAACTTGAGGCTCCTTGATATCCTTCCTTTTATTGAAGCAAGTCTTGAAGACCAAACTTAAACGTGTCATTCATTGCTGCAAGTTGAGCCAATACTTCTGAGTTGTCCACTTCATAGAGAGCTTTTGTTGTTCCTACGTTTTCTCCAGGTGGTCTGTAGGAGTAGTCATAATGATTGGCAGTAGAATAGGAATTGGCAGCCATTTGTTCAATGAGTTTCCGGGCATCAAAACTGTGATGGTTCGCTAATAATGATCCATTATAGGTGGCATCCATCTGTCCTCGGATCATATGAGTCAATCCTTTATAGAAGTGCTACAAGATCTGGCCTTCAGTGAGTCCATGTTGAGGGTAGGAGTTGCAAGTTTGGTTGAAACGATCATAATACTCCTGCAAGTTTTCTCCCTCGCTTTGCATCATGGTAGTCAAAGCTCTACTTCCGGCTAAAGCTCTTCCTAGTTGTGCATAGTGATCCAAGAATTTTTGAACCATCTGCTCCAATGTGGAAATAGATGATGGGGGAAGTCCATAGAGCCACTTCAAAGCTCGTTCGGCAAGACTGAAGGGAAACACTCCAAGCTTGACTTAATTCTCCGTGGCTCCCTTGGGGCACATGGATGCACAAGCCGTGTGTAGCTCACGTAGATGACGGTTGGAGTCGTCATTTTCCCTTCTAGCAAACTTCGAAAGCGTCTGGAATAAGTAAGGACGTAGCTCATAGTCTTCTTCTCCATCAAAGATGATGCATAAGGGATGATCTGAATGATTCGCAGTGATTTCTTTCTTGATGGTCCATAGTGCTGGCCCATGATTAGCGGGAGGCAATACTGGGAAGTTTACGTGAGGTTGTCCTCCCTGGGTCTCGGGCACTATGAGTACTCCAACGAGTATACGTGCTGCCATGATGTCTCCAGTGATTGAAAAAGACGTCTGCTCCCTCTTTTTTGCAAGAAAATTTCGTTCCACCTCTTGGTCCAAAGGATATAGAACTTCTCGGTAAGTTCTCAAACTTGGATGAACCCTCAGTGGACCTAGCTGAATAAAAAGAGAAAAATAGAGCAGAAACGGAAACAAGGAAAAGAAAGAAAGAAAAAGAAAACAAAACAAAGAGAAAAAAGAAAAACGAAACTCACACACACAACACCAAACAAAAAAATATTTTCAACTCCCAAGCAACGGTGCAAAAAATTTGATGCATGTCATTTCTACAATAAATTTTAATATTTTTAAAAACTCATAAAACACAAAAGCGTAGTATGGGTGTCGAACACAGTGAGTTGTTTTTCAGTGAAAGGTGAGGTTACACCAAATACAAATGTCACAATTTGTAAATGGTTTGTAAAGTAAAAAGTGTGAGAAACATAAATGATGAAACTTGAGTAAGGGGGTAAGAGGGTTTTAAACAAACAACAGAAGTAAACGTAAGCGATGAACCTTAAATAAAACAAATGTTCCTGGGTTTGGAATCCTGCCAGCTACATTCGTTGCGTCTCCATTCTTCTTTGATCTTCTCGAGTACTCGGTTATAGGAGTAAGGAATTGCCTATCCTCCCTTACACTCTTGCAAGAAGGCATGAGAATAGCCCAGCGTTGCTCCTCCTTGGATGAAGGTGAAGATAAGAGGTCCTACCAACGTACCCTCACGGTCGAATTGCGCACGTGTGCCCGAGTGTTGTTAATGACCCAATGAGTCCAGATATGATGTCACTATATGTCCATTGATCCAGAGGTACGGCCATAGACAAAAAAAGATCTTCCTCATGCCAAAAAGGTCTGAGTTCTCTCCACCTTGCTTCTCTCCAAAACTTGTAGATAGTGATCAGCTAATAATGAATCTTATATAAGGGGACTGTTACAGAAAGACTGTAACATAGTCGCGCGAAAACATACGAAAGCCATTCGGATTAAAAGAAGTGATAAAGATAAACTAACGAAACATAGATCTCAGAGTATCCCAACCCCAAAAACGGATGTTTCTAGCTGCGAATGGCCATACAAACTAAAGAAAACGAAAGCAAGGTTCTAGAGAGAAGCTAGAGTAATATCCTCTAGAAAAAGAAACAAAGTCTAAATTGAAACTTCCAACTCAAACTTTTTGTTTGAAAAGAACTGAACTTCAATGAGAGTCTGAGTTTTCATGTCCTCTTGGTTCTGCTGTGAATTGAAGTGACTTGCACAAAAGTTCTGCTCTGACAATGATACGCTAATGATTTCGCATGCCAAGGACTCCCATGTTCCACATGTCAAGGCTTATGATTAGACATGATAAACGGAAATTTTTGCAATGTCGTTGCAAATAAAGCAAATCTCTTAATCAAATAAATTAATAAGCCCTAATCCTCACAAAATACAAATAAATAAAAGGTGTACAGTGGAATTCGGGGTCGATCACAAAGAGCTTGTACTTGTCATGCATTTTAGTAGATGCAAAACTCAAAGTAATGGTAAATCTTAGTCTAAGCTCGGACCAACAGTGGCAAACAAGTTCAGTAAGCGAAATCTGGTTTAAATGCAAAAGGTAACAAATACTGGTTCTAACTTAGAATAGTATGAAGATGCCTTAAGGATCTGTAGGTGGTGTGGTGTTTAAAATACCTAGCTTAATCTACCCACATGCAAAGTGGCATGTGAACTAACACCTACGGTAGATGCTTGTTTCTATCAAACCATGGGCAGACCTAAGGAGGGGAATAAGTAGTTTCACAACTTAGATGCTTGATTTAGAGGTAGACCAACAAATCAAGGTGGGAGCAGTAGGTGTTAGTCCGAGGTAGAAACAGTAGAACCGGGTAGACCTAGTTCTATATGCTTTGCATGCGGGTACACCTAATTTGATGTATTGGTTATGATATTGGTGTTTAGCTTAGCCTAAAATTTGATGAATGACCTGGATAGGAACTTTAGCATAACACCACCTACAGATCCTTAAGGCATCTTTGTGTTATTCTGAGTTAGAACCAGTACTTGTTATCTTTCGCATTGAAACGTGATATTGTTTACTGATCTTGTTTACCGCACTTGTTTACCACTGTTGGTCCGAGCTTAGACTAAGACTTACTGTTATCCTGAATTATGCATTTACTAAAACACTTTGCAAGCACAAGCTCTTCGTGATCGACCCCGATATCCACTATAGAAGTTTTCCAAATTTTTATTTTGTATAGATTAGGGCATATAAATTTATTTGATAACGAAATTTCTATTTTTGCAACGATATTAGGAATTTCCGTTTATCAAATTGGCGTCGTTGCCGGGGAGCGTTGTTTAATTGTTTTGTGTTTCTAGTTGATGCATTTACATTCTTCTGGTGCAGGTAATCTCACTTTCCTTTCAAAAATTGAGAGAGCTATTAGCAAGAACAGGGTAAGAGTTAGGGAAGCGAGTAGATTGACGCAGCTCCCACCAGAGACCAACAACAATTTCAGAATGGTTGAACCTGAGAAGACTTTGAACAAATTGGATGTTGTTGATCATACTTACAGGGGTCTGTGCATCAGATTTCCAGAAGAAGGAGCAAACGAGCTGAAACCAGTGATGATCAATTTTTTTCCCAAGTTTTATGAAAATATTGGAGAAAACCCCCATAAGCATCTAGATAATGTAATAGCGGTATGCACTTCATTCAAGGGAGCTAGAATGGCTGAAGATTCCATTTGTTTGAGAGCCTTCCAATTTACTTTGGAAGGAGGAGCTAAAACGTGGTTCAACTCACTAAGGTCTGGAAGCATAACCAATTGGGCTGGAATGAATAAAGTGTTTTTGAACAAATATTTTCCAGTTTCCAAGGCCGAAGGTATTAGAAAGGAAATCAGTGATGTTGAACAAATGAGTAGAGAACCATTTCACGAATATTGTGAGAGATTTAATCATCTTTTCGGCTCTTGCCCACACCCTAGTTTTCAGACCAATGCTTTGGTCAAATACTTCTATGATGTATTATTATGCATTAACCGAGCCATGGTAGATTCGGCGGCAGGAGGATTTTTAAGGAAGAAGACACCAACCGAAGCTCTTTCCTTGTTTGAGAAGTTGGCTGAGCATTCAAGACATATTATCAAGAAGCAAGCCTCAAACAAGAGGGTGTATGAAGTGGAGAGCAAGCCCATTATTTCAGAGACTGAACTTACAAAAAATGTTCCTGCTATGTTAGAAATGATGAAGGAGCTATTCTTATTCCAGGCTAAGAACATGCCGTGCAGAAACTATCACAAAATAGGGCATATTGCGGACAAGTGCCCAGATTTATTTGAGGAGAAGCAATTCAAGGCTATGGGATTCTTGGAGTCCCAGCAAAGAAAGAAATATGATCCATATTCTAACAATTACAACCCAGGCTGGAGGGATCATCCAGATTTTCGTTGGAGCAACAACGAAAATTCTTACAAAGGGGAGAGCTCAACCATGGGGCAGCAAAATTTTCAAGAGCAAAGATCTTATCAGACGCCTCCATTTCGAAGGCAAAACCAACAGAACCAGCATCCATTTCAAGCCTCAAATCAAGGCAATGCTGGAGGAAATTCTGGAAATTCATTGGAGGAAATGTTGAAGACCTTCATGGCGCAATCAATCAAGAATCAAGCTGAAAATCAACAAGCAATCAAGAATTTGGAGGTTCAAGTAAGTCAGTTGGCAGCAGAGCTTGGAGACCTGAAACAGAAAGGGAGTATACCATCTCAACCCAATCCAAACCCTAATTCCAGTGGAGGACCGAACATCAGCGTCATGACACTTAGGAGTGGAAAAGAGACACCTGGACGAGAATTAGTCCAGCCTGAGACTAAGGAGAACGAAACAGAGGAATACGAAGCTGTGCAAAATGAAGACGAAGTTGAGGTACTTCCAGAACCTGTTGTAGTGAAGGTGACCTAGCCCCCTTTTCCAGGAAGGTTGAAGCTGAAAGATGAGCAAACCGAGAAGGAGAAAATGTTGAAGGCATTAGGGAACACTCAATTGAATTTAACTCTCCTAGAGTATATTGATCTTGTGCCCAAGAGTGTTTAATATTTGAAGCAGCTATACATGTCTAAACCGAAGCTGAAAGAGAAGGGGAAGGTGAAATTGAGTGAAAGCTGTTCAACACTTCTTACATGGAAACTACCCGAAAAGCATAAGGATTCGGGTACGTTTTTTATCCCATGCAAAATAGGAGATTTGTGCATCAGGAGAGCTATGGCAGACCTGGGAGCTTTTATAAATGTCATGTCGAATTATGTTTATGAGGCACTTAGGTTGGGACCTTTGCAAGCATCGGGTGTGCAAAATGAGTTAGTGGATAGGAGAGTGATTTCGCCCAAAGGCTTGGTGGAGGATGTTTTGGTGAAAATCGAGCATCGTGTGTTCCCAGCTGATTTTTATGTGGTTAACATGCCCACTGGAGGATCAAAGGACACGACAATTATTTTAGGAAGACCATTCTTAAGCACTTCAAATGCTATCATCAACGTGAAGATGGGAACCATTGAGCTTTCTTTCGATGAAGACAAAATCACACTGAACATGAAGGATGTCAAGAATTATCCCAATGATTTTAAGAGCATTTGTGCTGTCGATGTCATGGATGGACTCATTGAGGAGCACTTGAAGAAAGAAATTCAAGAAAAAGAAGAGGCTCATGAAGAATCTTTATTTGCAAAAATTGAAGCTGAAGAAAAATTCAAGCAATTAAATGTGGTGCAAGCCAGGACTCAAGAAGAGAGGTTAGCTGAATTGAAACCATTGTCTAACCGTTTAAAATATGTTTTTCTTGACGTAGAGTTCAGGAATCCTGTTATAATCTCCACTGGTCTAAGCTCAGACCAAGAGTCACAACTGCTCGAGGTCCTGAACAGAAACATGAAGGCAATAGGTTGGACACTTGATGACATTGAGGGGATCTTCCCATCCATATGTATGCATAGAATATTTCTAGAGGATGGTGCAAAATCAGTTTGTCGACCATAAAGACGCCTCAACCCAAACATGATGGAGGTGGTAAGAAAAGAAATTGTTAAATTCCATGATGCAGGAATTATTTACTCTATCACAGATAGTGAATGGGTGAGCCCCATTCACGTGGTGCCAAAGAAAACATGGATGACTGTGGTGGAAAATGAGAAAGGCGAGCTTGTTCCACAAAGGGTGCAAAATGATTATCGAAAATTAAATGAAGTGAAAAAGAAAGACCATTATCCTTGCCTTTTATTGATCAAATGTTGGAAAAATTGGCTGGAAAATCGTTTTATTATTTTTTAGAGAGATATTTTGGATATAATCAGGTTCCTATTTCAGGGCAGGACCAAGATAAGACAACCTTCATGTGCCCATTTGGAATTTATACTTATAGGAGGATGCGCTTTGGATTGTGTAACGCTCCAGCCACATTTCAGAGGTGTATGACCAGTATTTTCTCTAATTTTGGTGATGATTTTATTGAAATATTTATGGATGATTTTACGGTATATGGAGAAAATTTTGAGTCATGCTTAAACCATTTAGATCAGGTTTTGACGAAATGTGTGGAGAAAAATTTGGTTTTAAATTCTGAAAAATGTCATTTTATGGTGGATCATGGAATTGTTTTAGGACATGTGATTTCTTAAAAAAGGATTGAGGTAGATAAGGCAAAAATTGAGATTATGTCTGAACTTCCTTATCCTATTGATGTGAAAGGTATTAGATTCTTTTAAGGCCATGTCGGTTTTT
Organism: Utricularia gibba; assembly: GCA_002189035.1. Classification (NCBI taxonomy): domain Eukaryota; kingdom Viridiplantae; phylum Streptophyta; class Magnoliopsida; order Lamiales; family Lentibulariaceae; genus Utricularia; species Utricularia gibba. The sequence goes on along the minus strand of NEEC01000002.1, from coordinate 4,708,687 downwards.
ATAGGAGGTTCATTAAGAATTTTTCGAAAATTGTCTTGCCTCTTAGTAGGTTGTTGCATAATGATGTTGCCTTTGATTTTGATGACTCATGTAAGCAAGCTTTTAATTCTTTGAAAAAGGCTGTTACTACCGCACTTGTGATACAACCACCAGATTGGAAATATAATTTTGAGATCATGTGTGATGCAAGTAATCATGCTGTGGGTGCTGTTTCGGGACAGAAAATTGAAGGAAAGCACCATGTTATTTCTTATGCTTTGAAAACCTTGGATGAGGCCCAGAAAAATTATACCATCAATGAGAGGGAATTTCTTGCTATTATTTTTGCCTTGGAAAAATTTCGTTCATATCTTTTAGGTAGCAAAGTGGTGGTATACACTGATCATTTGGCGGTGTAGCACTTGATGGAGAAGGACTCCAAACCGAGACTTATCAGATGGGTCCTTCTCGTCCAGGAGTTTGATGTTGAGATAAAGTACATGCCTGGAAGGGAGAACTTGGTGGATGATCATCTCAGCAGGATTGAAGGAAGTGAAGGAGATGGAATCATCGCTGAAATGTTTCAGGATGAACAACTATTCTCAGTTCGGACTAGTATACGTGAATTGTGGTTTGCTGATCTTGCAAATTTTGTTTCATCAGGGGCGATGCCACCTTGAATGGACTACCATGCGAGGATCAAGTTGAAGAGTAATGCCAAATACTACATATGGGATGATCCATATTTATGGAAGAGATGCAATGATGGCATCATTCGAAGGTGCGTTCATGAAAGTGAAATTCCAAAAATAATTGATTCTTGTCATGCATGACCTTTTGGTGGCCATCATGGACCAAATAGAACAGCTAGAAAAATTCTAGACTGTGGATTTTATTGGCCACATATTTTTAGAGATTGTTATGCTTATTGCAAAGGTTGTGAACCATGCCAAAGGGTAGGAAATTTATCAAATCAAAACGAAATGCCTCAGCTAAGAATCCTGGTATGTGAATTATTTGATGTATGGGGTATAGATTTTATTGGACCATTTCTTACTTCAAAACGAAATGTCCAAATGGATTGAGGCAATGCCTACACGGACTGATGATGCCAAGACTGTGATTAATTTCTTGCGCAACAACATCTTCTAGAGATATGGAACTCCTAAGGCGCTGATTAGTGATAGGGGAACCCATTTTTACAATCAAGCCTTAAGGAGTGTTTTGAAGTATTTCAATGTTTGGTACAAGCCTTCTACAGCATGCCATCCACAAACTAATGGACAAACTAAAGTCTCTAATAGAGAAATCAAACAAATTCTAGAGAAAGTTGTGAACCCAAACAGGAAGGACTAGAGCATGAGGTTAAAGGATGCACTTTGGGCCATACGAACAGCATACAAGACTTCCATTGGAACCTCACCATTTCGGTTGGTATATGGGAAGCCTTGTAGACTACCAACAGCTCTTGAGCACAAAGCCCGGTGGGCTTTGAAGAAGTTGAACTTGGATAAGAACCTTAGTGCAAGTCAAAGGATGCTACAGCTTTCAGAATTGGAGGAGTTGAGAAATGATGCGTACGAGAGCTCAAAACTATTCAAGGCTCGGACTAAGAGTTATTATGATGCGCATATCCATAAAGCATCTTCGTGTTATTCTGAGTTAAAACCAGTACTTGTTATCTTTCGCATTGAAACCTGATATTGTTTACTGATCTTGTTTACCGCACTTGTTTACCACTGTTGCTCCGAGCTTAGACTAAGACTTATTGTTATCCCAAATTATGCATTTATTAAAACACTTAGCAAGCACAAGCTCTTCGTGATCGACCCCGATATCCACTATACAAGTTTTCCAAATTTTTATTTTGTGTAGATTAGGGCATATAAATTTATTTGATAACGAAATTTCTATTTTTGCAACGACATTAGGAATTTCTGTTTATCAATATCATAAACGTAGGAAAATTCATGTGCTATCAAAAAATATAAATTAAAACATGAGCACTACATGAAATAATTTCTAAAAAGTGGTTATTTCATAAAGATAAAAAATATTTATAAAACTGAATAAATAATGTATATCATATTCAGGAAGAAAATAATATAGTAATGGTAAAACTGAATCAAATGGTTGTTAGTTGCAAATCCTGCATGTATGCATGATTAAACAAGAGATATTTATTGGAAAGTTGGTTTCTACTCTAAAAAAAACTAGTAAAATTTTTAAAATGCTTTCTACACTAAAAAAACAAACATGAGTAGATCAGCATGTCAGGAAATTTAAAAGTAAATATTTCACTTAATTTAAAAATTAATCATGCTTAAAAGAAACTTAAACATTCTCAAGTTACTATTTCGATTCATATGTGAAAACAGTAAATTAAATGATGAAAGAAACAAGTTAAGGCAAGACAAACATTGTAGTGAGGTTAACATTCAAACAAGCAATGTGATTGTATTCGACACTGTCTGTTGTCATTTTTAAACAATATTTATTTTTACTTGATATCCTAATGTAAGTAAAAAAGACAATTTGATTTTTTCATTCTTCTCTATGCACATTCTATCCGACGTTGTCTGTTGTCATTCTTTATAACTTTGAATTCTCGTTGTGCTAAGGAAATATGATACTTTGTGACTGCATCAATTAGATTTTATCTATTAGGAAAATGCATACTTTACTTCAGTTACATTTTTTCTTCATTGTAAGAATTCATCCTATTCATTATTTCAAAAGTATCCGTATAAGTAAATATATTTTCACTTTCTACAAGAGTTATTTGACTTAAGAAATTTGTAATTGTCTCTTGAATTGTTGACTTGATAACTTCATCAACAATCATATCTTTTGAATTTAGAACAGATTCATTATCAGATTAACTTGAAAATGCATGTTCTTCTTGAATTATTGGATTTGTTGTTGCCACAAAAACAAAGATTTACGTTACTGAATGAATGGATATTTAAAAAAAATACTTTTAATATTATTGTAATATCAAGTGTCTAAAGAAATAACTTGTAAATCTTCATAGAAATCATATTCTCCATGATTATGTGCATAAGTGGTTTCAATCAATTATTCGTAATTATAAGTCACACTTATACAAGAACAATGTAAATAAATTATTGCAATAAAAAATTTTAAATAATTCAAAATAAAACAACAAAATATATATAATTTTACTTGAGTGGTCTCTATTGAATTTTCACCCAGTTCAATAGTAGTTAAATTATAAAGATTTATGTCAAATTCAGAATTTTGGAGAGTGAATCTAAGGCGATTATAATGTATTTATAATTATAAAATTATTTTCACATCAAATTATGTATTTTTTATTCAAAAATGAATTAAAAAAATTATTTAATCATATGTAAAAATGATTTTAATAATATTTATATTTTTCATTTTAACTCGAGGTATTTTAGTTTTTTTAATTATTCATTTTTTTCTTTATAAGACCCATGCTTATGTTCAATAAAATGTAATTTATTTAAAAAAAAATTATAAATTAAAAATAACAATAACGATTGTAGATATTTAAATATTTTTCATAATCCATAATAATAACCATTTTAGTTGTGCAGTAATAAAAATTATGAATTAGGTAAAAGAATTTATTTTTTAATATGCTATTTATTTTTTAAAAAAATTATTTATTAATTTAACGAAAATACTCAAGTAGCATTGTGAGTAAAAATAGTTTTTAATTTGTTGTTATTTCGATTTTTTTAAAAATAGAAAATTTATATGTTGTATGTATAATAAATATATTAGTAGAAGATTATTAATATGACAAAGTCTGATTCCTTTTGTTAATTAAAATTGGTTTGAACATAAATATCTTCTTTTGTACGAAAATTAATTTTTAAATCATATGCATTATAAAATACTCAATAAACTAAAATTTTAGAGTAATTTCCAAATAAAACAGTGCGACACAAGTACCAAGAAGAGTGTTCAGGACACAATGTCCTTCATTGGAGCATCATTAAACATTTTCTCAGCCAAAGATGAATCTCCCGCCTTACTATATATAGTAATCAGACAACTAGAAACAGATGCCATTCCATCGAAACCCATTTTCTTGACCAAACTATGCATTTGATGCCCCAACTGCAAATCATATTCCTCAATAACAGATAAGGAGCAAACCAAAATCTGAGGTTTTTGACTGTGGAGCTTCATGGGGTAATCAGAATTCTAAATCGTCATGGGAAAGAACTGAAGATGTATTGACTGAGCATGAGGGTGACTCCTCGTGGAGACAGAATGAGGACAGGTCATCTTCTCCTTGGAAATCAGCTTGTGAAAAGCCACCGGATGGAAATGCTGAGGTAAATACTAAAGGTGGGAATGAAACCTCGGGCAATTCGGAACACATAGGAGATCATGGAGATAGTGGCTGGGGTGGAGCTGGTAAGGGAATAAATGATGCACGATGCATTGATACAAGTTGGGGAGGGTCAAAGCCGTCTAGTATGTTGGAAGTATGATCAAAAGCCATGTAATCTAGCATCCCATAATTGTTGTTCTCTTTTTTTCGGCAATGTCCAGAATTATATGTTTGGAGAATGTATTTTTAAGTTGTTAGAAGTATTCGACAGATTCTCCTGTAACATATATATTCGAAAGGTTCACAGTTTGAATACTTTGATTGGGCATCATAGTTGGCTTAACTGTCACCTCTATTTATTTTACTTTGTTGATAAAATGTTTATCAAGATACAGTAGGCAGTGAGTCAAATGCTGCTTGACATGAGATGTGTGAATAAACACGTGGGGGCTCATGAGATGAGCTGACCAAACATGTGACGTTGAATAACATATACATGGTATTTTACACATGTCAACACAATGCTATTCATATTGCTTTATGGAAATCCTTCGACTTGAGGTTTCATTATGTCTTATATATTATTGCCTTAGATTTGTTACTATTTAGGCTTGTTGAAATATACATGTCAGCAATAGTGATGGTCTAAGTTGATAGTATATGAAGATCTTTGAATAACCAAGATGGGAATCATCACTCCGGGTAAACGGAGATGAGACTTCAGATTTCCTGATTGTTTTGTCGGGTAAATTCCTGGCCAGGTTGTCGAGATATTGGAATGAGATTCCAAGTTCTAGTTTTGCCGTCGAAACGTGAGTTCAAGATAATCGTGATGATTTAGATGAAATGGAATTTGATTATCCATGATTCCATTCTAGATCAAGGTCTCCAATGAAGGGATATTCATAAGGATAGCAATTGAGGTTCTTCATTGAATATCGTATTCAGTTTTAATCGGGTAAATACAATATGCTATGCTAGGCATCCCTTGTATTTTATGAGAGACACGATATCTTGGGACAATATTGTTGTTAGAGAAATGAGATTTCTCGCCTCCCATTGCTGATTAAAAATGAACCTAATGAGTCACACACACAAAGAATTAGAAGTTGTCTGAGACGCTTGTGATTCGGGTTTTGGTAGACTCTAGCATGTCTTTAAATTTGGATCACATGTTGGTTAAACATTGGTTATATGGGCCCAGTCCCATATAGGGAACCAAGGCCCAAATAATATAGGCTGACGATTTGGGCCACTAGGCCCAAGCCCATATTTATTAGCCCACATTCAAAAGCGTACCGCATTAAAATGCATGCCAATGCTTGGCTATAAATAGGAGGCAATTGGCTTATTTCCTAGGGTTTTTGGTGTTCTTATGGGAAGAGGTGTTCAAGCTCCAAAAGAGGAAAGACGCTCTAGGAAGAAACGAGTCCGGTGAATAGAGATACGAAGAAGAGAACTCGACTCTGGTTTCAAGTTTTGTAATTTTCTTCGCTAATTACCTGTGTTTCTTCTGCGTTGGCATTCAAGTGTTAATATGAGATATTAGCACTGGATTTATGTGTTATAAGCGATATGAGATGTCGCTGGTTCGTGTGAACAAACTAGATTTATCGTTGTTTGGGTGGTATAAGCGATATGAGATGTCGTTGGTTACAAAAAGGGAAAATTTTTGTTTTTTCCACCTTCCGCTGCGCGTAACCCGACATGGTAAAGCTTTATCTTCTGATAAGCTTTCATGGGAGAATCAACCCGACACAAATGCTGGAGGCAAAGCTAAGGGATGGAAATCTACAAGTGAAAATTCGAATTCTCAGTGGGGAGACACTAATCAGTTAAGTACTTAGGCTAATGCTACTTCAGCTTTGGGTAGTAAAAGTTCCAGTATTTTAGGTGAAGGAAATGCTTCTAACAAGAATAAGGAATCAACATCGAATGATGTTAGTGAAAGAATAGGTGTTTGGGGCCAAGGTAACTTTTCTAAGAGCAGAACCAATGAAATTGGCTCGAGCAATGACTCGTGGGGTTACAAGGGCAATTGGAGCTCCGGAAATGGTTTTGGGGGAAGATGTGGAAATGAGCGTGGCTTCCAGGGGAGGGGTGATCGCAGCCGCTTTCGAGGTAGGGGTGACCATGGTGGCTTCCAAGGTTGAGGTGATGTAGAAAGGTCCTATGGCAGGGGTGGTCGTGGTGACTGGAGAAATACTGGAGATAATTCAGACGCGGACAACTCCCGTAGCTGGGGTAATAGCTCAAACATTGGCAAGGAGGGATGGAAACGTAATGATGTTGGAGGCAGATTGGTGGTCAGAGTTGGAGTCAACAACATAGAAGTAGTTGGAACATTGAAAGCTCTGAAAAAGGCGCCTTCCTTTAAGAGTTGGAATTCAACTAAACCAGTTGCAGGTGAACGGGGGATGGGCACGGAATCAATTAATGTTGCAGCAGGAGCCCATCCTTGGGAATTAGTCAACTCTGAAAAAAGAGAATCTGGTAATTTGCACTATGAGCTTGTATATAACGAGCTGATTTTTTTTGTTGAATATAAAAACCTCACACTGAGAAGCTTCTTATTATTATGATCAGATCATTCAAAGGAATTAGATGACTCCTCATCATGGAGTAAAGCGAAACTTTCCGACATGGGTAAGAAACAAGATGCCGTTGATGGATGGGGAGCAGGCGGTCTTCTAGCAAGGAGAAGAAACTATCTGATGCTTGGGATATGAAAGAAAAACCATCTGATGCATGGGGTGGTAAAAGTGATGCCTCTGATGGATGGGGGACCTGGCACATCTTCCAGAAGGGAGGAAAAACCATCTGATGCATGGGAACAGGCTTCACAAGGCGCCTGGGGCAGCAGCAACGGAGGTTGGTGATAGGTCTCGGCAGGTAATCAATCCACGCACCCATTCTTGATTGAAGTGTTTTTCTAGCGTTAGACCTAGTTTATGTGATAGCACTAACTAAGGTGTGTGCTTTAACGGAGGAGAGCAAATGTAGTAGTAGAGTGAAGCATATGTTGTTCTGGACACAGGGTTTGATATGAAAAGCCTTGCTTACATTTTTGGATCTGAACACAGATATTTATATACAAGTTTGTCTATAACGATAGTCTATGCCGTAGGAGGTAGCCGTTGCTGATCCTCTAGTTCAGTAGCCATGACACTCTCTCGTTGGGCTTTGAATGGTTCCAAATACGTCTTGCTAGTTGAAGTGCTTTCAGCAGCCCATTTCATAGCATTACGGTCCAGCATAATAAGCTTCGGTCCATGTAGCATCTTCTTCTTTCTCTTTCTTCCGCCTGTCATTCTCGACATCTCCAGACTCGACCCTCCTGTTTTGCTTACTGAATGATGCTGTCTTTCCTCTTGTTCACCTTCAACCGTCAACATTCCTCCTTGAAGATGCACATGAGGTGGGACAGTAGAATTCAAGGGATTTGAGTGAAGCCCTAAAAGTTCCTGAATTTGGGAAAAATGGTTGGGAAAGAGGGCTTTGATCAAAATATCTGCGACTTGTTCTTCTGAAGGCAAGTATTCCAACTTTATGCTCTCTTCTTTGATGTAATCTCGCAGAACATGATATTTGATCTTAATATGTTTCGTTTTGCCAAACATAACCGGATTTTGGGCTATGCTTATTGCGGACTTGTTATCGATTTTCAAGATAAGAGGCTTCTTGATTTTGATTTTGAGGTCATCACATAGTTTCAGTATCCATTGTACATGATTGGATGCTGATGCACCTGCCATATATTCTGCTTCTGCAGAAGATTGTGCAACGAGGCTCTGTTTTCTACTATTCCAAGAGGAGGCAGCGGACCCCCAACGTGAATAAGTATCCGGTGGTTGACTTGAGGTCGGATTCGTACCCTACAAAGTCAGAATCCACAAATCCTTGCAAAGACACGTCAGTATTTTTTTTTAAATATAATCCCATCGTTTTTATAGTTTTCAGGTATCTAAATATTTTCTTGGCTATTTTAAGATGTAACTCAAGAGGATGATGCATAAACCTGGAGAGAAAAGTCACAGCAAAGGTAATGTCCGGTCTGGTTGACGTGAGATAGAGGAGAGCCCCAATAATTCTATGATATTCTTGTATATTTACCTGTGTTTTAGGAGTGTCTTGAGGGCTTACCTATGAAATGTGGAGAGATTTCGAGCTTTGATTCGCCTTATTCTTCAAATAAGGGGTAAATGGAGTTGCTGCTACTTTAGAGTTTTCCATGCCAAACTTCTTCAGTAGGTCTTCTGTATATTTTTGCTGGCTTAGAAATACATAGTTGTGATCTTGAATTATCTCCAGCCCCAGAATTTAGCATGTTGGTCCTAGGTCTGTTAATTCGAACTTTCCTTTGAGTCTGGCCTTTTGTTCTGCAATTAGTGCCTCATTGTTTCCAGTCAGTAGTATATCGTCTACATAAAGTGATATTATAATTCGTCCATCATGATTGTCTAGAGTGTATAAGGTAGTAGAGTGTATAAGGTAGGATCATTTTTGCTCTTCACATATCCAAGCTGATGATAAAATGTGTCTATGGTATCATACCATTCTTTTGGTGCCTGTTTGAGTCCGTAAAACGCTTTCTGCAGTTTCAATACCTTATGTGGACCATCTATTAGTGTAAAACCAGGAGGGCTTTCCACATAGATATTTTCCTTCAGATCTCTATTTAAGAAAGCATTTTTTTATATCCAGGTGATGTAAAGTCCATCCTTGGCAGGCAGCGTAGGCAATCACCAACTTGACAGTATCCAAGCGGGCAACAGGTGCGAAAGATTCCCAATAATCCACACCTGCTTTCTGTAAATAGCCTTTTGCAACCAGTCTAAATTTCAATTTATTAACTGAGCTGTCAAGATTAAGCTTAGTTTGATAGATCCATTTCAAGCCAAGTGGCTTAACATTAGGTGGCCTGTCCACTGCTGTCCATACTTGGTGCTCTACGATTGCCTTCAATTCATTGTTCATTGATTCTCTCCATGCAGGGTCACGTAGGGCTTTAGATGGTGAGATAGGCTCACAGATCATCAGAGAATGATCATAAATATCAGATATTGGAACATAAGAGTCGTAGTCTCCATGGTGATCAAGGTTGTCTTGTAGGAAATGAGGTACATAGGAGTGATTATTGGTTTCTTAATCTTCTGACACAGTCTGCATAAGATCTTGATTTTCTTCGAGGTGTTCTTCTAAATTTAAGGAATTTTGTGCCTCATCTTCCTCCTGTTCCATTGATTCTGTGAAGTGAAGTCCATATTCTAGCTCTGGTTGGTGATGAAGGCCTCCCTTCCCCCCTCTGGTTGGTGTTTCTCTCGTTGGGGAAGAAGACCCCTTTGCGTCCTCCTCGCTGTGTTCTTCGCGCTCTCCCCTTTTATCCGAATTAATTTCCTTTTCTTTTGCTTCACTCCATTGCACTGTTTCTGACTACCAGTACTGTTCCTGATCGCCAGTACTGCTCCTGGCGATCAGTACTGGTAGTAGAACAATGCTCTACTACCAGATTTCCTTTATCCGAATTAATTTCCTTTATCTGAATTAATTTCCTGATCGCCAGTACTGCTCCGCAGCCCTAAACTTGCAGGCTGCGGTGGTAGTAGAACAATGCTCTTTGTACTTTACCAGATTTTGTGCATTTTTTTGCTTGTTTTACACGTTTGCAAGTCTGATTTTCGGCTCATCTCCCTGTTGAACTTACTGAAACATCCGTAACAAGAGTTGTGGCTTGATTTAGTCCACTTTTCACATAATCACATGAGATTAACATAAACACCACTAAAACATGAAAAACCATATTTATCTAACCTAAACCATAATAAAATATAACTATTTTGCATTATAAATTTCATGAAAAATGTGTGTCATCATGGGTAGACGGTTTAATAAAAATATTGTTATGTTTACAACTTCCCCTAGAAATGCAGTGGTAGATTATGTTGCATTAGAAGGCATCTGGTCATATTGATTATTGTGTGATTTTTCCTTTCGCGGATGCTGTTTTGTTGAGGGGTATATGGCATCGCGAATTGGTGTATAATCCCGCTAGCACTGCAGACATCACGGATTTCAGCCGACTTATATTCACCACCATTATCGGTGAGAAGAGTAAGAATTTTGCACTTGCTTTGCAGTTCAGCCATGGCTTTGAACATTTTGAAATATTTAGTGACCTCTAACTTGTATTTGAGGAAGTAAACCCAAGTGTACCGTGAGTAGTCGTCTATAAAAATGACATAAAATTTCTTTCCCCCCAGGGTATCTACATGCATAGGGCCACAGACGTCACTAACCACCAATTTCAATTTAGAGTCTGAGATCGCAGTTCTTCGCTTGAAGGAATTCCGGTTCATCTTGCCAAGAAGGCAAGTACTACACGAATGTTTCCAATCTTTTATTTTGGGAATTCCTTGTACATTTTCTTGAACTTGAGCTGAGTGCATGACCTCAAAATGACGGTGTCCAAGTCTCTTGTGCCATAAATATGATGTATCAATAGCTGCAAAACTTACATTGTTGTTAGTGGATTTACATTGAATAGGAAACAAACGGTTTACCATTGGTACTCTAAGTGCCACATTCTGTGAAGCATCTTTGAGCAGGCATGTATTATTTCTGAGAATGAATTGATATCCATTTTCTATTAACTGTCTTGCGCTCAATAGATTGTGTGATGCTTGAGGGACATAGAATGCATCGGCAATCTTAATCAAATTTTGATCTATCTCTAGACAGATGGATCCCACGCCTTCTACCACAATAGGAGAGCCGTCAGCTATGGTAAGTGATTTTCTTGATACAGTGGAATAAGTGGTGAACATATTTTTGTCATTGGTCAGATGATTACTGCAGGCGCTGTCTACAAACCACGTGGAGTTGTGCCGAAGGTCTAAGAAATCTGTGATTATAGTGTTGCTGCATAAAGAGTTAGCTGAAGACTTCAGTTTCATATTCATATCATCAGAAGGTACATGGTTTGTTGAGTTTTTCGAATTTTCAGTAGGTACAGCAGCTGATTATCCAGAATTTTGTGACCGTTTGGAGGGACACACACGCTCCACATGCCCCTTGTTGGAACAGTTCGTGCAGAAGGCATCTGGATGCCAGAAGCAGCTCATAAGTAAATGATTTTTCTTGGCACAATATGGACAGGGAGGATGAGGTCCCTTTTTTTCTTTTTTCTGTGGTCGCAAGTTGGGAGCAACATATGGTGAATTTGTACTTTCTCCTTTTGATCCAGTTAGAGAGAATGAAGCTTTGAATGCAGCTTTGAGTGATTTTTCTTCATTGCGAGATTTTCGTCTGCTGTCTACATTCCTGAGGTGGTTGAGAAGTTGATGCAGGCTCAGGGTCTCGAGAAATCCGGTAGCTTCCAGCAATTCTATAACCGCATCAAATTCAGATGGTGCTCCATGAATGACACGAGCTTTGAGCTTTTGTTCCTCCCGATCATCAACTTCTTCACCGAGCCTCTTCAGTTTTTCCAAGTTCTGCAACAATTGTTTAGAGCTGATAGCAACTTCTCCATCCTTTATCTTGTAGTTGTAGACTTCATTCCACAATCTTTGGATCTCCCTTTGCTTGTCTTCCTTGGTTTCCTCAAAGGTTTTTTGCAAAGTAAGCCAAGCTTCTCGAGGAGATTTCCTAGTGATGCAGCGGTAAGCATCTCCAACCACGGCTGAGGCTAATACTGCTAAGGCCTGAATTTCTTTTTCTCTATAGGGTTTTTCTGTAGCAGATTTCTCATCAGACGTTCCCTCAAAGATGGGATCAGTAGCAATAATCTTCCAGAGGCCGTGTAGTTGGAGATATATTTCCATTTTTGGAGCCCAGATATCATATTCCTTGCCATCAAAAGTTGGCGGTGATATATTTTTTATAGACATGGTGAATTTGATGCTTGCAGGGGTGCAGAAGATAGAACCTTGCAATAACAAGTGTGGAGTTTGGAGTTTCAAACCAGTTTTTGAAGGTTGTCGGTGTTGTGCTGCTTTCTTCACGTTGGGTTCACCATGATAGCAATAACTGAGGTATGTGCTTTAACGGAGGAGAGCAAATGTAGTAGAGTGAAGCATATGTTGTTCTGGACACAGGCTTTGATATGGAAAGCTTGGCTTACATTTTTGGAAATGAACATAGATATTTATATACAAGTTTGTCTATAACGGTAGCCTATGCCGTGGGAGGTAGCCGTTGCTGATCCTCCAGTTCAGTAGCCATGACACTCTCTCGTTGGGCCTTGAATGGTTCCAAATACGTCTTGCTAGTTGAAGTACTTTCAGCGGCCCATTTCATAGCATTACGGTCCATGTAGCATCTTCTTCTTTCTCTTTCTTCTGTCGTTCTCAACATCTCCAAACTCGACCCTCCTGTGTTGCTTACCGAATGATGTTGTCTTTACTCTTGTTCACCTTCAACCGTCAACATTATACACTGATTTAAAATCGGATTCTAGATGTTTTGCTTGTGTAAACAAAGAGGGACTGTTTACTTTCTCTTCGAAAGCGCAGTAAGAATTTGAACTTGTACACCATCATAAAATCTGCCTGTGTTTGTGCATGCTGAAGGAGACTTTATTGTGTGACTAGCTGGAATCAACCTCATGCTTTGACTAGGCGTACCTTGTAATGCATATCAGTGCAACTACTTCCATCTCGTCTGCCACCACAATAAATTGTCACGTTGATGCTTGTCTCCACTTTCAAATCACAGTTCTCCCCTCTGAAACTGCAAGGCGATGCTCACCTACAACTTTCCAATTGATTCCCTCCATGCAGATGCTCGGGCGAGTTGGATGCCGTGCCCGTGGGTACCCTGAAACTCACTCACCAATCACCATGCTGCTGCAACTGGTTCACAAACTTATTTTGCCAAGTTCAGTCGAGTCCTTAACACCCCTTTGTGCAAGTGGAAAGGGCAGGAAACAGCATACCTGACCCCTGACCCCACCCTCTTACCTCTTATGCTCCCTACTTCCCGAATCATGTGTTCTCATCTGTGCCAGTTCACATTGCTCCGCTCCGACATTGTTTTTTAGCAAGATCTCATGATTGATATGGCATTACCATGCCACCACAGGGATTATGTTACACTTGAAATTCAAGCATACCGAACCCATATCGGTTGGGTTTGTAATACTGCTTTAAAAACATAGGTTTCGGTTGTTATTAGTAGCTGAACGAACCGTGCACATGAACATACCTAGTAAGGAATAGTTTTCTGGTTTCAATCAGGACATCTACTGGAATGGTAAGTGGGTACCTGACATGACGTCAGTTGCTCTCATCACATTCATTCCGGACAGCCCAATAAATTTAGAGAGGAAGGAGGCGGGTTTTTAGCAAAGTACCCTCTCAGAAAAAGTGATTTGCCAAATACCTCTTTTTTTATTTGTACATTGGTTGATTGCCCTTGTTTAAGTGAGAAAAATTAATAAAAAAATGATTATATATTTTTTAAACTAAAAATAATTAAATATATTTTATCAAAATACATTTATATACATATTTTTTTAAATAATACTTGATTCAATTTTATTATATTTCCAAATTAGTTTGTCTCCTACAATCACCAAAATATTTTTTAATAACTGATTAAAAATAATTTTATTTTAGTTTGATAATTTACTAAATTAAATAATCACATACATTTTTAAAGTAATATATAATATTTAATAATTTTAGAAATATTGGACTATATTAAAAGATATAAATTATAATAATATATAAAAAATATTCAACTAACAAGATTGTTAACTTATGTGTTACATATTGGATGCGGATACACATTAATTATATATTTAAAAAGTTTTTGAAACAAAATTAATAAATATTAATAATAGGATTTTATTACTTTAATAACATTAAAATATACATAATAAGTGATTATGCAATATACTAAATTTTTAGTATTAGATATTTATATTTTGTAAATAATTATGCAATAATTATTTTTAATATATAAAAAATATTTTATATACAATTTATATTCATTTCTTTAAATCTATATATAATAAAATAATTAAATATTAAAATAAAAAAGGGTATTTAACTAATACTTTTAACATTAGAGGTATTCTTCTTCAAACCTACTTTTTGCATAGGAGTATTCCACCAACAGGCAGATGATGGAGATATTTAACTGATATCCGTCATAATCATGAACTTCTATTTAGATTTTTTGAACTTTTAATGAGTTTTTTTTTTCAAAATTTTGAATATTAAGAATTATTTTATGCCATTTATTTTCAATGAAAAGTTGTTGGTTGATTTTTTGAGTTGAAGCCCCTCGCCTATAAAGCGAGAAGATGGGGAGACGGTGATGATATATGTCTGAGAGAATGACGGGGAAGGGTGATGAAGAAATGGTGAGCACCGACCCCTACGCCAGAATGATGCATACGTACAACTTCAACCTGTGTGTGGTCTTAGTCATGGGGTTCGATACGCCACTGGAGGTGGCGCTCGTGAAGCATCTGGCGTCAGAAACACTGATCAGGCATCCTCCCTTCTCCAGCATCCTGGTGAGTGGCGAGTGAGCCGGCAGGCGTTGCTTCTTGGATCATTTTGAGGAGGAGGGTGGTGTCTGATATTCTCTGTTTCCCAGGTTATGGAGGATAAAAAGCGTCTGAAAATGTCGTGGAAACGGACAACACCCAGCATCGACGAGCACGTTCTGGTGCCAGATATAGACCAAGTAACCGGAGATGGGGATAAGTTGGTGGAGGACTTCATATCGGCCATTGCGGATGTTTCGATGGACTGCTCCAAGCCCTTGTGGGAGCTCCATATACTCAACGTGAAGACCACCAACGCCACCTCCACCGCGGTGCTCAAGCTCCATCACGCCGTGGGCGACGGCGCATCGCTCATGTCGATCATTTCCGCCTGTGCAAGGAAAATCTCCGATCCCGAAGCGTTGCCGGTTCTTCGGACTCCGGTTCGACGTCAACGTCGGAAAGGTAACAGTAACGGGCGTGTCCTGTCTGCGGCCCTGATGTTTTGGAGAATGCTCCAGATTGTTTACTACACTGTCATGGACATTGTGGAGTACATCGCTACTGTTCTCTTCTTGAAAGACTCTCCGAATCCGATCAACCCGGATCCGGACCAGCCCTGGGTCAAGATGGAGAACCCCGCTTCTCACATGAGATATGTCCACCGCGTTCGCAGTTTCGAGGATGTTAAGCTTATCAAGAATTCATTAAAAGCGGTAATTTTTTCTGTTCTACTCCTGTACCCTTTTTACTGAAATGAGAATCTGTAATTTGGATTCTTTTGGCAGACGGCCAACGACGTCTTCTTGGGGATGACTCAGGCGGCCATCGCTGGTTATCTTGAGAGAATCAGATATGGTAAAGTGAATTTCTGCTCCTCCCCTTCAACAAAAAGATCATTCTGAAACTCCGCATTGTATCAGAGAAGGAAGGAAATGGCGCAGAGGCCAAGCAGAAGATCAACAATCACCTCAAGAAACCCCGTATAAGGGCACTCTTACCATTCAATCTACGCCCAACTGCTATGGTCGAAGTAAGCAACTTGAAAGATTTTCTTGTGCATTCCCATCCCATTTCCTTTAAAAACTTTCTGGTTGGTTCTTCAGTGTGAAACACTCGAGACGATACGAGATGGAAGGAAGATGCGGGAACTGAAGATGTGGGGGAACTTGATCAGCTTCATGATAGTTCCCATGAAACTGAGCACCGAAGAGGACCCCTTGGCTCACGTACGTGATTCTAAGGCGGTCATGGATCGAAAGAAGCTGTCATGGCTACCCCGAATCCAGTACTACGCTATGCAGCCCTTCCTCTACCTCTTTCTGGGACGGGATGTACGTACGCTTTCATTCATATCTTCTCATTTTCCTTTCTCAATTTCAAACACAGAAAGACAAACTTCCTCCTAGTCTTTTTATAGTTTAACTGGAACGAATTCCCAGGTCGTAACTCGTTTCATCGGTAACTTATCTGCACACTTAACACTTGCCGTCTCTAACATCCCTGGACCTGCGGAGGAGATCAACTTCTTGGGGCATCCCCTCACTTACCTCGCCGCAGCCGTCAGTGGAGCTCCCTGGGTAAGCATCCAATTTCTGGTATGAAGGACGAAATAGGTGTACTGTTGTGATTCGGAAAGATGGAACGTTACTTGTATTCAGCCCTTGGTGATCCACTTCCAAACCTATGGGAAAAAGTTGGCGGTGTTCATGGCGGTCGACAATCGGGTGATAACTGATCCCCATCAGGTCTGTGACGATTTCCAGAACTCGCTTCAAATCATGAAGGAAGCTGTCATGAAGAGTGCCGCCGCCGCCGCCGCCAGGCAGTGACTTGACGAATGCATGAATGTGAGGGAATAACAAAAAGTATTACACAAGTCATTTTCCAGAAAGTGACTGTGTGGAGCATACCTAAATCGCTCCAACTTCATAAAGTGATTGCCAGCTTTTCAAAATCATGTATAACTCAATTCCACGATTTTTTTAAAATTGAAAAAACATCTTATAAATATTATTTTTATTTAAAAATAATAAATTCACATTGAATTCCATTCGTTATAAAAAAATTTTTAACCAAAATAAAAAATAAATCGAAGCATAGATTGAACCCATTTTTAACACACTCTAATAGATAGTGTACAGCTTCAAAACAGATATTTTTTTGGAAATAAGTGAAATAATACCAAATATTACCTAAATGTAGAATGTAATTCTTTTCTATAATTACTCTGATTATCGACAATTAGGATTTTTAAAAAAGTATAGAAAAGTATTTTTTTTATTTTAGAATAATGTTCATATTCCATAAGTATGGACAACTAGGTGGATTTTCTGGCAAGAAAGAAAAACCATCCGATGCATGTGAACAGGCTTTACAAGGCCGCAGCAAAGGAGGTTGGTGATAGGTCTCGGCAGGTAATCATTAAAATAATAATTTATACAATGTATAAATTAAAAAAATTTATAATAATTTATTTGACTGCAGTGTTTTCCCAGCGTTAGACCTGATTTATGCACTGATTTAAAATAATAAAAATTCACATATAATTTATACAATGTATTTTATTAAAAAAATAATCGTTTTCACTTTTTAAAAATAATAAATAATTTAAATAAAAAACATAGGTCAAATAACTTCATATTAATCATTACCTTTTAAAAAGTTTTTTCAAATGGAATATAGGAATATAAAATTGGAAAAATCATTATCTGTGATATTTTAATTCATTTTTAAAAGATTATTTTTTTAAACAAATTTATATTAATTTGTTTAAAAATAAAGTTTTTTGAAAAACATGATTTATTTTAGTTTTAATTTTTGTAATATATACATTAAATAATTTAAAATATGGCTTCCTAATTTTTTACAAATATAATATAAAATTTTTTTGATATTAAATATTTTTAATAATATAGAAAATTTTGAAAGAATTGTATTGTATAAAATTTAGATATTATTAATAAACTGAATTTATATTATTATGTAATTATTTTAACTATAATAAGTTTAACTATAATTGTACATATATATGTATATTATTTTATAAAAAATAAAAAATTGTATACATACATATCAATATATATTATATTTTTAAAGATGGTCAATAAAAACACACCACTTATCTCACACACATGAAAAGTTCAAGGGATACTAACCACGTATAAGAAAGTCCCCCCTATATTCGCAAAATACATGTGATGTCGGGGGCACCGAAATTGATGAATCCGGAAAGGCAAAGAAGAGGTATCTCGATGAAGTATGGGAGGGAGAAGTTTTCGAAATCGGAAAAAATCGACCTGATGCTTGGGAAAGGAAATAGATTGTTTACGGTGATAGAGATATCCCAGTCGGCCCCATGACTTGAAATGAACCCTTGGTAGTGGCTAGGATATGCGGGAGTACAAAAGTGAGAAGGATTCTTATTGATCAGGAATACTCCTACAACATCATGAAGAAGCAGGTGGCCGAGTTGCTCGCATCATTAGAGGGGTATTAGGCTAAACTCCAGCAATGGATATCGCAGACCATAATAGGTTTTGTGTCGTAGTTTTCACAAAAAGAATGATTGGTCGGTTTCTAACGAGGAGTATCATCTCCAGAAAGCAATGTTTCTTGTGGTTTATGACAAACCTATCAATGTTTGCCATATGGTAGTCGTAATAAGATTCACTTTTGTTCTCCTTCAATTCCAAATAGGATTCATGCCCGACACATGCTCACAACTCTTTCCAAGGAAATAATACAACTACAAGCACATCAATAGCATGCGAAATCAGCAGCACGAGCAAGGGTACACACCCATGCCATTGACAAGCATGGTGGCAAGCGCATTTGTATGCTAGCTCAGATGTCGATTGTCAAACGGGGTGCACATCCAAATCCCTGGGCCATCTCTTCTTCTCGATTCAAACCAACTTCATTAACCGCAAAATGACAAGGATGTTATGTTGCCAAGCACCTTGGTTGGTTCATGTAAGTTCGTATGCCCTCTATGCATAACCTAGTGTCACAACCCATTGTTAGGGCCCAGTAAAGATGAGTCGAGCCCACCCAGTCCTAGCTAAAACATTAGAACTCACGGTGTCTTTCATAACAAGATCCAATAATATTAAATTGGGTAATTACATATGTAAGCATGGTTGATCACTAGAGCTCTACTAGCTCCCTTTATCCCCTAAAATAAATAAAAAAGTGGTCATGCTTTTGAGTTTTAAAACAAGTCAAATCAAGAAATAATATAAAGAGTTTATAAAAGAAACTTGAAACACAATGTAAGTCCTCATTGCTATTTTTTCTCACTTTTCATGTCAATCTTGTCATGGCCTTGCCATCAGTTCATGATAGGTGAGACATAAGGTACCCTTGTCCATGGTTCCGCACTCAAGAGAGCCACCTTCGACTATAGAACCACAAACTCAAGCCATGCATAACATATCATATCATATCTTGCATAACTTTCATACTTTTTTATCCTTCCACTTATATATGATGCCTAATTCTTTCCTAGCTTGTTTATCACATAGTACATAGAAATACATATTGCAATATCATCTTAATAATAATAATAATAATAGGGGTGGCTATCAGTGAAAAGAATCATACTTTTGGGACGCAAATATAGCTTTTTTTTTAAATAACACAAAATAACCTACTCCCTATTAGAACTTTCATGCAACATAAAAGAGTTTTGAGCATAGATATAATCACATCCAAAGTAATGGAAATTAAACACCAACATCACATAGGCACATAACTTTTCATGAATCAATTTCAAAGATAAGTAAGCTTCAAAAGAAATCATGACACTTATCTTAATACCTTAGACTTTAAACCAAATCTAAAGCTTCGTTCACTAAAGGTACTATAACCTTTACTTCCAACCTCTCCTCCTCGCCTTTGTAAAACTCAAAAATAACTACATGTGGCACACATGCATGCCGTACAAGTGGCGCACATGCAAGAGGACACGTGGTGCACATGCAAGAGGACATGTGGTGCACATGCAAGATGGCACGTGGAACACACGCAATGGTGGTCACTTGGATATGTTTGATTAGTTAGGCTAGTATGAAGTAGAACAAGTTAAAACTAAAGAGCAAAATCTTTAAAGCTTGAATCCCCAATCACCTCACCTTATTTTGAGTTTCGTCTCGAAACTCGATTAAAGTTATCTATACCAACTGCAGAATTTCCACGAGTATCTGAGATTCAACCTCCCAGGTAGCCTCTCATGTACTATGATTCGACCATTGAACCTTCACCATAGGAATCACCTTAGTTCTCAATTTCCTTTCTTGTCTATCAAGTATCTTGATTGGTGCTTCTATGTAGGATAGTTGATCATCAACAACAATATATTCAGAAATCACCTTATGTTGGTCGGTATCCAAACATTTTTGTAGTGGAGAAACATGGAAAATGTTGTGTATTCAGGCACACTCTTCAGGTAACCTTAGCATATATGCCACTGATCCAATTTTTTTCTCAATTTGGTATGGACCAATATATGTCGGAGCAAGTTTATTTGGTCTTTTGATCCGGGATACATCTTTCATTGGAGTAACCTTGAGATATACAAAATGTTGGGTTTCTCGTAGACATCGTATGTTTCAAAAGCAGCGGAATTTTAAAAATTTTGAGAAACCCCCAACGCAGATATTGGAATACGGTATACATCAGACATATGGATGTTCAAAGTACCTTTTAGATGACTCCGTTGTTCACCAACCGCCAATAGCAGACGGCCTCTATGGTATCCACACGTGGAGCACTCCGTCGATAACCTTCTCAAGGCTCTTGAATGTTGGTCGAATTTCTCAGGTGGTAGTAGAGAAAAACGCCTACTTGTGGATTAGTCTCGTAGAGCACGAAGACCTTGGAGCAGATCTCAAGATCTAAATCTTTTGATAGATATTTTGTGACATATCAAATCATATCTATATGAGATCTTTTATTTTGAGCTTCATCAATATTAATCTCAAAATAATTCTCTAATTAATTTATCCACTTTACCAATTACATCTCATGTAATTGTGTCATTCTATTTCATATCGATGAGTGACTCCACTATTGTGTGTGACCCTATAGGCTTCCTCAATTAAGGGCGTAATAATGACTTTATTAATTAATTCTTAATTGATTAAGTCCATCATTATCGATCATGAGTGATGTCTAGCAATATATCATGATCCTCAAGATTAAAGAATAATCAGGTGAACTGATTGAGCCTTTCCATGACCAGCCACCATGCAATGAACAGCTTTCATCATACTTATATCTCATTCAATACCAGAACATGGGTGTGTGTCTTTCTGATGTATCGAACTTATAATTGCATTCAAGCACTAACACTCAATGATCTACTCAAACAATTCGAGTGTCACTACCCTGGGCTCAGGACTTAATGTTAGGCTTTGATGCAATTACTTGAGATATGATCTCATTGCTAACATGAGTGGTGAATCCTTTATTGATCAATCAACTATCTCCAACCTTAAGGAGTCACATCCCTACTCATCCATACTAGGCAAGCCATGGTTAGGCTCCCATTAGTATTGAGCAAAAATGTGAGCTTAAGATCAAGATAACTTTGTTGACCTCAAGTCTAAGCTTACTTGCACGGCTGTCATATTCGAGATCTTGCTACTGACACTTGGTTAGCTTCCCATAGTAGCATCTCGAAGATGAGTCATCCAATGAATCGATTCTCTAATTGACACCCACACATAAATTCTAGTAATCTCATTACATCAATTGTGAGAACCATTTCCTAAACAGTTTAGGGAACTCAATGTGTGCCAGCTTATCCGTATTTGTGATATCCTCATTTCACAAATACTATAGCCAGGGAGATTTAACTTGATCATGAGTGCTTGAAGAACCTCACATTATGATCCCATCACAATTTCTATAGCACATAGATTAAGTAGAGGATTTTATCAATGATATAAATTTGATCGCAATTCAAAGTAAATATCAAAAGATAAGATTTGCCAATGAGTTGATTGTCTCTAGAACACATACACTAACACAAAGTCTTCAACTATAAACTCCAATGGCCTTCTATGCATATCAACCCATTCTTTCATTCTATTTTGAGCTATCCTTAAATTCTTTTGAACTACAACCACAACATCCGTAGTAATTTTGATCATTTTGGTATCAAATGATACATAAGTATGATAAAAGCTGTTCATTGCATGGTGGCTGGTCATAGAAAAACTCAATCAGTTCACCTAATTATTCTTACATCTTGAGGATCATGATTTGTTACTAGACATCACTCATGATCGATAATGATGGACTTAATCAATTAAGAATTAATTAATAAAGTCATTATTACGTCCTTGATTGAAGAAGGCTATAGGGTCATACACAATAGTGGAGTCACTCAACGATATAAAATAGAATGACACAATTACATGAGATGTAATTGGTAAAGTGGATAAATTAAATAGAGAGTTATTTTGAGATTAATATCGATTAAAATCAAAATAAAAGATATGATATAGATAAGATTTGGAACATACATATATCTCCACAAGATAAGATATCAGATGGGCAGTCGAGTTAAGCACTATGGATATCAAATTCAAGTCAAGAATAGCAATCAAATCTCAGTCACTCACCGATTTCGTAGTGGAGATGACTAGGACGACTAACCGATTCATGGAAGTCAATGATCGATGCACTATGTATGTTGATGGGTTGACATATAACGGGGTTGGAGGAGGAATATATATAAAAAATTAGGATGGAGATTATATCTACTTTATTGTGAAATTTTTATTTCCCTCCACCAACAACATAGTCGAGTATGAAGCTCTAATCAAGGGAATGAAGATGGCCAAGGAACTTGGAGTCACAGAACTCGATATCTATACCGATTTGCGGTTGGTGAAAGGGCAATTTTCAGACGAGTACGAAACTCATGATCCTTTGATGGCTTTATATTTGTTAAGGTGAAGGAACTTGCAAATATCTTTAAAGAGTTCACCCTATCACACGTGGCTCATGAGGAAAATATACTGGCGTAGAGTTTGGCCTGATTTGCCATAGGGTTTTAGGATTTGAGAAAGGGGAGTGTGGTCATCCGGTTATGAGACAAGTCCTCAATGACCCTGCAAGCAGTTAATCATATTTCTCACCAACCCATAAGCAATATTCCTCCCCAGACCTGTCGTTAAGATTGGATGTCACCTTCAGTACCTACAAATCGGGGAAAATCCAATTGACAAACTAGAAGCCTGAAAACTAGAGGTTAGGACAAAAAGATATACATTGCTTGATGGAATTCTCTACAAGAAATTCTTTGATAGACTCCTACTAAGGAGTATTAGAAAAGAACAATCCTAAGAACTAATTACCGATTTGCACAAGGAAGAGTGCAGCAATCATATTGGGATACGATCTCTATGAAGAAAAGCAATAAGGAGTGGATATTACTGGCCAACCATGAAAAATGATATCACAAAATCAAAGGAAATTTGTCATCATAGCGATTAAATATTTCTTCAAATCAATGGAAGCAGAATCAAATGAAAGTACTTTACTAAAAAAAAACTAATGATAATGGTAATTTATCTACTCATCCATATTAAATGAATGGTGTATGTAGACAATCTAATAAATTACATTTTATTTGATCAAAATTTAACCCACTGCACGTCCAAATCCCATCATTCTTATAACATTGGATTTATGAATTTTTTAATTCGATTTAATAATTTTAAAAAATTAAACTTTTTTGAAATTTAAATAATTATTTGTATAATAAAATGAACCAAATTGAATTGATTGTATAAATAATTTAATTCAAAATTATGAATAAAGCATATAAGTTGGTCAGGTGCAAACTCCGTCTCCCTGCGTTTCTTTGCGTCGCGTTCACTCCATGTGGTGCAGGTGTTTCTTCAGCCTTACAGTTTCTTGCGACAGAAGACGAGAACAAACTTCTTCATAAATCCATCGCCGCATTTTCCTCACAACTTGAAAGTTGGAGATGAGTCCGCACATGCACCGCCGTCCCTACTCCTTCTACTGGTGCAGCGAAGCCCTGTTCCTGTTCCCAAACTGGCCGGATGCCAACTCCGGCATGTACGCTCTGGCGCTCACCCTCATCTTCCTTCTCGCCGCGGCCGCCGAGGGCTTGTCCAAGGCCGGCGCCCCCAAATCCAACCGGGCTCTCAAGATTTGCGGACAATTTGGGATGGCGCTGCTGCGGGCCGCCCTGGGCTACATCCTTGTGTTGTCTGTGAATTCCTACAACGGAGGCGTTCTAATCGCCGCCGTGCTGGGACACGCAGCTGGATCCGCTGTTTCGGCATTTGGGCCCGGATGCAAGGCACAAAAGCCCAACCCAAATTAGGCAAACTTTTGTACCACATGTCCCTCTGCCTTTTGAATTCTAATGCTCCTCAGTTTCCTTGTCTTTGACTTCTTTGAAATTAAAAAAAAAAAAAGCCCGCGATAAAGTAATTAAAAATAATATCATTAATACCGAAAAAGAAACAGTCGAGTGCCTTGGGAGGAGCACTCGAATTTCAAACAGAAGGAACATAATTTATTTCTTTCAAATTTCCCCGGGGGGACAAAAGCTGACACGTCACGACTTTTCTTGTACCTCGAACCGCCCACCGGCTCAGCCTTCCTTTTATTACATACAGTTCCGTTCCTTTCCGACACGTAATCCTTCCTGTTCCTAACACTCACCCTGACCCTACTAATCTAGTCGCTAATTCCCCACTAATCACTCATCGGGAGGACGCCAATGTTAGGTTCCGTTCAGTATATCCACTCTTTGGGAAGCCTAATAGTCTCCGAGTTCGTTGCTACGAAACCTCGCCTTGCAGTCCCTTCTTTGTCACGACGAGGCACTGTTGGAAAAAAGAGCTTGGTTTTGTTACAGGCGTTAATGGCGCAAAGGAAACCCGGGTTTGAAAAAAAGTTGCAACGCACCTTGCTTTTTCAGGGTGTCTGTCGCTGAGGTGGATAGGAGCCTCGGCAGGAACACCCCTGTTCCGTTTCGCCCTTTTTTCGTGGTGTTGTCAGGGAGGAGAGGGGCTTTGGTTGCAGACACAGGACGCAGGGGATGGCTCGACTGGTGCAGAGAACGGAAATGGTACGTCGCCGGCGACGGTGGGTGTCGGAGAACTCGGCGTCGCATCATCTGCTGTTGCTTCATCCTCTGAAACTTAAGAGTTCGGCAAATGAAAGGGAAGCGACAATCGACAAGAAATATGGATTTTAGAGAATGCCTGCAGTTGGAGATAAGCCAGGCAGAGAGCTGTGTCATTTTGAGGTAGTTGAGGGCAAAACGGACTAGTCACCGCGCAACTCTTTCCGAACAGCGGCTGAGGCGGCGGTTGGGAGGGCTCCAACATTTTGATCCTTCGGATTTCCTCTGCGGCGGCGTACGGCAAATCGCTGTTCAAGGGAAGGGTGGACTGTGGAGAGCCGTACATCTTCCATTCCTAGCAGTGGACAGCGTAATAAGTTTACATTGAAACAAAAAAAAAAAACAGAGATGCGATAACATCGGGCGCATTCTCACAGTTCCCTTCGTCGCCGTGTAGTCAGAGGACGGAGAATAGGATCGGTAGCCGGGTCTCCGAGAAAGCCCCGGTACAAAGTCGTCTTCGTCGCTCTCAGTTTCAGCGGATCCACCAATGACGGACTCCACTGGCGCACTCAAACCCCCCAGAAAATTTCCCCAAATCCCATTCGGAAACACCAGAAGTGGAGGAGTTTTAAAATCTGTTAACAAGTCGTCGTCGGTGAGAAACTCGGATGGTAACCAGAACTCAACATCGTCCAGCTCCTGCCCCATGAAAACACGAAAGACGAAAAAAGTGGTAAAGAAAGAGGAGGATGAGGGCGGGGGATTTTGAACAAAAAACAGTCAAAAAGAAGCCATGGGAATCGATTGCGATTGGTTGAAGGAAGAGGAGTTGTTGAAAAATCCGGCGGTGGACACAGGATGAAGCGAAAAGATCTGAAGGGACCCAGCCCACTGCAGGGCAGTGCCGGGGAGCAGCTAGGAGATGAAAGGAAGAGGGAAGCAGAGAGTAGGCTGAGTGGAAGGAATAAAGGGCAGGGCAATGGGTATCTGGTTTTATATTTAAAAATGGCGCAAGGAAAAAGGAATAAGCGGTGGAGCCATGGCGGCAACCGCCGGGACCAGCGGCGGACACGGCGCGTGATTGCTCGGAGCAATTCGATTTCTCTAATTTCACGAATTTGTATCGTTTAAAAATATAAAAAGAAATTTTTATAAACCGACCCGAAAAAAAATATTGTATTTTTTCAGTATATTTAAATACGAAAAAGCAAAGGAAGAGCGAGCGCATTGGCTGGCTATGCTCGACCGACCGGCCGGCCATTTATGTGTTTTTGCTTATAGTTTAATGACATTAAATATTTCCCAAATTATTGGTATTTAAATTTCAAATAGAGTGAATAATTATTATGTTCGGTATCCGACACTTTTGACATATTGATTCGTGACATGAAAATATTTATATAACTGTCTGCAGATTAAATTCGAATAACATTATCAAAAAAATACGAAGAAAAAGAAAAGAAATTGGTTGTTGGTGGGCCCGGGGTGCTGGCGGTCAGGAAGGATACCTTTGCGGACCGCCAGGTGGCGGTGAAGCACTCGGCAGTCTACTCACTCACTCTACCTGAGGCGGCGGGGCGGGGGCAGTTATGGATGGATGGGCTTCTAGGTTTTGTCTTGGGCCGTGCTCTCTGGTATGACGTTTATGCCCTCCAGATGATTATAGATTCGCGTGTTTACCCCCTTGGGTAGTTGATGCTTTCGGTTAAAGCAAAATCCGCCTGCGTGAGGTGTGGCCCACCAGAATCCTCAGGAGTTCATTTTGTCCATGTGAGAGTTGAGACGAGTCAATTTAAAATGTTTTATTATTCATTCTATTTGATTTTATTATAAAATAAAATTAGTTTTTCTGTATTGTATTAAAAATAAAAATATTTTGAAATTCATATTCATTTTAAAATAAAAAGTATTCATATTTGATAATAAAAAAACCAATTAGAGGTGAGTAATATATTTTCATTCCGTGATCTTCTCTCTGGGTTTCCAAGATGAAATTTGGGAGGGGATATTTCAGATCAAATTACTCGATTGATTCCAACACATGCACACTACACAATTCCCTGTGGCTGTGATGAACAAATGAAGCAATGCAAGTAGTAGTAGTAGTAGACATGGACATGCGGTCAGGGGGGCACTGGGAATGGGCCTCACAGTTGAAAATCTCCCGTCTTCGAGATCGCGAGATGCTCTGGCGGTTCAACAGAGTCTCCACGTAGCCCTGAATCCGGTACCGGTCGGAGTTGGTGAGCGAAAACGGGGGATTCAGAATGAGGGATGGCGCCTCCTCCAGAAGAAACTGCAACAACACCACTGCTTTTGAGTACAAGGCTTCGGCGTTTTCCATCTCACCCATGTACTCATCCACCTGCAACGACACCAACCGTGGTTCAGGACGGATGGATGGATGGATGGATATTGGAGTTCGGTCACCAGAAATGATTACTTACAGCTCCGTGTCTACCCAACTCTAGGGCCGATTGGTATATCAGCTCCAAGGCTTCTGGCATGTCCAGGTTCCCTGAAAAACATAACATGGTGTAAAACCGACATGGAAGGAATCAGACGGACTGCTTATCTTACCCGGATCTACTGCTTTAGCAAGTTCCTCGGCACGCTCTACTTCGTGGAGAAATTCTCTCTCTATCTTTGCACTAATGCCTAATGGATCCTGTGCGCCGGCAGTACCTCCGGGTTCACTGACGTCTGAACCACACTCAGCCTCGGAAGCTTCTTTGAGACCTGCTGATTCTTGACTGCGGTTGCCATCAAAAGCTGATGCAGCATGGGCGTAGCAAATATTCAATGCTTGCTTCCATACGGCAAGAATCACGAGCTGAATCGAAAAGGCTTCCAGTTGTTTCCCTGCATCAAGCTGCAAGGGGGCAACCATCCACAACCAAGACATTTCAACATTAAAAAAAAAAAGAAAAAAGAAAAACGCTGTATTATTTACGGCAACCTTGCTTTTTACTAGTTCCACAATGGCAGCAGCATGGTGCTGTAATGAACTGATTCGTCTAAGGCTATCGGCACATGGTTGTTGAGAAGCACCTGCTATATCCATTGAACCTTGTTGGGAAGTTCCAGCGGTTGAGAGTCTATCTTCCAGATTAGCGTTGCAACTGACCCCAGCAGTTGCTCCACAAGTAAGTGGCAGCCCTTCACTTGTGGAGTTCATATTTCTAGAATCATGACTGTCAAATTTCGAGGGACAGTGACTTGCCTTAGAAGAACGTATTGATGTCGAAGAGCCCAGCTGTGTGCCTGAGACAATCACATAATCCTGATCGATTGACTCCATTGAATCCAGAACTGTCAGTTTCAACAGCATCAGAAAAGAACATTGGAAGATAAGAATGAAAATGATCATATAAATACCTACCACCTCTGGGGTTGGAAGAATCTGCTAGGTTACAAAGATTCAAAACTGGGACACTCTGTGGACCAGGAGAAAACCTGTGTGTGGATTGTCCACTTGGCTTCCTAGCAAATGGAGCATTTCCATCCAGACCAGTTGTATCATCATCTAGTGTGAACGGCAAGCTATCATCTTGAGAGGATTGCTCCGTGCTTATTGCAGGATGAAAATGGTAGGAAACCCTTTCAGACTGCTCACTCCTGCTTCCAGTAAAAAAATTGACATGAAAATGAGAGCTCCGGCACTCAGGTAAAAGTTCAACTAAGGAATTCAGTACCGAAAACTATCATCAGGATGCCCTTCAAAAAAATATGGATGGCTGAAAAATTCTTCAAATGTCAACCGCTCAACTGTGCAAAAAAGGTACTGGGATTAAACATGGTACAAATGTGTACTGTGAATGAAGGATGATTGTGAAGATCTACATCAGTGTGGGGTTGTATAATGAAATATGAAGCTTCCTTAAGACCTGGATTACAGCGAAGCAATTTCTTGCACAAATCAATGCAAGGTGGACTCAAACCCCCCACCTCAGGTGGAAATTGGAGTTCACCTGACTTCAATATGTTATCTAGAAGCTGCAAGATCATTTCAGAACTCAGACACAAAAGAAAATCAAACACCAGAACGAGCATGCAGAATAACCTAAACTTAACCAACCTGTATTTGATTATTTCCAGTGTAAGGCGGTTTCCCTGTTACAAGTTGAAACAAGATGGCACCAACACTCCAAAGATCTGCCTGGAATTATTGGAGTAAACTTAACAGAGGTCTATTATGTCAATGGCAAATTGATTATTGTTAATACCTCACCTTAGCATCATATTTCTGAAGCTGCATGATCTCGGGAGCCATGTATAATGGTGAACCACACAAGGTTTCTGCAAGCCCTCTAGGTTGCAAGGACCTGGAAGAATATAAAACCTTCAATTTTTAGCATTTAAAGAGAGAGAGATTTTGAAGATCTTCTCAACTGGACAGCATTCAACCACAAAGTAAATTTGTAATATTAGTGGTGCTTATCACAGATAGCCCATCCCCAGGGGAAAAAAAAAAATCAACAATTGCAAGGTTCATCCCATGACTAATACAAGCACGGAAGTGTTTCAGCATTAGAAAAAAAAAAAAAATTGACGAAAGGGTCTCAGAATACCTTCAGAAATAGACAATACAGACAAAGTTTATGCAGATTGTAGAAGTAATATGCGAGGCCAAAGACTGGCTAACTAAATCAATCATTCGTACAAACAATGTTGGATATTTATGCATGATCTACACCTTGCAAACCCAAAGTCCGCAATCTTCAAGGTGCTATTGTCATCTTTACTGGAGAGGAGTAGATTCTGCCCCAGAAACACAAAACGTGCAAATGTGAAGGCCAGTTTTCCAAGAAGAGAAGAGGGCATGCTAAAGCAAAGCTAAGAAGCTCATTGATCAGCATTACGATGAGCTATGCTTCAAATGCTATTTCAACTTAGAAACAGAAGTAGCAGGGCTGAATTTGGTGAAAAGTTCTCTTTTTCTGATACATACCTGAGGCTTTAAATCCCGATGTATGAGGCTGTTTTCACGAAGAACCTTAAGACCTTCCGCTGCATGAGTTTCAGCATTAGATAGAGAAAAAGAAGAAGAAGACCAAGGGGAAAATCAGAAAAATGTACCCAATTGCTGCATAAAATGCTTTGCAACTGCCTCAGAGATTCTTCCTTGATGTTGTTGAATGTACATAGAAAGATCACCTCCTTTACAGTATTCCAAAATGATATAAATCTTTCCAGAATCCTACAGCTTGAACAAACAGGATTCATTGGGAAGGCAAAAGACACATAATGAACCTGATCTTGGAAAACATAATAGTAAAATACTATTAACCCGTCAAGGTATAAAAATGCTCATTTAGTCGGGCATTTAAGATGCATCCCATTAACCTGTCTCAAACCAAACTAGAACCAACAGACCTACGCCAGAAAAATAGTTAAAGCAAACAAGATATAAATTTTATGTTGGAGAAGAGAAAGCAGGTATCTGATACACAATCCACAATCCAAATTTATCAGCATTTCACCGAGGAACCTCGACCAAGTCACCAACTCGAAGCTTATAACCATACAAAGGGTATTGCCGAGGAAGAACCCATTCATGGAGTCTATCTAATCATTCATTCATTTACCATGGCGATTCAGAAGAAGAAAAAAGAAGAAAGTGGGACCTCGATCATATCGTGTAAGCGGATAATATTCGGGTGATTTATTCTCTTCAGAATAAAAATCTCCGATTTAAGGCTTTCCTGCAACCTTGGGTTC
The DNA here is from genome assembly GCA_002189035.1 of Utricularia gibba. NCBI lineage: Eukaryota > Viridiplantae > Streptophyta > Magnoliopsida > Lamiales > Lentibulariaceae > Utricularia > Utricularia gibba. The sequence continues at coordinate 4,678,030 of NEEC01000002.1, read as the reverse complement.
AACCGCGCCGTGAGAATCTCTTTGATCGCCACTTCAGTACCATGGATACGATGACGCGCATGCCACACCGTCGAGAACGAACCCGCTCCTATCTGCCTCCCCACCATGTAATCCCCAACAACGTAGTACCTCCGCGATGACTGAGCCATTGTAAAACCTTCCACAATTCAAAAAAAACAAAGCCCTCTCTACTCAAAACCAGCAAAATCGGTAGCAGCAACAATACAATAGACCCAAAAACTACTCATCCATTAAAATCTGCTACTCCGCTTTCAGTATACCGAACTTTCAAGGTTCCTTTATTGGGTTTCCGTGTGAAGATGATGAGGGTAACTCATACAAGTTGGAAAATTGACCAGATTCATTGAGCAGAAGCGGAATCAATGATTGGACAACATTGGATTTACTAATTTATAGGGTTTTTGGACATTGACGAGATTGAGAAGTTGCCTGACGCCATCGCTACCAGAACGGTGTCGTTTTATGCGACGGAAGCTGCTCGGAAAACTGGAGAGACTCCTTTATTATAGTGTGGTTTCTTTTTACTTGTATTAGGTTTTCATGGGTTTATATCGATTTAATTTATTTGAAAAATACAATACTTTTACATATGATATGTAAATTTAATATTATTAGGTTTATATAAATATTTGATATACATATACATATGTACAGTAACAAATTGGTAGTCAGATTTCATTCTTTATTTCAAATTTTCATATTCATTTTAAAATTTCTTTGAATATTAGATAATCATAAATATTCTTTGTTACATGTATCTTCTTTTACAATTGAATTCTTGTTGTATTTTTCTGTTTTCAAATATACATTACTTGATGTAATTAAATTATCACTCAATAATGATGATGAAAAAAGATATGAAAATCTAAATGAAGAAGATGATATAACAAGTATTAAACATTAATAAAAACCTGATGAAGTGATACATCTAATTGAAGCATTACATATAATTAAAGAATGTTGAAAGATTGAAAATGGATTTAGAGGAAATTAGTAGGTGACCCTTGAAGTAGCTTTAATGAAACTCAAATCGGAAATTGACATTAGAGCATAAGTGCACTTCAACTTAAAGATCCACAATTGAAAAAATGGGTATAACCTTTAACAGATTTCTTACGTAGTTTTGGAATTAGTTTAAATGATAATACCAATATACTAGATGCCATTGATGAAATGTGGAAGGAATTAGAACACATAATGGTTTTTATTTTATAGTAAATTTTTTCTGAAATCTTTTTCATTTTAATTCATAATACATTTTATCAAATATAATCTAAATTTGCCAGAAATGGTATGTTCTGAGATTCAAAATTTGGCCATACTATTAGAATTAATAGGAAATTTTTAGAAAAAACAAAGTTAATGATAAGTAATTTTATTTCACTTATATTGTGCTTTTTAAAACTTAATTGAGTTGGTTTTACATCCATTTGTCTCACTTTTTTTATATCTTTAGATAAACCTATATATCTTTCATATTACTTTGATTTTTTTAGAGAAATAGTATGTTTTTTGATTTTTTAGAATGATTTTGATCTAATTTGGAGGAAAGTCAAATTTATCTTGATGGGGGCAAAAATTTGGTCTATTTGGATAAAGACTCGATCAAAAATTCTTAGATAAAATAAAATCCGTATCTTATCTTGAAATATTTGGATCTTGTACTAGAAGATTTACATCTCATCTTAAAAAATTTAAATAAAAGATTTTATATGAGCCCATTAAAAAAGCCCACAAATCTCTATTGTATATAAAGACCAGAATCCGAAGATCGGAGTCATCAAAGTCAATTTTAGGGTTTAGAGTGAATCTATCATGTTTTGGATTCATTTTCTTTCATTTTTTATCAACTTTTGTTATTTAAAGTCAAAACGCGTGTGAGCGTTTGCAATTAAAAATCTGCAATATAACCTTATTTGCATAAATCCTATGCATGTGACTATTTTATTATGTTCTTCAACATTTAATTTGATGTTTAATTCAATTTTTTTCAATGTTTTCTTTACCAATGTACTCTTTACTACCACATAACATTAAGGAAGTATGAGAAAATCTAAGTTTGGCCTCAAGTACTTAAAAAGAAAGACTTAATCGGATATCATTGGTAAGTCATATTATGTCTAATTTGTCTATTAGGTGTGAGTTGTAGTGATTAGATTTAAATGTGAAAAAAACATGGGTTGTCATAGGGGATAAAATGATTCTGGTAATGTGGTTGATTTTATAATTCCATTAAATGAAGAACGATGTTATAACTGTTACAGAATATCACTATTTTGGAATAATACCCTCAAAACTTGCGCCAGTAGATCAATTATCAAGGTTTATACACACAAATTTGAGTGAATTTTGAACAATGTGAATTCTAGATTCAAAACCGCTTTTATATTATTTTTAAAACTATTATTTTGTTTTATTTTCGATTTTTTTGCGTCATTATTGTGAAAGAAAATTTCAATAATATTTTTTTATGAATACAATCTTATTTTATTATTTTAATGATTTATGTACACTTGCATAATTACTATCATACATCAAATAATAAAGTAAATAACTGATTGGATATAAGTATAAGTGGTTTCATTATTCCTATTATATTTGGATTCAATCTTCTAATATGATGGCAATAGAATTTATTTTTTTAACAATGGTCTAATTTTTTTGAAAATAATAACTTTTCATAATATACAATACCTAATTATGAAATCAAGACCTATGAGCAGAATGTAAGAGGTTTCAAAAACATATGAATCATAAGTGTGGGAAAAAAGAAGCCATTGCATGAGATTCTAATTTCTTGGCTGAAATCACAAAACTAAATGATTGTACTTGTGCTGAACTACGGATTATTGCATCAAAAATGAGGGAAAAGGATCAAATGACTAAGGAAAAATAAGTCATAGCATAGTAAATCATCCGAAGAATGTCAATACCATTGACTTCCATACACATTTCTGATATCTTTGAAACTATTTGCACTAACTTTGTGAAGCTCATCTACTTTCTTTCATCTATTGAAATTAAGTGTGTGTTGATCGTGCATAACTTGGCTGCAACTTATGAAGGTAGGTAAAAAAATGAGGCATATGAAATGTAGACATTCTGATATTAATTAATATTTATGCTTGATTTTATTAAATAAATTCAAACTTGTCGAAACTTTTTACAGCTAGATGTGTTGGTATTTAATGGATGAGTTGTTTAATTATGTTAAAATTAAATGTATTATTATTTTAAGCATCTGCATATTTTGTAAAAGAAACTCCAATTACAAATCAATAAAGAAATTCATTTGTCCTTATTCTCCTTATTTTTTCAACATTAGGTCTTTGCAATCTTTTGTTAAACCTATCTTTCAAAATCATTTAGCCCTCTTCCATCTTTTGAAATTAATCCCTTGTTACTTAATTATGTAATTGTCCCTTATCACAGATTCATTTGTATCAATTTTTCATTTCGCATTGTCTAAATATATTCCTTAAAATAGTTCTGAAACAATTATTCTAAAGAAGCAGTAAATTTGAGAAACCATAACCGCTATGCTTCATGAAAACCAAAGATGTACATGTACATTTAGGTCTCACTTTCTAGATTTTGGTAAAATAAAAATTTGAATATTCTAAAACATGTTATCTTAATTGATTAAAAATATATTTTGTCTAAATTGATAAAACACATTTAAGATAATATAGATAATTTACTTTACATCTGCAATTGTCTTTGTAAATATCAAGCTTTGACTAAATCAGCACAAACATATAATATAGTATAAATTGATTATCAATAGCATATTCAACTAAATTTCTGCATTGAATATTGTCTCCTCATAATTATCATGAATTCTAGGCTACATAACTTTGAATTGTACGAATATGACCATCTAATTCTAGGTTAGAGAGCTTTATTCATGAATCAACTTCTCAAATAGATCAATATAACTTTTTTTCAAATGTTTAACAAACCACATGTCAAAATTATGTGAAATATTACATCTTAATAGAATAGAAGCAAGCACTTCAAAAGATTGCCAACCTCATTTTCGTAACATGTGAACCTTTCAATCACATTTTTATTTAACATATGCTATATATTGAAGTATCTCTTGCATTTTGGAATGCTCATATCCAACTTTTTGTTCTTTCAAATGATAACGTACATTCATATAGAATAGAAAAAAAGTATTGACGACACTAGATTAATCAAAAAGCTTTTACACAATTCTACTTTTATAATTCATACCTTTGGGTACTTTAAAATTATTGAGATGCTCTAATGCATAATGCAAAACTCTATTACATGCAGTTGAACCTTCTCAATTAACCAATATAAATATGAAATTCATATTTTCGTTGCATACTTCGAGAACATGGGCTTCTCAATCAAAAAGCTATAGCGCAAGGTAAGTATAAAGGTTCAAATACCAATCCCATTTCAGTTTCAATTGCAATTGATAATTCAAGTAAATATCAAAGTTTAGCATTTTCAACTTCTTCAGGCAGAGAGATTTCTAATGGTTTTTCATGAAACCTGGATGAATCTATGATGGAAAATATTTGAGCAGTAGGATCCAGGGTCACTAGAAGGTTATCTGAAACTTTATGGTTCAACAAAACTTGGTTTCTTCATTCCCAAATCTTACACAGTGCCTTGTGATGAGTTCGACAGCGAGGTGTTGCGAAAGACGAGCAACATGTTGGTAGAGCACACAATATTTGCAGCTAGAAACACAGGGGCACGAAGATACTAATCCTTGGCATCTGCAACACCCGCTGTTGTTATCTGAAATCTTGCTTCAGTTTCAGCTAGGCATGGAGAGCTCACCACTTTGCATATCCGCTCTTCCCCCCTTCCTTTCCTCAAAGCTAGTCTGTTAAACATCATCAAAAAATTAACCAGTGCTGAATTCTGAAGAGGGTAAAGGAAATATTTCAAAAGGTTGCAAAAATTGGTTTTTGAGGGCGTGTTCCAAAAGCATGGTTCAGAAACTAGGGTGTGTAAGCAAGTTGAGCACAATGACAAACCTGGTGGTAGTAGCATGAGCCATAATGTTTCCTCCAATAGGTTTGCTTTGGGGCCCAGCAAAAACCGCCGACCCATCCACTTGAGCAACAACTTGGTTGGTTATTACAACAGCCACACCAAACTACATCGATGAAGCACAAACTTTGTATTATTAAAACAGGGAGCATCAACACGCATAGGATAATGGATGCAAATACAATCATCGAATGAGAGAATCTGCATGTGCATGGGATGCAGCGAGGTTGGGAGGATTCCTAAGTTCATGTTCTCCTCACTCCAGTATACTTGGTTCAGTTGCACTACAAGAAGAGCTAAGCCTCTGGAGTGGTTCAGTGACAGTCTAAAAAATTATATCCCTGAGGAATCAAATGGAATAAATCACCTCGTCTGCTAACTTTTGAAGGCTTCTCAAGAACTTCGCAAGATGCATTTGCCTAGCTGATAATTCACCTCTTCCCGAGAAATCTGTTCGATAAAGAGCAGTAGCACTATCTACAATCATAAGGGCGAACCTGGAACATCAAAATATTTTCACTAACATGAAAGGCTTGTCAGTAAAATTGAACTAAAATAACATAATAGCGACAGCACCTTGACTCAATCATCATTGAGGCAGCTTCAAGGAGAAGCCTAGATTGATGGTCAGTGTTGTATGCTCGGGCATAGGCCACATTATCCAGCACATCTGCCCCATTCATTCCATACCTAAACGAAAACAAAGCATTTAAAAGAGATGAGAATCACTTATTCTCAACAAAGAGAACAGACCTCTCAGCTATTTGCAGCAGTCTTTGTGGCCTGAATGTCCCTTCAGCATCAATATACATTGCCTTTCCTTCACCTCCACCTTGATCCAAAGGAAGCTATCAAAATGACATTACCATTCAGTGAAATCAACAAAAAGAAGAAAGAAATGCACGCTATTTGAGCATTGCATTCTAGAACTTTACTTGGCATGTGACACACAGAGTGTGGCATAGTTGTGTTTTTCCAGATCGAAACTCCCCATATATTTCAGTGATGGAACCTGTTTCAATTCCTCCTGGAATACAAAAAAATGATTTTGAGTATTGCAATAAACCAAGAAAGTTTCTACCTTTTCGTCAATTGTATCATCAACCTTCCAGGACAGTATCCAGTTCTTTTGACCCAGTAGTTATCTGAATTATTTCAAGCCTCTGAGAATGTATCTGTTTGGCACTTGTGAACCCCAAAGGAACCAATTTGGATGCTGCAACGTGTTCAAAGAATGAGGAAATTCCAGATACAATGTACAATATCAACGGCGGAAGGACCAAGAATGCATAGGTAAACTTGCCTGCCTCAACAATTTTATCAACTTTTGCATCGCTGATACCCTTTATTAACAAAAGTTCCTTCCTTGGAGAGTATACTACTGATTCAACGGTGCAAAATCCAGCATCTTTTAGCTTTTTGACATCTACAGACGCAATCCCAGATGCCTTCCATCGCCGCGCAACAAAATTTTTTTCAGTATCAGTTATAAATTACCGAAACCCACATTCAATAAACCGCAAAAACCATATCAACAAGTCACGGAAAACACGAAAAACATTAAAACACGCATATCAACAGAATACATCCAATATCAAGAGACACGCTACCCTGGAAATTACGATTTAGCATCTTGGTAAGAAGAATCACCTGAAGCTGCTCGATAGGCAAAGGCCCACTCTGGATATCTTCTAATTCCTCATTCTGCTGCGGCGCTAACATATTCTGATTCCTCAGCTGTTCCATCGAAACCTCTGGTTCCACCCAAATCACGGCTGCTTCTCCTTGACTATTCTGAAATGAGAGCGAAAATGAAAATGCAGTTTTGCAGAAGCGCCAAACCAATTGTTTGAATGGTGGGCCGCTTTCTGGCCCAAACCGTCAAAACCCGTACAATTTTCTTTCCTTTTTTTTAGGAATAAGCCCATAATACAAAAAGAAAATTAACCTGAAAAATGTATATTTTATAATGATATTATTTGGTAACTAATTCCCAATAGAAAAGGGCAGATGCGATTATGTCTACATGGCAAGCGCCTGCCTGTGGCTACACCTGGTAACCCTTTATAAGTGTTCCCAAAGCTAAAGAGGCTAAGCACCACTCGACGCACTCCGCTAACGATGCACGTTCACACTATGCGTGCCACATGTTCTCACTATTCTGTTGCCCAAGAAGTGAAAAATTTGTATTTTTTTCGCTCAAGGAAGGGCCACTACATCTTATTCAGTAGGCCTCAACCCACATGGACGTCACAACTTAAGAAAATGGTGGGGATTAAAGAGTAGAAATCTAGAAGAAGAGCAAGGGAGGAGGCAAGGGTGAAGAGAACATAATTCTTCATTCCACAAAAACTATGTTATTGATTAAAATGATTGTGTTTTATAATAGAGTTGCAATGGTTATTTCTTCAAAAGCTATTACTACTTAGAATATATATTTTCTAAAAAGTTGTAGATCTGATAAACAAAAATTTCTTAATATTGTTGTAAGAAATAAAATCTTCGTATCAAATAAATTTATAAACTCTAATTTACAAAAATTATAAATTTAGAAAACTTGTATAGTAGATTTTGGGGTCGATCATAAGAAGTGATGCATGTAAAATATTTTAGTAGATGTAGAATTTAAAATAAATGTGATAAACGAAAAATTATGCAATGTCGTTAAATGCAAATTTTTCTATCAAATAAATTTATAACCTAACCCACATTCAAGCATAAAACAATTATGAGCACAGTGATTAGGGTCGAATACAAAGAGTAGGTGCTTGTCAAGTGATTAGCCAAAGCATGAAATCAATGTGACGTTGGTAAATTGGTCTTAGCTAGTACTAAGGCAGAATTAAAACGAAATACAGTAAAGAAAATTCATAAGTTCTGGAGCTCGGTTGTTTCTGGAATAAAATGGGTGATGCCTTGGGACTCCTAGGGGATGTATGCTTATCACTAAGCAAGCTCACATAAATCAAAAATCATACAACTAACTCACAAGATCTAGGTCTACCCAGATTCTTGTTTTTCCCCTCAATCTTTGGTCTACCTCTAATTAGGGTTGTTAGTTGGGTTTCACTACCTCCCCCTCCTGGATCTATCCTGGTTTGTTAAGGAAGTAGTGTGACTTATGATTTATTAGGTCTAAGGATGGATTAGCATGTTTCTCCCCTCTTCACCCCAAGGCACCCCCCTCTAAGTGCTTAGCTACTCATGACAATGAAAAGTAAAACATTTTCATAGCACATCTTAAGTAACATCCTGACTACAAATGTTAAACAACAGCGAGCAATATGAAGCAGAAGTAGGAAAGACACTTCGTTCACACAAGAAATCCAAATCTAGTCTTAGCTAGGAACAATAAATATGAAGAACGAAAATAATTTCTCAAGAGAAGTTGTGTTCTTCTGGTTCGTCGTCCCCTCCTTCTTCTTCCTCCAGGAAAATCTCCAGAAACTTGTCTTGAGTCTCCAATGGGAGATCTGTCTTCTCTCTCCACCTTTCCCTCTTTTTGTCCAAAATCTCCCTTTTTCCTTCTTGGATTTTGTGTGCACCACTTTTCAGACTTTTGGACTCATCTTTTGCCACTACACTGTGCATGTTCGGCTCCTTGGGATTTGTGTTGTGACCTACATTGCATTGCTCGAATAAAACTATCAGAAGGTTGGGACTAAATCACAGATTTAGTCTCAACTAAGACTAAAATAACACAATTACGATGCTTATGCGCAAAAATACGAAACTAGGCAATAAAACTTAATTTTTGTAGCGCAAAATGAGTAAATTCTATGCATTGAGCTACTAAAAAATATGCGTTATCAAAATGTTAATCTTAGTCTAAGCTCAAACTAACAGTGGTAGACAAGTTCAATGTATAAATCAAATCTCAACGTGAAAGGTAACAAATACTGGTTCTAGTACAAAGTAACATTAAGATGCCTTAAGGGTATGCAGATGATGTGGTACTAAGGTCCCTAATTTAATCTACAAAGTTTATATACTCAAAACTCCAAATGACCTAAGTCTACCTAGGTCATTCATCATGTTTTCGGCTAATATAGTCTCCAATATCATCACCAATATCAAATTAGGTCTATCCGTATGCAAAATATATAGAATTAGGTCTACTCGATTCTAGTGGTTCTACCTTGTACTAATACCTACTACTTCCCCCTTAATTTGTTGGTCTACCTCTAAATCAAACATTTGAGTTATGAAACTACTTGTCCCTCCTCTCCCCCCCTTAGGTCTATCTAAGGATTGATGGAAACAAATGCTAAGAAATGATGATCAATTATATTATAAATCTTAGCCCCACATCACCATTCTATACCTTAAGGCATTCTTAATGTTTAGCTACTCATGTATGGAAGATAAAACATAATATCATTAAGATGGAGTAGTTAAAGTATCAAAGTTATTGTGAGAAAGTTAGTCACAGAAGCTTAAAAGATTCAACAAAGAAAAGAAAGTAAAGAGTGTTCTGATTCTTGTCTACCGCTGTTCATGGCCCAAAATAGTAGTACTAAAGTGGATCCTGGATCTTGGTGGTGTTCTTGAGGATGAGAGTCTTCTTCGTGAGAATCTCCTTCCTCTCCTTCTCTAGTTGATGTTCGTGGTATTGGAGGAGCCCCTGTGTGCGTGTTGTAGCTCCCGAAGCTCTCTTTGTGATTCTCTCTCCCCCAAAATTATCTTTTCTTCTCTCATTTCCCAAGGCAAGTATGATCTCTAACAGCTCTGTTATTCTTGTCTTTGACTTGTAGACTGCCGCCGTGATAATACACTCATTGTTCCTTCCTTCATGTTACTTTTTCTTTTGCAACCTGATGCTTGCATGAAATCCATATTGCCTACCTTGCTTTTCGGGACTTGCTGCTAGACTCAAAAGAGGGTTAATCACATGGGATGGGTTAAATTGAAGGATTTAGCCCAGTTGCACACAAAATTCATATTTTTCTAAGTTTTGGAAAAACATTTGAAACTGTAAACTAAAAAACTAAAATATAATAAAAAGTCATAATTTTTTTATCATAAAACAGGAAAATTTGTGTGCTCTCACACTATATACAATGACACTAAACTTGTTCCCAAGTCCTAGCTAAGATTAACAGGAAACTAATTCCTTCAGCATCAATGATGAACATAAACAACCAAGAGTAATTTTCGATGCATGAGCTACAGAGGTGCTAGTATGCATGCCATTTCATCACTCAAATGTGCATGAGTAGATTCCTCTTGAGAAGTGTTTTCAAAGATCATGTCTTATAGAGTTGATCCATCGAAGGTCACTTAAGATCATGGTTGTCAACTCATTTTTTTCTTCTTTTTTTTTTGGGTAGTGAAGGGTAGCTTGCTTCAGACTAATTTGGGCACAATGCCATTGCCTTTTCTTTATCAGAGCGTAAGGCAAGCATTCACACCTTGTAACACCATACTTCTTCATACTCCTCTGGATTAGTCTATTCCTACTCACCCTTTCACTACTTATTGAGTCCGCACATGCTCTTTTGATATGTGCTGCTTTTTAGAACTTGGGCCTCATGTTTTTTTTCCTTCTCTTTATTTTACAACCCTTTATTCGTTTTTCTATTTTTTTTCGTGGTTGGCCACTAATTCCATAGTGACTATGAAGTTCAACAACTCGTATAAAACTAATCTAGATCACACTCCCTAGATTCCTCTAGTCATACACATGCTCTCATAAAATAAAAAGATACAAACATGCTCACGGAAATAAGAAAGGTCTACAAAGCTCATGCAACTAAATTATCTAGTAGTTGTAATGTTCAATCACATAGCTATCAGAAACAGTTTACTGCTACTAAAAAAAACATACAGTAAACATTACTCTAAGTCTAGACGTGAACTAATAGATACCACTCTTTATTGACATAAACAAGATCCTAAACATGAAAATAAAATAGAACAAAAATAAAAACCAAATATACTAAATCCTCATAGTAGAAAATTACTTGTTCAGAAAGGCATTGGCCACTCCCTGCTTCAACTCTGTAACTATGCCAACCCGGTCTGAAATTTCCTTGCTCATCACTTCCAATATTTTGGGGCAGCAACAGTGTTTTTCTCCATGAGCTGAAGTTGAGGGAGAAAAAGTGTTTTCTTTCTTCTTCCTTGGAACAACACTCCCTTCCAACCCTGCCAAAGATCTAAAAACAAAGCCACTTCCTTGGGCTTTTATTAGTCCATAAACTTTCAATGAATATGCATCCACGGGTACTGTCTTAGTCTCAACGTGGAAGAATTCAAGTTCAGACAGTTTTTCAGGGCAAAGAGTATGAACAAGATGTGTAACAATATGACCAAAGCTTAAATGCTGAATTTTTGTACGCCTATAATCCCGATTCATCTATTCAACAAGCATGGCACCTAAGTTCAAAGTCTGTTTGTGCATAATACACCACAACACTAATAATTCATGTTTTCAAAGAGCATTAAATCCAATATTCCTACCAAAGATAGTTGTAGTGACTAACATGATTAGTATTTGCAAAGAAAAAAATGTAGTAACAGAAATCTACGTTGATCCATAGAGATCAAATGGTTTTTAGTTATTAGTCTTATATGCATGTAAGATTGAAAAGGGGTTTGTCTTAAAGTGGGCTTCTACTTCAACTAAAATTTATAAATTACATCTACAATTAATCTAGAAGCATTGAATAGAATATGTAAATTGGCATCTTAGGAAATTAATAGAAAACTTTGCACTTAATCCAAGAGTAAACTACATTGGAATAACTAAAAACAGGTTTCTTGTTCTAGGTTGGGTCATGAATATAGTAAAATGATTAAGTAAACATGCTCAATTGATGATGGCATTCAAACAAAAAATGTAAAGAACTCACAAGTTCATGAAGAGAAATGCAAACAATAAAATTGTTCATTTTACTACTCCAGAGTTCCATTCTCGCTCATGCGTCATCTTCTTCTCAAACTGCTAATCCTTGAGCTTCATTGTAGAAGGTCTCATTGTTGGATTTTGAGAATCAAAGGCTAATTTCAGTGTCATGTTGGAACTGTCTTCCTTCATCTTCTTTGCTTGGAAAAATGAAAACTTTTGTTGGAAAATATCTCCAATAGGATGAATTCTCTTCTCTCTTCACTCACTTTGGCCTACCCCTCTTGCATGCCATGACAAAGCCTCGCATGCCTTAGGTTGTTCCTTCCTTTATTTCTGCTGATCTTGCTTATCTCTCTCTTCATAGTGGACTTGCGATCCCCTTTTGCCGCTAGACAAATAATCACTTTGCAAATCGGTCAGTTTATGCAGCCTAGCCCAAATGGGCTGTTTGTAAGGCTAGAGACCTAGTGACAGTATGATATCCCACATTAACTATGGATGGGGGAGAGGATGTGCTTAAATAGAGTGATGTTTTTAATCTTGTATAAGACTTTTTCATTGAAAGGGGAGAACGTAAAACCATGAGGGTTGGATGTCGTTTAGTGAAATTCACATAGGAAGAGGTGAAATGAAAAAAAAAAGTCATTCATATAACCATAGAGAAGCATGGTGTGGACAACATGTTTAGTTTAATTGACACAACTCCCTACATAGACTCAACGTTTAAAGAACTCACAAAGACAATCTAGAAACATAAGGACTGGTTTGGATGCAAGTTCTACTTCGAAGGACCAACCTAGGCCCACAACCAAGAGACACCAAAATGGCTTGCAGTGAGATCCCTTCCCCTATGACCTAGATCACAACACATAATTTTTCTTTTGATTTTCATTTCTTGGAATAATTAGTGGTCAAGGCACTGAATGAAATACAAAGAATCAATAAGACCATGTTGAGCAAGTATGCAACTATTCAAAATAAATGCTTACTAAGTAACATGAAGAATAAACATTAACATTTAACATATCATGAGTACATTAGCTATGTGACCATTTACATGCATGGGTGCATCCTCTTGACCTCAACAACTTTAGTGTGGCAGCCTTAGAAACCAAGATCAAGAGTTTTTTTTTGGATTTGGCCTCATGAAATCAGTAGAGGGTGCCACCCTCTTTACCAACTCCACACAGTTGCAGCCTCTTTTTCCTTTTCTTTTCAGAACCCTTTCCCCTTTTCCATTTGCATCCTCGATGAGTGCCATCTCATCCCAGCATTGGCACAAGTCCGAGTTTGGCTCTAATACCAAATGGCACGAGTGAGCCTCACCTTGCATTATATTATCCACTTCGGGTACCTAACCCTCATGGTTTTATATTTTTTTCCTTTTGAGGAGAAGACCTTATGCATGATTAGGAGGGTTTCTCTATTTAAGCACATCTTTTTCCCCCGTCCATAACCAATGTAGAATATCGTACTATCACCAATCCTCAGATTCACAAATATGGCCTAAAACATGTTTTTATTGAAAATAAATTTACTAACGCTAATTTTTCCCTTTTTTCTCTATTCTAATTCACATAATTGCTTATCCTAATGCTGAAAGTAGCACAAATATGATAAAATTTTATGCAACATCAGTGCTGTAGAAGATCCTTGTCCTCAAGGATCAAGTTGTGGAAAAGTGAGACGGAAGTAATGAGCATCTTCCCAGGTAGCTATAACAAGATGGGTGCCCTCCCAATGGATAAGAAAGTGAGAAAGGGGTAGTCGTGATGGCCAATGATGTGACGATCCAAAATACGAATAGGGCACGGATCACAATCGGGTGGGATAGGCGACATAACATATTTTGGGCTGAGGCATTTCTTCAAAAGTGAGACATGGGAAACAAGGTGGATTTTGCTCTTTGGAGGTAGGTTAGGTGATAGGTGATGATTGCAATTTTCTCTACAACTGAGGTACAGTCCACAATATTTGTAAGCTAGCATTAGATTCTAATGAACAGCTAATGAGGTCTGACAATATAGTTGCAATTTCAGGTAAACCAGATTACCAACATCAAAAGTCTTCTCTGTGCGACCCTTATAAGAATAGAATTTCATTCAAGTTTGAGCTTGTACCAAATGTTGTGTAAGGGTGCCAATCATTTAAAGACGCTCTTGTAAGGTTGTAATAAGAGTGTTTTCTAGAAAATCGGATGGTGCTCTAAGTAAATGAGTGGGAGGATAACCATATAAAGCCTCAAAAGGAGTGAGTTTGATGCTAGGGTGAAATGAGGTGTTTTATCAAATTTCAGCTAAAGGTATGCATTGACTTCAATTTAATGGATGCTGATGACACATGCCTTGAAGGTGTGTTTTCAAACATTGATTAACTTGCTCAATTTTACCATCTGATTAACTCGCTCAGTTGTACACAGTAGAGAGGTTGAGCTGAATATACAATTGTTGACAGAGTGCAGTCCACATGAAGCTAGTGAAAATTTTGTCATGATTAGAAACAATGCTCTCAGGTAAGCTATGCAGTTTATAAATTGTGTCAATGGAGAGATCAGCCACAATTTCTGTTGTGTAGGATTGCATGAGAGTGAAAAAATGTGCATATTTCATAAAATAGTCAACCAAAACCAGAATCGTAGTTTTTCCATGTGAAGAGGGAAGTCCCTCTATAAAATGCATGCTTATGGAAGTCCATTAGCATTTAAGGATGGCTAATGGTTAGAGAAGTCCGGGACTTGAAGCATTGTCAAAGTGGATACATTCATGGATTTATTATTGAACATCTTTCAAAATTTTTTTTTCAATAAAATATCTCTTGAGATGATGATAAGTGGTTTGAATGCCAAAGTGGTCACCGATTCTTAGTTGCAATATTGGAGGAAGGTAGGGTGGGATGAAGGATCTTGAAGTTTATCAATGTACCCAGCTTCTAGAAAAGGGTCCTGCTTGTAGCTTAGTTGCAATTCACTCAACCAATCAGGTTGTAAGATTGAGATGGAATGCACATAAACTTGACGAGATAAAGCATTAGCTGCATGATTTAGTTTCCCATAATTATAATGAATTTTAAAATCAAAGGTGAGTAGCTTGGACATCCATTTTTGCTGAAAAAGTAGCCTTGTTCACATAAAAAAATGCAGACTATGATGATTGTTGTACACTATAAAGGGCAGCCAACCAAATAGTGTTTCAAATAGAGAATTGCTTGGAGGACAACAATCAACTATTTTTCGAAGATAGATAGGCCTTTGTATATCTCTCCAATGGCACAAGAATAGAAAGCAATGGGATGACTGTTTTAAAAGAGGATAGAGTTGATGCCCAAGGCTTAGAAGGCATGAGTTCTGACTACCAAGTCCTTGACAACATTAAAACTTAGGGTACATTTGGTTGGTGGGTAATTTCTTAATCCAAGTTTAGTTTATTTGAGTTTTAAAAAATAGATTTTATGGGTTTAGAAGATTATTCGTATTTGATTGATAGGTTTAATTTATTTAGGTTTAAGATGAAAACATTTTTTTACATGGGTATAAAATTAGATATATGATTAATGTATATATGACATTATCCATATACCCCTTAGAAAAAAGTCGTTCACCCCTTAACAAATAGTTTTAGGAAGCTGTTTGAGGAGAGAAAGTTTGCTAAAGTTAAAAATCTTTACTTTTTGACATCAAGAGCGTTTCTTCTCCATAGCACGACCAAGAAACAGCAATTGCCGCACAATGGTACAACCCATTTTTAGGCTATAGTTTAGCAAGTGAGTTCCAAATGGACAGCTTCAAATTTTCACAAGTTCATTGAGGGAGGATTCAATGGCACATTCAAAGATTCTGCAGTTCATTTATTTTTCCATCCATGGTGTTCAAGACTTGTGTATAAGATATGAAACTTTCAATAGCAAATCTCCCTAGAAAAATGTATGTCAATAAATCTACTCTATGAAAACAACATAAAATAATTTCACACATTGTAAGATAACTATCCTTACATGTATGAGTACTACAACTAACTTATATATGACACATGTCATACTACAGCTAAAGATTCTATATCTATTAAAAGACCTCTCATAGTTTGAAGAACCATACTACTACTTTGATTGATCACCCAACCTTCAACTATTATCTTCCTCAACAAGAACAAGTTTAAAACATGAAGTGACCATGTTTGACAATAGGAAGAAAATCATTAGTGTTTGAGAGTAGGATTCCATGATCTATCCTTGCCCAAATCCCTTGACCATTTGCTTAGGCATCATCTCAAGGTCTTGGGAAGTGAGTCATGTATTGTCTAAATTGATAAGTAGAGATCCAAAGAGCCACCAACCAACCACCATATCATGCATATAACTTGCTTCTTGGTCTTTCTTAGTTGGTTTACCTGTTGAAGATGCCTTAGAAATGCCTTAGATAATTAGCCTTGAATCTTATGGTTAAAACCATGTTGCAAGGAGTGTGGGTCCACATCCTCACCATTTTCTAAAATATAGCACATAGTACGTAGCACATAAATAAGGAACTTTGAATGGTTCCTACAATTCTTCTATTAGAACCTGCATTTACTATGTACATCAAATGGGTAAAACACTTTTAGAAAACAACTAAAAGCCACTTTATCTTTACAAGAAATTGTTGGAGCAAATTTCAAAGAATTTTAAGGACTCTAAACTCATTTGCAAACACCAAACAATAAAACAAGAGATTAATTCAAAAAAAAAAATGCCTTGTTGGATTTTTCAGAATGAAAAACAAAGAAAAAAAGTATCTACAAAACAAGGAAATCACATACACATGTAGTTACATTTGTTCTACATAAAGATAAGAAACATGTTTTTTTTGTAGCAAACAATAAGACTCATCCATTTAACTTACTTCATGCACAATACCCCTTTCTTATAGATAAAATAAACAAAATCTCTTACTAATTTGTTGTATTTACTATTTCACCTCCTCCATAACTGTGCCTCTTAATATATTCCCCAAAGTCCTCTCATCACTAGTATTTATTAAGCCACATGATTCACTATCCTCTAACCTAAGGCTATTATGTGGCTTTGTCAATAGATTGCACCTGCAACACTACTATTGGGTGCTTTTAATAACCTTTATGCTGGTATTCACTCTATTCTTCATTGATATTACAAATAAACCGTGATCATTAAATAAAAAATTTGCTTAAATGTAAGAAAAATTTTGTAGAAAAATTCTTTAGAAAAATTTGTTCATTAAATATTCTTTAGAGATGGCCAATCATTGCACACAAGCATCTATTTCAACCACAAATTTTGTTGAAAAATTAGGAAGGGCAAAAAAATCAGAAGGATTTTGATGCTATAGAAGTTTGGTGAAAACCATTCTTCTTTAGAAGTTGAGTAAGAGGTCTACTAAAAGGCCATAATTCTAGATTTATCTTCGATAATATCTAGACCAACCAAGAAAACCCCTAAGTTCTTTAATTATTTTGGGCTGTACCAAGAGAGCATTGCATCAATTTTACTACTATCGATCGCCACCCCTCAATTGGAGATGATTAAGTTGAGATAGGAAACTCGTTGAGTGCCAAGATGCATTTGGAGAGCTTTTAGGGAGTGGCATTGTAAAATATCCAAGACCACCATAGGATGCTAGATGTGTTATTCCCACAATTTACTGTAAACCAAAATATTATCGAAAAAAGGACAAATTTACATTCAATGTCTTTCGACTGTCTAGGATATTTTACAGCACCATTCCCTATTTGTCAAGCTTACTAAATGCACCTTCTGCACTCAACGAGTTTCTTATCTCGACTTCATAATCTCTAATCAAGGGGTGGCCACTAACATTAGTAAAATTGATGCAATGCTTTCTTGGCTACAACCAAGAACAATTAATGAACTCAGAGACTTCTATGGCATCAAAATCCTTTTGATTATGGAAGATGGCTCTCAGCACTATTTCAAGAAAATTTGAGAACTATATGATTCATTCAATAGAACTTTAATATGTATTAGCCAACCCCCATCTTTTGTTGGGGCATATGAAACCAACATCTTAGAGTTCTTTGATGCTTTTGTCTAACTCCTTTTTTAGGTGATGAGGAATGTGATAAGGTGGATAGCACTAGGGGACTGCTTCAGAAAGTAGCAGTATTGTTTGATTAATCTACCCCATGGTTGGATGGCCAGATGGCTCCTAAATAACATCAAAAAAGTTTTGAGAATAACAACAATGTGGGGGTGAGGCAAGATCTTAACTTCTTGAATGCCATAGAGGTGTCCCAATCAGTACATGGAATGATTGATATCCAAATTCTTGAACACATTAGCATTTGATAAACGGAAATTTCCTAATATCGTTGAAAATAAAAATAGAAAATCCGTATCAAATAAATTTATAATCCATAATCTACAAAAAATACAAATTTGGAAAACTTGTATAGTGGATATCGGGGTCGATCACGAAGAGCTTGTGCTTGCTAAGTGTTTTAGTAAATGCATGATTTCGGATAACAATAGGTCTTAGTCTAAGCTTGAACTAATAGTGGTAAACAAGTTCAGTAAACAAGGTATGTAAGCAATATTAGGTTTCTACGCTAAGGTAACAGGTACTGGTTTTGATTCAGATTAATACGAGGACGCCTTAAGGGTCTGCGGGTGGTGTTATGCTAAGCTTCCTAACTTAATTTATTATCTTCCTACACTCACAACTTCAAATAACCTAAGTCTACCCAGGTCATTCATCATATTTTTGGCTTAAGCTAGTCCCCAATATCATAACCAACATTGCAATTAGGTTTACCCGCATGCAAGACATATAGAACTAGGTCTAGCCGGTTCTACTGGTTCTACCCTGGACTAACACCGACTAATCCTGTCTTGGTTTGTTGGTCTACCTCTAAACCAAACATCTAAGTTGTGAAACTACTTGCTCCCCTCCTTAGGTCTACCCATGGTTTGTTAGAAACAAGAGTTAAGGAAGACAACTAAATTTCATCATCAACCTAAGCACATACCACCCACTTCTCCTTAAGGCATCCCTAACACTCTAGCCACTCATGCTTTGGAAATAAAACACGATTTCATTCATATAAGTTGGTCAAAATGGCAGAAACATTGTAAACAAGTAAAATGCAGAAAGTCGAAATGTTCAGAAAACTAGAAAGTAAATAAAGATTGTTCTTCCGCCCGTTAGCTACTGTTCACAGCCCAGAACAGTAGTGCTGGACTGGGCTCCGGTGCTATTCTTGATGATGGAGGCGTTTCTTCCCCCTTCTGGTTGGTGTTTCACCCGTTGGGGAAGAAGACCCCCTTTGCGTCCCCCCCTCTCTGAGTCGCTCTTTTTTCTTCGCGCTCTCCTTTTTTTCGAAAATAAATTTCCCCTTTCCTTCACTCCATTGCACTGTTGCTGTCCGCTAGTACTGTTCCCGACCGCCAGCACTGTTCCCAGCCTGAACTTGCAGACTGCAGTGGCTGTAGAACAGTGCTCTTTGTCCTTCTCCGGATTTTGCGCCCTTTTTTGCTTGTTTTACACGTTTGCAAGTCTGATTTTCGGCTCATCTCCCTGCTGAACTTACTGAAACATTAGTAACAAGAGTTGTGGACTAAATCAAAGGATTTAGTCCACTTTGCAACATAAACACCACTAAAGCATGAAAAACCACATTTATCTAACCTAAATCATGATAAAATATAGCTGTTTTGTGTTATGAATTTTAGGAAAAATGTGTGTTATCACCCACACATAGATTCTAGTAATCTCATTACATCAATTGTGAGAACCATTGCCTAAACTGTTTAGGGAACTCAATGTGTGTCAGCTTATCCGTATTTGTGATATCTTCATTTCACAAATACTCTAGCCAGAGAGTTTTAACTTGATCATGAGTGCTTGAAGAATCTCACATTATGATCTCATCATAATTTCTATAGCACATAGATCAAGTAGAGGATTTTATCAATGATATAAATTTGATCACAATTCAAAGTAAATATCAAAAGATAAGATTTGCCAATGAGTTGATTGTCTCTAGAACACATACACTAACATAACCCTACTCCACTATGCTCATATTTTTCGTATAATTGAATGTGAATTAGGATTATAAATTTATTTGATAAGAAAAATTGCATATTCACGACGTGTGCAAAATTTTTCGTTTATCAAATTGACTCTGTTGCCGGGGAGCGGTGCTTAATTGTTTTTTGATTCAATTGATGCGTTTGCATTCTTCAGGAGTAGGTGATCTTGTTTTCTATCCAGAAATCGAGAGAGTTATCAATAAGAAGACTCTTTGCTGCAACTCAAGTTAATTTGATCATGGCGGAATATGAGAAGACCTTGAATGAGCTTGATACAATTGACTAGATGTACAAGGGTTTGTGCATCAGATTTTTTGATGATATAACCAATCAATTGAAGCTTGCGATGATCAATTTTTAACCTAAGTATTATGGAAAAGTGGGAGAAAACCCACACGAACTTTTGGACAATGTCACTGTTGTGTGCACCTCTTTTAAGAGTGTTGGGATGACTGAGGATGCTATTTTTTTGAGAGCATTCCAGTTTATGCTGGAGGGAAGTGCAAAGACGTGGTTCAACTCGTTCAAGCTTGGAAGCATCACATATTGGTTAGGGATGAAGAAAGTATTTCTCAACAAATATTTTCCTATTTCTAAGGCTGAAGGGATAAGAAAAGAGATTAGTAACATTGAACAAACTAGTGGGGAATCTCTACATGAATATTGGGAGCAATTTAATCACCTGCTAGGCTCCTATCCACATCACGAATTTCAAATCAATGCATTGGTCAAATATTTTTTGATAGACTTTTATGTACAAATAGGGCCATGGTGGATTCAATTGCAGGTGGATTTTTGAGAAAAAAGACTCCCACGGAAGCTCTTACGTTGCTTGAGGAGTTGGCTAAGTACTCCAAGCGTATCATCAGGAAGTAAGCTTTGAACAAGAGAGTTTATGAGGTAGAGTGCAAGCCAAAACAATCAGAAAGTGAACTCACAAAGAATATTGCTGCGATGTCTGAGATGATGAAGGAACTATTTTTATTCCAAACTAAGAATATGTCATGCGGGAACTGTTGAAGACTTGGACATCTTGTTGATTAATGTCCAGAGTTTTTTGAAGAGGAGCACATCAAGGCTATGATAATATGTACAAGGGAGAAAGTTCAAGCATAGGACAACAAAATTTCCAGCGGAATTTTCAAGAGCAGTAGCAACATTCATTTCAGCCTCTACAACTTCAAAAACAAGTCCAGCAATCTCAATGTCCAAACAATGCTGGAGGAAATTTTGGGAATTCTTCGTAAGAAATGCTGAAAATGTTTATGGTACAATCAAGCAAAAATGAAGTGGAAAATCGACAAGTCATTAAGAATTTGGAGACTCAATTGACTCAATTGACACTGGAGTTTGGAGAACTAAAGAAGAAAGGAGAAACCAGCAACACTATATTTGAATGCCATGACATTGAAGAACATAAAGGAGAAACGAGATGGGAATTTTGTGTTGCAGTTGAGGACAAGGAAGAAGTGATGGTTCATTGAGAACTTACTAAAGTAAAGATCACTCAACCTTCATTTTTCTGGTAAGTTTGAGACCAAAGAAGAACACGAGAAAAGGAGAAGATTTTGAAGGTCTTGGGCAATACTCAACTTAATTTGAATATTTTGGACTACATTTCCATGCTACAAAGTGTAAAGCATTTGAATCACCTTTGTATGTCCAAATCCAAGATGAAGGAAAGAGGAAAGATATTTTTAAGTGAGAGTTGTTCAACATTACTCATCCGAAAGCTTCCAGAAAAATGCAAGGATCCAGGTACATTTTTTATTCCTTGTAAGATTGCAGATTTGAATATCAGGAGAGCTATGGCTGATTTAGGAGCTGCTGTTAATGTGATGTCATATTCAGTTTATGAAGCTCTGAGATTGAGACCTTTGCAAGCCTCATTTCTAATCCATAGAGATAGGTCAAATCATCAATGTATCAGCAATATTCCAAGTTTCTAAAGATCCATGAATGGGATAAACATCCAATTTACCAATGTGATGTTACAAATGTCCACTTGTACAAAATTCTTGAAGGATATTTTGATCAATCGTATGAAGATTTAAAATGACCATTCATATTTATTGGATCTTTATTTGTTACTTCAATGGTTTTTGTGTAGTTGTAGAATCACCATCAAAAGGTATTGAAGTTGATAAAACAAAAATTGAGATTATGTGTAAATTTCCTTATCCAATTAATATGACATGAATGAGATCATTCTTGGGACATGTTGATTATGTAGGAGCTTTATTAAAAATTTTTTTCCAAAATTGCTTTGCCACTTAGCAGATTGTTGCATCATGATGTGCATTCTTACTTTGATAATTCATGTAAATATGCTTTCAATCACTTGAAGAAGGTTGTCTCAATTGCTCCTATAATCCAACCACCAAACTAGAGTTATATTTTTGAGATTATGTGTGGTGCTAGTGACCATGGTTGATGGAAAGGAAATTCGACAAGTGGATTAAAGAAACTACATTTGATTCGCTAGGAAAGCCTAAAGGTTTTCTACTTCAAAAAAAGTAATTTATAAACTAAACAAAAAAACTACATTCAATTCGCTAGGAAATTAATGTAGCAACAGTAAATCTAAGTCGATCTATACAGAGCAGATAGTTTTTATTTGTTGCTTCTCTATGTAAGTTGGATTAAATAGGAGGGTTTATCTGGAAGTGGAATTCTATTTTAACTAAATTAGTAAAAGTCTTCTACTGGCTTCTATACTAAAAAGTAGAAAATAAAATGCATAAATTGACATTTCAAATAGCAAACAATTGATTTTGCATTTAAATAGGAATTCAACTTCATGAAAACAAATAAAGTTCATGGTGACGTTTAGATATTGTTATTAAAGGCAACCTTGGAATATAAAACCTTGTGACTGATCACCTTAGCATGATTGAGAGAAATAAAGATGACAACATAATCGCAAAAGCATTTCCACATGAACATTTATTCTTGTTTAGGACTGCTACACGTGAACTGGGTTTGCTAACCGTGCTAACTTTGTTTCAATAGGATCATGATAGCACACAAATTTTCCTTTTCTTATGATAAGAAAATCACAAATTTTTAATTATGTTTAGTTGTTAATTTTATGGTTTTAAGTATTTTTATTTGATTAGGGAAAATATGATTTTTTGGTGTATTAGTGGGCTAAATCAAAGGATTTAGCCCACCCCATATCTAACCCGATTTTGGAGTCTAGCAGCAACTCGAAAGTCAAGGAAGAAATCTGGATTTCATGCAAGTCACCAGGCTACAAGGGGCAATGAGTACATTGTCACGGCGGCAGTCTGCAAGTCAGGGCCAGGAGCAGCTGATTTGTCAGAAAATGTACTTGCCTTGGGCAGTGGGAGGCGAGAGAAAGATAAGGAGGAGAGAGAGTTGCAAAGGGGGGGTTCACCCAGAATTTTTCAGAACACACACGAGGAGTTTTCTCCCCCAACTTGAGCACGAAGAAACTAAAGGAGAAGGAGGAAGAAATGGGATTTTTCTGGAGAAGAACCTCCAGCGTGAAGGAAGAAGATCAAGACCCAGTTCAGCGCTACTGTTCTGGCCCAAGAATAGTAGCAGAAGAAAACCAGAACTCTACTGCTTTCTTTTAGTTTGTTGATGTCTTTAGTTTTTGCACCCAAATTCTGCATGATGTTCTAAACATTTTCGTTGTTTTATGTTAATGTCATTACTTTTTACCTTCCAAATATGAGTAGCTAAAGCCCTAGGGGTGCCTTAAGGTGAAGCATGATGGTGTGGGTCTAGGAATCTTAATAAAATTCACCATTGTTTCTTAGCTTTTGTTTCTATCAAGCCATGGGTAGACCTAAGGAGGGGAACATGTAGCTTCACAACTTAGATGCTTGATTTAGAGGTAGACCAACAAATCAAGACGTGAGTAGTAGGTGTTAGTCCGGGGTAGAACCAATAAAACTGGGTAGACCTAGATCTATATGCTTTGTATGCGGGTAGACCTAATTGCAATATTGGTGATGATATGGGGGACTAGCTTAGTCGAAAATATGATGAATGACCTGGGTAGACTTAGTTTATTTGAAGTTATAAGTGTAGAAACATGGTAGATTAAATTAGGGATTTTGGCACTATACCACCTGCATACCCTTAAGGCACCTTGGTATTATTCTGAGTTAGAACCAGTACCTGTTACCTTAGTATTAAGACCTGATATTGTTTACTGATCTTGTTTACCGAACTTGTTTACCACTGTTGGTCCGAGCTTAGACTAAGACTTACCGTTACTTTAAATTCTGCATCTGCTGAAATACATGACAAGCACAAGCTCCTTGTAATCAACCCCGACATCCACTATACAAATTTCTCAATTTGTATTTTGTGTAGATTAGGGCTTATAAATGTATTTGATACAGAATTTTGCTTTTATTGCAACGATATGCTAAAATTTCCGTTTATCAAATCAATACCACCATGAATGGATTGCCATGCAAGGAACAAATGGAAGAGTGATGCAAAGTATTATATTTGTGATGATCCCTAAATTATTAGAAGGTATGGTATGTTCATGAATTTGAACTTCCCTAAATTATTGATTCATGTAACAACCATTTGGTGGTCATCATGGACCTAATTGCATAGCCAAAAAAATTTTGATCGTAGATTCTACTAACTAGATATTTTCACATATTGTTATGCTTATTGCAAAGGATGTGAACCATGCTAAAGAGTGGAGAATTTATCAAACAGAAATGATATACCCAAACATGGAATTCTAGTATGTGAGTTATTCGACATATGAAGACTATAATTTAATTGTTTTCCATTTGAGCAAGTTTCGACTATATCTTATTTGCTGATGATTATGTATCTAAAAGGATTGAAGCAATTCCAAGACATATCAGTTGATGTGAAGACTATAATTTAATTGTTGCACAAAAATATTATTGTGCATATCGAACTCTTAAGGCCTTGATTAGGGAAAGAGGATCTGATTTTCACAACCAAGCCTTTGGGAATTTTTTGAAGCAATTCAATCTTTTTTATGAGCCTTCAATAGTATATCATCCACAAACCAACAGCCAAGTTGAAGTTTCTAATAGGGAAATCAAATAGACTTTGGAGAAAGTTGTGAGCCCAAACAAAAAGTATTGGACTATGAGACTTTAGGATCCACTTTGGGCGATATGGACAATGTACAAAACAACAATCGAAACTCACAATTTTGATTGGTGTATGGGAAACCTTGTAGTGGATGCACCAAAAACATGGAGGTGAATTGCAACCATTGGAAATTCCAAGATGGAAGTGGGATCATGTTACCATGGACTTCATTGTTGCGTTGCCAAAAACACTAAATAGTTAGTCTACATGCTAAAGAGTGGAAAAAGGATGAAGTGTGTGTTATAGTGGATAGATTAACAAAGGTAGGGGAAATGAATGTTACAGGACCTGAAGTTGTGCATGTGACAAATGAGAAGGTAGCGGTAATTCGGAAAAATTTGAAGGTGGCTCATGATAGGATGAAAAATTGGGCCGATGTGAGAAGAAAACCCTTGAGTTTTGAGGTTGGGGATTTGGTATATTTGAAGGTTTTGCCCATGAAAGGAATATCTTGATTTAGAAGGACTCATAAGTTAGCACTAAGACATGTTGGATCATATCATATTGAAAAGAAGATAGGAAATGTGGCATATCAATTAAGGAACCTTGATTAGATGGAGAGAATTCACAATGTGTTCCATGTTTGTCAACTCAAGATGTGCACTGATTCGGAAATGGAAACCGTGACTAAGATATATGAAGACTTGACGGAGAATATGACCTATATGAGAGTATTAGATACATGATGAACATTAGAATAAAATGCTAAATGTCGCAGGTTAAGCAAATTCAACGCATCAAAAAAAGTTTATAAACCAAGCTATTCTACTACACAAATCATAGAAATTAATATAGTGTGGCAAGCAATGGACGAATTCACAAGGAATGGTTGTAATTCCTCGAAGTCCTTTACATTTATTGAAAAACATGGGGGTTTTTGAGGATTTAACTCTCATGTGTGTAAGACATAAAATAGCATCAGTTGAAATAAATGAGTTGCAAGGGTGAACAAGCGCGTAAAATAACAAGGATGTGTTGAAAATATAAAGTAAGGGTGTCTCGGCTGGGTTTTACACCAAGGTCTAACTCTTGTATCACTCAAGAGAACTCATAGGCTTAAACCCAACTTTAACATGCTTAAAAACAGAGCAAATAGTTGCGGGAACATTAAATAACATGTTAAAGTTAAAAGAAAGCATGAAGGGCTTAAACAGGAACATGTTCATAAGCTGAAATAAGGTCTACAGGGGACTTCTCGTTCACAACAAGGCACCAGAACGTAACAGAAAGCATGAAAACAAAGAAAGTAAAAGTAGTAAGATCAACAACAGTTAAAGTGCAAGAAAACGCAAATAAAAGTATCAGGCTGCTTTTGTGGGCTATAGATTTTTTGAAAATGAAAGTTCAGGGCGAAAACATGGTCTAGAGACTTAGATCTGATGCTGGCTAGAGCTCTTCATCGGAGAACCAACATTCTCCTTCACTCTCCTCCTCACTACTATTCTCTTTTCTCTCTCCCTTCCTCTTTCCTTTTCCCGCTCAAAGTAAGAGTATCTCTGTTGTTTTTTATTGGCTTCTAGAAGGAAGATCTCTGTTCTAGATCTTATCTTTTCAGAAAAGCAGCTACTTTCATCGAAAAGTGACTTCTGCATAGCTTTTTGTCTCTTTTGACTTGTCAATGCGGAAAATGCATTGCTACAGTACTAGCTCTTACCATAGTAAGATTTATATACAGACTAGAGGAAATATTAGCGTTTTTTGTTCAATTGTTGCCAATTAAGCCTCTTTTCATAATAAGCACACTTCAACAAACTAAATACACAAAAGAAGACAATGTAGCACACTAAACAACATTTAACCCTACAAAACACACCTAAAAACACATGTAAAAACACAATAAAAATAGTGTTATCAATACACAAGAAAGGAAATTGAGAAACAAAGTTATTCCAATGATTAATGTGCAATGCAGCAATCATAGCAAAGATGAGAGTACTTGGGAGTTGGAATCTGATTTGATTCAACAATATCCTGAATTCATACATCATGGTTCAAAATGAAGCATATTCTGAGGAGGGGAGGATGTGAGGCACCAACATTTCGTCCGAAATTTATACAAAAAAGGAGGGAACAAGGAAATAGAAAACATGAAAATGGTTGTAGCAATGTGGTAACCACCTTTTGAGCCAATGGCATTGCTCAAGGTGGCACAAGAGAATTAAGACACCATGGTATTGAGGATAAGGATTACTTGCAGTGGTGTAAGGATGAAAATTAAGCTTTGAAGCATTTGTAAGTCCCCCAAATCAAAGGAAACATAGGAACACCAAGTTGGAATAGAAGGATGAGTAGTCTGCGTGGTTGTGGGAATAAATTTGTGGTAAGTTGATTAAGTGTCCTAAAATCTTGATTTTCTTCAGGAGCAATGTAAAGATATTGTGGAAGGTTTCGGAGTTGAAACGATCAAATTTGGTCAAGCGCAAGTGGGATCATGGGTTCTGAGATTCTTTTATGTGTTTTTTATTTAAATATGCACTTATTTGACTAACCGATAACACATATTTTTGAGTGGCTCAATGCATGGAATTTACTCATTTTGTGCTACAAAAATTAAGTTTAATTGCTGTTTCTATATTTTTGCATATAAGTACCGTAGGAGTGCACTTTTAGTCTTAGTTGGGACTAAATCTGTGATTTAGTCCCAACCTTCTAACAGTTCCCTTCGAGCAATGCAGCATAGGTCGCAACACAAACCCGAAGGAACCGAATATGAATAGTGTGGTAGCAGAAAAGGTGACAGAAGACTGAAAAAGAGTACACACAAAGTCCAAGGAGGTGAAAAAGAAAGATTTTGGACAAAAAGGAAGAAAGGTAGGGAGAGAAGGCAGATCTCCCCTTGGAGACTCATGAACACATTTTTTGGAAAGGTTTTCTGGGGAGGAAGAAGAAGGAAGACAAACAGGAACGAAGCTGAAGTTCAAGATTATTTTCTGTCTTCGAAGAACATTACTCCTAGCTAAGAGTAGCTAGTGACGTTTTTCAGTTTTTGTTGACACTTCACATTACTTGCTTATTTGCTTTCTGGTATTTGACTGTGAAATGAGCACACTGTGGGTGATGTTTTCTTTTCCACTTTCGTTTACCTTAAGCATGAGTGGCAAAGTACTTAGGGGGGTGCCTTGGGGTAAAAAGGGGAGAAACATGTTAATCAACCTTTAGATCTAAACAACCATGAGTCACGCCACTTCCTTAACAAACCAAGATAGATTCAGGAGGGGGAAGTAGTGAAACCCAACTTAACAACCCTAATTAGAGGTAGACCAAAGTTTAGGGGGAAAAAAAAGAATCCGGGTAGACCTAGATCTTGTGAGTTAGTTGTATGATTTGTGGTTTGTGTGAGTTTGTTTAGTGATGAGCATACATCCCTTAGGAGTCCCAAGGCATCACCCATTCCATTCTAGAAACAACCGAACTCTAGAACTTATTACTTTTCTTTACTATATGTCGTTTTAGTTCTGCCTTAGTCCTAGCTAAGACCAATTTTACCAACGTGACACTAGTTTCATGCATCAACTTTCACATAGCAAGCACTTGCTCTTCGTGTTCGACCCTAATCATTATGCTCATAATTGTATTATGTTTTAATGTGTATTAGGTTATAAATTTATTTGATAGGAAAATTTGCATTTAACGACATTGCATAATTTTTCGTTTATCACTAACTCTATATTCTATCACTTGTATGATAATGTGAATACTTTCCTTTTTGAGGATATTGTGTTAGTGTATGTGTTCTAGAGACAATCAACTCATTGGAAAATGTTATCTTTTGATATTTACTTTGAATTGTCATCAAATTTATATTATTGAAAAAATCCTCTACTTGATCTATGTGCTATAGAAATAATGATGAGATCATAATATGAGATTCTTAAAGCATTTATGTTCAAGTTAAAAATTCCTAGTTAGAGTATTTGTGAAATGAGGATATAAAAAATATAGATAAGCTGGCAACATTGAGTTCCCTAAACTGTTTAGACAATGGTTCTCACAACTAATATAATGAGATGACTAGAATCTATGTGTGGGTGTCGATTAGATAATTGATTCACTGGATGACTAATCTTCAAGATGCTACTATGGGAAGCTAACCAAGTCTTAGTAGCAAGATCTCAATTATGACAACCATGCAAGTAAATTTAGACTTGAGGTCACTAAAGTTATTTTGATCTTAAGCTCATATTTTCATTCATTACTAATGGGAGTCTAACCTTGACTTGCCTAGTATGGATGAGAAGGGATATGACTCCTTAAGGTTGAAGATAGTTGATTGATTGATAAAAGATTTATCACTCATATTTGCTATAAGATCTTACCTCAAGTAATTGCATCAAAGCCTAAGTAAGTCATGAACCAAAGGTAATGATACTTGAGGAGTTTGAGAAGGTCATTTAGTGTTAGTGCTTGAATGCAGTTATAAGTTTGATTCATCAAAAAGACACACACCCATATTTTGATATCGAATGAGTTATAAGTATGATGAAAGCTGTTCATTGGATGGTGGCTGGTAATAGAAAGACTCAATCCGTTCACCTTATTATTCTTATATCTTGGAGATCATGATATGTTGCTAGATATCACTCATGATCGATAATGATGAATTTAATTAATTAAGAGTTAATTAATAAATCCATTATTACAACCTTAATTAAAGAGGCCTATAGAGTCACACACAATAGTGAAGTCACTCATCGACATAAAATATAATGAGTGACTCAAAATAAAAGATATGGTATGGTCTATCACACACGCCATCCATTTTGGATTCTTTGTGGCACTAGCTCTCCCTTCTTGTTCTCCACCACCGTCATGCCAATTTTCTTGGGCATAACATAGATTGGGCTCACCCACTCACTATCTATGATGCAATAGATAATACCTGCATCATAAAGTTTGAATATTTCCTTTTTACCACTTCCATCATTTTTGGGTTAAGGCATCTTTGTGGTTGGTGTATAGGTTTTGCTACATCTAATAGGATCTTCTACATACATATAGAAGGAGAGATGCCTTCAATATCTACAAGGGTCCAGCCAATCGCCTTCTTGTTCTTGATTAGCACCTCAAGTAGTCATGACTCTTGGTCTAAGCTGAGAACATTAGAGATTATAACAAAGTTATTCATTTCTTCATTCAAGAATGCATATTTCAGGTGCGTGGGCAGTGGCTTCAACTCAGCTGGCCTCTCTTTTAGGGTCTTGATCTGCATAGCATTCACGTGTTTTAACCCTTTTTTGGCTTCCATCCTTGCAAAAAATGATTCCTCATACTCTTCTTCCTTCTCTTGGATTGCATTCTCAAAATGCTCCTCAACCAATTTATCTATCACATCCACTCACATGCTAAAAATTGACCATCTTCACATTAATTATGGCATTTGAAGTGCCCATCTTCACGTTAATTATGGTATTTGAAGTGCTCAAAAATGGTCTTCCAAGGATAATCGTCATATCCCTTAAACTTCCAGGAGGCATATTCACCACATAAAAGTCTGTTGGAAACACCAATTGTTCGATCTTCACTAGGACATCTTCAACTAAACTTTTTTGGAGAAATTTATCCTCGATCAGCAAGCTCAATTTGCACTCCTGAGGCTTGTAGAGGCCCTAACCTGAGAGTCTCGTACACAAAAAATGACATCATGTTTATGAAGGCTCTAAGGTCATCCATTGCTCTCCTGATGTTCAAGTCATTAATTTTCCAAGAAGTAAAAAAAGTTCTAGGGTCCTTGTGTTTTTCAGGTAGCTTCCAAGTTAAGAGGGCTGAACAACTTTCACTTAGCTTCAGCTTGTCTTTTTCCTTCAGTTTTGGCTTTGGCATAAAGAGGTGCTTTAGGTACTTGACACTTTTCAGCACTAGGTCAATCTACTCAAGTAGAGTAAAGTTCAATTGGGTATTACTTAAAGCTCTCAACATTTTTTCCTTCTCATTTTATTCCTCTCTCGCCTTCAGCCTTGCTGGAAATGGTGGTGGTGGGGTTACTTTTACCACAACTTCATACTCTTCTCTTACTCTGAATTACTCTTAGGTTGGACTAATTTTTCCTTCTCATTTCTCATTGTCATTGCCCTAATATTTTCCCCCAAAGTTGGGATTTTGTTCGGCTTGCGATGGTAGGCTTCCTTTTTTGCTTAATTTCCCCAACCTCTGTCGTCATTTGAGTTACTTGAATTTCCAAGTTCTTCATAGCTTGTTGGTTTTCAACTTGGTTTTTGATGAATTGGGTCATGAAAGTCTTCAAAATATCCTCCAAAGAATTTCCGAAATTTCCTCCAGAATTATTTTGGTTTTGAGGTTGAAAATGTTGTTGCACCTGCTGATTTGGCTTGCAAAATGGTGGAGCTTGATAAGAGCATTGCGGCTGCTCCTGAAAATTTTGCTTAAATCCTTGCTGTCCAGAATATGAACTTTCACCTTTGTAAGAATTTTCACCATTGCTCCATCTGAAATTTGGATAATCCTTCCATCCAAGCTTGTAGGTGTTTGAATAGGGATCATATTTATACTTTTGTGGCTCCGAACATCCCATTAATTTCACATGTTTCTCCTTTAGCAAATCGGGACATTTATCAGCAAGGTGTCTCATTTTGTGGTAGTTCCCACAAGGCATATTCTTAGCTTGGAATAAGAATAATTCT
The DNA here is from genome assembly GCA_002189035.1 of Utricularia gibba. NCBI lineage: Eukaryota > Viridiplantae > Streptophyta > Magnoliopsida > Lamiales > Lentibulariaceae > Utricularia > Utricularia gibba. The sequence continues at coordinate 4,646,296 of NEEC01000002.1, read as the reverse complement.
TTCATCATCTCAGACATGGCAGCCACATTTTTTGTAAGCTCAATTTATGATGCTTTTGGACTACATTCTAGCTCATAAACTCTTCTGTTTGAGGTGTGTTTTCTAATAATATGTCTGTAGTGCTCAACCAACTCCTCAAACAATGCAGGAGCTTCCATGGGAGTTATTTTCCTTAAAAATCCACCTACAGCAGAATCCACTATAGCTAGATGTGTACATAGAAGTCCATCATAAAAATATTTGACCAATGCATTGATCTGAAATCCGTGGTGTGGATAGGAGCCCAGCAAGTGATTAAATCAGTTGCAATATTCATGTAGAGATTCCCCGCTTTTTTGCTCAATGTCACTGATCTCATTTCTTATTCTTTCAGCCTTGGAAGAAGGGAAATATTTACTCAAGAATACCTTTTTCATCCCACTCTAATCTATGATGATCCCAGGCTTCAAAGAGTTGGAACATATTTTTGCACTTCCTTCCAGTGTAAATTGGAATGCCATTAAACATATGGCATCTTCAGTCATCCTAGCACTCTTGAAAGAGGTGCAAAAACCAGTGACATTGTCTAGATGTTCATGTGGGTTTTCACCCACTTTTCCATATTACTTAAGTAGAAAATTAATCATAGCTGGCTTTTATTCTCTTGTTTTGCCATGATGAAATTAACTTGAGTTGCAGCAGGGAGTTTTCTCAACCTTGTTGCTTCTCTCAATCTTGTGCGGTTCTTATTGATAGCTCTCTCGATTTCTAGATAGAAAATAAGATCACCTACACCAGATAAACGTAATTGCAAAAAAATTAAACACTACTCCCTGACAATGGCGTCAATTTAATAAATGAAAATATTAGCACATATCATGAATTATAATTTTATAATCCTAATTCACATCCAATCATACAACAAATATGAACATAGTGATCAAGGTCAAACACGAAGAGCATGTGCTTGTCATGTGATTATCAATGCATGCAGTCAATGTCACATTGATAGATTTAGTCTAAATTAGGACTAAAGTAGATTTATGATAAAATACAGTAAAGAAAACAATAAACTTTTGAATTCAATTCTATCTAAGATGAGATGGGTGATGCCTTGGGACTCCTAGGCTTAACATGCAAATTGCTACAACTACCCCACTTAAATCCTTGATCATTCACATAACAAGCAAAGGTCTAAGTCTATCCAAATCTTTGTTTTCTCTAATTTTTGGTCTACCTCTAACTAGGGTTGTTATAGTGAGCTTCACTGCTTCCCCCTCTTGGATCTATTTGGTTTGTAAGGACATAATGTGATATTTGGTTAATGTGGTTTAGCGATTAACAAACTTGTTAACCCCTTTATCCTAAGGCGCCACTAGGTGTTTTAGCTACTCATGATAAGGGAAATGAAACTAGAACATAAAGCATCATCCATATTAAACTTATATCACAATCGATAACGAGAAAACAATCCATAAAGCATGGAATGTTGAAAGCTAAAACTATCCTAGGCTCCTCCTAGCTGAGAGTAATATCCTTTGGAAACAAAAGATAGTCTTCAGACATGAGGTTCATTCCTAGGTTTTCTTCTTCGTTGTTCTTCCTAGTTCTTCCCCATATCTCCTCTCCTCTACTCTGTGGCGTGTTCTTGAGTGAGGGATATCTTTTTCTCACTCCCATCATCACCAAAATCCTTCTTTTCTTCTCCTTGAGATTTGGTTGTACTTCATCCAATTTTTTATCCATACTTTCAAACATAATGATCGAAAATCCTAATTGACCCTAGATGCCTTGGTCACAAATAAATTATCAAACATCATATGCACCAATAATTCACCAATATGATCATTCTCATCAAAATTCATGCGTGGGCCATAATGGCCCACAACTATACATATATGAACCATCATCATGCTGTGCATATACACATAAGGTTTGATTCTCGAAAGCACCAATCATGAATCAAATTTTGTGCATAATAAGGCAGCGAAACAATCCAGCATAATCAGATTTCGTGCATCCCATGCTATTACAATTATCGCAAGTAAGGCAAATTACGAGAACATCTTGCAAAATCAACAAAGATTCTAATGTATACATGTATTCCGTAACCTCTCTCTAATAGCATTGTAAGATTTCTCATAGACATCACATGCTAGAAAATCATCAAAATTTAAAAATTTTCGAGAAACCCAAAGCATCTATTAATTTGATTGCCCAGTCCTTACGGATTTTAGCCATCATATGCTCCAGAAATCCACTTCAAAATTCCCTATTAGTTGCCTCCATTTGACCTCACATTTGTGGGTGATATGGAGTTGATGCTCTACATCTTACTCATATTTGCGCAAGAGCTTATGGAACTCCCTCTCAATAAAGTGCTTTCCACCATCACTTATGACCTACCTAGAGGCATCAAAGGAGAAGATGGAGACTCATAATGTGCTTCAACTTTCTTTTATAAACTCTTTATATTCTTTCTTGGTTTTGACTTGTTTTAAAACTCAAATGCATGACCAGTCTTTTAGACAAAAGGGAGCTAGTAGAGTTCTTTTGATCAACAAAGTTTTCCCAAGCTACATTAAACAAATACATTTGGATTGAGTCTTATGTCTAGTTTACCTATGTATTTACCCATTTTGATGTTGATGAAATGTGTTATGAAAGACACCTTGAGCTCTATTTTTTTTCTAAGACTAGGTGTTCATGACTAATCTTTCCTAGGATAAAACAGCATAAACAACACTTTAGAACAGTTTCACAGCTTATGAGGGTTCATCAATTGAATGCTAAGTTCAGTAAATGTGATTTTTGGTTGTCAAGTGTCTCTTTTCATGGACATGAAATATCTGCTGAAGGTGTGAGGCTTGATCCACAGAAAGTTGCAGTAGTGACAGCTTGGCCTCAACCTAAAAGTGCAAAGGAGGTTCAAAGTTTCTTGGGCATGGCGGGTTATATCGAAAGTTTATTCAAGAATTTTCAAAGATAGCAGTACCTATTACTGAATTGACAAAGGAGTTGAAACATATATGGTACGAGTAGTGCGAAAAGTGTTTTCAACTATTGAAACAAAAGCTTACTACAGCACCAGCACCCACACTACATATGATGAACGAGAGTTTCATTATTTATAGTGATGCTTCTAAGGATGGGCTTGGATGTGTTTTGATGCAGAAAGAGAGTGTTATAGCTTATGGCTCTAGGAAAGAATTATCCTACTCATGATTTGGAACTAGCAACCATTGTGTTTGCACTAAAGTCATGGAAACACTATTTAAATGGGGTGGAATCTGAAGTATTTATTGATCATAAAAGATTGAAATATTTGTTTACTCAAAAGGAACTAAACATGAGGCAAAGAAAATGGCTTGAACTACTAAAGTATTATGACCTTGAAATCAAATATCATCTTCGAAAGATAAATCAGGTTGTTGATGCTCTAAGTATGAAGAATCAAGGAAGCATGGCTACATTGTTAGCAAGTAGGTTGGCTAATCTTAGATTGGAGGTCATAGAGGATGATGAAGAGGTGAAATTGGATATATTACTAGCAATACCAGTGTTATTAGAGAAAGTTAAAGAAGCTCGAAATCAAAAGCTTAAGATACACAAGTTGAAATAGAAAGTAGTAGCAGGTGAAATAAAGGAGAAATTCAATGGGATGACTGTTGGTAACAAAATGTACCACGACTTGAAATTAAAGTGGTGATGGCCTGGGATGAAAAGGGATATTGCAAAGTTCATAGCTAAATGTGTCACATGCCAAAGGATTAAAGCTGAGCACTATAAACTAGGAGGGAAGTTGCAATTATTGTAAATTCCTGAATGGAAGTTTGATCATATTACGATGGATTTTATAGTGAGATTACCAAGAACTATCAGAAATAACAATGTTATTTGGGTGATTGTGGACAAATTTACCAAAGATGCATATCTTCCCACGATAAGAGGACATGAAGCATCGACAAGCTTATTGAGCAGTATATAAGGGATGTGCTTTATTTGCATGGTGTGCCTTTAACAATTGTTTTAGATAGAGACACATGCTATGTATCAAGGTTTTGGAAAAGTTTGCAACAAGCAATGGGAACCAAGTTGAATTTTTGTACATCTTACCATCCTCAAAGTGATGGCTAATAACACCATTTTTATTGTGTTTTTATATGTGCTTTTAGGTGTGTTTTGTATGGATAAATGTTGTTTAGTGTGCTAAATTGTCTCCTTTTGTATATTTAGTTTGTTAAAATGTGTTTATTGTGAAAACAGGCTCAATTGGCAACAATTGAGTCAAAAACTCTAATCTTTTCCTCTAGTTTGTGTTTAAGTCTTAACAAGGTAAGAGCTAGTACTGTAGCATTGCATTTTCCGCGTTGACAAGTAAAAAGGGACAGAAAAGCTGTTTAAGGTTTTTGTGTTAGGTTCTAAGTTAAACATGCTTTTTACTGTTCATGTAACTCCTTGCCCTGTTTTCAAGCGTTTTAAAGCTGGGTTTAAGCCTATGGGCTCTCTTGAGTGACACAAGAGTCAGATCCTAGTGTAAAACCTAGCCAAATCACTTTTATTTTATGTTTTCTGTACATTCACATTAATTTAAGTGCCTTTTCAACTCTGCAACCCGTTTATTCCAGCCATTGTTATTTTACATCTTACGTGCATTAGAGTTAAACCTCTAGACAAACCCTCCCTGCTTTTAGTAAATGTGGTAAACTTCAGGAAATTGTAATCATTACATGTGGATTCGGCTCTTGCTTGCCACACTATATTAATTCTTGTGATTTGTGTAGTAGAATAGCTAGGTTTATAAATTTCGTTTGATGCATTGAATGTGCTAGACCGCGACATTTAGCAAACCCATTTCCAGCGTTCATCAATTGCCAAACTAAAAGAGTGTTCTAGATGTTGGAAAACATGTTAAGAGGTTGTATTTTATAGTTTGATGGATCATGGGACAAGTATCTAGCCTTCATGGAAATTGTTCACAACAACAACCACCACCATATCATAAATATGGCACCCTAGGAGGCATTGTATGGAAGGTAATGTAGGAGGCCGATGTACTGAAATGAAATAGGTGAAATACATTATAGGACCTGAAATGATCAAAATTACTAAGGATTTTGTAGTTGTAGTTCAAAAGAATTTAAGAATAGCTCAAAGTAGGTTAAAGAATGGGCCGATATGCATAGGAGATCATTGGAATTTATAGTTGGAGACTTTTTATATCTCAAGGTTACTCCAATGAAAGGAGTATCCCAGATCAGAAGACCAAATAAACTTGCTCCAAGGTATCTTGGTCCATACCAAATTGAGAAAATGATTGGATCAATGGCATATATTCTATGATTACTTGAAGAGAATGTCAGAAAACACAACTTTTTACATGTTTCTCAATTACAAAAATGTTTGGACACTAACCAGCATAAGATGATTCCTGAAATTATTTTTGTTGACAAACAACTATCCTACAAAGAAGTACCAATAAAGATACTTGATAGACAAGAAAGGAAATTAAGACTAAGGTAATTCCAATGGTGAGGGTTCAATGATCTAATCACAATATGCAAGAGACTACCTAGGGGGTTGAATCTAAGATACTTGCAGAGTTTCCCGAGTTGGTATAGGTGACTTTAATCAAGTTTCGGGACAAAACTCCAAATAACATGCGGTGAATGTGAGGATTCAAGTTTTAAGGAGGTTGATCTTTAATTTTTTACTTGTTCCACTTCAATCCAACTGAGCCAATCAAATGATCCAAGTGAAAACATTGCATGCATCCCATGTGTTGTCTTGCATGTGTGTCAAATGTCCTCTTGCATGTGTGCCACATGTACATCTTGCATGTATACCACATGTCACACAAAAAATAAGGATGAGGTTTAGAAGGGGATATATATATGATGAAATTGAGAGTTCTTTAAGTTTTTTTGAGTTTTACAAAGACGAGGAGGAGAGGTTCGAAGGAAGGGTTACAGTACCTTCAGTAAACAAAGTTTTAGAGTTGGTTTAGAGTCTAGGGTATCTAGGTAACTGGGATGATTGCTTTTGAAGCCTTACTTATCTTTAAAATTGATTTACGAAAACTTATGTGCCTATGTGATGTTGGTGTTTAATTTCCATTACTTTGGATGTGATTGGGTCTACACTCAAAAACCTTTTATGTTGCATGAAAATTTTAACAGAGGAGTAGTTTATTTCATGTTATTTCAGAAAAAAACTATTTTTAATACCAATAATATGATTCTCTTCACTGATAGCCACCCCTGTCACCTTTAAGATGGTATGTGCAATATGTACTATGTATTAGTGATAAAAAAGTTAGGAAAGAGTGCAGGAGGTATGGATGCATAGCTTCAGCAACGTGGTTGTACCACGGGCTAATATGTTATGCATGTTTGAGGCATCATCTAGAAGTGGAGAGGTTAAAAAGTATGAAAGTTACATGACAAAGATAGGATATGATATGTTAGGTATGGTTTAAGTTTGTGATTATGTGGTCAGAGGTGGCTCTCTTGACTATCGAACCATAGACAAGGGTACCTATCATGATCTCATAGCAATACCAAGACTAGATGACAATGAGAAGTGAGAAAGATAGTTATGAGGACTCAAAATGTGCTTTAAGTTTCTTTTATAAACTCTTTATATTTTTTCTTGGTTTTGATTTGTTTTAAAACTCAAATGCATGATTGCTCTTTTATTTATTTTAAGAGAGCAAAAGGGAGTTAGTAGAATTCTAGTGATCAACCAAGTTTTACCAAGTCACATTAGATAAATGCATTTGGACAAAGTCTTATGCCTAGTTTACTTATGCATTTACTCATTTTGATGTTGATGAATCATGTTATGAAAGACACCCGGAGCTCTAGTTTTTTGTTAAGACTGGGTGGTCATGACTAATATTTCCCAGGCCCTAAAAGTGAGTCGTGACACAAGAATACGTTCTGTGGATAAAGAAATATCAGCTGGTAACTTCTCTACACTTGTGTTAAGTTGGAGGCATAACAAATGATCCGCTACTCCATTTTCCTTGCACTTTTTGTCATGAATTTCGAAATCAAATTCTTGAAGAAGTAATATCCAATTAATCAATCTGGATTTGGTTCCTACTTTCTCAATCTACCCCCCTTTACCATATTCGGTGTTGATAATTTTTCAATGTCCTCAATTTTTATTGAATGAAATCTGATGTCCAAGCACAATGAATTTTTTTACCATACAATGGCATTTCTCCAAATTGAGCACCAAGTTATACTCAATACACCTCACTAGAATGATGCCAAAGTTCCACAAACATCAATAGAAATGAGCACCATAAATAAATATGCAGCACTAAAATGTTTCAAGAGCATTGCACAAACTAAATGGCTTGCAAAGATGCCAAAAGGACAAATAAATGTGGTCTTATGTTGGTCCTCTAAACGAATTGGTATCTGAAAATATTTAGAATAGTCATCAAGGTAACAATAAAATCTTGATTATTCAACCTTTTCAGATTTGATCAATAGATGATACTGGGTAATGATCCTTTCTTGTGACTTTATTGTGTTAATCAATGCACATTCGTCAGCTAGTGATCTTGTGCAAGTGGATAGTCATCAAGGTCTCCTTTCTCATTCTATGTAACTGTCATTCCTCCTTTCTTTGGTACAAAGCACTCGACTAACTAAGTATTTGAAATATAGTAGATGATATCAACATCTAACAATTTCAAGTCCGATGAATGTTGAAAAGAGGGTCTAGCCCATTCAAGTCATCCAAGGTACTCAATGGCATGTCGACATTTGCTTAAGATGTCCAACAACTTTTGAGTGTATTCTTCATTCAATCTTGTGTTGATAGTTACAAGATAAATGTGGTCATCTCAAGGAAACTCGTACCTTAGAGACGATGGTAACTTCTTCAACTCAATTTTCCCTCTAGCATCAGGCTCTTTCTTTGTTAATCCAGCTATCATTAGTGTGTCATTGGGAGTGTCTTCTTTTCGATCATTCACGGGATTTACCTATTAAATTTCATGCAGAAAAATTGGTTGTGAATCCTCCTATGTAACTGCATCTTTTGCTTGCCTTGCACAAGCTCGCTGCAATCAAATTTCTTCATAACTTGATCAACATTAAACTCTAGCTCTTCCTTCTCAAATCTGAGTGTCAATTTCCCTGCTCTTAAATCCATCAATGCTTTTATGGCATGAATGGTTTCTCAAAGCTGATTGGCACATTTATATCAAATTCCACATCTAAAACAACAAAATCACAAGGCACGAAATGTTTTTTGATTTTTACTAGTATGTTTTCTATCACTCCTTTATGGCTTTTTATGGATTTATCAACAAACACCAACTGAATTTTAATGGCTCAATACTCTTCAAGGTTAAATGTTTTAAACAAAAAATAAGGCATCAAGCTTATGCTTGACCCAAGATTATATAAGTACTTCTCAAAATTGCTCCTTCTAATGATGCGAAGGATTGCCCAAATTCCATGATCAGCATGTTTTTGAATCAGCCCATGCTTCAAAACCATGCTACATTGCTTGGATAATTCAAGAGCAGCATCATTTTCAATCTTCCTTCAATTGGCCAAAATATCCATCAACAATTTTGCATAAGTGGGCATTTGCAGCATCACATCCATGAATGGTATGCTGATACAAAGTGTTTTCAGCATCTCAGAAACTTGGAATATTGTTGATTCACTAATGATTTGGCATGTCTCTACGGATAATAAATTGGAGGATTATAAGAAGAGGTAAATACGTACACTAAAACATCTAGCAAGTCATCACTTTTCAAAGGGGCAACTGCTGTTGTGCTCTATGTTCCTAACCGACTTCTTATTGCCACAGCTTTGCATTTAGAAGGGTTTTTCTCAGGTTGATTTGAAAGCCTCAAACCTTTGTGAGTTTGAGTAACATTGCTCTAGATGCAAGTGGTCATATTGAGTAGCTCCAGTTGCTCATTCATCTTCTTCATTTAGTTTGAAAAATTCTCCTCTGAACTATTTGAGCTGCTTTATCATTTCTTGATTCAATCTATCCTATTTTTCAATGAATTGACTGAGGGAAAACTCGTAAAAATAGGCATTGTGCCTGTTACTGGTTCCAATTCTGGGTTTTTCAGGTACATCAACTCCTTGCGCAAGTTTACATAAAAATTCACAAAATTAATATTCATACCTTCCTCCTTCACCTCACTCTTCAACTTTTATGAGGTTGCTTGAGCATTAGCTATAACTGGTTGGAGCTTGCTGATTTTATCGTCTAATTTCAATAAAAGTCTCGATAATCTTCGAGACTGTAGTCTCATGTGCATTGTCCCAAGCTCCATCCTTCAGATTCCATTCTGGTTGACTCTATCGTGCTTGTCGTTTTGCAAATTCATCTATTAGTTCCCATGCTTTCCTAAGACTTAACTACTCTAGAGGCTCAACGCCCGCGTTGAGTAGTCCCTTTGATTGCGTAGTCAACTGATCATGAATGCATAATCATAGTAGTGAGACTAAGTCCACGCTTGTCCATGACTTGTGTGATCTCCTTGAAGCATCTCCCAAAGTGCTACTATACTTTCTCTTTCATCTTGTGAAAAATTGGCTTTCTCAAGCGTGGAGTTAGAATACTTCGTTGCTCAAAGTATTTGTTTAAAAATGCATCCTCCTACTACTTTAAAATTAGAATTAGATTGTAAAGAGTCCAACCATCTTCTAGCCGATTCCCATAATAAAAATGGAAACAAATGTAACCTAATCATGTCATTAGAGACTCCTCATACCACCACCATGTCACAATATTTGAGAGAAATTGCTATGTGTTCTTCAAGATCCTCACTCGGTTCTCCATGGAATGGCACACATAGTGATTATGGAAGATTAAAGTTGGAATCTTTGCACATTGATTGCTAGTGCTACAATTGGACCAGGCTTTCTCGTGTGTTGGAAATTCTCTCCTAAGGAAACCTTGCCCCAAGGATTAACAACAAGTTTATTAGTATTTTGATCCCTACACACTTACCTATCTCGTTCTGAACAAAAATTCTTGATTTGCACAAGTAGTTCCCTACATGTTGGTTTGTATCCTTCTTCACTAGGTGATTCATTAGTATACAAGTGCCTCCTATGCATCTGCCTTTTTCTCCCACGGTTTTCTCATTCTGAATCCTTTGTGAGTTCGCATCTACCCCTCTAATTAGAATTATGTTAATTCCATCCAGTTGCTCTTCGATGACCCCATCGATCTTCTCCTTCCATGTTGGAGGAGAGTTTCCTCCTTGCCTTGGAGTTTCAAGGATGCTGCTCCTCTCTCCCCATTGTTGATGTTCAAATTAAATGTCAAAACATATAGTAATGTAGTCACATGCATAGGGATTTGGGCAAGTAAGATTTCATTGCATATCCTTAGCTACAAGCATCTACATGTGCATACTCCTAATGAAAAATGCAAGGAAATGAAAACAACAAATGCTTGACTCGATTCTATACTCCAAAACTAACTTAAATACTGTGGTATTTTTCCAACAGCTTGATACTCATGCTTTTATATAGAGGTTGAAATTTACTAGACTTTCTTAATGGTCTCATATCAAATCTTTTATCTAAATCATCTAAGATAAGTTGGTAGTCTTTTAGAATTAGATGCAATTTTTATCTTATCAGAAAATTTTTGATTCTATGTTTCTCTAGATAGCCCACATATTTGAGAACACCAAAACTACTCTAATAATATAATTCATATCCATCCAATTGAGTGACAAACTGAATCCGATCATCCAACTTTATCAAACTCTATCAAATTGTTGTTGGAATTCATCAAAAATTAGGGTGCAATAAAGTATGATTGAAACCCACCAAGCATTTGTTAGCAGTTCATGTTTACGGATTCGACTTTCGGATTGTCTGCAACAGTAGAATTAGAAACCACATGTTGTTTTGCACACCAAAGTTGAACTATGTTTAAATCATTATTTAATTGAATATCATTTATTTTAAGGAAAAGGATAAATATATACTTTTAAATATAAATATAAAAAAAGTTATGTATTATATATTTGGTGAATAAGGATTGATTCCGGAGCTAATAAGTAAATTGTGATTAATTTATTAAATGGGGGGAGGGGGATGCCGGACAATGGGTTGGAGGAACTTTGGTAAGTATTCAAGAGGGATCGATCGATCAGCTGCCCGCATTTACTGCCCTGAACTTCAACAGAGGACCAGCAAAGCCCTGAGGCATACAAGACAATTCATGGCTGTTTCTGTAGCTCGAGGGCTTTTATCAAGATTTCGACTCAAATGAATGTTGTCAGGATGTTATTCAGACGTTTGACATTATACCCTGTTGTTGAACATTTGGATCTTGGTCGTTGATTATGAATTTAGTAGCTTCAATGGAACTAATGCTAGTTTTGGTTGGGGAGGGGAGGTTTACGGAGGACTCGTACAGGTATTAACTTTGTAGAGTAAGTGTTTGTCGAAAGGTCGCAAGTGAGTAATTATTATTGAGGAAGCTGGTTTGTAATTGCAAACTGCAAAACGCGCACCGTTTTTTATTATAGGCCGCTTTTGACACGAATGTTCTTTTGCTCTTAATCTGTCTACTTCCTACGTTCCTTGTCATTCCTGATTTTTGTAATGGGTAAAATCTGCAAGTATCTTTCCTCCTACCCATGTGGAATGATACGACACATCGGGCTCATGTAGAGATGCTCAAGAACCCTGTGCTATCCCAAATTCTGTAATGAAATATAGTCGGCAATAATCAATGATAAGTTCTAAATGGAACATATGCCCCCCCATGTAAAAGACAACTGAAAAGGAATTTGCATGAATATGAAGATGTCGATCTCTTTTCTGGAAATTTTTGAGAAAATTATAGTAGATGAAGTTAAGGCCACTAAAAAGCTGCAGCCTTTGAACAGTGAATTCACTTCCGCGTGACCTGCACTTTGAATGGAACACATCTTCTTCTTTGAGTCTGACAACGTTAATGAACTGGTTTAGAATGCTAGAGTCCGTAGATGTAGACATGGAAAACTTGGCCCCATGGATGGGATAGTACCGGCCATGAGAAAAGAGGATCTTAAATTGATGCATTAATGCTATGATAACAATATTGCTATTGCTAGGGGCAGTTATTGTTTGCTGCAGAGAACTGAGGAAAAGCATGAAGATAAAACTTTTTCCCCGGATGCACACAGTGTGCAGCATAGAAACCCAACAGTTCCAATTAACCGTCTATTCCAAAATCGAGATTAACTGTAGACAACGGTTCCGGTTTGGGTTCGAAACCGTACAGACGAAACCTTGAACCAAAACGAAACCGAGATTCGCGAACCGAACCGTAATCAGAACCGATCGGTTACTATTTATAGGTGTTTTCTAGGCACCCATATGAATCATTGTGGGTATGTGACAGTGAAATTTGTAATAATTATTTTTTTATATTTAAATATTATCAAATAATATATTTAATAATTTTAATTTTTGTATTTAACTAGATATATTATGTAATATACTATATTAATTTATAAAAAACTATAAATTAAATTACTTGATAAATTATCTCAATAAAATATAATTAAAATCAATATAATTTGTGACTTAAATAAATGAAGTAAATAATTAAATTATTAGCATTTGAATATATATTTTATAAATAAATTTATAGTATATAAATAAATGAAATAAATTATTAAAGTGATAAAATTATCAATAATTAAAAACATAAATAATAAAATTACATTTTTTAAAACATCCACATTAATTTGTGAGTGTTCTGGAAGAACATCTAAAAGACAGAGACCATTCTCTGGCCACCCACATTTACTCATGGCTCATGTAAGAATGTCATGAGGACATCTGAGATCATTTTTCAAGCACCCACATCTATCGTTAGTATGTCTGGGAATGGGTGTTTTAGAAAATTTTCTAGACACCCACTTCCGTCGTATGGGTATCTGAAAAAAGTGTCTGAAATCATATACATTTTATTTATTTTTTTAATTTTTTTTAATTTTTTTCTAATTTTTTAATTTTTCCAGGAACGGGTTCAAACCAAACCCACCTCTAGTGCAGCACACTCTATTGGCGGAGAGAGTTTGAAAAGACTGATGTTTAGAGTGAAAATAGCATCTTGTAAACGGTAGATAATTTTGTATGAAATGCTGTCATTGATATGTATCCATCATCCATCAAGAACGAGAATCCACTGTCTAGGCAGTACATATCAAAACTTTAGGCGCTGCTGTTAGGAGCAAATATTTGTCAATTTTTGGGTGTTGTAAAATGTTTTTTTTGTCATCATTCAAAATATGGTTGTTCAACAATCTTTAAATTTGTTCATATCTATTTTATGTCATATTTTTTCTGTAATTTCGATTAATTTTATATTTTTTTTACTAAGAAAGTATATTATATAGATTCTTAAAATATTTTTGATCTCATTTGAAAATAATTTGGGACTCAATAAGTTAAAGAATATAAAGTGCACAAAATTGTCCTCGAGTAGAAGTCTAAGAGGTTTGGAAACATGAAGATTTAATCAACATCAAATTTAACATGAAGATCCAAGTTTGTTTGTATTAGATGTGAAAAGATTTTCGCGTATTCCTAAAAACAAAGACATGGAAATATATTTATATCTTATTTTTCTATTTTCTTTTATTTCTGTGTTTTATTATCGTTTGAATCAAATCATGTGCATTTGAATATATTTGGACCAAGGATCTTGGATATAATCTTGCTTGTTCAAATTTTTAAAAATATTTAAATTGAATTGTGATTTTTGTGTTCTTGTTTTTCTTTTCAAATGTACTTTATAACCATAAATTTCGAGAGGGTAAATCTTGAACATCATAAACTAGATTGAATAAATTGTTAATGAGGGTGTCAATTAGACCTAAGTTACCAAGTATAAAAGCTAGAATTATGTGTGGGAAGACACAAGTTGTTAGTAAAAGATAAAATACTTTTCGATTGGTAGTTGATTATCATGAATAAAATTATTTTAGTATAACACTTGTAAAATTTGTGTAAACAAGAGTCAAGTTTGAGGGTTTATATATGCGCAAACATAATGTTGGTAGAGAGTAGATCCAAAATTTATGTTTTTTTGAGTAACTTTTTCAATTTTTTTTCTTTTTCTTAACTTTCATCATTTTATTTTATTTTTACAAAAATTTAAAATAAGCAATTCAGATTCATTTTTTACAATTGTAGGATTGTGATTTACATGTTATGCCGATCTTGGGGTGAATGAATTTTGTCTGGTGAAAAATGGAAAATCGCCTTCACCGATGCCTGACAGTTTGAAGGATGACCAGTTAAATTGAAACTCTGTCTGAAGAGGTTAAAAGTTGTTTTTGCAGTGTTTTGAAATCTGATTTTGCATCAATCATGTACAGTATCCAAATTGGTGAGAAGAAGCTCGGCTGCTGAACTTCAGGACTTGAAGCTAACGACTTTAATGGAAATGGGACGCTCTGCATTGTTGTCCAGCTCGTTGTTTTTTTTCCACCTGTCTCTTTTGCCTTCAATTTGTGGGTTTTCATGGTTAGGGCCGCGGGCAACCTATCTAGTCTGCGTGTTTCTAGGCGGAAACACCACCAGCTCTTTCTCCACCTACCCTATGTTCTTGGTTTCTGCGCCTACGTAGGATTCAAATATCACCATCCTTTAAGTACATCCTGTTGGTGAAGTGTTTCCTTCATATATTTTCCTTGTTGCATGAAATGCTTGGTGAACTTTCCGGGGTTCTTCAAGTGTTATTCTTGGTTTTAGTGCGGGGAGCCTTTTTTTTTTTTTTTCAGGTGAATTTTTTGGGTAAACCTTGTCCCTGAAATGGAGGGGAAGCCTGTGAGCAACAGTGATCTTGAATGGGAAGACTTGGTTTTGCATGGTGGGAAGCCCCTTGAACCGTCTTATTTTACGCTGTCTAATGCTTTTGGTGTAAATGATCTTAGAAACTCTTCTTCTTCCTCGAAGTATCCCGTGTCTGCTACTCACGATTCACTATTAGAGTCCAGGGATTATTTCAAGGAGGGGTCTCTGGTTCCTTATGAAAGTACTTATGATAATGTTTTCAGTATGCATAGAATTGGTGGCTTCACTGAACCAACCATAGGTTTGAAATTTGGAAGATCAAAAGAGTATGGAGATAGTGTATTTACTAAATCTTCGCTCCCTGCTTCTTCTTTCACCACTAAAAGATCGAGGAATTCGTATCAGACTCTTCAGCATCCCTGCTGCCAAGTGGAAGGATGCAACCTTGATCTCACTTCAGCTAAAGATTACCATCGTAGACATAGAATTTGTGAGAATCATTCCAAGAGTCCCAAAGTTATTATTTCTGGGATGGAACGCCGCTTTTGCCAACAGTGCAGTAGGTATACATGACTCTTGTCTTCTTGGTACCACGTAAATCGTGCTAATTTTTTATACCGTTTCATTTATTTTTATGAGGTTCCATGAGCTGTCTGAGTTTGATGACAAGAAAAGAAGCTGCCGGCGGCGGCTCTCCGATCACAATGCTCGACGGCGGAGGGTTCAACCTGATTCATTTCAACTTACACCTTCCGGACTCTCTTCTGCATTTTATGGTCTTATTTTATTTTTGTCGTTCTTGAACTGCATTAGTTTCTTATTCTTTTTTATGTGCAACGAATCCGTACACACACATGCCCAGGAAGTAAGTGTATTGACACCATACTATCTATCTATCCATCCATCTATCTATCTATCTATCATGTCATGTCTCTGCAGCCTTGTACTTGTACTGGTGCTGTTAATTTTCGAACCATGAGTGGTCTTAATCATCCTGCATCCCCCTGAAACTCAAATTAATGATGGTGATGTGAGCTCCATGTGCTGAACAGTAGCTTCTTGGGACTCTTTCTCTTTGACAGATCACAGCATGCAGCAGCATGGTTTGTTTAATGGGCTACCGATCTCACAACCCGGAGCACCTGATGAGGCTGTGCGTTTTCCTGGTGATCACTTCCCGGTTCAATCTCCACCTTATATCTTGATCCAACTAGGAATATCCTACAGCATGGTAAACTCGCTTCTCTTGTTCTACTTTGGTTTTTACAGATTAAGGTTTTACTCTTTGAATGATAGAATTTGCACATAGCACTCAAAGAGCCAACCTAACGTGACAGGCTTACACGATCCAACCACTAATTCCCCAATGGACCCTCATATTCTTGCTGCTCCCTCTCTTCTGTCATGGAGTGTGAACGAGGGTGAGTCTCCTACAACCGATGGGTTCGGTCAGAGAAGCTACATTTCCACTGTAACTGAATTGAATTCCGAGTCATATACGTTGCCCTTGAATGCGACTCTTCCTCATATCAACCGTGTGAGCCTCCATGATCCGGCCACCGTGGTGGAGCAATCGCTCGAATACCCGCCTCTGGAGGCGCCCCACCAGCCAGGTATCTACTACCATGGCCACAGGAACCTGTAACTCAAAACCAGCAGTCAGTCCTCTGTTCAGTCCCACAGACGACCTCTCACTTTGTGCTGTGCTTCACATTCTCTAGTTATGAGCATCTCAGCATGGACCCTCTTGTAGGCTAAATTGACAAATTAACTGTGAGAATTTGTAAAGCACCTGCAAAATAATTGAGTTTTGAAATATATTCGCAGAATAAACGAATTTATATATAATAATTTAATATACACTTTGTTAGTAAAAGTTAATAAGAAATAGAAATTGAATAATAACAGATTTTTCTTTTAGAATTTTCTTAAAGATAAAAATTCACTAATGAGTAAATTGTGTCAAAAACTATATTTTCATAAAATTATCCATTATTCTTTTTTAATATAAATTGCATATTTCATTCACACTAACAAAATCAATACCCAAAGTTTTGAGTATCAATGAAAATTAATTCTCAAAGTTTAACATATCAAGTGTTATTAGTTCCAAAGCTTTTATATTTAAATTATTTTGATCCTTCACTATTTAAACATTGGACATAATTCGTTCTACACTATTCAAAAATTAGGCATGGTTATTTGAGTCTAATTTTATCAACTCTTTTAAATATTTAGGGACTACTAATATCATTTATTTGAAACATTGAGTATTATTTATGTCAAAGTGTTTTAAACTGATTCTAAATTATTGACGATCAATTTTCCATAAATTTCAACGAATTGTCCCAAAATTTCCCTTCCATTTTGTTAGCACACATCTAGATCTTATGTGAGTCATTCTTTGTAATGGTATTCATTTTTTTTTCAACTATGAAATTTTAGTATTTGTTTTACAAATTAATTCTTATGATGCATATTTATAAGATATTTTACATCACTTATATTTATAACTTTTATGATTCTAGTAGATCGGTTTGCATCCTTTTTATTTCACTTTCTATATGTTATTGGATGAATTTTTTATCTTATATATCACTTTAATCTTTTTGTAAGGAAGGGGAGGTAAGATGCTCGATAAGACCAAGCTAAGTTATTATCTCATTGATTTTGATCAATACGAGTGTCATCGACTTTTAAATCAAAATTTCTTTATTTTTCTCTGATTGTTGAGGATATGAGCAATCACCATATATTTTAACATGGAACCAAGGTAGCTAAAGCAAAAAAAAAAGGTTGTCATAACACATCGTTGAAGCCCTTATTTTTTGTCATTTGTACAATTAGATATCGAATAACAAGGTCTAAGTATTCTAGCAAAATGCTGTCTTCGAATATCTCAATGCCGAAAGAATTTTAGAGAGTTGAAAGGCCTTCCACACAAGTTTGACCGAGTGCAAGAGCTCTTGCCAAGCATTACGTTCGGCACTAGGTATATAAACATTTTTGAGTGCAATAAGGGTATAGCCTTTGAGGAATGTTGTAGAAGAAGTATTGAGTATGCTACACTCATACCCAGCACTCTGTAATGATTACAATTGATCAAAAGGAATAAAACCAAGTGTCAAACAAGCGGTGGGTCAGTATCGCGTGTCAGGCTTCGTAGTGGAGTTCAAGATTTTATGGCCAAGTGTCGTTGATGTTGATGGGTGATTGTAGTTCCAGGTGTGACTTAGCCTATCCATACCATATCGAAGTAGCTAAAATTCAAGTCCAAGGTCTCCACTAGATGAAGTGCCAAATGAAAGAAAGAAGGAAGTATTTATAGTGGTTTGGGTTGGAAAATGATTTAAATGCTTCTATAACCTCAATCCTTCATATGATCTTTAATCTGAGTGCTTTTTGCCATTATTTTTCTTTTGGATCACTCATCTAAAGAAATTGAACAATTTTTCTTCAATACTTCATGCGCGTTCCAGATGATTCAAAGGGAGCTCGACACAAGTTCCAACAATTGGAGATGTTTTGTTCATCCTATTTAAAGGATTTCAGTGATCTCTAATGAAAATACCCATGCTTTTTATGGTTGGAATAGTATTCCCCTATTTGAGGTTTAAGATCTAAATCATTAATAACATCCTTGGAAAGATTCAACATTTGAGTCTTGCATATAGTTTCATCTTTTTTTGAAAGAACAATGGATACATGCAGCGTCCATAATCCTCATCTATTGAGCCAATAAGTTATCCACGATAGGTCAAGGGATCCACTATACATTGTCGAATTCTGCAATTTATGCTATGAGATAAAACCCCTTCAAGCAGTGTCATTATGGCATCCGAGTTATACTAGCTATATGGTCTAGAAAACCACCAGTTTTTATGATGCACAACCTATCATTAAGTTTGGCAGTCCATATCGAAGCCTATCTTCGGTTTTAGAGATGACCATAGCATTGCATCCAATCCACTATTATGACATGTGAAGCTAAGGTAGGTTGCCAATCCTTTCTCTATTTCATGTTATTGATGATCAACCTTGTGGTTAGTTTCTCAACACATCGAGAATGGTCCCATGGCTTATTTTTGAATTATGTAGAGACCATTAGCTTTCTTCATATTATGATATTCTCAATACTCGAGATCACTTCTATCAGTAATATGCCTATTAGTATCCATGGTAAAAGTTGAATCGTAGATGAAGAAATATAAGCAAGTAGGCCTTGTTTCCATCGAAATCAATAAGATTATCAGTGATGTAATACATTCTTCAAACCTCATTCGCTACGAAGTGGATCACAACGGGTTTTTACTTCATAAGAAATTGAATGAAAAAAGTTTTATAATGAATATCATGAGAAAGACAAGTAGGCTCATTGAGACCTATGACCGAGCAGTTCAACATTTAGGTTGTAATAGGGGGAATGACTTTAAGACTCACAACTTCGAACTCTATTTAAAAAAATTACAGTAAATAGAGGGAATCAAGGCATTCCCATATTTCAAAACATAGACTTTTGCAATGCCAAACTTGATACGTTTCCTCATTCAAGAAATCTTTAAACACATTGTAGGTAAGGGCCATTGTAGCAATCCATAGAGAAGCTTGTAGATATTTTTTTTGGTTGATATAATATTTTGAAAGTAAGTCACGTTACATGGGGATGCACAAATCTTGGCATCTAGGGTTGATGATGGATTATGCTCAAATAGAACCCTATTCAAACTTTTGGTAAGATCATCAGCAAGTTGATTCCCAGATTCAACATACTACACTTTGATCTTCTTCTTCTTGATATAATTTCTTATGACATGATACGTGATTCTCATTTGTTTGGCTTTATTGAAGTTGGTTGGATCATTGGTCATTGAGATTGCAGCTCTATTATCCATAAGCAGATATGTGACTTTTGTATGAATCCAAGTTCTTTTGGCATCTATCTTAACTAAATGCAATAGTTTGAAGTATATGCTGCAAAGATGTATTCAACTTCAACTGTTGATTATGCCACCATCTTTTCGAAAACAAGACTACACGGCTTTAATTTAAGAAGAAAAGTACACCAAATGTACTTTTGATGTTTTCAGCCATACCACAATCACCATTTGACTAGGCCCTAAGTTTGAAGATCGGTTTTTCATCTTCATAGGGATAGAAAAATCTGAAATCATGAGTATATTTTATATACCTGAAAGCTCTTTTCACAGCTGCCATATGAGTTGTGGGTTTATTGAGGAAGCAAGATAAGACAATTACACCAAAACATATATCAGGCCTTGTATGCTAGAGATAGATAAGACTTCCAATCATACTTCTATATAAAGTAGCATCTACATTCGCTCCTTGGTTTTTCTCTCCAATTATCTGTTTGTAATCTAGAGAATTTTTTGAAGGATTTACATCTTTGAAGCCAAACTTTTCAAGAAGCTCATTACTGTACTTCTTCTGAGATATGAGTGTTCCAACATCTACAAATTGATAAATTTTCATGCTTAAATAGTAGGACATCACTCCAAGGTCAATCATCTTGAATTCATTCTTCAATATAGCTTTGATATGTACAATTTTCCTTTCATAAGATGTAGTTATCATAAGATCATCCAACAATCATCTTCCTTTCCTTTAAAATACATTGAGTAATCACTGTATATTTTCATAAAACCAATACCTCAGAGAAAGTTATCCATACATTCATTCCATACTTTGGGGGGCTTGTTTTAACCCATAGAGAGATTTCTTTAACTTCAATACTTTATCTTCATGACTTGACACTTACAAGCTCTTTCGTTGTTCAACAAAAACAACTTCCTCCAGCACACCATTTAGAAACACAGTTTTCACATCCATGTGATGCACTTTCCATCCATGAGCAGCTAAAATGGCAAGAAGTACTTTAATTGTATCAAATTTTGCTGTGGGTGAAAAAATTTCATGAAAATTTATTCTTTTGATTTGACTATATCCCTTGGCTACTAATCTAGCCTTATGTTTATTCACAAAGCTATCTGCATTCATTTTAGTTTTGATTAATCACTTAAGGCCAATAGGTTTAAAATCCCTCTCCTTGAGTTTGTCAACTAACTCCTAGGTCTCACTTTCAAGTTTATAATTCATTTCTTTCTCCATGGATGCTCTCTTTTTGGGATTTTGTACAACTACTTCAAATGATGTTGTATCTTCTGTCAATAGTCCAGCAAATGTTGGGTTTCTCGTAGACATCGTATGTCTCAAAAGCAGCGGAATTTTAAAAATTTTGAGAAACCCCAATCGCAGATCTTGAAATACGATAAACGTCAGATTCAGAGATGTTCAAAATACCTTTCAGATGACTCCGTTGTTCACCAACCGCCAATAGCAGACGGCCTCTATCATATCCACACGTGGAGCACTCCGTCAATAACCTTCTCAAGGCTCTTGAATGCTAGTCGAATTTCTCAGGTGCTAGTAGAGAAAAAAGCCTCCTTGTGGATCAGTCTCAGAGAGCACGAAAACCTTTGGAGCAGATCTCAAGATCTAAATCTTTTTCGATAGATATTTTGTGACATATCAAATCATATCTATATGAGATCTTTTATTTTGAGTTTAATCAATATTAATCTCAAAATAACTTTCTATTTAATTTATCCACTTTACCAATTGCATCTCATGTAATTGTGTCATTCTATTTTATATCGATGAGTGACTCTACTATTGTGTGTGACCCTATACGCTTCCTCAATCAAGGCCGTAATAATGGACTTATTAATTAACTCTTAATTAATCAAATCCATCATTATCGATCATGAGTGATGTCTAGCAACGTATCATGATCCCAAGGATTAAAGAATAATCAGGTGAACAAATTGAGCCTTTCCATGATCAGCCACCATGCAATGAACAGCTTTCATCATACTTATATCTCATTCGATACCAGAACATGGGTGTGTGTCTTTGTGATGTATCGAACTTATAATTGCATTCAAGCATTAACACTCAATGACCTATTCAAAGAATTCGAGTGTCATTACCCTCGGCCTAGGACTTACTGTTAGGCTTTGATGGAATTACTTGAGATATGATCTCATCGCTAACATGAGTGATGAATCTTTTATTGATCAATCAACTATCTCCAACCTTAAGAATTCACATCCCTACTCATCCATACTAGGCAAGCCATGGTTAGGCTCCCATTAGTAATGAGCGAAAATGTGAGCTTAAGATCAAGATAACTTTTTTGACCTCAAGTCTAAGTTGACTTGCACGACTGTCATATTCGAGATCTTGCTACTGACACTTGGTTAGCTTCCCATAGTAGCATCTCGAAGATGAGTCATCCAGTGAATCGATTCTCTAATCAACACCCACACATAGGTTCTAGTAATCTCATTACGTCAATTGTGAGAACCATTGCCTAAACAGTTTAGGGAACTCAATGTGTGCTAGCTTATCCGTATTTGTGATATCCTCATTTCACAAACACTCTAGCAAGGGAGTTTTTAACTTGAACATAAATGCTTGAAGAATCTCACATTATGATCTCATCATAATTTCTATAGCACATAGATCAAGTAGAGGATTTTATCAATGATATAAATTTGATCACAATTCAAAGTAAATATCAAAAGATAAGATTTGTCAATGAGTTGATTGTCTCTAGAACACATACACCATTAGAAAAAATATCAGCTACAATATCTTGAACTTTGTCATTCAACTTGGAGAAACTTATTGTAGGTGTTTTGTTCCTTTTGCTTCGTCTTATGTTAGTAATGAATCATCTTCATTATCTGTTGACTGTCTGATCCTTTTACCTTTTCTTCCTCGCCAATTATGATTAGATGGATAATAATTCTCATCATCAGTGGCAGGTTCCTCTCCATCAGATTCATCATGGTGACTCATCTACATTTGTGCCTTTCCTTCCTCGCCAATCATGATTAGATGGATAATAATCCTCATCATCAGTGGCAGGTTCCTCTCTATCAGATTCATCATGGTGACTCATCTACATTTGTGTCTTTCTCCTCTTCTGGGAGTGGGAGATTCCCATTTGAATATTGATCATTTGCCTGAAGTGATTATTCATATTAGGGTTCTGAGGTTGATTTTGAATTATCATTTGATGAGTTATGTGCATTTGTGACGTTCTCTTCCTTTGGAGGTGGGAGATTTCCATCTCAATATTGATCATTTACTTGATTTGAATATTCATATATGAGTTCTAAGGTTGATTCTAAATTCTCATTCACCTATATATGTTCATTTTCTATCTTTTGTCTCTTGGTTGGTTGAATTGCTGGAAGAGTTGTTTTGTTTCATGCCCTCCATGATTTTTATGAGCTTCTGCATCATTTAAAGAAAGACAATCATTAATTAAAGTATACTTTCTGACCTTCATCAAAAGAAACATCATGATTGAAGATAAATTTATTTTAATCAAGTATATAAACTTTACATTCTTTGGTAGTGTTGCTATAACTAACAAACACACTAGATACAGATTTCTTATCAAGTTTTCCTTGTTTTTGATATGGTATATGAGTAAAAAACAAACTACCAAAGATTTTTAATATAACAATGCCATTTCTCTTGAACAGTCTTTCCACCAATCGCCAAGCATGGAAGCAAGTTCAATAGATATACAAACGTAGATACCGCTTCAGCCTAGAAATTGACAGGAAGATCTTTCTAAAAACAATAGACATCTTGACATATAAAGAATTGTTCTATTCCTCCTTTTACATGTACCATTATGTTGTGGGGAATATAATCTTGTGAATTGATGAATGATTTCCTCATGCTCACAAAACATTCCATGCTATTATTATAAAATTTATTCCATTGTCTAACCTAATCATTTTTAAGGAGCATCCACTCCGATTTTCAGTCATCACTTTGAATTTTTGAAAGATATGAGGAACTTTCGGTTTTCTTTTAAGAAAGTAAACCCAACAATAACGTGAATAATTCTACTTCCCCTAATGAACATTTTTTAAATGGTCCACAAACATCTATATGCACAAGTTCTAATTTCTCTTTTGCTGTTGAATCACTAGAATAAAATGGCTTTCTATACTGTTTACCTTGATGTCACACTCCACGTATAGTGTCAGCAAACTTAAGGTCTTTCAATTTTAGTACTTTATTATTCTTTTGCAATATGTTTTGATTGTTGAAGCTATAGTGCCCAAAATATTTGTGCCAAAGGTTGCTTTGATCTTGAAGCGAGAAAATATAACTTTTATGATCATTGAAATAGATTTGCAAGAGGTTGGAATTTTTACTAATTTCTTTAGCATAGAGAGCCATTACCCGACAAAACCCCTATTAAATGCCGCTTGCATACAGGACTTACAACTAAAAACCATTTGCTCCCTGTGGCCCAACCTGCACTTACCACTACTACATTATTTTCTTTGTGAATGTGTTGCAAAACCTAAATTAGTTTTAGAAATATCTTTGGATGGGAAAACATTTAGGCATACGACACCTTTAGAATTTTCCACTCATCAGTAGAGCAGCTTCACCATTTTGTCAACCTCATAACTGTCTGTTAGTTCCAATACTTTTTCCTTAGACTACAACTTAATCATAAACTCTCTAAATGTTGGCTCTAGTGTAATTGAATATTCAGGATACAACTTGAGGAGCTTTTCTTCAATAATGTCTCAAGTGCACATTGACTCGAATCTTGCAGGTAGGCTCATGATTGCCATGCTAATAACCTTTTTGTCCTCAGGTTTTTCTCTTAATCCCTGAATCTCCTTCACAAGTTCTACGGTACATTCATAGTAGACTTGTCTGGTTTCATTGTCCAATATTTTATTCCTCTCAAAGTCCTCTATCTTGTTTTTGCATATTATCTCTCGAAGTTTGACATCAACGTCATAATGGGCTTTGAGAGTGTCCCATATTTCTTTGATTGATTGACACTCTACAATATCATCAATCAGATGTTCAGAAATGGCTTGATATAAGGCATGTTAGCGTATGTGTTCTAGAGACAATCAACTAATTGAAAAATCTTATCTTTTGATATTTACTTTGAATTGTGATCAAATTTATATCAATGATAAAATCCTATACTTGATCTATGTGCTATAGAAATTATGATGAGATCATAATGTGAGATTCTTTAAGCACTTATGCTCAAGTTAAAAACTCCCTAGCTAGAGTATCATTTCACAAATACGGATCTTGATCTTGATCTTAAGCTCACATTTTCGCTCATTACTAATGGGAGCCTAACAGTAAGTCCTAGGCCCTAAGGTTGGATGAGTTATCTTCACATAGTAGCATCTCGAAGATGAGTTATCGAGTGACGATTTTCTAAAAGAGTGAACTACATGTTAAGAGGTTTGTTTTACAATTTGGCGGATCGTCGGACAAGTACCTGGCCTTGATGGAATTTGCTTACAACAACAGCCACCATAGTAGCATAGATATGGCACCCTATGAGGCATTGTATGGAAGGAAATGTAGGAGCCCTATGTATTGGAGTGAAATAGGTGAGAGACAGATTGTAGGTCTTGAAATGATCAAAATTACTAAGGATGTTGTGGTTGTAGTTCAAAAGAATTTAAGGATTGCTCAAAATAGGATGAAAGAATGGGTTGATATGCATAGAAGGCCATTGGAGTTTATGGTTGGAGACTTTGTATATCTCAAGGTTACTCCCATGAAAGAAGTATCCCAGATCAAAAGAACAAATAAACTTGCTCCGACATATATTGGTCCATACCAAATTGAGAAAAAAATTGGATCAGTGGCATATATGCTAAGATTACCTGAAGAATATGCCTGAATACACAACGTTTTCCATGTTTCTCCACTACAAAAATGTTTGGATACCGACCAACATAAGGTGATTTCTGAATATATTGTTGTTGATGATCAACTATCCTACATAGAAGCACCAATCAAGATACTTGATAGACAAGAAAGGAAATTGAGAACTAAGGTGATTCCTATGGTGAAGGTTCAATGGTCGAATCATACTACATGAGAGGCTACCTAGGAGGTTGAATCTTAGATACTCGTGGAAATTCCGCAGTTGGTATAGATGACTTTAATCGAGTTTTGAGACGAAACTCAAAATAAGATGAGGTGATTGTGAGGATTCAAGCTTTAAAGATTTTGCTCTTTAGTTTTAACTTGTTGTTCTTCATACTAACCTAACTAATCAAATGTATCCAAGTGACCACCATTGCGTGTGTTCCACGTGTCATCTTGCATGTGCAACACATGTCCTCTTGCATGTGCACCACTTGTACGTCATGCATGTGTGCCACATGTGGTTATTTTTGAGTTTTACAAAGGCGAGGAGGAGAGGTTGAAAGTAAATATTATAGTACCTTTAGTGAACGAAGCTTTAGATTTGGTTTAAAGTCTAAGGTGTTAAGATAAGTGTCATGATTTCTTTTGAAGTTTACTTATCTTTGAAATTGATTCATGAAAATTTATGTGCCTATGTGATGTTGGTGTTTAATTTCCATTACTTTGGATGTGATTGTATCTACGCTCAAAACCCTTTTATGTTGCATGAAAGTTCTAACAGGGCAGTAGGTTATTTTGTGTTATTTCAAAAAAAAGCTATATTTGCGTCCCAAAAGTATGATTCTTTTCACTGATAGCCACCCCTATTATTATTATTATTATTATTATTAAGATGATATTGCAATATGTATCTCTATGTACTATGTGATAAACAAGCTAGGAAAGAATTGAGGGGATATGGACACATATCTTCAGCAATGTGGTTGTCCCTTGGGCACTATGTGTAATATGCCAGGTATTTCTGAGGCACCATGTATAAGTGGAAGGACAAAAAAGTATGAAAGCTATGCAAGATATGATATGATATGTTATGTATGGCTTGAGTTTGTGGTTCTATAGTCGAAGATGGCTCTCTTGAGTGCGGAACCATGGACAAGGGTACCTTATGTCCCACCTATCATGAACTGATGGCAAGGTCATGGCAAGATTGGCATGAAAATTGAGAAAAGATAGCTATGAGGACTCACATTGTATTTCAAGTTTCTTTTATAAACTCTTTTTTTTTTGATTTGACTTGTATTAAAACTCAAAAGCATGACCACTTTTTTATTTATTTTAGGGGATAAAGGGAGCTAGTAGAGGTCTAGAGATCAACCATGCTTTCTAGAGTCATATGGAAATGTATATATAGTAGTGTTGCTTGTTTACTAGGTTTGTGTGAGTATGATCTATATATGTATGATATACTTTTCGTTTTGAATCTAATTCATTATGAACTTATGAACTACATTATACAAAAGTAATTGGACAAAGTCTTAAATCTAGTTTACATATGTAATTACCCAATTTAATATTATTTGATCTTGTTATGAAAGACACCGTGAGTTCTAGTGTTTTAGCTAAGACTGGGTGGGCTCGACTCATCTTTCCCGGGCCCTAACAATGGGTCGTGGCACTAGGTTATGCATAAAGGGCATACGAACTTACATGAACCAACCAAGGTGCTTGGAAACACAGCATCCTTGTCATTTCGCGGTTAATGAAGTTGGTTTGAATCGAGAAGAAGAGATGGCCCAGGGATTCGGATGTGCACCCCGTTTGACAATCGACATCTGGGCTAGCATACAAATGCGCTTGCCACCATGCTTGTCAATGCCATGGGTGTGTACCCTTGCTCGTGCTGCTGATTTCGCATGTTATTGATGTGCTTGTAGTTGTATTATTTCCTTGGAAAGAGTTGTGAGCATGTCTTGGGCATGAATCCTATTGGAGTTGATAGGTTTGTCATAAACCACAAGAAACATTGCTTTCTAGAGATGACACTCCTCGTTAGAAACCGACCAATCATTGTTTTTGTGAAAACTACGACACAAAACCTGTTATGGTCTGCGATATCCATTTGGAGTTTAGTATAATACCCCTCTAATGATCATAGTTATGTATGAAATCAAGAAAGGATGAGGCCCACATGGGTATGGAGGTTGTTTTTGTCAACCAATGGAGATGAAGCAGGTTCTATCTAAAGGAAGGGCCGCATGGCAACCTCAAGATAAGGGGGATGCTGACTCATGGTGTCTCTTAGGTTTCGATGGATGGAGTCATTTTGGAAAAAACTTGGAGAATCATAGTTGAAGAGGAGGAGGAGGTAGGAAATACAGCTAGTGAGAAGGGGAAGTTCTTGATTCTAGTTGTAGGAAGGGATTACTTCTGTAGGGGACAAGGTAAGTGGGATGAGTGCTACTGCTCTTTAGAAGCATGTTTTGATGCTTCTCTAGAACATATGTGGTTGATTGCCTATGTGTTATTGTTTTGTTTTGGAAAGTGTTCTTCCCTGTTTTCATGAACCTACTTCTTCTACTTGTTTTTCAATGTGTGAAAAGTCTAGCAGGACACGTCTTTCTGGTCTTGGTGCCTCAACTCTATTTAGAGTCCCTAAAATTCTTCTTTCAAAACCTAAATTGTTTTCTTCCAAGGACTAGGTGCTCTTGTTGGTCAGTTTCCAAACAAGCGTTCCCTTTCGAGGTGTAGTGCTCAATGTTCCTTTTCTATGTTCTATGTGAATATATGTTAGGCAATGGCGAGGAGTGTGGGTCCACACTCCTAGCAACATGGTTTTAACCATGGGATTCATGGCTAAATATGTCAGACATGTCTGAGGCATCTCTATGGGGTAAGCTAGTCAAGAAAGGCCAGGAACACGTTATAAGAATGCTATGGTCGAGAAATCCATCGAAGCCGCTCATCGAACGTTTACTATGGCAGAAAACAGCATGACCACCAACCCCGACAATGAGGACAGTGTAGGCATACAAAACCCCGGCCTCATGGTTATCAGTAGGGAACAGCTCAAAGCCCTTATGAGAGAGATACTCTCCGACTTGAAACCATCCTCCAGGCTGAACTTCAACAAACAGGAGGGGACACCCGAAACCAAACGGTGAGCAAGTAAGCAACCCCTGACACCAGAGTATCTCCATGAAATGGAGATCAAATCCAAAACCAAAGTGGAGATGTTGCGAAGGAAGAGGTGCAACGAGGTCATCTATGAGCCAGGTATAGCGAAGGAGAGGAAGTACGACTAGCGAAATTCTGGGAAAAAGGGAAGAAGAGTTGAGGAGAGAAGTAGAAGAAATTCATGAGAAGAAAAGGTTGGTCTACCGACAAACACCACCCAAGGCTAGAGAAAGTAGAGGGTTCAAAGACGCGTTCGACCAAAACGTATGCACTAGGAGAGGGGATGTTTTGGCCGATATCGATTTGGCTTTGAAGAGCAGTGCCGAAGGAGTGGTAGGTACCCCAACACTATGCTTTGACCCATTCTCGGATGAGCTAATCAGGGAAAAGCCAGAGAGGGGATTCCAGGTCCCCGAAGGACTACCCACGTATGACGGAAAAGGGGACCCCATATCTTATGTGACTGACTTAAACATGAGAATGGCAACGGTCCGGCATTCGGAAGCTATGAAGTGCAAACTATTCGCCTGTTCGCTCCAAAAGGCATCAAAGACTTGGTTCAAGCAGTTAGAACTATGCAGCGCGGGGTCTTATCGGGAATTGGTACTGTTATTTATGACCCGATACGTCGTCAACATTGAGGCCCCACCATCCAAGGCGGCGCTGTATTCCATCTGATACGACCACCGAAAAGAGAGTCTTAGAAGGTCCATCGACCGACTCAATTGCTCAGTGATGGACGTTCAGTTGGATTTGAAGGAGAGAGTGTAAATAATGAAACGGGCTTTTGGGATGCCAAAGCTAGTGCAGAGCTTATCGAAGTCTCCACTCAAAAATCTGGGGAACTCCTTAGGAAGATAATGAAGTACATCTGAGTTGACGATGAGCTCAAAGCCGAAATGAGAAGCCGGGTGGATATTCGGACGGTACCGTAGCAAGAGGGGCAAACCGTAAAGATTCCATGGCCAAACATGCGTCGCGAAGTATATCAAGTGGAACCGGCCGGAGCGGAAACCTACTGCGAGATACATAAAACGACAAGGCATGACACCATCGACTGTCGGGTAATGAAAAGAATGATCGATTAGTATCATGCTAACAATGGGGGCAATGGTGCGACACAGAACCCCTCAGAAGTGATGGAACGCAAAAGGGGACGTCACGAACACCTTGGGAACGAGGGAAACCGATATCCAAAATTCCTTCCTAGGCCATCAGGAGTTGCCCCCCATGCCAGCAGAAACCCAATCCTCGAAAGGAGACAGGACAAACCGGAATGTTCAAGAGATGCCAATAAGGTGCAAGACAGCCCCCTTATATTCAGGAAATCCACGTGGTATTCGGGTGGACCGAAATCAATGAGTCAGGAAAGGCGAGGAAAAGGTACTTGGATGAGTTGAAGAGGGGAGAGGTCTTCGAGATCGGGAAAAATCGAATTGAAAGAGCTTCCTGGAAGAAAGAAGAAGTCACCTTCTCTGAAAGAGATTCCCCCATCAGTTCGATAGCACAGAATGAATCCCTGGTGGTGGCAGGGATATGCGGAAGCACCAAGCTATGAAGGATCCTCATTGACCAGGGATCCTCTTGCAACATCATGAAGAAGGAGGTGGCCGAATTACTCGTGTCATCCAAGGAGGGAGATATACGCCCAATCCACATGGAATTATATGCTTTCGATCAATGGGCTGTGCAGACAGTTGGAAAAATAACCTTGCCCATGACATTCGGTGCTACAGGGCGAAAACGGACAGAAAGGCTGGAATTCTTGATATTTGACTAGGAGACCTCATATAACATCATTCTTGGCCGACTTGGCATCAACCCATTTGGTATGTTACCCTCAACTGTGCATCTGAAAGTTAAGTTTCCAACACCAAGGGGCATCTATATGCTGGATATCGACCAATCAGCCGCCCGATCCTGTTATGTGTCTTCTTGCTGAGATCTCTGCGCAAAGAAACCAAGAATAATGATGGTGGAAAAAGAACCCCGAGAGCCTCCCTGGCAGGCAATTGAACCGGTGGGGTACTGGTCACTACAGTTAGTACCGGGAGATTTATAGAAGAGGACCCACATTGGCACCAACTTAAACGCCGAATTTGAGAAAAGGTTTCCAGAACTTCTGAGAAATAATGTCGATATTTTTGCCTAGACAGCTATAGACTTTGTAGGTATCGATCGATCTGTTGCTGAACATCACATTGATACCTATCTGGAAGCAAAGCCGATTTGGGAAAAACAATGGCATTTTTCTGAAGAAAAGTGCCGGATCATCAATGAGAAAACGAGAGAGCTACTGGAAGCCGGATACGTGAAGGAGATCTAGTACTCCGAATGGGTAGCCAACCCTATCGTCGTCCCGAAGCCCGGGGGAAAATGTAGAATGTGTGTTCACTTCACCAAACTCATTGCCTGCTTCGAGAGGGATCCTTACCCCTTGTCGAAGATTGACAAGTTGGTAGATGCCATTGCTGGATCCCGATTCCTGAGCACCATAGATGCATATTCCAGATATCACCAGATCTTTGTCGCAAACAAGGACCAGCTGAAAACCACCTTCTACACCAAAGATGGGGTTTACTGATATGTTGCGATGCCCTTCTGTTTGAAGAATGCTGGGGTTTGCTTATCAGAGATTGGTGATTAAAATCTTTTTTTCTAAAATCGGCACTTCTATGGAGGTGTATGTGGACGATATGATCGTAAAATCCATGAATGAAGAAGATCATTTGGCATATTTGGACTCTTGTTTCTCTCTATGTTGGTCATATGGATTAAAACTCAACCTGCTGAAATGTGAGAAAGGGGCCCTTCGGAGTACAAAGCGGAAAATTCCTTGGGCATTATGTATCGGAGAAAGGGATCAAAGCCGAACCCGCAAAGATCAAGACAATATGTGAGATGCAACCCCCATGAACAATAAAGTAGTATCAGAGCCTCACAGGTAAATTGGTTGCTCTCAGCCGGTTCATATCTCGGTCGGCCGATAATTCAACATCTTTCTTCAAGGCACTTCGAAAAGGAAGCACTGTAGAATGGAACGAGGATTGTCGAGTTGTCTTTGAGAAACTCAAGGAATATCTTTCATCCCTCAACTTTTGGTGGCTCCAAAGGAGAGAGAACCCTTGGGGCTCTACCTACCAATATCACCAGCCGTGGTCAGTGCAGTCTTGACAACCATTTAGGAGAAAAATACTTGCCGATGTATTATGTGAGCAAGGTTTTGTTACCAGCCGAAACCCGATACCCAGTGATAGAGAAATTCATCTTGCCTCTGAAAATGACGGCTACTAAGCTGAAATCGTATTTCCAAGATTGGCATATCATGGTATTCACCAACCAACCGTTGAGGAACATTCTGTCTCGAACCAAAATTTTTGGAAGGCTGGCCAAATGGACCGTCAAGTTAAGCACAATGGATATCGAGTTCACATCAAGAACAACGATCAAAGCCCAGCATCTAGTTGATTTTGTGGTCGAAATGACTGGGCCTATTGACTGGTTTGTGGAAATCAACGACTAATGAGCCATGTATGTCGAAGGTTCTACGTACAACGGGGTTGGAGGAGGAATTCACATTTCAACTCGGGATGGGGATCATATTTACATCACAGTGAAATTCTCATTCCCCGCCATCAACAATGTCATTGAATACGAAGCCTTGATTGAAGAAATGAAGGTAGCCAAGGAGCTTGGAGTTGTAGAACTCGACGTTTACACTGATTCACGGCTAGTGCAAGGACAGTTTTCGGGTGAGTATGAAACGCATGACCCCTTAATGGCTTTGTATTGTGTTAAGGTGAAGGAGTTGGCAAAGACTTTCAAGGAGTTTACCCTGTCACATGTGGCTTGCGAGGAAAACGGATCCGCGGACAGCCTCGCCCAATTTGCCGCAGGATTTCTAGAGTTAAAAGAAGGGAGTCTGATGATCCGATTGCGGGATCAACCTTCAGTAATCTTACGAATGATGAACTATATCACTCAGAAACCAGGGAACGACATCTCTCTGCAGCTTAGTCTCCTCGAAGATTGGATGTCGTCTTACATCCGGTATCTGCGAAACGGAGAGACACCACCTGGAAAATCGGAAGCCCGACAACTGGAGGTTAGAGAGCCAAGAGATATACACTAGTAGATGAATTCTCTACCGAAGATCCTTTGATGGACCTCTACTAAGGTGTATTGGGAAAAACACTCTCAAGAGCTTATCACCGAATTACGCGAAGGAGAATGCGGCAGTCATGTTGGGATACAATCATTGTGTAGAAAGGCAAGGAGAAGCGGATACTATTGGCCAACTATGAAGCAAGAATTTACTGAAGTGGTGAGGAAGTGAGAGGTATGCCAGTACCATATAAGCATATCAAGACAACCGGTAAATTTACCACTCTTGTGCCCGTTTGACTGCTAGGGGCTGGATATCATGGGGCCCTTACCCCAAACCTCGGGTCAGAGGAAATTTATCATCGTGAGAGTCGAATATTTCTCCAAATGGGTGGAAGCAGATGCTGTGGCAAAAATATCAGAGGAGACACTTATCCAATTTCTATGGAGAAACATCTTCATCCGATTCGGATTACCTCGAGAACTAGTGACCGATAACGGGACCTAGTTTGCTGGAGGAAAGATGGATGCATTCCTGGATAAGTATTCAGTCAAGCACAACTTCACTTCGTTATATAACCATCAAAGCAATGGTGTTACAGAGGAAACGAACCGAATGCTGAGGGAAGGTATGAAGCCAAACTTAAGGATTTTGGAGGGTCATGGGTAGATCGATTGGATGAGGTGCTATGGTCATATTGCACCATCCCTCGAACCACTACGGAAGAATCCACCTTCTTATTGGTTTATAGATCGGAAGCAGTATGCCCAATCGAATTGACGCTGAAGACCCTTTGGATGGAAAAGAATTATCAAAGAAGCAGTATAGCCGACTAAGGGCTTATCAAAGAAGAACGGAAAAGAATTACAACAAGTCTATATCCCCAAGGGAATTCTCGGAAGGAGACCTGGTTGTTAAATGTCATTTTCTGGTTATTTATTAGATATTATTATGTGTTACTTATGTATTAAGTTTCCCAATTAGGAATTATATTGATAAGTAATTGATTTTCCTTAGAAAAATCCTATTTTCCTATTTTGTATATATTTTCTGTCTTTTTTCGTGCACTTATGTTAGGAGACTGTCGTGGAGTGTTGCAAGAGTATTGTAGAGGTCAAACTCTGACTTTTCGTGCCTTGTACGTGATTTGGAACGATTGTGGACGAAAGACCAACACTGGTCAAGGCCTCTGACTTATGGCATGTCAGAGTTTACAACAATGATTGGACGCTAACTTGCACGCAAAGGAAAGCTGCTGGCGCACGCAAGACATAAGGAATAATGCGAAGAGGACCCAAAGGAGTTAATGCACATGAGGAGTGATATAAAAGCCACTTGGAGCACTTAGTTTGAACTTGTGAACCTTTGTTTCTAGACTTAGCACTTTTGAGTTCTTACTCTCCTGAAGGAGGAAGAACACTTAGTTTTCAATTTCGCTTCTGTTTTCATGTCCCTTTGTGGCTAAAACCTTTTAGTTTTTGGGAACTAGATGAAGTTTCCTTCCAAGTCTTGAGCAATACACTCGCTTTTGTCTGAATTCAATTCGGATTTCGCATACTTCCATGCATCTTTTTGTAGTCTTTATGTAACAACTCCTAGTCAAGATCCATGAGTAGCAGGCCACTTCTCGCGGATTTTTGGTGAAGATCAAGGTGAAGAGCACCAACTCTGACCCTGCTGGTTCAAGGAAAGTAGCAGATTGTTTGTGGCCTAGGTACCACGACAATGGACAGGTTGTGACCTTGGACTTGCCACTAGCCATTGGCAACAACTGGGCACACGCGCGCAATTCGGTTTTGAAGGCAATCGAAGTCAATCCTCTTGTCTTCCTAATCGTCCAAGGGGGAATCACATGAGGCTATTCCCATGCCTCTTTGTCAATCAGAGTGTAAGGGAGAGTACGCTATTTGTTACTTCTATAACAAGCTATTCGGAAAAAACCAGTGAAAACCGAGGCGAGGATAGACAAAGGAAGGAGATGGAATCTTATTCCCAGGAACTGCGTCCCGTAGTCAAGGCCCATCACTTAGGTTGTAACTTTATTTCTTCTCAGAAACCTCCTTTTACAAAACCATGACATTTTGTAGAAGTTTCTTACAAACATTTTCACAAAAAACAATTACTCTAGATCGATACTCGTACTACGCTTTTTGTGTTTTACGTTTTACAAATATTTAAAATTTGTTGAGAAAACGACACGCAATAAGTCTATATCCCCAAGGAAATTCCCGGAAGGAGACCTGGTACTCCGAAGCATCTAACCAAAGAGACATGTGGGAAAATTAGATTGCAATTGGGAAGGCCCTTATCGGATTTCAAGGGTAATCGGAAAAGGAGCGTATCGTCTGGAACATCTAGATGGCATGGAATTTCCAAGGTCATGGGGATGCATCTCGACCCAAGAGAGATTCCGAGTTATGTCCTTAGCAGTAGTCCCACACACATAAGAAAAGACCTTGGCAAAAAAGCCCAACCAAGTGACTGGCAAACCGCGCAAGTTACAAATCAGAATAATCGATGAAAAGAAAAGGCAGTATGTAAAAAACTAAGTAAACTGAAGGATGGAATCCCAAATCAGGATCTCAAAATATCCAAAAACCCCAAATCAGGGAAAAAAACATCAATTTCACAAAAAGGAATTAAGGCTCAGGAAGGGGATCAGATGAGGGTCCGACATGTCCCTTCATCCTTGCTCTCAGCTTGGCCTCATTCTCTCGCCCGATCCTAGCCCGAACAAGTGCTATTAGGTTCTTGCCATCTTATGAACTGCACAGCAGATCAAAACATATGACAACAACCGAAAAGATCTCACGACTAGGAGATCATCAAGGGCTACTTTTCCGTTTTTTCGAGGGTTTCTGAGCACATACTTTGACCCTCTTCTTTTTCTTTGAAGCTAAGGGTTGAGGTGAAGGGTTTGGAACAAAGTCGGTGGGAACAGGCATAAACGAATCAGGAATAGAGGGGGTATCTGAACTAGGATTCGGAGTAGATGGTGACTGGAGAAGATGCTGAAACTCCAATTCGGACCCTTGAGGAATAATGAAATCCGGCCACTAACTATCTCGGCGGCGCCCTGGAACCCCACAGTTTATCAAAGACTCATGAGATAGCATTAAGGCTCGGGACTCGAACTTCGAAGTGCATTCACCGATTTCTGGTATATCTTCCTATAGGGACAAAAACGACCGAAAAGCTTTCTTTTGAAAAGGGTGGGGGTTTAGTGGGAAACTTCCACCTTGCCCCTGACGGGGGAGCGACCCAAACAAAAGAAGGCCACCAGTTGTGGTGGGTATCGGGAGGTGTTAAAATGAAGTTTAGGTGATCTTCAAATCGGCGAAATTCGAAGTGGGAGGACAAACCATGCATTGGGCGCTTCGCTTTATGGACGGCAATTTTGAAAAGTTGGAAAAAATCCACCAGAGTCATATTCGGATCCAGACCCGCCGAATAGAAAAGGAAAGTGGTGAAACAGAATATCGAGTTATGGGAAAGACAAGAAAGAGGAACAGCGAACATGTTCAAAAACTGAACGATAAGAGGGTGAAGAGGAAAGCGGAGACCACTCTCTACGTAAGCTATAGGAATCGGAAGACTGAATCGGGGAAGGGGTCCTTCCCCCATTCCCCAAGGTATCTAGCTATCCATAGCTTGATGATAACACATATTTTTAAGTGATTCAATACATGGAAATTACTCATATAAATAAAAATTAATTTTTATTGCCTAATTCTATATTTTTGCACATAAGTACAGTAGTTGTGTTATTTTAGTCTTAGTTCAACCTTCTAATAGTTTTCTGTGTGCAATGCAGCAAAGGTCGCAACACAAATCCCAAGGAGCTGAATATGAACAATGTGGTGGCAAAGATGAGGTAGAAGTCAGAATAGGAGTACACACAAAATCCAAAGAGGAGAAAAAGTAGGGTTTTGGACATAAAGGGGGACAAGATAGAGAGAAAAAGATCTCCCCCATTGGAGACTCATGACATGCTTTCCGGAGAATTTTCTAGGGTAGAAGAAGGAAGGGGAAAATGACCCTGAACAACCAGTTCTCTTTGAAGACTTACTTTTTTTTTTATGCATACTTTTCCTTGCTATGACTAGTTTTAGTTTTATTGCGTGAACAATTTGTCCTTTCTATTTCTGTTATGCATTGCTTATTGTTGTTTTATCTATTTCTATGAAAACGTTTTCCCTTCCCTTATTATAAGTGGCTAAGCACTTAGGGGATGCGTTGTGGTGAAATGTGCTATTCAATCTTAGATCTAATCAACCCATAAGTCATGCCACTTCCTTAACAAACCAGGAACTAGTGAAACCCAGCTTAACAACCCTAATTAGAGGTAGACCGAAGATTAGGGGGAAAACAAAGGTACGGATAGACCTAGACCTTATGTGTTCGTTGTTTGATTTATGGTTTGTATGAGCTTGTTTAGTGATAAGCATACATCCCCCATAAGTCTCAAGGCATCACCCACTTCATTCCATGAACAACTGAGTTCATAAACTTGTTACTTTTCTTACTGTATTTTATCGCAACTATGCCTTAGTCCTAGCTAAGATCAAATCTATCAACGTGACACTGATTGCATGCAATGACTAATCGCATGACAAGCACCTGCTCTTCATGTTCGACCCTAATCACTATGCTCATAATTGTTTTCTGCTTGAATGTGTATTAGGTTATAAATTTATTTGATAGGAGAAATTTGCAATTTAACGACGTTGCTAAATTTTTTCAATTATCACCTAACTGAAAATGTACTCGTTGGGGGATCGAATACTTGGCCCGAATAGAAGTAATGTTCAGTTGGCTCGACTTCCTACCCATTGCAACTAAGGAAATCGGAAGACAGAAGAATGCGGAAGGAACGGGAAAAAGCTGTAGGAGAAAGAGGCCCAAAAAGGAGAACCTGAATCCCCAGAAGTAAGCGAAGAAGGGTGAAGAATAGACTGATACCTTTGAAGACTTCGATTTCGAGTTTCATGGCGGCGGATGCGGCTGACGAGCGCGACGGAGTTCGAAGAGCATTGGAATCGCGCGAGCAAACAAAGAAAGCAAAAGGAAAAAGGAATGATGGGGTGGGCGCATATTTATAATATGGGGATTCGGAAGATGAAATGGCGAGTTGTTTGAGGTGCCCAAAACAAGCCAGAAAAAATGTGGATCGCCCAGGAAGCGACGCGTGGCACAGAAGTTGGTCTAAATCGATTTGCAACTCACCCATGGGAAAGCAGCGTGCTTGAAATCGGTATAGTAGTGATTCTGATTTACCGACTTGCCCTGGAAAGGCCAATATTGGCAAATAAGAGGGGCTGAATGATGGAGTACAAATCGGATGTGGTTAATCAGTCTCTGAAAATAAGCCAAAATGTGTTCTGACAACCTAGCGCCGGCCGACAGACCGATATCTGTCAGAGATTAGACAGCAGCGGCCGTTTTGCACAATCTGAAAAGTGGCCAAATTATGGCAGAGTAGGCTGCGACAATCTGAAAAGCAAAACCACTGTACATACTACAGGTACAGAAAGTGGCCGATATCTGCAGAAATTAGGATTCAGTCCGATCCTTCTCTTCAATAAGTATGAAGAGAAAAGGGTTTGACTCTACCCCCTCCGACCTGTATTTTTCCTCACTTTTGTCTAGTGAAAACCATTTTTCTTGGGCGAGCCCCGACAGCTCCGTGGTTTTTCTGTCCCGCCGATAGTTTCCACCATAACCGAGAAAAACAACAAAAAACTTAACCAGCTGCGGCACATCCGGCTGGACCCATAATTCGAAAATCAGCCTCCTCTCGGATACTGATTTTTGCACTCAACAAAAGGAAAGGGAATTTGGAGCCATACTTCAAAAGGAGAAGGAATTGGAAGTGATAATACTAGGACACCACAATCTAAAAGGTGATAAGTCAAGAGTGTTCAAACACTCAAAGAAGAGGAAATTCCTCACAAGAGACATGAAATGAATTAAAGGTACTTCAAAAGTATATCTATAGAGTATTTATATTCTAGAATCACTCTAACATTACAAAGCCCAAACTAAATAAAAAAGAAACCCTAAGCATTCCAATAACACACATGAATGACACTGATATGTTTGGGCTTTGAGGTAGAGTTAGACTCTAGGAGTTGAACTCCTTTGATGGTAAGACTTCAAGCCCAATGTTAATTCCAAAAGTATTAAGTAAAGCTTTGAGTGTAACTTCAACTATCTTGCTCTTACTTCTTGTCATTGGTCTTGATGGAATGATCTCATTATTATATGTGTTCACTTGCGCAAATCCTCATCATTCTGTAAATACTCTTCATTATCTTCCAGGGGCTCATCACATCAGAAAGACATACACCCATATTCTGGTATCGAATGAGATATAAGTATGATGAAAGTTAATCCTTGCATGGTAGCTAGTCATGGAAAGACTGAATCAATTCACCTAATTATTCTTAAATCTTGAGGATCATGATATGTTGCTAGACATCACTAATGATCGATAATAATGGATTTGTTAATTAAGAGTTAATTAATAAATTCATTATTACTTCTGATATAAAATAGAATGAAACATTTACACGAGATGTAATTGGTAAAGTAGATAAATTAAGTAAAGAGATATTTTGAGATTAATATTGATTAAACTCAAAATAAAAGATATGATATAGATAAGATTTCGAACATCAAACTCACAACTCTTTCCAAGGAGCTTTCCACATAAACGATACTTGAACATGTCGGCATAAATCTAGTGATGCCAAATTGACATGCACAAATGATCCAAGCTTACTTATTCTGTGCATCAAACCCACACTCTTGCAAACCCACTATCCATACGCATACTCTGAGAACAAGAGACAGATCATTGCTGCCATGCCCCAATGGGGCAACAGGACTTGTCCTCCTAACTCTAGTAGCACGTAGAAAGAGAAGATGAGCAAAGTTTTCACAAGAACAGTAGCAAAGCTTCTGTAGATGGGCACGAGATAAGGCTCCAAGGCTATCCGTGACAGGACTCTTGTGGAACCTCATACTCCCACACGTTGCAAATCACCTCTAAAAGCGGGTGATTTGAGCCTCTAATCAACAACTGCTTGGCAATCATATGGGTTCAAAAGAAACAATCCTTCATGAAAAGTGAAGTTAGGAAAAAAATATCCCTGCAACCCATACTATGAAATGGTAACACACTCACGGAGTCAAGGAAAGAATTTGGAGTGATAAACCACACACTAGACACCACAAGCAAGGCTTAATAAGTCTAAAGCTCTACATGAACTCAAAGAAGGAGCATTGCTCTTAACAAGTCACTAGAGTCAAAGTCGTCCTAAATAAGAGTGAGACCCTTCTTATATAGATGAAGGATAGGGCCTACTCAAAAGAAAAGTAGTAATAATGTACTAAATAAGAGTGATGGGCCTCCTCTACTCAATATAGTCCATTTTGAGAAGGTTGAATTATATGATTGGCCCATAATCCCTTAAGCATCTCTTGATTCATTCCTGCTTTTAATTTAGTAATTGGTCCAAGTGAAATTAATGGAGGATTATTGATCTTTGTACTTTATCTTCATTGTAATCATCTGTTGCATTTATGATCTCATCATCCCCCTTCTTTTAGCAAATTCATCCGTGAATCATCCCCCCCTTCTTTTTGCTGGTGGAAGCCTGATGCTTTGTGCATGAAATACAATCAAAGAGGCCATCTTGACAAGGTATATGGAATGTCAAATCCAATCAAAGTTGATCATAACAAGAAGACTACTTCTAGGGATGAAAACTCACATGCATCCTTTACCTACTTTGAAGACGAGTGTACACTAATGACAGCAGTCTAAGATGCTAAAGGCTAGTACTTGGATTTTGGCACCTGTTATCATGTATGTTGTGATACAAAGTCATTTCTTCAGCATGAAATGATAGGGAAGGAAGTAAGCACGGGCACTTGTGAAAATATTGGCATTGTGAGCAAAGGAAGCATTTTACTCATGCTAAAAGAAAGAATTTTTCAAGTTGATGATGTTTATTATTCACCAAACCTCAAACAAAACCTATTGAGCTTTGGTCAATTGAGCATGCAAGGCTTTGACATTGAACTGATCAAGGATGCTAATAGTTTAACCACCAAAGTCAAAGTTGCTGATCCAAAAATGAAGATTGAATTTTAAGCTGTGTTGAGCACCTACAACTTCTACCAAATCACGGTCAGTGATCATAAAAGTTGTATTTTTTCACTTCAGGATCAAAGCAGGCTTTGGCACAAAAGTTTTGGACACTATAGCTTCAACAATCTGAAAATATTGTAGAAGAATAACGAAGTATTGGAATTGAAAGACATCAAGTTTCCTGACACCATATGTGAAGTGTGCCATCAAGGTAAATAGTGTAGAAAGCCATTTTATTCCAGTAATTCAGTTGTAAAAGATAAATTAGAACTTGTGCATACAAATGTTTGTGGACCATTTAAGGAATGTTCATTGGAGGGGGGGGGGGGGGGAGGAGTAGATATTTTGTTACATTCATTGATGATTATTCACGGTATTGTTGGGTTTACTTTCTTTAAAGCAAGTCAAAAGTTCCTCATATTTTTCGAAAATTCAAAGTGATGACTGAAAATAAGAATGGTTGCTCCTTAAAGATGATGAGGTCAGACAATGGAGGTGAATTCTACAATAATAGCATGAGATTGTTCTGTGAGAATGAAGGAATCATTCATCAATTCACAGTACCATATTCCCCAGAACAAAATGGTATATGTGAAAGGAGAAACATAAATATTCATGATATGTCAAGATGCCTATTCTTTGAGAAAGATCTTCCTGTAAATTTTTGGGCTGAAGCGATATCTACGTCTGTATATCTATTGAACTTGCTACCCTCCCGGGCGATTAGTGGAAAAACCGCCCATGAAAAATGGCATGGTTATATTAAAAAGGTTGATCATCTCAGAATCTTTGGTAGTTTGTGTTTTACTCATGTAGCAGACCAAAAACGAGGAAAACTTGATACGAAATCTGTGTCTGTATTAGTTGGCTATAGCAATAGTACAAAGGGATATAAAGTTTATATACATGACAAGAAGAAATTTATTTTTAGTCATGATGTCTTTTTTGATAAAGGTGCAAAGTATACTTTAATTGATGATTGCCTTTTTGTGAATGATGCAAAAGGTCCTAAAAAACTTGGAGGGCATAACACTCATGTGAAAGGTGACCTTTGGACACATACGCCTCAAAACATCTCTTCTAGGAATTCAACAAACCAAGAAACTGAAGATGGAATTGAACATATACAGGTGAATGAGAACTCAAAATCAGCTTTAGAACTCTTCTATGAAGATTCAAATCAAGTAAATGATTAGTATTCAGATGAGAATTTCCCACTTCCAGAAGTGGAAAATGTCACAAATGAAGACGACTCATTCAATGAGAATTCAGAATCAAGCTTAGAACCCTTATATGAACAATCACATCAGCCCAATGATCAAGATTCAGATGGGAATTTCGAACTCCCAGAAGACGAGCAAGGCACAAATTCAGATGATGTATCAACAGATAAATCTAATGGAGAGGAACCTGATACTGATGATGAGGATTATTACCCATCTGATCGTGATTGGCAAGGAAATGCAAAAACATGACACAGTCAATAGATAATGAAGATAATCATGTTATTGACATAAGACGAGGCAAAAGAAACAAGGCTCTTACAATAAGTTTTTCCAAGTTGAATGATGATGTTTAAGAGGCTGTAGTTCACATTTTGGCTAGACTATTGACAGGAGATCCAACATCATTTGAAGTGGCTGTGCAAAATCCGAAATGGAGAGTTGCCATGGAGGAAGAAATGAATTCTATACTTGAAAATGAAACCTAGGAGTTAGTTGACAAACTCGAGGATAGGAGTTTCAAACCTATTGGCCTCAAGTGGTTATTCAAAACCAAGATGAATGCAGATGGCTCTGTCAACAAATATAAGGCTAGATTAGTAACCAAGGGATATACTCAGATCAAAGGACTAAATTTTCATGAGATTTTTTCTCCAATAGTAAGATTTGACACAATTAAAGTACTTCTTACCATTTCGGCTGCTCATGGATAGAAAGTGCATCACATGGATGTGAATACTGCGTTTTTGAATGGTGTGTTGGAGGAGGTTGAAGTGTCAGGTCATGAAGACAAAGTATTGAAACTAAAAAAATCTCTCTATGGGTTAAAGCAAGCTCATAGAGCATGAAATGAACGCATGGATAAGTTTCTCCAAGGTACTGGTTTCATGAAAACATATAGTGATTACTCACTATATGTTAAAGGAAAGAGAGTTGATCGTTTATTCGTTAGTCTATATGTGGATGATCTTATGATTACCTC
Organism: Utricularia gibba; assembly: GCA_002189035.1. Classification (NCBI taxonomy): domain Eukaryota; kingdom Viridiplantae; phylum Streptophyta; class Magnoliopsida; order Lamiales; family Lentibulariaceae; genus Utricularia; species Utricularia gibba. The sequence goes on along the minus strand of NEEC01000002.1, from coordinate 4,603,110 downwards.
AGGAAATTGAAGAATTCAAAGCTCTACTCAAAAATGAATTCAAGATGACTGATCTTGGAATGATGTCCTACTATTTAGGCATGGAAATTCATCAACTTGCAGGTGTTGGAACTTTCATATCTCAAAAGAAGTACTGTAATGAAATTCTTGAGAGGTTTGGGTTCAAAGATATCAATCCTTCAAAAACTCCTTTAGATTACAAACAGGTGATTGGAGAAAACAACCAGAGAAGGAATGTGGATGCTACTACATATAGAAGTATGATTGGAAGCCTCATCTATATCCAGCAAACAAGGCCTGATCTGTGTTTTTGTGTAAATGTCTTATCTGACTTCTTCAACAAACCAACAACAACTCACATGGCAACAAAGAGCTTTTAGATATATAAAATCTACTAATGATTTCAGATTGTTCTATCCCTATGAACGTGAAGAACCAATTTTCAAACTTATAACCAATTTAGATAGTGATTATGGTATGGCTGAAGACAGTAAGAATACATCTGATGCACTGTTCTTTTTAAATAAGAGCCCTGTAGTCTGGTTTTCGAAGAAACAAAAGGTGGTAGCATAGTAAATAGCTAAAGTAGAATACATCTCAGCAGCATACGCTTTGAACTATTGCGCTTGGTGAAACAAATGTTGATTAAACTTGGATTCATTCAGAAGCAAGCTACATATCTGCTTATGGATAATCGAGCTGAAATCTCTATTTCCAAGCATCCAACAAACTTTAGCAAAGCCAAACACATAAGATTCAGGTATCATGTCATAAGAAATCACATATAGGAGAAGAAGATCAAAGTGCAGCGTGTTGAAAGTGGGAATCAGCTTGCTCATGGGCTTACCAAAGGTGTGAATAGAGTTCAGTTTGAGCTAGCAAGGAAGAACATGAATCTAATGAATATGGAAGACTTTCTCAAGTTTGGAGATCTCGGTCTGGGGGGAGTGGTGGAGATCAGCCTCAATCCAAAGCTTGAAGGTGATCGGAAGCACTAATCTTGTGTTATAAAGTCATCTTTTAATTAAAAATGTGTTGGGTTTAAGGTGTTGAGATTTTTTGTGTGTTTTTATTCATTGTGGCCAATCATTTTTCATCCAACGTGATCTCATAAGTAGTATCCCTTTGTTCCTTCCCAAGATTCTGTCTTTCTTAGATCAACAGTCTTCACCTCTTGACATGCTCACAACTCTTTCCAAGGAGCTTTCCACAGAAACGATACTTGAACCTATCGGTATGAAACTAGTGATGCTAAATTAACATCCACAAAAAGATCCAAGTTTACTTCTTCGGTGTATCAAACACTCTTGCAAACCCAATTTGTGTAAGCATACCCTTAGAACAAAAGATGCAGATCATTGCTCCCACACCCCAATGGAGCAATAGGACTTGTCCTCCTCCCTTGAGTACCACGGAGTAAGAGAAGATGAACAAGGTTTTCAAAAGAATGGTAACAAAGCTTCTGTAGACGGGCATGAGATAAAGCTCGTGTCTCGGTGCACCTACTACGCTTGATCAACTCATTTGTAGCAACTTTAAAAACAAGCACATTGCGCTCGCTCTTGCCAAAGCTTGTTTCTCGGTGCAACAATCCGTCACCTCAATGCGTTGAGATCAGCAATCTTTATTGCATGTGTATCACCAGCGATGACAAGAGCCACAAATGGACAATGTCTCTTTTCAGCTCAGACCGCGGCAACTATGCAGCATGCTTTTTGGATGAAATGCCACCCGAATGTCTTCAAACGAAATGAGGTCCAGGAGTAGGGCCGATTGGCAACGTCGATTTCCAAGGGGGTTCTCGATCCATCTGACCTAAAGAACGAGATTTCAGGAGTGGCTGACCACTCGGCGTTTCATGGGTATACAGGGAGCAACGGAGTACCACGTGGTGGTGCGGCCTGAAGGAGAGATTCGCTGATGGGATTTTTTCCACAATATGTCTTATGCGAATGAGTTATAGGCGAACTTGGGAGGCCGATGCGCAGAAAAACTGCCCTTGGGAGTTCTAGTCTCTACCTCCTCTCATATTTCCATGGGTTTCCAACTTGTTTGGGTGCAGTATTCAAAGTGCACGTGGCCTAGATTGGATTCTCAAAACAAACTGACTACAATAGCTCACGTACATGCTTTCAAGCGCAGAAATCCATCCCCGAAATGGCCGAAATACTGCTCCCCCTTTTATGGCATGAACCACAGCGCTTGTTGTACATCAACCCATCGGATTCACAGTGGAACCATTGTGCAGCGTATCACAACAGTCTGCATATGCATAAGAGTCTTCTCAATGTTGTTTTGTGGCTCTTGTATGTGCTCCCCATTACTGGTTGCACAAGGTTGTAGGTATTGCTTAAGAATAGGGAGGGAACACATAACCGCATGCACACACGGCTCCATATGCATAGATTGAGCTTTGGAGTTTCATTTTGAGGATGTTTTCATTGTGACTCGGGAAGTAGACACTCATTACAGTGAGTAGACATCTCAATAGAGGGCATACGAACTCACATGAGTCGACCTAGGTGATGGAAAACACAACATCCTTGTTGTTTTGCAGTTAGTAAAGTTGCCTCGAATTGAAAAGGAGAGATGGCCCCCGTAATGCTGATGTGGATTTGCAATCGGCATACCAAGGGAGACCAATGAGAATATTTTGGATGCAGGAGAGGAGGTTTGAAAAGATGACCATCTCCATGGTAGACATACAATTGGAAGATGCACGATGTGGGGTAAGGCTCATGGAAACTCGAAGGAGGAACTCTGCTACACTAGTCCAAACATTCCCAATGAGTTTCCGGTTGATCCACCTAGCAATTTTGTTGCATGAATGCAATATGCACATATTTACCCACATTAAAGATGGTGGAAGGCGTGGGGGCAATTTATGCTGCGAATCCATTCGCATACGACAATAATACAACTACAGGCACCTCAACAGCATGCAAAAACAACAACACAAGCAAGGGTGGCTAGTGTCATTAATAGTCTAGCCCAAATGTCGACTCTCGAACAAGGTGCACATAAGGTGCAAGGATGTACCGAATATGAAGACCATGTTCTACTTTGAGACCTAGTGCTGAAAGACAATCACCGAAAAGGCATCTATTGGAACACCGTTTCAGTTTCAAGGAGGTGGTGTCGTTTTGGATTTAAGCAAGGAAGACATTGTAGGAAGAGGTTTAGTGCGGTATCAGAAACGGAAGGTGCTCCACGTTTTTGAACAAGATGCATGATTTCGTGTCGTAGTTTTCACAAAAAGAATCATTGGTCGGTTTCTAACGAGGAGTGTCATCTCGAGAAAGCAATGGGTATGCCGTTTGGGAATCGTAATAGCATTCACTCTCGTTCTCCTTCAATTCCAAATTGAATTCACTCGTTGGCGTGCTCACAACTCTTTCCAAGAAGCTTTCCGCATAAACGATACTTGAACTTGTCGGTGTCAAACTGGTGATGCTAAATTGAAATCCACAAAAGGATCCAAGTTTGTTCTTCTGTGCATCAATGGGGCAACACGACTTGTCCTCTTCTATTTAGTGTCATTTTATTACTATTTCTTGTGTTGTTTTTATGCTTAATTGTGATTTGGAATGTCTAATTAGGCGTCTATAATATCACATTTAGGTTTTTATCTAGTTAGGTTATCTATCTTAAATCTTGTATTTTATATAATAATTTTGTTAAATTTTATTAAGTTTTTCTAGAGGCGCACCACGTGGCAGGAAGTGAGAGAAAGAGGGCATCAGATAGCAACAAATTGGATCTTCCCAAGCTGACATTCCCTTAATTTCCGAAAGACTGCACATGCCTAATCATAAGACTTGATGTGCGGAACACGGGAGTCTCATATAGGCGACATCATTAGCGTACTAGTGTGAGAGTAGATGTTTGCTTGCAAGTCACCCCAAGTTCAACAGAACCAAGTGGACACGAAATCTCAGACTCTCATTGAAGTGCAGTTCTATTCAGATGTTGGCAAGGCGGTTGTTAGTTTAGTTTAGACTTTCGTTTCTCTCTCTAGAGGATTTTCCTCTACCTTCTCTCTAAAACCTTGTTTTCGTTTTCTCTCGTTTGTATGGTCGTTCGCGACTAGATACTTCCGTTTTTGGGTTGGGATACTCCCAAATCTATGTTTTGTTAGCTTATCTTCATCTCTTCTTTGAATCCAAACGCGTTTCGTATGTTTTCGCGTGATTATATTGCAGTCTTTCTGTAACAGTCTCCTTATTCAAGATTTATGGTTAGCTGATCACTTCCCACGAGTTTCTGAGAGGAGCAAGGTGGAGAGCACCAACTAACGCCCTTTTGGCAGGAGGAAGACTACATTTTTTCTGTGGCTGTACCTTAGGATCAATGGACAGGTAGTGACCTCGTATCTGGACTCATTAGGTCATTGGCAACACTCGGGCACACGCGCACAATTCGACCGTGAGGGTACACTGGCAGGACTTCTTATTCTCACGTTCGTCCAAAGAGGAGCCTTCTTGTAAGAGAGTGTAAGGGAGGGTAGACAATTCTTTAATCCTATAACCAAGAGTGAAGACGCAACGAACATAGCTGTACAGGATTCCAAACCTAGAAACATTTACTTTATTTAAGGTTCATCGCTTACGTTTATTTCACTTGTCTTTTCAAAACCCCTCTTATTCCCTTACTCAAGCTTCATCATCAATGTTTCTCGCACATTTCACTTTTAAAACCGTTTACAAATCATGACAGTTGTATTCGGGGTACCTCACCATTCACTCAAAAACAACTCCCTATGTTTGACACCCGTACTACGTTTTTATGTTTTACGGGTTTAAAAAAAATATTAAAATTTGTTGTGGAAATTTTTTTGTGTTTGGTGTTGTGTGTGAGTTTCGTTTTATTTTCCCCTTTAGTTTTCTTTTCTTTTTCTTTCTTTTCCTTGTTGTTTCTTTTTTCTTGTTTCCGTTGCTGCTTTGTTTTGCCTTTTTATGCAGCCAGGTCCACCCAGGGTTCATCCAAGCCTGAGATCTTACCGATAAGTTCTATACCCTTTGGACCAAGAGGTGGAACGAACCTTTCTTTCTACAAAGAGAGAGTAGACGTTTTGTTCAACCACTAGAGACATCATGGCAGCACATGTACCCGATGGAGTACCAGTAGTTCCTGAGACCCAGGGAGAACAATCTCATGGAAACTTTCCAGTACTACTTCCCGCTAACTATCGACCAGCACTGCGGACCATCAAGAAGGAAATCACAGCAAATCACTTCGACCGTCCCTTATGCATCATCTTTGATGGAGAAGAAGACTATGAGCTACATCTTTACTTATTCCAGAGGCTTTCGAAGTTTGCTAGAAGGGAAAATGACGACCCTAACCGTCATCTACGTGAGTTGCACACGGCTTGTGCATCCATGCACCCCAAGGGAGCTACGGAGAATCAAGTCAAACTTAGAGTGTTTCCCTTCAGTCTTACTGAACGAGCTTTATAGTGGCTCTATGGACTTCTACCTTCATCTATCGCCACATGGGAGTAGATGGTTCAAAAGTTTTTGGATCGGTATGTTTGTGCATGTTTTCTAGACACAATCAACTCATTGGCAAATCTTATCTTTTGATATTTACTTTGAATTGTGATCAAATTTATATCATTGATAAGATCCTCTACTTAATGTATGTGATATAGAAATTATGATGAGATATAATGTGAGATTCTTCAAGCATTTATGTTCAAGTTAAAAACTCCCTTGCTAGAGTGTTTGTGAAATGAGGATATCACAAATACGGATAAGCTAGCACACATTGAGTTTCCTAAACTGTTTAGGCAATGGTTATCACAATTGACGTAATGAGATTACTAGAACCTATGTGTGGGTGTCGATTAGAGAATCGATTCACCGGAGGACTCATCTTCGAGATGCTACTATGGGAAGCTAACCAAGTGTTAGTAGCAAGATCTCGAATATGACAGCCGTGCAAGTCAGCTTAGACTAGAGGTTAAAAAAGTTATCTTGATCTTAAGCTCACATTTTCGCTCATTACTAATGGGAGTCTAACCATGGCTTGCCTAGTATGGATGCGTAGGGATGTGACTCCTTAAGATTGGATATAGTTGATTAATCAATAAAGGGTTCATCACTCATGTTAGCGATGAGATCATATCTCAAGTAATTCCATCAAAGCCTAACAGTAAGTCCTACGTCGAGGGTAATGACACTCGAATTCTTTGAATAGGTCATTGAGTGTTAGTACTTGAATACAATTATAAGTTCGTTACATCACAAAGACACACACCCATGTTCTGGTATCGAATGAGATATGAGTATGATAAAAGCTGTTCATTGCATGGTGGCTGGTTATGGAAAGTTTCAATTTGTTCACCTGATTATTCTTTAATCCTTGGGATCATGATACGTTGCTAGACATCACTCATGATCGATAATGATGGATTTGATTAATTAAGAGTTAATTAATAACTCCATTATTACGGCCTTGATTGAAGAAGCCTATAGGGTCACACACAATAGTGGAGTCATTCATCGATATCAAATAGAATAACACAATTACATGAGATGTAATTGGTAAAGTGGATAAATTAAATAGAGAGTTATTTTGAGATTAATATTGATTAAATTCAAAATAAAAGATCCTGTATAGATAAGATTTGTAACAGATATATATCTCCACAATATGAGATCTTTATGGAGATTTAAATTGATATGTCACCAAATATCTATCAAAAGATATAGATCAAGAGATCACCGTCGAGATCTTCGTGCTCTCTGAGATTAATCCACAAGGAGGCATTTTTCTCTACTAGCACCTGAGGAATTCGACCAGCATTCAACAGCCTTGAGAAGGTTATCGACGGAGTGCTCCACGTGTGGATACCATAGGGTCCGTCTGCTATTGGTGGTGGGTGAACAACGGAGTCCTCAGAAAGGTAATTTCAGCATCCCTTTGTCTAATGTATACCGCATTCCAAGATCTACGATTGGGGTTTCTCAAAATTTTTAAAATTCTGTTGCTTTTATGACATACGATGTCTCTGAGAAAACTTGCACCACTAGGAAGAGCTTCAGCTGGAAGGATGCCTCAACTACCATGATGCAGAGTGAGGGAGAAAACTTGCAGCAGTACTATGATCATTTCAACCGAATCTTCAACTCTTATCCTCAGCATGGACACACTGAAGGGCAGATCTTGCAACACTTCTATGAAGGATTGACTCCTATAATCCGAGGACAGATGGATGCCGTTTGTAATGGATCATTATTAGCGAAATGTCATAGTGTCGATGCTCGAAGACTTATTGAACAAACGAGTGCTAATTCCTATTCCACAGCCAATCGTTATGACAACTCCTATAGACCATCTGGTGGAAAGATTGGAACAGCGAAAGTGGTCTATGGAGTGGACAATTCAGAAGTATTGGGTCAACTTGCAGCAGTGAGCGACATATTGAAGTTTGGTTTTCAAGCCTTGCTTCAACAAAAGGAAAGTTATCAAGGAACCTCAAATTCTATGCCATCTCACTTTGACCCTAGATCGAGAGTTCCTGAACTGGCAGTGGAAGAAGTCAATGCTTTTTATCAGAACCATGGAGGGACATACAAATATGGAAATTATCAGATGCCTCGAAGAGATCATTCTGGTTTTTGCTGGAGACAGCCAGCACCTCCTGGTCAAGCACCATCACTAGGGAACCCACCTGGTATTCCTTAGAAGACTATCACTGGACCACCTCAGCCCTTGCAAATAAATGGACCTCCAAAACAACACATGGTTCCATACTAACCGAATCACAGTTTAGAGGCCATGGTCAAATCTCTTGTTGAAAGCACCTCCAAGATGCATGCTGAGCAGAAGGACATGAAGGGCAAAATCACAAGTATACAAGGCCAGATTACTCAGCTTGCGCAAGAAATGAACCGTTTGGAAACAAAGGGAGGATTGCCATGACAACCAGTGCAGAATCCAGAGCACATAACTGCCATCTTGCTTAGAAGTGGAACTTACCTACCAGACCCATACCCATGATTCACAAACAAGGTAGACAGATCCGGAGAAAAGGAGCTAGAGGTCATAGACAGTGATTTTGATGTCGACGAAGAGATCATTGGTGAGAATCAAGATGACTCACCAATGCAGAACAATGATGTCCCAAAGCCACCTGAAGATTTTAAGGAGAAGGAGGCAATTGAAGTTCCTCAGACCAAGCCGTTGGTCATACCGCCACCCTTCCCGATGAGGTTTCAAAGAACGAACAAGAACAAGAAAGGACTGAAAACTTTTATGGAAATGATGAAGAAGGTTAATGTCTCTATTCCTCTTTTTGTTATGATTGAGCAGGTCCTCATGTATGCCAAGTTGCTCAAGACCTGTGTGACCCGAAGAAAAAGCAAAGGTGGAACAATAAGTGATCCCTTTGAATGAAAACATTTCAGCCATCATTCAAAGGAGAATGCCACGAAAGTGTAAGGATCGCGGTATGTTTTCAATTCCCGTTACCATTAGAAATACAAAGATTTCAATAGCTATGTGTGATTTTGGTGCCTCGGTCAATGTTATGCCTAATCTCTTTATTTATCTCTTGCATCTAAGTTAGGCAAACTTGAACCGACGAATGTTGTATGCCAATTAGCAGATAGATCACAAGTTACACCAGATGGTAGAATAGAATATGTTTTTGTTCATGTTAAAGATTTAGTTTTTCCAACAGACTTTTTGGTTATTCCCATGGAAAGTGATAATTCTAAGTTTTTGGAGTCCATTATTTTAGGACGACCATTCATGGCTAGTGCAGGTACAAAGATTGATGTACAAGAAGGCACCATCAGTTTTCAGTTTGATGGATAGGTGCTAGACTTCAGTCTTGACAAAGCCATGAAGCATCCTGATCAGATCAATGAGATACATGCGATCTCCACATGCGAAACTGAAACTGATCACTATGCGATGATCCATGAACAAGGGCCCGAATCTGATTTAGACACGGAGATTTCTCAATATGAAGACTTTTCTCTTGCTGAGCTTTAAGTCTTTAATCATTCAAATGATCCACCTAATGAACCTCACGTGCAGGATGTTTCTTTTCTTAGCTTGGAAACACCTAGCGAGCCGCTAGTGCCTTCCGTTGTTCGAGCACCATCATTAGAGTTAAAGACTTTGCCCGAAAATTTGAAATATTTGTTTCTTGGTGATGATGAGACCCTACCTGTTATTGTCTCTAATTCACTAATCTTGGAACAGAAGGAGAAGCTTAAGGCTGTGCTTCAAGAGCACAAACAAGCAATTTGTTGGACCTTAGCTAACATCAAGGGAATCAGCCCTTCTATTTGCACTCATAGGATTTAGAGGATGGGACAAAGCCCATTCGACAGCCACAGAGGAGACGGAACCCCCTGATGGTGGAAGTGCCCAATGACAGGTTGTTGTTCCTCATAATCTAATTCATGTACTTCACTTCCACTTTCACACTCAACTCCAGATTCAACAAAGGCTCTTTAAACAAGACCAAAAGAAAGGGATTTCTTGCATGTAACACTCTTTTCACATCACTCATTCTTGCAACAAGGCACTCCATTTCTTTTTTTCTCACAACTTCTTCATTCACGTCTTTCTTTTCACTCTCTTTTTTAAATATTCTTTTCCTTTCTCGTGATATCTCTTTTTTCTCTCCCAAGCTCTCATCCCTCAACTCACCAAAGGATTTAATAGCAGCAGCAATCTTAAGTTGATCCTTGTGTGCCTCTTTTGGAGATAAAGGCACCAATGTGATAGGTTTTCCTTTCATAGAAACGGAATACTTGTTAGTATAGCCATCATGGATCACCTTCCTATCGTATTGCCACGGCCTTCCCAAGAGTATGTGTCCAGCATGCATGGGTACTAAATCACAAAGAACCTCGTCCTGATACTTTCCAATTTGGAAAGCAACAAGAACTTGTTTATTGACCTTTACTTCACTTCCTTCGTTCAACCATTGAAGCCTGTAGGGATTTGGATGTTTGAGAGTAGGAAGTTGGAGTTTATCCACCATGAGAGTACTAGAAACATTTGTGCAACTGCCTCCATCAATTATTAGGCTGCATACCTTCCCATGCACAAAGCAACGTGTATGGAATAAGTTTTCGCATTGCTCCTCCATTGGCTTAGCACCCAAGGCTAAAGTCCTTCTTGTTACCTAAGTTTCACCAATGACAGGTTGTTGTTCCTCATAATCTAATTCATGTACTTCACTTCCACTTTCACACTCAACTCCAGATTCAACATCTCCAGAATCCCTTAGAATCATGGTCCTCTTGTTTGGGCATTCTGAAGCAATATGGCCATGGCCAAGACATTTGAAACACTTGATATTTCGTGTTTTCCCAAAAGACTTAAATCCTCTTTCCTGGTTTCAAGTATCTGGAGTGCCCTCTTTCATCGGTCCAAACTTGGTTGATTTCCCAAATGAAGAATAATTTGGTTTCTTCTCCTTACTTCCAGCAGCATTCCACGAGGTAGAAGGTTTTGGATGGTCTCTTTGTTGTCCCTTAGACTTTTGTTGCTTCTCAATCTTGATGGCAACGTGCAACATATATTCAATATTCTACATAGTGTTGCAGCTTGACCACTTGAGAGATTTCCTTGTTTAAACCATAGAGGAATCTTGCCATTGTAGCTTCCCTATCCTTTGTTATATTGGCTCGAATCATTAACACTTCCATTTCTTGCCAATATTCTTCCACGGTTTTGCTCCCTTGAGTTAGCTTCTGCAAGTTTTGGTGTTGATCTCTTTGGTAGTGATTGGGAATGAACCTTTTTCTCATGATCCTCTTCATTTCAGCCCAAGTGCGAATTGGTTCTTCATCATTTCGTCTTCTTTTGAGTACTACATTATCCCACCAAGTTATGGCATAAACTGTAAACTCAACAATAGCAAGCTTGATCTTCTTGACTTCAGAATAGTTGTGGCAATCAAACACGTGCTCCACATGAGCCTCCTATTCCAAGTAGGCATTTGAATCGTTTTTCCTTTGAAAAGAAGGGATTTTCATCTTGATGTTATCGAATTCCTTGTATTCATGTGTGTGTCTAACCCTTGGTCTTTCAGTATATCTTACATCACGATTTCGCCTCCAATTTCACCATCAGATGAATCATACTCATCACGGATATTGTTATTGTTTCTCCTTTGTTCACCATGCCTTGCCTCTTCAGCCTCAAATTTTGAATCTTTTTCTAGTTGAGAATTCCTTCTGCTATGGTGTGTTGGAACTCTTGTTCTTCCATGGGAGACACTGTCCTCTTCTTGCTTTTTGATGTTCTTTAGAGATTCATCAAGTTCCTCTAGTTTGATGTGGATTTGCTCCATGCATCTTTGCAGTCTCCTGAACTCACCTTGCATTGCATTAAGTACAAAACGAACACCCATAGCACCTGATTCTTCTACAGAGTTGTTAGAGCTCGACATCCTACTAAAAGATAAAAGTGTAGACAAAAGGAAGGAAAGAGAACAATGAAAGAAAGTGATGTGACCCTCTAATCTATAGAGATTAGCAACCCACAAAAAAGAGGTGATTTTGAAGCTTAGAAGAGAACTCACCCAAGTCTACCCTCAAGAGAATAAATCTCTTGCAACCAGACTTCGAAACAAAGAAAATTAGGAGCCACACTTCAGAAAAGAGAGATTGATTGGAAGTGATAATCCTAGAACGCCACAAGCTCAAAACTTGATAAGTTAAGAGTGTTCAAGCACTCAAAGGAGAGGGGAATCCTCACAAGATACATAAAATGACCAAAGATCCTGAATTAGTACATCTCTAGAGTATTTATACTCTAGAATTGGGCTCTAACATTACATAGTCCAAACTAAATGAAATAGAAAAGTCTAACAAGCCCAATGCTCTAAGTTAAGTCCATCTTCAATAGTTGAGCTCTTTTCATTTTAATCTTCTACTTACTAAACAAAAGAAAAGTCAAGATTGTACAACTTTGTCTATTATCCCACTTATATTCCATTTTAACTCTTTTCATTTGTCTACCTACTACTTTTGGTGCTAATCACAACAAGTTACACTCTATCTTTTCATTCCTACTCTTACCTATTCATAATTAATATTACCATCACCAAGTCCTATATTACCCATTTTATCCCACTTATTACCCTATCCACTCTTATCTCTTTGAACCACACTTAGATTGATCATTTAAGGTTTATTGAGTCTTAAAGTTCAAGAGGACTTGAGTTTTGGAAATTCTCTCCTTCTTCTTTTACTTCTATCTTTCTGATGAGCCCCAGGAAGATAATGAAGTGTATTTGAAGAATGATGAGGAGTTTGTTCAAGTGAACAAATTAGAAAGAAAGATGATTTCACCAGGACCAATGACTAGGAGCATGACAAAGATGGTTGAAGATACACTTAAGGGTCTACTCAATACCATTGGAATCAAACATTGGCTTGAAGACATCCCATCAAAAGAGCTCAACTACTTGAAGATGGACTTAACTTAGAGCATTGGCTTGTTAAACTTTTCTATTTCATTTAGTTTGGACTATGTAATGTTAGAGCCCAATTCTAGAGTATAAATACTCTAGAGATGTACTAATTCAGGATCTTTGGTCATTTTATGTATCTTGTGAGGATTCCCCTCTCCTTTGAGTGCTTGAACACTCTTAACTTATAAAACTTTGAGCTTGTGGCGTTCTAGGATTATCACTTCCAATCAATCTCTCTTTTCTGAAGTGTGGCTCTAATTTTCTTTATTTCGAAGTCTGGTTGCAAGAGATTTATTCTCTTGAGGGTAGACTTGGGTGGGTTCTCTTCTAAGCTTCAAAATCACTCTTTTTTGTGGGTTGCCAATCTCTATAGATTAGAGGGTCACATCATTTTGGTATCAGAGCTTTGGGTTCCTTATCCTTATTATTATCCAGTTCTTGTTTGAGTTCTTCCATTCCTGCCTATTCAAAAAAAAAAAAAAAAAAAAAAAAAATCGTTCAAGCCAAGTCCTTATTACTTTTGGCTTTAGTACAAAAAAAAAGGGAGGTTCACAGGAAGTTGATTGAAGAAGAGCTCGAAATTGAGTGTCAATTGAATAGCAAGAACACATTGAATATCATTTTCAAGTGTGCAAGAGGTCTTGTATGTGTTTCTTTGTTCTTTTTAGTTTAGTCTCTTTTCTTCCTTGCTGCTCGTTTTCTTTTGTCCAGTATTTAGGATGTCAAATTCCAGAAGTGAGCATGAAAAGGATGACTCACCGGATGGGAGGTTCACTTTGAAAGCTATGCAACAGGAGTTCACTAGATTGCATCGCATTCTGGAAAACATAAATGTCAGGCTTGATGAACACGAAAATTCTTTGCAAAATGTTGCAAGAGCACGAAGACAAGATAATTATGCTGCTGGAAGGGGTCGAGGTAGTCAATTGCATAACGCATCAACACTGAACATGACTTAAGTGATCAACGAAGTGCAAGGACTGTTGGAAGAAGAGATCGAACCCTGAATACTGATGAAGAAGATGACTACATTGAACATAGTGAAAATGATTTTGTGCATGGGGATACAAGAAGATTTCGAGATCAGGGAGGTAGAAGAGACGGAGGAAGAATTGGAAAGGATGTTAACAACATCAAGATGAAGATACCTCAATTTCAAGGAAAGAATGATCCAGATGCATATCTCCAATGGGAAACAAGAGTAGAACATGTCTTTGATTGCAACACCTTCTCTGACGAAAAGAAAATCAGATTGGCCTCCATGGAATTTAGTGAGTATGCTATCATTTGGTGGGATCAATTGGTGGCTAAAAGAAGGATTGACTCTGAAGAACCAATTCACACTTGGGTTGAGATGAAAAGAGTTATGAGGAGGCGGTTTGTTCCAAACCATTACCAAAGAGATGTTTATCAACATTTGCAAAATCTCAAGCAGGGCTCAAGGCCAGTGGAGGAATATTGGCAGGAAATGGAGATTTTAATGATTAGAGCTCATGTTCAGGAAGATAGAGAAGCAACTACGGCTAGGTTTTTTCATGGGATGAATAAGGAGATTGCAAATATTGTGGAGCTTCATCACTACATTGAGATGGAGGACATGATTCATATGGCCACAAAGGTTGAGAAACAACTATCTAGCAAGAGTTTCGCAAGAGATTTCAACAAGAGGACTTCTGGTTCGAAATTTGGGGCACCAATGAGATGATGGAGAGAAATAAAGGGAAGTCATCCATGGAACACTTCAAATTCGACATCCAATCAAGTTCCAAGCAAGGGGAGCGAACAACACCTCCAAAGGGAACTACCAGAAACATAAAATGTTTCAAATGCTTGGTACTTGGACATATTGCTTCTGAATGCCCAAATAAACGAGCAATGGTGATTAGGGGCAATGGCGAAGTTGTTAGTGAAGATGATGATGATCTAGTGGAGACAGAAGCTGAAGTAAGTGATGAGGATGAATTGCCTGTTTCTGGAGAAGTATTAGTCACTCGAAGGACGCTTAACATTGGGGTGAAGGATAATGATGAGCAAAGGGAGAACTTGTTTCAAACCCGATGCTTTGTTAATAGGAAAGTTTGCAGCCTGATTATTGATGGAGGTAGTTGCACCAATGTTGCTAGCAACATCTTGGTGGAGAAATTGGGACTACCCACCGTGAGGCATCCTAAGCCTTACAATCTGCAGTGGTTCAATGAAGGAAGTGAGGTAAAGGTTACCAAACAAGTGCTTGTGACGTTTTCCATAGGGAGATATGAAGATGAAGTCCTATGTGATGTTGTTCCTATGCATGCAAGCCATATTCTTCTTGGGAGACCTTGGGAATATGATAGAAGAGCATTTCATGATGGTTTCAAGAACAAATATTCCTTCAATTATAATGGACGCTCCATCACACTTGCTCCATTATCTCCAAAGGAGGCACATGAAGATCAAGTCAGAATTCTGAGTGATGCTAGAGGCCTTCATACTGATAATGGAAAGCACAAGGTGGTCGTTCGTAAGGGAGAAGAGATGAGTGAAGTGAAAATGAGTGAAAAAAAAATGCGAAAAAGTGGAGAAAAAAGAAGAGATGGCAAGGAATTGAGTGGAAAAAAGGATGAAAATGAGCACAAAACAGAGAGTGAAAACATGAGAGTTTTAGGAATTGAGAGAAAGAATGAGAGTCTATTAGCAAGGCCAAGTGAGATTAGATACTTACTTCATGCTAGGCAACCATTCATTCTACTCATGTATAAGGATGAAGTTCCTACTTCACCTAACCATGCTTCATCCATTCCATCTTGTGTTGTGTTTCTCTTACAGGTATATGAAGATGTTTTTCCAGAAGAACTTCAAGGCTTACCTCCCCTTAGAGGGATTGAGCATCAAATTGACCTTGTCCCTGGAGCACAACTCCCAAACCGACCAGCATACCGAGCCAATCCAGAGGAGACGAAGGAAATACAAAAACAAGTTGAGGAATTGGTGTCTAAAGGATTTGTGCGTGAGAGCATGAGTCCTTGCTCGGTGCCGGTGTTATTGGTTCCAAAGTCTGATGGAACTTGGCGGATGTGCACTGATTGTCGCGCCATCAACAACATCACAATCAAGTATAGACATCCTATCCCTAGACTTGAAGATATGCTTGATGAATTGCATGGTGCTTGTGTTTTTAGTAAGATTGATTTGAGAAGTGGATATCATCAGATTAGAATGAAGGAAGGTGATGAGTGGAAAACTGCTTTTAAAACTAAGTTTGGTTTGTATGAGTGGGTTGTTATGCCTTTTGGGTTAACCAATGCTCCTAGCAACTTTATGAGATTGATGAATCACGTTCTTAGGCCTTTTATAGGTAGATTTGTTGTTGTTTATTTTGATGATATTCTGATCTATAGTAAAAGTATTGAGGAACATGTAGGGCATTTGAAAGATGTGTTATATACTCTTAGAAAAGAGAAGTTGTTTGCTAATATCAAAAAGTGTGTCTTTTGCACAAATAGTGTCTCTTTTCTTGGATATGTTGTAAGTAATGCAGGAGTAGCTGTGGATGAAGAGAAAGTAAGAGCAATCAAAGAATGGCCAACACCTACATCAGTGGGTGAAGTTAGGAGTTTTCATGGTTTAGCAAGTTTCTATAGACGGTTTGTTAGGGACTTCAGTTCTATAGCAGCACCCCTCACCCAATTGATCAAGAAAAATCATGCATTTCATTGGGGAGATGAGCAGGAACATGCTTTCAAACAACTCAAGAATAAGCTTTGCTCAACACCTCTCCTAGCACTTCCAAATTTTTCTGATACTTTTGAAATTGAATGTGATGCATCAGGTTTAGGGATTGGTGCTGTGTTGATGCAAAAGGGACGTCCACTTGCTTATTTTAGTGAGAAGCTTCATGGTGCCACCCTCAACTATCCAACATATGACAAAGAGTTGTATGCGTTGGTTAGAGCTTTGGAGACATGGCAGCACTACTTATGGCCTAAGGAGTTCGTGATACACACTGATCATGAGTCTCTCAAACATTTGAAGGCTCAAGTAAAGCTGAATAGAAGACATGCTAAGTGGGTGGAATTCATTGACACATTCCCATATGTGATCAAATACAGGAAAGGTAAGGAGAATGTGGTTGCTGATGCTTTATCTCGAAGGTACACTCTCTTAGCCAATCTTGATGCAAGAATTCTTGGATTTGCTTCCATCATTGACTTATATGTTCATGATCACGATTTTGGGGATATTTATAAGGCATGTGAACTTGCTACATCTGGGCTATTCTTCAGGAAAGATGGTTTTCTTTATAGGAAAGATAGACTGTGCATTCCTTCTTGCTACATCTTGAAGGAATTTGTTCTAGATGTATCTCTTGTAGGAAGGCTAAATCAACCACTGCCCCTAATGGTTTGTATACTCCACTCCCTACTCCTTCCCAACCATGGGTGGACATTTCTATGGACTTTGTTTTAGGCTTACCTCGTACCCAAAGGGGTAGAGATTCAATTTTCGTTGTTGTGGACAGGTTTTCAAAGATGGCACACTTTATTCCCTGCCATAAAACTGATGATGCATCTCATGTGGCTGATCTCTTCTTTAGGGAAGTTGTTAGACTTCATGGTATGCCCCTAACTATTGTCTCTGATCGAGATGCAAGGTTTCTTAGTCACTTTTGGAGAGTTCTTTGGAGTAAACTTGGCACTAAGCTGTTATACTCAACAACATGTCACCCTCAAACCGATGGGCAAACTGAGGTAACTAATCGCACACTTTCTACCTTACTTAGGATTATGATTAAATCAAATCTTAAGACTTGGGAGGAATGTTTGCCACTTGTTGAGTTTGCTTACAATAGAACCATGCATCTGACTACTAAATTATCTCCATTTGAAGTCGTTTATGGTTTTAATCCTCTTACACCTTTGGATATGTTACCTTTGCCTTGTGATGAGAAAGTTAGTTTAGATGGCAAGAAGAGAGCTGATGCAATCAGAAGATTGCATGAAAAGGTGAAACAACAGATTGAATGCAACAATGCAAAGTATGCATCAGCAGCAAACAAGGGGAGACGCAAAGTTGTATTTGAACCTGGAGATTGGGTTTGGCTTCATCATAGGAAGGAGAGATTTCCCACAAAGAGAAAGTCCAAACTTCTACCTCGTGGAGATGGCCCTTTCCAAGTTGTTGAGCGCGTTAATGATAATGCGTACAAGCTAGATTTACCAGGTGAGTATTCTGTTCATTCAACTTTCAATGTTGCTGATTTGTCTCTTTTCGACATGGATACAGATTCAGGGACGAATCTTCCTAAAGAAAGGGGGATGATGAGCCCCAGGAATATAATGAAGTGTATTTGAAGAATGATTAGGAGTTTGTTCAAGTCAACAAATTAGAAAGAAAGATGATTCCACCAGGACCAATGACTAGGAGCAAGACAAAGATGGTTGAAGATACGCTTAAGGGTCTACTCAATACCATTGGAATCAAACATGGGCTTGAAGACATCCCATCAAAAGAGCTCAACTACTTGAATATGGACTTAACTTAGAGCATTGGGCTTGTTAGACTTTTCTATTTCATTTAGTTTGGACTATGTAATGTTAGAGCCCAATTCTAGAGTATAAATACTAGAGATGTACTAATTCAGGATCTTTGGTCATTTTATGTATCTTGTGAGGATTCCCCTCTCCTTTGAGTGCTTGAACACTCTTAACTTATCAAGTTTTGAGCTTGTGGCGTTCTAGGATTATCACTTCCAATCAATCTCTCTTTTCTGAAGTGTGGCTCCTAATTTTCTTTGTTTCGAAGTCTGGTTGCAAGAGATTTATTCTCTTGAGGGTAGACTTGGGTGGGTTCTCTTCTAAGCTTCAAAATCACCTCTTTTTTGTGGGTTGCTAATCTCTATAGATTAGAGGGTCACATCACTTTCTTTCATTGTTCTCTTTCCTTCCTTTTGTCTACACTTTTATCTTTTAGTAGGATGTCGAGCTCTAACAACTCTGTAGAAGAATCAGGTGCTATGGGTGTTCGTTTTGTACTTAATGTAATGCAAGGTGAGTTCAGGAGACTGTAAAGATGCATGGAGCAAATCCACATCAAACTAGAGGAACTTGATGAATCTCTAAAGAACATCAAAAAGCAAGAAGAGGACAGTGTCTCCCATGGAAGAACAAGAGTTCCAACACACCATAGCAGAAGGAATTCTCAACTAGAAAAAGATTCAAAATTTGAGGCTGAAGAGGCAAGGCATGGTGAACAAAGGAGAAACAATAACAATATCCGTGATGAGTATGATTCATCTGATGGTGAAATTGGAGGCGAAATCGTGATGTAAGATATACTGAAAGACCAAGGGTTAGACACACACATGAATACAAGGAATTCGATAACATCAAGATGAAAATCCCTTCTTTTCAAGGGAAAAACGATTCAAATGCCTACTTGGAATGGGAGGCTCATGTGGAGCACGTGTTTGATTGCCACAACTATTCTGAAGTCAAGAAGATCAAGCTTGCTATTGTTGAGTTTACAGTTTATGCCATAACTTGGTGGGATAATGTAGTACTCAAAAGAAGACGAAATGATGAAGAACCAATTCGCACTTGGGCTGAAATGAAGAGGATCATGAGAAAAAGGTTCATTCCCAGTCACTACCAAAGAGATCAACACCAAAACTTGCAGAAGCTAACTCAAGGGAGCAAAACCGTGGAAGAATATTGGCAAGAAATGGAAGTGTTAATGATTCTAGCCAATATAACAAAGGATAGGGAAGCTACAATGGCAAGATTCCTCTATGGTTTAAACAAGGAAATCTCTCAAGTGGTCAAGCTGCAACACTATGTAGAATATTGAATATATGTTGCACGTTGCCATCAAGATTGAGAAGCAACAAAAGTCTAAGGGACAACAAAGAGACCATCCAAAACCTTCTACCTCGTGGAATGCTGCTGGAAGTAAGGAGAAGAAACCAAATTATTCTTCATTTGGGAAATCAACCAAGTTTGGACCGATGAAAGAGGGCACTCCAGATACTTGAAACCAGGAAAGAGGATTTAAGTCTTTTGGGAAAACACGAAATATCAAGTGTTTCAAATGTCTTGGCCATGGCCATATTGCTTCAGAATGCCCAAACAAGAGGACCATGATTCTAAGGGATTCTGGAGATGTTGAATCTGGAGTTGAGTGTGAAAGTGGAAGTGAAGTACATGAATTAGATTATGAGGAACAACAACCTGTCATTGGTGAAACTTAGGTAACAAGAAGGACTTTAGCCTTGGGTGCTAAGCCAATGGAGGAGCAATGCGAAAACTTATTCCATACACGTTGCTTTGTGCATGGGAAGGTATGCAGCCTAATAATTGATGGAGGCAGTTGCACAAATGTTTCTAGTACTCTCATGGTGGATAAACTCCAACTTCCTACTCTCAAACATCCAAATCCCTACAGGCTTCAATGGTTGAACGAAGGAAGTGAAGTAAAGGTCAATAAACAAGTTCTTGTTGCTTTCCAAATTGGAAAGTATCAGGACGAGGTTCTTTGTGATTTAGTACCCATGCATGCTGGACACATACTCTTGGGAAGGCCGTGGCAATACGATAGGAAGGTGATCCATGATGGCTATACTAACAAGTATTCCGTTTCTATGAAAGGAAAACCTATCACATTGGTTACCTTAGTCATGAGGCATGCGGGAGTGTGAAGTAGTAGCCATAAGAGTGTCCAGCTTCGTGGAAAGCGCAGAAACTTGTTCTTGGAGACTCTGAATAGCTAGCAGCAGGGTAACGAGTAGTGGCTAAATAAGATTCACAAACAAAGCCTAAAGCCACATTAAAATCATTGATAGACATACAAAAATTTTTGCCTCCAAGGCGGAAAGAAATCAAATTTTCAGCAAGGGGATTTCCAGCCACATCCTCAAACACAAAAGTAGTGTAAAATTCAAAAACAAGTTTGAGATAAACTGGAAGACTAATTTCAGAAAATCTACGCCACTCAAATAAACGGTTGATATCAGCAAGTAGATTCTGATGCACCAAAGTAAGCGTATACAATTTGAAGTCAAATAAAATTCTGCGCGAGGTTTAGAGATTAAATAGGAGTTGAGCATTCTTATCTGAAAATTTCACAGTGTTTTTCAGCTGAGTCCAAGCAGGGGACTCCAGTGCTCGGTCTCGCCAGAATTTTGTGCGACCGCGCTGTCCTTTACCTCGCTGTGTGGGCTGAGTCGCTTCATCTACATCCTGTTCTCCAGGAAGGAACTCTAGGCATGGCCCTTCATTAGCGGCAAGCTCTATTTCAGAAATCCAGAGATCAACCTCTTCGTCAATGTTGATCTCTTTAGTGTCATCTTCGTCCTGTACTGGAGAGGAAGGAGAGTGGATAATAGGAATTTCAGGTTCCTTACCCTTTTCTCCAGCGATTTCCTCCGGCTGTATGGGCTGCGGGCTCTCGGGAGCAGAAATTGCTGCTGGGGAATTTAGCTCAGAAGGTTCCGTTACGGCAACGGCAACAGTAGCAATGGCAGGGACTGGGTACCACCCAGGTACAGCACCGGAGACAATATGGTAAGTGGTGTGACCTCAATTGGAACAGACTCTGTTGCAGCGCCTAGAGATGGCTCATGAGCAGTGGGAACAGAAGCATCTGCTGGGTTGTTGGTGTGGCGACGCTGGGTTCTTCTGGATGGTCCAGCAGCAGCAGGTTGACGCTTTCGAGTTGCTACCTTAGCAGCACTTGCACTTCGGGTAACCGGAGATGTGGGGCGTCCAGACATGGTAGGTCGGAAAATCAGAGAATTTCAGGCGAGAGAAGGAAAAATTGGAGCGTAGGCACAATAGTGAAGTGGGGTAACGGTCAGTAAAAATGGGAATGCCAAAAGAGAAAAAGGGAGATTGAGTGTAGAAACGGTTAAGGGAGTAAGTGGTGCCGTGGAGCAGGTGAAATTAAAGTCACTTGGAGTAGTGGGTGATAAAAACGAGGAAATAGTAACGGTTACGAAATTAAAGTCATGGGTTGCCTCCCATGCAGCGCCAATTTACAGTCATTGGCCAACTGTGACACCTGTTAATGGCCCTCGACTAGCAGTAAGCTGCACACACTGTGCGGCTTAAACTTCTCATAAAATGGCTTCAATCGGTGTCCATTCACCTTAATGCTTTTCCCTGTCTCAAATGAGCGAATAATAACAGCACCAGAGGGAAAAACATTCACAACTTCATAAGGTTCAAGCCACTTAGAACGCAATTTACCGGGAAAGAGTTTCAAGGTAGTATCAAATAAGAGAACTTTTTGACCTACAAAAAATTGCTTCCCATGTAACTTACTGTCATGGTAGCGTTTTACCTTTTCCTTGTACAGGTGCTGGTTAGTGTAGGCATTGAGGCGAATTTCATCTAGCTCATTTAGGTCTAAAAGTCTGCTCTCCCTAGCTTGATCACTAGTCAGGTTGCATGACTTGACGGCCCAGTATGCCCTCTGATACAATTCAAAAGGAAGATGATATGCCTTACCATAGATCATTCGGTATGGAGACATTCCTATAGGATTCTTGTAAGCTGTACGGTATGCCCATAGTGCATCATTGAGCCTTGAGCTCCAATCTCGCCTATTTGGGTTCACGGTATGCTCCAAGATCCTTTTCACCTCCCTATTTGATATTTCCGCCATGCCATTTGTTTGGGGATGTCTAGCTGTGGACAGGCGGTGGTTGACTCCATATTTGGCAAATGCACTCTTGATGGATGATTCACGAAATGGGTGCCACGATCTGAAATAATGATCTTGGGATGTCCAAACCTAGGAAACAAAATATTAGTCAAGAAATTACCCACGGTTTTGGCATCATTCCTTTCTCAAGCAATGGCCTCCACCCATTTAGAAACATAATCAACAGGAAGAAGGATGTAGGGCTTCCCTTGATAAGGTGGAAATGATCCCATGAAGTCAATACCTCATGCATCAAAGATCTCACACATGATAATGGGTTGAAGGGGCATTTGATCCTTTGTATCCCAAATTTCCTCCTCTTTGACAATTTGGGCACGCCTTGCAATGAAGGTAGGCATCCTAGAATATGTTAGGCCCATAAAATCCAGCCTCCAGGATCTTCTTTGCAATAACTTTTGCACCAAAGTGTCAACCGTAGGGTAGCTCATGACAATGTGAAAGAATAGAGTGCACTTCATCTTGGGGGATGCATCTCCTTATAATCTGGTCAGAACCAATTTTCCATATATAGGGATCGTCCCAGATGAAGTTCAAGCTGTCAGTTCTCAATTTCTGCTTATGATAGTGCTGGAAATCTGCAGGAAACTGTCCAGTCACTAAAAAATTTACGATATCAGCGTACCAGGGACTCTCGTCATGGATCATGAATAGGTGTTCATCCGGGAAGCTGTTATCGATAAGACTTGATTTTTCTCCAGAAGTGATGCGGCTGAGATGGTCTGCAACTAAATTCTAGCATCCTTTCTTGTCCTTGATCTCCAAATCAAATTCTTGAAGCAATAAGATCCATCTAATGAGTCTAGGCTTCGAATTCTTCTTGGTGAGGAGATATCTCAAGGTGGCATGGTGTGAATAGACTTTGACTTTGGCTCCTAGCAAATAAGATCAAAATTTCTCCAGGCAAACACAATGGCCAGCAGCTCCTTTTCTGTAGTGGTGTAGCTCTTTTGGGCATCATCAAGGCACTTGGACGCATAGTGGATAACATGGGATTGTTTATCCACCTTTTGTCCCAAAACCGCACCTAGAGCTACATCACTTGCATAACACATTAGTTCAAATTTGGAGCTTGAATAATGGGAGCGGAAACAAGCTTCTCTTTCAAAACATCAAAGGCATGTATGCATTTTTCATCAAAATGAAACTCAACATCTTTATGCAATAAGGCACATAGAGGAGAGCAATTTTCGAAAAATCTTGAATAAACCTACAATAAAATCCAGCATGTCCACGGAAAGAACGTACATCTCTCACACAAGTAGGATAAGATAATTTTTGGATTACCTCAATTTTGGCCTTGTCAACCTCAATTCCCTTTTGGGAAACAACATGTCCTAAAATGATACCTTGTTCTACCATGAAATGACATTTCTCATAATTCAAAAGAAGGTTAGTCTCTACACAACGTTTCAGAATCAAAGACAAATTAGCAAGACAATCGTAAAAGCTATTTCCATAAACCGTAAAGTCATCCATAAAAACCTCTATAATATTCTCAACATATTCAGAAAAAATACTAACCATGCATCTCTGAAATGTTACTTGTGCATTGCAAAGTCCAAAAGGCATTTTATGGTAGGCAAAAACTCAAAAAGGGCAAACGAAAACAACCTTAGATTGATCTTCAAGAGCCACGGGTATTTGATGGAAACCGGAGTATCCATCCAAGCAGCAATAATGGATCCTTCTAGCAAGTCTTTCCAACATTTGGTCGATGAATGGAAGTGGGTAGTGGTCCTTCTTGGTGGCTGCGTTCAATTTTCGGTAATCTACGCACATTCGCCAGCCATTTTGCACTATGGTAGGCAGGAGGTCCCCTTGGTCATTGGCCATGACTGTGATACCTGTTTTCTTCGGGACAACCTGCACAGGGCTAACCCACTCACTATCAGAAATAGGATAGATTATACCTGCGGCCAATAACTTTAGAATCTCCTTCTTGACCACTTCAATCAAAGGTGGATTCAATCTCCTCTGGGGTTGGCGAATTGGCTTTGTTCCCCCCTCCAAATAGATGTGGTAAGTGCATATGGAGGGGCTTATTCCTTTGATATCCGCCAATTTCCACCCAATTATCTGTTTGTGCTCCTAGAGCACACTCCTGAGTTTTTACTCCTGTTGCAGGGTTAGTGTACTAGAGATAATAACAGGTAAAGTCTCATTTTTGCCTAAAAATAATATTTCAAATGTTTAGGCAGTGTTTTTAACTCTAGTAATGGGGCATGAATAATGGAAGGAATCAGCAGTTTCTCAGGCATTTCTAAACTCTGAAAAGCAACGTAAGAAAATTCAGGTTTTTCAGGAAAATAATGAAGATAATTTAAAAGTTCAGGATCAGAAAAAGAAATACGATCAAAATCAAAGTTTTCAGTAAGACATTTGAGCAAGGGATCTTGCTCATGGACCATCGCTAAGTGTTCTACATCTACATCAGATGTAGATATTGAGCAAATCTCGTTAATCTGGTCCGGATATTGCATGGCTTTGTCCACACGAAAGTCCAGCACCTGTCCATCAAACTGTAGAGAAATTATGTCGGCTTGGACGTCAATTTTGGTGCCTGTAGTAGCCATAAACGGTCGTCCCAAAATGATGGACTCCCAAATCATGGGATTTTCGCTCTCCATTGGAATAACTAAAAAGTCAGCAGGAAAAATCAAATTTTCAACATGCACAAACACATCATCAACTCTACCATCAGGCTTCACATGTGATCTATCAGCTAATTGACAAACAAAACTAGTAAGCTCAAGTTTACCTAGCTTAGATGCTAGAGAAACATAAAGAGATCTAGGCATAACATTAACCGATGCTCCTAAATCACACATGGCAACTGAAATTTTGGTCTCATCAATAGTAACATGTATGGAAAAAATACCTGGATCCTTACACTTTCGTGGAAGCCTTCTCTGAATAATTGCTGAAATATTTTCAGTCAAGGGAATTACCTCTTCCACTTTCTCCTTCTTCTTGGGGTCACATAAATCCTTCAACGTTTTTGCATATTTCGGCACTTGATCTATCATGTCCAGCAAGGGAATATTCACGTTCACCTTCTTCATCACCTCCATGAATGCTTTCAATCCACGTTTGTCCTTGTGTTTCCTGCGAAGTCTCATAGGAAAAGGAGGTGGAATTACTAAAGACTTGGGTTGATCAACCTCTTGTGTCTCCTTCTCCTTCACTTCTTCAGGTGGTGTCGGTACAGGAATGTTCTGGACTGGAGAATCATCAAGATGCTCTAAATAATCGCTTCGTCCACATCATCATCGTCGTCCAAAACTTCAAGTTTTTTTCGTCAGATCTGTCCACCTTAGTCATGAACCATGGGTAAGGTTCCGGTAGATCCTTCTCACTTCTTAAAGATATGGCGTTGATGTGTTTTGGGTTCTTCACTGGTTGGGATGGCAGTGCACCTTGCGTCTCCAGTCGGTTCATGGCTTGAGCCAGCTGGGTAATCTGAGTTTGCATGCTTGTAATTCGTTCATCCATGTCTTTTTGAGCGGCATGCATCATGGTGGTGCTCTCGGCAAGGGACTTCACCATGGACTCCAAATTATGATTTGGCTGATAAGGAACAAGAGGTTGATCTGGAACTCCAGTGATTTGAAAAGGTTGAGGCGGAGCAGTGAGAGTTTTCTGAGAAACAATAGAAGGGTTCCCTAGTGATGGGGAGACCAGGAGGCACTAGTTGTCTCCAGCGGAAACCAGGATGATCTCTTCAAGGCATTTGTAGTTTCCGTAATTATAACTTCCTCCTTGGTTCTGGTAGAAGGCGTTCACCTCTCCTGTGGGCACCTCCTGTATCATAGGTCCTGGATCAGAATAATGAGAGGTTTAAGATCCTTGATACCTTCCTTGTTGTTGGAGAAGTGATTGGAAGCCAAGATTCAAGGTATCACTCATAGCAGCAAGTTGAGCTAAAACTTCGGAATTATCCACTTCGTGCACTGGTTTTATAAGATGAGAATTTCTTCCAGGGGCTCGGTATGAGTAGTCATAACAACTG
This sequence comes from Utricularia gibba, assembly GCA_002189035.1. NCBI lineage: Eukaryota > Viridiplantae > Streptophyta > Magnoliopsida > Lamiales > Lentibulariaceae > Utricularia > Utricularia gibba. Next base: position 4,576,951 of record NEEC01000002.1, on the reverse strand, counting down.
GAAGTAGAATAAGAGTTGGCAGCCATTTGTTCTATCAATCTGCGAGCATCAGCACTATGGCGGTTCTCTAGTAATGACTCATTACAAGCGGCATCCATTTGTCCTCTGATCATGGGGGTCAGTCCTTCGTAGAAATGTTGTAAAATTTGACCTTCAGTAAGCCCATGTTGTAGATAAGTATTACAGATCCGGTTGAATCTGTCATAATACTCCTGTAAATTCTCTACTTCACTTTGTAGCATGGTGGCTAAAACTTTTCTTCCTGCGGAGGCTCTTCCTAATGGCGCATATCTATCAAGAAACTTCTGAACCATTTGCTCCCAAGTTGCAATAGAGGATGGAGATAGTCCATACAGCCACTCCAAGGCTCGCTCAGTGAGACTGAAAGGGAAGACCCGCAGCTTGACTTGGTTCTCCGTAACACCTTTTGGGCGCATGGATGCACAAGCCGTGTGCAACTCTCTAAGATGACGATTTGGGTCGTCATTTTCTCTCCCAGCGAACTTAGGTAGTGTCTGGAACAAATATGTTCGAAGCTCAAAGTGCTCTTGCGTGTCAAAGATGATACAAAGTGGTCGGTCAGCATGGCTGGCGGTGATTTCTTTTTTTATGGTCCTTAGTGCTGGGCCATGATTAGTGAGCGGTAGAACTGGAAAAAATTGCGGATGCTGTTGCTCCTGTTCTCCGTGCATTGTTGGGACTCCAGTAGGTAGTTGAGCATCCATTTCACCAGAAATGTGATAGATTGAAGTCAATTCCCTCTTTTTTGCCAGAAATGTTCGCTCAATCTCCTGATCTAAAGGGCACAAGATGTCTCGGTAGGATCTTAAGATTCGGTGTCCTTTTGGTGGAGCTAAATGCATAAAAACAGAGAAAAACAGCAGCAAAACGGAAATAAAAGAAAAACAAGAAGAAAGAAAGAGAAAGAAAAGAAAAAGAAAAACTATACACAACACTAAACACAAATATACACAACTCCCCGGCAACGGCGCCAAAAATTTGTTGCATGTCGTTTCCTCAACAAATTTTAAATATTTTGAAACGTAAAAAACTTGAAAGCGTAGTACAAGTATCGATCTCAGGGAGTTGTTTTTCGTGAAAAGTGTTTGCAAGAGACTTTCACAAAATGTCACGGTTTTGAAAAATGGGGTTTTTAAGATGCAGAAATAAAAGATGCAACCTAAGTGATGGGCCTTGACTACGGGAATAGTTTCTGGGAATAAGACTCCATCTCCTTCCCTTGTCCGTCCTTGCCCCAGTTTTCAGTGATTTCTTCCGAATAGTTGGTTATAGGAGTAAGGAATAGCCTACTCTCCCTTACACTCTGATTGACAAGGAGGCACGGGAATAGCCTCATGTGATTCCCCTTTGACGATTAGGAAGACAAGGAGTCCACAAACAATCTGCTACTTCCCTCGAACAAGCAGGGTTGGAGTTGGTGCTCTTCACCTTGATCTTCACAAAATTCGTGAGAAGTGGCCTGCTACTCATGGACCTTGACTAAGAGTAATTATAGAAAGACTGCAACAAGACGCGTGGAAGTATGCGGAATCCGAATGGAATTCAGTGAAAACGGAAACTTCATCTACTTCTCAGAAACTAAAGGTTTTAGCCCAAAGGGCCTTGGAAACAGAAACTAAAAGAAACTAAGTTCTAAGTACAAGAGAAAATGTTCAAAAGTCCGAAACTAAGTGCTCCAAGTGGCTTTTATATGACTTCCCACGTGCATTAACTGCTTTGGGTTCCCTTTCCATCATTCCTTCTGTCTTGCGTGCGTCAGCAGCCTTTCTTTGCGTGCAAGTTTGCGCCTAATCATTACTGCAGACTCTGACATGCCATAAGTCATGGGCCTTGACCAGTGTCAGTCCTCCACCCACAATCATTCCAACTCGCGTACAAGGCACGAAAACTCAGAGTCTGACCACCTGCAACACTCCTTAAAGTCTCCTGACATGCCTCGGTCAAAATGTGAGAAAAAAGGCATAAAATATACACAACATGGGAAAAAAGGAAATTTCTAGTAAAAATCGAATACTTAATAATAACACTCCAAATTTGGACGACTTCATACATAATTAACACATAATAATACCGAATAATTAACTAGAAAATGGCACTTAACACAGGGTATGCGGTATGGGAATCGTAATTGCATTCACTTTCGTTCTCTTTCCATTCCAAATAGAATTCACCCCTCGACGTGCTCACAAATCTTTCCAAGGAGCTTTCCACATAAACGATTTTTGAACCTGTCGGTATCAAACGAGTGATGCTAAATTGACATCCACAAAAGGATCCAAGTTTACTTCTTCTGTGCATCATGCTTGCAAACCCACTGTCGGTATGCCTACCCTTAGAACAAGAGACACGGATGATTGCCGCCACACCCCAATGGGGCAACACGACTAGTCCTCCTCCCTCGAGTAGCACGGCGCGAGAGAAGATCAGCGAGGTTTTCGCACGAACGGTAACAAAACTGCTGCAGACGGGCACGAGATAAAGCACCCAGGCTATCCGTGACTGCACTCCTGCGAAACCTCATCCTCCCGCACGTTCCGAAGCACCACGAAAAGCGGGAGCAGCCAATCTCCTACCATGCCCGATCAACTCATTTGCAGCAACTTCAAACACAAGCACATTTCGCTCGCTCTTGCCAAAGCTCCTTTCTCGGTGCAGCTATCCGTCACCTCAATGCGTTGAGATCAGCATCCGGTATTACGTGTGTATCACCAGCAATGACAAGAGCCACGAATGGACCATGTCTCTTTTCAGCTGAGACCGCGGCAACTATACAGCATGCTTTCTGGATGAAATGTCTTCAAACGAAATGAGGTGCAGGAGTAGGGCCTACTGGCAACGTCGATTTGCAAGGGGGTTCTCAATCCATCTGACCTGAAGAACAAGATTTCAGGAGTGGGTGACCATTCGGCGTTCCTTGGGTATCCAGGGAAAAACGGAGTACCACATGGTGGTATGGTGTTAGTGTATGTGCTCTACAGACAATCAACTCATTGGCAAATCTTATCTTTTGATATTTACTTTGAATTGTGATCAAATTTATATCATTGATAAAATCCTTTACTTGATCTATGTGTGCTATAGAAATTATGATGAGATTATAATGTGAGATTCTTCAAGCACTCATGATCAAGTTAAAAACTCCCTACCTAGAGTATTTGTGAAATGAGGATATCACAAATATGGATAACCTGGCACACATTGAGTTCCCTAAACAGTTTAGGCAATTGTTCTCACAATTGATGTAATGAGATTACTAGAACCTATGTGTGGGTGTCGATTAGAGAATCGATTCACTGGATGACTCATCTTCGAGATGCTACTATGGGAAGCTAACCAAGTGTCAATAGCAAGATCTCGAATATGACAGCCGTGCAAGTGAGCTTAGACTTGAGGTCAACAAAGTTATCTTGATCTTAATCTCACATTTTTGCTCATTACTAATGGGAGCCTAACCATGGCTTGCCTAGTATGGATGAGTATGGATGTGACTCCTTAAGGTTGGAGATAGTTGATTGATCAATAAGGGATCCATCACTCATGTTAGCGATGAGATCATATCTCAAGTAATTGCATCGAAGCCTAACAGTAACTCCTGGGCCCAGGGTAATGACACTCGAACTGTTTGAGTAGGTCATTGGGTGTTAATGCTTGAATGCAATTATAAGTTCGATACATCAGAAAGATATACACCCATGTTCTAGTATCCATTGTACCAATTACATCTCATATAATTGTGTCATTCTATTTTATATCGATGAGTGACTCCACTATTGTGTGTGACCCTATAGGCTTCGTCAATCAAGGCCGTAATAATGGATTTATTAATTAACTCTTAATTAATCAAATCCATCATTATCAATCATGAGTGATGTCTAGCAACATATCATGATCCCCAAAATTAAAGAATAATCAGATGAACTGATTGAGCCTTTCCATGACCAGCCACCATGCAATGAACAGCTTTTATCATACTTATATCTCATTCGGTACCAGAACATGGTTGTGTGTCTTTTTGATGTATCGAACTTATAATTGCATTCAAGCACTAATACCCAATGACCTACTCAAACAGTTCGAGTGTCATTACCATGGGTCCAGAACTTACTGTTAGGCTTCGATGCAATTACTTGAGATATGATCTCATCGCTAACATGAGTGATGGATACTTTATTGATCAATCAACTATCTCCAATATTAAGGAGTCACATCCCTACTCATTCATACTAGGCAAGCCATGGTTAGGCTCCCATTAGTAATGAGCGAAAATGTGAGCTTAAGATCAAGATAACTTTATTGACCTCAAGTCTAAGCTTACTTGCACGGCTGTCAATGAGTTAATTGTCTCTACAACACATACACCAACAGAATATTCTTATTCAATATTTTTGTTGAATATATTGTTAATAAATTTACTTTTATTGTAGGATTTGATACCTTGTCCAAGAGGGATATGCAAGATCTTATTCTCCTCTTCTCAAGTATGGAAAGGAGTTTTGTTGACATTTTACCACCATTTGTGAATGCACCGGGGACAAAACGCTATTGGTGTGGTTTGTTGAAAAATCATAGAGTCTCCCAAAAGAATGAAGACTTGTCTAGGAATGAGAGGACACACGATGGGAATGATGTTGAAGGTGACGAGCTCACACATGGTCCCGATGATGTCGTTGACAGACTTGAATTTATAACAAAGGAGAATGAAGAGTTTTGATACAAGCTAGATTGGTATGAGAGTCGTTGAGCATATACCGGACCTCCTTTTAGTGCCTCTAAGACTCAACGAAAGTTAATAATCTTTGATGTAAATGGTGTGCTAGCAGACATCGTTTACAGAGCTGGAGCGTCAAGATCACAAATCACTCCAAATAAAATCATATATGGCCGATCAGGTACGTTAACACAATACTTATTTTTGTGTGTTATGTGGATTCATGATTTGTGAGATATCATAGGTAACTTTTGGTGCAAATTATGCAGTCTTTCTACGTCCACATGCCCGCGATTTTATTAGTTGGTGTTTGGATAATTTTGATGTAGCCTTATGGTCATCCCGTGGGGGGTACGTGTGCTGCATCTTTTTTTTTGTTGGTATTTATAATTATTGCAAACACTTGCAAGTGATTTATTTTGTACGGAGCAATTACAAGCAATCACTAAATGGGTCTTTCCACCTTCGTTATTCGACAAACTCATTTTTGTATGGGACCAAACCATGATGATGGACACCGGCCTACGTGTTCACAACAATCCTAGCAACACGGTTTACACGAAGGAGTTGAGTTGTGTATGGGTGTCAACAATGGATTGAACACAATATATAGCTGTCACAATACCTTATTAATTGACGATTCACATCACAAATCAATGAAAAATCCGGTAAGTCATTTTTTGCTAGTATACTCTTGCATACACTTGGTTATACATCAAAACTAACCCTTCAATTTTTAGGAAAATAATGCTGTTTTTCTAAGTCCCTATTCGCATACTAATAGGGATGATGCATCACTTAATGTTGATGGTGAGATGCGGATTTTCTTTGAAGAGTTACGGTATACTAATGATGTTCCAAGTTATATTAATGAGAATCGATTAGGCCAGCCTCCCATACGTGAGGTACATGCCTTATGGGAGTATTATGCATGCCTACAGGATTGTTAGAAGGCGCCTATGATTTCTAAAAAGCCGTCCCACTTATTTTCAATTAGACAGATACTTACTAAATGTCACATTTTGATTATGCCATTGAAATTATTTTAAAATAAATGAATAAATTAATGACAATACCTATGAAACAACTTATTTATACTGTATGGCGCTTATTTTGATTTTTTAAATTAATTTACCGGGACGGCACATACATAAAAATTAAAATACTATTAAATTTGATTACGGATGTAAATTGTTTATTAAATGATTTCCAATTACAATTGGCATTCATATTTTAAAAAATATTTTTTCATGCATAATTATTTTAAATAATTTTATCCTAAAACAAAAAATTATAAGTATGTTGTTGACGTACAATCACATTCTAATTTAAAAAAATTTTAGCAAAAATATGATACGAATGTAAGTTCTTTTCTAACTTCACCTCGGATGTTGTGACGTTTAGTAGAGGAAAACATTTGAGATGCAATATACATATACTTGTGTGAAAAAACTTAATTTTTATAATTCTACCTTAAATATTCAGCGCATTAAAACATTTATGATGATAAACGTCATCATCAAGAATCATTTATATTAAAGAAAACATAAATTTCCACTTCGTGGCTTAGGGTTTTTAGGGTCTTAGGGTTTAGTAAATGAATTGTTTATTAAATAATTTACAATTCAAATTGATGTCCATTAGATACAAAATATTTTTTGTATCGAATTTCTATTTAAAAAAATTGGTTCAAAAATATGAAATTACAAATGTATAATTCAATGGCAATATAATAACATTAAAGTTTATAAATAATCATCCACATTTACATTAGACACTAATGTATCTTGTTTTCTAATTTAAATGTCAAATATTATGATGCTTTATAAAAAAAATATTGAACATATATTTGCAAAGAGATGTGGTTTTTATTATTTTTAACATTACAATATTGGTGATGATAAACTTCATTACTATGAACAAAAACTACTAAAATTTTAAATGTGTAGTTTAATTAAGGGTTGAGGACAATTAAATGTTTAATAAATTCTCCTCATTTTTAAAAAAAATGTAAGAATAGTTGGATTTTGAAAAGGTACATACAAACACACGTAATGCGTAGGTGTCAATGAAATATATCCATAACCTTTTTCGTTTATAATTTTGAAAATACTGAAAATTTGAAATTTGGGACGGCACATCAAACAATGAGTATTTTGTAGGTGCCACAATTTTTTTAATTATTTTAAACAATTGATTTAGACTATATATGGATGTGAATTATTTTATGGAATATGCTTTTTCTGAAAAAGTTGGCGTCCACTATATAAGCATACAACCCTACCTTGTTTACATCACCTTTTGCTGCATACAAAGGCTCTTCTTATCAGTGTCGTCGCGCTCCTGAAAACCCTGAATTCGTCGACTTAAAATCGGGTAATCTTGTTGTTGCAACTTACATTATTTTTGTGAAATGTATTCTATGTATTGGTTGTTGCAGTATGCGTTATATATTAAGTTGGGTTTAGTTATTAAAAATTATATTTTCATATAATTATGTATTTATTTGGGTTTAGCTGCATTTTTCATCATTAATATCATATTTGTTTTGCTATTTTCCATTTCCTTATTTTTAGAATTTCATTCTTATTATGTATACTTTATTGATTAGGGAATGGATAGATTTCGTGTTAAATAGTTCATCCCAACCGATTGGTTGACAATGCTTGGCTTGTGTCTCGTAAAACATTTGATGCTAGTCTTAGGCTACCTATTCAAAACCTACGTAGAACTGTGGCACGATGGGATAAACTTCTTTTATGGATTGTACCACCTACATCTTTTGAAATCTCAAGGCATTATCTATTGACATATCATGGGGATGATTTTATAAATTGTCGTATTGAAAAAATCAATGTGAATGAGGAAACTAGACATACATTAAAAAGATATATGACTGAAGACATCATCCCGAAGTCTGCTCAAATTCGAAGTAAGTCTTGTTAATTTACATTATTTTTCCAATATGTTATTTTACTTACTTATTTAACAATATGACAGCAATTCGAAACATTCATGGTGTCGTTGAGTGGCGGTCTGCACCAACATCAAGGCGAAATCGTAATCACCTTGTTGTTTATGAACAACCCATTCCACTAAACATCGATAGAAATGAACAATTGGTAAATAAAGTAGGAATATTTTTTAAATTTTTAATTTTCTCTTCAAATAAATAAGGTTTACAATATAAAAAAATTTTGTGTAGGAGAATTCTGAACAAGAAAATGGAGATTAGAAGAATGAAGTGCCTATTCATGAGGAGGCTGAAGTGTATATTAATGAGGAGCTCTCGGTTGCACGCCAATATGACAAAGAACTCATTTTAAACCAATATAAACACATTCAATAGATGGAAAATGAGGTAATAAAAATGAAACTTATTTTGCTAATTTAGTTGTTTTTTTATGTTTTCTAATTTAGTTTTTTTTTTCTTCTTTAGATAACAGATCTGAAGTTTCAGATTCAGAAAAAACAAAAACAGACTGGATGATTTGGTAGCACAACAATCTGTATACAAGGTTGAATTGAAGATGAAAGGCGATGAATTGATTGCTGGACAACAAAAATCTATCAACTTTCAATTGGAAATAATGAAGCTGAATGAAACAATACAGGTGTTAGAAGAAGAATTACAACTTCACAGATTGCAAGCTCAATTGAATGAAAACGATGTTATAGCAATGGCCCAAAAAAGATACATACCTTCTACAAGTGCGGGCACAAGCAAAGATAAAAGAAGAGGTATTGGAAGACCCAAAGGAAAGGGAAGAAAATGAAAAGAGTCAGTAACAATGTTGTGTTTTTTTTTTCAAAAGATTTGACTTATTTTATAGCATTATATTTCAATCGTGAGAATCTAATTATTTCGCACATTCCGCTTAATTTTCTAATAACCAATTGACATTTTTTATGAAAGTCATAAAATTAAACATAAAAAGCAAACATACAAATTACAAAAGAGATAACAACAATATTTGTTTTTTCTAGTAAAATTGAATTATTTCGTATTATTATGGCTGTCTCCTACCAAAGTACTTATTTAGTAGGTGCCGTTACTAGAAAATTATTTCGTATCATTTTTTTATACGTCCTACGAAATCATCTAATGCGTAGGTATCGCTTAATATTTTTAATAACTGAATCATATTTTTTCTATTAATTATAAAATTGAACATAAAAAAGAATCATACGAATTACAAAATGGATGATAACAATATTTATTAATTTTTAGTGAAATTAACTTATTTCGTATTATATTATATATTAAACATATACCAAATTATTTATTATATATTGAAGTTATACCAAATTTATTTATTTCATATTATTATATTAAACTCTCATCAAATTACTAATTTTACAGATGATGTTAATATAACATTGTTAAGTTTCATTTTTCTGTGAAACTATAAGAGTAAATTCTTTGAATGTATTTACTTTTTAATAAAAAAAAAATATTTTCTCAGAAATATTAAAGATTTAAACTAAAAATAATTTATTAGAAATATAGTTGAAAAAAAAAATTTCGTATAAATATATTGATTTTTTTTAAAAAAAGTATATTTAAATATTTAATATTTATTAAAAAATTATACTTCCAGACACCCATAAGGATTCATATTGGTGCCTGGAAAGCATCTATGAACAGTAACCGTGGTTCAGGTTACGGTTCGGTTCGTAAAACTCGATTTCGGTTCAATTCAAGCCTTCCGGATACAATTCCGAACCGAAACCGGAACCGTTGCCCATGGCGAACCGCGGTTTTGGAACCGACGGTTCGCTGGAACCATTTGGCCGAGATACTGCTCCCCCTTTTATTTCATGAACCACAAAACTTCCTTGTACATCAACCCACCGGGTTCACAGTGGAATCATTGTGCAGCCTGACACAAGAGTCTGCATGAGCATAAGAGTCTTCTCGATGTTGTTTTGTGGCTCTTGGAGGTGCTCCCCATTACTAGTTGCGCAATAGGTAGTGCCTAAGAATAGGGAGGGAACACATAACCAAATGCACACCCAGTTCAATATGCATTGATTACTTGAGCTTTGGTGTTTCATTTTGGGGTTTTTGTCATTCCGACTTGGGAAGAGGCAATGCATCTTGTTCCTTTGTATACGGACACTCACTACAGTGAGTGCGGACCTCTCAAAAGAGGGCATACGAACTCACATGAATCGATCTAGGCGATTGGAAACACAACATCCTTGTTGTTTTGCAGTTAGTGAAGTTGCCTCGATTTTGAGAAGGAGAGATGGCCCCCGGAATGCTGATGTTTGGGACGCAGGAGAGGAGGTTGCAAAAGATGACCATTCCAATGGTAAACGTGCAATTGGAAGATGCACGATGAGGGGGAAGGCTCATGGAAACTTGAAGGAGAAACTCTTCTACACTAATCCCAACATTCCTAGAGATTTTCCGGTTGATTCAGCTAGCAATTTTGTGGCATGCATGCAATATGCACATATTTACCCACATTAAAGATGGTGGAAGGCGTGGGGGCAATTTATGCTGCGAATCCATTCGTACACGAGAATAATACAACTACAGGCACATCAACACCATACGAAAACAACAACACAAGCACGGGTACACATATTTACGGGGCAGGTGTAATTAATAGGCTAGCCCAAATGTCGATTCTCGAACAAGGTGCACATAGGGTGCAAGGATGTACTGAATATGAAGACCATGTTCCACTTTGAGACCTAATGTTGAAAGGCAATAATCGAAAAGGCAAATATTTGAACATTCACAAGTTTCTACAACACAAAAACACCGTTTAAGTTTCAAGGAGGTGGTGTCGTGTTTGATGGAAGCAAGGGAGACGTTGTAGGAAGGGGTTTAGTGCGGTATGAGAAACGGGTGGTCCTCCACATTTTTGCACAAGATGCTGTTAGTGTATGTGTTCTAGATACAATCAACTCATTGGCAAATCTTATCTTTTGATATTTACTTTGATTTGTGATCAAATTCATATCATCAAATTCATATCATTTGAGATCATAATGTTAGATTTTTCGAGCATTTATGTTCAAGCTGAAAACTCCCTGGCTAGAGTATTTATGAAATGAGGATATCACAAATACGGATAAGCTGGCACACATTGAGTTCCCTAAATTGTTTAGGCAATGATTCTTACCGTTGATGTAATGAGATTACTAGAACCTATTTGTGGGTGTCGATTAGGCACCATTGCCTAAATTGTTTAGGAAATGGTGCTAAGAGTCATCTGAAAGCTTTTTTGAATATCCTTACGTCTGATGTATGGAGATCTGCATTTGGGGTTTCTAAAAATTTTAAAAATTTGACTGCTTTTGAGAGATACGATGTCTACGAGAAACCCAATAGATGCGTGGTTTCATATCGTAGTTTTCACAAAAAGAACGATTGGTCGGTTTCATACGAGGTGTGTCATCTCGAGAAAGCCATGTTTCTTGTGGTTTATGATAAACCTATCAGGGTATGCGGTATGGAAATCGTAATAGCATTCACTTTCGTTCTCCTTCAATTCCAAATAGAATTCACCCGTTGACGTGCTCAAAACTCTTTCCAAGGAGCTTTCCACATAAACGATACTTGAACCTGTTGGTATGAAACGAGTGATGGTAATTGACATCCACAAAGGTATCCAAGTTTACTTCTTCTACGCACTAAACCCGCACTCTTGCAAACCCACGGTCCGTATGCCTACCCTTAGAACAAGAGACATGGATGATTGCCGCCACACCCCAATGGGGCAACACGACTAGTCCTCCTCCCTCGAGTAGCACAGAACGAGAGAAGATGAGCGAGGTTTTCACACGAACGGTAACAAAGCTTCTGCAGACGAGCACGAGATAAAGCACCCAGGCTAGACGTGACTGGACTCCTGCGAAACCTCATCTTCTCGCACGTTCCGAAGCACCACTAAAAGCGGGAGCAGCCAATCTCCTACCATGCTCGATCAACTCATTTGCATCAATTTTAAACACAAGCACATTGCGCTCGCTCTTGCCAAAGCTCATTTCTCGGTGCAGCTATCCGTCACCTCAATACATTGAGATCAGCATTCGGTGTGTATCACCAGCGATGACAAGAGCCACGAATGGACCATGTCTCTTTTCAGCTCAGACCGCGGCAACTATACAGCATGCTTTCTGGATGAAATGCTACTCAAATGTCTTCAAACGAAACGAGGTGCAGGAGTAGGGCCTACAGGCAGCGTCGATTTCGAAGGGAGTTCTCGATCCAGGGAGCAATGTGTTGATGCAAGGAAGATAATGTCTTGGTAAGGAACAAAGAGATAAATCTTATGAGATCACCTTCAAGTTTTTGATTGAGGCTGATCTGCAACACTCCCCCCCCCCCCCCAAACCGAGATCTCCCAAATTGGGAAAGTCTTCCATAGTCATGAGATTCATGTTCTTCCTTGCTAGCTCAAATTGAACTCTGTTCAAACCTTTGGTAAGCCCATCAGCAAGCTGATTCCCACTCTCAACATACTGCGCGTTGATCTTCTTTTCCTTGATGTAATTATTTATGACATGATACCTTATTGTTATGTGTTTGGCTTTGCTGAAGTCTATTGGATCCTTGGCAATGGAGATTGCATCTCGATTATCCATAAGAAGATTTGTAGCTTTCTTTTGTGTGAATTCAAGTTCGTTTAATATCTGTCTCAACCAAACACAGTAGTTCAAAGTGCATGCTGCTGAGATGTATTCTGCTTCAGCTGTTGATTGGGCTACCACCTTTTGTTTCTTTGAAAACCAGACTATAGGGCTCTTATTTTTCTCCAATGACCTGTTTGTAATACAAGGGGGTTTTTGAAGGATTGATATCTTTGAACCCGAACCTTTCAAGAAGTTCATTACAATACTTCTTCTGAGACATGAATGTTCCAACACCTGCAAGTTGATGAATTTCCATGCCTAGGTAGTAAGACATCATTCAAAGGTCAGTCATCTTGAATTCATTTTTGAGTAGAGGTTTGAATTCTTCAATCTTACTTTCATCACTGGAGTAATCATAAGATCATCCACATATAGGCTAACAAATAAACGTTCATCTCCCTTTCCTTTAACATATTGTGAGTAATCACTGTATATTTTCATGAAACCAACACCTTGGAGAAAGTTATCCATGCGTTCATTCTATGCTCTAGGAGCTTGCTTCAACTCATAGAGAGATTTCTTTAGCTTCAATACTTTGTCTTCATGACCTGACACTTCAAAGCCCTTTGGTTGTTCAATAAAAACAACCTCCTCCAACACACTATTCAAAAAAGCAGTCTTCACATCCATGTGATGCACTTTCCATCCATGAATGATACGACCCTCCAATCAACAAGTGATTGGCAAACCAAATCTTGGTTGAAAAGAAGCAATCCCACAAGAAAAAGAAGTTGGCCCTCAAGTATGGAAAGATCCTTGCAACCCAAACTATGAAATGGTACCACACTCACAGAATCAAGGAAGGAATTGGAAGTGATAAACCACACACTAGACACCACAAGCGAGGCTTGATAAGTTTAAGTTCTACAAGAACTCAAGGAAGAAGAATAGCTCTCAAAAGTGATTACAATCAAAGTTGTCCAAAAAAAGAGTAAGACCTTCTTATATAGATGAAGGATTGGGACTTATTGGAGGAAAAGTAGTAATAATAATGTATTTGGTAATAATGAGACTTCTCTAATCAAGTTGATCCACTTTGAGAATGTTGAATTTCCATGCCAAACACCTCATAGCTTAGTTGATTGGCCCATAAGCTCTTAAGCACTTCTTGATTCCTTTTTGCTCTTGATCTAGTGATTGGCCCAACTGAAATCAATGGAGTATTATTGATATTGTGTCCTTTATCTTCATTGAGATAATTTATAGCATCGATGATCTCATCATCCCCCCCCCCCTTCTTTTAGCAGATTCATCCTTGAATCTTCACCATCTACATCACAAGGAACCAAGTCAGCAATATTGAACGTGGAGTGCACTGAAAACTCACCTGGAAGATCAATCTTATAAGCATTATCATTGATTTTCTCAATGACTTGAAAGGGTCCATCTCCTCTAGGTGAAAGCTTTGAATGTCTCTTGCTTGGAAATCTTTCCTTTCGAAAATGTACCCAAACCCAATCTCCTGGTTGTAGAGTAACTTTCTTCCTATGTTTATTCGCTTTAGCTGCATACTCCTTGTTTTTGGCTTCCAGTTGATTTTGAACCTTCTCATGTAGTGTTCTGATGGCATCTGCTCTCCTAGCACCATCAAAACTACGAAATTCATTAGATGGCATGGGCAACAAGTCTATAGGAGCACGAGAATTAAAACCATACACAATTTCGAAAGGAGAACAACGAGTAGAAGAGTGTACTACTCTATTGTATGCAAACTCAAAATGAGGTAAGCAATCTTTCCATGTGCTAATGTTCTTTTTGATGATGGCACGAAGTAGGGTAGCTAGGGTTCGATTTGTTACCTTCGTTTGTCCATCAGTTTGAGGATGACAAGTGGTAGAGAAAAGAAGCTTTGTTCCCAAGTTACCCCAAAGTGTGCGTCAAAAGTGGCTGAGAAACTTTGTGTCACGATCACTTACAATGGTAAGTGGCATACCATGAAGCCTAACAATTTCCCTAAAGAATAAATCTCCAATATGAAAGCATTATCAGCCTTGTGACAAAGAATGAAATGTGTCATCTTGGAGAACCTGTCCACGACTACAAATATTGAATCCTTTCCCTTTTGAGTCCTTGGTAATCCTAAAACAAAACCCATAGAAAGGTCAATCCAAGGGTAAAGAGGAGTAGGAAGAGGAGTGTACAGTCCTTGAGAAGTTGATTTTGATTTAGCTTTCTTGCACACCAAATATCTTCCATAGATTCTTTCCACATCTTTTCTCATGTGTGGCCAATAGAAGTGTTGTTGAAGCATTTCCATCGTCTTGGTGACCCCAAAATGCCCCATTAGACCACCACCATGAGCCTCTTTGACTAAAAACTCACGAATTGAACATTGAGGAATACATAATCTATTCTTTTTGAAAAGAAAATCATCTTGCCTATGGAAGTTTTCAAGAGGTTTATGTTCGCATGAAAGATAAATATCTTTAAAATCATCATCAAGACTGTAAAATTCTTTTATTGTTGACAATCCAAGAATTTGAGCATCAAGAGTAGTTAAAAGTTTGTACCTTCGTGACAATAAATCTGCAACAATGTTCTCCTTACCTTTCTTGTATTTGATAACATAAGGAAAGATATCAATAAACTCCACCCATCTTGCATGTCTTCTATTGAGATTTTTTTGACTCTTGACATGATTCAAACTTTCGTGGTTTGTATGGATAACAAACTCTTTGTGCCAAAAATAATGTTTCCAAGTTTCAAGTGCTCTTACCAGTGATTACAACTTCTTATCATAAGTTGGCTAATTGAGTGTAGCTCCACCCAACGTTTCACTGAAATAGGCAATAGGTCGACCTCCTTGCATGAGAAAAACACCTATTCCAACTCCAGAAGCATCACATTAAATTTCAAACGTGTTAGAGAAATCAGGTAATGCAAGTAAAGGCGCTGAGCTAAGCTTATCCTTAAGTGTCTTGAAAGCATGTTCTTGTGATTCTCTCCATCAAAATTGAACATTGTTCTTCACAACCTCGTTCAAAGGTGCAGCAATTGTGCTGAAATCCATGACAAAACGACGGTAGAAGCTAGCGAATCCATGGAAATTGCGCACTTCTCCAACTGTGGTAGGAGTTGGCCATTCTTTAATTGCTTTCACCTTTTCTTCATCTACTAAAATTCCTGCATCACTTACAATATAGCCAAGAAAAGAGATTTTGTTTGTGAAAAAGTCGCACTTTTTGATATTAGCATACAAATACTCTTTTCTCAAGACGAACAACACCTCACATAAATGACATCTATGTTCATCCAGTGTCTTACTATACACAAGAATATCATCAAAGTAAACAACAACAAATCTACCAAGAAAGGGACGCAATACATGATTCATTAACCTCATGAAAGTACTAGGTGCATTAGTCAATCCAAAAGGCATAACCAACCATTCATATAAACCAACTTAGTTTTGAAAGCAACTTTCCATTCATCCCCTTTCTCTTCCTAATTTGATGATATCCACTACGCAGAGAAAATGGATGGTCCATGTAATTCATTTAACATATCATCAAGCCTAGGTATAGGATGATTGTACTTAATCGTTATTTGGTTGATGGCTCGACAATCAGTGCACATTCTCCATGTTCCATCATGTTTTGGCACCAATAATACTGGAACTGAGCATGGACTCACACTTTCCCTCACCAACCCCTTAGCCATGAGTTCTTCCACTTGGCGTTGGTTCTCTTTTGTTTCTTCGGGATTGGCCCTAAAAGCAGCTCGGTTTGGGATCTGAGCACCAGGAACAAAGTCAATTTGATGTTCTATTCCTCGATATGGTAGTAATCTAGGCAATTCTTCCACTTGAACCGACGAATGTTGTATGCCAATTAGCAGATAGATCACAAGTTACACCAGATGGTAGAATAGAATATGTTTTTGTTCATGTTAAAGATTTAGTTTTTCCAACATACTTTTTGGTTATTCCCATGGAAAGTGATAATCCTAAGTTTTTGGAGTCCATTATTTTAGGACGACCATTCATGGCTAGTGCAGGTACAAAGATTGATGTACAAGAAGGCACCATCAGTTTTCAGTTTGATGGATAGGTGCTAGACTTCAGTCTTGACAAAGCCATGAAGCATCCTGATCAGATCAATGAGATACATGCGATCTCCACATGCGAAACTGAAACTGATCACTATGCGATGATCCATGAACAAGGGCCCGAATCTGATTTAGACACGGAGATTTCTCAATATGAAGACTTTTCTCTTGCTGAGCTTTAAGTCTTTAATCATTCAAATGATCCACCTAATGAACCTCACGTGCAGGATGTTTCTTTTCTAGCTTGGAAACACCTAGCGAGCCGCTAGTGCCTTCCGTTGTTCGAGCACCATCATTAGAGTTAAAGACTTTGCCCGAAAATTTGAAATATTTGTTTCTTGGTGATGATGAGACCCTACCTGTTATTGTCTCTAATTCACTAATCTTGGAACAGAAGGAGAAGCTTAAGGCTGTGCTTCAAGAGCACAAACAAGCAATTTGTTGGACCTTAGCTAACATCAAGGGAATCAGCCCTTCTATTTGCACTCATAGGATTTACATAGAGGATGGGACAAAGCCCATTCGACAGCCACAGAGGAGACGGAACCCCCTGATGGTGGAAGTGCCCAATGACAGGTTGTTGTTCCTCATAATCTAATTCATGTACTTCACTTCCACTTTCACACTCAACTCCAGATTCAACAAAGGCTCTTTAAACAAGACCAAAAGAAAGGGATTTCTTGCATGTAACACTCTTTTCACATCACTCATTCTTGCAACAAGGCACTCCATTTCTTTTTTCTCACAACTTCTTCATTCACGTCTTTCTTTTCACTCTCTTTTTTAAATATTCTTTTCCTTTCTCGTGATATCTCTTTTTCTCTCCCAAGCTCTCATCCCTCAACTCACCAAAGGATTTAATAGCAGCAGCAATCTTAAGTTGATCCTTGTGTGCCTCTTTTGGAGATAAAGGCACCAATGTGATAGGTTTTCCTTTCATAGAAACGGAATACTTGTTAGTATAGCCATCATGGATCACCTTCCTATCGTATTGCCACGGCCTTCCCAAGAGTATGTGTCCAGCATGCATGGGTACTAAATCACAAAGAACCTCGTCCTGATACTTTCCAATTTGGAAAGCAACAAGAACTTGTTTATTGACCTTTACTTCACTTCCTTCGTTCAACCATTGAAGCCTGTAGGGATTTGGATGTTTGAGAGTAGGAAGTTGGAGTTTATCCACCATGAGAGTACTAGAAACATTTGTGCAACTGCCTCCATCAATTATTAGGCTGCATACCTTCCCATGCACAAAGCAACGTGTATGGAATAAGTTTTCGCATTGCTCCTCCATTGGCTTAGCACCCAAGGCTAAAGTCCTTCTTGTTACCTAAGTTTCACCAATGACAGGTTGTTGTTCCTCATAATCTAATTCATGTACTTCACTTCCACTTTCACACTCAACTCCAGATTCAACATCTCCAGAATCCCTTAGAATCATGGTCCTCTTGTTTGGGCATTCTGAAGCAATATGGCCATGGCCAAGACATTTGAAACACTTGATATTTCGTGTTTTCCCAAAAGACTTAAATCCTCTTTCCTGGTTTCAAGTATCTGGAGTGCCCTCTTTCATCGGTCCAAACTTGGTTGATTTCCCAAATGAAGAATAATTTGGTTTCTTCTCCTTACTTCCAGCAGCATTCCACGAGGTAGAAGGTTTTGGATGGTCTCTTTGTTGTCCCTTAGACTTTAGTTGCTTCTCAATCTTGATGGCAACGTGCAACATATATTCAATATTCTACATAGTGTTGCAGCTTGACCACTTGAGAGATTTACTTGTTTAAACCATAGAGGAATCTTGCCATTGTAGCTTCCCTATCCTTTGTTATATTGGCTCGAATCATTAACACTTCCATTTCTTGCCAATATTCTTCCACGGTTTTGCTCCCTTGAGTTAGCTTCTGCAAGTTTTGGTGTTGATCTCTTTGGTAGTGACTGGGAATGAACCTTTTTCTCATGATCCTCTTCATTTCAGCCCAAGTGCGAATTGGTTCTTCATCATTTCGTCTTCTTTTGAGTACTACATTATCCCACCAAGTTATGGCATAAACTGTAAACTCAACAATAGCAAGCTTGATCTTCTTGACTTCAGAATAGTTGTGGCAATCAAACACGTGCTCCACATGAGCCTCCCATTCCAAGTAGGCATTTGAATCGTTTTTCCCTTGAAAAGAAGGGATTTTCATCTTGATGTTATCGAATTCCTTGTATTCATGTGTGTGTCTAACCCTTGGTCTTTCAGTATATCTTACATCACGATTTCGCCTCCAATTTCACCATCAGATGAATCATACTCATCACGGATATTGTTATTGTTTCTCCTTTGTTCACCATGCCTTGCCTCTTCAGCCTCAAATTTTGAATCTTTTTCTAGTTGAGAATTCCTTCTGCTATGGTGTGTTGGAACTCTTGTTCTTCCATGGGAGACACTGTCCTCTTCTTGCTTTTTGATGTTCTTTAGAGATTCATCAAGTTCCTCTAGTTTGATGTGGATTTGCTCCATGCATCTTTACAGTCTCCTGAACTCACCTTGCATTACATTAAGTACAAAACGAACACCCATAGCACCTGATTCTTCTACAGAGTTGTTAGAGCTCGACATCCTACTAAAAGATAAAAGTGTAGACAAAAGGAAGGAAAGAGAACAATGAAAGAAAGTGATGTGACCCTCTAATCTATAGAGATTAGCAACCCACAAAAAAGAGGTGATTTTGAAGCTTAGAAGAGAACCCACCCAAGTCTACCCTCAAGAGAATAAATCTCTTGCAACCAGACTTCGAAACAAAGAAAATTAGGAGCCACACTTCAGAAAAGAGAGATTGATTGGAAGTGATAATCCTAGAACGCCACAAGCTCAAAACTTGATAAGTTAAGAGTGTTCAAGCACTCAAAGGAGAGGGGAATCCTCACAAGATACATAAAATGACCAAAGATCCTGAATTAGTACATCTCTAGAGTATTTATACTCTAGAATTGGGCTCTAACATTACATAGTCCAAACTAAATGAAATAGAAAAGTCTAACAAGCCCAATGCTCTAAGTTAAGTCCATATTCAAGTAGTTGAGCTCTTTTGATGGGATGTCTTCAAGCCCATGTTTGATTCCAATGGTATTGAGTAGACCCTTAAGCGTATCTTCAACCATCTTTGTCTTGCTCCTAGTCATTGGTCCTGGTGGAATCATCTTTCTTTCTAATTTGTTGACTTGAACAAACTCCTAATCATTCTTCAAATACACTTCATTATATTCCTGGGGCTCATCATCCCCCCTTTCTTTAGGAAGATTCGTCCCTGAATCTGTATCCATGTCGAAAAGAGACAAATCAGCAACATTGAAAGTTGAATGAACAGAATACTCACCTGGTAAATCTAGCTTGTACGCATTATCATTAACGCGCTCAACAACTTGGAAAGGGCCATCTCCACGAGGTAGAAGTTTGGACTTTCTCTTTGTGGGAAATCTCTCCTTCCTATGATGAAGCCAAACCCAATCTCCAGGTTCAAATACAACTTTGCGTCTCCCCTTGTTTGCTGCTGATGCATACTTTGCATTGTTGCATTCAATCTGTTGTTTCACCTTTTCATGCAATCTTCTGATTGCATCAGCTCTCTTCTTGCCATCTAAACTAACTTTCTCATCACAAGGCAAAGGTAACATATCCAAAGGTGTAAGAGGATTAAAACCATAAACGACTTCAAATGGAGATAATTTAGTAGTCAGATGCATGGTTCTATTGTAAGCAAACTCAACAAGTGGCAAACATTCCTCCCAAGTCTTAAGATTTGATTTAATCATAATCCTAAGTAAGGTAGAAAGTGTGCGATTAGTTACCTCAGTTTGCCCATCGGTTTGAGGGTGACATGTTGTTGAGTATAACAGCTTAGTGCCAAGTTTACTCCAAAGAACTCTCCAAAAGTGACTAAGAAACCTTGCATCTCGATCAGAGACAATAGTTAGGGGCATACCATGAAGTCTAACAACTTCCCTAAAGAAGAGATCAGCCACATGAGATGCATCATCAGTTTTATGGCAGGGAATAAAGTGTGCCATCTTTGAAAACCTGTCCACAACAACGAAAATTGAATCTCTACCCCTTTGGGTACGAGGTAAGCCTAAAACAAAGTCCATAGAAATGTCCACCCATGGTTGGGAAGGAGTAGGGAGTGGAGTATACAAACCATTAGGGGCAGTGGTTGATTTAGCCTTCCTACAAGAGATACATCTAGAACAAATTCCTTCAACATCCCTTCTCATGTGTGGCCAAAAGAAATGTTGGGTAAGAGTATCAAGAGTCTTTTTAACACCAAAATGTCCCATTAGTCCCCTACCATGAGCTTCTCTAACAATCAAATCACGTATGGAGCAAGAAGGAATGCACAGTCTATCTTTCCTATAAAGAAAACCATCTTTCCTGAAGAATAGCCCAGATGTAGCAAGTTCACATGCCTTATAAATATCCCCAAAATCGTGATCATGAACATATAAGTCAATGATGGAAGCAAATCCAAGAATTCTTGCATCAAGATTGGCTAAGAGAGTGTACCTTCGAGATAAAGCATCAGCAACCACATTCTCCTTACCTTTCCTGTATTTGATCACATATGGGAATGTGTCAATGAATTCCACCCACTTAGCATGTCTTCTATTCAGCTTTACTTGAGCCTTCAAATGTTTGAGAGACTCATGATCAGTGTGTATCACGAACTCCTTAGGCCATAAGTAGTGCTGCCATGTCTCCAAAGCTCTAACCAACGCATACAACTCTTTGTCATATGTTGGATAGTTGAGGGTGGCACCATGAAGCTTCTCACTAAAATAAGCAAGTGGACGTCCCTTTTGCATCAACACAGCACCAATCCCTAAACCTGATGCATCACATTCAATTTCAAAAGTATCAGAAAAATTTGGAAGTGCTAGGAGAGGTGTTGAGCAAAGCTTATTCTTGAGTTGTTTGAAAGCATGTTCCTGCTCATCTCCCCAATGAAATGCATGATTTTTCTTGATCAATTGGGTGAGGGGTGCTGCTATAGAACTGAAGTCCCTAACAAACCGTCTATAGAAACTTGCTAAACCATGAAAACTCCTAACTTCACCCACTGATGTAGGTGTTGGCCATTCTTTGATTGCTCTTACTTTCTCTTCATCCACAGCTACTCCTGCATTACTTACAACATATCCAAGAAAAGAGACACTATTTGTGCAAAAGACACACTTTTTGATATTAGCAAACAACTTCTCTTTTCTAAGAGTATATAACACATCTTTCAAATGCCCTACATGTTCCTCAATACTTTTACTATAGATCAGAATATCATCAAAATAAACAACAACAAATCTACCTATAAAAGGCCTAAGAACGTGATTCATCAATCTCATAAAGTTGCTAGGAGCATTGGTTAACCCAAAAGGCATAACAACCCACTCATACAAACCAAACTTAGTTTTAAAAGCAGTTTTCCACTCATCACCTTCCTTCATTCTAATCTGATGATATCCACTTCTCAAATCAATCTTACTAAAAACACAAGCACCATGCAATTCATCAAGCATATCTTCAAGTCTAGGGATAGGATGTCTATACTTGATTGTGATTTGTTGTTGATGGCGCGACAATCAGTGCACATCCGCCAAGTTCCATCAGACTTTGGAACCAATAACACCGGCACCGAGCAAGGACTCATGCTCTCACGCACAAATCCTTTAGACACCAATTCCTCAACTTGTTTTTGTATTTCCTTCGTCTCCTCTGGATTGGCTCGGTATGCTGGTCGGTTTGGGAGTTGTGCTCCAGGGACAAGGTCAATTTGATGCTCAATCCCTCTAAGGGGAGGTAAGCATTGAAGTTCTTCTGGAAAAACATCTTCATATACCTGTAAGAGAGACACAACACAAGATGGAATGGATGAAGCATGGTTAGGTGAAGTAGGAACTTCATCCTTATACATGAGTAGAATGAATGGTTGCCTAGCATGAAGTAAGTGTCTAATCTCACTTGGCCTTGCTAATAGACTCTCATTCTTTCTCTCAATTCCTAAAACTCTCATGTTTTCACTCTCTGTTTTGTGCTCATTTTCATCCTTTTTTCCACTCAATTCCTTGCCATCTCTTCTTTTTTCTCCACTTTTTCGCATTTTTTTTTCACTCATTTTCACTTCACTCATCTCTTCTCCCTTACGAACGACCACCTTGTGCTTTCCATTATCAGTATGAAGGCCTCTAGCATCACTCAGAATTCTGACTTGATCTTCATGTGCCTCCTTTGGAGATAATGGAGCAAGTGTGATGGAGCGTCCATTATAATTGAAGGAATATTTGTTCTTGAAACCATCATGAAATGCTCTTCTATCATATTCCCAAGGTCTCCCAAGAAGAATATGGCTTGCATGCATAGGAACAACATCACATAGGACTTCATCTTCATATCTCCCTATGGAAAACGTCACAAGCACTTGTTTGGTAACCTTTACCTCACTTCCTTCATTGAACCACTGCAGATTGTAAGGTTTAGGATGCCTCACGGTGGGTAGTCCCAATTTCTCCACCAAGATGTTGCTAGCAACATTGGTGCAACTACCTCCATCAATAATCAGGCTGCAAACTTTCCTATTAACAAAGCATCGGGTTTGAAACAAGTTCTCCCTTTGCTCATCATTATCCTTCACCCCAATGTTAAGCGTCCTTCGAGTGACTAATACTTCTCCAGAAACAGGCAATTCATCCTCATCACTTACTTCAGCTTCTGTCTCCACTAGATCATCATCATCTTCACTAACAACTTCGCCATTGCCCCTAATCACCATTGCTCGTTTATTTGGGCATTCAGAAGCAATATGTCCAAGTACCAAGCATTTGAAACATTTTATGTTTCTGGTAGTTCCCTTTGGAGGTGTTGTTCGCTCCCCTTGCTTGGAACTTGATTGGATGTCGAATTTGAAGTGTTCCATGGATGACTTCCCTTTATTTCTCTCCATCATCTCATTGGTGCCCCAAATTTCGAACCAGAAGTCCTCTTGTTGAAATCTCTTGCGAAACTCTTGCTAGATAGTTGTTTCTCAACCTTTGTGGCCATATGAATCATGTCCTCCATCTCAATGTAGTGATGAAGCTCCACAATATTTGCAATCTCCTTATTCATCCCATGAAAAAACCTAGCCGTAGTTGCTTCTCTATCTTCCTGAACATGAGCTCTAATCATTAAAATCTCCATTTCCTGCCAATATTCCTCCACTGGCCTTGAGCCCTGCTTGAGATTTTGCAAACGTTGATAAACATCTCTTTGGTAATGGTTTGGAACAAACCGCCTCCTCATAACTCTTTTCATCTCAACCCAAGTGTGAATTGGTTCTTCAGAGTCAATCCTTCTTTTAGCCACCAATTGATCCCACCAAATGATAGCATACTCACTAAATTCCATGGAGGCCAATCTGATTTTCTTTTCGTCAGAAAAGGTGTTGCAATCAAAGACATGTTCTACTCTTGTTTCCCATTGGAGATATGCATCTGGATCATTCTTTCCTTGAAATTGAGGTATCTTCATCTTGATGTTGTTAACATCCTTTCCAATTCTTCCTCCGTCTCTTCTACCTCCCTGATCTCGAAATCTTCTTGTATCCCCATGCACAAAATCATTTTCACTATGTTCAATGTAGTCATCTTCTTCATCAGTATTCAGGGTTCGATCTCTTCTTCCAACAGTCCTTGCACTTCGTTGATCACTTAAGTCATGTTCAGTGTTGATGCGTTGATGCAATTGACTACCTCGACCCCTTCCAGCAGCATAATTATCTTGTCTTCGTGCTCTTGCAACATTTTGCAAAGAATTTTCGTGTTCATCAAGCCTGACATTTATGTTTTCCAGAATGCGATGCAATCTAGTGAACTCCTGTTGCATAGCTTTCAAAGTGAACCTCCCATCCGGTGATTCATCCTTTTCATGCTCACTTCTGGAATTTGACATCCTAAATACTGGACAAAAGAAAACGAGCAGCAAGGAAGAAAAGAGACTAAACTAAAAAGAACAAAGAAACACATACAAGACCTCTTGCACACTTGAAAATGATATTCAATGTGTTCTTGCTATTCAATTGACACTCAATTTCGAGCTCTTCTTCAATCAACTTCCTGTGAACCTCCCTTTTTTTTTGTACTAAAGCCAAAAGTAATAAGGACTTGGCTTGAACGATTTTTTTTTTTTTTTTTTTTTTGAATAGGCAGGAATGAAAGAACTCAAACAAGAACTGGATAATAATAAGGATAAGGAACCCAAAGCTCTGATACCAAAATGATGTGACCCTCTAATCTATAGAGATTGGCAACCCACAAAAAAGAGGTGATTTTGAAGCTTAGAAGAGAACCCACCCAAGTCTACCCTCAAGAGAATAAATCTCTTGCAACCAGACTTCGAAACAAAGAAAATTAGGAGCCACACTTCAGAAAATAGAGATTGATTGGAAGTGATAATCCTAGAACGCCACAAGCTCAAAGTTTGATAAGTTAAGAGTGTTCAAGCACTCAAAGGAGAGGGGAATCCTCACAAGATACATAAAATGACCAAAGATCCTGAATTAGTACATCTCTAGAGTATTTATACTCTAGAATTGGGCTCTAACATTACATAGTCCAAACTAAATGAAATAGAAAAGTCTAACAAGCCCAATAATATTTTGACTCTAGAATTGGACTAAGTTAAGTCCATCTTCAAGTAGTTGAGCTCTTTTGATGGGATGTCTTCAAGCCCATGTTTGATTCCAATGGTATTGAGTAGACCCTTAAGTGTATCTTCAACCATCTTTGTCTTGCTCCTAGTCATTGGTCCTGGTGGAATCATCTTTCTTTCTAATTTGTTCACTTGAACAAACTCCTCATCATTCTTCAAATACAAGTCATTATCTTCCTGGGGCTCATCAGAAAGATAGAAGTAAAAGAAGAAGGAGAGAATTTCCAAAACTCAAGTCCTCTTGAACTTTAAGACTCAATAAACCTTAAATGATCAATCTAAGTGTGGTTCAAAGAGATAAGAGTGGATAGGGTAATAAGTGGGATAAAATGAGTAATATAGGACTTGGTAATGGTAATAGTAATTATGAATAGGTAAGAGTAGGAATGAAAAGATAGAGTGTAACTTGTTGTGATTAGCACCAAAAGTGGTAGGTAGACAAATGAAAAGAGTTAAAATGGAATATAAGTGGGATAATAGACAAAGTTGTACAATCTTGACTTTTCTTTTGTTTAGTAAGTAGAAGATTCAATGGATTCAATTGACTAACTTCTTTTTTTGACTTTTCTTGTGTGTGAAAAGTTGAAAATTCAGCTGCTAACGTTCTTTCTCCCTTCAACACGTTTTTTTTTTTCTTTTTGCAGCAATCCAGAAGAAAAGGTTGGAAGAAATAAGATAAGAAACCCCCCTTGGTTTTTCTTTTCAGAAGAAGAGATAGGCAAAAGACAAGATAAGCAAATCAAGATAGATATGGACTAGTTTCTGTTTTTTTTTTCTTAGAACGAAACCACAACAAGATAGATAGGATATGAAGAAGAGAAAGATTGGCTCTGATACCACCTGATACGACCCTTCAATCAACAAGTGATTGGCAAACCAGATCTTGGTTGAAAAGAAGCAATCCCTCAAGAAAAAGTAGTTGGCCCTCAAGTATGGAAAGATCCTTGCAACCCAAACTATGAAATGGTACCACACTCACGGAATCAAGGAAGGAATTGAAAGTGATAAACCACACACTAGACAGCACAAGCGAGGCTTGATAAGTCTAAGTTCTACAAGAACTCAAGGAAGAAGAATAGCTCTCAAAAGTGATTACAATCAAAGTTGTCCAAAAAAAGAGTAAGGCCTTCTTAGATAGATGAAGGATTGAGCCTTATTGGAGGAAAAGTAGTCATTATAATGCATTTGGTAATAATGAGCCTTTTCTAATCAAGTTAATCCACTTTGAGAATGTTGAATTCCATGCCAAACACCTTATAGCTTAGTTGATTGGCTCATAAGCTCTTAAGCACTTCTTGATTCCTTCTTATTCTTGATCTAGTGATTGGCCCAACTGAAATCAATGGAGGATTATTGATCTTGTGTACTTTATCTTCGTTGGGATAATTTGTAGCATCCATGATCTCATCAATGAGCAGCTGAAATGGCAAGAAATACCTTAATTGTGCCAAATCTTGCTACTGGTGCAAAAATCTCATGAAAATTTATTACTTTGATTTGACTATATCCCTTGGCTACTAATCTAGCCTTATATTTGTTAACAGAGCCATCTGCATTCATCTTGGTTTTGAATAAGCACTTGAGACCAATAGGTTTGAAACCCATATCCTTCAGTTTATCAACTAACTCCCATGTTTCATTTTTAAGTATAGAATTCATTTCTTCCTTCATGGAATCTCTCCATTTCGGATTTTGTACAGCCACTTCAAATGATGTTGGATCTCCTGTCAATAATCCAGCCAAAATATCAGCTACAGCATCTTGAACATCATCATTCAAGTTGGAGAAACTTATTGTAGGATCTTTGTTTCTTTTGCTTCGTCTTATGCTAGTAACATGACTATCTTCACTATCTATTGAATCTCTGATGTTTTTGCATTTTCTTCCTTGCCAATCACGATCAGATGGGTAATAATCTTCATCATCAGTATCAGGTTCCTCTCCATCAAATTCATCTGTTGATAAGTCTTCTGCATTCGTGCCTTGCTCCTCTTCTGGGACTTCGAAATTGCCATTTCAATATTGATCATTTGCCTGATGTGATTGTTCATATAAGGGTTCTGAGATTGATTCTGAATTCTCATTGGGTAAGTCGTCTTCATTTGTGACCTTCTTCTCTTCTGGAGGTTGGAAATTCTCATCTGAATACTGATCCTTTACTTGATTTGAATCTTCATGGAAGAGTTCTGAAGTTGATTTTGAGTTCTCATTCACCTGTATATTTTCAATTCCATCTTCAGTTTCTTGGTTTGTTGAATTCCATCTTCAGTTTCATGTGTGTCCAAAGGTCACATTTCACGTGAGTGTTATGCCCTCCAAGATTTTGATGAGCTTCTGCATCATTCAGAGAAATGCAATCTTTAATCAAAGTGTACTTTGCACCTTTATCAAAAGAGACATCATGATTAAAGATGAATTTCTTCTGGTCAGGTATATAAACTTTACATCCCTTGGTAGTGTTGCTATAACCAACAAATACACTAGATACAGATTTCTTATCAAGTTTTCCTCGTTTTTGGTCTTTTATTGTATGTTTATTTTAAAAATCGCTTGCTTTTCCAGAAAGTCGATAGTGGAGTTTCTGGGGTTTGACTCGTACCCACCGACGTATCTCAACTAGGATGCAGATGGAAGAAACATCGTGATCGGAGCCAACTTCATGCCGGGAGCTTCCAGCTACTACGATGGGACTGCACAGCTATACATAATGTTGAAGAATAAGATAATTATCAGTGTACACATTGATCTGGGTGCAGCTGATGCAACGGTGATTGCCGATTGCAATTCCAAATGTGAACCAATGAACAAGACCAGAATCAGATCACCAGAAATGGGTTGAAAGTCTGAACTACCTCAATTTGTGGTTACTGAGAAGATCCTAAACTCCCTGCTACCTCAATTTGCTCTAGTACAAGCTTTAGAAAATCACATACTAAGGGATTGCTTAGCACTTGAAAGACCTCTAGTAGCTCTCAAATTTCAAATGCCTTCAACATGCCAAGGGGACTGTAGCACTATTGTAAGTTCTAGGCAAAATGGCAACAAAGAAAAGGAGAACAAGCTTCCATCTCGTTTGTTTTGTGAAAACACATCACTATGCTAAATAGTGTTGGAAGAGGCCATACATCATTTGCAAGGTGTGCAAACCACCATGTTGAGAGGATTTTTCCAGATAGGAAAACAAAAAACTCTCTAGTAACACAATACGTCTTCGCTTCAATTTTACATGCTCTGTAGCAAGTCACAAGATGACTTACAATTCCTTGCAAATAGATTCAAGGTGATCATCTCACATGACATGCAACAGGGAATTCTTTGACACTCTTGACACCAGTTTTTTTGCTAATGTTGAAATTGGCATTGGTAACATCATGAAGGCACAAGACAAAGGAAATGAATCTTCTAAGATACATAGATGATGTATTGTGGGTGCCACAACTAGAAATGAATCTTCTAAGCATTATTAGTTAGTAAAGAAAGGATCCAATGTGACCTTTGAAAAATATTTAAACTTGGAACAAAATCACTTGTCTTGTGTTGGTACTTCTACATAGTACTTTCATAATTTATTCAGGCATGCCAATCTTAAGGACATATACAACATGTCTAAACAAGCACTGATCAGAGGAATAATAGAGTTTTAGAAGAAAATGAAGGGAACTTAGTATAGTATTTATGCCAAAAGCAAACTAACACAAGTACATTTTCCTCAACTTAGAACCTTTAGAGCATTTGAAAATTTGGCTCTAGCTTACTTAGATTTT
Source organism: Utricularia gibba (assembly GCA_002189035.1). Lineage (NCBI taxonomy): Eukaryota > Viridiplantae > Streptophyta > Magnoliopsida > Lamiales > Lentibulariaceae > Utricularia > Utricularia gibba. The sequence goes on along the minus strand of NEEC01000002.1, from coordinate 4,548,042 downwards.
TGCAGCTCATTGAAGGTAAATTCTTTTACTAGGATCAAATATTTTGTTACCTTCATTGATGATCTAACTCCCTTTTTTTTGGATCTACTTCTTGAAATACAAGTATAGTGCCTTAGAAACGTGTCAAATCTTCAAGGCTTTAACAAAGAAGGAAAGCGGTTCCTCTATCAAATTTCTAAGTATTGATAACGGCGGAGAATTCTACTCTTTTTTCTTTGACCTCTACATTTAGGATCATGGAATTCTTGATTATAAAATGGAGTAGTAGAGAGAAAGAATAGAAGCATCATGACTATGGTGAGGAACCTACTACTAGATAAAGGATTGTCACATACTCTATGGGAAGCAATAGTCTCAATAGCTATCTATTTGTAAAATATACTTCCCAACAGAAAATTGAAAGGAGGCACTCTGTATGAAAAATGAAAAGGCACCTCACCATCTTGCATGAACATAAGGAGGTGAAGGAGGCATCCTTATAGGCTACTCTGAAGTTTGAAAAGAGATACAAAATTTGCAACCCTCTAACTAAGAAGTTTTGTATTACCAAGAATGTTATGATCAATGAATTAAATATGTGGAATTGGTCCTTTGACTATCCAAACTTCTAGAATCCTTCATTGAAAATATCAAAAACCTCATCTAGTGCACCACCAAATTCTAAAGAGTTTTATATCAACTTACTATATGATTGGACTGATAACACACAAATTTTCATGTTTTAGGATAAGAAAAATCAAAGATTTTAATTATGTTTAAGTGTTAATTTTATAGTTTTAAGTATTTTTATTTGATTCGGGAAAAGATGATTTTTGGTGTGATTAGTGGGCTAAATCCTTTGATTTAGCCCACCCCATGTCTAACCTGATTTTGGAGTCTAGCAGCAGCACAAGAATCAAGGAAAAATCTGGATTTGTGTAAGTCACCAAGGTGCATAGGGCAATGAGTACACTGTCACGGCGACAGTCTGCAAGTCAGGGCCTGGAGCAGCAGATCTGTTAGAGAATGTACTTGCCTTGGAAAGTGGGAGGCAAGTGAAAGCTGAAGAGAGAGAATCACAAAAAAAGGGAGATCATCCCACAATTTTCAAGAGGGCACACACGAGGGGGTTTCTCCCCCCACCCCAACTGAAACACGGGGAAGAAGGGGGAAGAAAGGCGATTTTTCTGGAGAAGAACCTCCAGCTTGAAGGAAGAAGATCAAGAGCCAGTTCAGCGCTACTGGTCCAGCCCAGAACAGTAGCAGACAGAAACAAGATTACTTTTTGCTTTCTTTTAGTTTGTTGATGTCTTTAGTTTCTGCACTAAACTTCTGCACGATGTTCTCAACATTTTCGCTTTTTTATGTTAATGGCATTACATTTTACCTTTAAAGCATGAGTAGCTAAACCCTAGGAGTGCCTTAAGGTGAAGCATGGTGGTGTGGGTCTAAGAGTCTTAGTAAAATTGACCTTAGTTTCTTAGCTCTTGTTTTTATCAAACCATGAGTAGACCTAAGGAGGGGAACAAATAGCTTTACAACTTAGATGCTTGATTTAGAGGTAGACCTTGATATTACTTACTGACCTTGTTTACCGAACTTGTTTACAACTGTTGTTTCGAGCTTGGACTAAGACTTACCTACTTTGAATTCTGCATTTGCTGAAATACAAGACAAGCACAAGTTTCTTGTGATCGACCCCGAATTCCACTGTGCATTTTCAGTTTAATTTGTATTTTGTGATGATTAGGGATTATAAATTTTATTTGATAACGAATTTTCTATTTTTGCAACGACACTAGAAATTTTCGTTTATCATGGACGGAAGAGGACTTTAAAATAGAAGAACCTACTACACCTCAGGAAACTCTTGCAAAGGAAAGTTGGAGGATGATGCAAGTAAAGAAACTCGATCTTTGATGTTGAGTTAAAACTAGTCATATTTGTGGTATTTTAAGTGTTCGGATAAGGAATTGGTGAGATAAAATAGGTAAAAATGTCAAAATTTAGTGTGTGTAAAAACATGTTTTGGGCCTATTTTGTTTTGATTTGCTTATTGAGGTGAATTAACTGCTCATCCAGGCCTAGGAATAGTCAGCCTATTTGGGCTAGGCCATGTATTATGACCACTCTACGTAGTATTCATTAGTCTAGGAGCCAAATAGGAATTACCCATCTGCATGTACGAGGAGATAAGACTACCAATGGGAAACATGGAATGAGAAGAAGCTAAGGCTCCCCAAGGCACGCTATAGGGGTAGACACGATTGAGTAGAGAGAGAGTACGAAGATTTTAAACATTGGAAGAGGTTTTTCTGACGAGTTAAAACCAGTTTCAGGGAAGAAGACGAAGAAGAGATAGTTCTAGCGTGATAGTGGAACTCAACTCCAGTGCCTAGAGCCCTGAAGAACAGAGATTTGTCTGTGTGAAGAAGACAATGGAAGTAGTTCCAGAGTGACACTACAATCACCTCCATTGCCTAGAACAGTAGTAGAGCACCTGGAATCTTCCTAGTGATGTTTTAGAACAAAAGCCATGTAATCTAGCATCCCATAATTGTTGTTCTCTCTTTATGGCAATGGCCAAATTACATCTCTCGAGAATGTATTTTTATGTTGTTAAAATATTCGACAATTTCTCCTATAACATGTATTTTTCGAATGGTTCACAATTTGGATAATTTGATTGGGCATCATTGTGAGTTTAACTGTCACCTTTGTTTATTTTACTATGCTGATAAAGTGTTTATCAAGATACAATAGGTAATAAGTCGAATGTTGCTTGACATGAGGTGTTAGAATAAGCCTTGTTGGGGCTCATGAGATGAGCTAACCGAACTTATGACGCTGAATAACATATGTATGGTATTTTACAAACGTCAACATAGTGTTATTCAGATTACTTTATAAAGATCCTTTGACTTGAGGTTTCATTGTATCTTATAATATTGTTGTCTTAGATTTGTTGATGTTTAGCCTTGTTGAAATATACAAGTTAGCGATAGTGATGGTCTAAGTCGATAGTGTATAAAAATCTCTCAATAATCAAGATAGGTTTCATTACTCATGAGATATTGGAATGAGATTCCAGGTTCTTGTTCAGGATAATGTTGATGATCTAGATGAAATGGAATTTGACTATCCATGATTCCATTCCAGATTGAAGTCTATGATGAAGGGATACTCATAAAGATAGCAATTAAGGTTCATCATTGAATATTGTATTCAGTTTTAACTGGATAAATACAATATGTTATGCTAGTCATCCCTTGAATTTTATGAAAAACAGGATATATTGGGACAATGTTGTTGTTAGAGAAATGAGATTTCTCGCTTCTTATTGCCGATTAATAATGAACCTAGTAAGTCATATACACAAAGAATTAGAAATTTTCCAGGACGTTTGTGATTCGAATTTTCGGTAGACTCTAGCATATTTTTAAATTTGAATCATAAGTTGGTTAAAGAGATTGGTGATATGGGCTTAGGCTCATATTGGTAACCAAGGCCTGAAACAATGTAGGCTGATGATTTTGGCCTAAGACCCAAGCCCATATTTATAAATTTGCATTAGAAATTGTGTTGTATTAAAATGCATGTCAATGCTTGGTTATAAATATGTGGCAGTAGAATAACTCCCATGAGTTTTTCTGATCTTCTTCTAAGAATTCATCTAAGGAAGAGGTGTTCAATCTCTAAGGAAAGACGATCAGGAGGATTTGGCAAGAAACGAGACTGGTGAATAGTGATACGAAGAAGAAAACTCGACTCTAGTTTTAAGTTTGGTGACTTTCGTCATTTATCCTCCGTGTTTCTTTAATATTGATAGTCATTGTTAATATGAGATACTAGCATTGGCTTTATTGTGTTTTCCTGATGTCTTGATTCAAAAGTCAAATCAAGTATTAAAACTAATATGAGATATTAGTATTGATGTATTTGTGTTTTTCCCAATATGTTGATTCAAGGGTTGAATCAAGTCTTGGTGCTAATATTAGATATTAGTATCAGATGGATGTTCATATCGTGAGATGGTCTAAATATTTTGGGAAAAATGTATGTGATGCATTTGTTGCTTTTATTCTAGATGGAATTATTTCTAGTTCGTGTGTGCGAGCTAGAGGCATCGTAGTTTCGGTGCTATTGGCGATATGAGATATCATTGCTTATGAAAAGGGAAATTTTTTTGTTTTTTCCCACCTTTCTTGGTGCTTAACCTGACTGTGGAGAAGAAGAAACTGACATGCACACCAGAATGGATTTGGAGAACTAAACAAACTTTTTATTGTCTGCCTTTTATTTCAACATTTTTGCAACCTGCTAGTTCACATAACATTCTTGCTGATCATTTATCTTGTTTTAGTGTTTGCAACTTAGCATGTTTTACATCATGGTGTTCTTCACTATTTTCACGAGTGAATTGGAACAGTACCTGTAGCATGTTAAAGCTATCTTTTAAGCATGATTAATTTTCGTATCAAGTGTAATGGTTACTTTGAAACTTTTAGAAATGATGATCTACTCATTTCATAGCCTATTTTTAGTGTAGAAGCCTTCTTACAATTTTTTTCTAATTTCTTTGGAGTAGAAACCCACTTACGAACAAAAATCCCCTGTTTGATCCCACTTATGCGTAGGACTTCTCCCTACTACATTATTTTCATTGTTAATGTGCTGTAAAATGCTTGCTCAATTTTATAAATACCTTTGGAATTTTCCTTCAATCACACTTCAAGTAGCAACTAAACCCACAATCACTAGGTTAGATTGGTTCATCCGAATCACCTTTGCTTACTTGTCTTCTCTTTAAGAATTATGAATATGCAAACTTAGCTATACAAGAAATGGAGCCAATTACTATAATCAAGGCTCTCATAGTTTCTCACTTGAAAGAGGCTATTATAGAAAAGTTAGAGATGATAGAGAGGGCATAGAGCATGCCAGTTTGTCAATACCCAAATTCATACATTCATGAATTCGGGCCTCGATGCTATGTTCCTAAGCAACATAAGACCTTATTACCCTATCAACTCAAATTCATAAGCAAATTAAATACATTTGAGTGAACATAAGATTTTATCTTCATTCAAAACATCATGCAAGATTCAAATATAGCACAAAGAAAGTTATTCACATAAACACATCAAAGGATGATGTGGACATCCCTACATAGCAAATTAAACACATTTTAGTTCTCCTTACACTCCCTACATAGCCATAGGATTAATAAGGTTTAAAGGACACACAAAGATGATATAGAAATACAAGAATTAGTTTCAAAACAAGCTACATTCCTAAAGTCCAACCTAAGACCAAGCATGAGAAGCATGAAAACGGTTGGTAGTAAGACTTCCTCCCTATGACCTGAATCGTAGTACCTAGTCCTTCCTTTTCGGTTTCTTTCCTAGAAGGTTTAGCGGTCAAGGCACTGAATATAAAACATATAATCAAGGAGGACAGGTAAAGAAACATGCAAGCATTTAAAATATAAGCACATTAGTAGACATGAAGAATAAGAAAAAAAAATTTATCATATCAAGAGTCTCTTAGTTATTTGATCATTTATATGCACGGCTGTACTCTCTTAACCTCAGTAACTTTAGCCTGCCAACCTTAGAAACCAATATCAAGAAGTTTTCATGACTTTGGCTCATGAAATCTGTAGAGGGGTACCATCCCCTTTACCAACTCCACATGATTGCAATCCTTCTTCCCTTTTCCTTTCAATTCCTCAACTCCTACCATTTATTGGCTATAACTCTATAAGGAGTTGTCTCAAACATGTTTGACATAAAGGAGTGTCCGTTCATAGCTGTCTTACAAGTCTTGTGCTTCAAATAGCCACACTACACTTTAATCTCATGACATACATTGATTGACATGAACACTAGGTCATATTTCATGAACTTTTACTTATTCAAAATTATCATGTGAGACACAACATTTCGTTTGGAATTTAGACAAGGCATGAGAGAACAAGGAAATTGAAATGGGTAAAAATGGTTGCAGCAATGGGTTGCCATCTTTTGGGGCAATGATATTGCTCAAGGTGGCGAAAGAGGGTTAAGACACCATGGTATTGAGGATAAGGATCACTTGAAGTGGTATAAGGATAAAAATTAGGCGTTGAAGCTCTTGTAAGTCCTAAAAACAAAAAAAAAAAAAAAAACGCATGAACAACAAGTTGGAAGAAAAGGGTATGCAATCTGCGCAGTTGTGGGAAGAAATTTGTGGTGAACTGATTGATTGTCCTAAAATCCTAACGCTTTTCAGGAGTGAAGTAGAGATATAGTGGAAGGTTTCATCTATAGAATGATCAAATTTGGTCAAGTGTAAGCTTGATAATGGGTTCTAAGATTCTTCTCAATGTTTTCTATTTAATTAAGCAACTATATGACTGTCTTTATGTTCTATCTTACATAGTTAGTAAACCTCAAAATGCTATCAACATAGTATGGCTCAAATGGATTTTCTAATCAAAAACCAATTCTGATGGTAGCATCAAACAACACAAGGCTAGAATGGTTGCAAAATGCTACTCTCAAGAATATGGTGTGGACTACTTTAGCACATTTGCTCTAGTGACTAGGTTTGATACTATATGTATGATTTTATCCATTGGAGCTCAAAAAACATGAAAGATCCTACAAATGGATGTGTAGACAACCTTTTTGAATGGATATTTACAAGAAAACATCTATGCCGTGCAACCACCCAGCTTTGAAATCCAAAAACACCAAGCAGTGCTATTATCCAAGGTAATCTATGGCTTGAAAAAAGCCTCCAATGCTTGGTACTCCAAGCTCGAATCAGCTCTTTCAGACTTTGAGTTCAAAAAGAGCAAAAATGAGGCTGCTCTATTTTATAAGCATACAAGAAGCTACCATATGATAGTCATGTGCTAATTAGGATTAAGTTGCCTAAATTAGGAGTTTTATTGATAAGTATTCTATTTTCTTAGAAAAATCCTATTTTTGCATTTTGTACATATTTTTTTTATCTTTTTTCATGCACTTTCACCCAAAATGTAAGGAGTCAGGTTTGGAGAGTGGCAGAAGACTTGCAAGAGGCTTGCAGGAAAAAATCATTCACATTTCATGCCTTGTACACAACTTGGGTCAACTGTGGGTAGAAGATTGGCACTAGTTAGAACTCCTAACTTACGGCATGTCAGAGTTTGCACATGATTGAGCACTTAATTGCATGCATGGAAAACCGTTGGAACACACAAGATAAAAAGAATGATGGAAGGGAAGCGGAAGAAGTCAATGCACGTGAGAAGTGAATTAAAACTAACTTGGAACAATTTTTTTGCACATTTTTCGCATTTTGTCTCTAGACCTAGATCTCAAGATCTAAATTTTTTTCGATAGATTTTTTGTGACATATCAAATATATCTATATGAGATCTTTTATTTTGAGTTTAATCAATATTAATCTCAAAATAACTCTCTATTTAATTTATCCACCTTACCAATTACATCTCTATAATTGTATCATTCTATTTTATATCGATGAGTGACTCCAATGTTGTATGTGACCCTATAGGCTTCCTCAATAAAGGCCGTAATAATGAATTTATTAATTAACTCTTAATTAATCAAATCTATCATTATCGATCATGAGTGATGTCTAGTAACATATCATGATCCCCAAGATTAAAGAATAATCAGGTGAACTGATTGAGCATTTCCATGACCAGCCACCATGCAATCAACAGCTTTCATCATACGTATATCTCATTCGATACCAGAACATGGGTGTGTGTCTTTCAGATGTATCGAACTTATAATTGCATTCAAGCACTAACACTCAATGACCTACTCAAACAATTTGAGTGTCATTACCCTAGTCCCAAGACTTACTGTTAGGCTTTGATGCAATTACGTGAGATTAATCTCATAGCTAACATGAGTGATGAATCCTTTATTGATCAATCAATTATCTCCAATCTTAAGGAGTTATATCCCTACTCATCAATACTAGGCAAGCCATAGTTAGGCTACCATTAGTAATGAGCGAAAATGTGAGCTTAATATCAAGATAACTTTGTTGACCTCAAGTCTAAGCTAAGTCACGGCTGTCATATTCGAGATCTTGCTACTGACACTTGGTTAGCTTACTATAATAGCATCTCAAAGATGAGTAATCCAAAGAATCGATTCCTAATCGACACCCACACATAGGTTCTAGTAATCTCATTACATCAATTGTGAGAACCATTGCCTAAACTGTTTAGGGAAGTCAATGTGTGCCAGATTATCCGTATTTGTGATATCCTTATTTCACAAACACTCTAGCCAGGGAGTTTTTAACTTGAACATAAATGCTTGAAGAATCTCACATTATGATCTCATCATAATTTCTATAGCACATAGATTAAGTAAAGGATTTTATCAATGATGTAAACTTGATCACAATTCAAGGTAAACATCAAAGGATAAGATTTGCCAATGAGTTGATTGTATCTAGAACACATACACCAACATATATAGGATACTAACCCATTAACTTTGATAGGCTTGAGAATAAGCTGGGCTTCGTGTGTGCATAGGGTTCTAATTTGTTAGATTGGATTTGGTTTTCAAAGGCCTCTGAATCTGAAAAGGCTACGCATGTAGGAGGGTGCAAAACTGACCCCATAAGCCTCTTGTGTGTGTATGCAGGCCAAGCCCACGTTTTACCTCATTTTGTCTCAAGCTCATTAGGGTTAGACATATATATTTGACTGATTTCTAAAACCCACATCATGTTCTCAAAGAGTTTCTTGAATCCTAGGAGATTGAGAAATATTTTAGGAAGGTATGTTACATGCTTGAGGTTTTGATTGTTTCTCATTCTTGGTGTCTGATTTACAGGACAACTAATGGTGTCTTAGAGCCATCGATCTGAAAGGCATCCATGACTATGTGAAGCAATGAGAACAGCCTTGGATCATGCTACAAAGTTGTTCTCATCCAAGCGGTTGATCATAGAGAATGAAGAACCCGAAAAGTCCAAAAAAACAATGAGGAAAACAAAAAATTCAGAATCACTCCGATACCATGTAGAAAGGAAGAATTGGGAATGAAATGTGCACAAATTCATTGAATCAAAAATGGATACATATATAAGAATGGAACTGAAATCTATACCTATAATTGTACTATAATCATAAAACTTCATAAATGTAAATTCCTAAAGGAATGTTCATCCCTTGATTCTCATTTATTTTCATAGCATGGGCCGCCATGTTTCAAGGTGGAATGGATGAATCCATGTCATCCAGACACAATGGTTACATAAATATTTTTGGGCTTGTCCCACACCATTCAAAAATATAATAAATATCACAAATTTAGTGTTAATTATCAACATGAAAAGTAAAAATCTATTATTTTTAATGATATACGCAGTTTAGAAAGAAGAGCATACATAACGAATGATGGGGAATCTATTAGCTAAGCTTTCACAAACATGGCGAGCTGTTTCCTTCGAAATATGACTGGGTGGGTTTTATCACTTGTCAAACTCATCATCCTTCTTAGCCTTCCATGATATCTCGCTCTCCATTCATCTTCACAATAAATAAGGCATTTTTTCATAAAGCATCCATCTCATGGTTGGAGATGGTTTTATGTCTCAACACTTGCATTAAATCCAACTGTACTCCTTTAAACTTTTGACTTCACGATTTAAAATTACGTCATCTTGTGTTTGGAATGTAGACCAAAGCCTATTCTTCTTTCATTGATTAAGGAATTGTGTTCTGCGTGTGCAAATCGGAGGTTCATTCAAGCTGAGTGACTTAAAAATCTCGTCAATATATTCATGAAAACATGATCATTTTCAGTGTTCATTTTTATTCAATCTTTGATTACATTAATAAACAATTCAACTATTCGTCGTGCCCACGTGGCTGCTAATTCATTTCAACTTTATAATATTCCATTATTGTCCCCATCCGGGGATGCTACCAGCAGGATTAGGCGCACCGTACGCCCAAGGAGAAAGCTGTAAAATGCTAACCTATATTATTAGTTACCATACACTACACATTTTTTAAATATAAATAATAAAGAACAAAAAAGTCATGCCCACCCTCGCCTAGGCTAGCTAGGGGCTACGAGACCGTCTTGGATCCAACGGTCAGTAAATAAACATTTTTATCGACAGTAAATAAGCAACAAAAAATTGAGCTAAGGAAGTGCAGCCCAGTTGTACGGAGTTGTGATCATCATCGTGTTCGAGTAGTCCTCCACGTTGATCAAGTTGTTGTCGTTGCATTCTGAGACTTGATTGGGTACGCCGGAGCTCGGAATTAAGGTGCTCTCCACCGTCTCTTCGCCGGACATGTCGGTGTACCCGCCGATATCTGCTTCCCGGCAATGTGATCTTTCAGTATCGCCCTCAGCGCCATCACCTCCTGCTGCAGCCTCTGCTTTTCCCTTGAAACGGCGTCGAATTCCTGCTTCAGTGCATCGTATAGGCTTTCCAGCTGCTTCGACTTCCACCGGGCACGCCGGTTCTGGAACCACACAGCGATTTGTCGGGGATGAAGGCCCAGATCCTTGGAGAGCTTCATTTTGCGATCTGGATCGAGTTTGATTTCTTCTTGGAAGCTGTTTTCTAAGGACTCCAATTGCTCATTGCTAAGCCGCTTCTTTTTGGGATCCTGCCCATAGAGGTTGATACACCCAACGTTGCTTTTACCCATAAATGTCGATGGAAGCATCTGCCCTGCTGCTGAGATCGATGCCTGGTGCTGTTGCTTGACTTCTTCTAAACATGAAAGGGGCGAAACGGAAAAGTGATACTGTACTGGTGTGATTCAAGAGCAGCAACGGATAAAGGTGACTACTTTGGAAAATGGTTTATCACTCGTTGCTTTCACCGTTTCATTGCATGCAGAAAAAAATCAGACCGACTGAACTCACAGAGGAAGAAGAAGAAGATATACACTGCTCTATTCTCGTATAACTTAAGAGAACAGAGCATTTTTGTTTTTATGTCTGTCTTAACATGCAGGCAGATTCCATGAAACCTGCAAGAACAAAACAGGAGAAGTACTGCATTTACTTACCAGGAAACTGATCATAAGTACAGTTGTAGAGGAATCCCAGCGAGTTCTCAGGCCGAGAAATGAAACTTAAGCCCGGCACTCTGTTGTAACTCTCATTGTTCCAGTCCATGCTTGCCACTGAAACCAGGAAGAACAAGAAGAAAGCCCTGGTATATTCAAGTTCCCACTTCACAACCAATTCCACTTTATGTTGGAGGAGGGTTGGAAAACAGAGGACCACTAGAAGCTAGAAAGAGAGGAGGAGAAGAAATACTCCCTTCTTCAAAACCACCCATTTTTGTTAAGATCCAATTACCCCACAACTTTGGATGCAAGCAATAAATAGAGGGAGGAGGAGACTGTGAGATATAAGACACTGCCGTACGATAAAATACAACACAATAATAATACCGATAACTGTAAGAGTTGAAGCTGTATCTTTGAAGTGGTGTTGGTTGGGGCAAGGATCCAACTAGCCATCACCAGTCACAATCTGGTCCCTTGCCCCCTTTCTGACGATGTGTCTCACGCCTTCTTTCCCTTTCTAAAAAATTCAAGAATTTTGCATGCATAGAATCTAAGGTTTGCAGGAAGCAGGGAAGAAAGTTACAATAGAAGAATGACTTTTGATTTAGACTTGTTACCACAAAAGATTTGCCTATCGATGCAAGTGAATGACAGAAAACTTTGCTTTCAGATAAAAGGGAGTTTTGACAGCATTTTTTTTCGGCTAAATTTGTAGTTGGAGGAGCACTTCCAAATGGACGACCATTTGGAAGGAATCTTTTCCAGGCAAAAGCACAAAGATTACTACTGCTACGCAAGTACGACTATAATTAGCATCAGCCCGTGAAACGAAGAGAGAGGTTGCATTAAGTTAGCAATAACAAGGCATAGAACACACAGCAAGCGCCTCGTTTGTGTATCCTAAGTAAATGCTTTGATTCAATTTTGTTTCCTCATTAAAAAATTGTCCATCATCCATAAAAATTGATTTGGTTCAACCAAATCACAGGGATTGGTTTTTGAGTGATTGAATGGACAAAACAGTAGTAATTAACAAGAAATGATACATAAAACCAACATTTTGACTGAATCCTTCTTGTTAAAACCATGCTGGATATGCAAGGGATAATTAAACCAATCGTACGATGGTCCTAATGAGAACTAACTATAAATCGCTCAAAGCAGCAGCGCGCACACGTTGAAGGAATGTGATTGGAAAATGCAGTTCGGGTAGCTAAGGGTGAGGCCTTTTGTTTTGTTTAGTATCAGTGAGCCCATGTGGCCTTGCTCAACTATGGACTCACATGAGTATCATCCTGTACTTCCATTAGCATGTCCTGGTTTCCCAATAAAGAAATATATGACAAGTGGTCAAAAAAAAAAACAAGAAAAGGTTTTCGGCGGTCATGCGAATGAGTGTTTTGATTTGATAGCCAGATTTATCTCGCCTGCCTCCCTGCGCCAGCTAATCAATCTAGGAGGCATTGTTTTGATGAAGCCGGTCACCAGTTGAAAGCCATCCTTCTCATCTCAGCTACTTGGATTGCAAATTTAAGATTGCAGCGTTTGCCAGCACGCCGAGAAGTAGGATTCCAAAAGTGGAGTAGGCTTTCGAACCCAGCCTATCACAAAGCAACATGATTTGGGAAACTACATTAACTAATTACTAACAAAGACTATTGTATTTATACGAACATTTAGCCTTCTAATCTATGGAAACTAATGTGTAATTAAATATTTATCATGTTTATACCAAACATGACATTTTCATCACGATAAAGCATCGAGAACAGATAAGCTAGGGTTGATGAGATGAAGATGATCAAGGATAGTATAAAACTGACCTATAGGTAACATCTTAATTAGAATATTGACAAGCTATAACTTTGAAGGTACATAACATGTTACAAGTCCAGATACCTCATTTTCAGTAGTTGGATTGGAAGAATAAAAAAAAAATGAAAAGCAAAGAAGAAATGAAAAGGTAGCAACTGTAAGAGCAAGAACAAGCATAGGTAAATGACAAATTGGATAATGCCGTGTGCTTTAACAAGATGAAGATACGTATTTCATTGCTATGATTTATATATAAGCTTTTGCTGAGGTTAGGAATAGAATACATGTAAAAGAAAAGCATTCTAGAGCAGGAAAAAAGTGAGGAAACGCAGGGGAATCTCCTAACAATGAGCTATAGGAACATTGGTGCACTTGTGAAATTTAATTTGTTGACAGCTATAAGTTGTGCTAAAATCACGAAACTTTTTACACGTATAGAAAAGACATATTTGAAGGGTTTGGCATTGGAAGGGGCCGATTTGGATGAGGGTAAGTATGATCATAGATTTTGAATTTCTGCTCTGTATTTCATGTGCAAATCTGGGCTTATATGATTGCCTCTATGTTTCTTAATTTTTCTATGCTGATTTCTATGCTTATTGAACTATTACAAACATGATTTTTGTACCTCTTTGAGTTTTGGTCATGTTTAAAAAAGAATGCTTTGGTTTGGAGTTAAGAGCAGAAAGCTATAAATTTTCTTTTAAAACCTCTCAAAACTATTCAACCCCCATAAATTATTTTTTGAGTTCAAATTCTAAAATTCTTTTTACTGGAAAAAGCGCTGCTCCTTACGTTTCAAAAGAATTATATTTGGTGATATTTTTATTAGAAAAAGTCTAATGAAATATGATCTGGTGTACACGAATGCTATACTGTGTTTACAAGTTTGACGTGTAGTTAGATTGCTTGAGATAAAGTACTCTTTGAAGAGCTATGGATGCATACTCCTGGATGACAAGCATACTTAAGGCAATTCCTCATAGAGTTGTAAGTTGAGGAATTGAAAGGAAAAGGATAGATGGACTGCAGCCAGATAGAGTTGGTAAAGGGGTTGGCACCTTTTTATTGATTTCATGAGATCAAAACCAAAAAAAACTCTTAACCCTAGCCTCCAAGTTTTTCAGATTGAAATTACTAGGTTAACAGAGTGCACATAAATGGTCATATAGTTAAATGACTCATGATATACTAAATATTATTGCTTATTCTTTATACTTCCAAATTAGCTTGCATTTTAAATGGTTATATGCTTTTTTAACGTGTTCTACTTGATTCAATACCTTAATCGTTATTCTTCCAGAAAATGAAAAGGAAAGGGCCAACCAGGTGTTGTGATCTAAGTTATAGTGGAAGGAGTCTTATTGCCGACCATTTTGGTGCTATTCATTCGTGGTTGTAAATGGGTCCTTTGGACTAGTGCTTGTTTCTGAATTAGTGTTTGTATATATATATAGCCTATGTTTGTGTGTCCTTAAAACCTTGTGGCTAATTAGGGAGTTGTTTAAGGAGGATTAAACATGATGTCTAGACTATGCTTTGCATGGTTAGTTGAATAAATTTCTTGCGATTACTTTGATCTCGCATGATTTTTCAGAAGGAAAGACAAAGTTTGTTATTTGTTAAAATAGGCCTAATATGATTCTGATTTCATGTTTGGGACTTCGGGTTCCTACTAAGACCTTTCGCTAGTAGTAGGACAATAGGGCTTTATATTCCTTCTTTAGAACATGCATAAAGGTTTGGATTTATGATGGTATGAAATTGGGCCTTGACAATAGGAATTTTGAGGTATAGCATTCTTTTAACAAAAAAATATTTAATATTGAGATGCTTGCTTCTTTCACTAAAGATCAGATTCCAAGTGAAATAAATAGCAATTTTACTATCACACAATAGTGGAATAGATTTATGGAAAGATCAAAGAAAGTCATGTAGTATTGAAGCAAGCTATTTGGGTTCAATAGTGGTAGTTGCTTCCCATACTTTGATGTTTGGCTTCGATAGTAGACGGAAAAAAATGGGCTCTTTCTTGGATTTCCAAGAGAGAAATTGACATCCAAAAAAGGTGCAATATCCGTCAATCATCTTTGAGTAATGACAAGCAACCCAATTAGCATCATAATATGCTATAAAAGAGGTTCTAGCTATTTGAGTGTAATGCATTTACGAAAAACCCAACCGGTTTTCAAGAAGATGCTGTATTGAGGTCCCTAATCACATGAAGGCTGGCATTCTGGTGAGAGTCATGGAGACTATAAAAACTCACACTAATGTTGTGTTGCAAAGGCTAGTGTTAAGGGTGATTTTACGATCATCTTTTGCGTCTTTTTCTAGATGTGATTAAACTCATACTAGGAATCCATAATATAAGTTCTAGGTTTTATTTTTATCAGGGTAATTATCATAATTATTCTGTTTGATCTAATCTTTTTGTCAGTTTTGATGTGTTTACGTTTGGCTATGGATGTGCATGTGGCAGAATATGGAGAAAGGTAGCTACAAAAGGTGACAAATGACATCTTCTCCGAAATGAAATTCTCCTTGATTTTTGAAAGAATGTGCCTATTGATGAGCCTTGACAGGTGTGTCACAGTTGCGGTTGATAGAAAAAAAGCATGATTGCTATAGTGTTAGAGAAGCAGGTTCCTTGCAGGCACTCAAAGACAATAGCAAATTAATGGGCCATGAAGTTTAGACGAAAAGAAGACTTTTCTCATTCTAGTTTTAGTTTTAGACTTTGTTTTATCTTTCTACGATTTTTCTCTACCTTCTCTCTAACTTCAACTTGCTTTTGGTTGCTTGCTTCGCATGGTTGGTTACAGCTAAAAAGCTTTCCTTTTGGGTTGGGAGACTCCCACCTCTACATTTTGTTAGTTACTCTCCATTTCCTCTATGAGTGACCACGGTTGTGCCTATTATCTTCCCATTCATCCAAGGTGGAACACCATCGGGCAATTCTTGTACCTCTTTGCAAGAGAGTATAAGGGAAGATAGACAATTCCTTACTCCTTGGAATGATAAAATAGAGGTTACTTCTCACAATAGAAATAGTGGTTTGATGCAACTAGCAATGACACTAAAATAAAAGGATTGCTTGTTGAAATGGATAATATGATGGCCCTTAAAAATACAAAATAAGATTGCTCATGATAAGAGAAAAGACCCATGCTTCTTCTTTCTGCCTTCAGCATGTTTTTTTCCTTTTTTTTTTCAGCAAAAAAAAAGAAGATCAAAATGCTAAAACTCAAAATAAGGAACCCCTTTCATTTTGCTTTCAGCAACAACAAAGATAAGATCTGCATTCCACAAGCATTTCAAGTTTTTTTTTTTTTTTGTTTTCGATAGAAATAACAAGATAGCTAGATAGGAAATGAAGAACAGAAAGATTAGCTTTGATACCACATGATAGGGCCAACTTTCTAATAGTTTTTTTGTTTTTTTAGTCCCAACCTTCTAATAGTTTCCTTCGAGCGATGCAGCACAGGTCGCAACACAAATCCGAAAGAGATAATATGAACATTGTAGTGGCAGAGAAAGTGAACTCTTTTGATAGGATGTTTTCAAGCCCATGTTTGATTCCAATAGTATTGAGTAGGACCTTAAGTGTATCTTCAAGCATCTTGCTCTTACTCCTAGTAATTGATTCTGGTGGAATAATCTTTGTCTCTAATGTATTCACTTGGGCAAACTCCTCATCATTCTTTAAATACACTTCATTATCTTCCTGCGGATCATCACTAAATGTCGCGCAACGCATCAAATGAAATTTATAAACCTAGCTATTTTACTACACAAATCACAGAAATTAATGTAGTGTGGCAAGTAAGGGTCGAATCCGCAGGGAATGGTTGTAATTTCCTGAAGTCCTCTACATGTAATGGAAACAAGGGTGTTTTTCTAGGGGTTTAACTCTAATGCGCATAAGACGTAAAATAGCAGTAGCTGAAATAAATGAGTTGCAATGGTGAAAGAGCATAGAAAATAACATGGATGTGTAGAAAATATAAAGTGAAGGTGTTTTGTTTAGGTTTCACACCAGGATCTAGCTCTTGTGTCACTCAAGAGAGCCCATAGGCTTAAACTCAGCTTGAAAATAATTTAAAACGCTTAATAAAGGAGCAAAGGTTCGCAGAAATAATAAATAGCATGTTAAACTCAAAACCAAACATGAAGGGCTGAACCAAGAACATATTCATAGGCTGAAATAAGCTTTATACGGGATTTCTCGTTCACAACAACGCACTAGACTGTAATAGAAAGTATGAAAACGTAGGAAGTAACAGTAGTATGTTCAACAACAACGAAAGTGCAAAAAAACGCGAATAAAAGAATCAAGCTGCTTCTGTTAAAATTTGCTAAAAATTGAAGTTTTGGGCAAAAACACGGTCTGGAGACGTAGATATGAGGCTGACCAGAGCTATTCGCCGGAGAAACACAGTTCTCCTTGCTCCCGCTCGACTTTGTTTGCTCAGAAGGCAGCTGCTTTCGGCGAAAAGTGCCTTTTGCACAGCTAAAACATATTGCAGCTAAACATTAGAGATGTCTTAAGGTGTAGAATGGTGATGTGAGACTAGGGTTTATAATATAACTAATCATTGTTTCTTAGCATTTGTTTATATCATCCCTTGGGATAGACCTAAGGGGGGGAATAAGTAACTTCACAACTCAAAAGCTTGATTTAAAGATAGAGTAACAAATCAAAGTAGAGACAGTAAGTATTAGTCAAGGGTATAACCAATAGAATTGGATATACTTTGCATGCGAGTAGACCTAATTGTGATGCTGATGATGATATTGGGGACTATATTAGCTGAGAACATGATGAATGACCTGGTTAGAGTTAGGTTGTTTGGAATTGTGAGTATAGAAACTTTGAAGATTAAGTTAGGAACCTTAGCACCATGTCACATGCATACCCTAAAGACATCTCAGTGTTACTTTGTATTAAAAACAGTATTTGCTAATTTCAGCATTGAGATTTGATATTGTTTATTGGACTTGCCTACTAGTGTTCGTTTGAGCTTAGACTAAGAGTAACATCTACAATGAGATTTTGCATCTAAGAAAACACTTGTTAAGCACTTGCTCTTTGATCAACCCCAAAAACCACTATATATGTTCTCTGAACTTGTATGTTATGAATAGTAGGGTTTATAAATTTATTTGATACGAAGATTTCCATTCTTACAACGATTTAAAGAAATTTTCGTTTATCATCCAATTCACTCACCCTCTACTTGCAGAAACCTAACACTCCTCGTTAGAAACCGACCAATCATTCTTTTCATGAAAACTACGACACGAAAACCATGCATCTTGTG
Organism: Utricularia gibba; assembly: GCA_002189035.1. Lineage (NCBI taxonomy): Eukaryota > Viridiplantae > Streptophyta > Magnoliopsida > Lamiales > Lentibulariaceae > Utricularia > Utricularia gibba. Next base: position 4,529,856 of record NEEC01000002.1, on the reverse strand, counting down.
CAAAAACATGGAGGACCTTCCGTTTCTCATACCGCACTAAACCTCTTCCTACAACGTCTCCCTTGTTTCCATCCAACATGACACCGCCTCCTGATAAACGAAAAATTCACATGTCGTAAATGTAAATCTTGCAATCAAATGAATTTATAACCTAATACACCTTCAAGCATAAAACAATTATGAGGATAGTGATTAGGGTCGAACACAAGTAGCTAGATGCTTGCTATGTGAAGGTCAATGCAAGGAATCAATGTCACGTTGGTAAAATTGGTTTTAACTAGGACTAAGGCAGAACTAAAACGAAATACAGTAAAGAAAAGTAATAAATTCTGGAGCTCGGTTGTTTTTTGGAAGAGAATGGGTGATGCCTGTTGGAGATCAGCCTCAATCCAAAGTTTGAAGGTGATTGGAAGCACTAATCTTGTGTCATAATGTTATATTTCAGATAAAAGGTGTTGAGTTCGAGCATGGAAGTGTTGGATTCGAGTTGTTGGGCTTTTTGTGTGTTTTCAATAATTGTGGCCCACTGTTGGGTAACCTAGGTATTGGGTATATATAAACCCTACTAGGAATGCGTGAATGAAGGTTTTGGTCATTCTTATTGTTCATGAGTCGTTTTTCATCCAAGGTGATCTCAGAAGCATTACTTTTTTGTTACTTCCCAAGACTCTCTTTTTCTTGCATCAACATGGTATCGGAGCAGTAAGGTTCTCAAACCAGTGCTCGTTTCAGTATTTTATTTACCGTTCAGCGTTTTTTACTTGGTGGATTACAAAGTATCAACCCAAAGCTTTTCAAGCGGTGGCTATGATGGCATCTGGTAGAGGACCTCCAATATTTGATGGTTCAGGGTATGGAAGCTGGGTCAAAAAGATGCGTAGCTACCTGCGGGTCAGAAAGATTTGGGATGTTGTTGAAAGGGAGATTCCGACGATTACAATAACAAGCAAATCCACATCAGAACAGCAAGAGGAAGCTGAATATCTTCAACAGAGAAAAGATGAAGCAATGGATGCCTTGTATCAAGCCATCTCTGAACATCTATTTGATGATATTGCAGAGTGTCAATCAGCAAAAGAAATATGGGATACTCTCAAATCCCATTATGAAGGTGATGCCAAACTGAGAGAAATATTATGTAAAAACAAGCTGGAGGACTTTGAGAGGAACAAAATGTTAGACAATGAAACCATACAAGTCTATTATGAACGTACTGCGAAGCTTGTGAAGGAGATTCGAGGATTGGGGGAAAAACTTGAGGATCAAAAGGTGATTAGCAAGGAATCATGAGCCTACCTGCAAGATTCGAGCCAAAGTTATGTGCACTTGAGACAGAAAGAAAAATCCTTGACATTATTGAAGGAAAGCTCCATCAATTATATCCTGAATATCCTGTTACACCAGAGCCAACATTTAGAGAGTTCATGATTGAGTTGCAATCTACAGAAAAGAGATTGGAGCTAAGAGATGGTTATGAAGTTGAGAAAACTTATGGTGAAGCTGCTCTCCTCACCAAAATGCAGAATATGAATATAAACTCAGGTGCAATTAACAATATCAAGGATGTCAAATCAACAGCCATCAAACAATCACCAACGTCAATCCCCACATCAACGATGGGCAATCAGAAGTGCAGGCATTGTGACAAATCCAACCATAAGAGTGAAGATTGTTGGACTTTAAGCACAAATGCTTGCAAGCATTGTAACAAACAGAATCACGGGAGTGAGTTTTGTTGGTGGAAGCCTGATGCTTTGTGCACGAAATGCAATCAAAGAGGCCATCTTGACAAGGTATGTGGAATGTCAAATCCAATAAAAGTTGAGCATAACAAGAAGGCTACTTCCAGGGAAGAGAAATCACATGCATCCTTTACCTACTTTGAAAATGAGCCAGAAATATCTTTTGAAGATCCTTTTGAGTATGAGTGTGCTCTAATGACAGTAGCCTCAGATGCTAAAGGCTGGTACTTGGACTCTGGCGCCTCCTATCATGTATGTTGTGATACAAGGTCATTTCTCAAGCTTGAAAGGATTGGGAAGGAGGTAAGCACGTGCACTGGTGAAAATATTGGCATTGTGGGCAAAGGAAGCATTTTACTCTTGCTAAAAGAAGGAATTGTTCAAGTTGATGATGTTTATTATTCACCAAACCTCAAACAGAACCTGTTGAGCTTTGGCCAATTGAGCAGGCAAGGTTTTGACATTGAGCTGATAAAAGATGCTGGTGGTATAACCACTACATTTAAGGTTGCTGATCCAAAAACGAAGATTGAATTCCATGCTGTGTTGACCACCTACAACCTCTACCAAATCATGGTCAGTGATCATAAAAGTTGTATTTTCTCACTTCAAGATCAAAGCAGCCTTTGGCACAAACGTTTTGGGCACTATAGCTTCAACAATCTGAAAATATTGCAGAAGAATAAGGAAGTACTGGAATTGAAAGACATCAAGTTTGCTAATGCCATATGTGAAGTGTGTCATTAAGGTAAACAGTATAGAAAGCCTTTTATTCCAGTGATTCAGTAGCAAAGGAGAAATTAGAGCTTGTGCATACAGATGTTTGTGGACCATTTAAGGAATGTTCATTAGGGGGGAGTAGATACTTTGTTACATTCATTGATGATTATTCACGTTATTGTTGGGTTTACTTTCTTAAAAGCAAGTCAGAAGTTCCTCATATCTTTCGAAAATTCAAAGTGATGGTTGAGAATCAGAGTGGATGCTCTTTGAAGATGATTAGATCAGACAATGGAGGCGAATTCTACAATAATAGCATGAGAATGTTCTGTGAAAATGAGGGAATCATGCATCAATTCACCGTACCATATTCTCCACAACAGAATGGTATATGTGAAAGGAGAAACAGAACAATCCTTGATATGTCAAGATGCCTATTGTTTGAGAAAGGTCTTCCTGTAAGTTTCTGGGCTGAAGCGGTATCTACATCTGTATATCTGTTGAACTTGCTTCCCTCAAGGGCGATTAGTGGAAAAACCGCCCATGAAAAATGGCATGGTTATATTAAAAAGGTTGATCATCTCAAAATCTTTGTTAGTCTGTGTTTTACTCATATACCAGACCAAAAACGAGGAAAACTTGAAAAGAAATCTGTATCTGGTGTATTTGTTGGTTATAGCAACACTACCAAGGGATATAAAGTTTATCTACCTCAACAGAAGAAATTTATCCTCAGCCATGATGTCACTTTTGATGAAGGTGCAAGGTATACTTTAATTGATGATTGCATTGCTCTGAATGATGCAGAAGCTCATAAAAGTCTTGAAAGACATAGCACCCATGTGAAAGGAGACCTCTGGACACACATGCCTCAAAACTTCTCTTCCAGCAATTCAACAAACCAAGAAACTTCAGAATCGTTCATGAAGATTCAAATCAAGTAAATGATCAGCATTCAGATGAGAATTTTCCAGCTCAAGAGGAGGAGAAGGTCACAAATCAAGATGGCTCGTCCAATAAGAATTCAGAATCAAACTCTGAACCCCTATATGGACGATCTCATCAGGCCAATGTTCAACCTTCAGATGGGAATTTCGAAATCTCAGAAGAAGAGCAAGGCACGAATGTAGAAGACTCATCAACAGATGAATCTAATGGAGAGGAACCTGATACTGATGATGAAGATTATTACCCATCTGATCGTGATTGGCAAAGGAGGAAACGCAAAAACATCAGAGATTCAATAGATAATGAAGATAGTCATGTTAATGACATTAGAAGAAGCAAAAGAAACAAGGCTCCTACAATAAGTTTCTCCAAGTTGAATGATGATGTCCAAGATGCTGTGGCTGATATTTTGGCTGGATTATTGACAGGAGATCCAACATCATTTGAAGTGGCTGTACAAAATCCTAAATGGAGAGAGGCCATGAAGGAAGAAATGAATTCTATACTTGAAAATGAAACATGGGAATTAGTTGAGAAATCCAAGGATAGGGGTTTCAAACCTATTGGCCTCAAGTGGTTATTCAAAACCAAGATGAATGCAGATGGCTCTATCAACAAATATAAGGCTAGATTAGTAGCCAAAGGATATAGTCAGATCAAAGGAATAAATTTTCATGAGATTTTTGCACCAGTAGCAAGATATGACACGATTAAAGTACTTCTTGCCATTTCAGCTGCTCATGGATGGAAAGTGCATCACATGAATGTCAAGACTGCGTTCTTGAATGGTGTGTTGGAGGAGGTTGTTTTTGTTGAACAACCAAAGGGCTTCGAAGTGTCAGGTCATGAAGACAAGGTATTGAAGCTAAAGAAATCTCTCTATGGGTTGAAGCAAGCTCCTAGAGCATGGAATGAACGCATGGATAACTTTCTCCAGGGTATTGGTTTCAGAAAAACATATAGTGATTACTCATTACATGTTAAAGGAAAAGAAGATGATCGTTTATTTATTAGCTTATATGTGGATGATCTTATGATTACCTCAGATAATGAAAGGAAGATTGAGGAATTCAAAGCCCTTCTCAAAAATGAATTCAAGATGACTGACCTTGGAATGATGTCCTATTATCTAGGCATGGAAATTCATCAACTTGAAGGTGTTGGAACATTCATATCTCAGAAAAAGTACTGTAATGAACTTCTTGAAAGGTTTGGGTTCAAAGATGTCAATCCTTCAAAAACGCCTTTGGATTACAAACAAGTGATTGGAGAGAACAATCAGGGAAAGAATGTGGATGCCACTACTTATAGAAGTATGATTGGAAGCCTCATTTATCTCCAGCATACAAGGCCTGACTTGTGTTTTTGTGTAAATGTCTTATCTCGCTTCCTCAACAAACCAACAACAACTCACATGGCAGCTGTGAAAAGAGCTTTCAGGTACATAAAATCTACTACTGATTTCGGATTGTTTATCCCTATGAAGGTGAAAAACCAGTCTTGAAACTTAGAGCCTACTCAGATAGTGATTATGGTATGGCTGAAGATAGCAAGAGCACATCTGGTGCACTCTTCTTCTTAAATAAGAGTCCTGTAGTCTGGTTTTCGAAGAAACAAAAAGTGGTAGCACAATCAACAGCTGAAGCAGAATACATCTCAGCAGCATATGCTTCGAACTATTGTGTTTGGTTGAGGCAGATGCTAAACGAACTTGGATTCATACAAAAGGAAGCTACACATCTGCTTATGGATAATCGAGCTGCAATCTCCATTGCCAAAGATCCAACGAACTTCAGCAAAGCCAAGCACATAAGAATCAGGTATCATGTCATAAGGAATTACATCAAGGAGAAGAAGATTAAAGTGCAGTATGTTGAGAGTGGGAATCAGCTTGCTGATGGGCTCACCAAAGGTTTGAATAGAGTTCAGTTTGAGCTAGCAAGGAAGAACATGAATCTCATGACTATAGAAGACTTTCTCAAGTTGGGAGATCTCGGTCTGGGGGGAGTGTTGGAGATCAGCCTCAATCCAAAGTTTGAAGGTGATTGGAAGCACTAATCTTGTGTCATAATGTTATATTTCAGATAAAAGGTGTTGAGTTCGAGCATGGAAGTGTTGGATTCGAGTTGTTGGGCTTTTTGTGTGTTTTCAATAATTGTGGCCCACTGTTGGGTAACCTAGGTATTGGGTATATATAAACCCTACTAGGAATGCGTGAATGAGGGTTTTGGTCATTCTTATTGTTCATGAGTCGTTTTTCATCCAAGGTGATCTCAGAAGCATTACCTTTTTGTTACTTCCCTAGACTCTCTTTTTCTTGCATCAACAATGCCTTGGGACTTCTAAGGGATGTATGCTAATCACTAAACAAACTCACCACAAATCATACAACTAACTCACAAGATTAGGTCTACTCGGATTCTTATTTTTCCCCCTAATCTTTGGTCTACCTCTAATTAGGGTTGTTAAGTTGGGTTTTACTACTTCCTCCTCCTGGATCTATCCTGGTTTGTTAAGGAATTGGCGTGACTCATGGCTGTTTAGATCTAAAGATTGATTAACATGTTTCTCCCATTTTTACCCCAAGGCACCCCCCCTAACTACTTAGCCACTCATGCTTAAGATAAATGACAGTGGAAAAGAAAATATCACCCACAGTGTGCTCATTTCACAGTCAAATACCAGAAAGCAAACAATCAAGTAATGTGAAGTGTCAACAAAAAAACTGAAAAACGTCACTAGCTACTCTTAGCTAGGAGTAATGTTCTTTGAAAAAAGAAAATAATCTTGAACTTCAGCTTCGTTCCTGTTTGTCTTCCTTCTTCTTCCTCCCCAGAAAACCTTCCTAGAAATTGTGTTCGTGAGTCTCCAAGGGGAGATCTACCTTCTCTCCTCACCTTTTTTCCTTTTTGTCCAAAATCTTCATTTTTCACCTCCTTGGACTTTGTGTGTACTCTTTTTCAGACTTTTATCACCTTTTCTGCTACCACACTGCTCATACTCAGCTCCTTGGGGTTTGTGTTACGACCTATGCTGCATTGCTCGAAGGGAACTGTTAGAAGGTTGGGACTAAATCTGTGATTTAGTCCCAACTAAGACTAAAAGTGCACTCCTACGGTACTTATGTGCAAAAATATAGAAACAGACAATTAAGCTTAATTTTGTAGCATAATATGAATCTTTTCCACGCACTCAATCACTTAAAAATATGTGTTATCACATTATGCTACAACAACACTAGACTTGTCCTCAAGTCCTAACTAAGACTAACAGGAGCCAGTGTGCAAGACAGGTAATCACTCAAGCATACATGTGAATTTCATCAAAATAAGTGCCTTCAAAAATTAAATAAGCTAACATGACATAGTTAGACTTTCAATGGGATACTAGTGGTCACTTTTCATTTTTTATAGAGATCAAGAGTAGGGAAAGTTCCAAGCTTAACTCAGGCAATTTTTGCTCCCCTCCTTTGTATATAGAGTGTGGGCCAAGCACTCCTCTCCTTATTTCTCCTGAGGGTTTCCTACTCCTGAACTCCTCTGAGTCATTCTCGTAACCTCCCTTCTCTCTTTACTCTGTTGTCTACACACGCTTTTTAATTGTGTGTTGCTTTTCAAGACATGGGGTCTCATCGCTTTTTTTATGATGATGCTTTTCTGACCCCCTCTTTTTTTTTCATCTCTCTATAAGCCTTTCAACCACCAGTATCCATGAAAGAACCAAATATGTCAGCTTGCACAAAAAAATCTCGATTGCACAAATCAGAATTCATCCCACATGTTGCTACCTCACAAAGATAAGTAGGTTAAAATTCATGCTCACAGGTGAAGAAACGGTTAAAACAAAATTCATGCATCCTGTACTTTATGAAAAGCATCACGCGTGCATATGAAAATTCCTCAAATAGCTTGCAAAATTCTCCTGATCCTAGTATCGAACTACTAAATTACTCCTAACTTAGACTAATGCCCTAGAAAATAAAATAAAAATAAAAATAAAACTAAGACAATGCAGCGATGTTACTTGGTTAGGGAGGAGTTCTTCACTCCCTATTTTAGTTCCTTCACTTCCTTAGCAAATTCCCAAGCCTATCATTTATCATGTCAATCCTTTCAGTTCAGCAGAAAACTTTCCCATTCCTTTGGGTCATGGCTGTCTGATCAGGGGTTTTTCTCTTTTCTTTCACTGGAGGTGCCTCCCCTTAAAGTCCTGCAAGAGACTTAAAAACAAATCCACTTCCTCGTGCCCGAATTAGTCTAGCAGTTTTAAGAAAATGAGCATCAAGAGGGGCCAATTTCGTTTCTACATGCAAGAATTCCAACTCAGAAATTTTATCAGAGCATAACCTTTGACAAACAAATTACGTTTGTACAGAGAATTGAATCCTAAGGCCCTACCAAACAGCACAGTAGAAACAACCAAGTGAACATTTCGCATAGTAGGGTTTGTAAATAAATCAGCTTTCATCCCTTTGGATTTAAATTCTATCACATGTTGATCAGTTAAAATTTCATAAACCTCTTCAGCATCAAAATCATCAAGATAATCAAACAATGAGGTAGCAAATTCATGGGACTCAACATGATGTTCTGTACAAAAACCTAAAGCTACATTCCATTCAGCAATTGATAATGAGAAATTCTTTCCTAGAATTTAAACGTGATGGCTGATGGTGCAAGCACAGTTTCTGGTTTCTCATAACAAAAGGTACAAGCAAGTTCATACATTAATTCAACATAAGAACGACAGGTCAAATCACATAAAGCAAGCAGCACATAATCCTCTAAAGTTGAATGAATTCCAGTAACTATGCCCAATTCTACCAATATTTCGAAATCTATGACCCGACAAGGTAGCACCCTTGCCCCTTTTACCTCATTGTACCTAGCTGTAAATTCTTCTTCATCAAAGTGTAGGTACTTGAGATTTGAACATTTCTGCATGTTGCTTGAAGTAGGGGATGCCCTTGTTGGTCATTTTTCGATATGATTTCCCCATCTTCTTATCAGGAACACAGCAAAACAAAATAACTCCTAGCTTGGTCTAAAAGTGCAAAATAAAATGTTAGGAAAATAAAACTAACAGAAATTAAACTTAGGTTGCCTCCCAAGAGCGTCCCTGTTTCCAGTCCTGGACTAGATTTTCTTTGAGGCTACGTTTTTGTTGTATCTTTCAATATCATATCATCAGCAACATCATTCTCAAAAGTTTTGTTCAACATTTTGAATACTCCATCTTTGCATCTCCTCCACCAATATGGATTATCCCATACGTCAGATTTTTCATCGTTGAAATACATGTTCTTTTCATTGCATTCGTCTCCAACTGGTACAATTCCTGCAACAATGAAATTAAAAATATCAGTAGAACCTCGTTCCCAAGTTATAGTCTTACCTAGAAGTAACTGTTCATCGGGACATGTTTTTGCAATCATGTAAGCGTCTTTAGATCCATCAATTTTCCTGAAATAATTAACACAAACATTCTCCCCTTCAACATTATCCAAAATTTCCTTTGGATCTTGGATGAATCCTTCAAATAATGTTGAATCTTTTTCCGAGCTAAGACTAACACCGGAATTTTTCTTCTCAACATCAACCAAAACCTGTTTTGTGTGAGTTAGAGAAGGCTTGAAATTCATGCATCCATCTCCTGGTTCATCTTGTACAGCATCCAAATGCCTCATCTTCACCTCAACATTTGATTCTTCAACAAAGCCTTCTTCATATCCATTTTCCTTTTTGTCATCTTCTCTCTCTATAGGTTCTTCAACTAATTTATCCATGATGTCCACTGAGCATACACTCTCAAAATTGCTGGGATAATTGTTCACTTCCTTCATGTCCAGCGTAATCTTTTCTTTATCAAAGGATAACTCAATTGTACCCATCTTCACATTAATTATGTCGTTGGAAGTGCTCAAGAAGGGTGTTCCAAGGATGATGGCCGTATCCTTTGAACCTCCAGCAGACATATTCACCACATAAAAGTCTGCTGGGAACACTAGCTGCTCAATCTTCACAAGAATATTTTCAACAAAGCCTTTTGGACAAATAATTCTTTGGTCAGCAAACTCAATTTGCACTCCTGAGGCTTGTAAAGGTCCTAACCTGAGAGTCTCATATACAGAAAATAACATCACGTTTATAGAGGTTCCCAGGTTAGCCATTGCTCTCCTGATGTTCAAGTCACCTATTTTGCAAGGAATAAAAAATGTTCCAAGGTCCTTGCATTTTTCAGGTAGCTTCCAAGTCAAAAGGGCTGAACAACTCTCATTCAGCTTCACCTTGCCTTTTTCCTTCAATTTTGGCTTAGACATGTAGAGTTGCTTCGGGTACTTCAGGCTTTTAGGCATCAAATCAATATACTCCAGCAATGTCAAATTTAATTGGGTATTACCCAAGGCTCTCAACGTCACGAAAACACTAGGTGGATCAATCGGAAAATCTCTAGGAATGTTGGGACTAGTGTAGCAAAGTTTCTCCTTCATGTTTCCATGAGCCTTACTCCTCATTCTGCATCTTCCAATCGCACGTTCACCATTGGCATGGTTATCTTTCGTAACCTCCTCTCCTTCGCTCCTAATATTCTCATGAGTCTCCCTTGGTAGCAATGTATGCATATGGAGCCGGCTCCGCATGCGTTTATGCGTTCCCTACCTTTTCTTCAACTTAACATAACACCTTGCACAATGATTCCATTGAAGAGCCACAAAAATCGGGAAGACTCCTATGCATATGTAGACTATTTTCTTAGGCTGCACAATGATTCCATTGTGAATCCAATGGCTTCATGTACAAACAGTGCTCTGGGTCATGCCATAAAGGGGGAGCTGCATCTCTGCCATTTCTGTTTTGGATCCCTATGTTTGATTCCATGTATGTAGGTCATTCTAGTCAGCTTGTCTACAGAAACCAATCTAGGAAATGTGATCTTTTAAGGCTGCACCAAGGCCACTAGGAAACCCACAGAAATGTGAGGGGATGTTGACAGTGGAACTCCAAAGGGCTGTTTTTCTGCACGTCAGCCTCCCAAGCTCGGCTATAACACATTGGGATAACACACATTGTGCAAGAAATGCCAACAATGAATCTCTCTTTGAGGTCGCACCACCACGTGGTATTTCGTTGCTCCCTGGATACCCATGAAACGCCGAATGGTCAATCACTTCTAAAAACTCATTCTTCAGGTGAGATTGATCCAGAACCCACCACAATATTTACGCTGCCCAGAGGCCCTACTCCTACACCTCGTTTCCTTTCAAGACTTTGGGGTAGCGTTTCTTCTAGAAACCATGCTGTACAATTGCCGCGGTCTGAGCTGAAAAGAGACATGGTCGATTGGTGGCTCTTGTCATCGCTGGTTATACACACGCAATATAGGATGCTGATTTCAACGCATTGAGGTGATGGATTGGTGCTACGAGAAACGAGTTGCGGTAAGAGCGAGCGCAATGTGCTTGTGTTTAAAGTTGCTGCAAATGAGTTGATCAAGCATAGTAGGAGATTGGCTGCTCCCGCTTATAGAGATGCTTTGTAACGTACGGGAGCATGAGTTTCCGCAAGAGTCCAGTCACAGATAGCCTGAGCGCCTTATCTCGTGCTCGTCTGCAGAAGCTTTGTTACCGTTCTTGCAAAAACCTAGCTCATCTTCTCTTCCTCCGTGTTATTCGATTGAGTAGGACAAGTTATGTTGCCCCATTGGGGCATATCAGGAATGATCCTGTCTCTTGTTCTAAGGGTATGCGTATGGATAGTGGTTTGCAAGAGTGTGGGTATGATGCATAGAAGAAGTAAACTTGGATCATTTTTGCATGTCAATTTGGCATCACTAGTTTGATACCGACAGGTTCAAGTATCGTTTATGTGGAAAGCTCCTTGGAAAGAGATGTGAACATGTCAAGAGCGTGAATCCTATTTGGAATTGAAGGAGCACAAAAGTGAATCCTATTACGACTGCCATACGGCATACCCTGATAGGTGTGTCGTAAACCACAAGAAACATTGCTTTCTTGAGATGACACTCGTCATTAGAAACCGACCAATCATTCTTTTTGTGAAAACTACTACACAAAACCATGCATCTTGTGCAAAACCTTGGAGGACCTTCGGTTTTTCATACCACACTAAACCTCTCCCTACAACGTCTCCCTTGTTTCCATTCAACACGACACCTCCTTCTTAGAACTCAAACAGTGGTCTTGTGGAAACTCATAAATGTTCCATTATGTGCCTTTTCGATTTGGAATGGTCATCTTTTGCAACCTCCTCTCCTGCATCCCTAATATTCTCATTGGTCTCCGTTGGTATGCCGATTGCACGTCCAGATCAGCATTCCGGGGGCCATCTCACCTTCTCAATTCCAAGACACTTCACTAACTACAAAACGACCAGGATTTTGTGTTTCCAATCTCCTTGGTCGACTCATGTGAGTTCGTATGCCCTCTATTGAGATGTCTGCTCAATGTGATGAGTGTCCATATACCAAGGAACAAGGTCCATCCCCTCTTCCTGAGTAGGAATGACAACATCCCCAAAATGAAACTCCAAAGCTCAATCTATGCATATGGAATAGGGTCTGCATGCGGTTATGTGTTCCCTCCCTATTCTTAAGCAAAACCTACAACTTCGCGCAACCAGCAACGGGGAGCACCTCCAAGAGCCACAAAACAACATCGAGAAGACTCTAATGCATATGCAGACTATTGTGTTAGGATGCACAATGATTCCACTATGAATCTGATGGGTTGATGTACGAAGAGCACCTTGGTTCATGCCATAAAGGGGGAACTATATCTCGGCCATTTTAGTGTTGGATTGCTTCACTTGAATGCATGTACGTGAGCAATTGTAGTCAGATTTTTTTGGGAAACCAATCTAGGAAACGTGCTCTTTGAATGTTGCACCCAAAACACGAGGAAACCCATGGAAATATGAGGGGAGGTGGACACTAGAACTCCCAAGGGCTGTTGTTCTGCGCGTCGGCCTCCCAAGATCGACTATAACGCATTGGCATAAGACATATTGTTCAAAAAACGCCAACAATGAATCTCTCCTTCAGGCCGCACCATCGCGTGGTACTCCATTTCTCCCTAGATACCCATGAAACGCTGAATGGTCAGCCACTCCTAAAATCTTGTTCTTCAGGTCAGATGGATAGAGAACCCCCTTCGAAATCGACATTGCCAGTAGGCCCTACTCCTGCACCTCGCTTTGTTTGAAGACTTTCAGGTAGCATTTCATCCAGAAAGCATGCTGTATAGTTGCCACGGTCCAAGCTGAAAAGAGACATGGTCAATTCGTGGCTCTTGTCATAGCTGGTGATACACACAATACAGGATGCTGATCTCAATGCATGGTGGTGACGGATAGGTGCATCGAGAAACGAGCTTTGGCAAGAGCGAGCACAATGTGCTTGTGTTTGAAGTTGCTGCAAAAGAGTTGATCAAGCATAGTTAGAGATTGGCTGCTACCGCTTTTAGAGGTGCTTTGTAACGTGCGGGAGCATGAGATTTTGCAAGAGTATAGTCATGGATAGCCTTGGTGCTATATCTCGTGCCCGTCTGCAGAAGCTTTGTTACCGTTCTTGGGAAAACCTTGCTCATCTTCTCTTAATGCGTGTTACCCGAGGGAGGAGGACAAGTTTTGTTGCCCCATTGGGGCGTGGCGGCAATGATCCGTGTCTCTTGTTCTAAGGGTATGAGTACGGACAGTGGGTTTGCAAGAGTGCGGGTTTGATTCACAGAAGAAGTAAACTTCGATCCTTTGTGGATGTCAATTTAGCATCACTAGTTTCATACTGACAGGTTCAAGTATTATTTATGTGGAAAGCTCCTTGGAAAGAGTTGTGAGCATGTCAAGGGGGCGAATTCTATTTGGAATTGAAGAAGAACAAAAGTGAATACTATTATGAGTGCAATACGGCATACCCTGATAGGTTTATTATGAACCACAAGAAACATTGCTTTCCTGAGATGACACTCCTCGTTAGAAACCAACGAATCATTCTTTTGGTAAAAACTATGACACGAAACCACGCATCTTTTGCAAAAAGAGGAGGACCTTCCGTTTCTCATACCGCACGAAGCGTCTTGCTACAATTTCTCCCTTGCTTCCATCCAACACGACACCACCTCCTTGAAACTGAAACAGTGTTGTTGTGTTGTGGAAACTGATAAATGTTCCATTTTGTGCCTTTTCGATGATTGCCTTTCAGCATTATGTCTCAAAGTGCAACCATGTCTTCATATTCGGTACATCCTTGCACCCTATGTGCACCTCGTTCGAAAGTCGACATTTGGGCTAGCCTATTAATGACACATGCCACCCTTCTTGTCAATGTCATGGGTGTGTTCCCTTGCTTCTGTTGTTGTTTTCACATTCTGTTGATGTGCCTGTAGTTGTATTATTGTCGTAGACGAATGGATTCGCAGCATAAGTTGCCCCCACGCCTTTCACCATCTTTAATGTGGGTAAATATGTGCATATTGCATTCATGCAACAAAATTGCTAGGTGGATTAACAAGAAACTCTCTGGGAATGTTGGGACTAGTGAGCAGAGTTTCTCCTTCGAGTTTCCATGAGCCTTACCCCTTCCAATCGCACGTTTACCATTGGGATGGTCATCTTTTGCAACCTCCTCTCCAACGTCCTAAATATTCTCAATGGTCTCTCTTGGTATGCAGATTGCACGTTGTTAGTGTATGTGTTCTAGAGACAATCAACTCATTGGAAAATCTTATCTTTTGATATTTACTTTGAATTGTAATCAAATTCATATCATTGATAAAATCCTCTACTTGATCTATATGCTATAGAAATTATGATGAGATCATAATGTGAGATTCTTCAAGCATTTATGTTCAAGTTAAAAACTCCCTGGCTAGAGTGTTTGTGAAATGAGGATATCACAAATACGGATAAGGTGGCACACATTGAGTACCCTAAACTGTTTAGGCAATGGTTCTCACAATTGATATAATCAGATTACTAGAACCTATGTGTGGGTGTCGATTAGAGAATCGATTCACTGGATGACTCATCTTCGAGATGCTACTATGGGAAGCTAACCAAGTGTCAGTAGCAAGATCTCAAATATGACAGCCGTGCAAGTAAGCTTAGACTTGAGGTCAACAAAGTTATCTTGATCTTAAGCTCACATTTTCGCTCATTACTAATGGGAGCCTAACCATGGCTTGCCTAGTATGGATGAGTAGGGATGTGACTTCTTAAGGTTGGAGATAGTTGATTGATCAATAAAGGATTATCACTCATGTTAGCTATGAGATTAATCTCACGTAATTGCATCAAAGCCTAATAGTAAGTTCTGGGCCTAGGGTAATGACACTCAAATTGTTTGAGTAGGTCATTAAGTGTTAGTGCTTGAATACATTTATAAGTTCGATACATCAGAAAGACACAAACCCATGTTCTGGTACCGATAAAAGCTGTTGATTGCATGGTGGCTGGTCATGGAAAGGCTCAATCAATTCACCTGATTATTCTTTAATCTTGGGGATCATGATATGTTGCTAGACATCACTCATGATCGATAATGATGGATTTGATTAATTAAGAGTTAATTAATACATCCATTATTACGGCCTTGATTGAAGAAACCTATAGGGTCACACACAATAGTGGAGTCACTCATCGATATAAAATAGAATGATACATTTAAATGAGATGTAATTGGTAAAGTGGATAAATTAAATAGAGAGCTATTTTGAGATTAATATTGATTAAACTCAAAATAAAAGATCTCATATAGATGTGGTTTATATGTCACAAAATGTCTATCGAAAAAGATTTAGATCTTGAGATCTACTCCAAAGGTCTTTGTGCTCTCAAAGACTGATCCATAAGAAGGCGTTTTTCTTTACTAGCACCTGAGAAATTCGACCAGCATTCAAGAGCCTCCAGAACGTTATCGACGAAGTGCTCCACGTGTGAATACTATAGAGGCCGTTTGCTATTGACGGTTGGTGAACAACGGAGTCATCTGAAAGGTATTTTGAGCATCCCTTCGTCTGATGTATACCGTATTCCAAGATGTGCGATTGAGGTTTCTCAAAATTTATAAAATTTCGCTGCTTTTGAGACATACGATGTCAACGAGAAACCCAATACACGTTCACATCAGCATTCCAGGGGCCATATCTCCTTCTCGATTTAAAGAACCTTCACTAACTGCAAAACGTCAAGGATGTTGTGTTTCAAATCACCTTGGTCGACTCAGGTGAGTTTGTATGCCCTCTATTGAGATGTTTGCTCAGTGTCATGAATGTCCCTATACAGGAACAAGGTCCATCCCCTCTTCCTGAGTAGGAATGACAACATCCCCAAAATGACACTCCAAAGCTCAATCTATGCATATGGAATAGGGTCTACATGCGGTTATGTGTTCCCTCCCTATTCTTAAGCAAAACCTAAAACTTCGCGCAACTAGCAATGAGGACCACCTCCAATAGCCACAAAACAACATCGAGAAGACTCTTATGCATATGTAGACTATTCTGTTAGGCTGCACAATGATTCCACGTTAAATCCAACGGGTTGATGTACGAAGAGCGCTGTGGTTCATGCCATAAAGGGGGGAGCACTATTTCGGCCATTTCAGTGTTGATTTGTTCGCTTGAATGCGTGTACGTGAGCTATTATAGTCAAATTGTTTTCGGAAACCAATCTAGGCAACGTGCTCTTTGAATGTTGCACCCAATCCACTAGGAAACCCATGGAAATATGAGGGGAGGTAGACACTACAACTCCCAAGGGCTGTTGTTCTGCGCGTCGGCCTCCCAAGTTCGTCTATAACTTATTGGCATAAGACATATTGTGCAAAAAACGCCAACAATGAATCTCTCCTCAAGGCCGCACCATCGCGTGGTACTTCGTTGTGTTGGAGATCAGTTTCAATCCAAAGCTTGAAGTTGATCTCATAAGAATTATCTCTTTTTTCCTTACCAAGACTCTATCTTTCTTGCATCAACATAGTATCAGAGCAGTAGGGTTCTCAAACCTGTGTTCGTTTCAGTATTTTATTTACTGTTCAGGCTTTTTCACTTAGTGGTTGGCCAAGTATCAACCCAAAGCTTGTCAAACGGTGACTATGATGGCATTTGGTAGAGGGCCTCCGATATTTGATGGTTCTGAGTATGGAAGTTGGGTAAAAAAGATGCCTAGCTACCTTTGAGTCAGAAAGATTTGGGATGTTTTTGAAAGGGAGATACCGGCTATTACAGTAACAAGAAAATCTACATCAGAACAGTAAGAGGAAGCTGAGTATCTTTAACAAAGAAAAAATGAAGCACTAGATGCCTTATATCAAGCCATTTCTAAACATCTATTTGATGATATTGCAGAGTGTCAATCAGCGAAAGAAATATTGGATACTCTCAAATCCCATTATGACGGTGATGTCAAACTCAAAGAGATAATATGCAAAAACAAGCTGGAGGACTTTGAGAGGAACAAAATGTTAGACAATGAAACCATACAAGTCTATTATGAACGTACTACAAAGCTTGTGAAGGAGATTCGAGGATTAGGGGAAAAACTTGAGGATTAAAAGGTGATTAGCAAGGCAATCATGAGCCTACCTGCAAGATTCGAGTCAAAGTTATGTGCACTTGAGACAGAAAGAAAAATCCTTGACATTATTGAAGGAAAGCTTCATTAGTTGTATCCTGAATATCCTGTTACACAAGAGCCAACATTTAGAGAGTTCATGATTGAGTTGCAATCTACAGAAAAGAGATTGGAACTAAGAGATGGTTATGAGGTTGAGAAAACTTATGATGAAGTTGCTCTCCTCACCAAAATGCAGAATATGAATATAAACTCAGGTGTAACTAACAATGTCAAGGATGTCAAGTCAACAGCCATCAAACAATCACCAACGTCAATCTCAACTTCAACCATGGGTAATCAGAAGTGCAGGCGTTGTGATAAATCCAACCACAAGAGTGAAGATTGTTGGACGTTAAGCACAAATGCTTGCAAGCATTGCAACAAACAGAATGAGAGGAGTGAGTTTTGTTGGTGGAAGCCTGATGCTTTGTGCACGAAATGTAATCAAAGAGACCATCTTGACAAGATATGTGGAATGTCAAATCCAATCAAAGTTGATCATAACAAGAAGACTACTTCTAAGGATGAAAAATCACATGCATCCTTTACCTACTTTAAAGACGAGCCAGAAATATCTTTTGAAGATCCTTGTGATTATGAGTGTGCTCTAATGACAGTAGTATCAGATGCTAAAGGCTGGTATTTAGATTTTGACACCTCCAATCATGTATGTTGTGATACAAGATCATTTCTCCAGCTTGAAAAGATTGGGAAGGAGGTAAGCACGTCCACTGGTGAAAATATTGGCATTGTGGGCAAAGGAAGCATTTTACTCATGCTAAAAGAAGGAATTGTTCAAGTTGATGATGTATATTATTCACCAAACCTCAAACAGAACCTATTGAGCTTTGGCCAATTGAGTAGGCAAGGTTTTGACATTGAGCGTATGAAGGAATGCTGGTGGTATAACCCCAAAAGTTAAAGTTGCTGATCCAAAAACAAAAATTGAATTCCATGCTGTGTTGACCACCTACAACGTCTACCAAATCTTGGTTAGTGATCATAAAAATTGTATTTTCTCACTTCAGTATCAAAGCAACCTTTGGCACAAACGTTTTGGGCACTATAACTTTAACAATCTGAAAATATTGCAGAAGAATAAGGAAGTACTAGAATTGAAAGACATTGTTAAGGGGAAAAATTGCACTAGGGTCAAAACCGATTTTCGGGTTATGGAGTTCACTATAGACGTCAAACCCGGGAGTATGGGTTTTATGCTTTGCTTGATGTGTTTAATGAAAATAAAGAAGGACGAAGATTTTTTATGTGGAAACCGTAGGAGAACGAAAAAACTACGAAGCAGTTAGAGCTCGCCGGAAAATATCTTCACTAGACGAGAGTGGGGGGAGATACAGGTTAGGGGGCTTAGAGTTAAACCCTTTCCTCCAAGGAACTTCTCCTATTTATAGAAGAGGTCGGTTTGACCGAAACCTGATAACACATATTTTTGAGTGGCTCAATGCATGGAATTTACTCATTTTATGCTACAAAAATTAAGCTTAATTGCCGGTTTCTATATTTTTGCACATAAGTACTGTAGGAGTGCACTTTTAGTCTTAGTTGGGACTAAATCTGCGATTTAGTCCAAACCTTCTAACAGTTCCTTTCAAGCAATGCAGCATGGGTCGCAACACAAATCCCAAGGAGCCGAGTATGAACAGTGTGGTGGCAGGAAATGTGACAGAAGTTTGAAGAAGAGTACACACAAAGTCCAAGGAGGAAAAAAAGGAAGATTTTGGACAAAAAGGGAGGAAAGGTGGAGAGAGAAAGAGATCTCCCTTTGGAGACTCAAGACAAGTTTCTGGAGATTTTTCTAGAGGAAGAAGAAGGAGGGGATGACGAACCAGAAGAACACAGCTTCTCTTGAGAAATTATTTTCGTTCTTCATGTTTACTATTCATAGCTAAGACTAGATTTGGATTTCCTGTGTGAACGAAGTGTTTGTCCTACTTTTGCTTCATATTGCTCGTTTTTGTTTAGCATTTGTAGCCAAGATGTTGCTTAGTATCTGCTATGAAGGTGTTTTACTTTCCATTACCATGAGTAGCTAAGCACTTAGAGGGGGATGCCTTGGGGTGAGAAGGGAGAAATATGCTAATCCATCTTTAGACTTCATAAATCATAAGTCACACTACTTCTTTAGCAAACCAGGATAGATCTAGGAGGGGGAGGTAGTGAAACCCAACTAACAACCCTAATTAGAGGTAGACCAAAGATTAGGGGGAAAAACAAGAATCTGGGTACACCTAGATCTTGTGAGTTAGTTGAATGATTTTTTATTTATGTGAGCTTGTTTAGTGATATGCATACATCCCCTAGGAGTCCCAAGGCATCACCCATTCCATTTCAGAAACTACCGAATCCAAACTTGTTACTTTTCTTTACTGTATTTCGTTGTAGTCCTGATTTAGTCCTAGTTAAGACCAATTTTACCAACGTGACACTAATTTCATGCTTTGGCTAATCACTTGACAAGCACCTACTCTTTGTGTTCGACCCTAATCACTATGCTCATAATTGTTTTATGCTTGAATGTGGGTTAGGTTATAAATTTATTTGATAGGAAAATTTGCAATTAACGACTTGTACAATTTTTTCGTTTATCAAATTGGCGCCGTTTCCGGGGAGCGGTGTTTAATTGTTTTGTGATTCGGTTGATGCATTTGCGTTCTTCTGGTGCAGGTGATCTTGTTTTCCATCCAGAAATCGAGAGAACTATCAGCAAGAACCGCACAAGAGTGAGAGAAGCAGCAAGGTTGAGCACAGTCCCTGCTGTTGCTCAAACTAATTTCAATATGGCAGAACAGGAGAAGACTCTGAATGAGCTTGATGCAGCTGACCATACGTACAGAGGGCTGTGTATTAAGTTCTCTGATGACACAGCCAATGAATTGAAGCCAGCTATGATTAATTTTCTGCCCAAGTATTATGGAAAAGTGGGTGAGAACCCACATGAACATCTTGACAACGTGACTGCTGTTTGCACCTCTTTTAAGAGTGCTGGTATGACTGAGGATGCCGTTTGAGGGCATTCCAATTTACACTGGAAGGGAGTGCAAAAACGTGGTTTAACTCTTTGAAGCCTGGAAGTATCACAGATTGGAGTGGGATGAAGAAAGTATTTCTCAGCAAATATTTCCCTGCTTCAAAAGCGGAAGGAATAAGGAAGGAGATCAGTGACATTGAGCAAACAAGTGGAGAATCTCTACATGAATATTGGGAACGTTTTAATCACCTGCTAGGCTCTTGTCCACACCACGGATTTCAGACCAATGCATTGGTCAAGTATTTTTATGATGGTCTTCTATGCACAGATAGGGCCATGGTGGACTCTGCAGCAGGTGGATTTTTCAGGAAAAAAACTCCCACAGAAGCTCTTGCGCTACTTGAGGAGTTGGCTGAGCATTCCAGGCATATAATCAGAAAACAGGCCTCGAATAGAAGAGTATATGAGCTGGAATGCAAGCCAAAGTCATCAGAAAATGAGCTGACGAAAAATGTGGTAGCCATGTCCGAGATGATGAAGGAACTCTTTTTATTCCAAGCTAAGAATATCCCTGCGGGAACTGCCACAGAATGGGACACATCGCTGATAAATGTCCCGAATTGATGGAGGAAGAACATGTGAAGGCAATGGGATATTTGGAGCCACAAAGGAAGAAATATGATCCCTACTCGAACACCTACAATCCTGGATGGAGGGATCATCCAAATTTCAGATGGAGTAACAATGATAATTCTTACAAGGGTGAGAGTTCATCAGCTGGACAGCAAGGATTTCAGCAGAATTTCTAGGAGCAGCAGCAACGTTCTTATCAAGCTCCATCATTTCGCAAGCCAAACCAGCAGATGCAACAGCAATTTCAGCCTCCAAACCAGAATAATTCTGGAGGAAATTCTGGGACTTCATTGGAGGATATTTTGAAGACTTTCATGACTCAATCAATCAAAAACCAAGCTGAGAACCAACAAGCTATCAAGAATTTAGAAATTCAAGTTACTCAGCTAGCAACAAAGGTTGGGGAGCTGAAGCAAAAAGGAAGCCTACCGTCGCAAGCCAAACAGAATCCCAACTCTGGGGGAGGACAGAATATCAGCGCAATGACACTAAGGAGCGGGAAAGAAAAGCCTGGCAGAGAATTAGTCCTACCTAAGAGTAATTTAGAGACGGTAGAAGAGTCTGAAGTTGAGGTGGAAGAAGATGCTGAAGAACAGGAGGTGGATATTGCTACTGAACCTCTCGTGGTAAAAGTGACCCCACCACCATTTCCACGAAGGCTGAAGGCAAGAGAAGAGCAAAATGAAAAAGAAAAGATGTTGAGAGCCTTGGGAAATACCCAATTAAATTTGACATTGCTGGAGTATATTGATTTGGTGCCCAAGAGCGTGAAGTACTTGAAGCAGCTCTGCATGTCAAAGCCAAAATTGAAGGAAAAAGGCAAGGTGAATATGAGTGAGAGTTGTTCAGCCCTTTTGACTTGGAAATTACCTGAAAAACGCAAGGACCCTGGAACATTTTTTATTCCTTGCAAAATAGGTGACCTGAACATCAGGAGAGCAATGGCTGACCTGGGAGCCTCTATAAACGTGATGTCTTTTTCTGTATATGAAACTCTCCGGTTAGGACCTCTACAAGCCTCGGGAGTGCATATTGAACTAGCTGACGGAAGAGTTATTTCTCCAAAGGGCTTGGTTGAAGATGTTCTTGTGAAGATTGAGCAGCTAGTGTTTCCAGCAGATTTCTACATGGTAAATATGCCTGAAAAATTACCCCTTACCTTTCATTGATCAAATGCTCGAAAAATTAGCAGGAAAATCTTTTTATTGTTTCTTAGATGGTTATTCTGGATATAACCAAGTTGCAATTTCAGGTACGAATCAAGATAAGACTACTTTTACCTGTCCATTTGGGACTTATGCCTATAGAAGGATGCCCTTTGGGTTGTACAACGCCCCTACTACCTTCCAGAGGTGTATGACCAGCATCTTCTCAAACTTTGGTGAGGATTTCATAGAAATTTTTATGGACGATTTTACAGTGTATGGAGAGGATTATGAGTCATGTTTAGACCATTTGGATCAGGTTTTACAAAAATGTGTTGAAAAAAATCTTGTTCTTAATTCTGAAAAATGTCATTTTATGGTTGATCATGGAATTGTGCTTGGCCATGTTATTTCTAGGAAGGGAATTGAGGTAGACAAAGCAAAAATCGAAATTATGACTGAGTTACCGTATCCAATTGATGTTAAAGGTGTGAGATCATTTCTGGGACATGTTGGTTTTTATAGAAGATTTATTCAGAATTTTTCTAAGATTGTCTTGCCTCTTAGTAGACTTTTGCATAATGATGTGGAATTTCTTTTTGATGATTCATGCAAAAATGCTTTTAATTGCTTAAAAGAGGCTGTGACTACTGCTCCTGTGATTCAACTACCAAACTGGAGGTATGATTTCGAAATTATTTGTGATGCTAGTAGTCATGTTGTAGGGGCGGTTTTAGGACAGAAAATTGGAGGGAAACATCATGTTATTTCTTATGCTTCCAAAACTTTAGATGATGCTCAGAAAAATTACACTATGACTGAAAGAGAATTTTTAGCTGTAATTTTTGCTTTGGAGAAATTTTGTTGCTATCTTCTAGGGAGCAAAATTGTGGTCTACACAGACCATTCAGCAGTAAAACATTTGATGGAGAAGAAGGAGACCAAACCACGATTGATCAGATGGGTTCTCCTTGTTCAGGAGTTTGATGTGGAAATTAAAGACAGGCCTGGGAAAGAGAACATGGTCGCTAACCATCTCAGTAGGATGGAAGGGCTGAAGAATGATAGTCCTATCACTGAAACATTTCCGGATGAACAATTATTCTTAGTTAGGACTAATATTCGTGAGCCGTGGTTTGCAGACTTGGCTAACTTTGTTTCAGCAGGAGTGATGCCGCCGGGAATTGATTATCACATGAAGAACAAATTGAAGAGTGACGCCAAATATTATATTTGGGACGATCCTTACCTTTGGAAGAGATGCAATGATGGTGTCATTAGAAGGTGTGTTCATGAGTTTGAAATTCCTAAAATTATCAATTCTTGTCATGCAAGACCGTTTGGTGGCCATCATGGACCAAACCGTACAGCCAGGAAAATTTTGGACTGTGGATTCTACTGGCCTCACATCTTCAGAGACTGTTATGCTTATTGCAAGGGTTGTGAGCCATGCCAAAGAGTGGGAAATTTATCCAATAGGGACGAAATGCCTCAGCAAGGAATCCTGGTATGTGAAATATTTTGATGTTTGGGGCATTGATTTTATGGGGCCATTCCCCACTTCTGCAGGCTACAACTATATTTTAGTAGCTGTTGATTACGTCTCAAAGTGGATTGAAGCCATTCCTACCAGGACAGATGACGCAAAGACAGTGATAAATTTTCTGCGTAATATCATTTTTGTGCGATATGGGACTCCCAAGGCGCTGATCAATGACCGAGGTACGCACTTTTATAATCAGGCCTTGAGAAGTGTATTGAAGCAGTTCAACGTTTGGTACAAGCCATCAACAGCATACCATCCACAAACAAATGGCCAGACGGAGGTATCAAACAGGGAGATTAAACAGATTTTAGAGAAAGTGGTAAACCCGAACAGGAAGGACTAGAGTCTGAGACTGAGGGATGCTTTATGGGCAATTCGAACAGCATATAAAACACCAATTGGGACCTCTTCATTCAGGCTAGTTTATGGAAAACCCTGCAGGTTACCTGCTGCATTAGAGCACAAGGCCTGGTGGGCAGTGAAGAGGCTAAACTTTGATGAAAGTCTTAGTGCAAGCCAAAGAAAACTGTAGCTCTCAGAACTGGAAGAGCTGAGAAATGATGCGTATGAAAGCTCAAAGTTATTTAAAGCTAAGACTAAAAGTTACCACGACAAGCATATTTCCAGGAGGTCCTTCGAAGTTGGTCAAAAAGTGTTGCTGTTTCAATCTAGACTGAAGTTACACCCAGGGAAACTCAAATCTCGTTGGACTGGACCATTTGTAGTGAAAGAAGTTTTCCCAAACGGAACAGTAGAGGTTTATGATGGAGGGACGAACACAAGTTTTATTGTGAATGGACATAGGTTGAAGATTTTTTATGAAAATCTTCAAAACAGGTTTGGTGAAGAAGTTGAAGTTCTTGTCCTAAGGGACACGGAAACGACGTAGAATTTGCTGAAAGTCTAGTCCAGGACTGAAAACAAGGACGCTCTTGGGAGGCAACCCAAGTTTAATTTCTGTTAGTTTTATTTTCCTGTTATTTTACTTCTGCATTTTTAGACTTAGCTAGGAGTAATTTTGGAGAATCTGTGTCGTGTTCCTTTTGCAAAATGGGGGAGTTGCATTGCGGTTATAGGAAAGTAAAGTACAAGGGTTGCGACTAACTGTTAGGATTTTACAAAACTGCCCCCAAACCCTTTTGAAAATTTAGGGGTAAATTACTTTGTAACGTTCACTTTGTTTCAAAACTCTTCATCGTGTTCTTGAGGGTTGCAGAAAAATTATCTCACAAGATGCTTGCAAAATGCCAACATCAGAGTGCTGCTGCTGCAAAATCGGACAGGAAGATCGCTGTTGAAAGCAGCAAACGCAAGAAAACTGAAAAGGCAGTCACTATTACTCCTAACCAGGAACAAACCAGAGTCGCAACCTCAGCTAAAGAAGCATTTCAGGGTGTGGAAGCTCTCCAACATGCATCAAAATCGGGTGGAACTTCCTCTCTGAAAGCAGGGAGATCTCCAGTGATGGAAAGGAGAAGCCCACGGTTAAAGTCTCCTGCTAGTCCTGACCTCCAATAGAAATTGCAAGCATTGAGGAAGAGTTACAAGGGAAAAGGAAAACTGGTCGTGGAGGAGGCACCAGATAAGCAACCGAAGATTGTATATCAAAAGAAAAAGACAGGGAGAAAGGCCCAAAGGAAGCCAACAGAAACCACCAAACAGGCAACAGCAGAAAAGATCATGGTAGACGAAGTGGAGGAGACAAATCCTGAAGTGGAAATGATGACACCAAGTGATGAGGACACTTCAGAAAAGATGGAAGAAGTGGCTGGAGAAATAGAGGTGGAACCCAACACTCGAGAGCAAGTTCAACAGGGAGGAGAAGAAGCAGCAACAGACGTTGCAACAATGACTGAAGAAGATGGTGATGGAGGCCTTGTTGCAAGAAGGATGAGTAAAACCAAGAAAACAATAGAACCTGAACCAGAGGCAGAAGAGTTGGACAAGGAAGAGGATGTTGAAGCAGAAATTGAGACAAAATGGGAGAAATATCTACCAAACCTTGTTCCATTGTTTTTAAGTTCAGGAAAACATGCAGAAGAGGAGAAACAGAAATCACACAGAAAGATGACAAGCCAGGGAATCACCTATTTTAAACACCATGCAGACATGCTGAATCTGAAGTACCTTGATTTCACCAACGAGGAACAATTAGAGAGGTACAATGAGGTAAAGGGAGCCAAGGTAATGCCTAGTCATATAATTGATAATGAAATTTTAGTTGAATTAGGAATTGTTGAGAATGTTTATTCTATGTTGGAGGGCACAAATCTGTTAATATTGTGTGACATGAACTACCCTGCATATGTCGAGTTAACCTATGAATTTGCTGCTACCTTTTTATTTGAAAAACCTGAGACAGTTTTGACACCTGCTGCTGGGACATTTAGATTGCTAGGAAAAGAGTTTTCGTTCTCTCTTGCTGAATGGAATGTTGTGCTAGGATTCTGCTCAGAACATGATGTGAACTCGCATGCTTTTGCTACATCATTATTTGATTATCCTGATGAGTTTGATGCTGAGGAGGTGTATGGATTGTTGACTGATCAGTTTGTCATCGAGTTTAAATCTAAGGGCACCAAGGCATATTTATTCACTGATCCTGCCACGAGATATGTTCATCTCTTAATTTCTGATGTTCTGTTCGGACGTGTTATAGGATTCAATTCCTTGTATAAGCGTGAGATGTTTGTTTTGTGGTGTCTTCTGCACAAAAAATCTTTGAACCTAGGTGCAATTTTAGCAGAACAGATGAACCGTGACTACAGGTGTAGAACCATCAATCAGCTCAGATTCGGTAATGTAGTAACATTCTTAGCTAGAGTGCTGTGTGCGGATAGGATCACAGAATTGGCATTGTTTCATGTTGAACCAAAAAGTGTCCCTTTAAATGCTCATTTCCTTAAGACTTCAGGACTAATTCAGGCACGAGGGAGTGGGCTTGTCTTTAGGTCTCTTGCAGGGTTATGCGGGAAAGAATCCCCATTGAAGGAAAAGGGAGGAAATTCTGCTCAAACACTCACAAACCGAACGAAAGAAAAGGGCTGCTGCTGCAAAGAGCGAATTGACATGGTTTATGACAGGCTTGGGGATTTGTTAAGGGAAGTGAAGGAACTGAAACAGGGAGTGAAGGACTCCTCCCTGATCAATTAACATCGTTGCACTGCCTCATCTTTATTTTCATTTTATTTTTATTTTTATCTTTATTTTTATCTTTATGGCAGTAGTCTAAGTTAGGAGTAATTTGGTAGTACGACATTGTGGTCAAGAGGATTCTGTGAATGGTTGAGGAATTCCTGTACAAGCATGGGATGTTTTTCATGATGCACGAAATGCATGAGTTTTGTTATGGCCAATTTATGAACCAGTGAGCATGTTTTCTCTTCTATTATTTTTGTGAGATAGCACAATAAGTCTTCTGTGTATATCACAGAATTGCAATAAGACCTGCAATAAGGTAAACTCCTTCAAAGTCTTCACCAACTCCTTCACCCTAGCACAATACAAAGCCATTAGGGTGTAATGGGTTTCATACTCACCCGAATATTGTCCTTGCACTAGTCGTGAGTCGGTGTAAACGTTGAGTTCCACAACTCTGAGTTCCTTGGCAATTTTCATCCCTTCAACTCAGCTACATTGTTGGAGGCAGGGAATAAGAATTTCACTGTGATATAAAAGTGTTCCCCGTCCCGAGTTCAGATGTCTATTCCTCCTCCAACCCCGTTGTATGTTGAACCGTTGACATACATGGCCCATCGATCATTGGTATCCACGAACCGATCAATAGGTCTGATCATCTCGACCACAAAATCGGCTAGAGGTTGGGCTTTGATCACCGTTCTTGACATGAATTCAATGTCCATTGTGCTTAACTCGACCGCCCATTTGGCTACCCTTCTAGAGATTTCGGGTCGAGATAAAATGTTTTTCAATGGTTGGTTGGTAAATAACACGATATGCCGATCTTGAAAATAAGATTTCAGCTTAGTGGCCGCCATTTTCAAAGCCAGGATGAATTTCTCTGTTACTGTGTACCGAGTTTCGGCCGGGAGTAGGACCTAGCTCACATAATATACCGGCAGGTGTTTGTCTCCCGAGATGGTTGTCAAGACTACGCTGGCTGCAACGGGCGATATTGATAGATAGAGCCCTAGGGGTAGGGTTCACATAATACCCAAAATAGGCATCCATGGTGCTCAGAAATTGGGATCCGGCAATGTCATCTACTAGTTTGTCTATCTTTGGTAAGGGGTAGAGATCCCTCTCACAACACCCGTTGAGGTCGGTGAAGTCCACACACATTCTCCATTTTCCCCCAGGCTTTGGGACAACAACCGTGTTGGCTACCCATTTGGAGTACTGGATCTCCTTCATGTACCCGGCCTCCAAGAGCTCTCTTGTTTTTTCTGTGATGCTCAGCAACAGATCATTAGATACCTACAAAGTCTGCAGCAGTCTAGGCAAAAATATCGTCATTCTTTCTTAGAAGTTCTGCTAACCTTTTTTCAAACTCAGTGTTTAACTTGATGTCGATGCAGGTCGTCTTCTGTGTATCTCCCAGTATTAACTGCAGTGACTTGTATCCCACCGGTTCCATTGCTTGCCTGGGAGGTTCCCGGGGTTCCTTTTCCACCATCATTATTCTGGGTTTTTTCGCACAAGAGTCTCGACAAGAGGACACATAACAGGATCGGGCGGTCCATTGGTCGATATCCAATGTATAGATGCCCCTTGGTGTTGGAAACTTAACCTTCAGATGCATAGTTGAAAGTAACATGCGGAATTGGTTGATGCCGAGTTGGCCGAGAATGATGTTGTATGAAACCTCCGAATCTAGTATCAAGAAGTCCAGCCTTTACATCCGATTTCGACCTTCAGCACCAAATGTTATGAGTAATGTTATTTTTCCGACTGTTTGTATGGCCCGCTAATCAAAGGCGAACAGCTCCATGCGAATCGGGCGAATATCCCCCTCCTTTAATGATGCGAGTAATTCGGCAACCTCTTTCTTCATAATGTTCCAGGAGGATCCATGATCGATGAGAATTCTTCTTACCTTGGTGCTCCCGCATATCCCGGCTACCATCAAAGGTTCATTTCATGTCGCTGGGTTGACGGGAACGTCTCTTTCAAAAAAGTTGATTTCTTCTTTTTCCCAAGAAGCTCTTTCAGTTTGATTTTTCCCAATTTCGAATACTTCTCCCTTCCTTATTTCTTCCAAGCACCTTTTCCTTGCTTTTCCTGATTCGTCAACTTCGGTGCCCCAAATACCATGTGGATTTCCCGAACATCAGGGGGTTTACGTTGTGCCTGTTTGGCGTTTCTTGAACTTTCCGGCCTGTCTTGTTTCCTTTCGGAATTCAGGCCTTTGTTGGCGCGTGGGGCACCTCCTAGTGGTTTTGGGGGAATTTCGAGTACCGGCCTCCTTCATTCCCCAGGTGTTTGTTACGTCCCCTCTTTCGCTCTGTCCTTTGCATGGGGTCTTGGGTCGCACCGTTCATCCCAGTGACAGCATGATATTGCTCAATCATCCTTTTCATTACCCGACAGTCGACAATATCATGCCCTGTTGTCTTGTGTATCTCACACTAGATGTCCGTTTTGATCGGTCCCATCTGATACACTTCTCAACGTTTATTCGGTCAAGGGGCCCTGTTGGGCTGCACTTCTTGCTACGAAATCGGTCGGATTTCTATGCGGCTCTTCATTTGAGCCTTGAGGTCGTCATCAACCCGGATGTACTTTAGCAATTCTCTGAGATTTTTCGGTTAGGACTTAGACAAACTCTGCCCCTGTTTTGACGTTCCTAGGGCCCGCTTCATTATTTCTACCCTCTCCTTCAAATCCAACTGAACATCTTGCACTAAGCAGTTGAATTGGTCGATGAATCTTCTCAAGCTCTCTTTTCGGTGGTCATACCAAATAGAATACAACATTGCCTTTGAAGGTGGAGCTTCGATGTTGATAGCATATCGGGTAGTGAAGAGCAACACCAACTCCAGTAAGACCCAACACTACACGGTTCTAACTGCTTGAACCAAATCTTTGCTCCCTTTTGCAGCGAGCACGCCAACAATTTTCATTTCATGACTTCCGAATGTCGGGCCATTGACATCCTCATGTCAAAGTCGGTTGCATTGGATATGGGGTCCCCTTTTCCGTCGTATGTGGGTAGTCCGTTGAGGACCCTAAATCCCTCTCTGGTCCTTCCCTAATTAATTCATCCGAGAAGGGTCGAAACGCAACACCGGGGTACCTGCTGACCCTCCAGCACTATTTCTTAAAGCCAAATCGATATCAGCCAAGATGTTCCCTCTCCCAGTGGACACGTTCTGGTCGAAGGCATCTCTGAAACCCCTACTCTCTCTCTCCTCAGGTGGCTCTTGTCTGCTGATAAGCTTTCTTCTCTCACAAATCTAGTCTAGTTCTCTTTTCAGCTCTGCTTCCCTTTTTTTAAGATTTCGCCAGTCGTGTTCTCCCTATCCGTTCCTGGCTCATAGATGACTTGGTTGCACCTCTTTCTTCGCAACATCTCCTCCTCAGTTTCGAATTCGGTCTCCGTGTCCGGAGGGTATTCCGGAATCAGGGGTTGCTTTTCTACTCGTCATGCGGTTTCGGGTGTCCCCTCCTATGTGTCGGAGTTCAACCCTGAAGGTGCCCTAAGGTCAGAGAAGATTTCCTTCAAAAGGGCCTTCAATTGTTCCCTACTGATGACCATAAGGCCGAGGTCTTGTATGCTGGTACTTCCTTCAAGGACAGAGTCGGTGGTCATATAATTTTCACTAGACGAGAGTGGGGGAAGATACAGGTTAGGGGGCTTAGAGTCGAACACTTTCGTCCCCAGAACTTCTCCTATTTATAGAAGAAGTTGGTCTGACCGAATCCTGAATTTCATAGATGCCGGTTCTGTGCCTGTACTATGGTCTCACTTCTTAGATAATCGCCGGATGTTCTACCGTAATTTGGCCACTTTTTAGACTGTGCAAAACGGTCGCCGCTATAAGATTTTGACAATTTTCGGTTTGTTGCCCTGTGCCATCCCATCGTAACACCTTTTCAGGGACCGATTGACTGTATCCGATTTACACCCCAACAGACATCAAGCTTGCTGATGCCATATGTGAAGTGTGCCATCAAAGTAAATAGTGTAGAAAGTCATTCTATTCCAGTGATTCAAAAGCAAAGGAGAAATTAGAACTTGTGCATAGAGATGTTTTAGGACCATTTAAGGAATGTTCATTGGGGGGAGGGGGGAAAGTAGATATTTTGTTACATTCATTGATGATTATTCACATTATTGCTGGGTTACTTTGTTAAAAAGCAAGTCAGAAGTTCCTCATATCTTTCGAAAATTCAAAGTGATGACTGAGAATCAGAGTGGATGCTCCTTAAAGATGATTAGCTCAGAGAATGGAGGTGAATTCTACAATAATAGCATGAGAATGTTCTGTGAAAATGAGGGAATCATTCATCAATTCACAGTTCCATATTCTCCACAATAGAATGGTATATGTGAAAGGAGAAACCGAGCAATTCTTGATATGTCAAGATGCCTATTGTTTGAGAAAGATCTTCCTGTAAATTTCTGGGCTGAAGCGGTATCCACATCAGTATATCTATTGAACTTGCTTCCTTCCAGGGCGATTAGTGGAAAAACCGCCCATGAAAAATGGCATGGTTATATTAAAAAGGTTGATCATCTCAAAATCTTTAGTAGTTTATGTTTTACTCATGTACAAGATTTTGAAAGAATCAAAGGGTAGGATGGTTACCAATGCATGCACTGGTTGTTATGAAATCAGGATTTTCACACTAGTTACACAGCTAGTGAGGATTGGACAGATCAAAAGAGCAATACACTGATTTGATAAAATGCAGTTTCGATTGATGAATATCAGCACATTACCAGCAGCTATTCTTGTGCCAAAAAAACATGAAAAAAAACTTAGACAAACGAACGGACAAACGAATAGAACTTAAATACAGCAGAAAAAATAACAGAAACCCGAAAGTGGGTGAGTGGATCTATCACTGATATTGAGGCTTGCTAACTTCATATGATCCAATAGATTTGTCTTTAATTGAAATTACCAGTGAAATCTGTGGCCAGTTTGTCGTTGGAGAATCGTCCGATGGGGAGGTGTGAAATGAAGTCTCTACCGAAGGGAAGGAAGCTGCGTGAACCTTTCACCGGTGATCGAAGGATGTTGTTGTTTCCGACATCCATGACGAATTCGCCAAAAATGCAGAGGGCGGGAACACTGGGATCCCCGGTACACACGTTGTTCGCTATCAATATCAAAAGAAGCACAAGTGCACCGAGGAATGTACCAGCTGTGGATATTTCCATGTTGGTGTTGTGCTGGTCTTGCTGTTGTCCCACTGTTGAGGCAACGTTGGAGGGTGAGGCACCAGCAGCAGCGGATTCATGAAGCAAAATTAATATTTGGACGATCGCTCGCAGGATGGCATAGCGTTGAAGGGGAATTCCAGGCTGGTGTTGTCCCAGTGTTCACACAACTCAGTCTTGGACAATTGTTGTGTTTTCTTTACAAAAGCTATATTTTTTTTCAAAAAGTTGAAAAGGTGGTATAATCTTTAGAGTCTTAACCAAAACATGACGTTAGCCTAACGAAGTACATTGTTGGCATATTTCAGATTTAATAACTCCCACAACCGTACCATGTTAGTCAAATGATTTAAATACCAAACATACATATACTGAATGGTGTTCATTATAGTGATGGAGTGCCAGTGCGCACATCTTCTTACAGCCCGCCCAGAAGGGGAGAGCGTGGTCACTCTATCTAGGATTTGGGGGGGGGGCTCGGCATGCCCTAATCATAATCATGTGCCTAATTAGTTGTGAATAAATCCTCCCTTGATCCAATGCAAGAAGTTGGAACCGTTTAGAAGGATAATATAATAGTGATTTGTATTCGGAATGAAACTAAAATTAGATTTGAAAGTGACCATATGCTCTTGTACTAGAGATATCACGGTAAGTTAAAAGAATTATCGTATATATTGTTGTACTATTAATTATTTGAAATGGAATGAATGGTAAATATCTCAATGAAATTAAAAATTCCTCATTGAAATAATGAGATAAATGAAATTTGAAATTGGTGGCAGCCAGCCATAGTCCATTTAAGAAAGTATTTACTAATAAATTAACACCTTCACCGCATTTGCCAAGTACGCGACGCCCCTACGGCTGCGGAGGGCAGTTTAGGAAAGCGGCTGGAACAGCATGAGCATATGCGGGTGCGTGGGTGTTGAGCACGTGGGGGGGTACTTGCTTTGGGAGCCTAAAGAAAAGAAAAACACACCCCTCTGTTATCAACTCCGCCAACTGCCCCTCATTTGTTTTCCCAATAATTTAATTAAATCAGAATTATCGCGTAATCTAATCCCTTTATTGTACAGCACAAGTGCCGAAAACCCACCTGTCTCCTTTCCCTTTCCCGAGATCCAACGCCTCACACCCAAAAGGATGATGACTCTTTTCCTTCCTTGATTCTCTTCACTTGTTTTTCCTCTGCAGGTCGTCTCCAGTGGTAATGCGTAGGATCACCACACATTATTAAGGGTCTGGGTAGCGCGGAGCCGAGCCCTTTTACCTGAAATGGTGGCGCCGCCGCCGTGGCTTGAGCGGCTGCTGACCACCGGATTCTTCCACGTCTGCGGGGATCACCTCAACTCCTCCCGAAACGAGTGCAATATGTTTTGCTTGGACTGTGATGCTGATTCCTTCTGTTTCTACTGCCGCAGCGCAAGCCACAAGGACCATCGAGTCATCCAGGTTTCAGATTCAGTGCAAAGATTTACTTCACACCAAACGTCGGTGTTATTGTTGTTGTTGTTGTTGTTGTTGAAGATAAGGCGGTCGTCGTACCACGACGTGGTGAGGGTATCGGAGATCCAGAAGGTTTTAGACATCAGCGGCGTGCAAACGTATGTGATCAACAGCGCGAGGGTTTTGTTCCTGAACGAGAGACCTCAGCCTAAAGGATCCAAGGCCACTCCTTCTTCCTCGCACGTTTGTGAGATCTGCAGAAGGACCTTGCTCGACACATTCTGCTTCTGCTCTCTTGGTTGCAAGGTAAAAGAAAAACACCCTCGCAAAAATTGCATTCACTACTAGATCACAATTGCACTTTATTACTATAAACCCAACAATTCTTCCTCAGAATTCAAAACTACCTCTGTGCAGAGTGATTGATAAGTATGAGGAGTGCATGTGTTTCAAGATGTGAGGCTCTTTGCTAATTCCCATCATTTTCGTTAGAGTAAAATGACCCACCCGAATATCAGTACCCGTCTCTGTCTTATTTTTTGTCATGTTAAGTATGTTTCGTTGTCCATCATCTGCCTTAACTACTCTCAACCATTCATTCATTCACATTTTCTGAAACTCCCTCATTTCCACTTAATACATTTTTAGTTTGCAGGAATAAAAGCAAATGCCGACACGAGCTCCGCACCAGAATTCTCGCAAAGAACAAAACCAAAAGCACAGCAAGATGAAGAGGGCTCCGCCTCTTCCTCGTCGCGGTCCACTGCCAGAAGAAGGAAGGGCGTCCCTCGGAGGGCGCCGCCGTTCGGGCCCTGACCCCGGAATATTATTTTGTTATATATTCTTAAACGAGTTTTATTTTCACAAATTGGTATTACGTAAAAACAAAGAGGGCACGGGGAAAGCCAATAATAATTGGTTGGAGGCTGGAGGCTTTGTAATGGAAGTTGCATGTAATTAAGAGATGAAAGCAATGGTTAATGGATTCCACTTTATTAGTTTTCCTGGGGCCATCGTCTCACATGGCCAGTTCACAAAAAGAAGGAAGAGCACGCCACAACTAATTTATATTATCTCTAACAATTATATTTTCCCATGGATCATGATTCCTCTTTTTCCTTGATTCCATTCTTTTCTTTCTTCACTCTCTTTGTACATGTCGTCCTCTTGTGTTAAAAACAGTCCTCTCCTCTCGGAGTTAAAAAGATCTAACGTCATTCATCCTCCCTCTTGGAAGGATATGAATATTCATACGGAACTATGTTTTGGGAGCTAAAAGTTCGGGTATTTCGATGCTGGTTTCAAGCACCACCACAACAAAACCAAGCTTCTTTTAATCTTTTTTCCCCTCTCTTTGAATATCTTGGTTTGAATTATTGTGCATTATTAGATATATTCGATAGAGGACATTTTTTTCACTATGCAAGTACTTAACTGAAAACATCTGCTATCTTCTGTTATTTCATAAGAAGTGGTATTGAATCAATGCTATATTGAGTATGCTATATCGTTGTTGCTAAGTTTTGAGGTGTGTACTTCCGAGTATCCAGCAGGTCAACCTGTGGCCCGTACCCATAAAAAACCGGTACTGATTGGATCGATGTTTCACAGGTACACATTCGACTCATGAGTTAGTGGGTTCGACTAACAATATCAGCCCATTAACAAAATTTTTGAAGTTGGGCCATACGAATGATGGCAAGCCAATAAGGTTTGTTGAGCACTTTGGTCCTCATCATAGCACTTAGTCAATTATGGCCTACTCATTTGACTATGGCCCATTCCAATTGCAGATTCATTGAGAGGATTTTTTTTTTAAAAAAAATTATAAACAGAAACCTTCATTCCCTCTCCTACCCGACGTTGAGGTATTCTTCATGGAAGTGTAGTAAGGAGATTTATAACTTACTAAAGTATTTTGATTGAAATTGAAGCCTTATCCATGTATTCCGCGTAAATTGTGGTGCTTGGAAACCTTCTAAAAGAATGTTGTGCAATTATTGAAAGAAGTTTTTGATGAGAAAGTTTCTTGTTTTGAGATTTGAATTTAATGTATCTG
The DNA here is from genome assembly GCA_002189035.1 of Utricularia gibba. Classification (NCBI taxonomy): domain Eukaryota; kingdom Viridiplantae; phylum Streptophyta; class Magnoliopsida; order Lamiales; family Lentibulariaceae; genus Utricularia; species Utricularia gibba. The sequence continues at coordinate 4,494,650 of NEEC01000002.1, read as the reverse complement.
GGCATAGTTCATTTTCAATAGCTGCACACAAATTTTCCATTTCAAATCTTTTTACACATGAGGAAATTGCGAAGATAAATGATTTAGACCTCATGAATAGCCAGAATGCTATGCTTAATAGGACCGAATCCATGCAACACACTGAATTTAGTCATTAATATAGTTGTCAAGGGCAACAATCGGGTGTCTTTTTAAATTTTTTTATTTTTAAATAGTTAATATTATAATATAAAAATCATGATTGATTTCATAATATATTAAAAAGCATAAAATAAGTAATATGAATAAACTTCTATATTTACATATCAAACAAACTTATGGTGTGAAATTAAGTACAAGAATTTTGATGATTTCAAGATAAACCATAATTTCAAACGATGTGAAACTGACACTTGTTACTACATCATGAGGAGTTATGATACATACATACTATTACTACCATATCTAAATGACATGTGCGTAACTGTATCAAATATAAAGGAATTGACAGATGATTTCAAGACTAAGAACTTAGGATCTGTATGTACAATTATAAGAATTTAAAACTCTTGTTGTCATATTAGAAGTAAATTAAGAAAGTTGCTGATTAGTTTCAAATATCTTCATTATCTTTTAAACAAGGTAACTAGTTTGGGTTTAAGATATTGTAAAAAATATATGTAATTAAAAGTGAATAATTATAAAATTGTTGACTATATGATTAATTAATTCTATTCTATCGGTAAATATAGAATATTATTTCTTTGAGTTAAAGTGGGAAAATAACGAGTAGCATTGGCCCAATCACACATACTCCAAATAATTGAAGAGGGGCTAGTATCAAAATTAGTGAAAAAGAAATTGAGTATACATTTGAAAAGTAATCAATTCTCATAATGAATGATTTTTTATTCTACCAGAAGTTTGGGACAAAGCTTTTGTCAAAAATATTTTTTGATAAATAATTTTAATATAAAATTTAGAATTATATCTATGTTTTTTTATAAATAATTATAGTCGTTGTTTTTTTAAATTAATTATTGAATTTTGTATGTATTTTTCCTTTATTCAACGTAATCATTATTGTTTTTTTTCAAAAACATTTCAAGCATGTATACTCTTTATTTTATTAGAATTTTAAGTTTTATTTTACTATATGGAAATAGTTTTTCTGACCCAAAACTAATTTTCCACCACTCAAATTGTGGAGCCAGTGTCTATGGGTGTTGCCGTGAGTGAGATGACAACAAATTTGAGCGTCTTCCAAGAGATTGACTTCACAAGCTTCAACTGGTAAAAAGGGACGGCATATCCACCGTTATCTCAGAAGCTAGGTTGTTCAGGTTGTTGAGTGAGATTCCAAGTGCTTCACTGTTGAATGTTGACATCAATGTTGATAATTTTTACAGATCAGTAGTAGAACTCATACCTATTTAAGGGTTTTGATTGTATTTTGTTTTGCTGTAATTTTTTTCTCTTAAAAGCACAATCATTTTTGTTTAATATCTGTACAGTAATGGTGTACAAGCTATGGAAAGGAACTAAAGGATTCAACAGCTTAAACATCAGAGGTGGATTTTAGCAAATGAAGAGCTTCTCATTGAGAGCAATGGGCATAGGAGGTTAGATCATACTGCTTTTATGTACAAGGATTGAAAGAAAAAATGATTGAAAGGAACTTTTGCATCTGAATTTTCGCTATACAAAGCAATTACAAAGAGCAAGAAAAATATAACGAGAGAATCAGACTAATCTAAGTAAGTTCTTAATTCTAGTAGATTGAACAATAAGTTCAAGAATATTGCAATTTCCTCCAATGACCAAGATATTAAGCAATTGTTTCCAAAGAACACCTCATTCCTCATTATTTTCATACTTTGAGCCAATCTTATCCTTATCTCGCCAATCCTTCCTTATTTCTTCACCACCCTTATCACTCCATTGGCTTGGTTGCAGATTTGGAATGTTAACAAGTCCAGCTGTGAATGGATCGAACATAAACCAGAAATCCACGCATACCGATCCGAAATTGAGAATATCTAATCCAATGGATTATCTGATTTTTTTGAAAAATGTGGATCAGATCGTTTATGGATTCTACGACCAAAAGTCTGATCTAATCGGATGATACATATATTAACATGTAAATTATAAATTTATGATATTTTTCTTTTTCTTTTTTTTACACAAATGTAAAACCCAAACCTAAAGCCCAAATTTTCAAACCCTACATATTCTTCTCCCACATTTCAATGTAATGAACGACCATTCAAACTTCGGTCATTGAGTTTTCTTTCTCTTATCTTGACTCTTGATAAATATTCAACTAAAGCTCATGTCAATGATAGGAGAAAATGAAGAGCAAGTAACCGAACAATCACCACCTTTTTCAATGTCATCTGAAGCCCCTACTTTGAGTCAAAGCGATGGAAATACAAATAAGCATTCTCTGGATGAAGTGAGTAAAGAAAAAACTCAAGGTAGACAAAAATCTTGGATTTGAGAACATTTTAATATTATTGAAGATTTATCTGAGAATGAAAAAAAGCAGCTTGTGTATATTGTTCCACAATGATTCTTTGTCCATCTAGAATGGGTACTTTTTGTCTTATCAACCATCACAATAGATGCAAGAAAAATCGTGGAAACACATTCAAAAAAAATAGAAAACTATTGAATTCAAGATTACAAAAGGAAAGGATTCTAAAGAGATGACCACACATTACTTTGGTCAAAAGTTTTGCGAGAAATCAGTTGCTAGAATGATTATTCTTGATGAATTATCCATCAGAGAAGTAGAAAAATAAGGGTTTAAAAAGTTATGTTATTAAATATGACCATAATTTGTGATTGCTAAAGATTGCTATAAATGACTTTTGGAATTGAGAGAAAACTTGAAGGTATGTTTTGAGAAGTTATCTTTACATATTTGTCTTACTACACATACATAGATCTTTGTTCCAAATTTATATTATATGTATTTGACTGCACATTATATTGATGATAATTGGATATTGCATAAAAACATGATTAATTTTTTTCCAATTAGGGGCCATAAAGTTGAAAAAATAGCCATGTCTATAGAGAAAAGAGGAATTAGTAAGGTTTCTACAATTACTGTGGATAATACTAGTGCTAATGATAGTGGCTTTACATATTTACAAAAGAGGTTGAATAGTTGGAAGAGCATTATTCTAAATGGTGATTGCATGCACATGAGATGTGCTATGCGTATTTTGAACTTGATCATGAAGGCTAGCTTGAAAGACATGAATGAATCTATATGTAGAAATAAAAGTGCAATAAAGTATGTTAAGTCATCAACTTCATGAGCCTTGAAATTCAAGTCATGTACAAAGAAAGAGAGAATTTAATGTAAGAGTAGTTGATATGGAGTATTCAACCCTAAAATGTTAAAACTAGATGGAACTCGACATACTTGATGTTAGAATCATCGATGAAATTTAAGAAGGCTTTTACATTGTTGGAAACAATTGATAAAAGGTATTTGAAAGAGTTGAATCCAGAGAATTTTCCAAGGGTGATAAATTTCAAGACAAGTTTATTGATGTTGGAAAGAAATTCAAAATATAAGATATTCCTACAAAAGTTGATTGAAAATATGCAAATAAATTGTCATTATTATTAAAAATATTTTATGAAACTACTTTGAAGCTTTTAAGACCTTTTTATGTCACTATAAATGACTACATGAAATAGTCTGTAGGATTGGATTTTTTCTTTACAAAATATGTGTAAATAATGACATTGATATTGTTTCTATGGGCTCAAGAATGAAAAAGAAATATGACAAGTATTGGGAGGACATTGATCGGATCAATATCCTAACTTTTGTTGCTACTATCCTTGATCCAAAATAAAAATTAATCTATGTGAACTTGGTCATTGATAAAACATATGATAAAGAGGCTGTTATGATTTAAAAATAAAGGTGGATTCTTTTTTGGACATTATATTTGATATTTGTTCTAATACTTTCTCTAATCGCTAGCAAACAAAAAATCAAGTTGAAAAAAGATCTATTATGGATGTTGATAATATCTTTGTAATAGGTACTTTATTTGTTTATGTAAGCATATCATTGTTAGTGTATGTGTTCTACATACAATCAACTCATTGGAAAATCTTATCTTTTGATATTTACTTTGAATTGTGATCAAATTTGTATCATTGATAAAATCCTCTACTTGATCTATGTACTATAGAAATTATGATGAGATCATAATGTGAGATTCTTCAAGCACTCATGATTAAGTTAAAACTCCCTGACTAGAGTATTTGTGAAATGAGGATATCACAAATACAGATAAGCTGGCAAACATTGAGTTCTCTAAACTGTTTAGGCAATGGTTCTTACAATTGATGTAATGAGATTACTAGAACCCATGTGTGGGTGTCGATTAGAAAATCGATTCACTGGATGACTCATTTTCGAGATGCTATTATGAGAAGCTAATCAAGTGTCAGTAGCAAAATCTCGAATATGACAGCCGTGCAAGTAAACTTAGACTTAAAGTCAATAAAATTATCTTAATCTTAAGCTCACATTTTCGTTCATTACTAATGGAAGTCTAACCATGGCTTGCCTAGTATGGATGAGTAGGAATGTGACTCCTTAAGGTTGAAGATAGTTGATTGATCAATAAAGGATTCATCACTCATGTTAGCGATGAGATCATATCTCAAGTGATTGCATCAAAGCCTAACAGTTAGTCCTGGGCCCAGGGTAATGACATTCGAATTGTTTGAGTAGGTCATTGAGTGTTAGTGCTTGAATGCAATTATAAGTTCGATACATCAGAAAGACACACACCCATGTTCTTGTATCGAATATGATATAAGTATGATGAAGGCTATTCATTGCATGGTGGCTGGTCATGGAAAGTCTCAATCAATTCACCTGATTATTCTTACATCTTGGGGATCATGATATGTTGCTAGACATCACTCATGATTGATAATGATGGATTTGATTAATGAAAAGTTAATTAATAAATCTTTTATATAAAATAGAATGAAACAATTACATGAGATGTAATTGGTAAAGTGGATAAATTAAATAGAGAGTTATTTTGATATTAATATTGATTAAACTCAAAATAAAACATCTTGTATAGATAAGATTTGGAACATATACATGTCTCCACGAGATAAGATCTTTATGGAGATATGATTTGATATGTCACCAAATATCTATAAAAAGATTTAAATCTACATATCTGCGCCCACTATATTCGTGCTCTCTGAGCTTGATCCAAGGAGGCGTTTTTCTCTACTAGCACCTGAGGAATTCGACCAGCATTCAACAGCCTTGAGAAGGTTATCGACGGAATGCTCCACATGTGGATACCATAGAGGCCGTCTACTATTAGAGGTTGGTGAACAACGGAGTCATCTGAAAGGTATTTTTAACATTCATTTGTCTGATATATACCGTATTCCAAGATCCGCGCTTGAGGTTTCTCAAAATTTTTAAAATTCCGCTGCTTTTGTGACATACAATGTCTATGAGAAACCCAACAATCATCGTGTATTCTATCTCTCAATGTGATGATATTTTAAGTTTTGGTGTAGGTGATTACATGAATGGAATGTTTAACAATCAGTTTGGAGAGTTCGATAATATTAGAAATAAATCTAAGCTTGACATATACTTTTTAGAGGTGATGGCTAATTAAAATATTAAAGATTTCAACATATTAGAATGGTGGAAATCAAATATATCTCAAGATATCCTATACTTGCTATCATAGCTCAAGATGTGATGGCTATACTAGTCTCTATAGTGGCTTCAAAATTTACCTTTAGCACAAGAGGACATGTCCTTGATCCTTTTTAAAACTTTTTAAGTCCAAAGATAATAGAAACTCTTGTATGTTCACAAGATTGGATGAGAAAAGGTCATGAGCATAGCACTAATGAAAAAAATTTAGAAGAAATAGAGAAGCTAGAAAAAGAAAGAGATTAAATTTTCATCCTTTTATGCAGTGATTTTTTTTTAAATTTTTACATTTGAAACTCATTTTGTCTTCTAAATTTAATTTGCAAAAATTGGTAGTGAAGAACATCACATTATCAACATCGATGTCTAGACTATTGATATTTTGTTGTGTTTTTTTATGACACTGTAATTTTGTACTCATTTACTTTTAAGCGAGTGTTTTTTCATTGAAAATTAACGTATTATGACATTTACGTTGTTTATTGTCAATATTCAGTAACAATTTTTTTATTAATTTTTTAGATGCGGTTTAATTTGTGGATTCCAAATCAATCCAATCCGATATATGCGATTTGGATTACGAATCACAATTCTCATGATCTGTAGTGTGCAGATTGGTTTGATTTTAGAGCAATGGATCAGATATCCGATCCATGCACAATGTTAGTAACAAGGAGGTGGAATCACAGGTGCAAGATGGGAGTTCTGAGAATTTGAGGATATGGTTGTGGTGGAGGTAGAGGATGTGGTTAGTGGTTAGTTGACAATGCTTTTTGACACAAGCTTATTAAAGGATACCGTATTTACTACTATAATAGTGGAAGGTCTTATTAATTTTCATAATTAGTGTCTAGATCACTCACAACACCATGAAGTGGTTGAATCTAAAACATATGCATGTGCTTTTAGCTATAACTTTCTTGGTAGGTCTTCATCATAGAAATGAGTTGTTTTATAATGAATTCGTAAGTTTTTCTTGGGATTCTCCTTGAGTAGATGATAAAGGTGTTTTTGAATACTCTGTACATGCATTTAGTGCTAGGGAACTAGAGTATGTATACATTTGTATGTTTTAAAATTTGCAGCTAGTAATTGCTGCATGGGTCACCTGGTCCATGTTTATGCTGCCACAAGACTCAAGTCTTGCAACATGACTATCTAAACTAAGACCATGTTGCCATAATCAATTCACATTTATCCATTTATAGATATTTTGATTCTTTGATGATGTATTTAAGTTTCCTTAACTTCTAGCTATGTCGTTTTTTTCAAGGATCGTTCTTTTGTGTGCTCAATTCTATCAGAAAGAAAAAAAAATTTCCACAAAAATGAGACGTTCGCACTTTCTACTTGTTGCAAACTTGCATGCATTAAAAGAGTCTTAATACAAGGTGTATCATGAATCTTGATTCCTATTCATCTAGTGCATTCATTAGAAACCATCATATCCTTGGGTTCTTATATTTGATATCAAAACAACATGATTCGTTTTGTTACAATCCATGCTTTATTTTGAACACATCAATATTGAGGCAGAGGTGTATGGATATTTGATGGGTTTGATTATGTTTTGTGGGTGTTGCATATGAAAGTTTACCTTAGAGCAATCAAAAAATGGGATGTGGTTGAAAATGACTCACTAATTCTTCAACCTACAAATTTGAAAATGGAATGTGTAAAATCTGAATATTAGCTTGGAAGCTTCTGCTTGTTCTTGTTTTATTTCCATGAGAGTTATGTTGCTTTTAATGGTATCTACTTCTCATGATTGCATTACACAAATTTTCAAGGGTAGGTTGACAAGCTATTGATGATATGCATACTTTTCGAGATGTTTTGGTGTGGTTTCAATCCATTAGATTCACATATGAAGTTAAAATTGCTTGGTAGTGGTGCATCTACAATGTCGTGCAACATAGAGTTCATACAAAGAGAAAAGGCAAGTGCGTAAACATTTTTTTACCTTGTATGTTTTATTGCCTTTGTAAACACATGCTGGAGGTCTCAAAACCAAGAGAGGAGTCAAAACCTGAAACAAAATATGCCGAGGTAGAACTAGAAGTTGAGCAGTAGATTGAAAATTCATAGTTGGAGGAGTTCAAAGTTGAGGAAGGGAGCAAACCTAAAGCAAAATAGAAATAGAGTTGAAGGAGATGTGTTGGAAGTAGAAGAGGGATCATCAAATGTGAGCAGCTTGGACTAGAAAAGGAAAAATGTAGAATGTGAATTCCTTGAAAGCTTCAAATTGGAGGAGGAACCTACAACATATTCACAATTTCTAAGCAGATAAGATAGAAAAGCAGCCCTAAAAGGATGAGTGAGGTAGGAATAAAAAGGTTCATAGTTCGACCATCAAAATTGAATAAATAGCTCTTAACTTTCAACAATTGAAATACATCGACAAATTGCTAAAAGCACTTGGCAGGAATAGAGAGTTTCATATGACACACCTGCTAGAGTGGATAAATCAAAGGCTATATTATTTTAGTTGCTAGGCATTGCATACAAACTGTCTTTGGTTGAGTGGAGTATGTTGTTAGATGTTGTTGACCGCTTAGAAGTAGATTCATTGGAATTCCAAAATTCTAATTTTGATTTTTCCTCTTAAAATGAGTTTGACCCATGTGAAATATATGAGATTTTGACTAGCTATATAGATTTCTTTTACAAATTTAAGGGAACTAAAGATCCTTTGTTTCTGGACTCGATTTGGCGCATCATTCATACTTACTTTCAACATGTTTATTTTACATCAATGATCTTACAATGCATTATTTAAAAATGAACTTTTTATTATATAGTGTATGGCTTTTATGAAGCATTTGAATATAGGTGCCCTAATTAATGACTTGATACAATTAGAAGTAGGAAGACAGAGAATTATCTTCTTATTTTTTACTGGAGCAAGAAACTTTCATAGCACAAATGATTATACTTTTATTTTGACTTAAACAAGTATCCACTAGGCTGCAATGAAGCAATCAATGGTTGTGTAATCTACTACTGAAGTGGAGTATGCTATAATATGGTTTGACATAGTGAGATTATACGTAGTGAGATTGTAGCTTTAAACATGTAAATTTTTCTTAAATTCAGTTATGGCCATTTCTCAATAGATTTGCCTCATACATGTCTATTATAGTCTTCTACTTAGACCTGGGCATGGGTATGGGTTAACTCGGGTTAGTCACGAGTGGACCCGTATGGAATGGGTACGAGTTACACGCACTCGTGAAAAACAAATACAAGTCGAGTCGGTGATTTTTTACTCGTCGAGTTACACGGGTAACTCGTGAAAAAATGAATGATTTTGTAATTCAAATTATTCATTTCTTAATTTAGATTTTATATATTTTTTTATTTAATATTAATAATTTTGTACTAATTAATTCCATATGTATTATATACCATCAATCTCAAATATCGTAAAGAAGAGAAAACTTTATTACATTTTTTGAAATCGAATATTTAATGATTAAATACATCATATACAAATAAAAACATTACTATAAAACAAAAAAAGTAACTGAAAAATAGAATAATTATTTTAAAAAATAAAATAAAATACGGATTAACGAGTCCATACTCGGATCAACTTGACGAGTCGACAGGTAATGAGTCAACTCGGGTGCGATATGAGTTGGGGATCAAAACCCGTCAACCCATTGACTCGTGAACTCATAATACAGCCATGACTCGACAAGTCCGACTCGTTACTTGGCAAGTCGTGACCCATGCCCATATCTACTTCTACTTCTCACAAATGGACAACTCATAACCATTTAGCTAAAAATCATGAATTATAATATATTTTAAGGATAAGATGAATCACCTTAAAACCATCATCCAGTATAAAGATATGAAGTTTTTATTAGGCACTTGAAAACTTATTTCAGATGAAGTATGAAATCAAAGAAGTTTTAGTAAAAACTTCCTAACCCCTTCACCAAAGCACTTCAAGCCACACAAAAATGTATTTCTCTATGCTTAGCTACACCCATGAAACATTTCACTATTTTAGAAGCATTCTATGAGCCATACCAGATTAAAATTCAAAATTGTGCATCTACTTACTTTCATGTGCCTTTGGTACCCAACTTTTCTTGTTTAGTCTCCTTACGCTTGTAGAGATAAACTTAGTTCATTTTTCTCCCTAACCATCCATTCTTGTTATTATCCACACCACTCTTGCGGGCATCATGTGAAAATCTATGGTTGAAGCTAACTTCCTTCCAATTATAGTAAATCATATATATATATATTCTATCTATAACAAAATGGCTACTAGTACTATTTCTTTCTTCTTTTCCTTTCCTTGCTCATTCTTAGTGCACCTAAATCTTTTGAGGTCTCACACTTCCCCCCTTTCTTAACTGAAGTTTTGTCCTGAAACTTGATCTACCAATTCTGGAAATTGCTGCACAATATCCCTTTAACCTCCCCAGTTGCTTCCCTTACATCATGGTGGTTCCACCACAGCTTCACTATAGGTATAGTTTTTTTGTTAAGTCTCTTTTCCTGCCAATCTAGAATCCTAATAGTTACCTAAGTGTATGTCAAGTATTCTTCCAAATTTTATGGTACCTCATACATGTATTGCAACTCATCATTCAAACATCTCTTAAGTTGTGATATATGAAACACATTATGCATCCTTGTCATTTCGGATGGCAATTCGAACTCATAGACCACTTCCCCAATCCTCCAGTTAATCAGATAAGGCCCTACATATCTAGATAAATATCATGCAATGGGTCTGCTAATTATGCTTTGGATTCTTCCTGATGCTGATTTGTAGAAGCTGTCTCGTCCAAAAAGAAACTTCTTCTCCGGCCATTTATCCAACTTCACTGCTCTTCCATTTATCGCGAACTGCAGCTTCCTTAATTTGATATGAGAAATGGGTCTTGAATTCGAAAAAAACTGATACTTTTTATTGCATGAAAGGTGTGGGCTTTACCAGCACTCCGGGACACAAAACACGACAGCAACTCCTGTTGAGGGTACCAGTTGCCTTATTCAAGAAACACCATTTAAGAAGCTACTGGTTTCGAGTTTCAGGGGCACCAAGTGATGGTGTAGCTTCGTCCCGTTGGGCACGTGAACGTGCTACTTGCATCATCATACGCATAGCTATACGCCTGAGGGCACAAACGCTTGAAGAACTGCGAGTAGCTGGTCGCCGGACATGTCTGAGGCGTGTTGTTTGGCGGCGTACAGCAGTACCGCGGCTGGTTAAATGCCAGGCACGCACTCTTACACCCGATCACTCCGCCGTTGGAATCTCTGATGCTCAACTCGTTAGGGCACTGAGCGTTTACATCGACAGGGCAACTAGCGGATGCGCAACCATCGGGCTGAATACGCACCGGCAGGTTGAATCCGTCGACGAGGCTGACGTCAAAGAAGTCCTGGTTCCCGCTTCCGCTGAGGGTGAACTCGGCCAGCGTCGCCGGCGTAGCGCCTCCGCGACCATTGCATGGGATTTGGCCGGAGCCACAGTCGGCGCTGTTGCATCTGAAGCCGGTGCTGGACCAATAGCACTGAAATCTCGCCCATAGCCTTCCGGACCACCGTGGGGAACATTCACTGTTGCCACATGCCACGAGAGGAGTTCGAAACCGGTCGAGATTTGACCTCCGCCGCTGGTAAGAGCCGCCGGCCAAATCGTGTACGGACAATTGTTGTAGATCGTGAATACAGAATTGGACACCCCCCTGCCATTGGAGCTTAGGAGTCAGTCACGCTTGGTAGGTTTAAGCAGAAATTCGTTGTTGTTAAACTAAAAAAAAAAAAAAAAAAAATCTTGTGGATTTGTGTCGTTGTTGACAATCTATTCATTGTGGGGTATTCACATTAAAGAAGAAAATCGGTTAGGGCAAGTGTCAAAGCGACGTCGAAGTTGATAGGAAAAGGGATAGCATACCGCTACGTCCAGTGAGCCATCGGAGGAAGGGGTCTTTCACGGCCGCGGAGAAGCCTCTCTCCGCCACGTACTGTGCATAGGGTTTGATGTCAACTGAAGGCTCCGGCTCTCGCTGGCTGGGGAGCTTCAGCACCTCCTCTTCCGACTGGGGGACCCGCAGGCTCGACGCCTCAACCGTCGCTGCTACTACCACGACTACCAGAGTCACTACAAGACGAATGCTGAGCGACATTGTGCTTGCTTAATGCTCCCTCTTGCTCCATCCACACCAAACGCACCTCAATTTATAGACAAAAATCATCACTCTCAAGCACATGGTGACATGACTATTCAAATTTCGGGTTGCAATGTCGTGACCCCGCGGCTAACCGGCCATCTTTGATCTTCTTCATACTCAAAACGAGCCATCAAAATCGACTATTCTCAGTGTTAGTGATGTGCATTTGGTAGTATCTATCCTTTTGATAGCCACCACATTATCCTTTCAACCCAATCAATCTTGAGCGTGAGGTGTGAGCTTTTTCGTAGCTTCCAAAAAGCCGCTTCTCACAACACGGATCTATATCAAGTTCCATGGGCAGATAAGGTGTTATGCTAACGTGGCAACTGCAGACCATCCAAAAAACTCGTGGGGTTATGCATCGCATTTAAGCATCATGTACAAAAAAAGCATACTCTTCTATATATTGTATCCAATACGCTGATAGCATTTTAGAGAATGCAAATTACTAGTAATTATCTTGTTCTTGACTTTTATTAGATGAACCAATTTTCTTATGAACTTGAACGTCATGCACACACAGCTCATTCCAAATTTTAACAGGAATACGGTCACAAAGTAATGAAATTTTTTTGCAGATTATTGCATCCCAGATGACCAAACACATGGTTGAAATGTGATTAACTCGGAAGAGGATGCAAAAGGGTATCATGGGGTGAGGATACAAAGGGCATTGGAAAAATAATTTGTATCCAAATGCTTTTTGAATGGTTTCTGTTTGTAGAGAAATTCAGAAATAATTTGCAACTTTTATTTCAAAAAAAGTAAAACTTTAGAAGCTGTATATTGATAATTCCTATTTATTTATTTTAATCATTTTCAATATTTATATTTGTCCTTATTGTTAAAACAATTCCAATGACGAAGGCTGAATTGGCAATTTAGCAAACCCGTGTCCAAGGTGCTCCCACATTTGAATTTGCATTTAATTAATAAGTGTAATTTATGTAAAAGTAAGAAGAGGCTGAATGGCATGTTATTAATTTAATAGCAATTTAAAAAAGCATTATTTACCCGTGTCCACAGGTGCTCCCACATTTAAAAGAGAATTTGCATTTAATTAATAAGTGTAATTTATGTAAAAGTAAGAAGATGTTTGGTACGTAGAAGGAAAAAAGGATGGATTTAGCTTTTTTTTTTTTTGTGTAGAAAAGGATGGATTTAATTTCTGTTTTCACTTTACCCGTGTCCACAGGTAGGGATGTAATCAAGCTGAGTAGCTTTCCATATGCTCGGCTCGACTCACCCACTTTCATATCGAGCTTGAGCCAAGGTCGAACTCATACCGAGTCTGACAACGGCTCGAGTTATGGCTCCGTTAATGCCCTTGCATACTCCGTTAGAGTTGTAATAGATGAGGGAATATAATGCATTAATTAATACTGCAGATTTTGTTTCAAAATTACTTTTTTTATTATGAAAAAAAATTATATAAATTAGAAATTTTTTACAAATCTCTAAATCTTTAATTACTTGGGCCGAACCTTGAGTCATCGAGCCGAGCCCATGCTTGATCAAGCTCGACTCAATTGGGTATATCGAGCTCAATGGATGGATTGAGCTTGGGCTTGTACTCACGCAAATCAAATTCGGGCCAAGCCTTTACCAAGCCGAGCTTCGGACCGCTTGATTAAAGTCCGGCCCGATTACACCCCTATCCACAGGTACTCCCTCATTTCACCTTTTTTCCGCAAAGCACGGTGCTGCCGAGGGAGCTTATTAGGAAATATGGTGAAGTTTCGTGAGTTTGGTATTTTTGGTTTCAAGTTTTGTTGCAACTCTTGGGAGCTTCTCATTGTCTGTTAGGGGGGGAGCACTACATATGATGTGGTTTTTGCAAAATTCCATTTTTCATATCATATTGTCAATATGCTTCTTAAATCACTATCAATGAATCGAAAAAAAAAAAAAACAAAGTGGTCTTGGAAGCATGAAGAGGAAAGTAATCGACTACAAGCTGTAAAACAGGTTATACAAGATAAATGAAAGATTGAAAATGATTTCAAACATAAATATTATCAACATCTGTAATTAGTCTTTTTGAGGCTACATCCAAGAGCTAACTTTCACGCACATCTGTATATTTTCCAATAAGTACACATATGAAAAAAATGATTATTATTTGTTTGGTAACCTATTAAGAAGATCTAATAATTACTGATTTTGTATCGTTTTAAAATGTATTTTTATATCGCTTTTGAATATTATTTTTATTGATCTTGTAAATCAATTTTTCATTAATTTTTTATTCATTTTTACATCTTTTATATCAATGTGATATTTTTTTAAAAAATATATTTATATATTTTTAAGATATTTTATAATTATGAAAAAAAAAATCAAAACTCAATAATTTATGGGTTTGAGAGTGCACAAAATTGGGCCCATTAGAAGGTTAAAAAATGAAGACTTCATCCAAAATTCTAAATTTATCTAAAAATTTGAATATATTTATGGCATAAAAGATAGATAAAATGTTTAATTCAATTTTATCAAGTAAGCTCTATAGAATATTCAAATCATCTCTCATATAAATACTCATCTACACAATATTTAGAGACATTACTTGTTTACTTTTCTCTATTATTTTTTGTACTTTTGTGTTTCTCATGCATTATGTGCGTGTATCATTTGTGGCTAAGAATATGCAATTAAGCCATCCATGGTAAGTCTTTGCATGTGTGGGTGTTTCACTATATTTTTTTATATTTAATTTAAGATTTTATTTTATTTTTATAATATTTTTAATAAACGAAAAATTTTGGATCATTGCCTAATAACTAAATTTTAATATCAAGTAAAGTTATATAACTTAATTCTCAATCTAATATATCTCACATACGATCATATAACGAAATCACTTTTGAATACAAAGATCTTGGTACTTGTTGTATGAGGATTAAGGTATTATCTTTTTTCGCAATAGATTTACTAACCCACATTTTATGAGCATTTTTATGATTAAAATCATCATGTGCAGTTATAATTTAGGCTTTGTTTATGTGCTTTATAATATTTTTGTGATGTGTTACTAATGTTTAATTGAGTCTTAACAACAAAATTTGCATCAAATCAAACTGAAAGAAATGTATCAAATCGAGGTGGCACACTACCCGAAGTAGGCAAAACACACTGTTTTTGCAGCCTATAATTGGTAGATCTGGGATAGGATGAGTGGATGTTAGTAACAATATCTACATTAGAAAATGGGAAGGATAAAAGGAAAACATATTTTTTTTGAAAGAAAGAGACAACCAAGGAAGAACTTTGAAGATGACAGAGGAAAAAAGAGACTCTTTGAAGAACCAACTCCACATTCTTGAAGTAACCTCTAGATTAGTGCTATTGTTTCAAAACAGGTATAGTTGCAGATGGGAACAAACTTGACTTAATTTGATTTATTTTTATCGAATATTTAGTGTTGCTACATTTGTTCAAATTCTATATATGACTATGTTTTCAATTTTAGTTTATGAAGTAATGATTATATTTTCCATGATGCGCTGCAAGGTTTAGGAGATGTCTTACGGTAAACAAAGATGATATGAGTAGAATATTTGCCTTTGATCATAATTGTTGCACAATTACTATCGGTTTAATCATACCTTGGTAGACCTAACGTATAGAACAACTGATAACACATAAATTCTTATATTTATGCTAAGAAAAGTATAACATTTTAATCATGATTTAGGCATTTATTTTAATGTTTTAATTATTTTATAAAAATTTAGTAAATATGTGATTATTGTGAATTGGTGGGCTAAATTCTTAGATTTGTGAGTCCAGCACCAAGTTACAGAAATCCAGGAAAAACATAAGGATTTCATGCAAGTATCCATTCAACAGATGAGCACCATAAAAAGAGGGGACAATGAATGTACTTCCATCATAGCAGACTGCAAGTCAAGGGCAGAAGTAGCAGTGATATCAAAGAATTCACTTAGGTAAATGGAGGAATAAAATATTTTTTTGGGAAGAGAGAAAAAGAGGGAACTTCGGCAACAAAGAACATATACGACGATGCTCCAAGAATATTGATAGCACACAGATTTTTCTATTTTTATGATATGAAAATCATAAATTTTTAATTATGTTTAATTGTTTATATTATAGTTTTAAGTATTTTTTTGTAATTTAGGAAAAATATGATTTTTGTGTACTAGTGGACTAAATCCTTTCATTTAACTCACCCCATGTTCTAGCCCAATTTTGAGTCTAGCAGCAACCCCTAAAAACCATGGAGAGACACAATGATTTTGTGCAAGTCACCGTGCAGCAGCAGGAGCAGGGAGCAATGAATACATTGTCGGGTAGGAGTCTGCAAATCAGGGGCAGGAGCAGTAGAGCTGTCAGAGATTGTACTGGCTTTGGGAAGTGAAAGGCGAGAGAAAAAAATGAGAGCAGAGAGAATCGCAAGAGGGGACTTCAGTAGTTTTCAGCACGCAGACGAGGGGGTTTCCCCTCAAACTCCAACACGACGAATACGGAACCAAAAGGAAAATGAATGGCGATTTTCTGGAGAAGAACCTCCAACGTGAAGAATGAAGAACAAGACTTAGTCTAGTGCTACTGTTCCGGCCTGTGAACAGTAGCAGATGGAAACCAGAACTCTTCCTACTTTACTTACATTTGTTGATGTTTTTAATTTCTACAACCAACTCTTTCACGATGTTCTTGACATTTTCACTGTTTTATTTTAATATTATCATATTTTACCTTCAAATATGAGTAGCTAGAATCCTAGGGATGTCTTAAGGTAAAGCATGGTAGTATAGATCTACGGTTAGTAATGAAATTTATATTTGTTTCTTAGTTTTTTTTTTCTATCATTCCATAGGAAAACCTAAGGAGAAGAATAAGTAACTTTACAACTAAGATGCTTGATTTATAGGTAGACTAACAAATCAAGGGGGGAGTAATAGATATTAGTCTGGAGTAGAAATAGTTCTATATACTTTGTATGCGGGTAGACCTAATTGCAATGTTGGTGATGATATTGGGGACTAGTTTAGCCAAAAATATGATGAATGACCTGGTAAACTTAAGTTATTTGAAGTTGTGAGTGTAGGAACATGATAATTTAAATTAGGCATTTTAGCAATACATCACCTACAGACCTTTAAGGCATCTTAGTATTACTTTGAGTTAAAACCAATACTTGTTACCTTTAACGTTGAGACCTAATTTTATTTGTTGAACTTGCTTACCACTATTAGTTCGAGCTTAGACTAACACCCACTATTATTCTGAATTCTGCATTTGTTAAAACATTTAGCAAGTACAAGCTCCTTGTCATCGACTCCGAAATCCATTATACAAGTTTTCTAAATTTGTATTTTCTGTAGACTAGGGTTTATAAATTTATTTGATACGAAATTTCTAATTTTACAATGATATTAGGAAATTTTGCATTTATCAAAGATGAACACTGAACTAGAAAGAAGGAGGTGTTCAGAAGGAAGACTCTCCAACCTAAAGAACACTAACAAGACCTAGTTCAACGCTATTCCGGATTATAAATAGTAGCAAACAGAAATCAAAATCATTTCTAATTTATTTTCGTTTGCTAAATGTTTTTAGTTTTATGTGAATGACCATCTCATAATGTTTCTTGTATTTTTGCTATTTTATCTTAATGATATCATGCTTTATTTTCCACATATGAGTAGATAAACTTGGGGGATGCCTTAAGGTGTAGAGTGGTGATGTGGGGCTAGGGTTAGACAATTGATCAATGTTTCTTATCTTTTGTTTCTATCATTTCTCAGGTAGACCTAAGGGGAGGAACGAACAGCTTCATAACTCACATGCTTGATTTAGAGGTACACCAACAAATCAAGACGGAGATAGTAAGTGTTAGTTCTGGATAGAACCAATAGAGGTAGGTAGACCTAGTTTTTACATATCTCGCGTATTGATAGACCTAAGTTTAGAATGGGCGATGACATTAGGTGTTATCTTAGCCACTCACATAACAAAAAACTCACATTTGCACAACGAATCAAGTCCCAAAACTTGCCCAAAAAACATAGCAAAAATCAACAAATGAACATATCGCATGTCAAGATTGATGAATAATTCAACCTTTATACCTCTAGCTTGGAACTCTGTCACATACTGGTAATTTAGTATCCCATACACTTCCTTAGCATCAAATTCATTGGGGTAATAAAACAAAGAAGTAGCAAAAATATGCAAATCAATAACTTATTCTAAACAAAAACCTAATGTGACATTTTATATGGCAATGGAGAAAGAGAAGTGTTTTCCTAATAATCTAAATATAGAAGCTGCGGGTTTAAACATAATTTCTGGTTTTTAATATGAAAATGTTGAGGCAAACTCATAAACCAACTTCATATAAGATGGATAATTCATGTCACACAAAGCTAATAGCAAAGTTTCTTCGAGCAAGATATCAAAATCTTCTACTATACATAATTCCATTAGAATTTCAAAATCCATAACTTGATAAGGCATCATCTTTTCTCCTTTTAGCTCGTTATACCTTTCGATACATGCCTCATTTTTTAAATTTATGTACTTGAGGTTGAGAATTTTTGCATGGTGTTTGAAGTAGGGCATACCTTTGTTGGTCATTTTCTAATAAGATAATTCCTTCCTCTCCATCTATGTGTTTTCTTGAAATGAAAAAACATGGGAACAAGGTTAGACAAAAATTTCTCCCTTTTTGCATCATCATTATTCTCAATGTTGGCTTCTTAGGTTTATCCTAAGAAACCTCTAGTTAGGTATTTTAGTATAAATATGTCAATTTTTCCTTGTTTCTTCTCCTAAATCAATCTGTATTTAATAAGAAAATAATAAATGAACTCAATTACAATGGAATAGAACTGAATGAGCAAGACCACACATTTCTACACTATGGCGTCACTTTTAATTAGCCACTCATGTTGAAGACACATAGAATCTATGCATAAACCAATATTAGAGACTTATTCATAATTATCGTGTAGAAGATAGGAATAAATAATAAATCTGAGTAGAGTGAATGCCAAATAAAAAGTGAAACAATCTATTTTTTATTTACAACTCTATTTCTAGTTAAGAGTAGTATTCTTGGGATTGAGTTTTTCAACAAGTATAAAATTGTTTCTTCTCATTTTTGCTCCTGGATCTTTCCTAATCTCTTCCCTTATTTTTTTTTCTCTATTTTATGCATCTCGCCTTTCTTTCTTCTTCTCTCATTTTTTTCTTTTCTTCAAGATATGTTTATGCTTGTTTTTTTTTTCCTCGAAGTTTTTGGCCCATAGACCTCCATTTTGCTATCTCATTTCCTAGAATAGTCTCATCTCTTCGTTGACTTTTGAAGTGTGACATATTAGGTATGATATTGTTACAAAGATATAGTTATATCAAGATTTACACTAAATCATTGGTTCAAATCTTAATTAAAAATAAAAATTACATTGACACCTTCTAAAATAAATAATTTTATTTTAAAATCTGATTTTCACAGGATACACATCTACATTTTGATTAAAACCGAATGAAAACTGATGTTATCAGTTTTTTTTAACATGATTTTGATTACGATAAGGATAATGCATATTTTGGCATAATCTTATTGATCAAGTACCATAATCAGATTCTGATTACCATAAGAATAAGGCACCTTCTAAGTGAGGTAAGGGAATTCGTGATTGATCTCAAGTACCTAAAAATAAAGCACATTTAAGCATAATCTATGTGAAAAAGTGTGAGTTATATGAATTCGAATATAGGAAAAACGTTAGCATTAGAAACTTCAATTATTAGTGTGTGCAGTAGAATTGGTGCTCCTAACTGCTTTCATGAAGCAATGTACGCCTGTAAGTTTACGTAAACAATTCTGCTAATGTTACTGTACTCACTTGAGGAACCACCTAGCATCAGGATGAGTCTGAACTTCCAACCTTC
The DNA here is from genome assembly GCA_002189035.1 of Utricularia gibba. NCBI lineage: Eukaryota > Viridiplantae > Streptophyta > Magnoliopsida > Lamiales > Lentibulariaceae > Utricularia > Utricularia gibba. The sequence goes on along the minus strand of NEEC01000002.1, from coordinate 4,474,799 downwards.
TCTTTTTATAAGGCTGGCAGTGTGAGGCTTGGTGTTCAATACTTCACATCATGGTCAAACATGATCTGCACCATATTTTTAATATCTAGTAATAATTTTTTTTTTGTGGTCGTGGCACATCCATGTTGAATCATCACTGTCAGGTCACCAGTATATTAGTGTAATCCACCTATATTTTAAAAGTCCTCTTCCATCATTTTTTATAGCTAGATGTACTATAACGTGGTGTGCTCTTCTCATCACGCACCATAAGTGGATTGGAGGCAATTCCTTCCTCTCCTCGCCGCTCGTTTGCATTATCCTTATGGTGAGGACCATCTTCATTTTACTTGTATGTTTGACATGGACATTGAGACCTGTGGGTACCACACCACCAAGGGCGGATCTTAGTTATACACTAGGCTGTAGCCCCCTCTGAATAAGAAAAAAAATGAATAAATTGAAAATTATCTAAACTTAAAATTATAATAATTAAACTTCAGCCCCCCCCCTAAATTCAATTTCAAGATCTGCCCCTGCACATCACATATTCTATATGCCAAGTACATACTTGAATGGTGGCAATGTCTCGTCTAGAGATTTGCATCAGCTAAAGAATACATTAATAAACTTTCTAGCAGCACACTTGGGAATCACCTCAAATCCTATGTCATGAAAAAAATTTTGCCAACCTCACCCACACATATTTAAATTTTCAAGCATAAAACATGTATATGTACATGTGCTTTGACTTTCCAACATTCTCTAACACTCTAAGATATAGTAGTGCATGGTTCTACGTGAAGCTGCAATCACTTGAGCATTCATTATCAAAATTGACGTAACAAAATCCAAACAACATTGTAATAAGCCATAAATGTCAATTTTATCATTCAATACAAGTATTATCATCAAACCCAAACCCGGGCTCGTGTGAATGGTGGGATGAGGTGGCACTTAGCAAGAACACTAAGTGTCTAAGTAGCTTAGTGACGGTAAGATATCCCACATTGGTTATAGAAAAAGGAGGGGATGTGTTTAAATAGAGGAATTCTTTTAATCTTGCATAAGGTTGGATGTCCAAAGTGGACAATATCGTGCCAGACCCAACTTTTTAATCTATCTTATGCTACCTTCATGTTTCTTTTAACTACATCTACCTTCTCATTTTCCATTCTGACCAACTCTGATCCTGTTACTTGTCTTTCTTCAACTTCATCCCAATCTAAAGGCACCCAAGAGTCTAGCAAAGAATTTTTCCTAAAAGGAAGTACCTATTAGACTATTATATAAGCAAGAGAAGAAGCTAGGGAACAAAGTTATTCTTATGATAAAGGTGTGCCTAGAATTGAAGCTACTTTACTCAACGAAACCTAGAGTTCATGGAATAAGTTTTCTTTGAGGGGGGAAGGATGTAAGATTTCAAAACTAGAATTGAAATAGGATGAAAAGAAAAGATAAAACAGAGAAAGATCAAACATACAATCATGATCAATCAGAAAGCACCATATATTTTAACAAGGTGATTACATGTGTTTCGTTTGAAACAAATAAAGATGAAACATGCAGCATGACCAATCAGAAAATGCCACATGTTTTAATAAGGCTTTGACATGTGTTTCATGCAAAATAAGAAGGTGCCATGTATCTTAATCAAGTGATGATGTGTATCTTATTTAGAGGAATTATAGATAAGCATGAAGAATGTTATAAAGAGAAGATAGATGGAAGGAAAAACATTGGAAATGAGGAAAACATGGGGAATGGAAGGGGGATCTATAGACAGTGATATCACAAAGATAGATTGTACCATGTGGAGTTAGTAAAGGGGGTGGCAGCTCTCTACTGATTTCGTAAGACCAAAATAAAAAATAACCTCTTGATCTTTTGTTTCTAAGGGGGTGACAGCCCTTTTTATCATTTTCGATGTTTATATTTTATTTGCTTTTTTTTATCATTGAAAAGAATTCTGATGATGAAGGCTGAACGACACATTTGATTTGCATGTTGTTGATTTAATAGCATTCTGAAAAAATATTTCAATGTAAGGGTGGATTATTATTGCTTTATAAAATGGAAAAATCATTATTTTGATATCTCACATTCATACAAAGTTGCACGTACAATGTATCACATTTATACAATTACATATTTGGAGTATCACGATAGAAAAATAATATAGTATTTGTTCATCTCGTTTACAAAGTTATATATTTTGATACATCACCTTAAAAAAAAACATAGTTGGTACATCATGTTTGAAAAATATACAAAAAAAAAGCATCACATTTAAAAAATAAGCAATATAAAGCATCACGCTTCAAATATATGTAGGGCAAATGTTTCAAAAGTTTCAGTTTTGGTCTAAGAATTATAAGAAATTCATACGATGTCCAAAAAATATCAAACTAGTTTCATTTGAAAGCTATTTCAGAGACACACCTATAGGAAAAAATATACATTAAGTTAATGAGCGTATATATTTTCATTTAATTTTTAATTGATGGACACCTAATAATTTACTATAAATTAAATCTTTTGAGTAAAAAATAGAAAATCTTTTATGTTTGGTAACTTAATTCCATAATACAAAATTATAAAGTAAGTTTCTTATTTATTTAATTAAAAAATGTTTGAATTTTTTTGTGTGTTCATTAAAAATTTATATAAAATATATAAATTTATTGAAATAACGCATAATTATTTTAAAGTTACTTGAATATTTTTTGGACATTGTATGATAACTTTGAGACGTCTTGAGTTTGCTGAACCAAATATACTCTTTTACAATGAAAGTTCTTATTGAATACGTATTAAAAATTGTAGTTTTTATAAAATATTCTTTATAATTCATTAGATAGAAAAAAATTGAAAAATAACTATTATTTATAGATATTCATTTGTATTATTAAATAATTCGAATTTTATAAAATCATTCTTTAAAATTCATTGATTGTAACAAAAAATGTAAAATAAGTACACTTTCATAGTGTTTTTCATACACATTTTTATTGTTACACTGGAATAGAATGAGGAAGTATGATTAACTTGATCAAGTTGATTAACCATAACCATCACAGATCAAATCTGGATTCTTTCTTTAAAAAATCAAGATTCATCAATAAACCCATTCTTTTAATTAACACATGAATGCTTAATGAGGTCATGTTTAGTGTATAATAGTTATCGTGAACTTGCCAAATAATACTTTAGCTTACACATTTCGAATTTTGTATGTTATTTCTGGGTTTCAATTTCATGTCAGTTTTATGAAAAACCACAATATTATTTTCTTCCAAAGTGATCGAAAAAAACAATGATACGAGGCATAAATTTAGCTTAAGAAAAACAGGAAATTCAGCATATAAGACCAACAAGGATTCATGTCAGTTTTTGACAAAACAATGAATAACAAGAAAGTGTCATTGCTTTAGTCTAAACTAGCCCAGCCATAAAATTCATTGCAGGGCTCCCTTTGATGCCAATATTTTCTCGTTTCTTTACCTTTCGAATTAAAGTCTACAAATCTTCATCCATAGCAAAAATTTTCATGTCTTCATAAACGAACCACACCGGACTCATCTAGGAAATCAACAGCAATGTTACTAAGACTACAATGGTTTTACTAGCATCATTGATATTCAAACATACACTTACCCATCCGATGTTTGATTCGGGTATAATTGCAAGTGGCGCTTCGATCATAAATAGACGTATGTAGTAAAGAACGTGTATGCCGCATTTACTCAACCCTTGCTGACGTGGTACCAGGAAATAGATCAATGGTTTGGAAGCATATTATGCATACTGATTGTATTGCATTACGTACCTGCATAGGAGTAAGGGGAATGTTCCTGACAATTTCCTCTTCTGATGAAGAATTCTCGACCATAGACTTGTACACATGCCATATTAACCTGAATGCGTGCATATGCAACTTAAAACTAAATATGCATATTCTTGTAAAGAGATTCTTACATTTGCAATTCTTCAACTTTTTTCTCCATCATATTAGTGGAGCTCATGGAATCTAAGTACAAGACGCATTGTCTCGCCGGTTCAATGGCAGCAAAGTTGCACAAAATTAACATAAAAAAATGACCCCTAAAATGAAAAAGACAAACTGATTAACGGCAAAAAAGTAGTTTTTGAATAAGAGCAAGGCAACCTTGAAACTGTTGGCATGACAAAGTATGGGGTGGCAAAGGTTTTCCCTCCCATGAATAATGGTCCGAGATTCTTGGCTCGACGCTGCTCAGTTGTGTCGTAGTATTGAGAGCTCATAAACTCATACATTTCTTGAATTGCGAGATGGAATGATTCAACTATCTTCCTACATCACATCATCCATGAGTGATAATCCAATTGTTCAACCATGACTTTGAAAATAAATTAATATTTAGCCAATGCGTAATCAAACATCAAATAATCAAGCATTCCATATACACGTAAATGCGGAGGGTGCTTAATTTTTTCATGCTTACTTGAGCCTTGAGGCTGCATTTTCTGCTTTGGGTGTGTGGGAGTGGTTGATATTGTACTTTTTAGTTTGCTTACATCTCCTATTGCATTTTGAACAACAACCATTATGCGAGCCTTAATAGATACCTTGGAACCTCCTTCACCCTCAACATTAGTTCACTACCTCTTGTTTGACTACGCATAGAGCAAATAAAGTGCAGCAGCAACATAGTAGAATATAATTTGAGTTTATGATAGTGATAACAGCCTTTCGATCATTGGTTACACTAGAACCATGTTCTTCTTGAAAATCAGATATGCCTTTGGTTTTGATTGGCAATGCCGGTGTACGTGGTCTGGCAGTCGGAATGCTTGCATCGCTTATACCACCAGTGACCTATTTCCAATTGAAGAATCCCATATTTCTCTACAATGATATTAAATTATAATGAAGGTAGCATAGGAAAAACAAAGTGTTGTCCTTAATGATTTACCTCTGACTCAGGTGCATTTCCATCTACAAGGGTTGGTCCATCTTGATGATTATTCTTAGGGGGTGGTGATTCATGGGGTTTTTGTGATTTAGGCTTTTGTTTACCGTAAGAGTGTTCACGTCTCTTCACTGGACAGTTGGATTCGAATTTCTTCTTCTCCTCATATCTTCTAGAGCTTGTTTGTTACATGGGTTTATGGGTGAAACCGATATTAAACATGAGGTTTTAAGAAAAAAGTCTCATTTGGTAACTTGATTTAAAAATACTCATGTGCTTTTGAGATCCCACTTTAAACCCATATTCTATTCTTTTTTTAAACTCACCTCTCACTTGCGTTTGATAAAACCCATGTTTCCAAGGAATTTCGGAGTCCATTTTGCCTTTCCATGTTTATTCATCTCTCATCTTTGTCTTGCGCTTGCATATCTTAGTACAAATCAGGTCTGTTCTCTTCAATTTTGTTGGTTTAAAATTTGGAATTCTATTTGATGGGTTGAATTTCTCATCAAAATATGACTTTGGGAGTCATGGGTTCAATGTTTAGAATATATTATGTATCCAATTCTTGCTTCCTTGGGTGTTGACAAGCTGTGGGTTGTGGTGAGAAATCGTGGGGGAATGTGAATTCTGGTGAGTTTTTGAGCAAATTCATGATCATTAGTGTGGGTTTCTGGTGCTGATTATGGATTTTGGTTTATATGGGTCTTTGGAATACAATGTGAGAGGTGAATTATCGGGTTTTTGAGGGTGGATTGGTTTTAAATGATGGCTGTTGATGTTTCCAGTGCGGAGGCATCTCCACACAACCTCAAAAGCGTAACCCTGCAAGATGAGATTTCTAGGCAGCCGCCATTGTTGCTCTCGTAGAAGTATAACAATAACAGAGTTTGAATCTTGTATTTTTATTGAATTTATGATTAAAGAATCTTGATTGATAAATTTTTGATATTATTATTAATTCCTGATTGCTTGTTGGATATGTAAATTCTAGTCAACCTTGTTTTTAAATTTGATAAGTTCTTTGATTTAATAGGAGGCATGCTACCCTAAAGAGTCAGAGCTACTGTACAAGTAGTTGCATATCTTGTATGAGAGGAATTATACATGACTCGAGTTATGGTTCTATTAATTTTGGAATCTTATCTTGGATCTCCAAAGCATAGGTTACAAGACTCATACGCTGAAAAGATACCAAGGGAAATTGAGCATTTAAATGCTCTTTTGAGTGATGAAAGAAATGTCTCTCTAGAAAAATTGAGACTTACTAAGGATGCATTCAATAAATTGGTCTATCTTCTCAAAGGTTATGGAAATCTTAAACCTTCTAAATACTTTGATGTTGCAGAGCATGTAGCAATTTTTCTATCAGCTGTATCTCATGATAGAAAAGCACGTGAAGAAAAATATAGTTTTAAGTGTTCATCATGGACTATATCTAAGTATTTGAATAAGGTTCTTGTTGCGGTTCTTGCATTGCATGAAATGTTGCTGAAAAAACCTACTCCAGTTGACAACTCTAACCCAACATCCAAGTTCAAGTATTTTCAGGTTATGTTTTTTTAGCTTACTAATTTCCTGTTTGATTCATTATCTAAATTATATTTTCTTTATGCTCTTTTATTCTTGTTGTAGAATTGTCTAGGTGTATTGGATGGTTCATATTTTGATATCAAGGTTAAAACCATTAACAAAGCGAAGTGGCGTAACCGCAAAGGACGAGTTACCACTAATGTACTAGGAGTTTGTGATGATAAACTTATATTTATATACGTCTTAGCTGGTTGGGAAGGATCCACTGCTGATAGTAGAGTGCTTCATGATGGAGTTTGTCGTAAAAAAGCATTGACGGTCCACAAAGGTAATACATTATAGACTTATTTACAATTCATTTACATTATATGATTGAGCTTCATGATTGAAAATTTATTTTGTGTAGTCTTCTACTACTTATGTGATAATGGCTACACAAATAGTGATGGTTTTCTTACACGATATAGAGATGTACGCTATCATCTTAAGGAATGAGATGCAAGTTCAAGAGGGCCACAAAATGCATGAGAGTTGTTCAACAAGAGGCATGCAAGTGCAAGAAATGTTATTGAGAGAGCATGGGGGCTAATAAAAATAAGATGGGATACTTCGTAATTGTAGTTACTATCCAATTAGGACTCAAAACAGAATTATTCTTGTTTGTGCTATCCTTCATAACTTCCTTCGACTAGAGATGTTTATAGATCCATATGAAAAAGAAGTCATTAAAGATTGGACTAATCTTGATACCCAAGAGTATGAAGATGAAGAAGAAGACATATCAAACATTGGGAATACAGAAGGCTGGACACATTTCAGGGATGATTTTGCAAATGCAACATTGGATGACTTGGATGCTGTGTAAATTGTTCTTCAGCCTCGTGTGTGTAAAATATTCTTTAGATCTCATACCATAGATGTGTTCCTTTGTGACGCTAAGCTTTTATTTTGTGATTATTTTCTCTGATTTTTTTGAGCATATATCTCCTTCATGCCTTTTTTTTTGGGGGGCATATATCATTGTGGTTTATTCATCTATTATGTTAAATTATAGATCTTTCGGTAAGTTGGAGTTGATGTGTTTTATGATTTTAATTAAGTGTTTAATTCTTAAATTTAAAAAAAAAAACCTAATTTTTTTGAAAATTGATTATTTTAACTATATCTTACAAAGAAATGTTAATTATAATGTTTTATAATATAGATAATTAAATATAAATTATATATGTTATTTATAGAATTACAGTGTTTTTTTAAAAAAATGCTTATATCCATTTTAAATGTACAAAAAATATATATAAATCATATCTATAGATTGGTATTTAATGAAAAAATTGAAATCTTAATTGCTTGATTTTATTTTGTATGTGAATATTTATTTTAGTAAAACTAATTTTTTTATCATAAAACACAAGAAGCTTAATTCTATTGATTAAGCATTTATTTATATCACAAATTTTAAAATTTTTATCAACATGTGTTTATAACTATTAGTTTGACAAAAAAACATAATTAATCATATTAAGAGATTTCGAAAATTGAAAATGAAATAAATTCTAAAGTTATTTAAAACTATAATATATATCTATTGACGTTTAAATGATGATTTTTAATGAATAAAAATGAATAATAATATGTTTAATAAAAGTATTAAGTGTATTAACATTAATTTGTGATAATTCTGAAAATTGAGGTATTTTGCAAGTGAGTGAATGAAAGTGCATGTATGCTACCAATGTCTTTAAAATCTTAGATACTTTGATAATGAATTTTAGCATGTTAAGATACTTCACTGATTTTCCGTGGCTACCAGCAGCCTCACTGATGATGTAGCTGTATGATCTGCATGCTTGCAAGCACCGAGGTACTGCTGTGCAAATCAGTAAAAAAGCAGTAAAAATTTTCTGGGCTGACGACAACAGAGCGGGGCGACATCCATCCCCCCACTTCCAGCTAGCCGAAAACACTCAAATCAGTAAAAAAGCAGGCCAAATGTTTATCTTTTTTGCAGAACGTCGGTTGTTTTACACTTGTTTGAAGAATAACAGTATTCTTTAATTGATATGCAGATTAAAGTGAAAGCATTTGCACTGGCACCGGTACTATTTTATTTTGAAATGAAATAAAAAGAAACATGCAAACTGCAGCTTGGTTGCATTTCCGATGATCATCTCTGTTATAGATAGTCTTTGCATGGTGCTAAATTGAAGTGGCATTCCCCTAATGATATCAGTAGCTACACGACCCCTATCTTTATGATGCTTACTCTCAAAAACAAGAATCTCACCCAATTGACATATTGCTGCATTGGTGCGGCTGTTCATTTCTTTCAACTGCTCAACGAAGGCATCAAGTTCTAACACTGGCCTCTTCTTGCTCCTCTTAGCAGACTCCCACAGCACGATCACCATCCAGATGAGTTTTACTTCTTCATCTTACTTTGATCTGCTGAAAATGTAGAAGAAGCTTCAAAAGTGGGAGTATCATCAGTCCAATGGTGGTCAGATGGGGTCTCTATATACTCTAGAAATTTTGTTGCTTCCACATAATTTGCAGCATACGTAAAGACTTCATCTTTCATTGATTCAATAGCTTGAGCAGCATCCTCTGCAAATTCACCAGTGGCTTTATTCTTACTAAAAATAAAACACCAATCATTATAAAAAGGCCATTGCTTGAACCTCAAAATGTTATACAGCTTCTCATTGTGCTTCAAGCAAGACAAGACAAAAAAAATTAGTAATTGTAGCAGAATATAATAACGAAAAGATAAAAAAGGATGTTCTAGACCTACTTCTTTGATTTCCATCCACATATCTTCAGATGCATCCAACATGTTGGTTATGCTGTTAAACGTGTGCCTGATTTGTTCAGAAAATCATAAATAATGTGGTAATTCTTCTTCCAATTATCCACCTTCGATTGAAGATGAGGCATGGCTCAAATATTTGATCTTGGACTGAGCTTGAGAAAAGATTCTTCGAGTGCTTGGAGATAATTTCCTTTGAAACCATTTTCTGCTCTCCAACCTCCATCTATGATTTCCATTGATGCTTAGTCTTCACACTTTCACCACTCTTTTTGGATGATCGTTCAACTATTTTGCTATCAAAGAAAAAAAAGATCAGAATCAAACTAAGACAAAACAAAAAATCTAGATCTTCATGTTCCTTACCTTATAAACATAAATTCCTAATATCGTTGCAATAAAAATAGAAATCAATATCAAATAAATTTATAAGCCCTAATCTACACAAAATAGAAATTTAGAAAACTTATATAGCAGATTTCGGGGTCGATCACGAAGAGCTTGTACTTGCTAAATGTTTTAGTAAATGCATAATTCGGAATAACAGTGGTCTTAGTCTAACCTCGGACCAACAGTGGTAAACAAGTTCGGTAAATAAGATCAAGTTTCAATGCGAAAGGTAACAAGTACTAGTTCTAACTCAAAATAATACAAAGATACCTTAAGGGTCTGTAGGTGGTGTAATGCTAAGATCCTTAATTTAATTTACCATGTTTCTATACTCACAACTTCAAATATCCTAAATCTACCCAAGTCATTCATCATATTTTCGGCTAAGTCAGACCTCAATATCATAACCAACATTGCAATTCGGTCTACCCACATGCAAAACATATAAAACTAGGTCTACCCGGTACTACTAGTTCTACCCCGGACTAAAACCTACTACTCCCGTCTTGATTTTTTGGTCTACCTCTAAATCAAGCATCTAAGTAGTGAAGCTACTTGTTCCTCTCCTCAGGTCTACCCATGAATTAATAGAAACAAGAGCTAAGAAACAAACATAAATTTCATTATTAACCCTAAGCACACATCACCATACTTTACTTTAAGGCATCCTTAAGATTTTAGCTACTCATACTTGGAAAATAAAACATGATTTCATTCAGATAAGTTGGCGAAAAGGACAGAAACATTGTAAGCAAGTCAGGTACAAAGAACTCGAAACATTTAGAAAACATAAAGGAAATAAAGACTTTTATGTTGCCCGGTTGCTACTATTCACGGCCCGGAATAGTAGCGCTGGGCTGGGCTCTAGTGCTGCTCTTGACGATGAAGACCTTCTTCCCCTCTTCTGGTTGGTGTTTTTTGCATTTGGCGAGAAGCCCCCTTGCGTGTGTTCTGTGCTCCTTCCGTCGTTCTCTCCCTCTTTTTCGAAAAAATATCTCCTCTCCTTCACTCCACTGCACTATTCCTGACCCCAGCATTGTTTCCAGCCTGAACTTGCAGACTGCAGGTGGCAGCAAAACAGTGCTCTTTGTCTCTTTCGGATATTGTGCCCCTTTTTCACTTGTTCCACACGTTTGTAAGTCTGATTTTCTGTTGATCTCCCTCCTGAACTTAGTCAAACATAAGTAACAAAAGTGGTGGACTAAATCAAAGGATTTAGTTCACTTTTAACATAAACATACAAAATTAACGTAAACTCTTACAAACATAAAAAACCACATTTATCTAACCTAAACCACAATAACATATAACTATTTTGTATTATAAAATTCAGAGAAAATGTGTTTCATCACACTATGCTACAACGACACAAGACTTGCCCCCAAGTCCTAGCTAAGACTAACATAAAACTAACTTTGTCAGCACCAATGGTAAACATAAACAACTTTGATAAAATTCAGATGTATGAGCCACAAGAGTACTAGTGTGCATGTCATGTTATCACTCAAATGTGCGTGAATAGATTCCTCTTGTGCATGAATGGACATCATGTAGCGATTAATCATATAGCCCCCTGTATGAGTCTACATAATAGTAGGTGTCTACATAATTGTGCATTGGCCTTCCTAGTTAATCAATGACTATGACAGCATGACAACATGATATACCTATCACAATGAATCAACAATACTATTGTAACTGACATTAACCAATCAAGCATACTTGTATGACAAAGCTTAAAAAATCATACATAATACTATTAAAAACACATTCAAATATAATACTATAACAGATCTTAAATTACTTGTGTAATAGACCCATAAAAATCACCTCAATAAATCAGCAACAATGTTATTATAAAAAACTTCAATACTACAGTTACAGACCTAAAAATTCAGGCACAATATTATCAAAAAGCAATTTGCTTAGTTATTGTAACAAACCTCCAAAAATATCGTCTCAATGAATCAATTGTATTGCTGCAATAAAACACTTCAATAAAGTATTAACAGATTTAAAAATTCAGGCACAATACTATCAAAAACCATTGCTTTAACATCAGTCAAGAATACTCAAATCTTAATAGCATAGAATACGCACCTCGATTTTGCCAAATGCTGCAACTACATACTCTATTTGCCAAGTCAAATCTTTCAATGTCTTTGCCTACGACCACTCCCAACGATCACGGGTGGAGCTATGTATTCGGCCCTCTCATCCTTTCTTGGCCCTTGCTATCATTACTCCCAAAATGTTAGGGCAGGCGACATTTGCCATACGTGTGGCCCCGTCATGTCTTACGACAATACGCTCATACAATAAAACTCAAATTACCTCTAACAAGGGGATTATCAGCTTCAACCTCGCCCCTAAAAAAAAACAATAGGGCATCAGACTTGCTACATGGCCTAAAAAAAACAATGCACCAATGCTTTGGTGGGATACGTAACATGTAGAGATACGCTTTCTCGTTCATCTTCATCAGCGCATGTGTCTCAGCCTTCCATTATGCCCTGGTGCCTTGTTCCGCAATCTTTCTCACTGGGCTTTCCTTTAAGATTCTGTTGTATATGCCTAAAGCATTGACAATGCTACATAAAACAACATCAAATTAACATAAAATTATCTATAAAAGCAAATGTGATTGTGTTGATTGTAGTTAGAACTACCTCACAGCGCAAAAATAGGTTGGCAATAGCTTCCCAAATAGATACATCGTGGTCTGATATAATGTATATTTCATCCAATCTCTCAATGTTCAAATCATCATGTAATAGATTTAAAAACCACATCTAATTTGCTTCGCATCCTTGCCTAAAATTGCCCAAGCAAATGGATATGTACCATTATTGGAATCCAAGCCAACGACAACAAAGATAAAACCAGCAGTTTCGATCTTCACATGACAAGTGTCGATATTAATAAAGGGCATATAACAAGTCCTCCAGCCTTGGATCAATACTATGGGGCATATGTAACATGCTTTAAACGTCTCTTCTCCCTCACTAACGATTTCTGTGTTGATCACGAAAGTACTCCCCGGATTTAACTAAAGAAATTTTCCTTAAAATCCTTCAAACGACTAAACTCCTCCACACGTCGATAAAAAATGATCTCTTTTGCCTTCTTGCAAGCTCGGTGCAAAGTTTCCTCATGAACATCCACTCCGATAGCATTGAAAACCTCTCGATGTAACTCTGAAATCATCATTCCTAGCTTTTGAGTGAAACTCCGAAGGAATTTCTTAGCAATCCAACCAGATCTTACTTCACGATTTTTCTTAACATGATGATAGTCATCCTTGTGTCGTAGCTCAATATCAGACATCAATCAAACGTTTTTGTGTTTGTAGCATGAACCAACACAAACCAAGGACATCATTCTACTGGGTTTTGAGAGTTCTCCAATGAAGAAAACAAATTTAAGATCCAATATAGAACTGATGTTATCGTGGTACATAACAAATACAAGCACATGTTATCTCCTGATCATTCGCTGCATTTTTCCATGTCAAATGCTCCTTACAAGTACCACACACAAACTTGAGATATTGTGCATTGTTTTTGGACACATAAAACTCAAATCCCTCTTCAATAGAAAAGTTGGTTAACGGAATATTAGCCTCTACATTTGACGTAAATTGAATACCCAACATGAAAGCATTAATACAATAAAGATAAGAGCATCATATATATACTACAGTTTCAGATTCATGAGAATAGAAGAGTCATACATTAAATCTTCTTTTGTCAAATGTCCATTAGGGTGAAATGTGGGGTAATTCGGATCAGGGAATGAACTTATTTCATCAGCAACTCCCGTATACAGAATAATTTGTAGTTCACGTGCATTTCAATCTTCCACCACTAAGAATGTTAGGTTGTGCACTGTCAGCATGTTTTCATCATATTATTTATTAACACTTAGTATTATTATTATTACTTAAATAATTAAATGACAATGGGGCTCATATTTGTGGAAAGAAGTGGGGGCTTTGCAGCGACGGAGATAGCCTTGTCGATTTGGGTTTGTGGATTTGAGTAGTCTTTTGATTTTTCATGTTGCTGACTTGGTGTCATGCATGTTATGGTTTAGGCATTGAGATAGGTCGTTGAGATTTGACTGATTCAATTTCTATCTGCTCTATTTAGGGTTTATTATTAATTGTGTATTAGATTTGTGTGGTTTAGTTTAATTTTGTGCATTCTGATTATAAGATTTCAAGAGATGGCATCAAATGATGATTCTATTGTATCTTCCACAAGACCACAAATTATGGAAGACGAGCAGAATATAAGAGGGTTGGGAACGGATATTAATGACAAGGACTATACTTCTGGATTAAGAGCAGACTCAACAAGGAATGAAGAGGAGACTCAAAGCAATAATACAAGGAAACGAAGTTCAGATATTTGGAATCATTTTAGGAGATTCTTTGATGAAAAAAAATGGTTGACAGAATGCAATTATTGCAAGAGAACCATTTCGACAGAAACACCCAATGGCACCTCAAGTCTCTGGAAGCATTACTATAATATTTATATCAAGAAAAAAGTCAAAGTGGATATTAGAAAATCTATTCTTCAGATTGGAAGAAAAGGTGCAGTTGAAAAGTTTGACTTTGATCCCAAAGTGGCATTAGAGGAATCACAAAAGCTGTTGTTTTACATAATTATCCATTGGTCATGGTTGAGCATATCGGATTTAGAAGATTTTGTGCAAGCCTGAATCCTGCATTTTCTATGATTTCTCGGCATTCTCTCAAAAGGGATATTAGTCAAATGCATCTGAGTTACAAATCCAAGTGCTATTCATTGTTACAAAAAACAAAAAATCGAGTGGCAATTACGACAGATATGTGGACAGCCGATCATAATATGAAAGGATACATGGCAGTTACGGCACATTTTATTGATAAAGATTGGAAGCTACAGAGTTGTATCTTGAGGTTCCTTTAATATCATTTAAATAAGTGAATGTATTTAGCAGTATTTTCATTATGATTTGTTTATGATTTTTCTCTCAATTTACTTATCGTTTTTTCAGATTTGTTTATGTCCCTTCACCACATACTACTGGAGTAAATTCAGATGTGTTGCTTCAATCGCTTATTAAGTGGAATATTGATCGGAAGTTGTCTACAACTACTGTTGACAATTGTTCAACAAATGATCTTGTGATGGAATTGATTCTCCTAAAGCTCTCAACAAAAGATTTGCTTCTTGGTGGTCAAGTACTTCACATGCGTTGTAATGCGCATATTTTGAATTTAATTGTTGAAGTTGGGTTGTCTAAGATTGAGAGAGCAATTGAAAAAATTCGTCGGAGTATTATGTTTTGGACGCCTTCACAAAAGAGAGTTGAAACATTTGATCATGCTACAAACCAATTTGGCATTGGTGGTGACAAGAAGCTAACACTTGATTGCAAGACTCGCTCGAATTCAACATATTTGATGCTGCAAGCTGCTATTTTTTATAAAGATGTGTTTCCATTAGTAGCACTTATAGAGAGGTAGTACAAATATCTTCCTATTAAAGATGATTGGGTCAAAGTTAATAAGATTTATGGCAAATCAGAGATTTTTTATAAGGCTAGTCTCTTGTTTTCACAAACTCTTCACCCCATTACCAACTTATTTTTTCCTACAGTTTGTGAAATCAAGATTCAACTAAATGAATGGGTTAAGAGTGCAGATGAGACCATTTCTGGAATGGTAGAAGAGATGACGGCCAAGTTCTCTAAATATTGGGACACTCGTCATTTAATCTTAGGAGTTCCTGTGGTTTTGGATCCAAGGTATAAAATGAAGCTCATTGAATTCTATTTCCCTTTTATTTATGGCAAAATGCTAGTGTTCATATTGAAGAAGTGTTGAAGAGTGTGAGAGATCTTTTAAAAGAATACAAGTCTCTAGATATTTCTATTTCGAGTTTATCATCTTTGAAGGCGGTTGACCATGTTTCTGCATCTAGTTCAGTTACTATGAGTAGATCTGGATCGTCCACTTTGTCGATGTATGATCAATTCATGACTAACGAATTCAGAATTGTTTCAAATCCCCTTGAATCAGAGTTATACTACTATCTCAAAGAGCCGGTCTTGCAACGAATGGAAAATTTCAATGTGCTTAATTGGTGGTCGGTAAGTGGCAATGTCACTCATCCTACATTAAGGAAAATGATAAGTGATATTCTACCTATTCCTATTTCTACGGTAGCATCAGAATCCGCTTTCAGTATTGGTGGAAAAATTGTTACCACTCTTCATAGTAGGTTGAAGGAAGATATTCTAGAAGCACAAATGTGCACTAGATATTGGCTATGGAATGAGATCAAGGGTAAGCCTGAAGCATTATTTATTATCATTATTTGATAATATTTTCTAATTGCCTAATCTGATCGTATTTTATTTTTTTGTGATGCAGATATGGAACAAATCTCATTACTTGAAGACGAACTGATTGAAGATGATAACATTCATGATAGCTTATTTACCACTGAAGCGTGAAGTTCGGTTTTTTGAACTCGGATCATTTTTTAATTTGAAGAAAAAATCAAAAGGATTCGATCATTGGTTATGTTTATTAAAATATAAATAATGTAAATATGTTATTTATTAAATCATATAATAAATATGAAAGTTTCTTAGTTTTTAATATTATTAGCATTCGATCTTTAGTTATACTTTGGATGGAGTGTGTATTTTTATTTTAATTATTTTAATATGTATTCGATCATTGGTTATGATTCTAATCGAATGTATATTTTTTATTTTAATTTTTTTATTAGCATTCTATCCGTAGGTATAATTCTAATCGAGCGTATATTTTTTATTTTAATATTTTTATTAGCATTCGATCTTTAGTTATGATTCGAATTGAGTGGATATTTATTTATTTTAAATTTATATTAACGCTCGACTCTTAAGAGCAATTTGGATTGTGTATACATGACAAGGGCATACGGGTGTGGGTTGTGCATAAACCACGGCTGTGTGGCCTTGTCATGCTGTTGCATGTGCACATGGGCGTGGTTTATCCATAAACCATGCCCGTGTGGCATTGTCATGCTGCTGTGTGTGTACGGGTGTAAACCACGACCGTGTGATCTTGTGGTGCTGGTGTGTATGCACATGGGCGTGGCTTATGCATAAACCATGCCTGTGTGGGTTGTCATGTATACACGATCTAAATTGTTCCTAAGGGTCGAACGCTAATTAAAATTTAAAATAAATGAATATGCACTCGATCCAAAGTATACCTAAGGATCAAATGCTAATAAAAATATTAAAATAAAAAATATACGCTCAATACGAATCATATCTAAAGATCGAATGCTAATAAAAATATTAAAATAAAAAATATACACTCGTTTTGAATCATTTTACCAACGATTGTCATTGGAATTGGAGCTCGGTAGAAGTTTCTGAAAGAATGAAAGTTAATTTGGGTTTGAAATTAAAACCCTAATTTTGAATTGATTTATGTATTTTTAGGCAAACGTTAGATCTAATATTTAATGTATTAATATATTTGTATTTTTTTAATACATTAATCAAAATATATTTTTTGGTGAACGTTTATGTTGAAAACATTGTGTTTTCACAAACATTTGTTTCAAAATTAAATTTATGAAAACATTTGCATCAAATCAATTAAATATCAAGAAACGTTGTTTTCAATGTGATTTTTACAAACATGTGTGTTCAAATGTGTGAAACAGCCCTACTTTTGTATCAAAACTAAACGTAGCCCTTTTAATTTGTATAAGCATTTTTCCTAGTGTTTGTTAGTTTTCTGTGCCTTTTAATGCATTGTTCTTATATTGTTTAAAAGCTTTCAAATTCAATGTTTTTAGTAAAAACCAAAGCCAGTAAGGACCAAGAACCGACCCAGAACCGATAAAGAACCATGACTCTTAGTCTATTGGTTAGTAATCGGGTCTAGATCGGTTCCGGGTCTTTGTCTTTATAGTTGGGTCGGTTCTGGGTTGGCATAGAATCGACCCAGAACCGACTCATGAACATCTATACTCATGAACACAAAAATGGAGGCAATGCTCACAAAAGATGCACCACTAAGCTTAAACCCTAAAAATCGAAGCCTTTTGAAACTCCAAGGCAGGGCAATGCAATTATGAAGCCGTTGTCTTCTTTGTACAGCTATCATTTCACCAAGCGTTCATGGAGGGAATGAACGGGAGATGGCGGTGATTGAATATGTTAAGCAAACGCATCACATTAAATGAGCCAAATTTGGGCTTTGGAATTCACTTAGGGAACCTAAATCTTAATAAAATTGAAAACATATTCTATAGTTATCTTAACTATGTTTTGAAATTTTTATATGTCAATCTATAATATAGCTATCAAATAGAATGATTTCGTATTTTTCCAATATCGTATGAATTTTTTAAAAATCAAAGACCAAAACCGAAACTTTTTAAAGGTGATGTACTATTTTAATTAATTTCAAAACTTGATGTTTTAAAAATGCAATATTTGAAACATAATATTTTTATTGAATAGTTTTCAAAATGTAATATTGGTATTAAGTAATTTTCAAAACGTGATGTTTTGTTTGAGCAACTTTAAAAACGTTATATACAAATTCTCTAATTTTATTAACGTCATCAACTAGTATCTAAAAAATTTCAAACGTCACGTAATCAAAGTTAACCTTTCCCTTATAAAATATGAGTCATACTCAAAATACTGCGCAGTTAAACACACACAACAAGATTGCGTGAAACATAGCAACTGCCGCGAAGAACAGCAGCTGCTTTATTCAACCATCTGGTTTCACAGCAACTTTGATCATGGGCACCAGGTGATGGTGTAGCTTCTTCCAGCAGCGCACGTGAAGGTGCTGGATGGATCATCAAAAGCGTAGCTGTAAGCCTGAGGGCACAGACGCTTGAAGTGCTCTGAATAATCCGTCGCCGGACAAGTATCCGGCGTGTTGTTCGGCGGCGAGCAGCAGTACTGCGGCTGATTAAATGCCACGCACGCACTCTTGCACCCGATCACTCCGCCGTTGTTATCCCATATGCTTAACTCACTCGGACACTGAGCGTTTATATCGACAGGGCAGCTTGCGGACGCGCAACCGCCGTCCGGATCTATTCTTACGGGCAGGTTGAAACCGTCGACGAGGCTGACGTCGAAGAAGTCCTGGTTGCCGCTTCCGCTGAGGGTGAACTCGGCGAGTGTCGCTGGTGGAGCGCCTCCGTGACCGTTGCATGGAATCTGGCCAGAGCCACAGTCCCCACTGTTGCATCTGAAGCCGCTGCCGCCCCAAGAGCACTGAAACCTCGCCCATATTCTTCCGGACCATTGGGGGGAGCATCGAGTGTTGCGACGTGCCACGAAGGAAGTTCGAATCCAGTGGACGAGATTTGACCTCCGCTGCTGGTGAGAGTCGCCGGCCAAATTGTGTACGGACAGTTGTTGTAGACGGTGAAAACAGCATTTGGAACACCCCCTGCCATGTTTAAAATATTGTTTTCTGTGACAAAAATCAAAGGTTCATTCCATAGTATTTCACGAAACGCAAGTAAGGGGTCTCCTTAGTATTGTATTGATGTTAGATTAGGGAAGCAATTAAGGAGGAAGAAAATAGCAGCAGGATTTTGGGTGTTATCCACAGACCACCATGACCATGACCATGACCACGTCCACGTCCTCTGAGCCAGGTGAGAAAAGGGTCTTTAACAGCCCCCAAGAAGCCATAAGACCACTCCTGTGCCTTAGCATTAGCTTGCTCCGCCGCGTACTCTGTATATTTTGTGACTTTTACCGGAATCCGCTGGCTGGGGAGCTTCAGCACCACCTCTTCTGAGTCTGCAGCCCGTAGACACGAGGCCACGACCCCCACGGCAAGTAGAATCGCATGCAAACGACACATCATTTGATAATGCCCGGCGTTTGCTATTTCATGTGTACGACAACATCTCTATTTATAGATGAGGACGTTATTGGTATATAATGAATCATGAAAGTTCAACTTGCGCAAGGCTCCCATGAGAGTGTATAGTGTCTGTCGTCTCCGTCAGGTGTTGAGTTGGGTGCTCTTTCTCATTTGGATGCCGATCCGATCCGATCCGATCCGATCCTTCCTGTGGGAAACTCTCACACCCAGTAGGGCAGTGAGGGTAGAGTTGATGCTGTAGGTCGCCTCGCCTATCTGTTGCTTCCTTGGCTACACCCAAAACGTTCCAAGTGTGCAATTTTTAATTGAAATAAAAACATGTGGGTTAATGTGGTACAACAAGGAAGGCAATATTGTGCTTCTTTTTTGGTGGGTGCCAAAAAAGGAGAGGCTGAAATCAGGCTACTTTCCAGTGGTCTGTGTATTGGAATTTTCAATTTCGCTTTTGGATCAAATTTGAAATTAATTCGAATTTCCAACACCGAGGGTTGCTGGTCATCCTCCTAACTTTTTCATGTATAATATTTGAGAAGGGAGAATATTGAAATGCACAACTTTTTCATCACATTTTGTGACATATTTTTTTTTATCCAATACGATTATTCTTCTACATTCAATCGCGTTTTAGTTTTCATCTATAATACATTATTAACTTATGTTCTACATAAGATTATGTCTTCGAAAAACAATGTAATATTAATGTAATTCACCAATAACTTAACTAATCATTTTCAATTATTATTATTAACCTCTTCATAAACGTCCAAGTAATAGAAAAATATTATTAATATCAAATTCAACTATGAAAAAATTATAAAAGAGTTATTGAAAAAATGAAACTATAGCTAAATAATTTGGGTGGTAATGGTAATTCTAAAACTGCACAAAAATTGATGAAACAATAAAAAAATTATCTTCACATAGAATTGACACGTTCAAATTTTTTCGAAACAAATTTAAAAACAAACAATTCTAAAAATAAAATAGATATACAAAACAAATGAAAATAGCATCTTTGGAACAATGCTACAACAATACAAAAAAGTGCTCATTCTCTGCATGTATAAACCTAAAGGCTGACTTGCACAAATTTAAAAGATATTATTTTAAATTAGTGTTAACCGATAATCAATGTACCATCATCCCACTTATAAAATCAATAACACCATCAAATCTATTTCACCTCTCCTAATAACTCATATTTTTCTCATATTCAATCTTAAACTTTGCAATTCACACCCTCATAAACAGATTATGCCAAATGTATCTTGCTAATGATACTCAATTGAACTCTTCTTCTTAGCTATTTGAGATCATATTAAGATTCTCTCACATTTATTAAAGATTTTGTCATAATTAAGATCACGTTCGCAAATAAAAATTATAAAAAAAATCAAATTTCAAATTAAATATTAAATAATATAATAAAACAACTATATACATAAGAATCTTACACAAATATGGTTTCACCTTATATCCTTAGTCGCAAGTTGCAACATACATATGCTTGATTTTAATGCATTAAAAATAAAAAAATAAAAGAGAAAAGTTTTCAAAAAAAGTCTCTAACAGTTGACAGATGAGACATTCATTAGAGAGAAGACTTTAATTTTCTTTGGATTTATGGACTTAGATAAAATTTTCTATTTATCTAAATCTCTTATTCAAATCTTTAATAATTATTTTCAAATTTTGATCCAAGTCTCAAATCTTGAATCTAATCTTTATTCATAAACCTCCTCTTAAGCCCAAATTCGTCTACTTTCAAATGCATAAATTATGGGATATTGAAATATTTTCGATTAACTCAAAAATATCCTAAAAATTTATAAAATAAAATTTTTCTATAAAAATATCAATTTATTATAGAAAATATATATAATCAATATAAATTAATGTAAAATTGAAACATAGAGTAAGTAAAAACAATTCTAAAAAAATGATGCAAAAATCCTCAATATTGTTTAGTTTAAGAGGACGAAAGACTCAACTGCGAAAACCTTAAATCAATGCATAAGCCTTGGTGCTGCTTGAGGGAGGTCAATAGACCTAAATGCAATTATAACATGGTAGTGACCTCGTAACCTATCCAACACCATGAACCAAACAAATGATTCAATGAAGGGAGGCATAAATAGTAATTCAGCAATCTCCTAGTTTCATCAGCCAATGAAGACAAAGTAATGGCATTGACCCCATAAACTTCACGTTTCTAGATAAACTCACTCACTACCTGACACTACATCCACTAATTTGCATTGCATACAGGATAAGATAGTTATATGACAACATCCCACTACAGGTTACACCACATGCGAAATGTTTATAGTCACCTAACTCGTGGGGAATATTTTGTATACGTTTATGGATTATACGAACAAAGTAAATGTAAGATTAACACGGCCATTTGATTAAAAATAGAGAAAAAAAACAGAAAATGGATAACAGCTAGCAAAGATAGGCCAAGTCACCATAAGGGTATGCCGAATAATACATTGGACAATGAGTCTCCAATGAGATATCAACCAAAACAAGACTCATCATTGCCTATGAGACTACTATATTGATAATACACATTTTCTTAATAGTTTAGAACACAAAATGGACATGTTTAGTAGTGAAATTAGGTATTTTAACTTGTATTTTGGTAATTTTAGTATTTTGTGTATTTTAATACATAAATGTGGACTAAATTAATTATTTAGTTTATCTTATGTTTTCTAATCTTTTCCTAAGTATTAATAGCAGTATTTTAGAGAAAATCTAGCAAAAATAATCAATAGCACGTAATACAAGATGAATGAAATGGAAAAATGAATTGATATGATAAGGAGATAACTTGCTCTCAATTAAAAGTCGCAACACCTCAAAACACAGAAAAGATGATTGAATATCATAAAATCAAAGTAGCAACCAAAAAGATGAAAGAAAAGTGGCATAATATACATGAAGACCAAGGAACGGGAGAGAAATAGACAGTTTCAAGGGATATACAGGGGGAATTCGAACAACAAACAATCAGACTAGGCATCTTAGGAGAGGTGAGAATGTAAAAACCCAATGAAGAACATGGAGAAATTTTCTTTTATTAGAACAAATGATCAGACATCAGAATTTGAAAGTGAAATAGTCGCATATATAATAGATTATGCATTACTAATAATCATTTGGGTCTAATGTTTTCTAATATGATCCACGTTTCTTATGTACTTGAAATTCTCGTAAGATCTAAGTCATGGTTAAAAAAAAGAAAAAAGAAGAACAAGAAGATGCATTGGGTTTAGGTGACAAAAAATAGATTGATTTATGATCTGAGCACTATCTGCAATCATAAAAAAAAAAGTCTTAATTGGATCAAAGATTAGTTTGACCTGAGGGCGGATGTTACAATAAACAATCTCATATTGGAAAATGAAAGTGGAATGATCAAGTATATAATAAATTATGAATCATTAGTAATCGATTAAGTCTAAGTTTTTCTAACGTGATCTAGATTTTTTATGTACTTGGGACTCACGTATGATCGTTCAATCCATCAGATCCTTACTTTCAACATGATATTAGAGCATTTGCCTCATGGCATGGCTTAGTGGCCAAGATATCTTTCGTTTTAGTCTAAGTTTTGGTTAAACAAAAAAAATAAAAAGATGTATTGAGTTTAGTTGACAAAAATTAAATCGATCTATGATCTAAGCACTACCTACAATCCAAAAAAAAAAAAAGGAAAAAGTATTAATTGAATAAAAAAAGACCACTTTGATTTGAGGGCAGGTATTAGAACAAACGATACCACATTAGGATTTGAAAATAAAATAATCACGTATATAAGAAATTATGAATCACTAGTAATCGATTGGATCAAATATTTTATAGTATGATCTATGTTTCTTATATATTTAAGTTTCATGTGTATTTATATGACCCATCGGATCCTTACTTTCAACATCTTTCAGTTGAGGAACTCAATTCAATTTCCATGCATTACTAGTCAAAGCTAGAATTAGTGTCGTGGCATAGGACTCAATTGTTTAATAATATCAAGATTCTATTCATTATTTTATCTCAAAGCTTTATGAACATATTGTTGTCTTTGTTTTATGAAATTGTTTTGATTAGTTTTATCAGGTGTAATATTGGTTAAGACTTGAAAAGTTGCACGTATTTATATGACTTTTCCTAACAAACCAATAAAGATGCAAGAGAGGAAAAGACTAGTATACTTAACTTCGGAAACCCAACATTAGAAGTAAATTAAAGAAGTGAGATGTATTTTCATAGATAATTTTTTAAGTTAGATATAAATAGGATCGAGTGAATGTAATTTTTATTTATCTTATGAATGATAAACCTAAATGTGAGGTGGTTTTAAAAAGTTTAGGAAAATTAAAACAAAAAAATCATAAAGGTTAGTTTATGTAGACCTGGACTATATCAAGTTATTACTTTAGAGTTTTTAGATCAAAGGTCAAGTGATCACACTTTTGATGCACACATGTTTTAACTCTATTAAAGTTAATATTTAGTGGTTGTTATATTGTCTTCTGTAATGTTATATATTATTGTTTACACCATATTAGTTTTAACTAAGATTTAAAATTTGATTGTGACAATCAAAATGCATGAACTTTAACACCATAAGCACCACTTCCTTATATTCGATTCCGAAATTCACGATACATCTTTTGTTTGATTTACATCATATTTGAATTATAGTTTTATAAATTTATTTAATAAAAAAATTTATATTTTATAAAGATCTTGAAATTTTCATTTACCACATATATAACCCGAGAGGAGATGCAAGTACTTATCAGAGGTCATTTGACTTCGTTCCTTCCTCTGCCTCCACGGGTTGCCCTCCTCACCTCGGGAGCCATCAATAATCTTATTCTAGCACCTATTCTAAGTTCATGGAGGACAAAGCACATACTTTGGGATGTGTTTAGTTGATGAGATTACATGGGTTTCTATCTCAATAACTAAACGGTACCTAAAAAATTGATTATATTACATCACATTTATTTAAACTCAAGTAAATTAAACTCATTTTATCCATTCCAATCAGCAAAATATCCTATCTTGGTGTTATGAGATGTAGTCCGACGGAACGTACAAAATTTCCATATCCCAGTCTTTGACTACATTTGGGCATGGCTTCTTTTTGGGGAGCTAGG
Organism: Utricularia gibba; assembly: GCA_002189035.1. Lineage (NCBI taxonomy): Eukaryota > Viridiplantae > Streptophyta > Magnoliopsida > Lamiales > Lentibulariaceae > Utricularia > Utricularia gibba. Next base: position 4,450,031 of record NEEC01000002.1, on the reverse strand, counting down.
AAGTATTCTACACCATGATTTCCTCATACGTGTGTCATTGGTCTGTGACTACACATATTTTTGAGTGGCTCAATGCATTGAATTTACTCATTTTATGTTACAAAAATTAAGCTTAATTGCCTATTTCTATATTTTTGCACATAAGTACCGTAGGAGTGCACTTTTAGTCTTAGTTGGGACTAAATGTGCGATTTAGTCCCAACCTTCTAATAGTTCCTTTCGAGCAATGCACCATGGGTCACAACACAAATCCCAAGGAGCTGAGTATGAACAGTGTGGTGGCAGGAAAGGTGACAGAAGTCTGAAGAAGAGTACACACAAAGTCCAAGGAGGTGAAAAAGGAAGATTTTTGACAAAAAGGGAGGAAAGGTGAAGAGAGAAGCAGATCTCCCCTTGGAGACTCATGAACACATTTTCTGGGGAGGAAGAAGAAGGAAGACAAACAGGAACGAAGGTGAAGTTGGAGATTATTTTCTGTCTTCGAAGAATATTACTCCTAGCTAAGAGTAGCTAGTGACGTTTTTTAGTTTTTGTTGACACTTCACATTACTTGCTTGTTTGCTTTCTGGTATTTGACTATGAAATGAGCACATTGTGGGTGATGTTTTCTTTTCCACTTTCGTTTACCTTAAGCATGAGTGGCTAAATACTTAAGGGGGTGTCTTGGGGTAAAAAGGGGAGAAACATGTTAATCAATCTTTAGATCTAAACACCCATGAGTCACACCACTTCCTTAACAAATCAGGATAGATCCAGGAGGGGGAAGTAGTAAAACCCAACTTAACAACCCTACTTAGAGGTAGACCAAAGATTAGGGGAAAAAACAAGAATTCGGGTAGACCTAGATCTTGTGAGTTATTTGTATGATTTGTGGTTTGTATGAGTTTGTTTAGTGATGAACATACATCCCCTAGGAGTCTCAAGGCATCACCCATTCTCTTCCAAAAACAACCGAGCTTCAGAACTTATTACTTTTCTTTACTGTATTTCATTTTAGTTATGCTTTAGTCCTATCTAAGACCAATTTTACCAACGTGACATTGATTCCTTGCATTGACCTTCACATAACAAGCACCTAGCTCCTCGTGTTCGACCTTAATCACTATGCTCATAATTGTTTTATGCTTGAAGGTATATTAGGTTATAAATTTATTTGATAGTAGAAATTTGCAATTTAACGACATTGCGTAATTTTTCGTTTATCAGTCTGATTTCCCTTTCATTCTCTCTCAACGTGTATCGTTAATAAGGTATCATCCAAGAGTATATACTTAGCACACATGCAGATCCGATATGCCTGTGTCTTGCCCAAATCACATGGGTCGAGGTAGTTTCTTAATGTTTCCACCCTCTTCTTCAAAGTAAGAGAAATACCATGTACCACCTTATTAAACCTAAGCTTCGTAAGGATTCACCTCATTTCAAATTTTATTTTTGTCTTGGGATGCGTATACTCATCAATTATTGAGTGATAATAACAAAACAAGTCATTAAAGCATCCATATGATATCATTTTTGTGCATCTCCCTCCCTAAACAAGGGACGGACATCTCATCCCATATGTTGGTGGTGCAATACTCAGATACGCAGAGATGAGCTGATGATTAGGGGGCTGGGCAACTGAAATCCCCCCCCCCCCCCTTCATCTACGCCACGTGGTAGGCCTCTATAGGTTGAGAGTAGACCCAAGTCCAACATGCAACATCCTCACGTAGTTAGGATCCTGTCTCTCTTCGAGGTCCCGTTCTGTTTACTAGTCCAACTTGCTCCTCCCCTTGGCATTTGGCAAGTCCTCACGTAGGGACCACTAGAATGGTGAGTACTCTTCAGCGAGGTCTATAACTTGATAGGTGCCACCCATTTCCTCATTATAATAATGTGTATAAGTTTGAGAAGATGAATGTAGAATATAATCAATAATTTGAATAAATGCAGCATCATCTGCATTAACTTCACTTTCTATTATTTAGTTTTTTCTGTAAGTAATTGAAAATAGTTTCCAATTATCGTAATTTATGATATTTAATGAACCCTAACTCTGAACTGATTTAAAAAAATATTTAAAAAAGTCCTGTTTATTTATTGCACGAAATAATGTGTTTACCTGTTTTGTGTTTAAAAAAATAAAAAAAGGTGGTTATTTTTCTAATTATGATTATTGAGAATTGAGAGAATGACCACTTTTATATATAATCCTGAATCGTGAATGCGATACCATGATCAACTCTTGGGTTTGATTCCCCATCAGACTCAGAGTGAAGCAGCATGAGTACACGTGGAGGATAAGGATCAGGTAATGGGGTTGGAATTTGTGATTAAGAGCCGCCATCCCCTATTCACTACTTATGGGGGGGCTCCTAATATTTGTAAAAATTATAACAATGACCTTTTTTATTTTAAAATAATGATAAAATTGGTATTCACTTTTTCAATACATAGGAAAAATCGGTTCTAGCATTCTAGCATTCACCAATTTGACATTAATAATCCTTAATGTTTGAAATAATTATTTAAAAATTTAAAAAAATTAATTTTTTTTAAAAATATATTTAAAAAATCCTTTAGAATTAATCCGCAAATTACTTAAAATTTTAAAAAAATTAATCCACAACCAATCGTGTCTAATTTTAATAATTAGACACATGAATGCGCGTGGAGTGGGTTTTATCAAATCTATACCCGCCCCACCTTTTTTTAAATCCAAATCTAAACCCAACACTTGTGGTAATCTGCCCATTATGTATATCCATCAATAGTACTTAAAAAGAGAATAGTACTTTATTAAAAATTACTTTATTAAAAGAGAATAGTACTTTATTAAAAGAGAAAAAAAACGTTTTCATAACATATTCTAAACAATATTCTGGTATCAAAGTTAAACAATAGCAAATGTTGGATTAAAAAAGGTGCATTAATTTTTAAGTACTCTCATTTGGATCCCAACAAATTGCTATTGTTTAACTTTGATACCAGAATATTGTTTAGAATATGTTATGAAAACGTTTTTTTTTCTCTTATTATGAGTGGCTAAGTACTTAAAAAGGTGCCTTGGGTTAAAAAGGAGAGAAATGTAATAATCAATCTTTAGACTTTATTAACCATAAGTCATGCCACTTTCTTAACAAACCAGAATAGATCCAGGAGGGGAAAATAATGAAACTCATCTTAACAACCTTGATTAGAGGTAGACCAAAGATTAGGAGGAATGCAAGAGTCCGGGTAGATCTAGACTTTGTTTATTAGTTATTTGACTTATGGTTTATGTGAACGTGTTTAGTGATAAGCATACATTATTTAAGAGTCCCAAGGCGTCACCCATTTCATCTTAGAAACAACCGAGTTCAAAAGTTTGTTACTTTTCCTTACTGTATTTTATCGTAACTCTGTCTTAGTCCTAGTTAAGACCAAATATATTAACATGACATTGATTGCATGCATTAACTTTCGCATAGCAAGCACTTAACTCCTTGTGTTCGACCCTAGTCCACTATACTCATATTTTCATATGGTTTGATGTGAATTAGATTTATAAATTTTATTTGATAGAAAAATTTACAAATTAACAATATTGCAACATTTTTTTGTTTATCACATACTCTTAAGAGTCAAAAGTTTTACAACCTCCTTGTCCCTTTTCAAAATCATACAGTAGTTAACAATTAACATACCAAAAGATTGGATAAAAATAATCCATTCATAAAAGTTTGGAGTTAATGCAAAAAAATTATATATTTCTTTGGATTTTACCATCCCCTCTCCATCTTACATAAATGTGACAAATAGAATTAATGCAATTATAATTATTTAATAATAAATAAAATAAGAAATAAACATTGATAATAAATAGTTTATTATTTTTTATTAGATGTTCAATTCCTTAAACAAACGAAAGTCACAACTAGAGATAAATACAATTTACTCTGATGTGGATTAATGATCCAACTCATGTGCTAAAAACTAATTTATAGGTCTCTAAGGTAACATAGATATCTAATATATCTCTTGCAATTTTTTGTAGAGTTGAATATTTTACTTCATTTGTATTCCATCAATACATTTTAGCAAAATTTTTAGATAGTCACAAGACATCATCATTTATGTAGTAATCAAACTTTGACTAAAAGTTGGACTCGTTGCTCTTTTTAGAACTAATAAAGTTCATAAAATTGCATATATGAACCAATACTAAAACTAGATCCTACAAATGATGAAAAACTTTTCTTTTGTCCTTGATACTTAAACAACATTATCAAGCAAATGTTCACAATTTTCTCAACATGACTACTACTCTCCCAGCCATAATTTAAAAAATATGATTTATATCTCAGATTTAACAAATAAGCAACTCTCATAATATCATGAATCATATTCCAATATTTTATAAATTTATCAAACATCTTACTTGTCATATCTCTTCTCAATTCATCTAGATCATTAATTCATTTGTTTAAGGTCAATTTGATTACAAATTGTTAGGAAAATAATAAATTTGCAGTAGGATAACATGCCCCTACAAAAATTTATTAAATGTTAAATCTAAAAATCATAACTATATAAAATTAAAAAAATAATGTTAACAAGATATAAATACCTTAAAATAATTTTATAGCCTCATGAAAGATTCTCAACTTCCAAAATCTTTGAAAGTAACTAATCTTCTTCCAACAAACTAAGCTTATATTTTAGGTCTCCTTCTTCCAATATATAGAAAAAAATTTTTTATAGGAAATGACACTTTCAAGCATAAGAAATGTTTGAACGTTTTTATATCTAAAAAATATATGATTGAGCGCCATGCTTTTTATACTTTTAAGAAACGTTCTACTCTTTGTTTCAAAAATAATTGATGATGAGCATTAATTACATATTGGTTTCTACTTTTCATCAATTTGTGCCTTTTTAAAATGTTTTCAAACCTCATTTATCAATTTTGAATAATCATATTCATCATTCTACTCTATCTCTTGATTATTTGTTGAAGGTGATGGGGTCTAAATCGGCTGAGGATGATCAGTTTGTGAAAGGCTGCCAAAAGAAGCCTTGACAGGATAACGCCAGTCGACAGGCCGATATGTGTCAGAAATTCGACAACGGTGGCCGTATGATACAGTCTGAAAAGCAGCTGAATTATGGCAGAACAGGCGGCCGATATCTGAAAAGCGAGATCGTATAGCAAGCGCAAAAGTAACTGACACCTGCAGAAGTGAGGAATCGGCTAGAGCGGCCCCTTCTATAAATAGGAGAAGTTCTGAAGAAAAGGGGGGGGGGGGGGGAACCAAAAAAAAAAACTCCACAACTTGTATCGTTTTCTCGACCACCTCCGTCTAGTAGAAGTCTTCTCCAGCGAGCTTCGACAGCTTCGTGGTTTTTCCGTCTTACGATGGTTTCCACGTAAAAAAATCTCTGCATGCATTCATTTCACCCAGTCAAACCGAACAAATCACGGAAAGAAGTATACAAAAAAGTTGTCTTTCCGATCACATCCATAACCGGAAAATCGGCCCGACCCACTCAACCAATTTTCACCCATAACATTTTTGGCGCCCACCGTGGGGCCGATCTATTGTCCCACTCGAGAAATCCACAGAAGCCGCTCAACAAACATCAACCATGGCATAAAATAAGATGGCCATGAATTCTATCCACGAAGGAAGTGCCGGGAAGCAAAACCCCGGTCTTATGATCATCAGCAAGGAGCAACTGAAGGCCCTTCTAACGGAAATTCTCTCCGACTTCAGGTCTGAACTCCAACACACAGGAGGAGACACCCAAGACCGCACGACGAGTGGAAAAGCAACCCCTGATTCCGGAATATCCCCCGGACATGGAAACCGAATCCGAAACCGATGAGGAGATGCTGCGAAGAAAGAGGCGTAACCAAGTCATCAACAAACTGGAAACAAATAGGGAGAACGCTAACTTATAAAAAACTGGAGTTGGAATTGATGGAAGAAAAACGACAGACTATTTATAGCTGACTAGGGGCTCATCCGTGAAAAACGAAAAAAAAAGTTACGACAAGTTTGTATCCCCAACGGAATTCTCGGAAGAAGATTGGTGCTCCGAAGCATCCAAACACAATGACATGTGGGAAAATTCTCGAGATATTTAGAACGCAACACATGTAAGAAAATTCTATGCATAATCGGCTCAATACCATCCCTATCACAAGTCCTTTCTAGATTTGGAATTTTCTTCGTCAAAACACATGGATGGTTATAAATTCCTCCAAAGCAGAGATGGGTTAGCAAGATCATAAGCTTTGGCCAAGTCATGTAAGCACAAGCAAACCTTCTAAATCAGCACCCCCTATCAAGCACAACAAATCAACTCAGGATCCCCCGAAATGTAAAATCTTCGAAACCCAGGCCTCAATGATAAGGATAAGCCCTGGTACCACTCGGTCACCGGTTTCCTAAAACCGTCTGCGTAAGCCCCGAAAAAGCCCTTAAGTTCAAAACTTACTGCCGAATCTCGAGACGGCAAGAGCACCCGAAGCAAATCTACCCATGTTCAAAACAATGGGAATTCAGCCAGAAGAGAGCCCAATCGGATTGGGGAAGTCACTCAACCCATGAGGGGTCTTGGTCTACTTCCCGGTTCAGCTCACGTAAGGAAATATTAAGGCAATCCAAAGTCAAAAAGCCCAACCAAAGGGTTGGCAAAAAGACACCCATCCCCCGGGACACAAAAGCCTTGGCGAACCCTCTAAATCTAAGCCTCGTTATGAGCACAGCAAACCAACTCGAGGCTCTCTCCTAAACATGTGATCTCCAAAGCCTAGGCTCCAGTGATAAGGGTTAGCTCGGGTATCAGTATCCCCTGCAACCGTCTGCGTAAGCCCCCCCAGGCTTAAACCCGCCCTGGGCACAACAAACTGAATCAGGACACCCCCGAAATATAAGACCTCCCAAAACCCACACACTAATAACAAGGGCCAACCCTAACACAACTTGGGTACCAGTCCTTCCTAAATGACGTTCGTATAAAGCACCAAAAAAAGCTCTAAATAAAGAGCATGCTACCAAATATTGGAACAGTAAACGTGCCCGAAGCTGATCCGGATATGCCTTGAAATCATAGATCCGACCAGCTGAAGACGCATTCGGAGTGGGGAAATAACTCAAGCCCAAGGGGTTCCAGTGCATGTCCTTATCGGAAATCGGGCGATTATAAGATAGTACTTGAGCGAGAAGCTCAATCGGGTGATTGGCGAATCATGCAACTCATAAATACTAGTAAAGGCGAAAGCGATAAAAGCAAGAGATAAGTAGATCAGAAAGAAGAATCCCAAACCAGGATCTCAAAGTATCCAAAAACCCCAGAATTGGGGACAAGAACATTAGTTCAGCAAAAGAAGAAATAAAGAAATTAAACTTCAGGAGGAGGAGGGAGATCATAGCGAGGACCGACTGAGGGTCCAACATGCCCTCGAAGCCTCGCCTCCAGCTTGCCCTTCCTCAGCCATGAACTTCATTTTGGCATCTTGAGCCTCCATCTGCATCTGAAATCGAACAACCTCCTCGAGTTGAGACCCGACTTTCTTGGCCAGCTCCCATCCAAAAGTCAAGGCCTGACGAAAAATTGCTAAGTTGGAAATCTGTTATGAATGACACTGAGAAGGCAAAAGATCAGTACCTGCCAAATCCCCTTAAGTATTATTTCCGGCTGAACGTCCCGAAGACTCGGCACAGCTTCGTCCAACATTCTCTTTAATTCGGCCGGTACCAAAGACGGAGGGAGCGTGGGATCGTCTTCTACCTCTATCGGAGTAGGGCCCCTTGTGCTTCATTCGGGGTAGTCGATGTGGAAGCACCCGCTGAAAGGAGCCCTGTGCTGCGAGCCGGCGCTCCGTTGAGATTGGAAGAAGGCAATATCTTTTCTTTTCTCTTTCCGATCGGGGAGAGGGAGTCGGATCCTGAGCCCCGGAGAGTTCTGTTATTTGATCCTCCTCAGCGGGTGATCATTGACGTTCGGGGAGACTTCAGGCAGACCAACCTGGTAAGACTTTTGCACAGCTTTTCTATCCCTTTTTGACTTCTCAACACATAAAGTACGTTGCTGCAGTACTAGCTCTTACCCTGGTAAGACTTAAAACACAGAGTAGATGAAATATTAGAATTTTCGGCTCAATTGTTGCCAATTGAGCCTATTTTCATAATAAACATATTTTAATAGACTAAATGCACAAAAGAAGACATTTTAGCACCCTAAGCAACATTTAACCCTACAAAACGCACTTAAAAACATATATAAAAACACAATAAAAACGGTGTTATCACACTATCCTACAACGACTCTAGACTTGTCCTCAAGTCTAAAATAGAAAATAAAACAGAAAATAAAACAGAAAATCTAAGGTTGAGTCTGCTGAGACAAAGAAAAGGTTTCTGGTCATGCTATCCATGCAAGGAGTGGAGAGGAGAGGTAGCAAGTGCGGGCAATAACAGTTTCACTCAAGCATAGATAGTAGGAGTTACTCGCATGCTTCAAGTGTTCAAAAATTACATCTGCACGTGTACAAACTTGATCCTAAAATGCGGTAGCATACTAACAGTGACATGTATGAGTTGTACCTTGCAAGACACATACAAAAGTGTGGCTGAAAATGAAAGTCATGCTCATGGAGGTACTAAACAAAAGCATAGAAACTTGAGAACTCTTCCACTATGAGTTAGTCACATTCCCCTCCCTTTGCTCATCCTTATTTCTCCTTGTGTGGTTGGCCAGGCCACAAAAATGTTTAGGGAAAGTAATGAGTTCATAGTGTCTAAGCCTCAAGCTCTTATTTCCTACAAGAATTTTTTTTTACAGCACGGCTTTTTTGGTGTGCCTGCCTTTTGTACCTCGCTGCTTTTCTCTTCTCTTTTTTTTTTGTTTTTATATAGCTCGACTTTTTAGATTGAAGCTTGCCTTTTATCATCAAAAATCTTTTATGTGCATCAGCCACAGTCTATGTATCTAACTCAATGCAACCCACAAATCCGCATACTAGCAAGCCACGTACAAGCAATTTACAAGTAAGTCCTAGTGCAGATGGAGCAAAACAGAGGCCGCATGCGTGCACTTTTCTACAAAATCTGGCTACCCTCATATAAGTTTTAAGCAGGTAAGAGCTAAAAAGGCCGAGTCCTCACAGAAGCGAAGGGGTAGGCATCTTACATTTCAAGCATGATCCGAAATTCCTATACATGCTCAGCAGTACTCAAGGCACCAAAAGACAGACACACAACTACAAAACACGTGCAACGACAAGTAGGAAAACTAAATCACATAAAACAAAGAACACATATATACAAAACAAACAAGGTAAAAAGTCTAGTCAAGGTTTAGGAGGCACAATAGGACTTACGCCCGCCTGTAAATCAAGCAGTCTCTAAATACAGCTTCAGGGTGCCTATAGTGCCTCTCAACTCTCGAATTTCCCTCAAGCAACAGCAGTTTCCGCTTTTCACAGGTGTTTCCCCCCCCAACAGATCCAGAAGCTTCCTGAGCATTGGGCAAGGGCTGCTCCACAACGTTTCCTTCACCTATGCTTAATAAAAATACGATCTTGCCTTTGGCAAGTCGAATCATTCCAATATTTGTGAGAAAAGATAAGTTAATGGGGAGATGAGGGGGTCCAATGTGCAAGTTGGCATTTTCTAAGGCATCAGGACCAAATTCTTTTAAAGCCAAATAAGAGACCCAGTTTCACAACCGCAAAGTCAAAACACGCGTTCTATTCCCTACTTCTTTCTTCATCAAATCAGCAAGTAAAGCACCAACATTCAATGGCCTTTTCATCATTAAACTCCACAAAATAAAAGTCTCATTTTTAAACAAGGAATTGAAGGCGCGTTGATGCTGGAAAAAGGAAGTAGAAAGGAGCACATGAATAATCCTCCACACAGGGTCTACTACCAAACTAGCCTTAGTCCCTTTTTGCTTAAAGATAACCTCATAATGCCCAGTCAATTGCTCATAAACTTCATGTTCATCAACATATTCAACACCAGGAAAATCAAACATGGAAGTCTGAAAAGCAATGGAGTTCAAATCATTTTCAGAAACAAATCCTAAGGCTCTATTCCAGTCAATCTAAACCGAATGATGCCAGGAGCAAAAACAGTTTCAGGCACATCATACACAAATGTCGTGAAAAATTCATAACACAATTCAGCGCAGGCAGACAGCTTGTTCTGAAAAATATGAAGAAACGGTGTTCCTGCTAACCGTGCGTTTACCTCTTGCTCAATGCCAAGGTGCTGAAGTGTTTTAGTGTCTAGATAGCGCACCGGTTCTGGCCCTGCTCCAAAAATTGTATCCAGCTTTTCCTTGTGGGCTCTGCTGCTGAATCGTAGGTGCTCTGTAAAAATGCAGTCCTCCAATTCCACCATAGTGATGTCCCTATCTGCAAAAATGGTAGAGCCAACAGGGGGTTCAGTCATTTTCTGTTTACCTTTCTCATCCTTGCGTTGTTTTGCTTTTCCTCCCTTCTGTGTTTTTCCAGCCTCCTTCTCCTCTCGTGGCCGTTTCTTTTGTTCTTTGGTGGCTCTCTCTGGTCGTTCCCTTCAGATAGTGGCATCTTCCTCTCTTATTGTCTCGATGGGTGCTGGTGTTGATTCAGGGCTCATCCTCGCTGGAGGCTTCTTGCTTGTTGCCGTGTCCTTCTTTTTATTGGCAGCTGCTGCCTCTCTTGTTGGCTCAGAGGGTGCTCGGGTAGGTTCCTTTTCCGGTTCCTTTTTCTTGCTTGCTTCAGCCATACCCTTCTTCTTGCTGGTAGCATTTTTTGCCTCCCACTGTGTGGTCTTCCTTGCTGGAGCAGTGCTCTTGGAGGCATTTGGGACAGCATCCGGAGCAAAAGTGATAGCAAGGGTCGCACTCTTGGGAATACCTCCCTCCGGGGGGTCTGAAATTTCCTGGTCGTCAAGAAAATCAGTGTAAAGAGAGTCGGGTGTAAGCGGGGGTCCAAGAGTGAAGCGCTCCGGTGGCGGAGGAGTAGCAGAAATAGTAACCACCAGAGGTGGAGAAGGGGTGCGGTGGTGGGTGGACGGGGCAGTAGTCGAAGGGCGAGGAGTAGCCAAAGTAAGGGAAAAATCAAGCACACCCACCAGATTCGGGATCGGAGAAGCACGCGGTAGTGGGGAACGCTAGCGCGGTGAGGGTGTAGCAGCGACAGGGGATGGTTGTGGCATAGGAATGGGTGATGAGGCGCTAGAGGCAAGGGTATGAAGATGGGCTACGCGTAAACTCAGCAGCAACTGCAGAATGTCAGCTTCTACATGCGTGGCGAGCAGCATTTCGTCGGAAGAGGGCCTAGGGCTCGCGGTAGAGGGTGCGGTAACGGATTGGGGAAAAAACTGAATAGTGCGTGGCATGGCAGAGGTTGGGTTGGTGGTTATGGAGGCGGTCGGAACAGATGGGTGGTCAAGGGTGGCCAGTGGCACGGTGGTTGAGTTTGAGGATGGGAGGTTCGCCATGGAAGAGTTGCAACGGTTCTGAGAAAGAGGCAAGGGGTGCAAAAGAGGGAGAGTAACTGTTGGGAAGAAGGATTTAAAAGGGTTTCCCACCCTTTTAAAATTAAACCCACTGGGCTTGTGTAACTAAAAATAAAGAAAGAGTTGCAACTATACAAGAGATTGCCCATTGCACTAGAAACTAATAGTGGGGCAGAAAGAAACAACAAAATAACATATTGCAACAGTACAAAAGGCAAAATGCATAACTGAAAGTGCATAAATAAAATAAAGATGCATAACGAAAATAAAAGGAGAAAATACTGGTAACCTCACCATCGAGGACCCTAGAATAATTCTTAGGGTAAGACTTAAGTGCAGAATCACTTAGAGGGGAATTTCAGTGAATGCCACCGCATCCACAAGGTGTCCCACTTCATCAATCATAAGCTCATGGAACACTTTCAATCTATGACCGTTCACAGTGAATGAGCTATGCATGTCTCTATCAAACAACTCAATGGAACCATTAGGATTCACATGTTTAATCACAAAAGGTCCTTCCCAACGAGATTTCAGTTTACCTGGGTGAAGTTTGAGTTTAGACTGAAATAATAATACCTTTTGTCTAGGTTCAAAGTGCTTTTGCAAGATCTGACGTTCATGGAACTACTTCGTGCGTTCCTTGAAGATTTTAGAACTCATGTAGGCCTCATGTCTTAGTTCATCAAGCTCTGAAAGTTGGAGCTTTCTCAAGTCACCACTGCCTTGAATCTCCAAGTTCACTCACTGGATCGCCCATCTTGCCTTCTGCTCTAATTCAATGGGCAAATGGCAATGTTTACCATATACAAGACGAAAAGGAGACATACCGATGGGGGTTTTGAAGGCTGTGCGAATTGCCCACAAGGTGTCATTCAACTTGGAGCTCCAGTCCTTGCGAGAAGAAGTCACAGTCTTTTCCAGAATTTGCTTGATCTCCCGATTAGAAACTTCTGCCTGCTCATTGGTCTGAGGGTGGTAAGAATTAGATGGCTTATACCAGACTCCATAGATTTTCAGCAATCTCTCTATAGCCTTGTTAAAGAAATGGCTTCTGCGATCACTGATCAAGGCTTTGGGTGTTCCTAACTTCACAAAGATGTTATTCTTCAGAAAACATATGACTGAATGAGTATCTTGTGACTTGGTGGGAATTGCCTCTGTCCACTTTGAAACATAGTCCACTGCCACCAGAATGTACTCATAGCCATCAGAGTTAGGAAAGGGCCCCATGAAGTCTATTCCCCACACATCGAACACTTCTGGAACCACAATTGGCTGCATTGGCATTTCATGCCGATTTGAGATATTCCCTATTCTTTGGCAGTTCTCGCAGCTCTTACAGTAAGACTTGGCATCTTTGAAAACTGTTGGCCAATAATAACCACAATCCAGCACCTTCTTGGCAGTACGGTTAGGACCATGGTGCACTCCACAAGGAGATGCATGACAGAATGCCAACACTTGCTGAATATCATCTTCAGTCAAGCAGCGTCGCACAACACCATTAGCACAATTTTTCCACAGATAGGGGTCATCCCAGAAATAGTGCTTACTCTCACTCTTCGACTTCACCTTCTCATAACTCTTTAAGTCCAAAGCCATCTCTCCAGTGCACAAATAATTGGCTATGTCAGCATACCATGGTTCACTAGTCTTACCTGCATCAGCCTTAATTGCACAGAGTTGTTCATCTGGAAATTCTTCAACAATTGGAACACCATCCATGGGTTGCTCGATTCTGCTAAGATGATCTGCAACTTCATTGAGCTTCCCAGGCTTATCCATGATTTCCACATTGAACTCTTGCAGCAATAAGACCCACCTCATAAGCCTCGGCTTGGTCTCCTTCTTGGACATGAGGTGTTTGATGGCGGCATGGTCTATATGGACAATCACTTTGTTACCCAACTATTAACTTCTGAACTTTTCCAAGACAAATACAACAGCTAGCATCTCCTTCTCGATTGTAGTGTAATTTGCTTGAGCATTATCTAAGGTTTTGGAGGCATAGCTGGTGACAGTGTCTTTTCCATCAAGTTTCTGGCCCAACACAGCTCCTACTACATAGTTGGATGCATCAGTTATCACATGGAATGGTTCACTCCAATTGGGCGCTTGTATGATAGGAGCTGATGTCACGCCTGCCTTGAGAGTTTCAAAAGCATGCTTACATTCATCTGAAAAAATAAACTCAGCATCCTTCTACAAGAGATTGGTTAGTGGTCGAGCAATTTGAGAAAAACCTTTAACAAACCTCCTGTAAAATCCGGCATGGCCTAAAAATGCACGAACTTCTCTTTCATCACATGGATATGGTAAACCAAAAATAGTACTTACCTTAGCAGGATCTACCGTAAGACCTGCTGCTGAAACAACATGCCCAAGTCCAATTCCTTGGCATACTATGAAATGGCATTTTTCAGAGTTCAAAACTAAATCTTTCTCAACACAACGTTTCAAAACAAGTTCTAAATGATTCAAAAAATCATCAAAACTAGTTCCATGCAAAGTAAAGTCGTCCATGAATACTTCAATGAAATCATCAATATAATTCGAAAAAATGCTGGTGACACACCTTTCAAAAGTCGCTGGGCGTTGCAGAGACCAAATGGCATCTTCTTGTACGCATAGGTGCCAAAGGGACAGGTAAAAGTCGTCTTTTCTTGATCATCCGGTGCCACAACAACCTGGTTATACCCTGAGTACCCATCAAGAAAGCAATAAAAACTTTTACCACTTAACCTGTCCAACATTTGGTCCACGAAGGGTAGAGGGTAGTGATCCTTCCTTGTGACTTCATTTAGCTTCCTGTAGTCAATACATACCCTCCAGCCATTCTGAACTCACGTCGCCACCTTCTTTCCATCAGCATCTTCGACAACGGTAATTCCTGTCTTTTTAGAGACTACGTGGATAGGACTTACCCATGTGCTATCAGAAATTGAATAAATCACTCCAGCTTTCAACAGCTTCTGTATTTCCTTCTTCACTACCTCCATGAGGGTAGGATTGAGCCTTCTCTGTGGTTGTCTAACCGGTTTTGCTCCGTCTTCAAGATAAATCCTATGCATGGTGACAAAAGAGCTAATTCCGGTTATATCATCTAATGTCCAGCCAATAGCCTTGCTGTTAGCCTTGAGAACGTCCATCAACTTCGTCTCTTCTTCACAAGAAAGATCAGCACTAATAATCACTAGCTTTGAATTGTCACCAATAAATGCATACTTGAGATGTGAAGGCAAGGGTTTCAATTCTGGTGATGCAACACTAGTCACCTCTCCAAGCTTCACCAAGTCTTTATCTTCAATGAAACATTCAAGAATTACATACTCAGCTTCCTCCTCTTCGAGCTCAGCATCTTGTCTAAACAATTCAAGAATATCATGCTGCTCTTCATCAAAAACTTCCTCTACTAATTCATCAACGACATCAACTCCAGTCACAGGTGCAAAATCATCAGGGAATTTTTCAACTTCATTGGTCTTAAAGATGGAGATATCATCAGCATAGCCAATAGTGATGGCTCCTTTCCTACAATCAATATGAGCATTTGCAATAGCTAAGAAAGGGTGTCCCAGAATTAAAGTATTATCATTCACCCTAGCTGGAGGGCTTTTAACAACAACAAAATCGCAAGGATAACAGATGTTAGAAATTCTAACAAGAACATCTTCAGCAATACCCTCCGGAATGGCCACGGATCTGGTTGCAAGTTGTAATTTCAAGTTGGTTGGCCTGAGGGGATCCAAATCCAGTGCAAATAAACTTCATAAGGCATCATGTTGATTGAAGCACCTTGATCTGCCATTGCCCTGCTGATGAATTTAGTTCCTACCTGGATAGGAACAAAAAATGTTCCAAGGTCTGAACATTTTTCTGGCATCGGTTGGGTCAGGTATGCGGAGACTTGAGCACTGACTTTGATCACGTCCTCATCCTTGCTTTTCCTCTTCGAACTACACAAGTCCTTCAATACTTTCATCCCTTTCGGCACTTGCCTTAAATAATCTATAGCCTTCATGGTGATCATTGCAGAGTCCAAGGCTGAAATGATAGAGTCCTTTTCTTCTTGCCTTGCTCAAGCTTGCAATCTTCCAGGAAAAGGAGGCGTCTTCTTGATCTCAAAAACAAGTTCCCCTGCTGCCTTTTCATGCTGCACCTTATCCTCAGAATTAATTTGAATCCCTTCTGCTGCTTTGGTGTGGCTTGTAGGGGCTTTTCAGTTAGGGAGCTGCTTTCCCCCACAAAGTTCTATAGCAGAAATGTTGGCCTTCGGATTAGCATTGGGCTGAGATGGTAATTTCCGTGAGTTTCCTTTCAGTTCAGTGAGCTCTATAGCAAGTTGGCCAATTTGCCTCTCAATACTCTTCATCATCTTCTCAGATTCAACATCCCTTTTGGCCTGTTCAGCATCCCTTTTTGCTTGTTCAGCATCATGTCTGGCCATGTTTTCCAGCATCATCTTCATCATTTCTTCAGTGGAAGGAGATGGTTTAATACCTAAAGTGCTTGGCTGGTCGACTCTTTGATGTGGGGGTTGATAAGGCCTACTTTGATACCTATTCCCCTACTGAACACTTTGTCCTTGTTGAAACGAAATTGGTGGAGCTGGTTGCTACTGCGGTTGAGTGAATCCCAAATGTTGTGGATTCTCCACGTTGGTGCTTCTCCAACTAAAATTGGGATGATTCCTCATAGGCTCAAATCGCTGGTCATTTTTGGGCTTGAAATAATCCGCTCTATTATTCATGTACCCCATTGCATTCACTCCTTCAAGTGGTTCTTCTAGATTTCCTTTCATGGAGCAATGATCAGGCATATGTCCCAGACTTCCACAGACTTCACAAGGCATGGATTTTGCATGAACAAGAAATAAACCTTTCACCATATCCTTCAATTCAGCAATATCATTGTCATTTCTTGCTGCTTCATCCTCTCTCAATATCCCCATTTCATGCACTTGTCACTGGGCTCGAGATCGAGACTGAGAATGCCTGGAATGACCAACCATTTCTTTAATTTTCTCCCAGCCTTCAGATGGGGTAAGAGTTCTCATATTACCATGTGCAGTAGAATCCAACTTATCTCTTTGAGCAGCAGTCAAACCCTTCAAAAAACACTTCACTTGCTTCAATTTGTCATATACATGATGTGGGCAGCTCAAAAGAAGGGTTGTGAACCTGTTCCAATACTCATGTAAAGGTTCATCATAATCCTGAAAAATATTTTCAATTTTGCCCCAAATTTCGTCTGCTCTAGAGGTGGGAAAAAATTGATTTAAAAATGCTTTCTTCATTTCTATCCAGCTTCTAATACTTCCAGGTTCAAGTGTATTGAACCACGTCTTGGCATATCCTTCAAGAGTAAATTGGAAGACTTTGAGTAGTAAATCATCCTCAGTCACGTCCTTGGGTCGCAGCACAGCTCCAACAGCAATACAATCATCAATATGCATGTGAGGGTCCTCATTCTTATTCCCATAATACTTAGGAAACAGGGCAAGGGTCCCTGGTCTCAACTCCAGATTAATTGCTGTTGTAGGAAAGGTGATACAATGCCCTCGATATGTATGATCTGGTGACTCATACTCCCCAATGGTCTTCTCCAAAATATCCACAAGCTGCTGATTATTTGAGTGGTTGTCAGCCATCTCTATGGCCCTCAAATTAGCCTCTTGCTGACTTTGTTTGTGCTTCTTTCTCATTATTCTTTTAGTCCTCTCGACCTCAAAATCCAAGGGGTTCAAGTGGACCTGCAAGGGAACGTAAATGCATTAACCACAAAAAAATAAACAGACACCATTCCCCGGCAACGGCGCCATTTTGATGAACCTTGGAATGGGTTGCTAAATGTCGTGGTTTAGTACATTCAAAGCGTCAACAGAAATTTATAAACCGAGCTATTCTACTACACAAATCACAAGAATTAATGTAGCGTGGCAAGCAAGGGTCGAATCCACAGGGAATGGTTGCAATTTTATGAAGTTCAACACAACTACTTGAAACAGGGCGTTCTCTGGGATTTAGTTCTAATGCGGGTAAGATCTAAAATAACAATGACTGAAAGGAATGGGTTGCAAGGGTGAAAAGGGACTGAAATTAATATAAAGATGCAGAAAACATAAAATAAAAGTAATTTGAATGAGTTTTACACCTGGTTCAGCCTCTTGTGTCACTCAACAGGGCCCATAGGCTTAAACCCAGCTTAAGAAAGCTTAAAAACAGAGTAAGAGTGTGCGAAAACAGAGTATGCGTGCGCAGGAACAGCAAATGGCATATCAAGCTTAAAATCAAATGTGAAAAGCTTAAACAGAGACATGTTTATAAACTAAAGCAAGTTGTACAACGAGTTTCCCGTTCACAGCAAGGTTTCGAAAAGCAGCAGAAAGCTTAGAAATGAAAATAGTAACAATAACAGGTTCTCGCAGAAATGGAAGAGCAGAAAATGCGTAAATAAAAGTTGTAGTATGCTTCTGTGGGCTGGAGATCTGCTGGAAATCGAAGTTCTAGCCGAAAAGGTGGTGTAGACACGCAGATTTGGAGGTCGCCGGAGATTTTTGCCGGAGAAACAACGTTCTCCTCGCTCCCGCTTGCTCCTGTTCGCTGTCTGCACACTCTGCGTGCATAGTGTACTCCTTTTTTTCTCTCTCCCTTCCTTTTCTCTTTTGATGCTCATGCTTGATCTTTTCCTCATGCTTGTAGAAGGGAGATCTCTGCTCCATATCTTATCTCTTCAAAAGGGCGGCTACTTTCGGTGGAAAGTGGCTTTTGCACATCTTTTCTATCCCTTTTTGACTTCTCAACGCGGAAAGTACGTTGCTGCAGTACTAGCTCTTACCCTGGTAAGACTTAAAACACAAACTAGATAAAATATTAGAATTTTCGGCTCAATTGGCAACAATTAAGCCTATTTTCACAATAAACACATTTTAACAGACTAAATGCACAAAAAAAGACATTTTAGCACCCTAAGCAACATTTAACCCTACAAAACACACTTAAAAACATATATAAAAACACAATAAAAATGGTGTTATCAGAATCCAACCAAACCCTCAAAAAAGCCCAGCAGAGAGTGTGAAGAGCTGACTGGTACCTGAAAATTCACAGTTCGGGGTGGAAGTACGGCGGCGCAGGCAACAGACGAGAGTGACGCGGCACAAATAGTGCTAAGATCCCGCGAGTGATCAGAGGAAGCAAAAGGGGGTGAAGTGACGAGAGGAGCACATACTTATAGAAAAGGTACTCGGGAGGCGAAACGGCACGGCGCTTGAGGTGCCCAGAATGAGCGGGAAAAAACGTCGCACGCTTAGGAGACGACGCGTGGCATAGAAATCGGTCTAAATCAGCTAGAGACTAACCCATGAAAAGCAGCACGCCAGAAATCGGTATAGCGGTACTTTTGATCCATCGACTTGCCTTGGAAAGGTCAATATCGATAAATCAGAGGGGCTGAATGATGGGGTGTAAATCAGCTGGGGATGATTGGTTTGAGAAAGGCTGCCAAAAGAAGCCCTGATAGGATAACGCCAGTCGATAGCTTGCTATGTATCAGAAATTTGACAGCGGTGGCCATATGACACAGTCTGAAAAGCAGCCGAATTACGGCAGAACAAGCAGCCGATATCTGAAAAGCGAGATTGCATAGCAGGCGCAAAAGTAACCGACACCTGTAGAAGCAAGGAATCGGCTAGAGCAGCCTCTTTTATAAATAGGAGAAGTTCTAAAGAAAAGAGGAGGGGGGGGGGAACCAAAAAAAAAAAAAACTCCTCAACTTGTATCGTTTTCTCGACCACCTCTGTCTAGTAGAAGTCTTCTCCGATGAGCTCCGACAGTTACATGGTTTTTACGTCTTACGGTGGTTTTGGCGTAAAAAAATCTTTGACTACATTCAATTCACCCGGTCAAACCGAACAGATCACGAAAAGAAGTATACAAAAAAGTTGCCTTTCCGATCACATCCAAAACCAGAAAATCGGCTCAACCCACTCAACCAATTTTCACCCATAATAGAAGGAGTACCAAATTTTGCTACTAATGATAGAATTTTCTTCATCTGAAATCATACCACTGAAAATAAAAGTGATGCAATGAACATAAGAAGAGATTGTGAAAAGAAATCTTACTTTCTTTGATTTGAAATTCTACATCATAAAAATTGTTTGTGATAACCAAGTTCTCCAATCTTCGTAGTCCTCAGCCTACCTATTTGCATCAGAATCTCCCTCCAACTTAGCTCCTATTGAAGAGCATCATCTCTTTTTTAGAGAAAAGAAAACTAGAAATAAAAGTGGAATAAAAAATATGGTAATAGAAGTATATATAAATTTTTAATAGAGTTGCTCATCATATCTATGTCATGTTATTTTCAAAACACGTAAATTTGTTACAATTATTTTTTTAAGAAATGGGTTTATAGGCTAGGTATGTGGAGCGAGTATTAATATTTTTTTCTAAAAATCCATCCGTGCACCATCCCAACATGGGTTTAAGATTATAAAATCCATATTCATCCCTTGTCCACTATAAATCTGACCTTCACAAGTTGGGTAGGGGTGGGTATCCAAGGGGTTGGATCTTTTGCCCATTTCTAATTAGAGATTAATTGTGCTCAGTGTTGAAACAGTGAAGGATAAAAAAATGCATAAAATGTAAAATTTTGAAGATTATTAATACGTATGCATTAAAGTTTGGGAGTTGATTTTGCCAACGAAGACGAATTACGTAATTTATATTAAAAAGTAGAGACCAATTTTATCAAAATGATAAAACTTGAAATTTTTTTTGATGCAATTTAAGATTGCCCAAGGAAATTGGCAGACATGTAATTTTGGGACTGGGCCCGCTGAAGGCCAATCGTAAACACTCCCAACTGACTCTAATGGGCCTTACCCTAATTACCAGCACTTGTTGGTCAGCCTACGGCCCCCGTAACGACCTCCAGTGCGCCTCCCCGGTCGCCGGCAATACTGGCGGTCCCCTCCGTCTCGGTTGGAACGGTATCGGAAAATTGCAGGTACAACTTGTCACTAGAAGTTGCTTTTCTTTTTCGATTTCATGTGAATCTAATTCAAATCTCCAGTTTTTCTATAATTCTTATGACACTCTGCTATGCTATTCTGACTTGAAAGAGACTAATCAACCTCAGGCTTATGTATGGGGACTGTGATCTGTGGATGAAACCAATCGACACATAGTGGTTTCTGTTTATGGGACCATTGTCATGATGCTTTTAACTTACCCATTCATTTCTCCTGTATCCTTCCCTTTTTCACCCATTCCGTTTTCACTTCCCAACCATTTTACTGACTGTTTTAAACCAGGAATCAAGGAAAACTAGTTGAAATTTTGAAGGAATGAATGATCAACAAGGGAACTACAACGTGCACTACTAGCTGCATTACTACATCTTAAGCAAAGCAAACAAAGTTTGGAAACATATGTGAAGCTATCATCCATCGCATGAGCTGATGAATATACAGAAACATCTCCCCCTTCCAGCCAAAAAATCATGCTTTGAGTTTAGCTTCTCCTTTTTCATGCACACCTTGCATGTCTGTCTTTCTTCAACTGGACACATTGCATTTCTGGGAGTGCTCAATTTCCCAGCTGTGTTGTGAAATAGGTCTTTCGTGTTGAGGAACGTATTCCTGCATGCACAAAATGATTTCAGGCAACTGATTCTTTGAAAGAATCCTCTCTTTCTTTTTTTTGAAAAAAAACAATTGTTACCTCCAATTTCTTGACAAGTTCCTTGGCGGTGGGTGCTGATACGATAATGTGACGAGCCGTAGGGCTAATAAATCCTTCCTCTACGGCTTCGTCTATGAACGAAAGCAGAGAGTTGTAGTATCCATCCACATTCAGCAATCCCACCTACAAGAAGAGATAATTAGGCCATTAGTTGAACACTGGGGTAGCAAAGTGCAGCTTGTTTTGCTTGAGGTCATTAAGTACCGGCTTGTCATGGATGCCTAGTTGAGCCCATGTTATGACTTCAAGCAGCTCCTCCAAAGTTCCATACCCGCCTGTATACATATTGCATCTCCATCATCATGATTCTGTAAAAGACTATTTTTGTTCTTTGACCTTTACGCCTCATCTTTCATTCTAACAACTTTCCAACTACTTGAATGTTATGTTGCTCTTTTTTTTTTTTATTTATAAAGTCGGTTGCTTTTTAGGTGGCCCTCATGCACAACCAATGTTTCAAGCACGGGCACAGCAAAGTAGTGACAAGGGCATGTGCGAAAGGGGACTAACAACGAATTGTGGGAGTTCATGTTGCTTCTCCCAAACAAAAACCAAAAATTGATGGCCTTGGTTTTTATTGCAGAATCAGAGGTCAATTCCTACTTAACCAGGGAAAAAATGATCTTATACAAACCTGGTAAGGCAATGAAGGCATCTGAGTGCCTTGCCATTTCTGCTTTCCTTTGATGCATATCTGCAACTGCTTTCACTTCGCCCACCGTTTCCCCAGTTAACTGCAAAATACACGGAGCCCATGTTGGTTGAAGTGCGGTAAATCAGATGAAACTGCTTTTAAATGTTCCTGCAGTGGCTGTGGTATTATCATTCAAATCTCTGGGGCAGAAGAAGTCAAGGACAAGGGAGAAAAATACAAAGAGTTTAATCACAAGTTCTGCCACCACATGCAGGGATATATAAGGAAATGTCTGTCTGGGCAGCATTTATAGACCAAAAAACGTTTCAATGAGCAGGATGAAATTGATTTCATCATGTGACTGAATGAACAGGTTTCAGAAACCCTGAAGAGAGAAGGTGGGGATGTTGCAGAATAGATGAAACTCCTTTTACCAAGACAGGAATGAAATTGGAGATTTGTAATTTCAACAGCAGCAAACACAAGAAAATCTGCAGTTGTTGGTTTCTGACAAGCATACATACCTCTCGAGGCATGAGAGTTTTGGGAATCACCCTAAAGACAGCAAGATGACAACAGTTTAGAGTATGCTATTTTCAGTGACTGGTTTTCATTCATCTGGTGAGAGATGCTCACCCCATAACATGGCGACCACCTTCATGAACAGCTTGTGAAACTAAGCCCATCAGCCCTATGCTGCCTCCTCCATACACCAAATCAATGCTCTTCGATACCTTGAACAAACAAAGGATGAAGAAGGAAGTTTCCCATCTGCGCCTCGGTGTGAGAATAGAAGAAATGAGCGAGCAGTTGGGAAAAAAAGAAAACAAAAAGCATACCAGAACTCTGCCAAGCTCAATGGCAGCTTCCTGATAGCTAGCCTTCTTCCCCTGACTACTCCCACAGAAAACACAAATCGTCTTGAACCTGGATGCATTGGCTTCACAGTTCATCTCCATCTCTCTCCCCTGGTGGCTGCTCCTGGTATGCAAACACGCAGACCTTCTTTTTATCCTCAAGGTGGAAGGGAAGTCTGTATGCTTTTATGTGTGTAGATATAAATAGAGAAATAGTACAAGGAGCATGCTTTACCAGTTTTGGCTCTTCACCTACCTGCCCTGCAATGGAGGAGTTTGTTTCACTTATTCATCACAAGGCGGAAGTGCTACAAGGAAGATTCCCTTTAGTTCCTAGCTTAAATAGACAAAAGGAGTGTGACGCATAAATGTGAGACATCTCTATCCATCTTGTTTTTTGTTACATGGGAGAATTGGATTGACCATATGGCAACATGTACGACTGGTAATGATGCATGCGCCGAGGCCAAACATATCCATACAAAGAGATCCCCTTTCTGAGCTGCTTTATGCGTTGTTCAAATTCACCAGCTTCTCTTTATGCAACCTCGAAGAAGTAAAAACACCAGGGGGAAGAAAGTAGGCATGTTTGACCACTGAATTGCAGAAACTAAGCTGCTTTTACTGTTCTATCCTTTTCCCAACTCCACGCCTGAATCCAAAGCCCCCAACACACACAAAAACGGAAAACCGGAGAGGATGATGCTAAAATTGTTCCTCCTCCCCCTACAGGAGGGAGGGGTTTGCATTGACATTTGTCCCAATGTGTTCCACAAAGTGCGAGCGAGATGATTTTGTGGTGATTCTCTAAGTGTTGGGTGGAGGAGGCAGTGATTGTGTCTGCTGGTGGGTTTGTGAGTCATCATAACACACTGCTCACTGTGTGTGTTCAAACACGGATTTGACTTCAAGTCTAAAACTTCCCACGTTCTAAGGAACAAAATGATCATCCCAGCTCCATGAGCTCCTGCTGCTGTTGCTGCTGCTGCTGGTTGGGGTTGGGGTTGGACTTGGAGGGGGGGTGGTGCCCCACTCATTGAAAGATAACTGGCCCATTACCTTTAGGTCAAAGTGGTCCGGTTCGATCCGGTCCGTCCACACCCGTATTTTTCTGAAAAGAGGGTGGAGGCCGGATACTCTGCCGGTGTTTCATGTGCTGTGTCTCTCCTCTCTATCCCCCTCCCTATTTTATCCTACCCAATTGCTTCAAACACTTCATGCAGTTGCTTAATCATCCGGTCCTCTGGGTTGGTTCATTATGGAAGGAATTTGGTGTCACGGATTCGCGGACCCCGACATGCCATTGCACAACCCAATGGTATGGGTTCGAAAAAATACAGGAGCGGATGGGGAACTGAGAGCGAGGGGTCAGTGGGCCAACTTGTGCCGACCATGTCCCAGCTTTAAGAGGAATTTCTGTCGCCGTCCCCGCAAAGAGCAAATGGAACTTCAATCACCTTGTCGGGTTTAATCTGTTTCCCAACTATTTTTATTAACTGGGTTTGTAATATGAACTGCGCCTGCTCTGAACGGAACCCAAGCAGCGTGGATGGATGGATATCTCCATGGTGCAGACTGCAGAGGTGGAGGCGGAGGCCGAGGAAACACCACACTCCACACTTGATTCATTTCTGGATGCTAATGCATTCATTTGAGCTCCTGAAGAAAAAACCAGTGGGAAGATAGCATGATGAAAAGTGGCGGCGGTGGACGGCGGGCATGGCATACATGTATGTCATGTCATGTCCTCAGTGGCGCCGCCTATCTGGTAGGGTTTCAGTGCAAGATAGGCGACGCCCCTGAGGACATGAAATACATGTAGGTGATTCGGGTAATCAGAACTTGCTCCTCGGAGTGAAGAACCTGAGCCCGAGCCTGGGAGCAATAGGGGGCGACAGACAGCCTTCAACCTAATCATCATGGATTTAACAGTTTCCTGGAGCTTCATCGTGACCCAATTTTTCTCATTTCCCTAGGTGTGGCACGTGAAATATCATACTAACATTTTCTAACAAAGAATATGATGGAACATGGCACGCTACAGCTCTCGATCACGATGTTGAACTATCACTCACCTTGGTCACAGTTATCCCCAAATACAACTCTGTGTTCCTGTTACAAAGGTTGGAAGATGAATCGCTAAGCAGCAGCCTCAGCCTCAGCTTCCCCACATGCTCCATTCTCGGAAAACCAACACCACCTGCGTGCTATGTATGCTAGCTTGTGATCTAGTCACATGCTGGTGGGGGAAACTCAAACTCAACCAAGTCACCAATACCAGTTGAACATCTGCTACCTTCTTCCTCGACCTATGATGAAACAAGGAACAACGTCTGGGGTTCATAAGCTCCCCTTACACCTTGTTTTTACAGTATCATTGCAAAGGAAAATACTAGAATTAAATATTAATTTCTAAAGCAGTTTTTATTCTCCAAATACCCCAATCTGTTTATCCCTTTTGAAGATGAGTGAAATGAAATGAAAAAGATTCCATACGCTTCACTGATGTATCTGATGGTTATCTCATTACTACTGTAAGAAATTGTGAGCACATTCAGTTTAAATCCTAAACGAAAAATCTCAGTCATTGCAAAATAATAGAATTATTATATTAAATAAATTTATAATACCCTAATGCATATGAATCTGAAAATCTAAAGAAAATGTATAATACTTCAGTATCAAACTCAAGGAGTCTAATGATTATATTGTGAACGTTAATGCATTTTAGTTTCAGAATAGTTTTTAAGTTTCAACTAATAGGATATAAACTACAACTAAAGGTAAAAAAAAAATAACATGATTCTAATTCTAATTAAAAAAATATGTGTAAGGCCTCAAAGTTTTATAGATGGTATGCTCACTCAATTTGCATTTCTAAAATTATACTGCACAAACTAGCTCAAGATGGCTTAAATCTACTTGAATCAATCTCTATTATTTTTTCAATTTCCATTTTTTTAGATTTCCTAGATGATAGTATTTTTACAAATACACAAAAATAATCAAATTAATAAAATAATATCCTATTCACAAGGAATTATTATTGAAATTTTCGTGATAACTCAAAAATGACAAAAAAAAAAACAAAAAATCGATTGCAAGATTTAGGATACATCTTGCTAAAAATTTGTCCATACTTGTGTGTGTAGGCCTTAAGAAATGAACAACTTGTACAAGTTCTAGAGATGTTATTCTAAAGTAGCACTATTCGATATCTATTATAACATTGTCTTTTATTTAGTGAGATTATTAAATCAATCATACTACCAGATCCATTTCACTTCTTGTAATAATTCATATTTTCCCTACACTCAAGTCTAGCATCTATATATCTCATTGCATAAATAGATTAGACCGATTGTGTCTTATTAATGATATTCATTTAAGTCTTTCTCCTTAGGTATTTGAAGGAAATCTAAATTTTTTTTATACTCCTTTATTGTTATATGGTATTATATAGTATATTGGTAAAGAAAACATTATGAAAAATAGAATCAAAACTCAAATTAAACGTTAAAGAATATAGTAAATTAATCACATGCACATAACTTGTGCAAGCAAGGTTTCATCATAAATTCTTAATCGCAAGTGCTTATACGAGCATCCTCGACTCTAACACACAAAAATTGATGAAAAATGACATGAAATGAATCAAAAGGTGCAAGAATTGATTCTAGACTACTAGATTGATTGAAAGACTTTATTCTCGATCTCCTTGCGACATTTTGATGCTCAGATATTTATATAATGATAGAGATTTGCAAGACCTCTCTCTGATAATCTCGTATCAAATTTTTTATATGAATCTTCTAAGATAAAATGTAAATATTTTTTTATTCAATAATTTTTGATCAACTCTTCATCTGGATAGATCAAATCTTTATCCATGTAAATGTCAATTCAAATTTTCTCAAAATTCGATCAAAATCATCTTAAAAAATCATAAAACATATTTTTTTTCCCAAAAAGATCAAAATGATATGAAAATTATAAAATTCATCTAAAAATATAAAAAAGTTGAATAAAATGAATGCAAAATTAACCTAGCATAGATATAAAAATTACAAACATAAGTGATACAAAATCAATTATCACTAGAATATCTTACACTTTTTTTTTTACTATTTAATAATTAAAAAATATTGGATCTATTCAATTCTATTGATTTATACCTAATAAAATCATTTATGTAATTAGATCTCAAACCCATTGATCTACCTTTAGGTTAGATTTCCTAAGATAATTGTATTTTCCTCTTCTCCTCTTGGATCTACCTTAAATTGTTATGAGTTTATATGCTTAATCTATTTCTCATAAGAAAATGAACATCCTTCCCCTCCTTGAGGCATCACTCTAATTCGACTTTTCATGCTAGATATGAATACAAAGATTGCATTGGATAACAATGAGAGTATTTCCATTATCACAATTCTAAAAGTAGAAAGTGAACATAGTCCAAAAGCAAGTAAATCCTAAAAAACATCAAATAGTCGATTTTGGTCTTCCAATATTAGTTCTAGTTGAGAATAATAGTTTTACAATGAAATCGAGTTCATCAATTGAGCTGATATGCCTCCATCGCCTTTTTCGATTTCTTTTCATGTTCTTCATTTTTTGTGATCTTAAATTTTGTCTTTCAAAGTCCCTCCTCTCATTTGTCCTTTTTCTTTTGCTTCGGATGGATAAAAAATATATATATCTCTTTCTCCTTCTTTTCTTCAAACTTGTACATTGCAATCATTTCTTTCTTTTCTTAGAAGCTTCACTCCTCACATATCATGATTGTACAGCTATCATGTTGAAATGTGCACATGAAAGCTCTTGTCCATTTTTTTTTTCTATTTTTTATTTAATCCCTCCATTGAGTTGCGTATACAAAGCTTGTGAGAATTTATTTATTGATATTTGGAAAACATGTTGCTAAAACTCAAGAACAATGGTCATTTAAAATTTCAATTTGAGTAAATCAATAATTAGTCCACTTTAGAGTATAAAAATAATAATACTAGTGAAATTACAAAAATGTTGGAATTTATACTGAAAACATCTAATTTTACAAGAAAATACACTAATGTCGTAAATTAAAAATACCAATGAAATATGTGTTGTCAAAAATGTTGTAAAATGGATACTCAAATATCTTTAGGGAACCAAGTCTCGTCTATACTATGAAGAAGAAGCCTTAAAATCTCAAATCTACACTGATGCAAATATGGCAGTAGGTATGGCATTCAAAAATTCATCTTGGGCATGATCTCTTTTTTACGAAGTGGAGCTATGTCATGGCACTCCAAATTACAGAAGAAAATTGATTTCAATCTATGATGTACAAATACAAATTCATAAATATTGGAGCAAATTCATGAAATATAAATGTATTCATACTTTGAGGGGGTACAAATCAGGTATAATCAGCCGACCTCTGAAAAGCTGCCAAGAGATGTTCTGATAGGATCGCGTCAGTCGACCGAATGATGCAAATCAGAGGCACAGTCTGAAAAGTGGCCGAATCACGGCATAGTAGGCGGCCGAAATCTGAAAAGCGAGATCGTATAGCAGGTGCATAAAGCAACCGATATTGGCAGACATCAGGATTCGGCCAGATTGGGCTCTTCCATAAATAGGAGAAACCATTACGGAGAAAGGATGATGATTATTTTTTTTGAACTTGAAGGATTATTCAACTTGTATCCTCTTCTTCGCCACCTCCGTCTAGTGGAAATCTTTTCTGGCGAGCTCCGATAGCTTCGTGGTTTTTCCGTCTTCCGGCGGTTTCCACGTAAAAATCTTCGCTTACTTTCATTTGAATGGAATCAACCGTGAAAAACGTAACTAAGTGTGACATTCCCGATTGCACTTATCACCCTAAAATCGGCCTTCCATCGGATTTCGATTTTACCCCCAACATTTTGGCGCCCACCGTGGGGCAGATCTACAACCCCACTCGAGAAATCCACGAGAGTCAGCCACTAAGTGTTGATCATGGCGGAAAATAGCACAGCCACCAACCCGATCCATGACGGAAGCGCTAGCGCACAAGACCCTTGCCTTATGATCACCAGCAGGCAACAGCTAAAGGCCCTTCTAACGAAAATCCTCACCGATTTCAGGACACCTTCGGGCCTCAATTCCAATGCCCAGGAGGGGACACCCGAAACCGCACCACGAGCGAAGAAGCGACCCCCGGTTCCGGAATACCCCTCAGACACAGAGACTGAGTTCGAAACTGAAGAGGAGATACTACGAAGGAAAAGGCGCAACCAAGTCATATATGAGCCAGGAACTGATAGGGAAAACATGACTGGCGAAATCTTGGAAAAAAGGGAAGAAGAGATGAAGAGAGAGTTAAACCAGATCCGCGAGAGGAGAAGACTTATCGACAAACAGATGTAGTCAGGGAGAAGAGAGGATAGGGGCTTCAGGGATGTTTTCGATCAGAACGTATCCACCGGGAGAGGGGATGTTCTTGCCAATATTGCTCTGACCTTGAAGAATGGAGTTGAGGGAGCAGCTGGGAATACAGCGCTGCACTTTGACCCTTTCTCGGACGATTTAGTCGAGGAAGAGCCCGAGAGAGGATTCAGAGTCCCGGACGGATTACCACGTATGATGGAAAAGGGGACCCCATATCGCACGTAACTGACTTCGACATGAGGATGTCCACGGTTCGACATTCAGAAGCCATGAAGTGTAAGCTGTTCGCTTGCTCGCTCCAAAAGGGAGCAAAGACTTGGTTTAAACAGTTAGAACCATGTAGTGTGGCATCCTATCGGGAGTTAGTGCTGCTCTTCACTACCCGACACGCTGTCAACATCGAAGCTCCACCTTCAAAGGCAGCACTGTACTCAATTCGGTAGGACCACCGAAAAGAGAGTTTGAGAAGATTCGTCGACCGATTTAACTGCCAAGCGCAAGACGTCCAACTGGATTTAAAGGAGAGGGTGGAGATAATGAAGCGGGCCCTGGGAACATCGAAGTTAGGGCAGAGTCTATTTAAATCCTCCCCGAAAAACCTCGGGGAATTGCTAAAGAAAATCATGAAGTACATCCGGGTGGATGATGACCTCAGGGCTGAAATGAAGAGCCGTGTCGAGATCCGTCCGGCCCCACAGCAAGAAATGCAGCCTATTCGGGCCCACCGGCCGAATAAGCGCCGTGAAGTCTATCAGGTGGAACCAATCGAAGCGAATGCCTATTGTGAGATACACAACAACAGGGCACAATACGGCCGATTGTTGGATAATGAAAAGGTTGATTGAACAATATCATGCCAACGGGGGAACAAGCAACACGACACCTACGCAAGTGACGGAAAGAAAAAGGGGGCATAATGAGCATTTGAGGAGTGAGGGTAACCGATATCCGAAGTTCCCCCCAAAACCAGTGAGGGAAAATCTGAGAACCAACAGAGAACCGAGTCCCAGAGGAAGACAAGACGTACCGGAAAGTTCAAGGAACACCCATCAAATGCAAGGTAGTCCCCCCTATATTCGGGAAATCCATATGATATTCGGAGGAACCGAGATGGATGCATCAGGAAAAGCACGAAAGAGATATTTGGACGAAGACAGAGGAGAAGTTTTCGAGATTGGGAGTGGTCCGAATGAGAAAGCCGCTTGGGAAAAGGAAGAGGTCAGTTCTCCGACAGAGACATTCCGGTCAACCCAGCCACAAGAAACGAGCCTTTGGTGATATCAAGAATATGCGGGAGCACCAAAGTAAGGAGGATCCTTATTGATCAAGGATCCTCGTGCAACATCATGAAGGTTGAGCTTTGATTGCCGTTCTCGACTTAAACTCAAATCCATCGTACTCAATTTGACCACCCATTTGGCAACCCTTCCGGAAATCTCTGGTCGAGACAAGATATTCTTCAAAGGCTGATTTGTGAACACCACGATGTGTCGATCTTGAAAATATGATCTCAATTTGGTGGCCGCCATTTTTAGAGCTAAGATGAATTTTTCTGTCACCGTATACCGGGTTTCGGCTGGTAACAGAACCTTGCTCACATAATATACTGGTAAATGCTTATCTGCTGAGATGGTCGCTAAGACTACGCTGACTGCAACGGGCGATATCGACAGATATAGTCCTAGGGGCTCCCCTGCTTTCAGAGCCACAAGAAGCAGGGGCGATGAGAGATATTTCTTGAGTTTTTCAAAGGCAGTCCGGCAGTCCTCATCCCACTCTAAAGCGTTTCCCTTCCACAGGGCCTTCAAGAAAGATGCTGACTTATCGGCTGACCGAGATATAAAGCGGCTGAGGGCAACAAATTTTCCCGTGAGACTCTAGTACTCCTTGACCGTCCTTGGGGGTTGCATTTCGCATATTGCCTTAATCTTCTCGGGGTTAGCTTCGATTCCTCTTTTTGACACATAATACCCAAGGAATTTTCCACTTTGCACTCCGAAGCAACACTTCAGCGGGTTAAGCTTTAACCCGTACGACCGACATAGAGAGAAGCAAGAGTCCAAATACGCTAAATGGTCGTCCTCATTCATAGATTTCATGATTATATCGTCTACATATACCTTCATCGAGGTACCGATTTCAGAAGAAAATATTTTATTCACCAACCTCTGATAAGTCGCCCCAGCGTTCTTCAAATCGAAGGGCATCGCCACGTAGCCATAAACCCCATCCTTGGCGTAGAAGGTGGTTTTCGGTTGGTCCTTCACGGCAACGAAGATTTGATGATACCCCGAATAGGCGTCCATGGTACTCAGAAATCGGGATCCGGCGATAGCGTCCACTAGCTTATCAATCTTTGCCAAGGGGTAAGGATCTCTTTCACAGCAGGCGTTGAGGTCGGTGAAATCTACGCACATTCTCCACTTTCCTCCGGGCTTCGGGACGACAACTGGGTTGGCTACCCACTCGGAGTAATGGATCTCCCTCACGTAACCAGCTTCCAGGAGCTCCCTCGTTTTTTTCTTGATAATTTGGCATTTTTCCTCGGAGAAATGCCGTTGCTTCTGCCGAACTGGTTTTGCCCCCAAGTAAGTATTAATGTGATGCTCAGCAACGGACTGATCAATGCCTACAAAGTCTGCAGCAGTCCAGGCAAAAATATCGACGTTCTTCATCAAAAGTTCAACTAACCTCTCCTCGAATACAGTGTCTAGATTAACACCAACGCGGGTTGCCTTCTGCGCATTTCCTGGCACTAGTTGCACCGACTTATACCCCACTGGTTCCATTGCTTGTCAGGGAGGTTCCCGAGGTTCCCTCTCTACATTCATCACCCTCGGTTCTTTCGCACAGAGGTCCCGGCAAGAAGATACATAAC
The DNA here is from genome assembly GCA_002189035.1 of Utricularia gibba. Lineage (NCBI taxonomy): Eukaryota > Viridiplantae > Streptophyta > Magnoliopsida > Lamiales > Lentibulariaceae > Utricularia > Utricularia gibba. The sequence goes on along the minus strand of NEEC01000002.1, from coordinate 4,418,010 downwards.
AGGATCGGGCGGTTGGTTGGTCAATGTCCACCGTGCAGATGCCCCTCGATGTCGGAAATTTAATTTTTAAATGCACAGTAGAGGGTAACATACCGAATTGGTTGATATCGGGTCGCCCGAGAATGATGTTGTATGAGGTCTCCGAATCCAGGATCAAGAATTCCAACCTTTCGGTTCGGCTCTGCCCTGTCGCTCTGAATGTTATGGGCAGTGTTATTTTCTCAGTAGTTTGCACGGCCCGCTGGTCGAATGTGTACAATTCCATGTGTGCATGGCGAATACTACCCTCATTGGATGACGCCAGTAACTCGGCTACTTCCTTGCCGACTTCGTGGTTGAAATGACCAGGACTATTGATCGTTTCATAGAAACCAATAACTGATGGGCTATGTACGTTGATGGCTCAACATACAACGGCGCCAGAGGAGGAATAGGCATCCGAACCCGGGAAGGAGAACATATTTATGTTACGATGAAATTCTTATTCCCTGCCTCCAACAACGTGGCCGAATATGAAGCCCTGATTGAAGGAATGAAAATTGCCAAGGAACTGGGAGGTGTGTTGGGACAAAGCACTCTCAAGAACTTATGACCGATATGCATGAAGGGGAATGCAGCTGCCATGTCGGGATGCGATCCTTGTGTAGGAAAGCTTTGAGAACCGGATATTATTGGCCAACTATGAAGCGGGATATTACCGAAATGGTGAAGAAGTGCAAAGTATGCCAATACCATGCGAGTATACCAAGAAAACCGGTAAACGGCCTGACCTCTCTTCCATTCTCATGCCCGTTCGATCGGTGGGGAGTGGATATTATGGGGCCGTTCCCCCAAACCTCAGGTCAAAGGAAATTTGTCATCGTGGGAGTTGAGTATTTCTCCAAATGGGTAGAGGCTGAAGCCGTGGCAAAAATATCAGAGGAGACCGTTATTCGATTTCTGTGGAGAAATATCTTCATCCGGTTCGGGATTCCTCAAGAACTAGTGACCGATAACGGAACCCAATTCGCTGGAGGAAGAATGGATGCATTCCTGGACAAATATTCGGTCAAGCACAACTTCACTTCGGTGTATCACCCGCAGAGCAATGGTCTCACGAAGGTAACAAACCGAACGCTCAGACTAGGTTTGAAGACTAAGCTTGAGGATTTCGGAGGGTCATGAGCAGATTGCTTGGAGGAGGTGCTGTGGTCGTATCGCACCACCCCTCGAACCACCACGGAAGAGTCTCCTTTCTTATTGGTTTACGGTTCAGAAGCCGTATGCCCGATTGAACTAACCCTGAAAAGCTACCGAGTGGAGCACTACAATGAAGAGGAAAATGTTGACCTGCGAAAACTGGAGTTGGAGCTGTTGGAAGAAAAATGACAAAACGTCTATAACCGACTAGGGGCTTATCAGAGAAGAACGGAGAAGAGTTACAACAAGTCAGTATGCCCAAGGGAATTCTCCGAAGGAGATTTGGTGCTCCGAAACATCCAACCACAGAGACATATTGGGAAATTAGACCGCAATCGGGAAGACCCTTATCGGATTTCAAGGGTGATCGGAAAAAGAGCATATCGTCTAGAACAGTTAGATGGCGTGGAATTCCCAAGGTCGTGGAATGCATCACACCTAAAAAAATTCTACACCTAACTGGCTCAATATCAATCTCCATCACAGGTTTGCGCAGAATTCGGTATTCTCTTCCTCAAAACACTCAAGCGCCTATAAATTCCTCCAAAGTGGAGATGGGTAAACGAAACCATAAGCCCTGGCCGAGTCGTGTAAGCCTAGACAGACCCTCAAAGATCTAAACCATAAGCTCTGGCCAAGTAACGTAAGCCCAGGGTAATCACCTAATTCGGCATCCCCTACGGGATCCAGCAAGTCAACTCGGGGGTATGGGATCTCCCAAACCCAGGCGCTAGGGACAAGAATAAGCCCTGGTACAATTCGGGCACCGGTTTCCATAAACCGCACGCGTAAGCCCCGAAAAGCCCTTAAGTATTGACCTTATTGTCGAAATTTCGAGACGGCAAGAGCACCCAAAGCAAATCCACCCATGTTCAAAACAATGGGGTTCGGCTAGAAGAGGGTCCTTTCAGATTGGAGAAGTCGCTCAACCCATGAGGGGTTCCGACCTACTTCCCTAGCTACGGTTCAGCTCGTATGAGGAAATACTAAGGCAAACCAAAACCCAAAAGCCCAACCAAAGGGTTGGCAAGAAGACACCCTCCCCCTAGATCCATGACTAAGCCCCAAAGCGGGGTACTCACCGCTAGGCCTTGAAGCAGCAAATACAATCGGAATAAATCTTGCTGAAAGATGTGGAAGATCCACCTAAATGGAAGAAACGATTCAGTTCGCGAGGGGGTTCCGAGTCATAGCCTTAGCACGCATGCACGCAGAGAAGTCCCACTAGGAGATCAGCGAATCACGCAACATATTAAACGAGGAAATCAATGAGGGCAACAGTGATGCACAAAAACTGAGTAAACTGGAAAAGGATCTTGAACCGGGATAATGAAAATGTTCGACAAAGCCCCACAGCAGGGGGAAAAACACCAAGTTAAGAAAAGTCACTAAAGTACAGGAGGAGATGGGGGATTGGCAGGTGGATCGGCAGAGGAACCGGTATGTCTTTCCATCCTCGCTCTAAGCTTGGCGTCATTCTCTCGCCCTATCCTCGCCCGAATCAGCGCAATCAGCCGCTCCCGATCAGCTTCAAACCTGAATTCCGGGCCTGGAACGTATCCGCGATAACGTCTAGCATGTTCTCATCCTTCGTCAGGGGATTTATCCTGTCGAAGCGCGGATCCATGATTGAAAGCCTGAATTCCCGGCTGTATCGTCGCCTCTAGCAATATAGAAGTAGGTCGATTAGATCCCCTGCATAGATATCAGAGTTCGGAAAAACAACCCGAGTTAACGAAGTTTTCCAAGAGACCCTGCCGAGACGCTTGTTGATCAAGCAACTCGGCCTCTAGTGCCGAAATGCGGCCCCTAGCATGCTCTAACTCTGCCTCTGCCTCCTCAAATCGGACTTTGAAGGCTTTTCTCTCCGATTTAGCATCATTGACCGCCTTTCCCATTTCTTCGACCACATTCCGCAATTCTTCCTCCTGGCGGGTGGGTGCGCTTCCCTAGAACGGTCTTCAGCGAACTCCCCTCCTCCTCCAGCAACTTTATCTGGGCGTTCTGAGCCACAACTTGGGCTTGAAGCCGAGAAAGTGTCTCCGATTGCGAACCAATCTCTCTAACCACTCCCCACCCGAAAGTTAAAGCCTGAAGGAACATTGCCAAGTCAAGGACCGACTATACAGAGTTTAGAAGGGAAAACAGAACGCGTACCTGCCAGATCCCTCAAGTACAGTATCCGGCTGAACATCCAAGGTATTCGACATAGCTCCCTCCATGATTTTCCTTAGTTCGGCTGGAATCGAAGGTGGGGGAGCGCCGGGTTATCCCTTACTTCTACGGGGGCAGATCCATTGGGGTTATCTTCGAATCGGCGGAATTGAAAATGAGATCGGCCATCCATTGGGGATTTCGCTTTACGAACAGCTATTTTGAAGAGATGAAGAAAATCTATCAGAGTCATGGCCGGATCCATACCGGCCGAATAGAAGAGGAAGGTGGTAAAGCAGAATATGGAATTCGGGGCGAGACAATAAAGCGGAATCGCAAAAGTGTAGAGGAAGCGAACTATCAGAGGATGAAGGGGGAAGCGTAAATCGCTTTCAAAATAGGCAAGTGGAATAGGGAGACTGAATGGGGGTAGGGGGTTCTCACCAATCCCCCAAGGGATTTCGGTGTCCCGAGCATCAGAGAGTTGGTATTCATCATGGATCGAGTATCAAACGCGGAGGGAAGGGATGTTCAATTCGCTGGATCGCCTACCCATTTTCGAAAAATCAAAAGAGGACCCAAACCCTAGAGCGAGGCAGAAGTCAGAAAGGGCGAATGACTCAGAAAGATAAAGGTGACTCACCAAAAATCCCAAAGGACCAAACGGAAAAGACGAAAGATCGGCTGGTACCTGAAAAACTGGCGGTTTCCAATGGGTATCACAACGGTCGAGCGGTGGACGAGCGCAACAGAGCATGGAGAACGCAGGAACCTTACAGGTAACAAAGACACCAAAGGAGGGGAATGATAGGGGGAACGCATATTTATAATGGAGACGTTCGGGAGACGAAACGACACGACGTTTAGAATACCCAGAGCGAGCAGGAAAAAGCGCGGCCCGCTCGGGAGCTGACGCGTGGCACAGAAATCGGTTCAGGTTGGTTCGAGACTCAATCATGAGAAACGGCATGCAGGATATCGGTGTAGTCATATTTCTGATTCACCGATTTTCCCGAAAGAGCCAATATCGGCGAATCAGAGGGGCTGAATGATGGGGTACAAATCGGGTATAATCAGTCGACCTTTGAAAAGCTGTCAAGAGATGTTCTGACATGATCGCGCCAGTCGACCGAATGATGCAAATCAGAGGCGCAGTCTAAAAAGCGACCGAATCACGGCATAACAGGCGGCCGAAATCTAAAAAGCGAGATCGTATAACATGTGCAGAAAGCAACCGATGTTGGCAAACATCGGGATTCGGCCAGATTGGGCTCTTCCATAAATAGGAGAAACCATTACGGAGAAAGGATGATGATTATTTTTTTTTGAACTTGAAGGATTATTCAACTTGTATCCTCTTCTTCGCCATCTCCGTTTAGTGGAAATCTTTTCCGCCGAGTTCCGATAGCTCCATGGTTTTCCCATCTTCCGGCGATTTCCACGTAAAAATCTTCGCTTACTTTCATTTCAACCGAATCAACCGTGAAAAACGTAACTAAGTGTGACATTTCCGATTGCACTTATCACCCTAAAATCGGCCTTCCATCGGATTTCGATTTTACCCCCAACATACTTAAAATAATATTACTTTTAAAAATAAAATCAATTTTTTTAAAAATAAATTTTAAAAATAAAAAATAATTATCTTAATATATAAAATTTTAAATTTAATAATCAATAATAAAAGTAATAAATCAATATTTAAATATCACTTACATCCATATTTAAAAAAGAAATCTAATATTGGAAATATCAAAATAAACATTAAGAATAACATAAGTTCAATTTCAAAATGGTTCAATAGTAAATTAGTATGTTTGATAAACTTTTATAATTAATATATCATACTTTGAATTATACATATGATGAATAATAAATTAAATAATAAAGAAAATATATTATAAATGATCATTTCAATGACAATCATCGATGATATAAACATAGAATGAGAAAATATATTGATTAATAATATTTTTGTATATATATTTTTTATTTTTAATAAAAATTTATTGGATATACATATATGATCTTTATGTATATCTACGAATCCATGAATTTGAATAAAATAATAGAATTTGTGCATCATAACTCTTAGTACCTCAAAAGAATTTATGTTAATGTATTCAGAACTGTAAAAGAAGTTGTTTGGATGAGAAAGGTGATGAATCATTTTGGACTGAAAGGAAAGATCACCACCATGTATTGCTACAATCAAAGCACCTTGGCATTGAGCAAAAGCGCAGCATTTCACACTCGGACAATATGCGTGAAAATAAGATATCATTGGATTAGAGATGTTATCACTAATGGGGAGATTTATGTATAGAAAGTGATAGATTGATATGATGATCAAATGCTTATCAGGCATAAAATACCAAGCTTGCGTTCATAGAACAGGTTTAGTTCAAATGAACTAATTATGAGAATAGTGAGATATGTGGATGTGTACACCCTATCCAAAATAGAGGAAATTTCTATGGTCAATGCATCAATCCAACAAGCAACACCCATGTCAATGAAACTATGCCTTGAGAAATTCATCATATCTGAAAGACATCGAATTAAACTCTTATTAATATATCAACACCATATGTAAAATAGATCTAGCAATGAATCTATTATTAAGATTAATAAAAATTCGCCTATTTAAAAGATGATTTTTCAAAATGTATAATAATGCACTATAGACGATTATATGTATATATATATATACAGATTTAGATAAGTATTTTGTAGTATACATTTTGAAATTTGATAAGCAATGCCATCCTTTTGTTTTCTATATGATTTGGGTTTGTTTTTGTATTGCAATTATGATGTTTGTTCATTTGCTAATGATTTATTCAATTCTAATCACAACCACCATTCAAATACATGCATCGATTTAGATTGAACATCTTTCTATATCTTCTAGTTAGAAGGCAGCGCCCAATTGAAATTCATTTGGCATAGAACACTGAAGTGTTGCCTGATGCTTTGTGTGGAGATTCGTTTTCATTTTTATTGTCTGCAAAAATGAAGGCGGTAAAAGAGGTGGGACCAAAAATAGGCCTAAAGAAACCCGCTAGCTTCCATTGACGTCGAGGGCTGCTACGCCCAAACCAAAAAGTAGGGGGGCAATTTGAGTCAGATGGCTTCCCTTTTGATGTCTTTACATTTTGAAAATTACAAATTTGATACATCTAGTGAATACATATGAAATTCAAATATACAATAAACGTAAATTATATTTAAAAAAGATTAAATTTAATTGATTACTAGTAATTTAAAATTGTTATATACTTAGTTTTTCTATATGGAATTATATGTTCTAATATGTTCAATTATATATCGATCTAATTAAAAATACAATGAGTATATGTAAAATTCAAGTATGCAAAAAAATGTAGATTATATTTAAAAAAGATGGGATCTAATTATTTATTAATTATTTGTAATTTTTTATATATATAAATATTTTATTTAACTTGTGATTGTGAGATTATTTGTTTTAATAAACATCAGACCATTGGGTGTTCAATCGCTATGCGATGATTATGCCTTTCATATACGGTTGTGATGTCGAATCCGGTAATGCATGCTTTTCTCACTGGTCGTTCGCGCTAGCCGACAAGAAGACTTTGAAGGAAATCCGACCTTCAACTCCACAGGCACAGCCCTTCCGGTAATGAAACATGTGCCAGCAACATTTATTGCAGATTTGGATTCTCGGAAAACATCGGAGGACGGAATAAACCCCATCCCCACCCGAGCCGAGCTACTTGGAATTACCACCCGCTTTTCTATTCTATGTAAATTGCGTGGGCTTGTTTGTGTTTTCTTGTAAATAGGGAGTTGTGCGGCTGCGATGAGCCCTCAACGTTCCTCTCAAGCCCCACCTTCGAAAGTAGACGGCATTCATCTATTTAAACCCGCTGATCCAACTTCTTCCCCACTCGATTAACCACAATCACGCCGTGGTTCACCATTCTACCCACTTGCTTCCGATGGCTCGGAATGGGAACCACCGTCAGGATGGGCTCTGCCTCAGCGACGATCCGCTGAACTGGGACACTGCGGCGGCCGCGCTGAAGGGGAGCCATCTGGGGGAGGTGAGGAGAATGGTGGAGGAGTTCAGGAAGGCGGAGGTGAAGCTCGGCGGCGAGACGCTGACGATATCGCAGGTGGCTTCCATCGCCGCCACAGAGAATGCCGTCAAGGTGGTGCTCGCGGAGTCCGCCAGGGCCGACGTTGAGGCCAGCAGCGACTGGGTTATGGACAGCATGAATAAAGGGACAGATAGCTACGGCGTCACCACTGGCTTCGGCGGCACCTCCTACCGGAGAACAAAACAGGGCGGCGCTCTGCAGAAGGAGCTCATTAGGTACCCCATTTTGCTCCCTTCTTTTCCAACTTCCATCACCAGACACGCTCCATCGTACAAGGTTACAGAAAATGGCTTAGTTGAGTACATCCGGTGGGCTGCTCGGTGGAACCGGGCAGTGGCACGTGATGACTCCGGCGATCGGCACGTGCCGATGAACAACCAAATTTTGATACAAGTTGAACGAAACTCACACATGGCTGGGGAGACACGTGGATTTTTGTTCATCTTGACAATCTGTTACAGAGTAATTAATCGAGATTTGCTTATTTTGAACTTGTTCAGATTCTTGAATGCCGGCGTTTTCGGGCACGGCGTTGAATCATGCCACACGCTGCCTCGCTCAGCCACGAGGGCGGCGATGCTGGTTAGAATAAACACGCTGCTCCAGGGGTATTCCGGAATCCGTTTCGAGATCTTGGAAGCCATGGCCAGGTTCCTCAACAGCAACGTCACCCCTTGTTTGCCCCTCCGCGGCACGATCACAGCCTCAGGGGACCTTGTACCGTTGTCCTACATCGCCGGGCTTCTAACAGGGCGCCCCAACTCGAAGGCGGTAGGCCCCGACGGAGATATTGTCACTGCGGAGAAAGCCTTCAAGATCTCTGGCGTCGATTGTGGTTTCTTCGAGCTGCAGCCAAAAGAGGGACTCGCTCTCGTTAATGGCACTGCCGTCGGTTCCGGTTTGGCTTCGATTGCTCTCTACGAGGCCAACATTCTCGCCGTCCTCTCGGTGGTTTTGTCTGCCGTTTTTGCGGAGGTTATGAATGGGAAGCCGGAGTTCACCGATCACTTGACGCACAAGCTGAAGCACCATCCTGGCCAGATTGAGGCTGCTGCGATAATGGAACACATACTCGAGGGAAGTTCGTATGTGAAAGCTGCTCAGAAGCTTCATGAATGGATCCGTTGCAGAAGCCTAAGCAAGATCGCTATGCTCTGAGAACTTCGCCCCAGTGGTTGGGACCTCAGATTGAAGTCATCAGAACTGCAACTAAAATGATTGAGAGAGAAATCAACTCTGTTAATGACAATCCTCTGATCGATGTCTCCAGGAACAAGGCTTTGCATGGAGGAAATTTTCAGGGGACTCCAATTGGAACCGCGATGGATAACTCAAGATTGGCGATTGCTTCAATCGGGAAGCTGATGTTCGCCCAATTCTCTGAACTGGTAAATGATTTCTACAACAACGGGCTGCCGTCCAATCTCTCCGGCGGGGAAATCCCAGCCTTGATTACGGCCTCAAGGGTGCCGAAATTGCTATGGCTGCTTATTGCTCTGAGGTCCAATTCTTGGCCAATCCAGTTACGAGCCATGCCCAAAGCGCGGAGCAACACAACCAGGACGTGAACTCATTGGGTTTGATTTCTTCAAGGAAAACCGCTGAAGCTCTAGACATTCTGAAGCTAATGTCTTCCACTTATTTGGTTGCTCTCTGCCAAGCTATTGATCTCCGTCACCTGGAGGAGAATTTCCGCCTCGCCGTGAAGAACACTGTCGCGCAAGTGGCGAAGAGAAAGCTAGCAACCGGCCACAACGGCGAGCTCCACGCTTCACGATTCTGCGAGAAAGATTTACTCCGCGTAGTAGACCGCGAATGCGTCTTTGCCTACATCGACGACCCCTGCAGCGCCGCATACCCGTTGATGCAGAGACTCAGACAAGTCCTTGTCGAGCACGCCCTGAAGAACGGGGAAGGCGAGAAGAACACAAACACTTCCATCTTCCAAAAGATCGAATCTTTCGAGGAAGATCTGAAGGCCCTTTTGCCCAAGGAAGTTGAGGGCGCGAGAAGCGCAGTCGAGAATGGAAATCCAGGGGTCCCAAACAGGATTACAGAATGCAGATCGTACCCGCTGTACAAGTTTGTGAGGGAGGAGCTGGGGGCGGAATTCCTGACGGGAGAGAAGGTCACTTCACCAGGCGAGGTCACTGAGAAGGTTTTCACAGCGATCAGCAACGGCCTCATCGTGGATCCATTGTTCAAGTGCTTAAGCGCCTGGAACGGCGCTCCTCATCCCATCTCCTGAACCTCTCCGCTGAGCTCTATGGGGCCGCGTGTGTCTACGGTGGATCAGAACAATACGACCATACGTAAATAAATATGATTCTACTATAGTAATAAAATATTCAAATTAATTTTTTAATAATATTTTTAAGTAAAAAACATTTTATTTTATTTTTAAAATAAAATCAATATACATATTCAAATGTTAATGAAATGGGAGAGATGAAGTATGTGGTGTGAGTGTGGAAGACAACATGGAGAACGGCGGCTAGCGGTTTTAAGGCAATAAACTTCAGATATTAAGTCAACGAGATGGATACTTGCATAACGTGAAAAGTTCTCAGTGGTAAAGATTAGTATTTTGTATGACTTACTACGACAATAAAAAAGGACGAAATATGTGAGATGCAAATCATTAAATGAGATAGATGGTTATTACCCACTGTAGAATCATTCAATCAAAAACATGTACTTATGTCTTTTATGTGCGAGGAATATAGAAAATCGGTATCAATTTACCATGGTTTGGCTGTGATAAACGAAAATTTTTGCACTGGTCATATGAATGCAAATTCATTTATAAAATAAAATTTATACAACTGAAAACATGCTACATTGTCCAAAAAAGGTGATTAAAACAAAGGTTGGAATACAATCTGGAACAAAAGAAGTAAATAACACTACTAATCATAAAATACATAAATATCTAATAAAATCCTAATTTAATAGCATAATATTAATTATTTGCTAGTTCTAAAACACTGAAAACTTATGCATTATTAGATTAAATACAAGAAAATAGAGTTTGTTTGAAATATTTTGAAAGAATATTATGGCAACAGATTACAGTTGTAATGGAATCATCAGGACAACCAAGAGTGATAATAGGTTCTTAAACAAAGAAAGTCAAAGAAATTCAAAAGAGTGATAAGGATCACTTCATATGTCGTACTTTGAGCTATTTTGAATGGAGGGAATAAGAAACATTTCAGGTAAGATAGATGTTTATCAATGTAACTAATTTAAAATGTACATTTTATGAATTATCAATGAATAAGAGTATGAGAAATTAATGTTTTGGAGGTCTAAATTTATCATTAATTATCAAATTTCTATTCCATTCTTACTATCAGTGTCATTATCAATTCATCCTTGGAATTTGAGAGTTATTTAAGTTTCCATTCAATCATTGAAACTTTTATATGCAAGTTAGAAATTAAATACTGTGATCTTTATATTAAAATCATAATCTCATAAATTTGTGTCAGGAGATCATATATTTTCTTTATTATCACCTATTCTTCCTTAGTTCAAATAAACAAAGAATGTCAGATATTATAGGATAATGTAGTTATTACAAAACGATATTTTTTGAAACATTAAATATGTTGAATTCAATCTAGATTTAATATATGATCTTGATCAATGTTATAAGCATATCTGTGTAGACAAGAATATTTTTTTAGTATTTGTAATCAAGCTGTGAACGATTTTTTGAAATTTTTATAGATTTAAGCATGCTAAATATTACTTTGTATGGATAATCAAGAAAAAAATATAATAAAGTAAATTTGACAATAGATAACATACTATATAATTATGTATATATAAATATATATGTGATCATCTTACTTGAAAATAATTATATTTTATATTGAATCATATCAAATTTACACAATAAAAAATATAAACGATAATAGACGAGAAAAAAGGTTAGGATTTAGGGAAAAAGTTGATTTATATTAATAGCACACAAATTTTCCTATTTTATGATAAGAAAATTGTGATTTTTTATTATGTCTTAATTGTTTAGTTTATAGTTTCGAATGTTTTACCAAATTCAGGGAACATATTAATTTTGTATACAAATGGGCTAAATCCTTCTATTTAGCTCATTCCATGTGAGTAACCTTCTTTGAGTCCAGCAATAGGTTTAAAACGAGAAGAACAAGTTCAAGAACCCAGTTAACACTACTATTCCATGCTGTGAACAGTAGCAAACGGAAACCGAATATTTTATGTGCTTAGTTTGCTGACCGTTTTACTTTTGCTGGATGTTTATTTGATAATTTTGAAATATTTTCTTCAGCTTATGATGAAATCTTTCTTTATTTTCCATACATAAGTAACTAAACTTTAGAAATGTCTTAAAGTATATAATGGTGATGTGGGGCTAAGATTTATAATATTATTGGTCATTATTTCTTAGTATTTGTTTCTATCATTTTTTGGATAGACGTAAAAGGACAAGGAAGGGGAGGGGGGAACAAATAGCTTTATAACTCAAATACTTGATTAGAGGTAAACTATTAAATCAAGGCGAGGACAATAGGTCTTAGTCCAAAATAGAACCAGTAGAAACGGATATATTTATTTTATATAGTTTACATGTGGGTAGACTTAATTGCGAAGTTGGTAATGATAATGAAGATTATCTTTGCTGAAATATAATGAATGACCTGGGTACACTTAGGTATTTTAAATTGTGAGTATATGAATGTGGTAAATTAAATTCAGAATCTTAGTACCACATCACCTGCGTACCCTTGAGATACTTTAGTATTATCCTGTACTTAGAACCAATACTTGTTATTTTCTACTCTGCAACTTGACCTTACTTAACGAGTTTTTCTATTGTCGTAAGTTTGACTTTAGACTTGATAAATGAAAAATTTACATGTCGTTAAAATGTAAATCTTCCTATCAAATAAAATTTATAACCTAATACACATTCAAACATAATACAATTATAAACATAGTGTTTAGGGTTGAACATGAAGAGCAACTGCTTGTCATATGATTATCAATACATGCAATTAGTGTCACGTTAATAGATTTGGTCTTAATTAGGACAAAGACAGGATTATGATGAAATATAGTAAAAAAAAGTAACAAACTTTTGAACTCAGTTGTTGTTGACATGAAATGTGTGATGTTTTGGAACTTCTAGGAGATATATGCTTATCACTAAAACACCCTCACATAGACCATAAATCAAACATCTAACAAACAAAATCTAGGTCTACCCGAACTCTTGTTTTCCCCCTAATCTTTGGTCTACTTCTAATTAGGATTGTTAAGATGAGTTTCACTACTTCCCTCTCTTAGATCTATCCTAATTTGTTAAGAAAGTGGCATGACTTATAGTCAGTAAAGTTTAAAGATTGATTAGCACATTTCACTTCTTTTCACCTCCAAAGCACTCCTAATTGCTTATTTACTCATGCTTAAGGTAAACGAAAATGGAAAGTAGAACATCATCCACATTGTACTCTTCTCACAGTCAATAACAAAAAAATAAACAAGCAAGGAATTTAAAAATTTCAACATAAAATTAAAATTGTCGCTAGCTACTCTTAACTGAAAGTAATATTCTTTGGAAACAAAAGAAAGTCTTTAGATATGAGTTTCGTTTCTGGTTCGTCTCCCTTCTTCTTCCCCAAGAAGCCTTCTCCTGAAAAAATGTATCATTTGCCCCAATGGGAGAGATCTCGTTTCTCTCTCCATCTTGTCTCATTTTGTGTCCGAAATCTCCCTTTTTCCTGTCCTTGGATTTTGTGTTTTTCTTTACAGCCTTTTGTCTCATCCTCTACCACTACGCTGTTCATATCCGCCTCCTTGGGATTTGGGTTGCCGACATGCGGTGCATTTCTCAAAGAAAACTATTAGAACTAATGTAGGAATAAAAAAAACACAACTACGATATTATTTGTAAAAAAACATAAAAATAGACAATAAAGCTTAAGTTTTGTAGTACAATATGAGTCATTTCCCTATATTCAATTACTCAAAAATATGTGTTATCAAGATTAAAACTGAAGTCACTCTTTGATCTTGCAAAGACTATAACACATCGCAAGTATTCGCTCCTTGTGATCGATTCCAAAAACCACTATGCATGTTCTATGAACTTGTATTTTTTGAATAGTAGAACTTATAAATTTATTTGATATGAAATTTGATTTTATTACAATAGTATCAATTTTTTAATTTATCATGTATTATATTGAGGTAGGTATATATTTAATTTTTTTGAAACATTTAGAATTTCACATAAATATTTCAAAAACTTAATTGTAGTTTATATTTAACAATGCCATAACTATAGTTTTTTAATCAATAAATAGAACATTATGAATATGTATGTGTAAAGAATGAAATAGTTGAAACTGTATAATAATATATCAACCAATAAGCCTTGGATGCTGTTTATTGTTATAAACAGTGATAACATATGAATTTTAGTATTTTTAGGATATGAAAATTGTAACTTTTTAATTATTTTATGAGTGTTTATTGTATGATTTTAAGTATCTTGCCAAAATTTAGGAATACGTATGTTTTGGCATGCTTGTGGGCAAAATCCCACTCTCTATTCTAACTGATTTTGAGTCTAGCAAGAAGGTCTTAGAATTAGGGGCAAGACATAAATTTTGTACAGGAGTTACTCAATAGACATCAAGACACACAACACAAAAGAGACTGCAACTTTCGTCATAGCAAACTATTAATTAGAGCTAGAAATAGTACAATTTTTACAAACCATACTTGCATTGAAAAATAAAAGAAGGAGAAAATTTGGAAGGGAGAGAAACCGCAAAAGAAGGCTATATAGAGACATCACAACAAAGGGAAGAAGGATGAACACGATTTTTAGAGAAGAACCTTTGAATTGAAGAACAAGTATGGAAATCCAATTTAGCACTGATGTTAAATCAAAATCAGTAATATTCGTGTTCTTTTTCAGTGTTAGGAAGAGGAGTTAGGTGAGTTCGAATAGGTAAAAATATCAAAATTAGTGTTAGTAAATTTAGTGTGTGTAAAAACATATTTTGGATCTATTTTATGTCTATCTATTTCTTGGGGTGACCTTACTATTTCATCCAAGCCCAAGAATGGTCAGCCCATTTGAGCTATATCATGTATTCTACAACTCTGCGTAATATTTATTAGTCCAAGGGCAAAATAGCAATTATGCATTTGTATCCGCAAAAAGCTAAGCCTCTCTAAGGCACACCATAGGGGCATGCGATCGAGTAAAGAGAGAGAGAGAACGAAGATTTCAAATGTTGGGTGAGATTTTTCGATGAACTTGAACATGTTTCAGGGAAGAAGTCAAAGAAGGGATAATTCCAATGTGACAGTGTAACTCAATTCTAGCACCTTGAGTCCTATAGAACAAAGATTTGTTTGTGCGAAAAAGACAACAAAATTTCAAAGTGACACTAGAACCACCTCCATCACCCTGAGTGGTAGTTGATAAACGAAAAATATTCAATGTCGTTAAAATGCAAATTTCTTCTATCAAATAAAATTTATAAACTTAATACACATTCAAGCATAATACAACTATGAGCATAGTGATTAGGGTCAAATACGAAGAGCAGGTGCTTGTTACGTGATTATCAATGCATTTAGTAGATGTCACGATTAAGAGATATAGTGTAAGCTAAAATTAAGGTAGTTCAACGATACTAAGCAGAAAGATAGGAAATGGGTAGAAACAAATCTTTGTCTAAAGTGAAAGAAAGTGATACCTTGGGGCTTCTAAAACTTGCATGCTCATCACCAGAATAACCTTATATATACCACAAATCATACATCTAACAAGTAAAAGTCTAGATCTACTTAAACCCTTGTTTTTCCCTAATATTTGATCTACCTCTAATTAGGGTTGTTAACATCAATGTCACTCCTTCCACCTCCTAGATCTATCCTAGTTTGATAAGGAAGTAGTGTGATATATGATTAATAAGGTCAAAAGATTGATTAGCACATTACACCTCTTTGGCCTCAAGGCATCCCTAAGTGCTTAGTCACTCATACTTAAGATAAATGAAAATAAAACATAAAATATCATCAAAGTTCGATAACCAGAAAACAAACAAGCATGGAATGTAAAAAGTCCAACAGAAAACTAAAACTGTCGCAAGCTACTCTTAACTGAGTAATATTCTTTGAAATCAAAAGACAGTCTTTAGACATGAGCTTCATTCTTGGGATGTCTGCTTATTTTTTCTTGCAAGTTCTTGCGAGTTTTTCTTCAAATCCCCCTCCCCCCACAAAAGTGTCTGGTCCGTTGTTCAAGGTCTTCTCTCCTCTTATCTCTCTCCCATCATTTCCAAAAATCTACTTTTTTACTTCTTTGGAATTACATTGCTACCTTCAACTTTTTCTTTATACTTTTATCAATTTCACTATACTCTTCTCGACTCCTAGGAATTGGGTTGGCTGACAATTGCTACATTCCTCCAGAAAACAATTAAGTTTGAGGTTGAGATTAAATTATGATTTAGTCCCAAATAGGAATAAAACACGCGACTGCAGTACTAATCACAAAAGTATAGAAATTCATGCTGGAACTTGAGTTTTATAGCAAAATATTAGATATTTTCCTATTCTTAAATATTAAAAAATATTTGTTATCAGTAGTAGAACACTAGGAACCATCCCAGAAAGCGTTGGTACCAACTGGACCAAGAAGAAGAAGATGACAATGCACATAACTGACTTGGATACTTGAACAAACTTTTCTGTTTTCTGCATTTGATTTCTGCACCTTCGCAACTTGCTAGCTCACTTAACATTTGATGCTTGAATATTTATCTTGTTTTAGTGTTTTCAACTTATAATGCATTCTTCGTTGTGCTGATTACTGTTTTCATGCATGAATCGGAACAGTAAATAAAACATTTTACTTTGTCTTTAGTTTGCTAAAGATTTGGTGTCTGTGACAGTTTATCTTACGATTTTTATAATATTTTTTTTAGTTTATATTAATAAGATCATGTTTTATGAATCACATATGAGTAGCTAAATTTAGAGATATCTCAAGGTGTGAGTAGCCATTGTGTACATTACCTTTTTTTTCTAACATGGCTTAGGTAAGCCTAAATGGGGAAGCTAACAACATTGTAACTTGAATATTTGACTTAGAGGTAAAACAACGAATCAAGATGAGGATTGTAGATGTTAATTTTGGATAGAACCAATTTGACCTAGTTTTTTATATTTTGCACTCGAATAGATTTTACTGTGAAATGATTAAGACATTGAGGAATGTCTTAACCGAAAATATAAAAAAATAATCTAAATAGATTTAGGTTGTTTAGAGTGTGCATATAGGCCAATTATAGATTAGACTAGAAACTTAAATAACATATCACATGAATGACCAGAGGCATCATATTATTATTTGCTGCATAGAACCAGCATTTGCTATTTTTTACATTATGATTTGATTTTCATTACTAAACGTGCATACCGTTTTTAGTTTGAATTTAGACTAAGAGTAAAATTTATTTTGAATTCTTTATCACGAAAAATACATTACAAGCATGTGTTTCTTGTGATTGACTCCGAAATCCATTGTTATATTGAATTTGTATCTTGTGAAAATTAGAGATTATAAATATATTTGATACAAAAAATTAGTTTTTAACAATGCTCATGAAATTCCCATTTATCAAGTGGAATCCATAAATGCTGGCAGCTATAAGTGATGCCCAAAAACGCTTTGGGAGTTGCTTATGGCTATAAACGGTGCCCAACAACATCTTGGGTGCTACCTAACGGTGTAAATTGTCTAAAATTGGTTTGAATGTTGTTTATGAGTATAAGTGATGCCGAGGGCATTATTGGGTATTTTTTTCGTTGTACAAATAGCTTACTAAGCAAAAGTCACCCCTGTCTAGACTTGGGCATGGGTCCAAGCCTCATGAGTTACAAGTCGACCCTCACAAGTCGATTTGGAAACCTAGATTCAGCAAGTTAGGGTTGACGAGTTGAAGGGCATGACTCGATCCTAACTTGAGTCGACTCATTTTATTTAATTAAAAAAGAAATTAAATTAAAAAATCTTATATGATTTTAAGTTTTTCCTCCTTATTATAAGTTTGGAATTGACGGTGTACATGGAATCCAAGAAAAAATAGAATCGAAAAAAAAAAGAAGTGATGGAAAAAAGTTTCAGAATTAGAGCTTCAAATAAAAAATCGTAGTTGTTGGTGGTGATTGTGTAATTGAGATTGAAAAATCATTAACTAGGTTTAATGAAGAGTTGGGCTCAATCGTTGGCCTTTTAGTCCAAACCCTAGATTTGTTAAAAAAATAAAAAATTAAAAAAAATCAAATAGATCTTAACATAGACCCAACTTGCGAGTCGACCCTAACTCGTGTTTCGTGACTTGATCCTGACTCATTTTCCATGAGTTCGAGTCACAAGTCCTACCCTAGATGGGTTGACTCGCCGGACTCACGAGTCGACTCTGACTCATGCCCAAGTCTACCTCGAGCACTGCTTCGTTGTATGAACGATGCCTAGCAATGATTTGGGTGCTGCCTACAAGTATAAGCGATACCCAACAATGCTTTGAATCTTGTTTTGTGCTATAAATTATGATAAATTAGTTTATATAACATTTTTCTAGTACAATAGATAGCATAATGACATTAATTTATTTTTATTTAGAGATAAAATACATATAACTCTTTTAAATTTATATATTTTTTCCATGAATGGTTGATATAGTAGAGGTACTGATCTCATGGACATCATAATTTCGTTGCATGGTAGGACAACACATCCATGATCTAGGTTGAGTATGATGGGGTATTAGTGTGAATGAGATAATACATGAAATGATACTCAATGTCTTTGTGATTAATATTCTTGGGTAAACTGTGTTTGAAGTAACTCATCAGGTCTAGCCATATATCATGTGAATTTTCAACCTTGATAATCTATTGGCATTATAAATCTTGTTGATTGAGGTCATCTAGGGCAGATATTCTTTTTAAGAGTAGAGTCATGGATCAACAAAAATGGTGCCGTTTGCCATATATCATCAAATTCCAATGATTGAATTTAATTCTCATATATTCTAATCTATTGGTCAAGATTTAACATTGAATAGAATGACATACCTATAATCAATGTTTAGCATTTAACATATTTTTCAGACATGAAGTTATAATTGTAATACAAAATCTAAGATATGTAATCAAGAGAGTTGACTACGTACTTGTTGTGCATGAGAGCATGAGATCTCAAAAGTTTTCCATTTTCTACTCTTGCACGTACCTTGACTAACCATCACTATTAGTCTCTTTTATTTACTGTTTTTTCTACGATTAGTAACCAAAATCTTCATTTGAGTATAATCAACTACTTTATGTATCTATGAAAAAAAATTAAAAAATGTATTTATCAAATTGTTTCTCATACTTATTATGTAACTGACACCACGCATCATCTTGCTTCATTTTTTCATATCAAATAGAAAAAAAATGGCAGCACCACTCTAAAAAAAGGCTTATACTTTGTAAAGTTTTGTAATTCATACCTTTGCATACTTGAAAACCATTAGGGTGTTATAATATATCACATAATAATCTACTATTTGTGGTTGAGCCTTCCTAACCAGCCAATAAAAATATGAAATTCATGCTTTTGTTGCATACTCCAAGAACATTTGTTGAAATATGGCCTTTGCAATTTCTATGATTTACCTTATTGATCTCTTTTATACATATCAACTTTCTCAGTCTTAAAACATATTGTGAAATAAACAATACTATAAAAAACCTAAATTTTGAAGATGAATTTGACGGTATTGATTTTTATGAGAGAATCTCATGGAGTATAGATTAGAAATACCTTGATATCGTTTCAAGAAGTTATGTTTATGTACTCATGCTTTCTTGTGATGAAACAGAATCATTAAAAACGAGCCTACCTTTTTGACAGTCACATATCTTAAAGCTTTCAATCTTGAGTATGTTTGTAGAAGGAAATATGGACTCCCCAAAACATTTTTACTTATTCTCAAATTATTTAAGGTAAAATTATTCACACTATAAATAAGAGTACTTCAATACTCAATTTGTTTTGAAATTTTTTCTTTTATAAAGTATTTCAATTTGCATCGATAGTCCCCACAATAATAGCACTATCAAAGTAGAAAATTCGGCATGCACAAATATTCTGTAACAAAAACAATGGATTTATTCTTTACTATAATATAAAAAAATGTTCATAATAATATTACAAGGATTCATTCTTCACTATAATACAAAAAAGAATGTTTATAATAAAATTATATATACTTATAAAATAATCGGATAAAGAATCTACTTATAAAAATGTATCTTGTCTCTTTTTAAACATCTATCAAAACTATGATATTGCAGACACTATCCTAATGCTAAGACATTTATTTGTGCAATGGAATAAAAGTGACAAGACAGTTGCAATGAGAGCATCCAAAACTGCTACATTTGTATTGCCAATCTTCCAAAGAATAGCAAGGTATGTAAATTAAAACCGAAAAGGATAAGTTATGAAATCTAAAAAAGAAAAGTTACAATTTCCAGGGGATGAAAAAAAATCACTTGAAATATTCTAAGTTAATCAAATATAATAAAATTAAAGTAATTAAAATGATTAAATATAACTAGATAATTAAAAAATAAGGGTACAAATGTCATTTTAACATTAGGTATACAAATACCAATATTTCTCTTCTTTTCCCTCTTCCTTATATATATATATATATGAGGATAACATGGAAGTATAATTATACCAATTTAATAAGATTTCATTCAATTCATTATAAATGAACTTTATACTTCATATCAAACAAGACCTTAATGTTTAGTTCAGACTCTTATTAGCGGTATTAAGGTCTGCCCATAAACTTGGGTTTAACTCATTTTTAGTTAATATTATTTTCGAATACATTTTATAAAAAGAAAATATAATTTGAAGTGGAGTGGAATCAACTCTTGACAGAAAGATAGTATCACCAACTAAACTGACGTGTTCAGTATGTGTGTGGTAGGTTTGCTTGTGAATGAATTAGAAGCACTTTGTTTGTTAAGAATGCTGTCTAAGCTGCCTGTTTGGCTCACGGAAAGCTTGATTAGTTTCCGAAGGTAGACACCAGACCTTCTGCATCCAACTTTGAAGTTGCAGTTCATCTCATTACAGGCATAGCACCAGTCGCAACAGAATCTTCATGGTCTGTCTAATCAACTACGGGATTCGCCGGGAACACCTTGTTGATGAACTCCAGGAACCGCTGTGAGTAAAACTTGGGATCTACAGAAGATATTGACAGGGAATCAAACTGCATCGATTTGTATGCATGCTCGATCTTCTTGTTCATGTTGTACTCTTGCAGGATGTCGATGATCCCCAAGTACAACACTACGTCGTACACCTCATGAATTATCTCCGCACCAGCTTCTCCCGGAATGCGCTCTGCTCTTGCCGGCATGTTCACCCCAAGCTGGATCTGTAATCTGTATCATCATAAAACTCCATTTTTTTTTTCTTCTTCTTCAGATTGCAGTTGATCACCCAGATGTCTAATTGCACGCACCTTGCTGTGCCAGGGAGAAGAAGGTCGACCTCTGCATCATCGCCGGTCATTGACAAGGCTCGCAGCCGACTGCCTCTAATGTGCAGCCCCACAACTGAACTATAGCCATCCGAGCCACTAGGGACAAGCACAAGGCCTTGAGCAGGCATCTCATCTTCCAAGGACTCTTGCAAATCAGATCGAACAAGTGACATATAGCTAATACTCGCTGATGGCAATCAGAATATAAAAGCAGCTTACCATCTTCTGCAACAATTCCCAATCCGTCAATAGATTCTGGCTGAATGCTGGAAGAAATCAGGGATCGAGGGTATTGCGGTGCCCTGTGGTGGACTCCCAGCAAGAGGCTGTAGTCCATGATATTCTCTGATTCCAAGAATTTGCTGTCAATCTCAATCTGCCTGCACATGGATAGTGAGTGTAACTAAGATAGAAGCATTGCAGATTAAGAAACAGCTTACTTTAAGAGGGCATCACGCCATGAAGGCTCCAAGTAGAAGCAATAATTCAAATCCAAGTCCTTGAGTATTGTATTCTCATCAATCTTGACCTTGTTGGCTGAACGTCCCAAAGAGGAGCCCTTTAGATCAAATCTTCTATGGATTCGTAACTCCGTGCAGAACACATTTCCCATAACAACAAACCGAAACTGCAAACACAAGGGATTTTCAGAACTACGGTTTTTCAGTATAATTTGTACTATGCCATTACCTTTTGACCACTAGAAGCTTTGATTCTGTGAAGACCGAAGAACTTTGTTATAAGGGTGTTTTCATATTTCCGAACATGACGATGATACCTTGGAAGCATCTGCAGCAGAACCTAAAAATGATTTGCAACAACAAAGTCTATTTATAATCCCCACAGACAAACAGATAATTGAAATTAACGCAAAAGTTCATGAGGCCGATCTGTGCTTTTTTCTAAGATAAAAAAGTGCAACCTTGACTTCAGAGTTCCGCAGTGTTTTGATCATAAAGCGGTCATCTTGAGATAGAAAAAAGACACTGCCGCTCTTTCCAGGTGAAGAGAGTTCTCTGAGTGCATCATTACCACAGATAGATACCATGTAATCAGCAGCATCAATCTTGAACATCTCCCTCAGACTCCTACAAAGTATATGAGACATATGAACTGAATCACTTCAAAAGCGTTTTAGCAGACAAACTAGTTACAGAAGAACGAAACTTATTAAAAACTGGAAGGCACCTAAAAACCATAGGGCAATAATCCTTCCACTTGAAGTCTCCAGAATGATGCGGGGAGTCATTCGTGATCCTGTTTTAGGAAAAGTCATTGAAAAGCTAGCACGCAGACCAAAATCGGTATCTCTCACTTCTCTTCTCTGTATGGGAGTAATCTTTCCCACAGTGTACCTGATGATGCTTCTGGCACCTTTTTAGAATAAGTTCACAAAAATATATTCATAGTACATGAAGATCCTCACCTGATTCCAAGTTGCAGACTTAGCATTAGATCATAACTCCTGTGGCCTTTGATGATTTGTTCACCAGGCCTCTTAATCTCTTTGATAAGTTTCTTTTCTCTCTTTTTTGCCTTTTTTGATGACTGGCTTAATACAAGCTCACTGATTAGCACCCCTTGCACATACTCTTTTTCAATAATTGGAGGATGATTCGTCTGATTCACATTATCATCACCTCCAAAAAAAGCATCAAAAGAATTCATTGATTGAGCATGCCCCAAATTTTTTTCAATTGATACCTCTAGACTCCAACTTCTTTCCAAGGAGGAATTCGAAGATGGAGACGGCTCCAAGTTTAGACGGCTTCCATTGGAAAGGTTACTCATAGGATGTTTAGACGCCGCAGTTTGGCTCCTTTCAACCTTAACATCCCCCATATCCACTGACGTTGCATGTGAAACCTGATTCTGTTTCTTAAGATCAGGCAGCATCCCTTGCTTTATTAAGGCATCAATTTGCAGTCGCTGATGCAATGAAATTTTGCTTCCCTTTGGGTAAAATGTTCCTTTTCCATCTTTGAGACCTCGAGTCCAAGTCCCGACATAGCAGCTACCATCTCCCCATGTGTACACTCCAAATCCATGCATCATTCCACTCAACCAGCTACCCTTATATGAATCACCATTAGTCCATGTAAGAGTTCCCTTTCCCGACATTTTCCCCCTTTCATGTGCCCTATGTACACATTCCCATTGTTCCATTTATACTTCCCAGGTCCTTCAAGAGATCCTTGAATCCATGATCCTTCAAAGGTATCTCCATTAGGGAATCTTTGATTCCCTAAACCATGCTTGAGATTCAACTTCCATTTACCTTCGTAAGTCATTTTGTCAGATCTTGTATATGTCCCAGATCCATGAATATAACCTCCCAAAAACTCACCTTCATAGTGAGCACCAGACAGCCATCGAAGTTTTCCAGATCCATGCCTCATCCCACATCTCCATTCACCCTCATACTTGCAGCCATCTGCCCAAACATATACCCCAAAACCTTCTGGCGTATTCCCATGTAATGAACCTGAGTAATATTCCCCATTCACCAAAAAGACCTCCCGAATCACAAGTTCACTGGTTACAGAAGAGGCATGAGAGACCCTATCATGTTCTGGCACCAAAAAGCTTGTCTCACTGTAATTAATTGGATCTATAGATCTTGTCCTGTCTGAAAGAGAGAGTCCTGTTGTCAAAATATCAACTGTAGGCGCAGAACCAGACATGCAAAATGCTTAAGGTTATCCACACTCTTCGGAAGTGCGGGAAATTTCAGTTTAGACTCTTCCTATAGAATGCAAAATATATATTTATCCTGTATCACTCAGACGGTCTCTCAACAACGACTCAAAAATATTGCCCTAATTCCATAGAACATTGATTCGAGCCCAAGCAAAACTGCATAACAACATGAATAAATATGATCAATAACATGCAATATTGCCCTAATTCCATAGAACATTGATCGCATATTGAGTTGCCACCAGATGATAATAAGAAAACTGAACTACAGTTGCAAAAAAACAAGTGAACAACAACGACTCAAAAATATTTGATCACCCAGAATCCGGAAGATAAGAAGCCAAAAACTGTTGCAGCAACTAAAGAAGAAAATACAGCCCAGTCCACAATTAAAAAAACAAACAAACAAAGAACTTGAGTTGGTTATAATAGAAGGAAACAACGGTACCGACTCACAGCTGATTTTGAAACTTGCACTTGTGTCCTGTTCCCTGCAATATACAAACATAATATCAATGCCAGGCAACACCAATCTGGATAAAATTCTTGAGAGGACATTAAAACTCTGATTACAAACATGGTCTAACAGGAAACGAACCAGAAAAGAAACGAGTAGACAAAATTGTGCAGAAATCAGTATTCAAATAAGAGAGCAAAAAGGGAACCTTGAAGGCCGACAAAAAATAAAAAAGATGAGGAGCCCAGAAACAAAGTAAAACCAAAGGAGGAGGGGGAGGATGAGAAGAATGAATTGGTTCTTCTTCCACCTTTTCTGAAGATTCCAATTAGATAGATCCGTTTCTTCGAGTTAAAACCTTCTCCAAATTCCAAGATAGAATCTTAATAAACCCACAACGAACATAAGGCAAAACCCAGAGTCAGGCCTGACGAGCGTCGGTCATGGCGGTTTCGGCCTAATCCCCCAAAGGTAGTACATGTACAAGTCAGCACAACGTAGGACGTGTCACACTTTGGTGGCTATGGTCTACAAAAATATCTATCTGGGATTTGAGAATTCAGACAAGAAGGAATAAAATAAAGTGTTCCGCCTCACTGGCATCTAGGCTTTGCTCGGCGATATCAACCACACGTTTGCCTTCGGCGGCGGCCGTCCGCCGACCATCATTATTTCGACACATTCGTCATTTTCGTTTTCTTTTTCTTCATTTTATTGTTTCACCTCTATAAAAACTACCAAACCTAGATTAACTGCCTCCTTTTGACTGTGTAATAAAGTGTAACCGCATCGCAACTACTTTATCATAGTAGTGGGATTAATATTGCGATCATCACCCCATCAACGTAATCCCTGATTCTGTCCTCGTATATACAAAATCAATTGTCATAAGTGATACCGAAGAGGATTGATGAGAGCAACACCATTCACTCGCAACTGGGTTCTCACCTTAGGAGATTGACTCGAAGTGGAGCAACGTAACCATAATTGGGTTGAATAGTGAGAGTGATGCAGTGGGCTTGATGGAAACTGTTGCGACGTTGTGATTATGATCAATCAACATATAAGAGATATGTGCAAGATTATTGGATGCAGTTGAGAGAATTATTCTATTTGTTTCAGTGAAGTCTCTGACCTGTGATCAGGGGCTGCTCGAGCACAATAGAGATATGACTTACTGATATTATTGTCTATTATGGTAGATGTGCAAGGTAGTGTGCTACTATTACTTTTTGTGTATTGGTGAAGCATAGTGAATTATTTCTTGCATAAGTGATTCTTACGCCTGTGAGGTTTCCCAGCTTTGGTGGGTTTTACCTAGTAAATTATGTGTCCCTCACAAAAATGAACACATCATTTTCATAAGTACGTAAGACTAGTGGGCTTCTGATTCCATTCAATTCCTACATCATCTCTAGTGTTTCTAGCAATCGGTATCAAAGCGAAGTTATGAATGAGTTTCACGATGTTTCAAAGTTGAACGCAACAAATTACTCCTCGTGGCAGTCTAAGATCAAATCAGTGCTAACATGTAAAGATTTTTGGAAGACTTTTGTAACTGGTGTTCACATAAATGGATTGGCAGATAATTGAAAGCAATCGCTATTATGAATCTATGCATTGATGATAGATTGCTGCATAGAATCAATGAGTTTGATGATGCACCACAATTGTGAAAAGTGTTAAAAGAAGTGTTCCAACTTAACAACACCTTAAACAAGCCCATGTTATATAAGAGTATGTCGAGGTTGAAGTATAAAGATGATGACTCAATATTTGAATGTTTGAGTAAATCTAAGGATATTGTGGATTAGATAATTGCTGTCAAGGTGAGTTTCAATGAAGAGATAAAAGCGATTAATGGATACATTACCTAGTTCTTGAGAGACACCGGTAATTATGGTTAGCAACTCGATGAATGGAGGCCAGAAACATGTTGTAGTAGCAAAGTCACTATTGGAGGAGGAACTCATGAGGTGAAATATAGAAATTATGAGTGATGTTGATTCTATGTCCACCCTCGCCTATAGTGAGAATAAATACAAAGATCGTTCAAGGGAGAGGGCTAAGAGTCGAGGGTAAGATAAATCTAAATAGGGAGATAAATCCTAGGGAAAATAGCAGAAGCATGAAAAGAAACATGAGACAAGAACCTGCTTCCACTATGGGAAAAAGAGACATCTTTGAAAGAAATGTTATGGCTATCTAGCACAATAAGAGCAACAAAAGGAGTTGATACGTATCGTTTCCACAATAAATTTTCAATATTTTTAAAACACATAAAATATAATTGTCTAGTACGGGTGTCGAACACACGGAGTTATTTTTTAGTGAAAGATGATGTTATGCCAAATACAATTATCACGATTTGGAAACAGGTTTGTAAAGTAAAAATGCGAGAAACATAAATGATGAAGTTTGAGTAAGGGGGTAAGAGGATTGTAAACAAACAACGGAAATAAACTTAAGCGATAAACCTTAAATAAAGAAAATGTCCCTGTGAATGGAATCCTGCTCAGCTACGTTCTTCACGTCTTCACTCTTCTTTGATCTTCTCGAGTACTCGGTTATAGAAGTAAGGAATTATCTACCCTCCCTTACACTTTCTTGCAAGAAGGCATGAGAATAGCCCGATGTTGCTCCTCCTTGGACAAATGTAAAGATAAGAGGTACTGTTGCTGTACCCTCACTGTTGAATTGTGTGTGTGTGTACCCAAGTGTTGTGAGTGACCCAATGAGTCAAGATACAAGATCACTATCTATCCATTGATCATGAGGTACAGTCACAGACAAAGTGTTGTTTGCCTTCTACCACAAGGTTATGAATTGGTGCTTTCCACCTTGCTCTTTTACAAAACTAGCAGTAATGATTAGCTTACCATGAATCTTAAATAAGGGGTTTGTTATAAAAAGACTATAACATAATTGTGCGAAAGACTTACGGAACCCAATCGAATTCAAAAAAGAAATGGAGATTAACTAACGAAATGTAGATATGAGAGTAGCCCAACCTAGAAACGGAAGTTGCTAGTCGTGAACGGTCATACAAACTAAGGAAATGAAAACAAGGTTCTAGAGAGAAGACAGAGGAAAATCTTCTAGAGAGATAAACAAAAGTCTAAATTAAAACTAAAATTGAAATCTGACTATCTGAACTAAACTTAACTAAACTACTTTGTTTGAGTTTTCATGTTCCTGTTATCTTGTTGGATTGGAGTGACTTGCAAGAAAACTTTTGCTCTGACACTGGTACGCTAATGATTTCATTTTTTCAGAGACTCTGAGTACCGCATGCCAAGGCACATCATTAGGCGTCTACAATTTTTCAAAAATCAAGGAGATATCAGTTCGGGAAGATCCATTTTGTCGTCATCCACTGCTTCCTTTCTCTCATGTCTTACCAAGTGCTCGCCTCTAGAAAACTTAAACAAAACTAGCAAAAATATTAGATAAAATACAAGATTTAGGATAATTATCCTAATTTAGATAAAATCTAAACCTTATATTATAAACTCCTAACTAAAAAATTTAAATCACATTTAGACATAAAAACGACATAAAAGGTAATGAGAAAATGACACTTAACAGGAGTAGAAAGGCAAAGATAGAGGTGGGCATGAGTACAAGTCAACCCATTGACCCGACGAGTTGACTCGTGACTAAACTCGTGGAAATGAGTACGAGTCGAGTCCACATTCATGAGTACGAGTGACTGACCTATTCAATTCAATTTTTTAAAACAAAAAATACTTTTGGTCAATGTAATGGTCCATTACCTTGCTTTTTATCAAACCTTTTTACTAGGCCAACAAAAGATAATATCTCACATCTAGGGTTTGAAAGAGTTTCACTTCTATTATTTTCTGCACGTTTTCAATGTAATTTTGAAACCAATTTCTTCTGCTATTTTGCTGCACTTCGCATTTTCAATGTGATTATTGGTCTATGGTGTAGGTTTTTTCTTCTTCTAGCATGAAAACAAGAGCCAATGAGGTTGCATTATAAAATGTAATGCATTAACTACATGGCAATAAAGGGATAACTTTGATATACTTGATTGTTAAAAGAATCAGATCTCTCATTATTTGATTTTGTCACAGCTTGCCAAGGATATTGGCACACCTCTAGCTTCAATGGTAGCTTCTGAAAGCACTTTTAGTACTAGTGAAAGAATTCTTATACTAAAGAGATCGTGTTTGTGACCAAGGTACCGCAACAGTGGACGAGTAGTGACCTCGTACTCACCACTAGTCATGGGCAATAGCTAGACACACGTGCACAATTCAGTTTTGAAGGCAATCGACGGCAATCCTCTTGTCTTCTCAATCGTCCAACGGGGAACCACATGAGGCTATTCTCGTGCCTCCATGTAAATCAAAGTGTAAGGGAAAGTAAGTTATTCTTTGCTCCTATAACCAGCTATTCGGAAGAAATCAATGAAAACCAAGACGAGGATAGATGAAAGGAGGAAACTGAGTCTATTTCCCAGGAATTGCAACCCTTAGTTAAGATCCATTACTTCTCTACATAATCTAGTGGCTGAGATGTTGAATCGAACTCTATTTGATGAAGTCCAATCCATGCTGAAGGGAGCAATGCTACCTGGGAGTTTTTGGGGCGAGGCATTGAAGACAATGTGTTATTTATCTAATTGGAGTCCCAAGAAGGCACTTGAGTACCAATTATAGAAAAATGGATAGTTAGATCAATGAGTTTGAAGCATCAACAAGTGTTTGAATGCAATGAAATGGTGTTATTACCTTCTAATCAATGTATGAAGCTTGATGATCATTTGAGATTTTGTTGTTTTTAGGCCATGGGCACACTCAAGGAAATGGGGTATAGATTCTGTGACCCTCAAGGTAGAAAGATCATTGA
Source organism: Utricularia gibba (assembly GCA_002189035.1). NCBI lineage: Eukaryota > Viridiplantae > Streptophyta > Magnoliopsida > Lamiales > Lentibulariaceae > Utricularia > Utricularia gibba. The sequence continues at coordinate 4,388,863 of NEEC01000002.1, read as the reverse complement.
ATTATGAGATGTAAAGTTTCTTAAATATCATATGTGTCCACATAATAGAAGTGCTAGTATTGATGATCATGTGAGCCTGAATTTGGACTCCTTAATAGTGGAGTCCAATTCTAACATCGTGTCATAGATATACATCCAATTTGAAAATGTGTTACAAGAGGGCTCTTCTCATTTAGCAAGAGGATCAGTGCCAAGCAACTTGTGCACTCCTGAAAAATTTGCTTTGTTTACAAAGGATGGAGGACGAGAGTCTCTAAATGAAGTTTTGAAGTCTTATGAGAAAGATAAATGGCTGGCTACTATGGGAGAAGAAATGCATTTCATCTAGAAAAATGAGATGTATGAGCTATGAAAAATAAGTGGGTTTTCAAACTAAAAAGAAATTCAGATGGCATGAGGCATCGTTTATTAAGAGATCTTTTCTCCAATACAAATGTGGCATCAATTAGAATAATTTTGGCCTTTGTAGCTCATTTGGACCTAGAATTGTAGCAAATGTATGTTAAAACCACATTTCTTCATGGTGATCTAAAGGAGGAGATCTATATGAAAAAAATTCCTAGCTTTGTGAGGAAGGGTAGAGAGCATCTAGTGTATAAAGTCAAAAGGAGTTTATATGTGTTAAAAGAGGCTCCAAGAGAGTGGAATATATGTTTTGATTATATTTATGTTTTCTATTATTTATACTCGATCAACATTAGAACCTTATGTTATGTGATGAAATTTGACAATAATTTTGTTATTCTGGTGTTGTATGTAGATGATATGTCATTGATCAGTAAGAAGCATGAGCTAATTCGTGTCTTAAAATAGCAACTTTACTCAAAGTTTGACATGAAGGATTTAGGGGATGCATAATGTATTTTGGGTATAAATATTGAACAAAATTGTCGAGCCAAACATTTATACCACAACCAAACTAGATATATTTTGGGTATGCATATATACACCAAGTGTTATATAAGTTTAGAATCTGATAGTGCCAATAAGTAAGACCTGATATTACCTATGTGATTAGTTGTACTAGTCACTAGATGTCTAACCCAGGAAAACACCATTAGGAAGTTGGAAAATGGTTGTTGTGATACTTAAAAAAAAAGCTGATTTTAGTCTGTAATATGGGTCTCTTAATTGTACACTAACTATGTATATGGATACTGCATGTTCCACAATTAGTGTGATTAATATGTTGGGAGGCATTGGAGTTGTTTGGTCATTGTCACTTCAAAAGTGTGGCACTCTCCTCCATTGAACCTGAACACATTGCACTATCTGAATGGGGCAAAGAGGGTGTATGACTTCAAAAGTTCCTTGGAAGAATTGGGTTTTATTGACTATCAGATGAAGATATCATGTGACAAATCAAAGTGCCATTGAATTGAGTAAGCATATAGTCTATCACTCTAGAACTAAACATGTGGGCATATGATATCACTAGTTTAGAGAGGTCTTGAAATGAGAACAATTTGATTTGGTAAAAGTGAACACAAACAACAATATTGTTGATATGTTGATGAAGCTACTTGCTTCCTGCATGCATTTAATGTTGTTAAAGGAAGTAGGCTTAGTGGAGAAATGTTAGAATAGGTGTCACTTCTAGGTTTAGGGGATGAATCATATAGACGGGAAGTGGAGCAACGTAACCATAATTGGGCTTAAGTAGTGAAAGCGATGTAGTGGGCCTAATGGAAACTGTTGCGCTATTGTGGTTACGATCAATCAAGATATAAGGGATATGAGTCAGATTATCGGGTGTAGTTGAGAGAACTATTCTATCTATTTCAATGAAGAGTGTATGTCCTTTGATCAAGGGCTCTAGCAATTCCTCATTTTTTTTTTGTCATAGCAATTCAAACTCTCGTAGAGTTTGAAGTCTCACTTTCTTTACTTTATCAACTCCTTGAAAGTTGTGGAAAACTATCCCATGCGTGTTTGATCTTGTTGTAGTAGCAACCTTCTCAAAGAACTTTTCATCAAGTGCTTGATAAATCAAGCATAGAGCCTTTTTTCAAGGTTGCAACATCGACATTCTCTTCAACACCATCATTCACCACATTCCAAACCTCCTATGCACCCAATAATGCTGTCATGCAAAGCATCCAATTATCATAATTATCTTTTGTTAGAGCAGGGACGTGAAGGCCATTTTTAGGGCTTTGATACAAGTAATATACAATATGCCAAAGCTTTGATGAAGAATATTATTTTCTTTCCATCACATGATTGCTATTTATTACATACTCTTATAACATCCTAAGAATCCGCATTTTCTTAAATTATCTAAGGAAAAGAGTTTCCACAAACTTCTTCATCGTTATTCTCTTGCCAACATCATTACTGATTCATCCTCTTTCAATACGAACAATGTACGATTAATGCCATTCGTCCTCATTGCTGCACTTCGGTGTGTTTGTTCTGCGTGTTGCCTTGATTTTGAAAGATGCTTGTTCAGCTTTACCCCGAACCAAAAAATAGTTATGGCTTTATTGTGTTCACGGGAGCTGATGTTCATTGGATAAGAAATTCAAGCGAACTGATTGGAAATGTTGAGCCATTAGTCGTGAACGTGAATTTCGAGAAAGATCGTGGGACGGGGCCCCTTTTTGTCATCTCTCCATTCTTGAGTTTTAAACTACCTGTGTTGGAACACTACTGCGTAGCTGCTCCGTTCAAGTTTCATCTAGATTTCCCCCTCCCTCCCTACTTTTTTAGTACAGTCTTCTCTTCCATTGCGTCAGATCAGAAATCCTGAATGATGGGTTCTGAGTCAAAGATGCATATTTGCTTTTGAAGATCAGGCAAAGGTGAAAAGAAGAGCATGTTGAAGGCGATTCGTCTGCGTCTATTTCAGGTCACATCACTTTGACAAGTGACAACTCATAATTCGGCTTCATGTGGTCCGTGACCGTTCCTTCATTCGTCTTCGTAACATGGTATTTGTTATATTTAACTATAAAGCAAGCCTGAGCAGAGTTCATCAAAGTCCACACCAGGCAGACCACTGACCATATTTAAAGATAAAATCCCTCAACATCATCATCAAACTTCACTTCATCCTCAGGAGAAGAGTAGGAAGCCTCGCCATCCATTGCTGACGATTACAAATTGACCTGCAAATCGCTGGATCAAGTTGCTTTACACTGAACTGAGGACTGGTCCACAGCACGCGGGGATTGGGAAATTGGAGTGTGTACTGGTACCACTGCCAGGTCAAGTGAATGTAATTGATTCCAGATGCAGAGGTCGTGAATGCAGCAAATATGAGTGAGAGTGGCCGAAATAAATAGCTGAGGGAAATCTGCAGTGCACCAGTTTTCACCAAGCAGCCGTACCAAGTTCGACACTGCTTTCTCGCTTTGTTTGCCTCTGCGAGACAGTGAGACTTTTCTTAGCATTCAGGGGGGAGGAGAGGGACTCTCAGTCAACTCGGTCAGTCAATGAAGGTACCTTTTTTTCCTTGAATTCAGCTTTTTGTTCTTGCTATTTACTCTATGTTTTTTATAGGATGGTTTCCATCCGAATCTCGACTTTGGGAATGGGGTTTTTCATAATATTTGTAAATACTTGGTCTAGTCTCTGAAAATGGAGCTGCTTTACTGGAATAAGCTTCTTGCAATATGTAGAGGACCCGGTTGTGCGTTTCTTTTTGCATGCCGATCATCTCTCGAATGGTTCTGTAGAGGACCTTGTAGTCGACTGCTGTTTAAGAACTGATTTCAGCTTGTCCCCATGCATGAGATGTATTTCTTTCTCGTTATTCCTACGACCAACTTAGCAATTATAACAACACTGGGTGCCAGGTGGAGGCCATTTCCCGTTAAATTTATGAATTAGTAACCACGTTTCCAGCGTATGTTGCTGTGTTAATGGCAGCAGCTCTTGGAGTAAAAGCTAAGGAAATCGCAATTTCTTCTGTTGTGTAGCTGGTAGGTGTTAGTGGGGTGCTCTTTTAGTCCTACGAGACACTTTAGATTATTAGTTGCTTTCAGTCATCAGAATTTCCTGTTGGATATTGTTTATGTACATAAGACAATTCTCTTCCCGCAGAAACTTCATTAGAATTGAGAAGCTTTTCTGGGTTGTGGGTCAGGTGGGCCTTAAGACAATTGTCTTTACTGCACATCTTCTTCCGCTCCTGCTTCACATACGAAGTCATGCAGAATCCTAAATCCAGGTACTGGGCATTATTTTGTTCTCTGCGTCTGTGGAGTCTAATCTGATGCTCTTATTTCGCATGGCTGAATCCAAAAGCCCTTCTGATCCAAAAGCTACTCGGAAGCAACCTCTGGTATCAGATGCTGTTACTGGTACTTGTTCAAATCTTGCTAGCAAAGCACTGAAAGACGCAAGCCATAAAGCTGCTGATCGCAAGTCACCTCGAGTTGCATCCGCTGAGGTATGTGTTTATGATTTGATGTTACGTTCCGGTTTCCTCCCACAAATTTGTTTACGTTAGTGAAGGCCTGCTGGGATTTCACATCTTGTTATGTTATCTTCCTGATGGCGGCACACCAGAAGAAAAAACCAAGCAAAGACTCTGAGCTGGAGTCTCAGCTAGCCCATCTCCAAGAGGAGTTCAAGAAGGCTAAGGAGCAGCTGAGTTCGAATGAGTCCTTGAAGATAAGGTACCAGAAGGAGGTCGAGGAAGCCAAGAAGAAACTGTTTTTCATGTCTGCAAAGCTTCAGGAGACAGAGCAGCAACTGGATGAAGTCTCGGAATCGGAGGAAGCTCGAGTGCAGGAACTGCGAAAGATCTCCCATGATCGCGATAAAGCCTGGCAATCTGAACTGGAGGCAATGCAGAGGCAGCATATCATGGACTCAAACGCGTTAGCCTCTGCAATGAATGAGATAAAGAGGCTGAAAGCTCGGTTGCAGAGGATTTCTCAATGGGAAGCTTCTCAAGCTGGCCAAGCCGAGGCTGCTGATGCTCAGATTCGTAGCCTGAGCATGGAACTTCAAGAAGCAGTTGTTGCGGTAGGTAAGTTGGAGGCGCAGTTGAATGATAGCAGAGAATCCGAAGCTCGGGCCATCGAGGGACAAAGAGTGGCTCAGGAGCAACTGGAAGCCATCAAGGCTTCCGAGGAGACGCTGAGGTCAGACCTTGCCAAGGCTATGGAATCCAAAAGCTCATTGTCGGCGGAGCTGGAGCAATCACACAACAGGCTAAGATCATTGGAAAAGCATATTGAATGCCATGATGAGAATCGGGAATCGGAGGTCCTTATTTTGAGAAATGAAGTTAGTCGACTCCGAGAGAGTCTGAAAGAAGCTGAAAGGTTGTACCAGGAAGAGTATATCCATAGCAAGATGGAGATTAAAAATGCCTATGAATTTGTGGAGCAGTTGAAGTCAGCATATGACCTGGAAGATGCTCAATCGAAGGCCAAGATTAAGGAATCCATAGAGGAAGTGGAAGGACTCAGGAAAAGATTGATGGAAGCAGAAAATGATCTTCAAGAGAGTATAAACAGGAGGGACTCTGAACTTGAACTCAAGCTGATGAAGTCAGAGGCATGGTTAGAAAATCTCAATGCCAGCTTAATTGAGAAAGAGGTGGAACTGCAAATCGTCTTGGAGCAGAATGCAATGCTGAAATCTGACATCATAAAGAGCGAGAAAGAGAGAATCAACGCAAATGAGATGGTGATTGCACCGGCTGCGACAGAAGAAGAATCACTGACAACACTGGGATCTTTAAGTGTCGAAATAGACCCCGGCTTCAGAAAATCTGAACCCGTAACTTGTGTGCTGGATCCGGCGCAGGCATCAAAAGCAGAAATGGAAATGGAGCTGAGAACACTAAAAGTGCAATGCGATCAGTGGAGAAAGGCGGCTGAGATGGCTGCTGCAATGCTCTCTACTGGTACCGATGCTTTCACCTTGCATTCCCTTGGAAGAGGGCTTAGTTCTTCAAATCTTGAGGAAACGGATGAAGATTCGCCCAAGAAGAGGAACAGCAATATGTTGAAGAAGATTAGCGTGCTGTTGAAGAAGGGGCAGAAGTAGATCAACTTCTGCTGAATTGCGTCGCACTTTCAGATGTAAAAAATCTCTTATCAGATTCCGACAATTACATGTACACTCCTAATAAAATTCATTTCTCTAGTGATGTCTTTATTTCTGCTTTATTATTAAATATTAACGATTTTTATTTCAAATTTTTTTAAAAAAATACTTTTCATTTTTTAGATACTGAAAAATCTCTATTTTTAATTTGTCAAAAGACAAAAACCTTCATCTACTTGAGATAGCATTCAAAGAAATAAATAAAAAAAGGTCTGTAATGAATTGGTTTTTTTGTCAACTTGTAGGCTTTGTTATTGGGGCTGAATTGGTTTAATGTCACTTCTTGTTTTATAGTGGGCTCCTAATATCCCTGCAGAGCCCAAGTGTATTCACTCCATTTGAATATAAAACGCCTTCGCCTGTATGCGCCGCCGACACATCAATTAGGGTTTTGAGTTTTGTATCTGGTACCGGCGGCTGATCGTCCCAACTCTCGGTCTCGTGTTTTCTGTGATTGCATTCCGTCATGGGGTATGTTTTCTTATTCTTCTTGCATTTTTCACTGGATTTGTGCGGATTGTTTGCTTTATGATTCTGCTGGGAAATCTGACCTTCCCTACGGGAAATGTCTTACCAGATGTTTCCATATCCTGGTTTTTGGAGGCGCTATTTAGTCGTCTTATTGTATTTTATCATTCGAGGCCTTCGTCGCGTGTATTTTTACTTTCCTGCTGACAATAATGTGGGTGTGATTTCAACGTGAAGACATTCAGTGACGAATGACTGATTTCATGGTATTTTTGGCCGCTATTCCAGTAAATTCTCAAGGTGTTTGGTTGTAGGTGGTGTTTGGTGCGTGTGTGCGTGAGCATGTTTCCCTTATCATAAAAATGTTGCCTGGAAGGATTGTTTTGTAGCTAATGTCCTCGGTTAATTGATGCAGGAAGACTCGTGGTATGGGAGCTGGGCGAAAGCTCAAATCCCATCGCAGGAGACAGCGTTGGGCAGACAAGGCCTACAAGAAATCTCACCTTGGAAATGAATGGAAGAAACCTTTTGCTGGTTCATCCCACGCCAAGGGCATTGTTCTTGAGAAAATGTGAGCATCTGCTTTTAGTGTTTCATCAAATTATTGGTAGTCCGTGTTCTCCATTGTTGTTTGCATCCCTTGCAGAGGTATTGAAGCCAAGCAGCCCAATTCTGCCATCCGTAAGTGTGCTCGTGTGCAGCTTATCAAGAACGGAAAAAAGATTGCCGCATTTGTCCCCAACGATGGTTGCTTAAACTACATTGAGGAGAACGTTAGTCCCCGACTTGGAATCTGCTGTCCTCCCGTTCTCTTTCATACTGATAGAAATCTGTCTGGCACAGGATGAGGTGTTGATTGCTGGTTTTGGACGCAAGGGTCATGCCGTTGGTGATATTCCTGGAGTTAGATTCAAGGTGGTTAAGGTATCTGGAGTTTCACTCCTAGCTCTTTTCAAGGAGAAGAAAGAGAAGCCGCGGTCTTAGTGTCCCATCATTCTTTCTCCAATCTTGAAATGTTTCCATGAACAATCTACGTATGCCCTGATTTTGTGGACAATGATCTTTGTTGCTTTTTCGAATGATGATGCTCACTTTCTTCTGACTCCTCCCCCTCTTACCATCCGGTAATTACCCAAAACCATCCACTGCAAACACACCTAATTTCAAAACTGCCTCTAGTATGTGTACAAAATTCCTCATTTGTTTTTTATTTTTATTTTTTTGAATTACTTTTATTTAAAGACAACAAACACATTCAAATATAACAAATAAATAATATCTAAATAATATATATTTTTGTTATAAATGTTTCATGATTTGATAAACTTTTTTGATTCTCCAATATAGAAATCTGTCTTACTAGTTATAATCATTGGTTTTTATAAGATAGCAAATCAATCGTTATTATTGGAGTGTTTTAAATTACTTATCTTATAAATAGTGGTAACTAAAAGTTAATTTAGATAAAGAACTAAGAGTTGATACTTTTAATTTATTATAAAAATTATAAATAAAAATTAAAAATGTTTGGTCTAATTTTAAAATTTATATATAAAACACTAAAAAATCCTTTATACTCATATAAATATTTTTAATATTATAAATTATTTTTATTATTTTTATGTAATTATAATGTTTTTTATGTATATATATATATATATATATATATATATATATATATAATGAATTAAAAATATTTTTACATATTTTAATTTATTTATTAATATTTGCATAGTTACATGCATTGCAATATGTAATAAATTAATATCAACACAAATTTCATTTAATAGTAATAATATGTATAATAAATGATAAATTGATTTACATAAACTCTAAAAGTAACAGTAGATAAATTAAAATTCATATTATAAGACATTAATTCATTCTAATTGAAGTACAAACGCTTTTGTTGCTAGTAGAGCTATTTGAGAATTATTTAGTAGAGTTTAATTATCAGCTTCAAAATATAAAAAATTCGGATAATTTGTATCAACTCATTTGATAAAATTACAAATTGGGATAGTGGTTGGTATGATAAGCACTGGATCTTGTCATGTAAATTTTTTCCTTCCATACACCAAAACATAATTCAATTATAGAATGCAATGAAAAATATCAATAGTTAAATATTTAAGTAGGATTTATTACCTGTGAATTAGCATGAAATTCTTCCAAGTTGACCTCTATAAGGTGTCAAAAAAAATTAATATTCATATACCCAGGATTAGTAAGGTAATAATTACTCGATAGTGACAATGAAAAATTATTATTGGATGAATGTATAATGAATGACAATATTGAACTATAATGCATTTGTCAAAGGTGTCCCAAAACTATAAAGATAAAAATCATATTAAAGTCATATATTGTCAAAATATTCTATATCTTTTTTTCTAATTTTTGCAAAAATATGGTGCCATCAATTGCACCAACGACATTTGAAAATGGGATCAAAATCGAGAATTATTTCATATTTTTCAGGTAGAGTCAACATATCGTTCGTTGGGACTATAAATTCAGAGACTATATTTGCATATGGATCAATAACTACATGAAAACTTTGACTTACAGTTAGTGATGGAAAAATGGATAATCCGACCCGCTACCTGTTGGATATCCGCCCTGTTTATTATCCATGAAAGGCACCTGGCAGGTAGCGAGGTGGGCAGTGGATGAAAAATCATGATCCATTTATAAACGGGGTGGATATCGAAATGACCTCTATCCAACATGCTATCTGCTTTCCTATTTATTTTAAAACTTAAAATCTATTTATTTTTTAAATTTATGAATAATAAATTATATTTTAAAATGAGAAATATATACAAAAATTAGGGTTTTTAACACAATCATCAAGTATCGATGCTTGATGATAGCTCCGGTGCATGCCTATTCTCAATTTTGTGTTTCCATTTTTCCACCTCACAATCCCCATATGTAGTTGCGTTGTCTTTTTCAATTATTTATTTTGTTTGTTTGTATTATCCACCATGTTTTATTGTTTTTTATTTTGTGAATACTTGTGTTGCGTGGCATTGAAATGAGTTGTCACTTTTAATGAGAGATATATTAGATTTCTTTTTTGCATGGTTTTCATAATAGTAGGGAACTTCTGATAATTGTTAGGAATTATATTTTTATAAATGCTCCAGCAAAATTATATTGTTTTTTATCTATGACTACGTTATGTTTTGAGTTTTTTTCTTGCTGAAGTTTTGCTTTTGATTCTTGACTTTTTTTTTATTTTCAAGTTGAAAATAGGTTATACTTTTTTGTTTGCATAATAAATTACATATTTGCAGGAAACAAGAGATATTGTTAATGGATAATTGTTCGAATCAAGAATCATCATCTGGTTCTCAACCATCTCAGAATGTAGAAGAGATCAACAATGAGGTACAAATAATAGATGGGGGTGACACATCAAGCTCTTCTAAAAAAAGGAAAAGAACATCAGAATGGTAGCAGCATTTCGAGGAGAAGAGTATAAATGGAGAAGTTAAGGCAGAATGCAAATACTGCAAGAAACTTCTTGTAGGAAAAGGGAAAAGTGGAACATCATATTTGAAGAGCCACTATGTGAGTGCATGTCAAAAAAGGTCAAGAAAAATTGATGTCAGACAAATGATTTTAAATGAAGATTTAAAATCTAGTGGAATATCATAATTGGGTTGACCTCTTTTAGTGAAAAAGTTTCAAGGCATGAGCTTGCTGCTGCAGTTATCTTGCATGATTATCCATTGAGCATAGTTGACCATTATGGGTTTAGAAGATTTTTCAAAAGCTTGAATGCAAACTTCAAAATGATTTTCTGAAATACATTGAAGAATGACATTTTGAAGATATATGGAGATGAGAAATAAAAGGCCTATCGAATCTTTGATAATCTTGATTGTAGGATTGCAATCACTACCGATATGTGGACTTCAAACGACAACAAGAAAAGCTATATGGTGATAACAACACATTTTATAATGTAGGTTTCAAGGTTACATTTTAAGGTTAATTTATTATTTTTTTGTATCACTTTTTTTTCTATAATGTAGGTTTGCATATGTGCCCTCTCCACATACTACTAAAACTTTATCTGAAGAATTATGTTGCTCACTGATGGATTGGAATATCAATTGGAAAATTTCTTCAATAATGATTGATAATTGTTCAACAAACGATGCAATGCTTGCTTTGATATTGGATAAGCTTTCTACAAATGATATGTTGCTTCAAGGAAAAGTGTTGCATATGCGTTGTTGTGCTCATATTTTGAACATAATTGTTCAAAAAGGATTTGAGAAATTCAATGATGGTCTTGAGAGGATTCGAAATAGTGCTATCTATTGGGCACAGTCATCCAAAAGAATAGAGAAGTTTAAAGTGTGTGCTACTCAACTAAAAATTCAATATTCAAAAGAATTGGTTGTTGATTGCAAGACTCGATGGAACTCTAATTACTTGATGCTAGAAATTGCTATCAAATATGAAGAAGTATTTTTGAGACTTGCCATGATAGTTGCTGGTTACAAGTCTTGTCCAACACAAGAAGATTGGAGAAAGGTAAAATTCATTTGTGAAAAGTTGAAACTCTTTTATGAAATGACTAAAATGATATTAGGTATGAGTTATCCAACCTCCAACTTTTATTTTCCAAAGATATGTTTAATTAGAACCAAGTTAGAAGATGGTCCATGAGTTATGATAATATGCTTAGAGAGATGACTTGCTATATATTGGAGAAATTTATGAAATATTGAGATGTTGTTCATGTGATGATAGCAGTGGCTGCAGTTTTGGATCCTAGATATAAAATGGCATTTGTGGAGTTCTATTTTAGAAGAATCTATGGAAATGATACAATTGAAAAAGTTTGAGATGTTCGTGTCAATTGTGTATCTTTATTGAAGGATTATGAAAATCAAATGAATAATACTACCAACTCTTCTATTGGTGGTATTTATGGTAGTAGTGATTCTAACATCATCACTTCTTCAAGTATGGCATTACAAGATGAACTAGAATATGATATTTTTGACAACAGAGTTAGATCATTACTTGGAAGCCGAGGTTTTTCCTAGATGTGATACTTTTGATATATTGATTTGGTGGAACACCGAAGGTTCTAAGTGGCCACTTCTAAAAGAATGGCTAAGGATGTTCTAGCTGTTCCAATTTCAATAGTTGATTCTAAATCTGCATTTAGCACAAGTGATAGAATTCTAAATCCTCATCGTAGCAGACTCCATCCAAAGACATTAGAAGTACTCATGTGTGCCAAAAGTTGGTTATGGAAATCAATAAAAAGTGATTTCATTATCTTTTTATATTTTTAAGTCTATATGGCATGAAAAATGACTTGTAAAACCCTTGAGAGTTGTCCAAAGATGAAAGAAGTTGAAGTAGATAAAGAAATTCTATCTGAGGGAAGCCATGCACTTGATTCTCAAGAATGAACTATCTTTTTAAAATTATTTTTAAGCAATATGTTGGAATTTGAGTTATTGGTTTGTTAGATTTACTCGTAGGTTTTTTAATTTAGGTTTTTAAATGATGAATTTAGAAATTGAATGACGGTAAGATATTGTGGGCAGGTAAACAGATGAAACAAGCAGGGCGGAGCTAGTTGCGGTGGGCAGTTTTGATGACGGAGCGGGTAGCGGGTAACAGTCTACCTGCCCCATACCCACCTTGCTGCGATGTCTACTTATAGTACATACAAAATGTTAGAACCATTCTTAAAGCAAACGGTTAGTGATAACACACATTTTTTTCATGTTTTAGGATATGAAAATCACAAGTTTTTAATTATGTTTAATTATTTATTTTATAATTTTAAGTATTTCTTTTTATAACTTAGAAATATGTGATTTTTGGTGTTAGTGGGCAATTCCAAAAATTCAAGGGAGGCAGCATGGATTTTGCGCAAGTCACCATGCAGCAGGAGGAGCAGAGAGCAATGAATACACTATTGTGGCGGCAGTTTGCAAGTCAGGGGCAGGAAGAGCAGAGTTGCCAGAGATTGTACTTGCCTTGGGAAGTGAGAGGCAAGAGAAAGATGAGGAGGAGAGAATTGCAAGAGGGTTTGGAGCCGTTTGCACCATGCACACGGGGGGTTTTTCCCCTCCAATTCAAACATGACCAGACCTCAGGAGGGGGAGGAAGAACACAAAAAAAGGATGATGAAGGCGACTTCTCTTGAAGGAAGACCAAAGACTTGAAGAACAATATCAAAGACCCAATTCAGCACTACTATTCCGGGCAGTGAACAGTAGCAGATCGCGAATAGAACACTCAACTCTATCGTTAGTTTGCAGGATTTTTCGTTATTTTGACTATTGTTTTACAATGTCTTTGCTATTCTCTTCAGTTTATATTAATGATATCATGCTTTATCTTTCATATATGAGTAGCCAAAATCTTAGGGATGCCTTAAGGTGAAGTATAGTGGTGTGGATCTAGGGTTAATGATATAATTTATGTTTGTTTCTTAGTTCTTTTTTCTATCATTCTATGGGTAGACCTAAGTAGGGGAATAAGTAACTTCGCAACTAAGATGCTTGATTTAGAGGTAGACCAACAAATCAAAACGGGAGTAGTAGGTGTTTGTCCGAGGTAGAACCAGTAGAACCGGGTAGACCTAGTTCTATACACTTTGCATGCGGGTAAACCTAATTGCAATATTGGTGATGATATTGGGGACTAACTTAGCCGAAAATATGATGAATGACTTGAGTAGACTTAAGTTGTTTCAAGTTGTGAGTATAGGGACATGGTAAATTAAATTAGGCACCTTAGCACCACAACACCTGCAGAGTCTTCAGGCATCTTCGCATTCGTCTGTGTTAAAACTGGTATCTGTTATTTTCCACGTTGAGACTTGACCTTGTTTCATGAACTTGTTTACTACTGTTAGTTTCACCTTAGACTAAGAACCACTGTTATTGTGAATTTTGCATCACGAAAAACTCATTGCAAGCACAAGTTTCTTGTGATTGACCCCGAATTCCACTTTACATTTTGTGTTTAATTTAAATTTTTTTTAGAATTAGGGCTTATAAATTTGTTTAATACGAAATTTCTATTTTTTCAACGACATTAGGAAATTTTCGTTTATCAGTTAGTAAATTTCAAACTCATTACCAAGAATAATGTCCTCACTTGTTCATCAATCGAGACTGCATGTATGGCTATTAGATCATACTAATAATATAAAATATATATAATTTATGATATATTTCTTGTTCTATTCAAAGTATTTGATATGAGTAAATCCAGTGATCTTCTACTATACTCTTTAACCATGCAACTTTGAGCAATTTTCAATCTCGAGAATGCACTCATACAAAAGCACATTGGTGAAATTTCAGAACAGATTGTGCTTGTTTTACTATAATAGAGACTATTTTCAACATTTGGAGTATTACGTTCATCTTCCGAATTGTGGATATATGAGGAAGAGTTGCTACAAGAAAACATAAGTGCATAGTGGTTGAGAATAATGTATAGTACTAATTTTATAAATGTAAAAATTGAAATCTTTATAAGAAATCACATGGAATAATTGCAGAGAAGCACATGCAATTGTTGTAAAAAATCAAATACAACTATTAAATTGCATTGAATTGACTCAAAAAAGTACATGGAATTATTGTAGAAAGCAAATTATGTCAAGCATCCACGTGAAATAATACAATTTCAAATAAATCGGTGTTCTTGCTACATTTAAAATTCACCTACTAATATTAAAAGAAAATTATTTTAGATTAGCACTCTTATATGCTTTTATAAATGCTAATCTCTCTTTTTTATTTGTCATACTGATAAATAGTTTTGTCAAAAACCAATATAGTAGCTCTAAAAACACTTGGATCCTCTCATGCTTCTAGAATTCCTCTCACTATATTTAAGTTCTCTTCAATTGTAGGTACCTTTGGTCTTTGGAGCATTGATGAATAAGATCCATTGCTTAATTGATTTGGTAAAGTAGCAATTGACTCAATCAACTTTTCTCTTATTTCTTTCATGGTTCTTCTTTGATGTTTCCTTCCTACATTAGCACTGCTGCACCAATTTCCACACTTCCTTGAAGTTTAACGGATTAGAAGTAAATTTACATAATACGTAAATAATTGAGATAATAATATATCTATTGTGGACTATCATAAAATGATGATTGTTCACTTCTTTCAATATCAATATTGTTGAAAAAGTCATCATCTTGAATATTTATGTTGTCTAGGTCAACTGATGAATCACCATCATGAGTAAAGCTATCAACTCTGGTTGTCTGGTTGACATACAATAAGGGTCTCGTGAAGGGATCTTACCATTTTCCATATTCCATGATGAGTAAATTGTTACAGTCACTAGTGTGAAGATAGCATTTTACAAGTTAAAATGAACAGGTGGATTAGGCTTGAATTTTATGCATCCTAGCATCTACTAGTAAAGATCAATTTTCTTCTTGTTAACCTTTGAAGTAAATAGTCGGTGCAACTTGCATCTGGATTCTAGAAGCTTGCACTGGTATATGACATTTCTACTCACAGAAAGTGCAGGAATCAATATCAATATTCTTTTGTGGGTTTAATAGGAAAACCTATTGGAGGTTGAGAGGTTTCAACAATATGCTCCTTTCTAGGAAATCTCGTTTCTTGAGCTTTGAAAGTCATTTCTGGGACATGTGGAGATTGATGAGTATAAAGTTTCACTTTTACTCATTTCAATCCTTGTAGAAATTGCTTGGAGCAAAATGGAATGAATAGATACATTGAACTTGAAAGGAGCAAGAGCATATTTATATTGGGGAGGTACTACACTTATAATTTTTGTACATAATCGACTATCTTCAATTCTTTCATCTAAATTTTTCGTCATAAAACTTGAAATGGACTAACATGGAAGAATATTCAATGTCTCATATTGTTTCAATAGTTGAGATTTTTCCATTGATGCTACTTGTGTGTCTCTCCCATACATTGAAGCAAGTGTAGCCCATGTATGTTTTGAAGTGATGCAGTTCATAATAAGATCATATGTGTCGCTACTTATAACTCTGTGGAGTATGGCTTGCACTTGGTCAGCTTTCTCTTCTCATGCTGTCTTTTCTTTATCTAATTATCCAGCATAGTTTTGAGGCATGCAATTAATAGGTTATCTTATTTGTTCATCGTTCATTCTCATTGCTTGTGAAGTTGGCACACGTTGGTTGAAGTTTGAAGCGATGAGATAACTCGAACACAACAGATATTTTGAAGTTTGTGAATAGAAGGTTTCATGAAGGAAAAACGGATTCATGTCAGGTTCACCATGTTAGACTTTCCAAACTCAAGTAAAAAGCAGAGTAACTTATAAAATATTGGTGACTTTGGAAGCCTTTAAAGAGGTTGAAACACATTGTTGAATTTTTTTGATTCTGGTTACAAGCATTGGTTTTTATAAGATACAAAATAACCGTTATTATGTTTTTTTGTTGTTGTCAATTCTCCATATGTGTTTGCATGTGAAAGCAAGGTCTAATAGATTGGGTGGTAGGATTAACCCTAATTTCTAGAGAAATTGTTCATATTTAATCACTCCCAACCGCTTAGTGAACATATTGGCAACTTGTGATTTCATTGGTACATCTGAAGCACTCTTTCACGACATTTCAATCAACCTCAATGTGCTTTGTTCACTCATAGAAAATGTGGTTGTTGCAACAATAACTCATCCACTTCAACTCGTATGTTGTGGTTGCAATGCTCATCAAGGTAGATCCAAAAAATATGATGTATCCAGTCAAGGAACTTCAGGTTAGCAGATATGCTAAATAATCTAAGTCACAAAATGTACTCAATGACATTATTCTTTCTCATGTATAGAAGAGTCCCTTGTCAAGTGCTTTTCTAAAGTATTTCACTATCTGAATTGCTTCACACTAGTGTTCTTTGCACAATTGTTCCATGTGTTGACTAAGTGTCTATACATAATATGACAGATTAGGTCTGGAGAAGCCTAAATACAAGAGATGCTCACTAGCCTTCGATACCACCATGGTAATTTGATCTCTTGTCTTGGATTCCGTAAAAATCTGAACCTCTTTGGCAGTGGAATTGGATGTCTATTGTATCTAGGAAAATTCAAATTCCTAATGATAAAAGTTGCATAACCCTTTTGAGTAATGAAAATTCTCTTTTCGTTTATGTTGTTTAAAGTTAGGTGGTGCCTCTTCAATTTTGATGGACAACCAATGATTTTTGGGTTTATTTTATCAATTCAAAAATTTAATGATTATTTTTTTAGGCAATTGGATTAAGATTTTTGGAACTGATAGGATGAAAGTAGATGATCTTTTAATTGCGAAGAATGTTATAAATGAGAAATGTTGCAAGTCATTGTGCAATAGCAACTTCTCGTATAAAATAAATTTATATACCTAATTCTCAATCAACATCAAGTAAATAAAAGAAGAGTGGAATTAGGGACAAACACGAAAAACAAGATGTGTATTTTATAAAGAAAAATGCATTCTGTTTCGTGATGATTGAAGATTAAGTCTATGCTAAAACTAAAACAATTCAACATCAGGATATAGCAAAAACAATAAACAAGCAAATCAGATTACTATCTACAAAGAAATAATGTGATGTCTTAAAGCTTTAACAGTAGCATGATCATTACTATTATTATTTCATCCAAACTAAAGGTTTGCTTGTTTATTGTCTTAAGATGAATATATCACTATTTCGTCCTCCTTGTTCTATCTTAGTTTAATAAGAATTTAGTATGATAATTTAATTAATATGGTCTAGAAAGTAATAATCATACACATTCCTTCTTGGCCTCGAGCTAGCACGTGATCCTTAGCTATTCATATTAAGAATAAATAAAATGAGTTTATGAAATATCATTAACATGTCTCTAATGTTATTCTAATAGGATGAAAATAACAATAATAATAACAATAATATTCGTGATCTACTCTTGGTTAAAAATAATGTTATTGATAAAGAAGAAATCTTCAAAAATGGATAAGTTCTTGATTTCTTCTATTCTTTCCTATTGTTCTTCTTTAAAATTTTCTCTAGATCTCCCCCTTGTTTGTTCTATGAAGCTCTCCTCCACATTTTTTTTCTCTTTCCCTCTTTTTTTATTCCAAAAACCTTCTTTTTGTGTACTTTTTTCTTCCTTTTGTCTCCATCTCGGCATCTTCATTGTGCACTTTTACCTTCTTGGGATTTGAGAAAAAAGAATAAATCAATATGAGAGTTAAATCCATTATTTAGTTCCAAACTAGAATAAAACACTTAAACTGTGTTTTCATTTGCAAAAAAAAAACATCAAAATGCTTGATAAACCCCTTATTTTATATGATAACATGAAATTTTTCCTAATTTAAAGTTACTGAAAACTATGTGTCATCAAAAATTTCTCCAATGAGAAACGAAGAACGGAGAGACTATTATTGGGAAGAGTGAGCCTTCATTTAAAATAGATGAAGCAACCATGTTGTTGGAGTATATGACTCAAACACCATTCAACTACAATTTTGTTTGTTGACTTGACGAGTTTGACCCACAACTGATCCAGTTGGAAAAATTTTGAAGATCTATAAAAGTATTAGGTAAAATAGAGCAAAGCTATTATTTGTTAGCCAAATAATGTTGTACCATATGTTAGGTGTCAAACACTCTCTCGAGTTCCCATGAGAAGCTTATCAAATGATGTCGCCCTATAGGGAGGAGTAATATTCTCAATCTCCCTTGTTGAGTGAAGTTGAACTACATCGAGTGTCCTTATGAAGTGAGTGTTTATACTTATCACCATTGTTAGGCAGATTCTTCTTTTTTCAGGAGTTTCTTTGCAAAGATGGTTATGGACCTATTACTACTAACAAAAAGGCATTTATTCCCTCCTCTCACTTCCCTCTTCCTTCAATATAAAATATTTTGCTCTTTACAAGTATGTTTAAACAAAACTCTCTTAGGATTATAATTTTTTTATCATAGAAACCAACCATCAAGAGAAATAGGAGCAATATAAAATTCTTCTAGTAAGAAATCATCTTCTATGCACAAAACCATATATGACAAATAAGTCAAAAGTGAAAAAATGCACCTGTGAAACTTGGATTCAGAGAAGTTTTATCTAAAATTGAAGTAAAATTGTTAAAACACTATCTAAATTAAGTGAAAAAAATGCAACCAATAATAAAATATTATATAGAACATTAGTAATAAACTAAATAATTATAATACCTTTTTAAGAGTCTCAAAATGTCTAAGTATTATAATTCTTTTTAGTGTCGGCCACATATAATCTTCATTATTTCTACCATGCTAATAATTAGTAGTCAATCTAAATTCAAAATGATGAAAAGTATTTTTAAAAACATTACTTATAGAAAACAAAAAATAAGGTTGCAATTGAGTTTTAAAACAATTTGTATAAACAGGTTTTCCACTTCAAGAAACAACTCTTTACAAATAATTAAAACAATGACATATCAAATTTGACAAGAAAATTTGAAGTATTCGTAATTAGTTCCTACCAATTTTAACAAAGACTATTTCAAATCATTATTATATTTAAAGTGTTTTTTAAGATATGAAAATTAAAATTATAAATCAAATCATCTTTATGATGTTAAAAAATAATATTATTTTTAAAATATTCATGCCATGTGTCATTGACCTACCTCTTGCTTGAAGATGAAGTGGGTTTTGGCGAACAACTTTGTATCATTTCATAACCTATTTCATGAGAATACTTTGAGATCATTTTTTACCTACTTAATATTCATCCTTAGTTGATTTTAATTTTTTTAATGCAGCTTTGAAGCTAACTCATACCTTGAAAAGGGAAAGAGAATTATGCAATTTTTTTAATGCAGTTTCCTTGGCTACAAATATTGGACGAAGCCATGCTTGTGCAAGTACCATATGCAACTTTGTTTTACTATTTTTTTTCTTAAATATTTTAGTTGAGTCTTCATTCTTGTTTATATATAATTTTCCTTCTCAAGTAGCCACTAATCCTATAGGATAAGTGGCATGGATATCAAATTGAGTCGCAGGACCTAATAGTGAACGTGTCAATTGGAAATATTTGTTTAGGCACATTTTATCCTAATTTGTCTATGAACTGTGAGAAGTACAGGTTAAGCTTAAATGAGAGGAAATATGAGTTAACCCTAGAGCCAAAATTACTTTAAATAACTGGTTGATCATACTTCAGAGATGATGCTATACAGGTAACATGAGCAGCACTTTCACTAGCATAAGCGACACTTGTAGAGCATTAGTGGAGTCTAGATACTAGGCCATTGTTGTTATTGTTTTCGAATTCTTTTATTTTTTAGTTGATACTTTATTTTAATTGTCTTTTTTATATAGTTTGATGTATGTTTTAAAATGAACTTTCAAAATGTTCTTTAACCCTTTTTTTGTTATTTCTTTCTTTTTAGAAATTTTGAAGTAAACAATTTCTCATGAATATGGTCTTATTATTATTTCAATTTTTTCTTTGTAATTGCAAAAATCTCTTCACCCTTTTTTGGGATGCTATTTACATGAATTGATCCATGATAGATGATAACATATAAATTTTTCTATTTTTAGAATATGAAAAATATAACTTTTTTAATTATGTTTTAGGTATTTATCCTATAATTTTAAGTATTTTACCAAATTTAAGGATATATATAATTTTGCGTGCATATGGGTTAAATCATTGATTTAGTCTATTCTATGTTATTAATTCTTTTTTAACATAGCAGTTAGATCTTGAGATTTGGGGAGCAAGACAAAAATTTTATGCAACAGCCACTTAGTGGAATATGTGGCATAAAAGTCGGAAACAATGATGCAACTTTTGCCACAATAGACTGCGAGTTAGAGGTAGGAACAGTACAACTTTCAGAAACTGTACTTATATTGAAAAATGAGAGGAAAATATATTTTGGAAGAGAGCAAAACGGAGGAGGGAATGCACAGTGAGAGCTTCTTGATAGGCTTCAACAACAAACAAAAATGAAGACGAAGACGATTTTTTCAGAAGAAAAAAAACCTCCAATGCAAAAATGAAAAATCAAAATCCAGTTTAGCACTACTATTCCGAAGTATGAATATTAGCAGATGAAAAACAAAACATTTTACTTTGTCTTTAGTTAATTGAATACTTTTGTCTTTGCAACTTTATTCCTTACAATGTCTTTGATATTTTCCTTAGTTTGCATTTATAAAGTGATGATTTCTCTACTTAACATAAGTGGCTAGACTTTAGAGATACTTTAAGGTATTTACATGTGATGTGGTTTAGGGTTACTAGGTAATCTATAATTTTGTACATTAATAGCTCGTTTCTACATTACTCATATTGATCTAACAAGGGGAAATGAATAACATTACAACTTAGACACTTGATTTAGAGGTATACTAACAAATCAAAATGAAAATCATAGATATTAGTCTTGAGTAAAACCACTAGAATTAGATAAATGTAGTTTTAGATATTTTGCATACAAGTAACTTAAGTGTGAAACGAATAATGATATAAGGAACTGTTTTAATTTAAAATATGACAAATAATTCAGATAAATTTAGATTGTTTAGAATGTGCATATAAACAAATTGTAGATTATTTCTACATTGTGACTTGATTTAGTTACTAAACTTGCATATAAAGTTATTAGTTTAATCTTAGATTAAGAGTATATTTGGACTTACTGCATTATAGGTTAGTTCAACAAACCTTAAATTCACTTGGCTCATACCCATTATGTCTAGATTAACCTATAACCATTGATCGATATTTTACAAGTGTACAAAACTAATCAAAATAATAATGAAATCTTCATAAAAAATTGTTGATTTTAAATTATTTATAAAATAAATAAATAAATAAACTAAATAAAAAAAGTTACTATAAAAAATGCTCAAACTTGATTAGACAGAAACTCAACAAAAAGATAAAAGACTCGGGTTGAAAACATTGATCTTGAAGCTAGATGTCAGCGGTGCTTTATGTATCTATATGTGTAAATAAATCTGAAATTGGACTTTTGCTTGAGTAAAATTTATAATAAATAGTGATATTATATAAATGTGTCACTCGAGTTAAAGGAAATAATCAATCACTCATCCAAAACCATTTCTCTTTTAGAGAACATTAACGTTTTCTCACTCTTTTAGAATTTTCGTCACTCATCTTTTCAGGATTGGTCGTTATGAAAGTCCCAAAAATGTGGAAGTAAGAATCTAAACTCAAATAATATCCTCAGCATAATGTAAGGATGGTAACACACTTATAGTTTAATTCAACATTAAAACACACAACCAGCACATGACGCCTAGAAATTCAATGATGCTTGAGTTTACAGGTTTTTATAGTATGGAGATTGAATCAAATTTTTTACTTCTAGGTTCTCATGACACCAAATTTCGTGTATTTTTAAATCTATATTTTATTCCTAAACTAAGATGAAAATATCCTAAATATATATTTTTGTACAAAAATATCTAATTACTGTAAAAAAATATAAAAATCACTAGAAAATAATGAAAAATAAACTTAAAACGATATTATATGGATTCAGCCGTGTCCAGGAGGGAGATGAACTAGAAACGGGCCAGACTGCACATCCAGTAATCCCTGGCCCGGCTAAAAAACCTATGAATATCTGGAAGGGAACGCGCAAACGAGAGGGCCGTTCAAATACGTCGACGTATTGCTTCTATTCTCCACTCACAAAATCCTTTTTTTCATATCTTCTTCGGTTGTACACTGGAGTTCTTTCAGATGGACAAGCAATGAACACGGGCCACGCTCTCGCCTGCGCCTGCCGGATTGTGCCGCCGCTACCCTTCTCCGTCTCCATCCCCACTACCGCGAACCCTTCTTCCTCTTCCCTTCGCGTTCGGTCGGCGAGAAATTATCCTTACAGCACCAACTCTTCCGCGGAAACCGGTACCAGTAGTGATACCCTCACCGTTTCGCAGGATAGGAAGCTTCTGTCGCTTCTGCAGCAGAGGAAGACCGATCAAGCGTGGGTGTTGTACGCGCAATGCCCTCACCTCCCGAATGCGACGTGTCTCAGCCGCTTAGTGGCGCAATTGTCCCACTCCAACTCCGGCGATGGCTTGTCGAAGGCACAATCGATCATCCAGCGGCTCCAGCGCGACCGGCAGCTACATCTTCTTGACGCTAACTCGCTAGGACTCCTCGCGGTGGCTGCGGCCAAAGGCGGTCGCCTCCTTTACGCCCTATCTATCATTAAGTCTATGCTTAAGTCTGGGTATCTGCCAAATGTGAAAGCATGGAGCGCTGTTACAAGCCGTCTTGCTGCTTCTGGGGACGATGGTCCTCTTGAGGCTATTAAGTTGTTCGAATCCGTGACCAGAAGAGTACGGATGTTTGCGGATGTTGATGTGGTGAAGGAGTCGATGCCAGATACCGGCGCCTACAACGCCGTCCTGAATGCTTGCGCCAATATTGGGGATGTCCGGAAGTTCAGCAAGCTGTTCGACGAAATGCCTGACTTCAACTGTGCTCCTGATGCATGGACCTACAATGTGATGATTAAGTTATGCGCGAGACTTGGGAGGAAGGATCTGCTGGTGTTCGTGTTAGAGGCTATAATTGCCAAAGATATAGAGTTTTGTGTGACAACGCTGCACTCCATGGTTGCAGCCTACGTTGGCTTTGGTGACTTGGAGACATCCGGGAGACTTGTTCAGGCATTGAGAGAAGGAAGGAGAGATATTTGCAGGATTCTGAGGGAGTCCAGTGGTATAAATGGTGAGGAGTTTGGGAATGCAGAAAGCTCTGTGTTTCAGAAACTATTGCCAAATTCAACAGATTGTGGTGAGCCTCCAGAGCTGCCACAGGCATTTGCGCCAGATTCAAGAATGTACACGACCTTGATGAAAGGTTATATGAATGCGGGTCGTGTGTCTGACACGGTGAGGATGCTGGAGGCCATGAGATGTGAAGGTGATAGTGCCAGCCATCCGGACCATGTAGCTTACACTACAGTCATATCTGCCTTTGTGAAAGCCGGGTCGATGGATAATGCACGACAAGTGCTCACGGAGATGGCGATGAACTCTGTTCCTGCTAATGTCATCACATACAATATACTTCTGAAAGGATATTGTCAGCAACTGCAGATTGACCAGGCAGAAGATCTCATCCGGGAGATGATCGATAAGGCAGGCCTAGAACCTGATGTGGTTTCTTATAACACACTCGTCGATGGTTGTATACTGGCAGATGATAGCGCAGGCGCTCTTACATACTTCAATGAGATGCGTTCCAGAGGTATTGCCCCCACGAAAGTCAGTTACACTACTTTGATGAAAGCCTTCGCTTCATCTGGCCAGCCAAAGCTAGCTAACAGGGTTTTTGATGAAATGCTAAAAGATCCAAGAGTTAGAGTTGACATGATTGCATGGAATATGCTGGTGGAAGGCTATTGTAAGCTCGGGCTGATTGATGAAGCCAAGAATGTGATTCAGGCCATGAAAGATCAGGGAGTCTACCCGAATGTGGCTACCTACGGGAGTTTGGCGAATGGGATCTCCCTGGCTAGAAAACCAGGCGAAGCTCTCATCCTGTGGAAGGAGATAAAGGAGAGATGCGGTTTTCTCATTGAAGATAGCGATAAATGTAGCAGCACCCTTCCTCCCATGCAGCCGGATGAAGGACTTTTGGATACTCTTGCCGACATTTGTGTTAGAGCAGCCTTCTTTAGGAAGGCTTTGGAGATCGTTGCTTGCATGGAGGAGCATGGAATACCACCAAATAAGACCAAGTACAAGAGGATTTACGTCGAAATGCACTCGAAAATGTTCACCAGCAAGCATGCCTCAAGGGCTAGGCAGGATAGGAGACGGGAGAGGAAAAGAGCAGCTGAGGCCTTCAAGTTCTGGTTGGGACTGCCCAATTCCTATTATGAAGGAGCTGAGTGGGAGCCTGATTCTGGAGATGAAGATTGATATTCATTTTATACAACAAAAGAGGCAATTCGGTTTGGTGACGAATCACCAGTAATCCTTACACGAACACTTGCCATTCATGAAATGATGAAATCTGTTGGAGTCACGTAGAATAATCTGTCGTCCAACAATTTCTGATATGTATTTGAAAGCAGTGTGGCAATCCACACAAACTCGAAGATTCTTCATAATCCTTATTGGCATCTCTGACTTTCTGTGGGTAAGAACAAAAGCAACTGCCAGCCTCTCACTATGGTAACTCAAAATTTCCTCCTTGTTCTCCGCTTCAAGATCATGCATAGCATGCCTTAACTCGGGCACGTACCCTTTTGCCTTCATTTCTTGGTGCAGTTGTCTCGACTTCATGTAAATCGCATCCGAAGATGGATGAGATTTGTCTCCCGAGACAAAAACATGTACGCCGTCTTTCATGGTGACCCAACTGCACCCAGCTTCCTTCGTAGCAGCTGCCGCCTTCATCCCATGGCGTGCCGCCGCCATGGTCTCCCATTTTCCCTCACACGCATACATGTTGGCTACAAGAACGTAGTTTACGGGATTCTGAGGCTCTAACTCCATTATCTTTTCTGCAGCTCTTCTCCCTAAATGAAGCAAACGCCCATTTGCACGCCAACAAGCTGCGAGAACAGTCCTCCATATCAGAACGTTGGGGCTCATTGGCATTCTCTTTATGAAATCCTCCAACTTTTCAAACTCCCCTGCCCTTCCCAGGAGATCCACCATGCAAGAGAAGTGCTCCATTTGTGGCGTCAGACCGTAACATTTCGTCATAGACTCGAAATGTAAGAAACCTTCTTTGATCAATCCCATATGACTACAAGCTGATAGGACACCCACAAATGTCACATGATCTGGTACCTGATTTTCCTGTTTCATTCGTGTAAATGTCTGCAGTGCTTTTAATTCGTCTCCATGCCTTGCATACCCAGATATCATGGAGTTCCAGGAATACAAATTACGGATAGGCATCAAATCAAAAAACTTGGATGCATATTCTATCCTCCCACATTTTCCATACATGTCAACTAGTGCGCTGCCTATGAAAACATCAGAGATCAGACACGCTCTAATAGCACACGCATGAACTTCCATCCCATGTTCCAGTGTGGCGACAGAAGCGCAAGCACTGAGAACCGTGGCAAAGGTGAAACAATCCAGTCTATGACCATTATTTAGGAGGAGGGACACTAATCCCATAGCATCTGATAAACGCTCTGCATGGATATACCCTGATATCATGGAATTCCAACTGATAACATCCCTTTCTATCATCCCAGTGAATATATGCTCACAGTCATCTATTTCTCCGCATTTTCCATAACAAGTAAGAAGAGAGTTTTTTACTGCATTGTCGTCAAAAATGTCCCATTTGAAAATCAATGCGTGTATCTGATGTGCAAGATGGACGTCAGAAAGAGATGTGGCCGCTGTGAGGACATTTATGAATGTGATGGAATTCGGATTCCATCCAGCCCGCAGCATCTCCATAAAGTACATCATGGCTACGGGAACGGAAGCATCAGAGTCAGCAAATGCTCTGATTACTGAATTCCAGGAAACTTGATCATACTCCTGCATATAATTGAACACCTCCTTGCATTCACTTGTACATCCGGTATCAGCATAAAGGGAAAGGAGAGCATTTGTGACAGATACTTCATGGTTCAGTCCCAACTTAACTCCTTCACAGTGAATTTGCTCCCCATGTGTTTCCAGCCCAGACTGCTACAAGAACTGAGACTGCTGATCAGTGTGAAATTTGACGGTACTACTCCACTTCTCTTCATCAAGCATAAAGTTGACAAAGCATCCTCATAATGATCATTTTGGTCGAGCCCAGAAATCATGGAGCTCCAAGAAACCGCGTCTCGGCTCAGCATAGATTTGAAGACAGAATAGGCATCTTTAACCTCACCACACTTCATGTACATGTTAATGAGACTGTTACCAACTGGGATTCTTGAATCAATCATCCCTGTTCGCAAAAGAAACCCGTGCACCTCTGTCCCCTTCTTTTTTCCCATGTCTGGACAAAGAAACTCACCAAAAGACGTGAGAAGAAGAACGTATGTATCAGAATTCAGTCTAATCATGCCCCTTGAATTCAAGAAAATCTCAACTGCTTCTTCCCCTCTCTTCAGCTTCACCAACCCTGTTATCAGCCCATTCAACGATACTGCATTGTAAGTTTCCATACCCCAAAAAATCTTCTTTGCAATAATGATACCTCCATATCTTGCAAAACAACTCACAAGAGCACTCCCCACATACAAATCTTGGAGGAATCCAGACTTCTCAATCCTCGCTAGCAGCTGCTCAGGCAACAAGTAAGCATGATCACACCAAAGTGATTCAGTTGCAGCAGCTATTAAGCTGGCAAACGTATACTCCGTGGGTTGATGACTAGAGTTCCAACCTTCCTTCTGCATATCAGAGAAAAGGCGGAAAGCCGAAGATTTATTAGCTCTATGGGAATAAATATTTATCATACAGTTCCAGGATATTGAATTCTTATGTGCTATTCCTTCAAAAACTCGCCAAGCACAGTCGCTACCTTCAGAACCAAGAACGCAACTCCCGTACATCGAAAGCAAGACATTGCTCACAACTACATCAAACCGTAGGGAGTTTTAGAGATAAACCCATGAATTTGCAAGCCTTGCGTAAACGCTTGAGGTCCTAGTATCTGGCAAGCCCTCAAAGCACTCCCAAATGCATAATGATTCGGTGAGCATCCTGCCGATATCATCTCTCTAAATAAACTCAACGCTTCATCAGGAAGTCCATTCTGTATGTAGCCAGAAATCATGCAGGACCACGTCACAGTGTTCCTAATAGGCATTTCATCGAACAGATTATATGCAGAAACCAAGTATTGGCTCCTGGAATAACCGCTGATGAGTGTATTGGCCAAGAACAGGTCAGCAACAACTCCCCTCTTGATAAATTCCCCATGGAGCTGTGTGGCTTCGTCATTCGAATGAGAAAAACGGAATCTCTGAATCACGGAATCGAACTCCTGAGAGAAGGAAGTTGAAACCCCGGTTGCACTCACGGACATGCATTCCTGCGTTACATAATCCGAATGAGCGAGGACACTCGGAAAAGCCGAAGCTTGTCGAGGGAGGTGAAGGGTAGGCGGCGGTGCAACGGTGGAAATAGATTCCTAGGAAAGAACATTGGGAAGAAGATTCGTCTATTCATTTTTTTTAAATGTTCCATGCCGCCAGTGTAGTCAACATGGGAGGATTGAGCACATAACAGCGGGCACGCTGTCTTGTAGTTGTAGTTAGAGGTATACAAGAACTCGAGGGTGGAAGATTTCCGTATGCCATCGGAGACCAAAAGAAATTTTGGAGCAGAGCACCAGTACAGATTCGGACTGTTGTTGGAGTGTGGTTAGCCACGGTAGAAGTGAGATCGGATAGTTCGCAATTGCACGGTTTCAGCAAATGTTAGTTCACTAACCGCAATTCCGTGTGGACCACGATTTTGATTTCGGTTCAGAACCGTATTCTTAAACTTGAAACCAAACCGAAATTGAAACTGACATCTTGGTTTCGGCTCAAAACAGGAACTGAAATTTCTGAACCAAACCTAAATCGAAACTGATCAATTACTATTTAAATGTAATGATTACATTCAATTAAGATACTTCTATTAACTAATGAAGCTCGTTTTGAAGGTGAAAATAATGGGTTGGTTATAAATTAGTAAACCCATCGCATAATTTTGTTTTTCGAATGATTTGGAGGTGAATTGCGACCTAATTAGTGAATGATTGGTGGAAATTTTTTTAGACACTCATATCCACTACTGTAGATATCAAGAAGCTGAAAATCCTTACTCCAAGCACCCACACAAACCATGTGAAAGTCTGGGTATGTCTGGGATCATTTCCTAGGCACTCACATTGCCTCGTGTGGATGTCTACGAACTACGTCTGGAAAGGCTTACTCTAGGTACTCATATTGACTTGTGTAGATGCATGAAAAATATGTATGAGAATTTTTGAATATTTTAAATCGAATCGACCTGAATCAAAACCATCGGTTTGTGTTGGAACAGATTGCACCTCTAAGTCACAAAGTGGTAGAGGCTTGTTTTCAACCCAGATTTGCACTCTTATACTCAACGCCCCAATCCTTCTCCAATCATATTAAGATTTAGGTTCATTGGCACTGGTGGGGTTTGTTGCGCGTTTGCGATGGTTGGAAATGGATGACCATTGCAAATCGATGAATGATGTTAATGAACGCCGTATGATATTGATTGGGCCTCAATCTTGGTCGTGTGCCGTGTCCCGTTCCCTACAGCAAGGAAAGGTTGTGTGTATATAGTTGGTTTCCACCATGGGTTCTCTGTGGCGATGAGAATCAGCAACCTCCGTCATTGCCTTTCTGCATCGCTTGCTCGACAGCAAGATCGTTCATAGGATGTGAGAATTGAGGTGCACCATTTTGAGACTCCGTGGCATGTTTGGGGGTTCCACGCAGGCATCCTGTGCACTCCCATGGCTGCGATTGACGGTAGCGGGTTTATGTGCGGGGGCGTCATGCCGTGGGAGTATCAGGATGTGATTGGGCAGCCACTGTTGTGAATCACTGGAAAATGATATGAATGTCATGTGGTGACGACGTTGGTTGGGCCTATCTTCATTGCGTGTCGTGTGCCATTCCCTGTAGCTCGTTGCTCTTCTGCTTCGCCCATCTAATGATGAGATTGTTCGTGGGAAGCAAGTTCATTATGGGATGTGAGAAGTGAATAAATATGCTGGAAATTTCCCCGCAAGATGACTTGCAACAGTGTGATTAATATGGGATGCCACACCCATGGATGTAAGGGAAAACGTGTTTTGACATGCACTGATTAAAGTTTACTTTGATATCTGCTCTCCCACTTCGATTCCTCAATTATGAGATCGATACTTTGTTTAAGAAGTTGAGTTGGACCATTTCGTTCGTGCCTCCATAGCATGCTCGAGGTTTCCGTGTAGGTGTCTAATGCACTCCCGTGGCTGCGATGTGCAATAGCGGGCTTGTGCACGGGGGGCATCATGCCGTGGGAGCATGTGGATGCCATGAGGCAGTCATGGAATAGCTATATACATCATTTCATCTTCTCTTTTTTTTATTTCTTTCCTACACCAGTTCTCTTTTTTCCTTATCTATAGCTTAGCTTCATTATTGCTCCTTTTCCTAGATCTTGTAGGGTGTATTAGAAATTTGATCATCATATTTTTAGTATTTGATAATGTTGCATATCGTTTTCTCAACAAATTTTAAATAGAAAAACGTAGAATACAAATAAAGCGTAGTAGGAGTGTCAATCTCAGTAAGTTGAGTTTTACGAAAACTGTTTGGTGCTAAACTTTTACACACTATCACAGGTTTGTAAAAGGATTTTTGAAATACATAAACAAAAGACACAACATAGTAATGGACTTTGATTAATGTAAGCAGTTCTTGGGAAAAAGATTTCATTTCCTACTTTTATCTATTCTCGCCTCGACTTTCATTAATTTCTTCCGAATAATTGGTTATAGGAGCAAAAAATAATCTACTCTCCTTTACACTCTGATTGGCGAAGAAGCACGATAATAGTCTGATGTGATTCTCCCTTGGATGATTGTGAGGACAAGATGATAGCCATCAATTGCTCAACTTTCCAATGAATTGATGAGTACAACAAAGAATTGATGAGTTTTCCAATGATCATCAAAGAGATGTAGAAAAAATAGATTCATTGATTGCTCAAATGTTTTATAATGATGAGCTATATATAGATGGAAAATTCTAAAGATATTTATAATAGTGAACAAACAATCTACATCATATTCATGAAGAAAATTTTTCAAGAGCCTTGTTGAAGAAGTGTGACCCTTGTCGCTAATGAGTATTTTTGGAACACCAAATCGAACTAAAATTTTTTTCTTCAAGAAATCCATCACAGCTTTGATGTCCTATGGGCCAGTATTGCTTCTATTCACCTAGAAAAATAATCTATAAATACCAGAATATATTCATATCCATGAAAATTTGGAAATGGATCCATAAAATCAATTCCTACACATTGAATATTTCAGTCACAAAAATGGGCTATAAGGGCGTTTCATTTTTTTTGGTAATATTATTTGTTAATTGACACACATCACATGCCTTGCAAAAATGAAAGCGATCTCGAAAAATCAATGATCAATAATACTCACAATTAAGTATGTTCTTTGCTGTTATGTTTGATCCATGCTGACCTCCACATGGGGAGGAGTGGCAGAATTCAATCACCTCTCATTGTGAGGTAATCATGCGTAAGAGATTCCATGTACAAACATCAAATCATCTCTTCAAATGGATCCTCCTTTCATTTCAATTCACTTCTGATGATGAATCGTTTTCTTGTCGAGTTATTTAGAAGAAAACTATCCATCTACATACTGGTGTTTTGTTGAAACCCCGCCCAAATATCTGCAAGAGTCCAGCCAATCGCCTTCTTATTCCTGATCAGCACGTCCAGCAGTCGCGATTCTTGGTCTAAGCTAAGACTATTTGAGATGATAACAGGGTTGTTCATTTCTTCATCCAAGAATGCGTACTTCAGGTGTGTGGGCAGTGGCTTCAGCTCAGCTGTCCTCTCCTCTAGGGTCTTGACTTGCATAGCATTCACTTGTTCTGACCCTTTTCAGCTTCCACCCTTGCATGGCAAAAGTCCGCGATTTAGGAACTTTCCTCGAAATGGATTGGTGAATTCAATGAATTCCGACCGTAGGCATTAGGTCGTCACTAGAGCGAAAGCTTGGGATCTTTATGTAATTGGTCGGTCAAAACTCCGTTGACATCGGAGCATGATAGTATGATAGTGATAGTGTCATTTTCATTCACAAAGCGTCGTGCGAACTACTTCATGATTTTCCTTGACAAAGAAGTCTTGGGCAGAGCATCATTGTCCTCCACATCAAAAGAATCATAGATTTCGTTACGTTTACATGTAAAGCTGTGAAGTATAAACTAGGTAGAATATCAAAAGAATCACAGATTTCATCACCTTTACATTTGGAGTACAATGATCATCTTTTCGAGGTTTCTTTTATATTTTACCTGGTTTATAGTTCAGAGTTTTGCATCAAGTAAATGTAACTGTTATTTTCTTATGAATTCTTATGTTGGGTTTTAGTTTATAAATGGTTATTCACATGTTTTCATATAATTTGGCCTATATTTCAATCTATTGGTTGTACATTTGGGTGTGTTTTATGGAGTTCAAAGAATGCCTATCTTGTGCTACTTGGGTGCAACTATTAGACTCAACAAGGGGAGGTAGCTATGGCAACAAATCTCCCTAGGTCTGCATGCAAACTAGAACTGTCAACTGTTGTTGCATTTGTTGGCATGGTCAGAACACGTTGTGGAGAAACATTCATGTTTTCCAGATGCACATTCTTTAGCATTTCAAATGAATTATTGGTATTTTTTTTTGGCAGCCAAGAGCAACTTTTAAATTCCCTCCTGGGTGAAGTCTATTTGATTGAGAAAGATGAAGAAATAGAAGAAAAGAGGTTTTTCTCTGCAAATGGAATTTTAACAAGTCATATTCTTGGTGGACTTTGCACTGCCCAGTACAATGAGGAATGCTTAAACTTGCAATATTAGTTCAAGGTAGCTGATGACAATCATTCTTGCATGCGTTATCATTTGCATTAAAAAGAAGGTTTGATCCTTCCGACAAGTGGAGGTGTGATGCTGTTGCATGAACTTTACTTGATGGAGCATATTTTTTAAATCCATGCATGCTACCTACTAATAGCATCCACCTTAATACTACAACTACTGGTACCACCACTTCAACTCTACAAACACCCCATTCGGAAGGACTACAAATTCAAGGCTGGCTATGATTCTGAAGTGAAGCTCGGTTGGGCATCTCTCTAGGTACGTTTGACCATGCGTTTTGCATCTCACATGTTCTTTTTATGTATATCACTACACCTGTTTTGCCATCATTTTGATCCCCTGGCCTTAATTTGAAGTGTTTTGGGCTCGGGTGTGTTTCTTTTCCTTTCAAAAAGCTATTCGGCATTGTGTATGTTCTAATGGTTACAATGGGAATTATTAAGGTTTGGGACGAAGATGGGAAACCAGTCAGTCCCAAACCACTACAACTCTTCCATAAATACGAGTCATCCCATATGTAGTACTTGTTGTCACCCTTCAGCTTCAGTTTCTCGTGGCTTTTCAAGTTTTCATTGATCTTTCGTGTAGAAAGAAATTTAGCTAAATCTGCATACAAGGGTTCCTCGGTCTTACTTGAGAGTGAGATTGCACTGATTAATTTGTCAAGAAAAGTATCAGCTATCTGCTCTCCATCCATCGACTTCTCAATTCTGCCCAAATGATTAGCTACGTAGTTCTCTTTGCCTTGTTTGTCATTGATTTCCACATCGAATTCTTGGAGTAGTAGCACCCACTGCAGCAACCTTAGCCTTGTGTCCAAGTTTGACATTAGATATCTAATAGCTGTATTGTCAGTATGGGCAATAATCTTACTCCCAATTAACGGCAAAGATAACAACTAACATTTCGTTTTCCATAGTCGTATAATTTCTTTGAGCTTCATCCATTGCTTTTGACATCCTGCTTCAACAACTTAGTCAAGGGTTTAGCGATAGTTTAAAAATACTTGATAAACCTGCGATAAAAACCCACATATCCCGAAAATGATCGTATTCCTTTTACATCCTATCAACTATAGCAAGATCAACTTGTGAATAATTAAACTATCCCTTGTCTAACCATGAAATGTCATTTTTTAGAATTAAGCACCAAATCTTTCTCAATACATCTACCTAAAATTGTTTCCAAATTATCTAAACATTCATCAAAATTCGATTCATGTAATGGTAAATCATCCATGAACACCTCCATGTTTTTGTCAATAAAATCAAAAAAAAATTTTGTCACACTTCTTTGAAATGTAGTAGGAGCATTACATAAACCAAATGGCCTCTTATAAGCAAACATATTGAATGGGCAAGTGAATGATGTCTTCTCTTGATCCTACAGTGCAACCACCACTTGGTTTTAACCTGAATATCTATCAAGAAAACAATAGTATACCTTACTACTAAGGTTATCAAGAATTTGATCAATGAATGGGAGGGGTAGTGGCCCTTTCATGTGACATCATTTAGTTTTCGGTAATCAATACACTCTCCGTCTGTTTGGCACTTATGATCCTTGTTTTCTTTGGCACCACGAGAACCGAACTAACATATTTGCTATTCAAAATGGAATAAATCAGCACCACCTTCAACTACTTTTCTACTTCCTTCGCTGCCTCTTTGCTATGCTTGTCAGATTTGCTTGGCATCATCCTCCAACAAAGTCCGATGCATGCAAACTAGTGGGTAGATCCCTTGGATATCCTCTAGAGTTCAACCAATCGCTTTCCAGTATTTCTTTAGCACTCTCGAGAGCTTTTGATCCTACTTAGAAGTTAGATCAACACTAACAATAATAGATAAAGTATTACCTTCTACTAAATAAATATACTTTAAGTCCTTGTGGAGTGGCTTAAAATCCGGTTTCTTCTCACAAGACACTTCCCAACTCCTACTTCATTGAAAGACCTCTCGACATCCAGGTTGGGTGTCAAACTTCCTTCTTCATCCACTTAAGCAATGATAACTGTTTTTTCCATCTCTTGGGTGTAGACCTCTTCTATCAATTCGTCATTAATATCTTTGTGATCATCAGCAACACCATCTTCGGCATGTTCTTCTTCGATCACTATTCCAACTTCATACATCCCAACCTCTAGTTCTACAACTCTGAAAGTCACAAAATTATCTTAGAGTCATCTCTCCTTTCTTACATCTAATGTGCACATCGACTGTGACTAAGAATGGCCTTCCCAAAATAATAGTGTTGTCATCTGCTTTCATTGGAGGAATCTTCACCACCACAAAGTCAACTGGGTATAGGATCTTTGACACTTGCACCAGCACATCCTCCGCAATTCCTTTAGGAATGGTAGTTACTCTCATCGCTAGAATCAATCGTGTGTTAGTCTTCATCAAAGGTTCAAGTCCAAGAGACTCATAGACGTCCAATGGCATCATGTTAATCCCTACTCCTTGATTGACCATCGCACTAGGAATTTCCCTTCCTTCCATCTTGAAAAAAGTATAATAAGTACCTATATCTCTACATTTAGAGGGAAGTCCCTTATCAATAAGAGCAGTAATACTCGCATTGATCGTTACATATTCCTTTCCAGCAAGAGCAACTTTGGAAGCTCTGCACAATTCCTTCAGAATTTTGAGTCCTCTCAGAACCTGCTTCAAATAATTGACTGCCTTCATAGTTACCATAGCTAAGTTCAGGGTAGAGATAGTGCTCTGTGCTTTAGCTTTCTTTCCACTATTCTTCAACCTCCCTAGAAATGTGGGCTAAGTCACCTTTGCTCTATCTTCTCTTTAGTGGTTGAGTGTTTAGATTGCCTCTTACCACTGTCTTCTTCAATGTTCTCTCTTCATTTGTTTCTCGAACTAGTTCATCATTGTACTAACAGTGAGGTTGAATCACCTCTCTATCAGGCAATATCTTCTTGCTTCTCAACTCAATCACATAAATATTTACTTGTAGGTTCACTGAAGGTTGAGAAGGCATCTTCCTGAATTCGTTCTTGATTTCTCCAACTCTTGTAGCTAATTTTTCAACATGCTTTTCAATGTTTTTGATTGCTCCCTACATTGACTATTTTTCATTTTTGCTTCCTCCCTTTCCTTGCGCATTTCCTTCAATATACATCTCATCATTTCTTCAAAAGATGGTCCTGGTTTCACCTGATCCTTCCTCCGATGAGGGGGCTGATACATTCTTTACTGCAATCGCTTCTACTTAAAATTCTTATAAGTTTGTCCTTGTAGTTAAGTCAGCTATGGAGGTTGCTTGAGGCTAGGTGACTTGGTGTGGCTGATTTTGCTGTAATGTATGTTGGTTCAGTGCATTCACATTCCTCCAGCTCAAATTTGCACGCTTGGGAGCAAAGGGCCAAGGTTGGCACCATCATCCCTGATTTTAAGCATAACCCAAAGCATTGACTCCAACATTATCTTCCTTCAATAGACATGTGATAAACGAAAAATTATGCAATGTCGTTAAATGCAAATTTTCCCATCAAATAAATTTATAACCTAACCCACATTCAAGCATAAAACAATTATGAGCATAGTGATTAGGGTCGAACACGAAGAGCAGGTGCTTGTCAAGTGATTAGCCAAAGCATGAAATCAGTGTCACGTTGGTAAAATTAGTCTTAACTAGGACTAAGTCGGGACTACAACGAAATACAGTAAAGAAAAGTAACAAGTTTGGATTTGGTAGTTTCTGGAATGGAATGAGTGATGCCTTGGGACTCCTAGGGGATGTATGCATATCACTAAACAAGCTTACATAAATCAAAAATCATTCAACTAACTCACAAGAGCTAGGTCTACCCGGATTCTTGTTTTTCCCCTTAATCTTTGGTCTACCTCTAATTAGGGTTGTTAGTTGGGTTTCACTACCTCCCCCTCCTGGATCTATCCTGGTTTGCTAAGGAATTAGTGTGATTTATAATTTATTAGGTCTAAGGATGGATTAGCATATTTCTCCCTTTCTCACCCCAAGGCATCCCCCTTTAAGTGCTTAGCTACTCATGGTAATGGAAAGTAAAACATCTTCATAACAGATACTAAGCAACATCTTAGCTACAAATGCTAAACAACAATGAGCAATATGAAGCAAAAGTAGGACAAACACTTCATTCACACAGGAAATCCAAATCTAGTCTTAGCTAGGAATAGTAAACATGAAGACGAAAATAATTTCTCAAGAGAAGCTGTGTTCTTCTGGTTCGTCGTCCCCTCCTTCTTCTTTCTCCAGAAAAATCTCCAGAAACTTGTCTTGAGTCTCCAAAGAGAGATCTCCTTCTCTCTCCACCTTTCCTCCCTTTTTGTCCAAAATCTTCCTTTCTCCCCTCCTTGGACTTTGTGTGTACTCTTCTTCAGACTTCTGTCACCTTTCCTGCCACCACACTGTTCATACTCGGCTCCTTGGGATTTGTGGCGACCCATGCTGCATTGCTCGAAAGGAACTGTTAGAAGGTTGGTTTAGGTTTAGGGTTCAGTCCCAACTAAGACTAAAAGTGCACTCCTACGGTACTTATGTGCAAAAATATAGAAATAGGCAATTAAGCTTAATTTTTGTAGCATAAAATGAGTAAATTCCATGGATTAAGCCACTTAAAAATATTTGTTATCAACATGTTTCTGTTGTATACACTAATTCTCTTAGACTGCGCATAGCTCACATAGAATTAACTTAGACTGCACCATGCATAATTCTCTCATCATATCTTGCAGCTCACTTATTTTCTTGTCCGTCTCATTCACATTTTTAAAGTCTTGATTCATCTTCCCATAATGCTCCACCACTTCTTTAATCTTTGTCTAGGCCTGTGAGAATTTCACAAGGGTATGCTCCCTCCAATAGCAGCGTCTAACTATGTTCTCATACGTGGTAATAAGTCTTTCAAAAAGAATTTCACACGGGTATGCTTCTCATACTTGTGGTGCGGGCACCTTGCAAACAACCAATTGAACTTTTCTCAATACCCATTGATAACACACAAATTTTCCTATTTTTATGATATGAAAATTATAACTTTTTAATTATGTTTTAGTTGCTTATTTTATAGTTTTAAGTATTTTTATATAATTTATGGAATGTGTGAATGTTATGTGCAAATGAACTAAATCTTGGAATTTAGCCTATTCTATGTTATTAATACATTTTGAGTCTAGCAGAAGTCCCAAAAATCAAGAAAGAAGACAAGGATTTCGTATAGGGAGCTACTTGACATATGCACAACATAACAGAAGGGACAATGAGTGCACTGTTGCAGTAACAGTTTGCAAGTAAGAGGAAGGAGTAGTACGATTATCAGAAAATTATACTTGCTTTCGAAAATGAAAGAGGAAGAAAATATTTTTCTTGGTGGAAGAGAGAGAAGGAGAAGTAGGAGCTTTGACACCAAAAACAATTCACACATAAAGAAATGATATGATGTTACCCATGCTGATTTTTTTTTCAACATACCCCAAACTTCTTCCAAAACTCCTCTGTTTTCTCAATGGTTCATTCTTGAATTATCATCAAATAACAGCATGGGTATGAGTCAACCAACTGATCTATGAAGTTGATTCATTTATAACTTATCTTAATAAAAAAAAATTGATTTCCAAAATATTGTCTTTTTGGTAGAAAAAGAGATGTTCTCCATTTCAAGTATTGATTCATGATGTTGTGCAAAATTCGATCATATTTGTGTTATTTTTAGTGTTAGGATAGGAGATTATGTGAATTAGAATGGGAAAAATGGTCAAAATTATCATTAGTAAATTTGGCTTTGGTAAAAACATGTTTTGTGTCATTTTCTACATTAATCCAAGGGCCAGGGGTAACTCTATGTTCATCCAAGCCCAGGAACAATCACCCTATTTGGGCTGGACCTTGTGTTTGATCAAGCTATGAAGTTATTTTTAGTACAGGGTTAAATCACAAGTTTTACATCTATACGGGAAGCTGAATTAATGAGAAAGGATATTTTTTTAGTAATTGTCAAAAAAGAAGAAAAAAAATTATTGATGCTCATAGGAGGAATTGTGGAGGGAAGCTCTAGAGATGAATTGTGGACCTCTCCTTGGAGATTTTCCAGCAGTAACTTTCATATTTTCTGAGCGAAATGAGAACTCAGAGGAAGAGTAGTTCCAACATGGCACTAAACACAAACCTCCAACGTCGAGAACCTAATTTAGACAGAGATCTATCTGTTCAAGAAGAATACAATGGAAGTAGTCTTTAGAGTGACATTGGAGCTACCTCTATCATCTAGAACAGTAGCATAACCAGGAACTTCGAAAGTGAAGCCTTAGAACCAGCCAACATGAGAAGAAGAAGATGATCAATGCACAAAACTGACTTGGAGACCTGAACAAACTTTTTATTTTCTATATTTTATTTTTATATTTTCACAACCTACTAGTTCAGTTTACATTTCTTGCTCAAATGTAAACTTGTTTGAATGTTTTCATTAACCTAGCATGGTTCTTTCGCTGTTTTCTCTACTCTTTTCATGCATGAATTGAAATAGTAACCTAAGAATGTTTAGGTTTCCATTAACTAAGATTAATTTTTGGATTAAGTGAAATATTTACTTTGAAATTTCTAGGCATGCTAAACTACTCATTTCATTGTTTGTTCTTAGTGTAGAAACTACTTTAGGATTTTTCTGAATTTTTATAGAGTAGAAATCAACGTACCGACAAAAAGCGCTCATTTAATCCTACTTTAGGATAGGACTTACAACTGAAAACCAATTGCTCCCTTTGTGTCAACTTGAACTCGCTATTACTACATTATTTTCTTAGTGAATAGGATGTAGATTTCTTGTTCAATTTATAAATATCTTTTAATGGATAAAACCTTTAGGCATGCGACACCTTTAGAATTTTCCATTCATCAATTCACCTTTTGATGAACATTAAAATCTTGCTAAATGTTGCAATTTAGTATTTTCAACATATTAAAATAAATTTATAAATTTAGTTATTCTTCTACAAACATCTTTAAAATTAATGTAGCATACCAAGCAACGGTTTCACAGGGAATGGTTGTGATTTCTCAAAATTCTTTACATTTTCTAAACATAGGGGAGTTTATGGGAATTTAGATCTTCCGTAAATGTCATGAATGCTCATAAAACACAAAATGGAAGTTAAACACAACTTCCACTAGGATCTAGCTCGTGTGTCACTCGAAAGAGTACTTAAAGTTAAACCCAACTTTATCACATCCAGGAGTTAAGGAAAAGAGTGTGAAAATAGTTGCCATATTAAACTCAAGAACTAACGGTCGAAGGACCCAAACAGAAATGTAGTGCATAAACTAAAATGATGACTAGAGGAATTTTCCTAGATTAGAACAAGTCTGGAATAAAAAACAAAGAGAGCAAAAATGCAACAAACACGTTTAAGCTAGAAACAGTAAAGTAGAAAGCCAAAATGAAATGTCAAGTAGTTGCAATGGGTCATAGATCTGCTGGAATCGAGAGTTTGGGGGTTAAATCTGATCTATGTGAGTAGACTTGAAAGATGGCCGAAGTTGTTGCCAAAAAACCCTTGTTCTCGCCTACTTCGCGCTGTCTTCTCTCCCCTCCTTTCCTCTTTTTCTTTTCTGCTCAAAATATGGGTATCTCTATCTTTTCCATGGGATTCTCGAAAAAAAATCTTTTATCCAAATCTTTTCTTTTCAAAAGTTAGCTGCTTTTGGATAAAAGCCATTTTTCTTCAACTTTTCTACTCATTTTACTTTTCAACGTAGGAAGTGTATTATCAATATTAACTCTTACCCTATTAAAACTTAAATATAATGATAAACGAGAATTTTCCTAATATCGTTGCAAATCAAAATAGAAAATCTGTATCAAATAAATTTATAATCCCTAATCTACACAAAATACAAATTTGGAAAACTTGTATAGTGGATATCGGGGTCGATCACGAAGAGCTTGTGCTTGCAAAGTATTTTAGTAGATGCAAGATTTCGGATAACAGTAGGTCTTAGTCTAAGCTCGGACTAACATTGGTAAACAAGTTCAGTAAACAAGGTAGGTAAGCAATATCAGGTTTCTACGTTAAGGTAACAGGTATTGGTTTTGACTCAGACTAATACAAGGACGCCTTAAGGGTCTGCAGGTGGTGTTACGCTAAGCTTCCTAACTTAATTTATTATCTTCCTACACTCACAACTTCAAATAACCTAAGTCTACCCAGGTCATTCATCATATTTTTGGCTTAAGCTAGTCCCCAATATCATAACCAACATTGCAATTAGGTCTACCCGCATGCAAGGCATATAGAACTAGGTCTACCCGATTCTACTGGTTCTACCCTGGACTAACACCGACTGATCCTATCTTGGTTTGTTGGTCTACCTCTAAACCAAGCATCTAAGTTGTGAAACTACTTGCTCCCCTCCTTAGGTCTATCCATAGTTTGTTAGAAACAAGAGTTAAGGAAGACAACTAAATTTCATCATCAACCTAAGCACATACCACCCACTTCTCCTTAAGGCATCCCTAAGACTCTAGCCACTCATGCTTTGGAAATAAAACACGATTTCATTCATATAAGTTGGCCAAAATGGCAGAAACATCGTAAACAAGTAAAATGCAGAAAGTCGAAATGTTCAGAAAACTAGAAAGTAAGTAAAGATTGTTCTTCCGCCCGTTAGCTACTGTTCACAGCCCGGAACAGTAGCGCTGGACTAGGTTCCGGTGCTTTTCTTGGTGATGAAGGCCTCCCTTCCCCCTTCTGGTTGGTGTTTCTCCCGTTGGGGAAGAAGACCCCTTGCGTTTCCCCCTCGGTCGCTTCACTTCTCGCTCTCTCCTCTTTTTCGAAAATAAATTTCCCCTTTCCTTCACTCCATTGCACTGTTGCTGTCCGCCAGTACTGTTCCCGACCGCCAGCACTGTTCCCGGCCAGAACTTGCAGACTGCGGTGGCGACAGAACAGTGCTCTTTGTCCTTCTCCGGATTTTGCGCCCCTTTTTTGCTTGTTTTATACGTTTGCAAGTCTGATTTTCGGCTCATCTCCCTGCTGAACTTACTGAAACATTAGTAACAAGAGTTGTGGACTAAATCAAAGGATTTAGTCCACTTTTCAACATAATCACATAAGATTAACATAAACACCACTAAAGCATGAAAAACCACATTTATCTAACCTAAATCATGATAAAATATAACTATTTTGTGTTATGAATTTTAGGAAAAATGTGTGTTATCATATAAACTAGAGGAAAACATGGGAGTAGGAATATTCATGAATTCGGGTACTACCCAAATGCAAGAGGAATCAATTCGGTTTAAAAACCCAAGAAACAAAAATCGGCAAAATACAGTCATGTCCCTAACCGAAATCTAATCGAGCAATCGAATTTTTAAATTATAAATAAATAAATAAATATATATATATATATATATATATTTATTTATTTATTTAATGAATATATTATCTAATACACATTATAATATAATTAAATATCTTAAAGATTAAAAGTTAAAACCCATATCCTAGGCGGCGGCCTCGATTTCAATTCTTTTTTTTTCCAATTTCCATCGGCCTTTAACCTTTTCAACATCTAGATTCCAAAAGCATAGCGATCTTTTAGTGTTTGTAAATTTTTGAGTTGTAGCCACGCCGCCGCTACTGTGGCTTCTGACGATCACCAAACTAGAGTTATGTTGTAAGTTCATCCTTCAAGTTATTTTGTTTTTAATATAAATTTCAAAGATTAGGGTTTTTGACTTTGACCGATTACCCTAAACAGCGATCACACTTGAAGAAGAATCTTAATATTTGTGATGTTAGTCAATAATTATTCAAATGATCAATATCGATTTATGTGAATATTTCATCTTCTGAAATGTGATGTTAGTCAATAATTATTTAATCTTTATTATGTGATTTTCAGCTTCTGAAATGGAATTTGAACGAGAAAATACACAATTGTATGCATCTAATGTTGAGGAAGGCACAAATTTATTAGAACATGATAGCGATGATGTAAAAGAAGTTGAAGGAATTAGCGAATGTGGTTCAAAAAGGAAGAAACTGACTTTCAAATGTTGGAATCACTTTAGAAGGTTCTTTAACAAGACGAACAAAAGATGGGAAGCAGAGTGAAACTATTGCAAAAAGATTTTTATTGGAGAATCAAAAATTGGAACTTGAAATTTGATGAAGCATTACAAACTACATTGTCCTAAAAGACCAAGAAAGATGGATATTAGGCAATCTTTGCTTGAGAAGGAAAAGGTTGGGAATGCTGAAAAACACGAATTCAATGTTGTTGAAATGAGAAAAGAGCTATCAAAAAATGTATTTCTACATGATTACCCTTGGAGTATCGTTGAACACATTGGATTTCAATGATACAGTGTTAGTTTGAATCCCAAGTTCAATATGATTTTGATTTCAAGAAATACTTTGACAAGAGATATTATGAAGATGTACAAGAGCTATAAGTCAAAGTGTCATAGGATGTTCAAAAAGTTTAAGTGTTAAGTCGCTATTACCACAGATATGTGGACATCTAGCAGTCATAAAAGAGGCTACATAGCAATCATTGCTCACTTTATTGATGATTCTTGGATGTTAATGAATCGCATTTTAAGGTAAGTGAAGTGCAGTGTAGTAGTTCATTTTAGTTTAATTTAATGCTTTGAATATTCATTGAAGTTAATTTTCTATGCAGATTTGCATATAATACAGCTCCGTACACATTAGAAGTTCTACATGATGAGTTAATTGAGGCATTAGTAGGTTGAAATCTTGATCGAAGGGTGCCTACGGTTACGGTTGACAATTGCACAAAAAATGATTCTCTCCTCAGAGTATTTTTGAGTAAGTTATCTGGTACAGATTTACTTTTGAAAGGAGAGGGCATTGCAGTACTCATGTTTTAAACCTAATTAATCAAGTGGTCTTAGGAAAAATCTTTAAGGAGATTGAGAATATTCGTGGTAGTGTATCTTATTGGACAGCATCACTTAAGAGACTTGAAAGGTTTGAATTTGTTGCAAATCAGTATAAAATTCCTTCTACAAAAGGATTATCTTTTGATTGCAAGACTCTTTGGAATTCCACTTATTTGATGCTTGAAAATGCCATGGTTTATAAAGATGTGTTCCCTAAGTTTAAACTTTTGGATAAGGGATATATCACTGAACTTGTTGATGTGGATTGGGAAAGGGCAAGAAAAATTTGTGAAAGATTTAAAATATTTTATAAAACTACTTTGTGTTTTTTAAGAACTCGTTATCCCACTACTAACTTGTTCTTCTCTACTATGTGTGATATCAAAATTGAATTTGAAAAGTGGATTTTGATGATGATGAAATGATTCGTTCAATGGAAAAATCAATTATGGAAAGTACTCTAAATATTGGGAAACTTGTCATTCATTATTGGGTATTGCAGGTGTTTTGGATCCAAGGTACAAATTGAAAATAATTCAATTTTATTATAGTCAAATGTATGATGAAAGAGATGCATGATATAAAGTTGCACATGTTCGTATAAATTATATTGCTCATTTGAATGAATATATGGCTAAATCTAGGCAATGTTCATCAATAACCAATGAGGAAGATTCATCATTAGTCACTATTGATTAGGGAAGTTGTTCATCTTCTACATATGGTAGTATGCATAAATTTGATCAATTTGTTCTTCATGAGTTAAAGAGTACAACAAGAAGTGGTATATCTAAGTTGGATGTTTATCTAAATGAACATATTTTAAATAGAATTGTGGATTTCAATGTTCTTAATTGATGGATGAGTAATGTAGTTGCTTATGCTACAATGAAAAGAATTACAATGGATCTTTTAGCCATTTTAGTTGCTATGGTTGCCTCTGAATCTGTATTGAATACAAGTGGATTTATTGTAAGTCCACATCGGAGTAGACTCCATCATCTTACTCTAGAAGCTTTGATGTGTACTTGACGATGTTTGTGGGATGAGAATAACAGTAAGTCCACTAATGCCATAGGTTCGCAATGTTATCAATCGGTACATGATGATGAAGATAATGTTGAACAAGAATCACAAACTATCGGTGATGGATAATGATGTTGAAGGACACAAAGATGAATATGTGTGATTGAATGTGAAACCAAGGAATTTTTTGTTCTTGATTTCGCATTGCAAACTACTTTTAATGTCTTATTTTCTCTATTTTTTTCTATTTAAAATTCTATTTAGAATCAAATCTAGACCGAAATTGATGGTTCCTAACTGGTGGTTCATATCCAATCCGGACCGGTTCCAACTATTTTTTTCATACGGTCTGGTTCCTACTACTTATTGTTACCAAATCTAACCCAGATCATGAAGATTATGATATGTAATTTTTCAGTTCAATTGTTGCCAATTGAGTATATTTTCACAATAAACACATTTTTACCAACTAAATACACAAAAGGAATAATTACACATGCAAACCAACATTTAACTAGATGAAACACTCATAAAATATATACAAAAACGTAATAAAAACGTTGTTATCACCCTTATACTTTGTGTTGCTCTTCAAAAATAAATCATTTAAAGTTAATTGTTTTTGAACTCCATACATCAATTCCTTGATAGTAGGTTAAATTGTACATGAGTTGAGTCATGGTCTGACCCATGATGAGCAACCTGCCACATGTTATTAATTGTTGACCAACCCACTAGGTTAAACCTACTCAATAACAGTTGAAATGGATGCTCATGTCTAATTACCACTACTCTCCTTTTCTTTGCACGGTGCAATAAGTGTGGAGTGAATACATAGTAAGCCAATGGCG
The DNA here is from genome assembly GCA_002189035.1 of Utricularia gibba. Lineage (NCBI taxonomy): Eukaryota > Viridiplantae > Streptophyta > Magnoliopsida > Lamiales > Lentibulariaceae > Utricularia > Utricularia gibba. Next base: position 4,343,877 of record NEEC01000002.1, on the reverse strand, counting down.
AAAGATGATAGAATTATTAAAACAAATGTGAAGCAACAATTGGACTTACTTAACCTAGCAAAAAATGAAAAAATGCTTAGTTCACAAAGTGAGGACCCATTGTAGACTTTAAGTTCTCATTGTTAAACATGTCTTTGGCTTCAGAGCCCCTTAAATTCAGAAATTTCATTGACTGACAGCAAGATATTATATTGAACTGACTACCAAAAACAAGATTAGGGTAATAAATGGGTCTCTCAAACCAAAAAGAACAGTTGATTCATAGTCAAAATGGTATTATAATAACTCAAATATATTTCTAAAGTGCCATCTAGGGTCATAATATCATGCCTTCTTATCACAAAAAGACATAAGTCCCCTTTATATCATATCTTCCTACCTAAACCTGAAACCCCAAGAAGAGAAGAGAAAACATAACTTATTATATAGTTGAGTATTCGAAATAGAAAGTATATATAAAGATGAGATATCATAGTATAAAAACATAAGGAAGAACACAATCAAACCTTAACCACAAGAACATGGTAACCAGCCAAAAAACACATGGATGTTCTTTACCATGGTTTACATGGTTTTCAAAAGAATCCAAGTACCTCACAAACAAACAATAGACTATAAAGTTACGGATACCTAAACAAACCTAATCGATCAACTTCGTTACTAGCTATGGATCGTGTCCTAGACCTCCTCCTTAACTACTAGCTCTTGAAATGTGATAAGAAGTCATGCCGAAGTTTTAAAACAAAGACGTATACAATATAGTTCAAAGATAGAAAAGAGATAAAAAAAAAATTCAAAGAACAAATGCTGATGACACATAGTTTTCAGTGGTTTTTAATTAGAAAATGAGAGTTGTTATTTTATCAAATTAGGATTTTAATATTTTGGCATTTTTGCAAATGATATAACAATTTTAATATTTTATTCCAAATTTAATTTTCTTCCTTAGAGTAATGCAACATATTTTCAATAATCCAAATCCCAAAGAGCAGAAACTTCACAAAGCAAAGCCTATTTTATTTTTCCAAACAAATCAAGAATTCAGCTGGATTGAAGATATTTTATCAAGAATATTACTCCTAGGTGGGAATAAATTGCAAACATCATTTTAGCTTTCGTGTGGAAACTATTTTCATTACTACTTCTGTTTATTTTCTTCCTATTAGACTATGATTGGAAGCATGTTATTGATGTTTTTTTTTTTGAAATTATGTTATTTATCCTCAATATTAGTAGCTAAGCATCATGTGATGCCTTGGCGTAAAAAAAGAGTGATTATGTTTATTGTTTGTTAGATTATATCAACTATATTATCATACTAGTTACTTATCAAAGCAGAATTCATTCAGGAGAGCGAAGTAGTGACATGTTCATCCTATGAGAAATCTAACTAAAGGTAGATCAAAAGTTTGGAAAAAAGAGATTAGATAGACTTAAAACTTTGTTTGCTCGATGACTAATTTTTAGTTTGAATGGAATAAGAATAATGATAAGTATACCACTCCTATAAGGCTTAAGACATCATATTATCTCTTTCTAAAGAATAATCAGATTTTCTCATTTATTGCTTTTATTGTACTTTGTTGTTGAATTATATTAATCCTAATTTAAACTTAATATTCCATCATGACAAAACAGAATGTGTTAACCTAGATTCAACAATCACATTGCTTTTCATGTTCAACCCTAATTCAATTATATGCTCTTATTTGCTTAATGTTTGGGTAAAAATTAGGTTAGTAAGTTTATTTGATACGAGAATTAACATTTGTAACAACATGCAAATATTCACGTTTATCACATGGTAACCACATAAGGTGAGTTATTAGCTTATTTTCCTTTTATAGCACAATGGTGATGCCTTCTTCTATCTAGTGAATCTTGGGCTACCTCGAACATTAGGTAGAAGAATTGAAAGTAGCTTTTTACTTTAATGGATGGGTGTAAAGGATACAACTCCCTTCCCCAATGAAAATATCTTCTTAATTCAACTTCTTGTGCATACTTGTAATTCGTGTTATGCACATATATTAAAAATATTTTCAAAAATTGGTTAAATTACGTGGTACAACTCAAATGGGTTAGGTGTGGATGGGTCTGATGAACAATAAACCCACTTTGCCCTTAGACCAAGTAAAAATTGGGTCAGTTCGCATTTTTATTGAGAAAAACTATGATATCAACATGCTTTTAAGATATTTTGCTACACAAACTCAAATATTTCTATTCTATTATTACTAAAACAGAAAAAAAGATATACTAAAATAAAACACAACATCAGCTGTATCAAAATAACCACGGGAATGAATTTTATGGACTTTTGAACTCATTAACACTACTTACTAGAAATTATAATTGAGAAACGTAGTTACTATGTTCCTTCTTTCTGTGGCACCTTTGTTATTTATTTTTTTATTCTTGCTCATTTCTCTCTATTTTTCTCTCAAAAAATCACCTTTTTCACATGCTTCCAGCATTTCTCCTTTTGCTTTCACCAACAACAACATGAGTCTTTACTACCAAATGAATTTCAACATTTGGCCTCGCTCTCCATGCCCAAGTGACTATCCCTCCTCTCCCCTTTCAGAAATTTGTTGTTCTTTTTTGTATACACACATATTTGGGACTCTGACAGGTACCGTACAAATGCTTTATAAGGCACTGACTTTACAATTTTATCTTACTAGATCTCTTTAATAGTTTTAAGAATATGTTTAGTGCTCATATGATAAATGAAACCGACAATGCCAAGCTCACTAATCTTGAAAGTTGACTTACCAGATTTGCTAATTTCCATGAACTCTAGAGAAGCTTCGACAGCAAAATTGCGTTCCCTAGGAAGATGCTGATTGTGGGTGTAGGTGAGGTTGTGAGAAAACATAAAAATGTGAAATAATTGCTTTGAGTTTTTTTTAATTAAGTAATAATTTGGTACCTTTATACAAAAAATTATTAAAACCATATTTTTTTATATTTTTTTATCTTAAAATCAAATAAATTATATCGATTAGTAAAATACGAAATTCCTTTTAAATTTGATACATTATTTCAGGCTCAAATTCTAAATTTGGCCCACCAAGTTTCTCTCGGTTTGGAAGGCCCATTAGTTTCTATTTAATCCGGGAAAGTAGTCCCCAACCGCCAGAATCTAAATGTTTTGCACTCGGCGATTCTGTTGACAAAACGCGCGAAGCTTATTCGTTATTACCTCGATAGATCCATCTGGAATCAGGCTCCGAGCTCGAAGATTCGAAGAAAGTGGGAGAAACTTGGATGCGACCACGATAGAATTTTCGGTCTCTCCAAACGATTGATTTCATTTCATTATTCTAATCGTCCGTGCGATGATGATCCGAGGTAGGGAGCCTAGGGTTCCTAACGAGCTGCTGCTGTTATACTTGATCGTTTTTACGCTATTTCCTGGTGAGTTCGGCAACTAATATACGCCGGAAGTTGAATTTATGGGGATTACTTTGAGATGCGGATGCTTGCAGTTTATGTGTAGCCTGGTAGAGTTTCCTATTGCTTATCTGTTTCTATTTCGTTCTTCTCTAGAATTTTTATCAAGTGCGGTCGTTTCTCTCGATTCCATTGTGATATTCAGAACTCATGAGTGGCTGCCATCTAAACCGACGGTTTACTTCCAGTGCAAAGGGGAGAATGGAACAGTTCTACCAGATGTAGAGGAAAAAAACCTTCTTTATGTGTTCAAAGGTGAAGAGTCCTGGCAGGTAAACTATGAACCCCATCTATTTCTCACTCAGTATTTGGTTTTGAGAAATTAATGTGGGTATAAACTATATTTTCCCGGAAATTTTATAATAAATATATGGCTTTGATAAACATCCTCTTATGCTCTTTGGTGCTTTTCTTTTGTTCTGTTGCATTCAACTGTGTTTTAGCCCTGGGGCTGTTTCAAGCAGTTTGTCTACTGATATTTATAAGTAAACTTATGATGTCTACAGCCTCTAACGGAAATACATGACATCAAGTGTAAGCGTTGTGGGTTTTATGAGAAGGATATCTTGCTTTCAGATGACTTATTTGATGAATGGGAAGTCTGCGCATCTGATTTCAAGAGTCCCGATGGAAAATATGTTCATTTCAAAGAAAAGGAGCTGAACGTCACATTTTTGTGCCCAGGCTGCATTTCTTTAGGGACTCGTGAGTTTGGAATGTATTCCTTGTTTTGTTCTATTTGAGTTAATTGTCTTAGACAAAAATAGTGAGGCCTAAACTTTTTCATTGGCCGTAAAGTATTTTAGAGACAACGGAATAGCCTGTTTAATGGATGTTCTGACCTGTTGCAGCCTCTTCAAACCATTCATCTGAGCCAAGCAGGTCAAATGGTGGCAGGACGCACTTGGTTCTGATTGTAGTTGTTAGTGTTTTAGCATCGTGCACGTTTGTCATTGGCGTGGTAGCTGCATGTAAGTACTGGGAGAAAAGAAAGAGACAACAGGAGCAGGCGAAGTTCCTCAAACTCTTTGAGGAAGTTGATGATCTCGAGGATGAACTGGGTATCGGACCCCTACACCGTGTGGTGTGATTACCAGCTTTTCTTAAATAAATTCATGTGCAGCTGTTCGCTTCTATGTACATTGTTAGGCGGATTGTGTATTTTTCAATGTTTTTTTTATGAGATTTTTATTACATTAATTACTGCATGACTAGAAATAAATAGACGAGCAAATGCTAAACTAGAAAAATAATAAAAATCGTATGTATATCAGGAAAGGTACCACTGATGATATAAAATATTTTGTCTTTTCGCGACACTAACTCTTCAGTCCTGGGCCTTTAATTCGTTAGTTTGGGAGTTTAATTATTTAGCAGGTGGAATTTATTCTCACGAATGAGAAGGATATGCCCGATGAGAATGGGCAGTTTGAATATTCCATGCATCTTTGAGGCAATATGTTGACTAAACCACCACATCTAGGTCAAATTCGGCAAAATCGGTTCTACATACTATTGATAAATGGAAATTTTGTGTCATTGTTAAAAATTGAAATTCAGTATCAAAATAACTTTATAAATCCTATTCTTCATAAAATACAAATTCAAAAAACTTGTATAGTGGATTTTGAAATCGATCACAAAAAACGGATACTTATAAAGTGCTTTTCAAGATGTAGAATTCAAAATAAATTTTATTCTTAATTCAAAATCAAATTAATAACAATTTGCAAGTTCAATAAATAAAATTAAATCTCAACTTAAAAAATAACAAATATAGATTTTAAGCACAAAATAATACTAAGATATTTTAATATGGTTCAAATGATATAGTGTTCAAGTTCCTAAACTAATTTACAATTTTGTTTAGATACATACTCTAAACAATCAAAATCTATCCAAGTTGTTTCTTATGTTTTTGACTAAATCCATCTCTAATATAATCATTTATTTCACACTTATGTTTCCCACATCCAAAATATGTAAAATTAAGTTTACTCGGTTCTATTGGTTCTACTCAAGATTAATATTTACTATGCTCATCTTAATTTGTTAATCTACTTTTAAATCAAAACTTAAAAATCAAATTTTAATATAAACTATGCCAATATGAATAAATTACATATACATTTTTCAAAAATTAGGCATACAAAGATGAGCATAACACAATAAATACATGTGTTAATGAGTGTAACTTTACCAAGAACACTTGAGGTAGAAAGGAGTTGGTATCCTTTACAAGATTCGACAAGCTTTTCTGCTCCTTAATCTGAGCAAAAAATTATAACAAACTTTTAGACATCCACTTAACAACTTGAAAGTTCTAAAATATTAAAAACATATTGAAAGAGAAATAAAATATAACAACTTAAAATTATTATAAAAACTTATAATTATTAATTAAATTAAAAAACATAGGTAAATTACATAAACATACTACAAATAAAAAAAGGTATAAAATTCATTCCAAACAACATGTTTAATAATTAATAAATAATAATAATTATATAAAATAAATCAACAAAAATATAATATATAATTAACGGATATTTTAAAAAAATAAACATTAATACACAATCTCAATTATTCACATACAAACTTTGTAGAAAAATTAATAAATAAACAACTAATTCTAAATAGAAAAAAATAAAAAACTAACCTATTAACTATCACTTAAAATTGGAACCCCCTATATCTCTCGCAAATTGCAATTATTGAATGTGCAAGAACAAGGGTATTTATAGGGGGTTAACCCCTAACCCCCATCCAATATGTGACGAATGCATGTATTTCAGTTATACATAAGACGAATGATATCTTTCATGAAGGAAAGAATGAGGTCATTTGCTCTTGTGTGGTGTGTATCTTGCTTAATAGGCAAGAGTTTCACTTGAGAAAGCAACACTCTTGTTTTTGTGAATCACAAGTTAACATTCTCAACAACTGAATGTGAAGTATAGCACTTTTTCTATCTCCTACATAAATAACCATTTTTGCCGCTCAAATTCTCATGAGGTCCTGGGAGGCTGTGCAGGCATAGCAAAGATACTTGGCATCGAGATCCCTTTAAGCTCAATAACAATGGCTATTGAAGACCCTTTGTTGTTTGGCAGGAAAGTGTATGATTGAGTGACCCTTTTCTGAGTTAACTCCTGTAGGATGACATTTGGTGCAGTGGCTGTTGTATTGTGCTGGAGGTCTGTCTGCCACTTGGCACAACAAGGGATCCAGTTGTGCACAATTTATGGTCTTCCACAATGCATCCCATATGGAAAAAGGTCATATTAAAAGTTGCATAATGAAGCAAGCTGGTTCTGAGACAGGGATACTGTAGGCGGAGCAAGGAAATATAGTCCAAACCACCTCAAGTAATGCTTGTATGCGTAGTATGAATAGTGAAACGAGACAATGATTTATCCAGGTGAAATGCCAATAATGGGGAAACCTCCTGATGTTGAGAGCAACTCCCAATCGTGAGAATTTCACTATGTTAAAGTAATCGGAAAGGCAATACACACAGCAACCACTATACTCTTCCTTACAGCCATGATGAAGATGCTTTGTTTGACAGACAGCAGCACTCAACCTGCAGCACCCAGTAATAGATAGAATTCTCACACCATTCCCTCCGTGAACTCCACTCACGTCTTCATGATCATGCCTGCTGCAACTGCTGATTATGGGATAATCATCAAACCCCTCATTTCCCTTAGGTCCAGCACGTGCACCTTCCAGCCTGTACATGGAAACACGTGGTTATGGTTCCACAGATACCTGATGGAAGTGGCAACCCACGTCCACACCATGAGTGGAGACACTAAAGAACTTGATCCATTAGGGAGGGAGAAGTTAGAAGATGGAGGCTATTCTTTTTCTGGTCATAGTAGAAAAGCACAATCTGCTACACATGAGGTTGTATTTGGCTCGTGCGAAGTTATGTGCAACTAAAAAATGAGCCTCTGTAAAAGGAGTGTATCATCTCAAGAAGTAGAGGACCAACGAAAACAGAAGAGAACAAGACAGCAGAACGCTTTCAAGCTTGTTGCTGTTGTGAAACAAGGATAATCGACATAAGCAGTCTAATGCAACGAAAATCATTTCAAAGGCCTATTTCTTCTTGTTTGTTTCCAATTGCCAATCAAATTTTGACTGTAAAGTGATGATGAAATGGTTGTAACATTTCGGAGGTTTTTTTAATGTTGAATCTGATGTTCATTTATTACTGAATGTCGATACAAGCGTTTCTGTAAGATTTAGATTTGCTTCAATACGCTAGTTATGTAAACAGAGGTGCCGCTTCTTCACAAGAATACTTTCTCTGTCCAACAAAAATACAACACCAATTGCAAAAAGGATTCTTTTATTAGCGGAAAGGTGTAGCAGCAGTCCATCGTTGCTCCAGCGTGCACTTGAAGCGCGTGCATGGTGGGGTTTTGGATTGGTTATCAAACCCCCTCGCCGTCATCATCAAAACCCCAAAATCCCATACCAATAATCATGAAAACTGAACCAATGAAGACGACCGATGTGTAAATAGGCGGCATGATGAAATCCATTCTCGACTTGTTAAAAAATCGATTGGGGAAGCAGAAGCTCTCCATGGGAACGTCCAAAGGAAGCGCAGTGTTTTGGTCAGCAGTGCAGATACAGGCAGGGCCCATGGTGTACATGAAGGCCAACTCTGGGATGAAAACAGCCACCGTAACCATCACCCGAGAATCAACGTCCACTTGGCTGCGTAGACCACCTGCTGCCACCGGAAAATGGAATTTCCCGACTCCGAGTTGGAGAAGAAACCGAAAATCATCTGATCGATGGAAGGCACAGCAGGATAAGATTGCTTCAGAAAACGATTTAAAAAAGTAAAGAGAAGAGTTGAGTAGATGGGATAGATTTTGTAAGAGGTAGTTGAGAAAATCCGGGAACTAAATGGGGGACTGGCTTTTTAAACTATGAATTTGAACAAAATCAATATTTCATTCAATATGTCATAACGTTAGCATGGTCCGAAATCGCAGTTAGCAACCCAAAATCATCTGAGAAAAAGGAGTGGCTCCAATGGCATGAAGAAATATGGAGCGGGATGTACCCGACCCGGAGCAAGCAAAAGCAATGCCCAATAAGATATCAAGAAGACTCGAGTGAGTACATATTGTCGTGAAAGATGACTTGAGACTTGAGAGCAGAACCCCAGAATGAAATGCCCAGCAATGAGCTCTCATGCTTAATAAGGAACGAATTGATGGATAAGAAGAGGGGAGCCTCATCCCCAGATATTAAAATTGAGGGTCCAATCTCTCTCATAACTCATAAAGATTGGAAAAATCGCACAATTAACTGTGTTTTGATAAACTCATTTCCAATTTTAATTATTTTTGTACTTTTGTGAGAATAATATTTTTTATTAATTCCTTTTTAACCCTAATCTATTAATATCTCTTACAATAACTCACATTTTTACATTTTTTACCAAAACTTCCCATATTCATTGTTTTATTATTTTATCTCACCCATTTTTTTTATTTTATTTTGTTCTTACCTTATCTAACCACGCCCGTCTTTTTTGGATTTTCACTCTTTCTTTTGTCAAATTGATAATATTATATTTTAATATTATATTATAAAATATAATTCATACATGCAACTAATAATTATTCATAATTACATAATTACTTACAAATAATAATATTGTAATAGTGCTTATGTGAAGAATAATTTGTAAATTATTTTTTGGAAAATAAGATAATAAATAGAATTTCAAATTTTACAATTTATTTAATAATATTAAAACTCATGTAACCATATTTATAATAGAATATACAAAACATTATGTTATCAAAATCAAACAATTTAAAATGCAATAGATATTAGAGTAAATAAATTATTAGAACTTCTAATAGTCAATAATAAATCCACAAACTAAACCCTTCAATATAATAGAAAACTTCAAAATCAATTTTCAACTAAAAATATTAAATCATCATGTATAATAGCAAGTCTCAATTAGAAAAATCCACCACATGAGAGTCTTTATCTTGATTATTTTCTTTCGATGTTTTCTATCCATGCAACTTGCATACGGTGTTATCCGATCACGACCTCTCTTTTTTTTTACTTGACAAAATGTGCAAGATTATGAAAAAGGTAAAAACCTGCAGGTCCCCATTTGTCCTTGGGTGTAGGGGGATTGAATTGATTTGAGTATAACATTGCAAGTGTCCTTGTTTGGTAGTAATGAGAAATATGCTCCATTGCATCTTCACCATATTTTTTAAAAACCTAAGAAAACATAATAAATGGCTGATTAAATTATTCTAAAGATATTATACTGGAAGTAAGAATTTAACCTGAATAGCATGTAAATATGGAATGAAAGATTGCATCCATTTTCCACAAGTGCATGCCTACCTTTTCAAAGAGACTATATAAGTTGTAGTATCTGGTTTGCATTTGCTTCTTGGTACCACAACTGCTATATGATCTTCTTCATTATATTCCTTTACCATATGAGTAGTTGAATTTTCATTCCATTTTCGATAGGTCTCAATGCTGTAAGTAGAAAGATTATGACCCTTCTTGGTTAATGAATTCACTTTCTTTCTGTTTCGGATAAAAATCAAAACGCATCGCTCAAAAATAGTCTCAACTAGAGCCTTGATAGGAAGCTGTCGTGCTCCACGCAACACATTATTTGTAGACTCTAACATAGTTGTGCTTTGTACATCACATCTAAAGAAATAAAAAAAGTAGATGTTAAAAACCAATCTCATAAATTTAAATTCAAACATGTACACATTTTTCACCTGTAATATTTATCATATACAAAAGTCCACTTCTTTGGAGGTATTCTAGCAAGATACTCATATGCTTCCTCATCTTGATCTTTAATGTCACTCATGAAGGCCTTGAATTTTGATTTCCATGATGCTAATGCTGCTGCCCAAAACAAGTAATGTAGGGAGTTTGATCTATATTTACTTCATAAGTTCGAACACAAATGTTGTAAACAATAGCGATGAGCACCCTCTGGTTCATTAAATGTTGGAATACATTTAACTGGGTGAACGCAAACCATTATGTAGATATGATATAAGACAAGTTTTACACGTACATATCATAACATATCAAACTACATGTTCCAAAAACCAAAGCCAAGAGTCATGGGACTCCTCCTCAACAATAGTAAATGTCAATGGAATTATAACATTATCACCATCTTTTGTGCAAGCGATAAGGAGCTTGTATCAATATCTTGCATATAAATGCGTGGCATCAACATTAATAATAGGACAACAATGTTCAAAAGCAGATCTACAAGGTCCAAATGTGAAAAATATATAATGCAACATGTGCTTACCATCATCACAATCATAATGTTGATACTTCACAATAGTACCTATAAGTTAAAAACAAAAGGTATCAAATCATCTATGTAAATTTTTTTTAATAAAATTAACATGTTTTGCATAAAAATGTTTTACCTGGATTTGCTTTCTTGATCTCTACTAGATATAATGGTAATTGGGGAACTTATGTTTCCCATATACCATATAACTTCTTTATAGCATATCTCATAGCAAGCCAAGCTTTCTTATATGTAACTTCAAAGTGAAATTGACAATCAATTGTTGACATCATGTCAGCCATTGGAGTATCGGGATCCTTTCTGATTTAGTCCATGATAACTTCTGAAATGAAGTGTGATCTCGAGTTTTGATGATTTGTGGATCATGAATTACTAGTAAAACAAGTGTGAAGGCCTTCATACATGCTCACTGTCTAAAATTATGTGACTTTGTTATGTATCACCCTTACTCTCCACATGCATTTCACATCAGTATTTCTTTGACAAAAATGAACTTCATATTCCAAATTACTACTCTTGTAGACAAGAAAGGGACGCCTCAAAATATAGATTGTATAAAAAGATAAAGCTTCTTTTATTTGTTCCTTATTCTTGAAATATGCTCCTTTGTGGGGTTCACCAACATGACCATCAAAATAATTCCATCTAGTTAATTTCACAAAAGAATCAATGGTAGGTGGTGGGTCTATAAGTATATTTGCTTCATATCCAATTTCATTATCACAATCAGAGGCTTCGTCACTATCCCATAAAATGTCATCCTCACTAAGTGAATCTAACCCCTCACATTCACTTATGTGAATATCATATTCTAAATCGAGATCATTATCACTTATATATTGATTAAACATTGTACCTGATAGTGATTCTGCAAGTACACAGAAACCGTCGAAGTAATAAAATAAGATCGTATTCACAGGGAATTGTTATTAGAATTTTCTTTTCAAAACAAAGACTTAAAAAGACTGAAAACAAAAGAAAGATTTGGTTTTGAAGACAATAAGAAAAGTGGCATTGGACCCAAGATCCACCTTATTTGAAACTCGCTCTTGCGTGTGTGCAAACCTTGAAGACTGACTTGCTTGCACAAGCTTTGGGGGTGTTATGCTAAAATAGTGTTACTCGATGACCGTTATAGCACCGTCCCTTGTTTTGTGGAATTATGGAATCAACCACGCCACCAGAGCCATTTCACCTCTTGTGATAACCCATGTTTTCCCCACACCCAAATCTAACTCCTACACCTCACACCTCGCAGACAGATTAGACAGAATGTGACTTACCAACGATGTCCAATTGAGCCCTTCTCCTTAGGTGCTTGAGGCCAACCTTTGATTCTCCCACACTTCCTTAGGGTTATATGATACTAAAGATCACATTGATAAAGAAAACGTTGCGAAAAATAGAATCAAACCTCAAATTAAATGCTGAAAAACATAGTAAGACAGTCACAAGCGTAGGACTTGTGCAAGCAAGGCTTCATAGTAGATTCTCAGCCGCAAGCGCTCACATGCGCATGCTCGACTCTAAACAAAAAAAGTTGATGAAAAACGAAAATGAAGACATCCAAAACATGCTAGACTCGACTCTAAACCCTAAATTGACTCTCTGGCCGTCCACCCCTGACTCACTCTTTTGATCTTTACGTTTGGATCTTTATATAATGGTGGGGACTTGTCGGACTTTGTTGATGGGCTCACATCAAATATTCTATCCGGATCTTTTAAGATTTGATGCAAATCTTCTAGGATAAGATCCAAATTTTCTAAGATAAGATGCGAATCTTATCTTATCTGAGAATCTTTGACCGAGTCTTCGTTTGAATATACTGAATCTTTGACTCCATCAAGGTCAACTCGAAAATCCTCCAAATTATTCCAAATTCGTGCTGAAAAATCACAAAACACACTTTCCCTTCAAAAAGATCAAAGTTGTATGAAAGATATAAAATTCTTCAAAAAATATAAGGAAAGTGGGATAAAAAGAATGTAAAACTCATCTAAATGAGTCCTAAAAAACACAAATATAAGTGACACAAAATCACTTATCAGTACCATTGGCATCAATAGATAAATCCTCAATCTCTACATAAACATAATTATATTAAAGTATAGAAATCATCAAAATATATTATATATTAAAATAAAATAAATTTCATAAACATACCATGATTTGTTTGTTCATTTGGATAGACATCATCACCTTCAATGGGTACACCTTACATCTCAACTTTTCAAACAAAATGAAAAAAACATGATTGGGTAGGATTAGAAAGAACAAAATTAAAAAAAAAAAAGTGGATGAGATAAAATAATAAAACAATGAATGTGAGAATTTTTGGTAAAAATATAAAAATATACGTTATTGTGAAAGATATTAATAAATTAGGGGTTAAAAATGAATTAGAAAAAAATATTATTTTCACTAAAAGTTAAAAATAGTTAAAATTGGGAATGAGTTTATCAAAACACAGTTAATGGTGAAATTTTTCCCACAGAGACTACATCAATGGCTTTCTTTTCTATGGAAATGCCAGGACAATAAGAATGGTCTAGTAAGAAGATAAGACTTTTTTAGGTGTCATTTGCTAAGTAAATGTCAAAGAAAATCAAATGTAACTACAAGATAAATAGTACAAATATTAACCACATAAAGTTGATATACAGTTTATAATTCCGTCTTCTGCTGGACAAGCTCCAGTCATTTGACTCGCCGGAAGATGTTCAAGATGCTCCTAAGCGTCTCCCCGGCGCCTCTAACAGCAGCAATTGAGTAAATTGGCTCTGCAATCTCAGTTGGTTGGGCCTTATCCGGGCCTACTGATGGTGTAATTCCAGGCCCAAAGGCCTACTCTGGATCTCCACTGCAATATTTTGGCTTCATCCTGGTGACCCCAGGGTTTTAGGTTTCTAATTTTTCTGGAGAGGAATGGCGTTTGCCCCTGCCTTTCGTCGGGTGTTGAGGGGATCGTCCACAGCTTGCATGAGTATACGCTCACAGTTTGCTTCCTTTCGCCTCATCTCGACGATCCCGACTTTGACCTCTCCAAAGCTATTCGTTAGCGGTTCGGCTTTTTGTTATGTCGAATTATGCCGAGTCTTTCTCTCTTGCAGTAATTAGTAGTGAAATTGTTTGATGTGTGATGGTTAATTGCCTGGTAGCTTTGTTTAGTAGAATTGGTCTGCTGTGGTTCTTCACCAGTTGCTAGTTTTGGAGAATAAGGGAGAACTGGATGCTAACACTTGAAAATCTGTTGGCACCTTGAAGGCTAAATATTTATGTTGTTGGCTTCCTTTACTTGCTCAGGCCTTTCTCGAAGCACAACTGATGAAAATCTGTACAACGCATTTGCTCCATTTGGGAGGCTTGTAGAAGGTATTTTGATTTCTTTTCATTTTCCTTTGAATGGATTTGTTTCGTGTGGTTATCTGTAGCGTATCCTCCTTTTCGACATTCAGCGAAGGTGATAATTGATCGTGCCTCCGGTAAATCAAAGGGGTTCGGTTTTATTACTTATGAAGCTGTGGATGAAGCTGAGAAGGCCAGGGAGGGAATGAACGCCAAGTTCCTTGATGGGTGGGTGATTTTCGTGGATCCTGCACGACCCAGAGAAGCACGCCCTCCTGCTCCCACTCCTTCCCGACAAGATGCCTTCCCTTCTGGGTTCACTACAAATAAAACTGTAGGTTGGACTGGTGTGTGATTTTCGTTTGGCCTTGGACGTCTTCGAGATTGCTTTACAGCTGAACACTGAACTGCCCTTTCATTTGAGTGGCCTTGCCACACCGAGATTGGCGTCTGTTGATCGATCCAACTTCTAGTTTTCAATACAGCAAAATCGCGGATGCCGTGTGATCCAACTACTAGTTTTTGAAGCTTCTCTCTCTCTCTCCCTCTCCCTCTCTTCCTCCCTCTTTCTCTAAAACCCGTGGTTGCCCACACATAGATGTTACGTGGATCAATGCATCGCGCCACAGCTTGAGGAGATGTTTTTTTTTTTTGTTATTATTGACGATACCCGAAGTGTTGCTGGAACCAGCAGCTACTGAAACAGTGTCTTCAAAATATTGAAATATGGGAATATTGCATTGCATTGCATATAGCAAAGAGGGAGACCTTGGGTGAGTGATACTCCCTTTAAAAGGCTAAACTCTTGTGTTGAAGAAAGAACGAGTGTTTGGTATGCAGGATTTTGTTAACACATTGGAGTGCATGAACTTACAAAGAAGCTTCACATTCGGTTTTACAAAAGCCACTTAGCAAACAGCTATCTCAAAGTCGTTCATGTGCTAAAATTTTCTAAACGTTTTTGCCCTTCTTCCACCCCTTTAGTTACAAGAGTGAAAATTTTGTGAGTGGTGAGACGATTTTGTATATACATTTTCCCAACTACCATCTCGTGGGTATTCATCCATTTTCCTTCTCTTATGAGTGCTGAAATTAACTTCATTCATATCTTCAAATCAAATTTTACCCTATCCGAAAACCCCTAAAATTATGGATCAGAGAAGAAAATTATGAGTTATTCAATCAAAATTTTAAAATAAAGAACAAAATTCTTTCGCACAGGTATAACCATGTTTGAAAATTTCTTGATTGAGATAATATGTGGTTTGGATTTATAGTGGACATCCTTCTACAAAGGAGTGCATTGTCGTACCACTATTGACATGCCATTGTTGTTTTTATTTTATATAGTTATTATGTTATGTTATATTGTAATGATGATTTAGTTATTACATGGTTATGATAGTGACTGTTGTGATTTAGTTATTTTCCCTAGTCATATTTGTGACTATTATGTTTTGGCGACTAATGTCACAGATTTCTCTGCATAAATTGGTTGTTATCTTAGTTTGCTTATAAAGTTTTTTTATCAATTGTGTTATATTTTAATATAATATTCCTATTGTTTCTCCAAGTGCTAGATTGATTGCATTTGTTGTGATGCATTCAATTGGTTAACATCTCTATATTACAAGAGTTTTCATTTCCATCATGTACCACTATTAATATGGATATTCAAATAAAAAATACTCTTATTGTGAGAAATTACCTCATCAAATTAAATATCTGAATGATGTTGTATTTGATGAAATAGTTACTTATTTTAAAAATTTCCAATTAATACCATAACTTATTACGATAACTTTTATTGTAATTTTTATGTCAAAGTTCTCAAGAGATTTCTTCAATGCACAACATCATCCAATGGACACAATAACATGATGATTTAAAGGGAGTTTGGATAAAAATTAGAGTTAAGTTGTAGTTATTGTTAGTGAGTAGCGTTGAGTTGTATTTGTAGTTAGTTGAAAATGGTATATTGTTTAGATTTGTTGTGTTGGTTGAGTCGGATTAATTTTTATAGATGTAAAAAGACTATTATATCTTTAATAAAAGTATAATAAAACATATAATTCTATTTTAATATTTGGAATATCTCTGGTAGGTGAAATTTTGTTTTGACAGATTACAATTTATTTTCCAAGAGTCTGATATTGAATAACCTAAATTTGATGGAGTGTGGAAGATCATGAAATTTTCCTAGAATTTCACTAACTTTCTATAATCGTTGATTGTAAGTTGTGTATTTATGATTTTTGCTTTATATAGCTATCCATAATTGCAAGATATCATAAATTAATTGAGTAGGATATTTGTTATTCTTCTTTGCTATAGTGACAGGCTGAGGAGACACTTCTTGAAATGTTGGCTGTGAAAGAGAACAATGGTAAGTAACTCTATTATGCTACCATGATAATCTCGGTCAACAATCTCTATATCTGTAGATGAAAGCAACATCCTTTGCTGCTGCTCAGATTGGGTGTCACCTTCTCCAATTGGCTCATCTTGTGAAGTCCAAGAACTTTTTCCTAGTTGCTACATTATTCTTGCCAAGCATTTCTTCTTGATCAATAACAAACACATAAGACAAATAAAGTGTTGCGTGTCGTTTCTTCAACAAATTTTAAATATATAAACCGTAGAACACAAAAGAGCATAGTATAAGTATCAATCTCAGGGAGTTGAGTTTTGTGAAATGTGTTTTATAGAAAACATTTACAAAGTGTTATGGATTTGTAAAATGGGGTTTTTGAAATATAAAAAATAAAAATACAACTTAAGTAATGGATCTTGACTAAGGGTTGCAGTTCCTAGGAATGAGATTCCGTCCCCTTCCTTTGTCTATCCTCGCATCGATTTTTACTAATTCCTTTTGAATAGCTGGTTATAGGAGCAAGGAATAATCTACTCTCCCTTACACTCTGATTGACAAGGAAATGAATAATCTACTCTCCCTTACACTCTGATTGACAAGGAAAGGAATAATCTACTCTCCCTTACACTCTGATTGACAAGGAGGCACGAAAATAGCCTCACGTAATTCCGCCTTAGATGATTGAGAAGACAAAAGGATTGCTATTGATTGCCTTCAAAACCAAATTGTGTGCGTATGCTCAGTTGTTGCCAATGACCAGTGGTAGGCATGAGGCATGATAACACACAAATTTTCATGTTTTAGAATATGCAAACTTATAAATTTTTAATTATGTTTAAGTGTTTATTTTATAATTTTAAGTGTTTTTATGTAATTTAGGAAAATGTGATTTTTAGTGTAATTAGTGGGCTAAATCCTTTGATTTAGCCCATCCCATGTCTAACTCGATTTTGGAGTCTAGCAGCAACCCAAGAATCAAGGAAAAATTTGGATTTCATGCAAGTCACCAAGGTGTAGGGGCAATGAGTACACTGTCACGGCAATAGTCTGCAAGTCAAAGCCTAGAGCAGCAGATCTGTCAGAGAATGTATCTGTCTTGGGCAGTGGGAGGTGAGAGAAAAGATGAGGAGAGAGAGTCGCAAAAAGAGAGGAGTTCACCCCAGAATTCAGAAAACACACACGAGGGGGTTTCTCCCCCAACCCCAGCTCGAACACGAAGAAACTGAAGGAGAAGGAAGAAGAAAAGTGATTTTTCTGGAGAAGAATCTCCAACTTGAAGGAAGAAGATCAAGATCCAGTTCAACGCCACTGTTCCGGCTTGTGAACAGTGGCAGACGGAATCCAAAAACTTTACTGCTTTATTTTCGTTTGCTTATGTTTTTAGCTTCTGCAACTAACTTCTGCACTATGTTCTTAACATTTTCGTTGTTTTATATTAATGCCATCACTTTTTACCTTCAAAGCATAAGTAGTTAAACCCCTAGGAGTGCCTTAAGATGAAGCATGGTGGTGTGGATCTAGGAGTCTTAATAAAATTGGTCATTGTTTCTTAGCTCTTGTTTCTATCAAACCATGGGTAGACCCTAAGGAGGGGAACAAGTGGCTTCACAACTTAGATGCTTGATTTAGAGGTAGACCAACAAATCAAGACGGGAGCAGTAGGTGTTAGTCCGGGGTAGAACTAGTAGAACCGGGTAGACCTAATTCTATATGCTTTGCATGCGGGTAGATCTAATTGCAATGTTGATGATGATATGGGGGACTAACTTAGACGAAAATATGATGAATGACCTGGGTAGACTTAGGTCATTTGAAGTTGTGAGTGTAGGAATATGATAGGTTAAATTAGGAATTTTGGCACCACACCACCTGTAGATCCTTAAGGCACGTTAGTATTATTCTAAGTTAGAACCAATACCTGTTACCTTAGTGTTAAGACCTGATATTGTTTACTTATCTTGTTTACTGAACTTGTTTGCCACTGTTGTTCTGAGCTTAGACTAAGACTTCCTGTTATCCCGAATTATGCATTTACTAAAACACTTGGCAAGCACCATCTCCTTGTGATCGACCCCGAATTCCACTATGCATTTTCAATTTAATTTGTATCTTATGAGGATTAGGGACTATAAATTTATTTGATAACGAATTTTCTATTTTTGCAACGACACTAGGAAAATTTATGTTTATCAGGTCACTACCTATTTACTGTCGCGGTATCTCGACCACAAACAATTCACTACTTCCCTCGAACCGGTAGGGTTGAAGTTGGTGCTCTTCACCTTGCTCTTTATCAAGACCCACGAGGAGTGACCTACTACTCATGGACCTTGACTATGAGTCGTTAAAGGCTGCAACAAGATGTATGGAAGTATGCAAAATCTGAAGTGAATTCAATGAAGAATCAAGTTTAGTGCTCAAGACTTGGAAGGAAACTTCATCTACTCCCCGAAACTAAAAGGGTTTAGCCACAAAGAGCCATAAAAACAGAATCGAAAATGAAATCTAAGTGTTCTTCCTCTCTTGGAGAAGAGGAAGAACCCAAAACTTCTAAGTATAAGAAAAAAGTGTCAAAAGATGAAAAGTACCTAAAATAAGTGTTCTAATTCACTTTTATATCACTCCTCATACTTCTCCTGACATATCTTGGTCAAAGTGTAAGAAAAAGACAAAGAAAATATATACAAAATAGAAAAAAATGAATTTTCTAATAAAATCAAATGCTTAACAATAAGACACTTAATTTGGGCGACTAAATACTATATTAACACCTAATAATACATTATAAACAACTAAAAATGACACTTAGCATAACGCATAACCTAAAACTAATCAGAATTTCCTTATCTTTGAAGATGAACAAAAAGGCATAACCAAAAAAACACGTCATGTGTAAACCTAAAATAATTTGAAAATCTAATTCAGATCTGGAAAATAACTCTATTCAAAAGAATACAAGTACTAGAGGACATTAAATCAAACATAAACAGTTTGAATCATCTTGTAATTTTCTAATCGAATCAACAACTATAGAACTTGGATGGAAATGCTACCAATGGAACTCTAATGACAGGCATTAGGATTGAAGTATAAAAAATATTTTTTTTGTTGGAAAATCAGGAATATTTATGTAATTAGTTATTCTAGCATAAGTTGGATCCAGCAATTGTTGAGTTCAACTCAACATTGTTTGGTATATCCAAACACTTAAAGACATCCATTTTGTTGCACCAACTTAGTTGAGTTTACAACTAAAATCAAAACCAAACACTCAGTTAGTTGCTTCCATATTTTTTTAGAGGTAGAATAGAACTCAACAAAGGATTCGACTAACTAGAATTCTATAAAAAAAAATAAGAAAAATACTCAATGCTTTTTCTTTAGCAAACAAGAGAATTTAATTTGATGAAATAGTAATCTGATTAAAAAAAGAATTTCCTTAATCCTTTACCAAAAAATTTCATCCAACCTATAGGCAATAGGAAAATAGGATTATGACTGAATACCAAACAAAGATAAAAAGTTTTATCAATAGACCCATATATATCTTTCACCAATGGAAGACAAACATGCTCAAGGGACAATTTTGACTTAAAGAAAATTGTAGCATAAGGATATTAGTGAATTCTGAAAAATCACAATGGTGATAACCTAAATTACAAGAAAAAATCAAATGACGTTCAACATGAGATGGGACATGACCCATATGTAAATGTCATGATAAAGAGGAAGATTTATGCAATATTGGATTAAGAGAAAGACAATCAGTTTTATTCATTATTTCATCACATTGTCTAAAAAAAACATCTCATATAGTGCATGAAAAAAAACTTTCTACACTTTGGAATAGATAGCTAA
The DNA here is from genome assembly GCA_002189035.1 of Utricularia gibba. NCBI lineage: Eukaryota > Viridiplantae > Streptophyta > Magnoliopsida > Lamiales > Lentibulariaceae > Utricularia > Utricularia gibba. The sequence continues at coordinate 4,323,472 of NEEC01000002.1, read as the reverse complement.
AATTTGAGAATAAAAGGAATTGACATTTATATCATATAAGCTTGCTTTTATATCATATGAGCTTTTGCACAAGAGTCAACCACCCATTACCATTGATAATATGACATTACACACTTGCTAATTGAATTAACCAATGAATAACAGCATAATGATTATCAAAATAGTAATATGAACTATGCAAAACAGTAAGTGAGAAATGATAAAAAGAGCAATTACCAGTGAATTCACGAAATCCATTTTTCATTGTTCCAATACAAACAACTCTTTGAAAAGACGAAATGTAATCGAGGTGCCTCGATCATTAAAATGAGTTTAAAAGAAATCAACATCTCACATGCGGTAACTACCTTATTAAAAATAGGAATTAAATTTTCTTAGAAATATCATGTAATAGTGAGTAATGGACCATGCTATCAGCCTCTTGCCACGATCTAATATTGGGACAATCATATTTACGTATGAAGATCTCACTAGTGACAGAGTCCAATTTATCCTTACAATCTAAATCTAATTTCATTGAATGACTCCACTCATTTAAGTTTGTATTAGTAAGTGGATAATTAATTAGTGGAGTACTATAATTACCTATTGTGTGTTTGGTTGATGGGATTATATGGATTTAAAAGTAGTATTATAAATTATAGGATGTTTAGTTGGTAGTTTTCAATAAGTTTGGAATTACATGTATTTTTTTTAATGTCATGTACATGAGTTTATTTAAAACCACATCCTTCTTTACTTTACTTAACACCACTTAATCTCATTTCTAATTTTAATAACTAAACACAATATAAAAAATTAATCTCATTACATTATTTTTGTGTAAACTCAAGTAAATTAAATCTATTTTATTTCATTTCCATCAACCAAACACTATCTAAGTATCTATTGTTATCTTCAAAAGAAATGACAGATTACAAATAATTAGAGATCTCTCCATTTTGTCCATTGATAACGTCTATAGACTTTGATAATCGTCGCTTACACAGAATGAAGTCAAAGGGAAACACAATCCAAAAAGAACAAGATTATATATAAAAGTGCTGTAACACCATGTTCAAAAAGAAGGGGAGAAAAAAACCGAAAAATCTCCAGATTTGTTCTATTTTTTTTGTTTATATATATAAAAGTACGGATTTGTAGCCCATATGACAAATTAAGGCCCTGTGTGAACAAGCCATGCCTTTTCTTGGATTCTGCAGGTTGCCGAATTTGATCATTATGTCTAATACGAGAGACACGAATCAATGAATGATCCATTTTCTAGACTTAATGAATGCGGATATTGGGCAAAGACTGGATTTTTCTCACAATACATCAACTAACTCGTCTGGGGCTCAGGGTCAACGACGTGTTGAGACTTTCGGCAATGAGCAATGGCTGCCTCAATGGAGCTTTCAATCTCAGTGATACTTGTGCTTCGCCTTAGAAGCTGTAATTCATGAAACCCGTTTGAATTGATGGAAGACGTGGAGGAGGAGGAGGAGGAAGAGTTAGATGAGGACGTTGACAAGCACTTGCTCGGAGAATGCCGCTTAATCGCGCCGGAGAACGATCTTCGGTGGCTGTTGTCCTCCAAGTTGCCGTCTTTATCCACATTCTTGATTATGGAAGCTATCGCTGCAGCAGGTGGACAAGGGGCACTTGCAATTTTCCCGAACGGTTTTCTCTTGAAAACCTTGGTGTACTTACTTGGCAACCCCTCCTCTTCCTGGGGCAGTTTTTCATGTTCAGGGACGCTCTCTGCGTTACCTTCGGTTGAGATCTTGTCGGAACAAGCAGACTTGGCGAACCATGATTTCAGGTAAGCTCTCGAGGCTCTCAGCTTCTGCCCTAGATGGGAGTACTTGATCAGCTTGAGCTTCTTCGACCATGGCTTCCTTAAGGGGTGACGATCACTGATGTTGATGAAGCTGCTTAATTCAGTGGACCATTCAAAATATTCATCAGGGTTCAGCTCACAGCTAACCCTGGAGGATTCTGATGGAGAAATATCCAACGGTGAATTCAAGGAGCTTCTACTACATGGAGCTGTGGGGCAAACATTTAGCGGCATTGAGAAGCTATAACAATCTGGCTCCGGCTCTGGCTCTGAAGAAATATTATCCAATGCTGTGGAAGCAGCGACGCCGTGGGCGTCGGCAGATGGGCGGAGCAGGTTTTGAACCATGAGCCGTCGTGGAGGGAGGAGGAGAGGGAGGAGTTTCCCCTTGTAGAAAAGCTCATCTGCTGGATAAGTGGCGGTTTCCTTGTCATGGCGTATGAAGTCCATTTTGAACTCAAACTCTCTGCTCGAGGAAGAACCCAATTCCATGTCTATGTAGTCTTCGTCTTCTCCATCACCACCCCATTCATGATGATTCAGTGCCATATGCATAAACAAAGTGGAGCGCGGCAGCTGCGTGTAGATTTGAGTGGGAGTGTTGTATGTCGGAGGTAGTTAGTTTGTATGGTGGAAGATGATGCTGGAAAGATGAGCTTACGAAGAAAAAGGTGGGCAGCAGAAGCAGAGCAGCATTCTCAGAAGGGAGAATGGCTCCAAGTCAGGCAAAAAGCTATGTAAAAGAAAAACTACTAACATCTTTCCCCATCCCATCAGTTTTCTTCCGAATCACCACATGCATCATCTATACTGAATACTGCTGCTCTTTGAGATTTGGGACCAAACTTCTCCTTCTCTTACTCTTTCACAGCACCGCATTTAATATTTGTATCTCCCAAAAACTGGTACATCACAATCACGCCAGCCAGTAATGGATTACTAGAGCAGTGCAGAGCAACTAACTCCATCGAAAGAGATACGACTCCCAAATGTGGTCAAATGTAAAAAGGATTTTTCTTTATTTACTTTTGCTATTTAACTCTTGAGATCTCAGTGGTCCTATAAACTTCATCCGTTAAACACACTCACACACACAACACACAGCTACAATGTAGTTTTTTTAGTCCTTCCTATGCTTCTGGTCTGTGTGTGTATGGGGCAGGTTAAGTATGAATTGAATTGGAGATGGAGAAGAAGGCCCCCATCGAAAACGGTTCCCTGGCCTAAAAGGATCCCATTCTTTCTGTTTTGCCCAGATCAAAAGCTGATTAAAAGGTTAGGGAAAGCAGAGAAATATAGATTAATCGTAGCGACTGTGAGTGTGACTGTGAGTGTGAGTGTGACTGTTTGGAGGTCACTAAAAGCCAAGGTTTGGAAGGGCAGGGCATGGTGCTTTTGAGATGCCGCCGAGTATAATGCCTGTCTTTTGGCCCCATACAAGTTAATCTCGATTGTCATTTTGTTGTCTAAAGCAGCCTCCAATTTCTATAAGACTTGTGTTGTTGTAATAATAGAATGGGATGGTCCCTGTTCTTTTCCTTTCCGTACCTGGGATTCAGACTTTACGCCCCCCCGCCCCCTCCCAGTAAAACTGAAAATTTTTGTGCGACTCCGGGACCCAGTGGGGGAATTGTCCTCTCTCTCAGCAAGTAAGTTTGGAGGCCATCCCCATGTGAGATAGATGCCCATGGTGGCCATTTCACCGAGGGATAGTAAAAAATACAACCCATTTCAGGCGACAAAGAAAAAAGAAAAAAAGATGCGATGCAATAGTTAGCGACTGTTGGAGGCCAGGAGAAACATCTTTGTTACAGAGACAAGTGCAATAAGTATGGTCATGGGGGTGGGGCTGGGGCTGGTTGATGAAACTTGCGAGAGGACCACTCCCTCCCCTCCCTCCCTCCTGTTGCCACTTACTGCGTAGTTGATAAAAAGGAGGAGGGAGGCATTAACTCCTCTGACATGTACGGCCATCCCCAAGCTAGGGACGGAGGGAGGGAGAGAGGGTATCATCACACCCAACCCAACCCAACCCAACCCAACAATACTCACTCTTCCGATTGCCAAAAATTCTTTTCACCAAATTCCCATCCCAGAGGAACCCATGGATATACCTTGGTTTTTAAGCAGAAGGAGAATTAGTTGTTGTCATTCCCTTGAGGTAAAGGGACATCAAGAGCCTTGCGGCCATAAGAAGAGGAAGCGGGGTATTCGATACCTCATGACTCTTCTAAAGCCCCTCCCTCGATACATGTCTAACATTTTACCTAAACACAATTTTGCATGTTGTAAATCGAACACAAAGAAGAATAAAAGATTAAAATCTTCCCAGGCACGCAAAACATTGTCTTAAAAGATTTCATGATTCACATAATTCAAAAAGCTATTCAAGACGTGTGTTTAGACTGCACATATGCAAGAGCCTTTTGAGGTAGATTTGCACTCCTCTTGCACGTAGTTCTCTGGAAGCACAATTCGATTTAATAAATTAGAATTCAATGTGCACGCGAGCCCCAACTCATTCTCAATCTCATCAAAGATATTGACTTGGCTTTTCACATAAATTAGTTGAAATGGATTTCAACTAGCAATGTGGGATTGTCAACTCTAATTTTCCAATACAATATTTCAACATGGCATATCACTATTCCTTGAAGCTATGGTGAGAAATATAACACTACAAGGGAAGTCACATAGATGAAACGAGATCAACTCTATTTTTGGTTGAAACAAGAATTGTTGAAGATTTATGAGCGAGCTGCTCTTGACTCTTGAGATTCTTAAAACTTTGTTCTAACATTTTCTTCATTTTTCCAGAATGAAACCATTTCTTGGTTTCAAATAGATGATAAGTGATTTTGTGTCACTTATATTTTTACTTTTTAGGATTCACTTAGATGGGTTTTACATTCTTTTTATCTCACTTCCCTTATGTTTTTAGAAGAATTTTATATCTTTCATACTATTTTGATCTTTTTGGAGAGAAAGTGTGTTTTGTGATTTTTCAGGACGAATTTAGAATAATTTGGAGGATTTTCGAGCTACTTTGATGGAGGCTAAGATTTGATCTATCCGAATGAAGACTCGGTCAAAGATTCTCGAATAAGATAAGATTCACATCTTATCTTGGAAAACTTGGATCTCATCCTAGAAAATTTGTATCAAATCTTAGAAGATTCGGATAGAAGATTTGATGTGAGACCATCAAGAAAACCCGACAAATCCCCACCATTATATAAAGATCCAAACGCGAAGACCTAGAAGAGAGGAAGTGGTGGACGACCAGAGAGTCAAATTAGGGTTTAGAGTCGAGTCTAGCATGTTTTGGATTCCTTCCCTTTCGTTTTTCATCAACTTTTGTTGTTTAGAGTCAAGCATGCGCGTGTAAGCGCTTGCGGCTAAGGATCTATTGTGAAGCCTTGCTTGCGTAAGTTCCGCGCGTGTGACTGTCTTACCATGTTTTTCAACATTTAAGTTGAGGTCTGATTTTGTTTTTCGCAACGTTTTCTTTACTAATGTGATCTTTAGTACCATATAGCCCTAAGGGAGTGTGGGAGAATCAAAGGTTGGCCTCAAGTACCAAGGAGAAGGGCTCAATCGGACATCGTTGGTAAGACACATTCTGTCTAATATGTTTGCGAGGTGTGAGATGTAGAAGTTAGATTCGGGTGTGGGGAAAATGTGGGTTATCACAAGAGGTGAAATGGCTCTGGTGGCGTGGTTGATTCCATAATCCCACAAAATAAGGGACGGTGCTATAACTATCACCGAGTAGCACTACTTTAGAATAACACCCCCAAGGTTTGCACACACGCAAGGGCGAGTTTCAAGTAAGGTGGATCTTAAATCCAAGGCCACTTTCTTATTCTCTTCAAAACCAAATCTTTTTCTTGTTTTCGGTCTTTTTGAATCTTTGTTTGAAAAGAATATTCCAATAACAATTCATTATGGATACGATCTTATTTTATTACTTTGACGGTTTCTATGCACTTGCAGAATTACCATCAATAGACACACGCAAAAGGAAGGAAAGAGAATCAAATCTTGATTAAAGAAAACGTTCTTGAAGATTTTCTAGGGAAGAATGATAAACACAATTTTTTGATAAATATCATTGTAAATTCAATTTTGATAATATATAAATTTAGAATTTTATTTATCTTTTCAATAGTGAAATCAATTTTTTGGTATGTGAGTACCTCCGGCTTTTCTTGTTTTTTTTTTTTTTGGGTAACTACTTTGTTTTTCTATTTAAAGTTTTCTTTAATCATCATTGAAATGTTTAGAAAAATCCGGTGTAAAAACAACAAACCCCCACTTGAAGAAACGAATTCTCGTGTTTGAGAAAAGACCATCATGTGTGGGTGGTGCAAATGAATGAATGCAGGATGTGGTGCAGAGGGGTGTAACAACAATGAGAATCTTTATTGAAGGACAACACAGGGGATAATATATGTTTGTAATTACACCCTTGATCGCCGATGGAAGAACCATCCAAAGTAGACATCTATGGCTGCCGTGAAGACGCTCATGGAGTTCAATGGCGGGAAGACGTTGCGGTCCCTCCCTCCCGTTGATGCTACCAGAGAAGACGTGTGTTTCTGCGATCAGCATGCCAAGCAATTACTTTTGCATCAAACCAGGATGGAGATCAATTAAGCCACACCTTAGTTGTCTAGGTTTACAATTCCTTTTGCATCAACAGATGGATGAATTCTAGACCGATTTTGTAGTTCCTTGGGTTGCAAAAGTGATGAGGCTCCGCTCCTATCGTATCCTATTGGATGTAAGGAGGAGGAAGATTGATCCCTAAATGTATTCAGGAAGATTTAAAGGATCAAAAAGGTTTCAATTTTCAATTCATTCAACTTACATTAATGTGATCGTATTCTTTTATTATTTATTTCACAAATCATGGCAATCATCAATCTCACATTTTAATAAAATGAATATCACATTTCAAATATCATAAAAATGTTTTCATTTATCCTTCTTTTGTTTTTATATATTGTATATTTTTTTGGCATTGAATTTGGATGATTATCTTGTTGCGCTGATGATGTAATGATGCTAGTAATGATTTTATATAAGACTTAAGCCGCACATGATGTTATAAATTCATGTTCAAGATTTCTCCAAATTTCTAGTTTTTTTTTCATTTTTTTTATTCATATTTTGATAATTTGGGACGATTGCATAGGACTTCCAGGAGAGAAAGTAATCATGAGGCATACAAAAAAGATTTTAAATACGTATACTCATTTAATGAAAATTCAAATACTATTGATTTGTTTTTATTATAGTTTTTAATTTTTTTGTTCAAAATCGAATGCATTAATAACTATTTTGGAATGTTATCTAGTTTGTTTATTATAACTTATGTGAATATCCTGTCATGTCCAGCCGTCCTAGCTCAGTGGTAGAGCGCGTGGCTTTTAACCACGTGGTCGTGGGTTCGATCCCCACGGACGGCGGCGTATTTTTAAACTGTTGTTGTTACATGTTAAAAACTTCCTAAAATATCTGATCTACAGGAACGATTCAGCTGCTTTTTCAGTTCGATGTATGAATTACTAAAGTTGATGTATTGTTATTGATATTTTGTGAAAGTTGTGTTACCTATATAACCATATATATAGAGCCATTCATATATGTAGAAATTAAATAAAATTCTATTGTATTCATCTAAAAACATGATGTATTGTTATTGATATTTTGACGTAAAACATGAATTTCATAATAATAAATATGAAATCTTCAATTATATATTTTTTACTCTATATCAGTATTTTCTAGATCGTTGGGAGTTTTTTACCAAATTATTAGTTAATCGATAAATGGATTTTTGATTTTTCAAAATAGATTGCAGTCCACTTTTTAATATTGATCAGCTTTTTATTTTTTATTGGATTATATGCACCGTACTTGTATCTATATAGATTCACTTTTGGGTTTAAATTTTCATTAAGCCCAAAATTTGTTTGTTTTAAAATTTAAGTTTCAAATTCATATGTGCTAGTTAGAGGTGGGTTCGGTTCGAATCGGAACCAACGGTTTGTTGGGTTCGGTTCCAAGAGATCAATATCTATACGGTTTTGATTTCGCATCGATTTGACATATTTGGAATCATGAAACTGATGATTCCAACCTATGTGTCAGCATTACGGTTCGAAATAAAAAATTAAAAAAAATTAATAAATATGTATTGTTTCATATATTTTTTTCACACACCCACACGAGTAAAGTGAGTGTCTAAAAAATCTTCTTAAATACTCCTTCCCAAATACACTTATGAGAAATTTAGATGTCTGAAAAATGGTGTCAGATGACCTTAAAAGACACATACATGAGCAGATGTGGTTAGTCGAGGAATAGTCTTAGAAGTTCTTCCAAGACAACCACAAGTCAATATGGGTGTCTAGAAAAAAGTTTACGCTATCTATTAAAATAAATGATATTTTGATTTTAATTTGAAAAATACACAATATTTACAAAAGATTATATAAAAGTTTGATATTAAAATGTAAAATAAATATAAAAAATAACTTTATTGGTTTTATCATTTTAATTGTATATATTTTCAATTGTGATGATTTTATCATTTTAATCATTTATTTCATTTATTTAGTTCACAAATTATATTGATATTAATTATAGTTTATTAGAGTATTTTACAAAGTACTATAAACTAAAGTATTTTTATATTTATGAAAATTAAGAATACTTTAAAACTTGTGAAATTGACAAATTTTGGGTATGAGTGCCTAGATTTATGAATTTTGCGTTTTTCTTACCAATCGCCCACATTAGCAGTTCTACGTGCCTCAAAATTGGAATAGTTAAACAGCACTTACAAAAGAATTATACCATGGGTTCGCATCGATTCAACTGAGCGACACTTCCCACCTTAAAACAATAATAGTAATTGCCAACAACTTGTGAAAGTAGAGATATCATTGTGCGTAATGATTTGGTTAATTAAACCAAATTCCCGTGCACCCATACATAGCGGTACTCATCACCAACCCGGTCCCCACTCTCCATGCTGTCAATTAAGACAAACCTAATTGCCACCCATCTAGTAAGAAAATTTTCTTACCGCTTCCCTCCTCCCCCAACCGAAAGCGACCATACGCCCCCACAGTCCCACCACCTACTTGGAGTATTGTTTAACTTAAACAAGGTAAGTGATTTTGTTTCCACTGTGGATTGTTGATCTATGCTCCAAATTGAAATACCTTGTCAAATTATTATAGTCTGTAGATGAAAACTTCTAAAAAATTGAGAACTAGATTCTTGATACAGGATGAATATGAGATTTTGGAGAAAGAACTGGATAAGTTGATTGAGAGTGAAATTCCAAACCGTGTGGATCCAACGGGATTTATCTTAAGCACGAAGCATTTTTGTTGTGGTTTGCGCTTACCATTATTGCCATTTTTAGAAGAAATATTCGAATGTTTAAAAGTTCATTTGTCTCATTTGACTTTAAGATCTATCTCATATATGTTGGCCTTTGTGAGTATTTGTGAGGAGTTGTCTTTTGAGGTGAAGTTTCGTTATTTCTTTGCTGTGAGTGTATGCTCTGGTACCTTAAATAGGAACCACTACATCATAAAAGGAAAAAAAGGTTGGTGTTGGTGAAGTATGTGAGAAAAAGATTTGAAGAATGATGAACAAGTTTTGTTTGGATACGTCTTCTAATGGAAACCAAATTTCCTCATGCACTAAAGGTAAATCTTTCATTGTATTGGTAAAAGAAATATGAATAAAAATATTCAATATATTTATTAAATATTTATATTGAATGTTTTTAACAAATATATTATGATTGAGTATTTTTTTTAAATCTATTTTTATTAAATCTATTCTTATTGAATAGTTTTATTAAATATTTTTATTGAATTTATTCTTATTAAATCTATTTTTATTGAATTTTTTTAAATATACTTTTATTCAATTTATTCTAATTGAATTTTTTTGTTGAATTTTTTTAAAGCTATTCTTATTCAATATTTTTGTTGAATATTTTTTTGAATCTATTTTTATTCAATTTATTCTTATTGAATACTTTTTTTAATATATTCTTATTTAATCTATTTTTATTAAATATTTTTTTAATCTATCCTTATTGAGTTTAGCCTTATTGAATATTTTTATTCAATACTCTTATTGAATATGTGTATTGAGTTTATTGTTATCGAGTTTATTATTATCGAGTCTAATCTTATTGAATGTTTTTATTGAATCTATTGTTAATAAATCTAATTTTATTGTAGGATTTGATACCTTGTATAGTCTGAATGATGTGGATGATAGACTTGAATTTATAATAAAGTAGAATGAAGAGCTGTGCTATAAGTTGGATTTGTATGAGAGCTGTTGGGCATATACCACACCCTCTTTGAGTGCCTCTGAGGCTCAATAAAAGTTGATTATATTGGACGTAAATGGTATGTTCACAGACATTGTATACAAGGCTAAATCATTTAGATCACAAATCCCTCTAGACAAATCATATTTTTATTTGGAAAATACACAATAATTATAATATATTATATAAAACAGCTATATAAACATATTCATTTTAAAAAATAAATATATAAATAATAACATTATTCATTTTATATGATTTATAATCTTGTTATATTTGTTTCAAAAAATTTAATTTTATCAAATGTATATTCAAATGCTAATAATTGAATCATTTTAATCATTTATTTCATTTATTTAAATTACAAATTATATTGATTCTAATTATATTTTATTGAGATATTTTATCAAGTAATTTAAATTAAGGTATTTTATAAATTTACATAGCATATTATATAATATATCCAATTAAATACAAAAATTAATATTTTTAAATATATCGTTTAATAATATCAGAATATTAAAAATTAATAATTATGACAGTCACTCACAATAATTCATATGGATGCCTAGAAAATGCCTTCAAATAGTAACCGATTGGTTCCGGTTATGGTTTAGTTCGCAAATCTAGGTTTTGGTTTTGAACTGAAACTATCCATACGGTTCCGATTTCGGTTTGATTCAAGGTTTGGGGATACAATTTCAAATCGAAACCGGAAACGTTGCCCATGGCGAACCGCGGTTTTTGAGCAGAAACCGTACGGTCAGAACCGGACACACCTCTAGTGCTAGTGTTCTCAATTCGTTTACGTGTATCACAAAGTTTGTTTCAAAAACTACTTTAATATGATCTTCATAGCATTTGGCAAAGTTGATAACAGTTGGTTTTGCATTTATTTTATTTCAATTTCTCTATGTTTTTGGATGCATTTTATATCCTTCATGTTTCTTTTATGTTTTGAAAGTAAAAGTATGTTTTATGATTTTTCAAAATGATTTTAGTCTAATTTGAAGAAGATTCGAATTTATCTTTACGGGGGCAAAGATTTTGTCTATCGGGATGAAAACCCGATCAAAGATTTTTGAATAAGATTTGCATCTTATCTTATAAGATTCGAATAGGAAATTTGATACAAATCAATCAAACAAGCCCAACAAATCTCCACCATTATAAAATGACTAGAGACCGAGAGTTAGTCTAGGAGTCGAGAGTTGAGTCTTATACCTCTCCATTCATTTCATGTTGTTTTTCATCAAGTTTTGTGTGTTACAATTGAGTATGCGCATGTGAGCGCTCGTGGTTAAGGATATGTGATAAAGTCTTACTTGTGCAAATCATATGCGTGTGATTAATTTACCATGTTCTTTAACATTTAATTTGTTGTTTGATTTTTTTTTAGCAATGTTTTTTTTACCAATGCACTCCTTAGTACCATAGAACCCCAGGGAAGTGTAGATAATCTAAGATTGACGGCAAGCACCTAAGGAGAAGGGTTCAATCGAACATCATTGGTAAGACACATTTTATCTAATATATCTACGAGGTGTGAGCCGTAAGAGTTAGATTTGAGTGTGGAAAAAACATAGGTTACCAGAAGAAGTGAAATGGTGTTATAACAATCACTGAATAGTTGATTCTATAATCCTATTAAATGAGAGATGGTTTTATAACGGTCATTAAGTAGTACCTTTTTAGAAAAATACCTCCAAACTTGTATAGATCAATACTCAAGGTTTACATACACAAGTATGAGCAAATTTTGAACTAGGTGAATCCTAGAATCAGATAGTATATGGGAACAAATGCCAAGACATCAACCAAACAGGGGAGTTGGAGCACGCTTGCTGGAAAAGAAAAGAGGAACAGGTATAGGCAGGTCTTCTGCTCAAAATGAACATACAGGGTTATATTGAAGGCATAATCATGGATTTGATCAAGAGCATGCATGGGAGTGAACAGCTGCAAGGATGTGATCAAATTGAGGTGTTGAACTTCTTCAAGAAGGACTCACTGATGCATTATTAGACCAAAACAAACAAATGGGTTTATGGAACATGGTCTAGGAATGCGCTGGTATGCATGAGTTTAATGAAGGTCGTCTACAATCAGCACTTGTGCAAGGGTGGAGAGAAAATAGAGCTTTTGAACCTCAACAACATGCGGAGCGGAACAACAACCCACAAATGTCAAGGCAAGGGGTAAATTCTCCTCCAAGGTGGGAAGTAAAAGATTGCTGAGGGTATCACAGAGCAAACTAATGCAATAATCGAAATCTTCATCATGAGGAGAGGTATGAATTCATAGAAGATTCTAAAGGGGAAACCCATGAGAGACAAAGGTAGGTGCACATGAGGAATTTGCATGGTAATGAACCACCTAGTAAGGATGAAGGACCTGAACCAGCACGTAGGAAATCATCGTGCAAGAAGAGACAGGTACTTGTGCAAAGAGCAAAATGCTAACAAACTTGTTGTTGATCCTTGGGATGAAGTCCTTCTAGGTGATCTTTTTCAACACACAAGGAAGCTTGGTCCAATTGCAGCACCAGCCATTGATGTATGAAGATTCCAACTTCAGCCTTTGTTGATCACCATGTTAAAACAAAGTCTATTCCATGGAGAACCCAATGAGGATCTCGAAGAGCACATTGTAATTTTGCTTAGGTATTGTGACATGGTGGTCTAACGAGGGGACTCCAATGATGCAATCAGGTTATGTTTATTTCCACTTTCATTATAAGGATTGACATAGAGATGGTTAGACTCATTACTGCCTAACTCTATTTTCACTTGGGAAGAATTAGAAGATGCATTTTTCAAAAAATATTTTAAAGTCACGAAGTACTCTAACACTAGGTTTCAAATCACCAATTTTTCACAAGATGAAAGAGAAAGTACAACAGCAGCTTGGGAGACATTCTAGGAAATCACAAGAGTTATAGACAAGAATGGACTTAGCCCTACTGCTATGATGATAACACATATTTTTGACTGATTAAGTACCGTAATTGTGTTATTTTAGTCTTAGTTGGGACTAAATCTACAATTTAGTCCCAACCCTCTAATAGTATTATTCGAGCAATGCAATGCAGGTCGCAACACAAATCCCAAGGTGCCGATTATGAATAGTGTGGTGGTAGAGGATGAGACAGAAGTCTGAAAAGGAGTACACACAAAATCCAAGGAAGAAGAAAAAGGGGGATTTTGGACAAAAAGGGGGAAAAGATGGAGAGAGAAGGCAGATCTCTCCATTGGAGACTCACGAACAACTTTCTGTAGAAGGTTTTTGGGTAGAAGAAGGAAGGGAACGACGAACCAGAAGAACACAGCTTCTCTTTGAAGATTAATTTTTGTTCTTGATGCATACTGTTCTTAGCTAAGACTAGTTTTAGATTTACTGCGTGAATAATTTGTCTTTTCTATTCCTGTTATGCATTGCTTGTTGTTGTTTAACTTTGAAACCAGAATGTTGCTTGGGATATGTTATGAAAACGTTTTCCTTTCCCTTGTCATGAGTGTCTAAGCACTTAGGGGGTGTCTTGGGGTGAAAGAGGGGTAGATGTGCTAATCAATTTTTAGACCTTATCAATCATAAGTCACGCCACTTTCCTAACAAACCAGGATAGATCCAGGAGGGGGAAAACAACCCTAATTAGAGGTATACCAAAGATTAGGGGGAAAACAAGAGTCCGGGTAGACCTAGACCTTGTGAGCTAGTTGTATGATTTATGGTTTGTGTGAGCTTGTTTAGTGATAAGCATACATCCCCTAGAAATCCCAAGACATCACCCATTTTATTCCAGAAACACCCGAGAAACACCCGAGCTCCAAAACTTATTACTTTTCTTTACTGTATTCCATTATAGTTCTGCCTTAATCCTAGTTTAGACCAATTTAACAACGTGACACTGATTTCATGCATTGACTCTCACATGACAAGTACCTACTCTTTGTGTTCGACCCTAACCACTATGCTCATAATTATATTATGCTTGAATGTGTGTTAGATAATAAATTTATTTGATAGGAAAAATTTCAATTTAACGCCGTTGCTAATTTTTTGTTTATCATATAATCATGTGTTTTTATGATGGGTTGACTGTGCAAGTAAAGGGACTATTTAACATGGGTGTTGGACCTTTGAACCAGGTAAATCCTAAGAGAACTTAGAATTAATTAATGAGTTTGCAAAATGAAAGGCACAATGGTTTCAACTAGCAAGGAATCTGAAAATCGGAGTTCAGGATATTACGTAGGATACCACCGTTTCTAAGATCACTAAAACCTTGTTGAAGTTGGACAATAAAATCAGCAAATTCTAGTCCGTCATCGCTCAAGTTCAAATAGCCTCAGAAAAGATGGAGAGTGAAGTGGAAGAGGAAGGTATGAATATGAACTTTGTGAATTTTAAGGGAAGACTTGGGTAAGGAGCTCTTGCACTTGCACAATGGGACAATCGGGGAAATCGGAGAAACACTTGGAAAAAGCAGAATCCAAACCAACAGCAGCCCCAATGCCAATTTTTTCGAGGCTCCCAAGTCAACCAAAAAAAGTCCTGCTGAATGCAAAACTATGGCGACAAGAAGTGGAATGCAAAGTACAACAGTAGCAGCCCCTTCACAAGCTGACAAGTTGCTCAATGTTTTAGTGCACGTGTCTCCTACATTTTATAACCCTTCAAATTCACTAAGCCGAGCTATAGTTAAAATATTTATAAACTTAATAAATATTCTACATCTCACTTACAAAGAAATTTATGTAGGGGTAGCAAGTCATGTTGAAACTTCTTTGTTATCTACTATTCTAGATGTTGGAGTTACTTCTAGTGTCATGTTGGAGCTTACTTTCGTTGCCTTCTTCTCTTCAAATAGCTTATTTTTTGGCTTCTTGAGTGATAGTCTTACTCTTTGTTGAGTTCTAGACATTGAAAATTGGTTATAGTGTTACCTTGGAATTGTTTCTCTTTCTTCTTTTTAACTGAAAATTCATTGAAACTCATCGGAAAGTAGCTTCTAATGTCAGAATCCTCTCTTCTCTCTCCACTCAATCCTACCTGCCCCTACTGCATCTCGTGGGGAGGCTCACGCTTCTCTTTGAATAGCCTCTCTGCTTTCTGACTTTTTTTTCCTTTTATACCTGCAATCAAATCATGCTAGTCTGCCCTTATTTTGACAATCAGAGTTGTCAATATCCTACTTTTTGGCTACAGGAGACATGTAATTATGCTTTTGCCTTTGTACTAAAAACAACTTCGTATATTGATCAAACACATGACTCGACCTAATTGGGCCGGTAATTCCTGGGCTTGGATGAATACTAAAGTCACTCCAGCCCTTGGATTAACATAGAAAATGATCCAAAATATGTTTTTTTTTATTTCGCATGAATCTACTCCTCTTGACTCAAGATTATGTAATTTTTGATGGTGCCCTAATACAATAGTGAGCTTTGCATTGTTTACTATACACAAACCTAGCCCATGGCGTTGTAATGGATGAGTTTGAGGAAATCTCAATGACAAGATGCTACAAGAAGGCCGTAACTACTGATTACTCAAAATGTATTTTAACTAGACATAATAACTTGAAGATGGGAAAAACTATCATACAATTCAGCCAACGGTTTCTTAGAAGTATTGGAGCTTGAAGACTTGTCAACAAAGAGGTGTAACATGAGCCGATATAAATATTTATATGTAACATAGATTGGATATAAATGGATATAAATGCTTTATCTCTCTCTTGGTAGGATTGTAGATGGATTAAACACTAATGTAGTTACTCACAAACATCTCAAACGACTATCTAACACTTTTTATGCTACAAAACTTTATTAGCCAATGATCTTTTGGGTATCATAATGCTTGGGCATCCTATGAAAACTTGCTTGAATTGTTTACGACATTCGAGCCGGATACTTGTATCTTAAGGACTATAGCAACTACGTGCCCAAAATGCTCCAAGTTGTAAAACATACATTGATGTATCTATGAAGACATGCCATATTTGTAAAAGCATATGACTCAATTGAAGTGTCAGATCGAAGGTAACTCTCTTACAATCCTTCAATAAGAACTCCACTATAATCATAACTTCAACTATTTGCAAAGTTGGATATTGAAGCAAGCTGAACCAAAAAAACAGGATATTGCCATCAAATACTACGTTGACCACATACTCAATAGGGCATCACTCTTCTTAATGTGGCTAGATAGTGATTAACTAGTAGCTCACTTCTACGAGAGTTGCTTCAAATCACCCCCAAAGGAATTTCAAAAACATCAATGTTGTCAATTGGATATAATCATTAATCATGAAGTTTGGCAAGAGGAAACATTGATCCTTGTGAAATTTCTTTGAGGGTGATCTCAAGCAATCGACAATACAACCAGAAGTTTGATATAATCATTCATCCTGAAGGAGATTAAATAGGCAGCATAGGATGATCAGGAAATCGTTTATGAGGATGTGACCATTGGGTCTTGGATTTCTATGGGCACTCATGTTAGTGTATGTGTTCTAGAGACAATCAATTCATTGGCAAATCTTATCTTTTGATATTTACTTTGAATTGTGATCAAATTTATATCATTGATAAAATCCTCTACTTGATCTATGTGCTATAGAAATTATGATGAGATCATAATGTGAGATTCTTCAAGCACTCATGATCAAGTCAAATCTCCCTGGCTAGAGTATTTGTGAAATGAGGATATCACAAATACGGATAAGCTGGCACACATTGAGTTCCCTAAATTGTTTAGGCAATGGTTCTCACAATTGATGTAATGAGATTACTAGAACCTATGTGTGGGTATCGATTAGAGAATCGATTCACTGGATGACTCATCTTCGAGATGCTACTATAGGAAGCTAACCAAGTGTCAGTAGCAAGATCTCGAATATGATAGCCGTGCAAGTAAGCTTAGATTTGAGGTCAACAAAGTTATCTTGATCTTAAGCTCACATTTTCGCTCATTACTAATGGGAGCCTAACCATGGCTTGCCTAGTATGGATAAGTAGGGATGCGACTCCTTAAGGTTGGAGATAGTTGATTGATCAATAAAGGATTCATCACTCATGTTAGCAATGAGATCATATCTCAAGTAATTGCATCAAAGCCTAATAGTAAGTCCTGGGCCCAGGGTAATGACACTCGAATTGTTTGAGTAGCTCATTGAGTGTTAGTGCTTGAATGCAATTATAAGTTCGATACATCAGAAAGACACACACCCATGTTCTGGTATCGAATGAGATATAAGTATGATGAAAGCTGTTCATTGCATGGTGGCTGGTCATGGAAAGGCTCAATCAGTTCACCTGATTATTCTTTAATTTTGGGGATCATGATATGTTGCTAGACATCACTCATAATCGATAATGATGGATTTGATTAATTAAGAGTTAATTAATAAATCCATTATTACGGCCTTGATTGAGGAAGCCTATACGGTCACACACAATAGTGGAGTCACTCATCGATATAAAATAGAATAACACAATTACATGAGCTGTAATTGGTAAAGTGGATAAATTAAATAGAGAATTATTTTGAGATTAATATTGATTAAACTCAAAATAAAAGGTCTCATATAGATATGATTTGATATGTCAAAAATATCTATCAAAAAGATTTAAATTTTGAGATCTGCTCCAAGGTTTTCGTGCTCTCTGAGACTAATCCACAAGGAGGCGTTTTTCTCTACTAGCACCTGAGAAATTCGACCAGCATTCAAAAGCCTTGAGAAGGTTATCGACGGAGTGCTCCACGTTTGGATACCATAGAGGCTGTCTGCTATTGGCGGTTGGTGAACAACGGAGTCATCTGAAAGGTACTTTGAACATTCCTATATCTGATGTATACCGTATTCCAAGATTTGCGTTGGGGGTTTCGCAAAATTTTTTAAATTCCGCTGCTTTTGAAACATACGATGTCTACGAGAAACCTAACAACTCAAAGTTAGCATCAAGCATGAGTTCTATTTTTATGACTATTCTGATGGTAGAAGTCTCCTCCACAATTAGCAAAATTTTTAAGGGTATGCTTAGGCTATGGTTCACTCCTATGAAAGAGGAAAAAAGAACATGAGGACTGATGATTGTGATTGCAAGAAAATCATGGATAGTTTTGGTAAAAAAAGAATTTGATGTCCTTTTATATGATAATCATGGATTTTTTCCACATCTTTGTGATCTTAGTTATGAAAAAATTTGAAGAGGATATTATCTTTGAAGAAATATAGTTCTATAGAGGCTGTTTCCTTCTTATCACATAGCTCATCATTACCAACCTTTTCATGACCACCCTTTGAGGTACTTCGAGATTCAAAATAATAAAAGGATAAAGGATAAGAAATGGCAAGAGGATTTAATGTTTTAGGTATTATTTAGTTGTAATGTTGTGTCATATTCGGTTAACTGTCATTTTCTAGTTATTATTTAGGTATTATTATGTATTAATTAAGTGCTAAGTCGCCCAATTATGAGTCTTATTATTAAGTATTTGATTTTTATTAAAAAATTCCTATTTTCCCATTTTGTGTATATTTTATGCATTTTTTCTCACACTTTGACCGAGGATTGTCAGGAGACTGTCAGGAGTGTTGAAGGAGTATTGTAGGTGGTCAGATTCTGAGTTTTCGTGCCTTGTATGCAAGTTGAAATGATTGTGGGTGGAAGACTTACACTGGTCAAGGCCCATGACTTACGGTATGTCAGAGTCTGCAGCAATTATTGGGCGCAAACTTGCACGCAAAGAAAGTCTATTGGCACACGCAAGACAGAAGGAATGATGGGAAGGGGACCCAAAGGAGTTAATGCACGTGGGAAGTCATATAAAAGCCACTTGGAGCACTTAGTTTAGAACTTTTGAACATTTTTCTCTTGTACTTAGAACTTTTGAGTTCTTCCTCCTCTAAAGGAGGAAGAACACTTAGTTTCTTTTCGTTTCGGTTTCCATGGCCCTTTCGGGCTAAAAACCTTTAGTTTCTGGGAAGTAGATGAAGTTTCCTTCCAAGTACTGAGCAATACACTCGGTTCTTTACTGAATTCAATTCGGATTCCGCATACTTCCACGCATCTTGTTACAGTCTTTCTGTAACGACTCTTAGTCAAGATCCATGAGTAGCAGGCCACTTCTCGCGGATTTTGTTGAAGATCAAGGTGAAGAGCACCAACTCCAACCCTGCTGGTTCGAGGGAAGTAACAGATTTTTTGTGGCCTAGGTACCGCGACAGTGGACAGGTTGTGACCTCGGACCTACCACTGGCCATTGGCAACAGCTGGGCACACGCGCACAATTCGGTTTTGAAGGCAATCGAAGGCAATCCTCTTGTCTTCCTAATCGTCCAAGGGGGAATCACATGAGGCTATTCCCGTACCTCCTTGTCAATCAGAGTGTAAGGGAGAGTAGGCTATTCCTTGCTCCTATAACCAGCTATTCGGAAGAAATCAGTGAAAACCGAGGCAAGGACGGACAAAGGAAGGAGATGGAGTCTTATTCCCAGGAACTGCGTCCCGTAATCAAGGCCCATTACTTAGGTTGTATCTTTCATTTCTGTATCTTAAAAACCTCCTTTTACAAAACCGTGACATTTTGTAGAAGTTGCTTGCAAACACTTTTCACGAAAAACAACTCCCTGAGATCGATACTCGTACTACGCTTTCTAGTGTTTTACGTTTTAAAATATTTAAAATTTGTTGAGGAAACGACACGCAACAAATTTTTGGCGCCGTTGCCGGGGAGTTGTGTATTTTTGTGTTTAGTGTTGTGTATAGTTTTTCTTTTTCTTTTCTTTTTCTTTCTTTCATCTCGTTTTTCTTTTATTTCCGTTTGGCTGCTGTTTTTCTCAGTTTTTATGCATTTAGCTCCACCAAAAGGACACCGAAGCTTAAGATCATACCGAGACATCTTATGCCCTTTAGATCCGGAGATTGAGCGTACATTTCTGGCGAAAAAGAGGGAATGGACATTTTATTTTAACTTTTTGCACTTCCACTTCTATTGTTGAACTTGCTACTATTACAATTTGCGTTTTCATGCTTTCTTTTACATTTCTGATGTTTTGTTGTGAAAAAGAAATCTTCTATAGACTTTATTTCAACTTATGAACTTGTTTATGTTTAGGTTCTTCAGTCTTTAGTTCTTGACTTTAACATATTTACTATTCCTACGGTCCCTTTGCTCTATTTTTGGACGTGTTTAAACTAGGTTTAAGTCTATGAGCTCACTTGAATGACTCCAGAATCAAACCTTGGTGTAAAACCAAGCGAATAGTTCCACTTCTATGGTTCTCTTTATATTTTATACACATCCTTTTTAGTTTCTATGCTTTTTCACCCATGTAACTTGTCCTATTCAACTAGTGTTATTTTATGTCTTACGCACGTGAGATCTAAACCCCTAGAAAACCTCCCTATTTTCAGTAAATGTAAAGGACTTCGGGAAATTGCAACCATTTTTTGTGGATTCAACCTATGCTTGCCACACTAATGGATTTCTTTTGATGCATTGAACATGTCAGACAGCGACATTTAGCAATAAGTTCTAACGTTCATCATGCATCATCCCGAACTCCAGTCTTTAGATTCCTTGTTGGTTGAGTCCATCATGCTTGTCATTTTGCAAATTCATCATTAGTTCCCACACTTTTCTAGGACTTACCTGGTCTAGGGGTCTAACACCCATGTTGAGCAATCCCTTTGTTTGCACAATCAACCCATCATGAAAGCACATGATTATGGCTGTGAGGCTATGATCATGCTTGTGCGTGAATCATGTAATTTCCTTGAATTTCTCCCAAGCAGATGCTATATGTTATCTCTCATCTTGTGAAAAATTGGTGATGTCAAACTAGGTGTTAGAATACTTTATTGACTCAAAATATTTATCCAAATATGCATCTTTCAATTTTTTTAAAGTGAAAGTAGATTTGGGTGGTCGAGAGTCTAACCATCTCCTAACCAATCCCCATAATGAAAATTGAAATGAATGTACTTTGATAGCATCATCGGAGTGATAAATAGAAAATTTGAATATTATTGCAATAAAATCAAACTCCATATCAAATAAATTTATAAACCCTACTATTCACAAAAGACAAGTTCAGAAAACATGCATAGTGGTTTTCAGGGTCGATAACAAGAAATGAATGCTTGCTATGTGTTCTAGTCTATGCAAGATCACATAATAATTTCAGTTTTAGTCTAAGGTCAAACTAATAATAACATACAAACTCTTTAAGTAAGGTCAAGTTGCAGAGCAAAAAATAACAAGTATGAGATAATACTTAGAAGCCTCAAGGGTATTCAGGTGATGTGGTGCTAAGATATGTAATTTAATTTACCATGTTCCTATATTCACAACTCCAAACAACTTAAGTCTACCCAAGTCATTAATCATGTTTTTGGCTAAGATAGTCATCAATATCATTGTCAACTATTCAAATAGGTTTACCTACATGCAAAGTATATAGCACTAAGTCTAACCTGGACTAATACTTATCACTCTCGTCTTAATTTATTGGTCTACCTCTAAATCAAGCATTTGAATTGCGAAGCTACTTGTTCCCCCCTTAGATCTACTTGAGAATTGATAGAAACAAATGTTAAGAAACAATGACCAATTATAGTACAAACCCTAGCCCTACATAACCATTCTATACCTTAAGGCATCCCTAAGGTTTAGCTACTCATGTATAGAAAATAAAGCAAGGTTTCATAGTCATAAATCAAAGAGAATATCTCCAATATTGTCAAACAAACAACTAACGAAAGTAAATGTTTTAAAAACTAAGTAGATAAAATGTTTTGTTTCCATCTGCTACTAATCACAACATGGAACAGTAGTGTAGAACTAGATCTTGGTAGTGTTCTTGAGGATGAAGAGTCTTCTTCGTGAGAATCTCCTTCTCCTCCTCTTTTGATATGTGTTCATAGTGTTGGAGGAGCACCCTGTGTGTTGCTGCTACTGAAGCTCCCGAAGCTCTCCTTTTGTGATTCTCTCTGCTCCAAATTGTCTTCTCCTCTCTCATTTCCCAAGGCAAGTACAATCTCTGACAGCTCTACTGCTCCTGCCCGTGTCTTGTAGTTTGCTGGTGTGACAATGCACTCATTGCTCCTTCTTTCATGCTGCTTTTCTTCTACAACCTGATACTTTCACAAAATCCATATTGTGTCTCCTGATTTTTGGGAGTTGTTGCTAGACTCAAAATGCGTTAGTGATATAGAATGGGTTGAATCAAAGGATTTAGCCCATTTGTATACAAAATTCATATATTCACTAAATTACATAAAAATAATTAAAACTATAAAATAAAAAACTAACATTATGAATGATGCAGGTTCACCTCCATAATTTTTCTCATCAGCAGTAGTAAGTATCTAGCTAAAAAGCTCAAGAGAATGTTATGAAGTAGCTTAACATAAATTGTGAACATTTGTGTTTGATTCAAAATTGATTTCTATATTTTTGTGATTCTGATGGAAAATAAACATCAAGAATTTACATGAAAACCTTGAAGGGAAAAAAACACGGTTGAAACAACACTAAAAAATGAAGTGATTTAAGAAATTAAAGTCACAAGATACAAGCCACATACCCAAATCATCAATCACATCACTGAAATCTAAGGACCCAAGTCATATATACATAGGTTTTGGTTTATTCTTTAACTAAAAAGATGGGCACCTAGATTGACTCTTGAGGATCAACTCACTTTTTATCACATTTCGATCCTCAATTTTGGATGTCTTTAGCCGAACTCTAGTTTATATGCTACATGCTTTTGTTAAAAAACAAAAAGGGTCCATTAAGTGACATTTTCTAGTTGTTTATTAGATATTATTTTGTGTTAATCTACTATTAAGTTGTCCAATTTAGGATTTATATTGATAAATATTCTATTTCCTTAGAAAAATTTTATTTTTTATTTTGTATATATTTTCTTTATTTTTTTCGTACACTTTGACCGAAATATGTCAGGAGGAAGTCGTGGAGTGTGCAGAAGTATTGCAGGAGGTCAGACACTGACTTTTCATGCCTTGCACGCGACTTGGAACAATTGTGGGCGAAAGACTGATACTAGTCAAGGCCCCTGACTTACGGCATGTAAGAGTCTACAGCAATGATTGAACGTTAACTTGCACGCAAAAGAAAGCTGGTGGTGCACACAAGATAGAAGGTATGATGGGAAGAAAACCAAAAGGAGTTAATGTACGTAGGGAGTGAAATAAAATCAACTTGGAACACTCTCTTTTGAACTTTTGACATTTTCTTTTGACACTTATAACTTTTGGGTTCTTCCTCTTCTCTAAGATAGGAAGAACACCTTAGCTTTCCATTTTGTTTTTTTTTTTTTTTGTTTTCATGGCCCTTTGTGGCTAAACTCAATGAACAATTACGCATTTGGAATAATTGCCATCTTCCTTTTGTTGGATGTCGCTAGTTAATTAAACCAATTTTGGGAGCTTCATCATTTTACTATTGCAATGCAATGTCTTAAGTGAGAGAACATATATGAAATATCCATTTCGATCATATGGGATGATATTACTCAATCATGGAATAGGAAAAGTCCAAATTTTAGGAAATTCATTATAAGGACAATGGTTTTAGTTGTCCCAACATATATACATCTCCAAGATGAATACTATTTGATTGCATGATTGCTTATTTTCTCTATTTAGGGTTGGAAATATATGAGGGATGTTAAATATCATTTTCTACTTATTTATTATATATTATTACATGTTAATTAGGTATTAAATCACTCAAATTAGGAGTTACATTTATAAGTATTTTATTTTATTACAAAAATTCTATTTTGTTATTTGTATATATTTTTGTTGTCTTTTTCATATACTTTCACCCAAAGTACCAAAAGGCAGGCTTGAAATGTTGCAAGAGACTTGCAGGAGATTAGATACTGACATTTTGTGACTTGCATATGACTTGGAGCAATTGGGTGGAAGACTGACTTACGACATGTCAAAGTCTGCAAGAATGATTGAGTGCTTACTTGGGTGCATGGGAAAGTTGGTTGCACACACAAGACAGAAAGAATGATGGAAAGAGAGTTGAGGAAGTTAATGTATATGAGAGTGAATTAATTGAAATTTGAAATAATTTGGATTGAACTTTTCTCACACTTTACTTTTGGCACTTGAACTTGTTCTTTCCTCTCCACCAAAGGGAGGAAGAACACTTTGGTTTTTTGTTTTTCATGATTATTCCTAGCTAAACCTATTCAGTTTGTAGGAATAGATAAAGTTTCATTCCACATCTTAAGCATAAATCTCGATTCTTTACTTAATTTCTTCCGAATTTTGCATATCTCCACATGTCATGTTACAGTTTTTTTGTAACATCACCTACTCAAGATCTATTAGTAAGAGATCACTTCTTGTGGATTTTGATGAAGAACAAGATGAAGAACACTATCTCCAACCCTATTAGTTTGAGGGAGATAAAAAATTATTTGTGACTCGGATACCGCAATAGTGGACCAATAGTGACCTCGTACCCGTCATTGATCATTGGCAATAGCTAGGCACATATGTAGAATTCAGTTTTGAGAGCAATCGACGGTAATCCTCTTATCTTCTCAATCGTCCAAAGGGGAATTACATGAGGCTATTCATATGTCTCCTATAACTAGTTATTCAAAAGGAATTAGTGAAAGTTGAGGTGAGGATAGACAAAATGAAGAAATGGATTTTCTTTTCAACAAACTGCTTTCCTTAGTCAAGGTTCATTATTTGCATTGTATTTTTTGTTTCTGTATTTCAAACCCCCTTTTTACAAACTAAACCCGTGACAATTTGTAAAGTTTAGTATAAGACACTTTTCACAAAACTCAATGCCTTCAGATCGACACTCTATGTACATTTGTATTTTTCGTTTTCAAAATGAAAATTTGTTGAGGTAACGACACGTAACAAGGGATTTGTTCTTGATAAATGCTGATATAGGATAATTAAACATTAAATTTGACTCATGATGAGCCTCCTATGGTGCATATTGTTGAGGACTACATTGCAAAGGCCCTCAAAAGCAACAAAGATCAGTATTTGCTAGGCTTTAACGACTCTTACTCAATACTACCAAGGAAATTAAATTTTTCACTTACAAGTTATCTAGGAACCGACTAGTGATGTGGCTAAATTAATTACATAAGGCATTCTCCTAGTAGATGCCACATGCTCATTTTTCATCAGGGAAATAGAGGGTGATGATCATTGCTCTTCTCTTGTCCAGAAGATATTTGATGGGATTTACAAAACATATTTTTCAGAAAATGAGAGAAGATGGTTGGAATGATTTTGTAATAAGGTTTTAGTATTTTGTGAGAACTATGATTTTCTTTTTCTAAAAATGGATGACATCTATATTTTATGTAAGGGCATGCATGCTACCAACACTATTATTTAATAAATGAAAGTTATTATCAAGTTGATACATTTATAGTTACAATTGCTATACAGCTGCATGAATTGAATTTCAGATTTAATGAAAAAGTTATGAATCTATTAGTCTTTATAACTAAATTAATTGAATTGTTTCAAATCATTTCATCCAATTGAAATATATCGAGTGATATAAAATGTTATCCATAATATTTCACTAGTCAACAGATTTTTGCATTGGAAGATTAGTTAAGATATTTTATTGTAGACATTTCTCATGATTCAGAAATGAGTAAGATAGGTACATTAACTAAATTAAGTCAACACATAATAGAAAGTGATAAAAATATGATTTACTATTATTGATAGACTTCTATACTTCTTATAATTCTTCAAAATTCTAATCCTAGTGCTAAACATGCATTTTCATATTTGAAGATTATAAAGATAAAATTATATAGTAAAAAGAGAGATAGTTTTACAATAGATAATTTATTGATTTATTTTGAAATTGAAACTATAGAGAAATATAATTATGATGATATTGTTGAAGGCTTCAAGATTATAAAGAAATTAAAAATGAATTTATAAAATATAAGTATTTTAAATTTATTCTTTATATTTTATAATATATAATTTTAATTTTTATTCCCCTAGATTAAAGTGTAGGATAAATTGGCAATGTACCTATGTTAAACCTATTTCATTAGCAAAATGCATGAGTATAGTATCATGATTAAGATTTACCTATGCTTATATTTATAACTTTTGAAAATACCTAAATTCAAAAATAAAATAAATTTAAATTTCATTTAATATTTTTAGATATAAGTTTTTTTAATTTTAAATAATATTATATGCTATGAACTTAAAATTTTCATTAGAGTTTATTTTCAACTATTACAATGAAGTTACATATGTTTGAATACAATATATATTTTTTTAAAAATAGAATTTTCAAATATTTATAATATAAATTAACAGTATTTTGAAATGATATGTATTTTTAAATTATTAGATCAAATATTTATAACAAAATTAGTAATATTTCAAATTCTAATAATACTATTATTGTGTTTAAATAAAAATAAAATGGTATGCTTATTTTTTATTTTTTCATAATCTACATATTTTTAATAATTTTTAAAATGAGAAGTGATATACATTATAAATTAAATTAATTAATTTTTAACAATATGTATATATGAGTTAAAGTATATCACAAATATATTTACAAACTCAAGTATTTACCAATGAAATAGTTTTATATTGTCAATTTTCCCTTAAAAGGCAAGATCGGTCCTGTGCTTAGACCAACATAAGTACAACGGGAAACATAATTATTAGTCTTGTATATTGTAAACAACGACACCAATAATATAACATCGCTTGAAGCTAAAAGAATAAATAGTGGATGCTTTTATTCAAAATTTAGATGAATGGGTTGTTACCTGTTGGGATAATATTTTTGGATTGCTGATAAACAGTGACCTTTTATTGAGAAGGCAATGCAGCAGCTTTGTTTATAAAATGGCCGGGCTACACGTACGCATTCACGTCTCCGTCCGGCTCTCTGTCATTCGATGCTACCGAATCTTTTCTTCCCATTTAGGCAGCCATCTGAATCGATTCTCTGTTTACCGCCTGAATGTTAGCTCCTCGTCTTTTCATCCTCTAACCTCTCTACCTTGCGATTATGGACACATCGTTCACGCTTGACACCTCCTCCTCCTCCACCGCCGCGGAAACTCACAAGACGCTTCGTAGGAGGCGTAGTCCGCTCGCCGTTGACACTCAGTTTGACTCTGATTCCAGTGACAGCGCCGGCAATGAATTCGGGTGTAATCACAGAGAAGCTGATTTGACTAGAGAGGATCGAAGCAAAATTGATGCTCCCTCGGCGACTACTGGAGTGGATTGTCGAGATAACGCGACAATCAAAGAGAATAGGAAAACACCGGAGGATACAAGACTGGATGCATCCTCTGTCGCTATCGCGTACAGACCCTCGGCGCCTGCCCATCGTAGGAATAAGGAGAGCTGCCTTAGCTCAGACGCTATATTCAAACAGGTCGTTATTGCCTTCCATGCAATTCTTTAGGTGTATCCGAAGTTCTCCTTGCCGTTCATTTTGTTTGTTAAGAGACGGGTACTCAGAGTCGGGTATCTTATGCCATATTATACAAATCAACCGTTGCTGAATGATTGTGGTCGGAATTTGGAGTTCATAAATACTCTTTTTCCTATCGCAGAGTCATGCTGGCCTCTTCAATCTCTGTATTGTTGTGCTTGTGGCAGTAAACAGCAGACTTATAATTGAGAATTTGATGAAGGTGACTCTTATTCAAATAATACCATGCTGTGTTCGACACGGTGTTTTTGGTTCAAATTCATGACTACATATGATTGCCTTTTTTTAGTAAACTTTTATCTCCTGTCTCTGGCATGCAGTATGGCTGGTTGATCAGATCAGGGTTTTGGTTTAGCTCAAAATCACTGAGGGATTGGCCTCTTTTTATGTGTTGGTAAATATATTGTAAAAGTTCTTTTGTTCGCCTTTTAACTGAACTGGGCGCTGAAGTCTTTCGGGTTATCCATTGCAGTATAAGTCTCCCAATTTTTCCTTTGGCTGCATTTCTTGTCGAGAAGGTGGTTCAGAAAAATTGGATTCCTGAATGGGTGAGAATTCGCTAATGCTTGTCTTTAGCTTGCATGCATTAGACAAAATATTGGCTCTCTGTTCATTCATATGTAAATTAGTGATTTAATAGTTGAATATCATAAATACAATGTTGTTTAATTGAAAGCCTTTTAGCGGTAGGAAATATCAGGAGAGCGTTTACCACTATCTGATTCCTTTATGATTTAAATATGATATGTGACAGATGGTGTAGTACTATTCAATTTCTTCCGTGTATATACTTTGAATGCCATTTTATGTTGACCAGGGTGCGGTCCTTCTTCACATTATGATTACAACAACAGGGATACTATACCCGATAATCATCATTCTTTGGTAGGCCTTGAAGTCGCAATTTAATTGCTGTCTAAGCTATTACTGCATTTTTTTTCGTTTTCTTTTTCTGAAATCTTCTTCTTTAATCTATGAGCACTCTTATATTCAGTTTTGGATTTTGTTTTCAAACAAGGAGAATATATACGAAATTTGTACCACCACATCTGCGTCTGTTATACCTTTATTGAATTTTAGTTCTGCATACTATTTACTTAGCTGTGAAAATGAAAAGATTCGCTTGATCTAAATGAGCAGGTGCGATTCAGCTGTCTTATCAGGTGTTACCTTAATGCTTTGTGCTTCCATTTGGTGGTTGAAATTGGTATCTTATGCCCATACAAATTATGATTTGAGGATCCTCGAAAAGTCACATGAGAAGGTAATAACCACTGCTATCATTCTAGATTCAATTTTGAGAAGATGTACCTGCTCAGGATGGTAGCTGTAATAGATCAGAGACATGGATAATTTTTTGAATAGTTCATTACTTGTATTCATAATCAACTATGATTGTGTTATCTTGCTGATAAATAAATCGTGGTCACATTTTCAATATGCTCCTTTTTTTTCCAGAAGGAAGAACTCTCTAGGTACTGGAACATGAACTATTCATATGATGTTAGCTTTAGGAGTATGGTCTACTTCATGGTCGCACCTACGCTGTGCTATCAGGTATAGGTGTTATACTTATGGCTAGGGTTGGTGATTTGTGGAGGCGAAAAGAAAGTTTTTTAACTTGATCTGATAATCATTTGTCTTCTCTAGCCAAATTATCCTCGCACACCATGCATCAGGAAGGGTTGGGTGGCACGCCAAATGATTAAGCTCATTATTTTTACAGGGTTAATGGGGTTTATCATAGAACAGGTTATTTCCTTCCTAATTCCTGTTGGCTTTCATTACATGAACTTGAGCCTTTTTATTATTTTCGTGCAGTATATAAATCCTATTGTGCGAAATTCTCAACACCCACTAAAGGGAGATCTTCTATATGCCATTGAGAGGGTCCTGAAACTCTCTATTCCGAATCTCTATGTCTGGCTCTGCATGTTTTATTGTTTTTTCCATCTTTGGTATGCTCACCTTTCATTTAAGTAATCATTCATGCTAAGGGATCTGTGATTAATTCATGCATTGTTGCAATATAGGCTAAACATAATTGCAGAACTTGTAAGATTTGGTGATCGTGAATTCTACAAAGATTGGTGGAATGCCAGGACAGTTGAAGAGGTATAATGTTTTAGGTTACAGTGTTACTTCCTAAACCTTTTTTTTTTTATTTATTTCATGGCTTCTCAACTTTCTCTCTACACATGTCTGTTGATTGGAAATCTATCGCTGCTCTCTCAGTATTGGAGGATGTGGAATGTAGTGAGTATCCTCGCTCCCTTTTTCCGTACGTATATGTGCATCTGTATGAACACCTTTTGTGTAAAAGAGCAAGGGGTACCCGTATTCCTTTAGCATTTTTGTTGATAGTTGCTTGGGTAATGAGCGCATATTCAATGACTGAATGAATGTCTGTGCCAAAATACTTGTGTCTAACTTGCAGGGAAATAGACAATTTTCATTTCATTTCTTCTTCTCTTACAAACTTCTTTTACCTGCTTCAATAGCTTTATTGGTGTATTATCCTCTTAACATTTTATTCTTTCAGCCTGTACATAAATGGATGGTTCGGCACATATACTTTCCATGTTTGCGTAATGGCATCCCTAAGGTATGTTTTCGCCATAACCCTACTGTTATGACACCATTACATAATCTGCCAAAACTGGAAGATTTAACCAGTTGCAGCAAGATGCCCAAATAATTGGGCATCTTGAATTAAGAACTTGAATGTAGCATGGATAATACTTTATTAACATTTACCTGTACTTTCATTTATGGTTTTCGAAATCTCATAGTGTCTGTTTCAGATCATTGCTGTTATAATTGCTTTCATCATATCTGCTGTTTTCCATGAGGTACAGCCTTACCTTCTCTTGATGCAACGTCGGTCCTACTGAATCTTCGTATCATTTCCATGATTTTTTCCATAGATATGTGTCGGTGTACCCTGCCACATATTCAAGTTTTGGGCATTTATTGGTATTATGTTTCAGGTATTGCCTTTCAATATCATGCGCCATCAAATAAACTGGCCTCGTGCATTATCAGAGGCTTTCAAAAACATGTTCACGAATTTTCTTTTCCGTTTTTTTCCCTCCTGCAGGTCCCTTTAGTTATTGTGACCAAGTACTTGCAGACCAAGTTCCAGAGCTCAATGGTTGGTGATTCCTCTTTGTCTAGAATCATTTCCATCCACACCTTTTTTTCCTGTTTCAGTAGCTACTAGTTTTATTTCTTTATGGGTTTGGGCTACTAAGGGAGTTTTTGAAGCTCGGGATGCAACTTGGGCATTTTTCCTCCTCCTAATAAGGCGTGTGAAAGGCATGATGACATGTCACTGTTTTTCCAGGTGGGGAACATGATGTTCTGGTGCTCCTTCTGTATCGTTGGCCAACCAATGTGTGTGTTGCTGTACTACCATGATCTGATGAATCGAAAAGCTACTGCAAGCTAGGCCCTGGCCCTGCAAACGCAACTCCTTTTGTCCCTCAACCACGCAGGCAGGCTGATTGATTCATACTGCCGATGCCCGCTTAGGAGGATAACGTGATTTGTTGTCGGCCTTTCGAAATGGAACTTGCGGTTTCTCTCTCCAGTAACCAACCATCCAAAGAAAAGCAGCCATCACGACTGTCAGTGGAATCTAATGTCTTCTCTTTTCCCGTATCTCGTCAGAAGGTTTTCCGGTGCAGCAGTTTGGCCCCCTAGTAAATACATACGCATGCATGTACGTTCGTTCGTTCGTTATTGGGGTGATTCGAAATTAAGAAGCGAACCTATTAATAAAATTACTATTAAGTTATAGATGATTACAAAAGAAGTTAAAGAATTTAATACGTGAATTTAAAAATATATTTTCAAAATATGTATAAATAGATCACTATTTATCAATAATCATCTATCAGGTGATCTGTCATTTCTTTTTCAATTTCTTTCAATACTCTTATTTTTGCTATTCCTTCACATCATTATTATTTTTCATAATTGAATTTTAAAATTCACCATAATCTAAAAAAGTTTAATCATTTGAATCAACTCAATATCAATTAAATATTCTTAAATTTCATTGACAAAAAATCCTATATTTTCTAGAAGGTAATCGAAGGTTTGAATAAACAGCAGCCAAGTTTTCTACACGTTTAGGAGTTAATTTATTCTTCTTCGCTGAATGTATAAGTATTCGAATTCCTTTCACAACATGATGATGAAGAAATCTTATGAAATAAAAAATGAGAATAAGCGTAAAGCCAATTTCTTAAGATTTAGAGCAGCTGCTCCATTGTAGAGTGTTCTACTTTAGAATCCTCATCATTAAACAAACCTTAATTATTTTCCATAAATCTGATTATTTTGGATTGTTTTGCTGCCTTAGGATGCACGAAATTTGATTCATGATTGATGCTTTCGAGAATCATATCTTACGTGTATATGCACAGCATGATGATGCTTTATATGTGTGTAGTCGTGGGGCATGATAGCCTTTGCACGAATTTTGATCATGTTGATCACATTGGTGAATTATCGATGCATATGATGTTTGATAATTTATTTGTGACCAAGACATCTAGGGTCAATTAGGATTTTCGAGCTTTATGTGTGAAAATCCAGGGATATGATGCGTTATGAACGAAAGGGCAAGGGTTGTCAAGATGCCTATTTGATACGATATTGATATCCATAATGCAAGAGTTGCATATGGAAAAATCCCCTTCTAAATAATTAAGCTTATTCCTTCCACTAACATAAGGAGAACGAGAGTCATTTTTAGTGCATAGAGTTGTTGACTACCGTCAAGCTCTCCACTACACATGACATGTTCGAATTATGGAATTAGATTCACGGTGGGTTGGCTTAACTGATTTTATCAACTTGTTGACTAAAGCCAAGGTTGGTAAAATTGGAGGAAAGGTTGAGGTAAATAGTTTTTACATCAAGAGTTGATGACTCAATGATGCAGTGATTGTATGAGAGATACAATTGGCATGAGATGACTACCTGTTTCATTCATTAAAACTTGTTGGCTACAGTCAAGGTGGAGATGAATGAAATGGGACACTATCCCACTAAGAAAATCTGATTTTCTCGTTTTGTCAGTAAGGGGCTGCCATCTCGAAAAACATAGTGGGAGCATATCTCGAAAAGCATGAGGCGATGACTTGCCAACAGATGATAACACACCTCAATGATCTGTTTGGTGAGCACTCACGACTTGAAAGGTTCAAGACATCAAACCTGTTGTTCAATTGTCGCTTGGCAGAAGGAAGTTCTGCTGTTGATCATGCGACATTGATGTTGAGTTACATTGAGAAGTTGTCCACTCTTAGTTTTGTGTTGGATAAGGACTTGAGTATTGACTTAATCCTTACCTCACTACCTGATAGCTACTCATAGTTTGTGATGAACTATCAGATGAACAAGATGGATCAAACTGTTCCTGAATTGATTCAGTTACTCAAGTCTGTTGAGACAACTATCACAAAGGAACATAAGAATGTCATGCTTGTCTCTTCAAGGAAAAAGGTTTCCAAGAAGAAGAGTCAAGACAAGAAACTCAAAGCTAAAAGTGAGATCAAGAAGAAGAAACCTATTGAAAAACCGGCTAAGGGTGAATGCTTTCATTGTGGGAAATCTGGTCATTGGAAGAGAAACTGCAAAGCCTATCTAGAGTCAATCAAGGGCAAGAAGTAGAATGAGAATTCAGCTTTAGGTATACACATGATTGAGATTAATACTACTATCAAGAATGGTTCTTGGGTGTTAGATTCTGGTTGTGGTGCTCACATTTGCACTAACATGCAGGACCTAATGAGTAGTAGAATCTTGAAGAAAGGCGATGTTGACCTAAGAGTTGGGAATGGTGCACGAGTTGCTGCCATGGCAGTTGGGACTTGCCACATCGCCCTACCTTCTGGATTATCTCTTGAATTAGATTCTGTTTATTGTGTTCCCTCATTGTCTAAGAACATCGTCTCTATTTCTTGTTTGGACAAGATTGGTTTCGAGTTTTATATAAAGAACAATTGTTGTTCCATACAAAGAGGGAGTGTGCATTATGGTACTGCTACAATAGTAAACGAAATATATATTTTGGATCA
Organism: Utricularia gibba; assembly: GCA_002189035.1. Taxonomy (NCBI): domain Eukaryota; kingdom Viridiplantae; phylum Streptophyta; class Magnoliopsida; order Lamiales; family Lentibulariaceae; genus Utricularia; species Utricularia gibba. Next base: position 4,289,649 of record NEEC01000002.1, on the reverse strand, counting down.
GCATGATTCAGAACAGATTAACATGTGCATAAAAAGGCCAAGGATTGACAACATCTTGAATTCTTACCTCTGGCATTGTCGTTTAGGCCATATAAACAAGAAGCGTGTTGAGTACTTATATCGATTGGGATATTTGGACTCAGAAGATTTTGAATCTTATGAAACATGTGAATCTTGTTTATTGGGAAAAATGACAAAGCAACCTTTTCTAGGAAAAGGAGCAAGAGCTGAAAACTTATTGGATTTAATACATTCTGATGTATATGGTCCAATGAGCATCACTGCTAGAGGGGTTTCTCGTATTTCATCACTTTTACAGATGACCATTCAAGATATGGACGCATCTACTTGATGAAACGAAAATTTGAAGCCTTTGAAAAGTTCAAAGAGTTTCGGATGGAGGTCGAGAACCAGCTTGAGCGTTCCATCAAGAAACTTTGATCAGATCGTGGTGGGGAATACTTGAGTAATGAATTCAAGAATCATCTGAAGGACAATGGTATTGTCTCATAAAGAACTCCTCCTGATACATCTGAGCACAATGGTGTTTCTGAGAGGAGAAATCGAACTTTGCTTGACATGGTTCGATCCATGATGAGTTTTGCAGAACTACCAAAGTCCATGTGGGGATATGCTTTAGAGGTAGCGGCTCATGTTTTGAACAAAGCCCCATCGAAATTGGTTGATACCACTCCTTATGAGATTTGGACTGGTAGAAAACCGAGTTTCTCCTACCTCAAAGCTTGGGGATGCCCTACTTATGTAAGAAGGTTGAAGTCAGATAAGTTGGAGAACAAATCTGACAAGTGTCTCTTTCTGGGATATCCACAAGAAACCATGGGATACTACTTCTATAATCTTCAAGAGGGAAAGGTTTTCATCTCGAGGAATGTTGTCTTTTTGGAGAAAGAGTTTCTCCTCAAAGAAGCAAATGGAGTCGTTTTGAACTTGAGGAGATGTTTGAGAACGAGCCAGTGACACCTATAGAGATGCTAGTGGGTGACTCAAAAGGTAATCTAGGCTCACCATCTCGAAATTGTGTCCCAGAAGCTGGTAATGTACCAGTGAGCAATCAACCTGAGCAATCTGACTTGCCAAATGTACCAAGCACGTTTTCTGCCAGAAGATCAGTCCAACAACGTAACCCTATTGTGAGATACGGTTTCATTGTTGATGCCGAAGGCATGGGAGACCTCATATTAGATGAGGAACCTCGGACTTATGACGAAGCAATCAATAGTGCTGAGTCAAGTAAATGGCTTGTTGCCATGAGGGCAGAAATGGATTCCATGTATGAGAACAATGTTTGGACATTGGTCAATGCTCCAGAGGAGTAAATCCTATTGGATGCAAATGGGTATTCAAAAGGAAAACTGACATGGATGGAAATATATCTACCTATAAGGCACGACTTGTGGCAAAAGGGTATCATAAAAAACAAGGTGTTGATTATGAGATATGACAGATGGATGTGAAAACAGCCTTCCTAAATGGAAATTTGGCTGAGGAAGTGTACATGACACAACCTGAAGGTTTCACACAAGATCCTAGTAAAGTGTGTAAACTGAACAAATCCATCTATGGGCTAAAGCAAGCTTCAAGAAGTTGGAACAAATTTGATGAGATAATCAAAGAGTTTGGTTTCTCTCAAAATGAAGATGAACCTTGTGTATACAAGAAGGTAGATGGCTTGGCAATCGTATTTCTCATACTGTATGTGGATGACATATTAGTAATGGGAAATGATGTTGCAACAATGCAATCAGTAAAAATTTGGTTATCCAAGAGCTTTTCAATGAAAGATCTTGGAGATGCGGCTTATATATTGGGCATAAAGATCTATAGAGATAGCTCAAAGAGACTGATTGGACTATCACAATCGACCTACATCGATAAAGTGTTAAAGAGGTTTAACATGGCTGATTCCAAGAGAGGTTTAACGCCCATGACACATAAGGCACTTTCAAAAGTGATGTGCCCCAAGACAGAAGAAGAAAGGGATCAGATGGCTCGAATCTCATATGCTTCTTCTATTGGGTCGATAATGTACGCCATGCTGTGTACTAGACCAGATGTGTCATATGCTTTAAGTGTTACAAGCAGATATCAGTCGAACCCTGGAATGGATCATTGGACCGCAATCAAGAGCATTCTTAAGTACTTGAGAAGGACTAAAGACATGTTCTTGATATACGGTGGTAAAGGTTTCCAAGTGGAAGGATATGCTGATGCAAGTTTCCAGTCTGATCATGACGACTTGAAGTATCGAATGAGATATAAGTATGATGAAAGCTGTTCATTGCATGGTGGCTGGTCATGGAAAGGCTCAATCAGTTCACCTGATTATTCTTACATCTTGGGGATCATGATAGATTGCTAGACATCACTCATGATCGATAATGATGGATTTGATTAATTAAGAGTTAATTAATAAATCCATTATTACGGCCTTGATTGAAGAAGCCTATAGGGTCGCACACAATAGTGGAGTCACTCAACGATATAAAATAGAATGAAACAATTACATGAAATGTAATTGGTAAAGTGGATAAATTAAATTGAAAGTTATTTTGAGATTAATATTGATTAAACTCAAAATAAAAGATCATATATAGATAAGATTTGGAACATATACATATCTCCATAAGATAAGATCTTTACGGAGATATGATTTGATATGTTACCATATATCTATCAAAAAGATTTAGATCTTGAGATCTGCTCCAAGGGTCTTCATGCTCTATTAATCCACAAGGGAGCGTTTTTCTCTACTAGCACCTGAGGAATTCGACCAGCATTCAAGAGCCTTGAGAAGGTTATCGACGGAGTGCTCCACGTGTGGATATCATAGAGGCCGTCTCCTATTGGCGGTTGGTGAACAACGGAGTCATCTAAAAGGTATTTTAGCATCCCTTAGTCTGATGTATACCGTATTCCAAGATCTGCGTTGGGAGTTTCTCAAAATTTTAAAATTCCACTGCTTTTGAGACATACGATGTCTACGAGAAACCCAACAATAAAGAGAACAACAAATTTTGAATTCTATTACCCTCATTCAATTGATATCAAGGAAGTAAAATTGAAATGCTATTCAAGCAAGATGCTAAAAGCACATCACATAGTACATTTAACTTAACAATTGGTGATTGCCCAATCTATTTTGAATGTCGAATACATATCAATTGCATGAGCAACTAAGTTCTATATCTGGTTGAGATAGGTTCTTGAGGATTGGGTTTTTGACGAAAGGATGTAATCAAATCATTAATTGATAATAATACAGCTATTTCAATAAAAAGAATAATCTATTACATATCAAAATAAAATTTCATGCATTCAAAGAATTTATCAAGAACAAAGAGATCATATGATTCATGTTGTGTTGTAATAATTACAATAATCTAATTATTGGAATAGGAAATTAAGAGAACTACTAAATCAAAGACTTGGCTTAGCCTTTGATGGTTGTAACTGAATTCCTAGTTTTGCATAAGACTAGGTAATGGTGTACTTGATCAAGTTTCCTAAAATTATGAAATCAATTGCACCTTATCCAATTGACTCTATTCTATAAAAGAGGGTCTCTTTTTTTATAATAAACTACTTAAATATTGAGTATAGTTGATCACATGAATACCTTTAGGGCACGTTTGGTTGCTGAGTTTGGCCTAAACCCAAGTTTATTTTATTTGGGTTTAGGGAACCCAGTTTTATGGGTTTAGTCTCTGTGAATCATGTTTGGTTGATGTGTTTACATTATTTGAGTTTAAATAAACCCACGTTTGGTAGGTGGGTATAAAATTGGGTTTATACATAATTTTTATGGGAATTTACCAATATAGACTTTCACACTCGTACACCGACTTTCACACCCACTTTACCCATTCAGACATGTTCCTCTTTATAAACATTACCCCCTTCGTCCACCGACTTTCACAGTCCGTTGTCGCAGTGCTAGAACTCCGACCTGGAACCGACATCCGCGCACACCCCCATATATCTAGCAAGGTGCACACTTGGAAAAAAGACTACTACCTCCTTGTAGATTTTTTATCACGGTCAGGCACCGGTTTCAGTGAGCTGACCTACACCATAGACGCAGATGATGAGGTTTGGAAGGAGATTGATCAGGTAAGTATGCCCTGTTTTCGCTATGTTATATCCAGTGCTGACCGTGTTACTATGTCACCATGACCTAGACTGCGCGCCCTAAGACACAAGGTGTGGCTGTATTACATCGAGTGGCAGGAAATCTTTGGAAAGGATTGGGCTACAGGAGAAAAAACGATGAGCTATGTAGCCGCGACCAAGAAGAGGAAATTCATGGAAGATGTGGGGGAGAATCTGGAAGTATCTTCGGATTGCCCTCGGGACCCGGATAGCACTGGACATGATATGAAATTCTCATATGCTGACACACCTTGTGACCCAATTGGTTGTGCCGCGGAGGGTGTCAACATCACGCTTAGTAGGGACTCCGAATCACACAGCAGCACCAACTCGTCGCGGCGCTCTAGACGAAGCGGCAGGGGACCGAGGGGAATCGATGATGATGTGCAGTTTATCACAGAAATGAAGGAGCTTAACGTGCGCACATGCGAAGAGCTACGTCACGTGGGATTAACAGTGATGCAGCAAGCGCGGGAGTTGGTGGATAATCAGCGTCAGGCAGGGGAGATCATTAGAGGTATGCCGGTGCAATTAACTGTCATCGAACATTTTACCATAACAGAGAAGATTAGTTCCAACCCTGCGAGGTTGTGATATTTCCTTGCCTCTAGCGACTGTGAGCGAGAGCTTATTGTGCTGGTTTAGTATCCGAATGTAGATCTTAAATCTGTTGTGTGCTGTTCCGCCTTATGTTGGACTCATGGACTAGATGTATTTCATCTTCTAATCATCCTTTAAACTGATATGAGCACTGCAAAGGGTAGACATTGTTCTGACTTTGTACGTGGAAGCACCGCGTAAGAACAATCGCGGTGCTTCGTTGTTGAGCACTCTTCCGCAAACACGGTACTGCAACTACCGCCGCATTCAGAGCGGTGCTATCGAGTAGTGATGGACTAGCACCGCATTGGTGTTGCATATTATGAAGCACCACATCTAGACACAAGGTTTCAAATCCAGTGATGGCACCGGATCTTACAACATGCGGTGCCACTGCGATCAGTGATCGATTAAAAACTAACAAGGTCAGCATACGATAGTTCACGCAAGATCCATGCAATTGCAAAGGTGAGCCATCAATTAGACAAGAGTCTTGTAATGCTTCCACAATGGGTGTTCCTCGTCTATTGGACGTTGACCTACCCGTTGGCGATTGACGTGCGTGGGTACATCCATGTTGTCAATGAGGGCTTCCAGGAACGACCTAATATCTCCCTCTCGAACCAGTGAACAATCATTCACCGCGGTGTACTTGCATGTGGTTGGGAATATGGCATTTTTGGGCTTTCAATGAAAGTAAACATCATCGGATGCAAGACGGTGGAGAAGAGCACTACCGAAAACTCACCGGATTGTGCAGTGACTTGTACAGCGCATCATTGATGAGAAGCGTATTAAGACGGTGATATTTGCCCTTGAACTCGGTGTTGGTGCCCCATATATGATTCAAAAGCTTAAGCTTAACCGTGTTGTTCCTGTTGTTGTGCACCAGATAGATTGTGTCCACACACCTTGATCCATCTCATTGGAAGACAAGCTTGCTGGCTGCTGCAGGCTCTAGTAACCACTGAACCACATCGTGCAATTGTTCTCTGCCACATGTGGTCAGAAAAATCAGATGTTAGCAGGAATGCGGACCCCCTTGCCTACAAGGTGGTCAGTCTTATCGTTCTCTTGAAGACCAGATGGCAACGTCAAAGTGTTCCATGCAAAACTGTATCAACTCACGTGCACCTCATCGAAGATACACTTCAAGCACAAGAAATAGTACTGACAGACGCACCAAATATTAAATGCATATCGATGACACAGCATTACCGTTTCGCCCGTAAATGACGGCATCCGGCTTCAGTGCCCCCCATCTGACTTCACGAGGATACACAATGTCCGCAAGTACACCATTCACATCAAATATTAGCAATTTCCGTGGTGGGGCCGTGTTATCACTAGACAGTCCACCATATGGCCACCTTGCTTCATACCATGCAAGCCAACCACAGAGATCAAGATTCTCTGCGTACAGTCTCTCCACTTCGATATATTTTGCAGTGGCAGCACCGCACCCGTCGTCGTGTGTCTAGATCGATGTTGGCCCGTTCGTGTTGCCCCTGACTTCTGGCTGCACATCTTCTTCCTCTTCATGGGTCACCTCCTCAGATCATCATTTGTACTCGTACGTTGTCGACGATGTCGAGGGGTTCCGCACCACAGATGGTGTGTCCTAGGGGCATTGACGAAGGGGGCAAGACATCCTCCAAGGACTTTGTTCTGCAAGAGAACAAATTCACAAACCTCATTGCCGCACGTTTTGGCAACACCTCTATGCCTACAACGAAAACAGCAACAAACATGAGTAATGTTGCACAAGACGTGTGCAACACCAAAATTATTTTGTGTGGTTACCTGATAGGTGTCTGTTAAGTGTCATTTTCTTATTATTTCTTAGGTTGTTTTTATGTTTAAATGTGATTAGAAGTGTCTAATTAGGAGTCTATAATATGATATTTAGGTTTTTATCTAGTTTAGGGTAATTATCCTAAATCTTGCATTTTATCTATTAACTTTACTAGTTTTAATTGAGTTTTTCTAGAGGCGCACACGTGGCAAGAAATGAGAGAAAGAGGGCATCAGATGGCGACAAATTGAATCTTCCCGAGCTGACATTCCCTTGATTCCCGGAAGACTGCAGACACCTAATCATGAGCCTTGATGTGCGGAACACGGGAGTCTCTGACAGGCGGCATCATTAGCGTACCAGTGTCAGACGTTGCTTGCAAGTCATCTCAAGTTCAGCAAAATCATAGGGACACGAAATCTCAGACTCTCAATGAAGTTCAGTTCTGTTCAGACAAGTTTAGTTTACTTTCAGTTTAGTTTTCCCTTTTGTTTCTCTCTCTATAGGATTTTTCCTCTAGCTTCTCTCTAGAACCTTGTTTCGTTTTCTTTAGTTTGTATGGCCGTTCGCGGCTAGAAACTCCCGTTTCTGGGTTGGAACACCACCAGATCTATGTTTCATTAGCTTATCTTCACATTTTCTCTGAATCCGAATGGGTTTCGTATGTCTTCGCGCGACTATGTTGCAGTCTTTCTGTAACAGTCCCCTTGTTCAACGTTCATGGTTAGCTGATCACTACCCGCGGATTTTGGAGAGGAGCAAGGTGGAAAGCACCAACTTGAGCCCTTTTGGCAGGAGGAAGACAACGTTTTGTCTGTGGCCGTACCTCAGGATCAATGGATAGGTAGTGACCTCGTATCTGGACTCATTGGGTCATTGGCAACACTCGGGCACACACGGCAATTCGGCCGTGAGGGTACGCTGGCAGAACCTCTTATTCTCACATTCGTCCAAGGAGGAGCAACATCGGGCTATTCCCGTGCCTTCTTGCAAGAGAGTGTAAGGGAGGGTAGGCAATTCCTTACTCCTATAACTGAGTACTTGAGAGGACCAGAGAAGACTGAAGACGCAACGAACATTGCTGGACAGGATTCGAAACCCAGGAACATTTACTTTATTTAAGGTTCATCTCTTACGTTCATTTTAGTTGTTTGCTCAAAACCCCTCTCATTCCCTTACTCAAGCTTCATCATCAATGTTTCTCGCACCTTTTACCTTCAAAACCGTTTACAAATCGTGATAGTTGTATTCGGGGTGACTCACCTTTCACTCAAAAACAACTCCCTGTGTTCGACACCCGTACTACGCTTTTGTGTTTTATGAGTTTTAAAAGTATTAAAACTTGTTGTGGAAACGACACGCATCAGTGTCCCACATTCTCTAACACTGTCAACGTAGTTGGCCATTCTGCAGCGGTGGGTGGGCATACCCATATAAAACTGTGCCACCAATCATCATATGCACTTCTCATGTCTGTCACCAGAACCACACCAGGTTTTCCATGAAGCGAGTAGTGCGGACTCCCCTTACGTTGGACACAAACAGAAACCGCAAAGAAGACATGTATTTCCGGGGTATGTCCTCTTCTTCACAGACCTGCAGAAATGCGAGAATGTGCGCCACAGAACATGGTGTGAGGTGGGAGAATGGGATCCGGAGTACAGCAAGTATCTGCACCATGAAAGGGGCGGGGGGAGTCGCAATCCACACCAAAAGTGCTCGGTGCTGATGGCGAATCCCGATGCTCCAACTCTAGATGGCGGTTCGCCGTCCGACATTTCGCCCGGTTGTTTATCCCATATCGTGTAACCGTCGGGAATTGAGAAGCGGATACATAGTTTCTCACACATCAACATCTAGAAAACAATATGTGTGTTAGTCAACGATGGCAACGAAGAATTTGAAACACTTGGTGCTGATGGCAAAGGTTCCCATCGTCACGATGCTGTTCTTGAGAATTTGTCGAGGAGTCGATTTTCGTGGTGCTGCTGCACGTTTACCGAAAGGGTGGAGTTGGATGAGCGGAATTAATGAAGTTATTTTGGAAAGTGCAGAATGTCAGGTGCCTTTATCAGGGGGTATTAATAGCGCTGGGCGGTTGTCAACCGCCCTTCTCATTTAATGCTGGATAACTGCAATATTTTTTGCCAATTTGTTTATGGAACTCAGAACACCGAATATGCATTTCGTGGTGCTGCGGAATGCGTAGCGTAGCTCAGGTGTTTATAAACACCGGATTATGTTTTCGCGGGTTTGGTCAAAAGGAGTATTATTGTACTACCAATCACCCACGTTAATATGCACCAACTGCATACGCATGTACTTCTAAATCTTGACAGCACCGGATACGAGGAAGCATGCGGTGCAGCACTAAACGGGCATAGCCTAGGCGTTTCGAAGCACCGGAGTTTACGGATCGCGGTGTTTGGTGAAAAGGCGCATTCCTATTCTGTCAACTACCCTCCTACTATGCACCAGCTTCCCACTCATCTAATATCTAATTTTTGTCAGCATCGGATACGATGAAACACGTGGTGCTGCCAACAACTTTGGTGTCCTACAAGCCTCTGTAGCACCTCAACTAAAGATCACGGTGTTGGCTTCAATGATCCACCATGTCTTGCCATGTTACCCCATGGTAAGACATGACACTATGGTACAATCCCAACAATTTGTGCAGCAACTACCAAATACTCGGCAATTTCAAGTTCAAGGTTGGAGTACAAACGGGAATTTAGGACATGACTTTGCAATGCACAGAGTTGTGCTTAGCAATACAGTACAAATGACACGATAGGTTCTGAACGAGAATTCAGGAAAACCACTAGCACGACAATTACTAATACAGTGCTACACTAGCGGCGTCTGTGGGATGCCAGCCACTCGACGTACATCCCCTCGGCTTGCTGGTCACGCCACCTATTCCATGCTTGATTGCCTCCAGCAGATGTCGTGACGTCTTCTGGATCACTCGTATCCCCAGCTTCATCCTGGAAGTCCAATGGGACCTGATCCTCCAAGGGATCGACCACCATCTCCTTTCGAATGAGGTTATGCAGTAAAGCACATGCTAATACAATGCGGTTCTGTGTGTCTACGGAATAGTAGCTAGCCGTCCGTAGTATACCCCACCGCATCTTCATCAAGCCCCAAGCTCGTTCAATCACATTTTTGGCTGATGCATGCCCCATGTTGAATAGCTCCTTCGCATTCTGGGGTGCTCCATTTCCTTGTCCTTACTTCTTCAAGTGGTAACAGACCCCACGATATGGTGCCAAAAAGCTCTTCCTATTAGCATATCCATTGTCACATAGGTAATATGTTCATGTGTCATCATGTATACATGGTGCATAAAATCATTGGAATCACATGCGAAAGGGCTAAACAAGTGAAATACCTGGGCGTACACGGAAGCCGTCGAATCGTGAGAATGCATCGTTTAGCACCCGACTATCTGCAGCAGACCCCTCCCACCCAGCAAGCACATATATAAATTTCATGTGTTCATCACATACACCCAACACGTTGGTGGATATCACCCCTTTTGATTTCTGTACCTTGTAGCATCACATTTGTTAACTCCAACACAACCCTGCAAATGCATAATCAATTTTAGGATACATATTCGTAAAAAAAAGCATGAAAGATGTGTCTACCTGGAAGTGTTTAAACTTCCCTTCGGATGCACGTTCTGTAGCAACTATAGGGGTCTCTAACAGCACCTCATGGAGTCAAAGCACCGCATGCAACACCTTTTGGAAGCACCTAGACACAGTCTCGGTGCTCCTCCCGTAGACATGCTTCTGCACCGCAATTTTTTATGATGACCTAATATTCCTAAAAAAATGCAAACCATCTCCGGAACCGTTACATATTTTCCAGCCTTTAAGTTAGAATGATTTTTTAATAGGCTACATAAAATACCCAATGCATCTTGGCTGATTCTCAAATTCTCAATGGATGCGCTATTCACATCACTCACCAACCTACTAATAAACTCAACTTGTCTAGAAATCTTTTGTGTAAGTGAATACTTGCGTCGCACCCTATATCCCCTACGGTATTTCTTCCAATGTAAGTATACTAACACATTCATCTGCACCAAGTATTCAGTCAAAGCTCCTGCTGTCGCACTCAAGATGGCATGACCCTCTGTGAAAAAATCCATGTCCCCTCAACAGTCATCAAAATCGAGCAAAATAAGTTCACTGACACAGCACCACAGATTTTGAAATTGGAAAATCACAAATAAAAATCCACTATGTGGTGCTGCCGTGGTTGGCCTCTCGTGGTGCTACCGTGGACCAACCCACCAAGAACAGAAAAGCATACTTATCGAAAGACCCACCCTCTTGCGCTCAAAGAACAAGCGACGCCACCGGTAAACCACGAACAAATTTGGGTCGTAGATCTGCATTCAAATGAAGTTCACACAAGGGCAAAAGTGGAAGTGCCGAGCTGGGTTTAGCTAAACCGACCCCCCCCCCCCCGGGTTTAGCTAAACCCAGCTCCAAGGGTTCCCGCCCGGTTTATGGTCAACAGGTGGGTTTATTTTTACCCACCTGAAACCCACGTACCAAACGTGGGTTTATGTCTAAACCCACGCTGCTACCCATCTAAACCCAACAACCAAATGCGCCCTTAGGATATTGAATTACTAAACCTGTGATTTCTTGATTTTATGTGTTATTGTTCCTTTTCAGTCCACATATTGAATCAGAAAAGCAGCTAGTAAGATTGCGTAGCAAAGCTTCTGGAAATATTCATTTGAAGAAATCAGGATGAAACATCGGATGATGGATGCCATGATCTTTAAAAAGCACACCATGCATGATTCAAGGAGTGTTGCCGGGGAATTTTACATGGATTGCTGAGTGTTGGAAGAAGAAAAGGGTGTGACGATATCAAATGAAGTAGAAGAAATTGATTCTATTTTAGACAGAAAAAATATATATATTTAGTGTTTTTTTTCATGTAGTAGGTTTATATACATAAGTCACTTGTTTTTGTATTTAAATTATAATAATCCAAAAGTATTAAACTTTTTTGCCCCATGAAATCCCTAATTGTAAACTATTGTTTTTATTCATTTCACTTTTCATTTGTCCACCAAATTTCAAACTTAAATTGTATCATACCAGAGACGATAGAATGTAGCTTGAATCCAGCAACAGCAAGAGCTTCGGCCATGAGAGTTGCCTCTAGATGGAAACCCGTTTTTTGACATGATGGAAGTTTTTCATTAGCTCGTTGGGAAGGAGCAACAAGGGTGTCTGAGTGTGAACAGCAGATCGGATGTTGAGATCAATGAGCTTATTATATAGCTGGGAAAAAGCATGGAGATGAAGATTCAATAAAAGGTGGCATTGGAGGATGCTCTCTACAAAGAAATAGTTGCAAGAATGGATTGTTTGGGACCTGAAAATAGAGCATTGGTGTCTAAAAAAAGTAGGATTGTGTCACCAACAAGAAAAGGAAAAGACTAAAAATTATTCATATTATGAGATGCTTGCTCATTAAGGAAGTGCCTTAGGATGAGCAAGTCGCTCACCAAAGGATGCAGCTTCTGCTTTGGTGGGAAGCTGCTTCAAGTGCTTGATGGAAGAATTATTGATTGAAAATAATGTCTCCCTTGTGTTTATATCCTCCTTATGCTAGAAAGTATACTTTGTTTCCAAATGTCGAAATTTGGATCATTTTGCTATCCAATCAAAAGATTACTTTATATGGATTTTTTTATGAACAACTACACCATTCTTTTTAATGGAACGCTAATTTTTATATAATTTATAACTATACTTTAGCTTTTAAATTTTGTATCACAACGTATTGGAGGGTGGAGTCCCATGGTTTATATTTAAAGTAGGTCTACTTGGTAAGACTCAATAAAGGGAAATGAACTGTTTCAAAGACCCATCTCTTGTACCAATAAAGACATAGGAGCTCGACTCCATGGATTAAGCTTTTTCATTGTCTCAATGGCATCGAGTTATAATTTGTATGAGCCAATTAAAAGAATTTTGTACAACTCATGCAACTGTCACAACTGATATCATTATTCTTATTATTGCCAAATAATAATGTATGGGGAATTTATCTACTAGTAGACCAGAAATATTTAAAGACCATGGTTGCATTGGAAAGGGAATGCAGGGAACTGAGGAACCATTGGATTGCTATAGAATTACATTTCAATCTCAAGTGATCTCATTCCTAATTATTGATCGTCATAAAGCATCATCACGATAGTTAAAAAAAAACTAAAAGATTTGTTTTCCTTTTTTGTAACATCAAAAAAAGAGATTGTCTGTGGGAGAGTGGAGAGCAAAATCGGAAAAGAGTATTTGTTTGGTGCAGAATTTTCAAATTTCAAGACCAAATATCATTGATTTTGTATGCACTCCGATTTATTTAAAATGGCCCATTGAGTAGTAAGTAATTGGGGCATTAAATTTGAACCCAACTGACTAAATCCGCATGCTCCCTCCCGCACCTGCACCGGCGCCGGCACCGGCATCGGCACTGGACTCGTGAACTGGAGGAGGAATAGCGGATCGAATGAGAGCCCAATTCAGCCCCTCGAAGAAGGGGTGCCTCTTGATCTCCGCGGCTCCCGTCTCCGTCCCCATCCGGCTCTCCGGTTCCTTCACCAGGAGCCTTCTGATCAGATCCCTCGCCTGGAAACTAACCCGAGGCGCATCAGGGAATTCCAGGCTCTGCAACACGATGTTTGACAGTGTCTCTTCATTTCCAGAGCCTTTGAAGGGCGTGCTCCCGTATAAAAGCTCATAAAGAAGAACCCCGAATGTCCACCAGTCTACAGCGCTGCCATGACCTTCGCCTTTGATTATCTCCGGAGCCAAGTATTCGTGTGTGCCGACGAAGGAGTTAGATCGTGCTTCCTTCGGCTCAACCACGACCTGCGGTAGGGGTCCGCCCTCACCCGTGTAGGCTTTTGGCTTCCCGGTCCTTGTGTTGGTAGAAAAAATGCGGGGAGTGAAGCATGAGACATTGCAGGAAGGCCCAGCGCAGAATGGGTCAGTGCAGTTTGAGCCTGAGCATTGAACAGAGACTCGACCGGGCTCAATGGCTGAATTCACGACGGTTGGATTCACAGAGCATCTGAGTGAAAGATCAAAATCCGTAAGCATGATATGGCCGTCGTCTCGAACCAGAATGTTCTCTGGTTTGAGATCTCTGTATACAATTCCGAGCATGTGGAGGTACTCGAGAGCAAGGAGGATCTCAGCAACATAAAATCTGAGTAAAAGGAAGCTAAATCATCAGAAAATGCTCAAAGCTTGAATCATACGGCATACCATATACTATGATGAAACCCATGAACTCCACATACCTTGCTTCATGTTCAGCGAAATGTCCGGTGGGCTGCTTCTGTCGAAGAACATGGAGGTCGCCCCCATGACAAAACTCCATCACCAAGCATGACAGATTATCTGATGTGAACTGTGCATAAAGTGTAGGAAGAAATGGATGATCCAGCATTCTGAGAATTTCTACTTCTCTTTGAGCTCTAGGCATCTTCTGCCTTTTTGCCAAGAACTCGATGTCCATAACTTTTATGGCAAACAAAGGATCTGTGCCAATCAGTTTAGCAAGATAAACAGTACCTATATCACCAGAACCCAGCTTCTTCAGCAAATTGAAGTGGCTCAGGGTCAGGTAGCCATGCTTCTTTCTTACGCGGGCAATTGCTCTCCACCTCAAGTCCATCGACATATGCGGCCTGTTCCTACATGAGGAGCCGCTTCGACTGCTTTCCTCACTAAGACTAGTAGCGCTACTGCTGGACTCGCAAATACTGCTCTTTGAACTATGGGAGATATCCCCTTTCTCCACAGCCTTCGATATGAAGTTTTGTTTAGCAGATTGAGCTTCTGCATACTTCAATACTAACTGAGGATTGTGATCACCATTACTGACTCCACCCTTACTAGTTTTAGTTGCATCCTCATCTTCAATCCTGAATGAACACTGGCACTTTTGACAGATAAGGTGCTCAGAGTTGAACTCTGCACCAGTTGGAACAACAGCCTTCTTCGATTTCCTCACCACAACATTCCAGTTTCTAACTGCTGGTTTTACACCGCGAGAGACATTTCTAGCAGTTTTTATGCCTCTTCGGCTTTTCATAGCGTGAGAGGTGGAAGCAGTCTGCAACTTTGGCTTCCTCCTAACCCTTGTTGTTGCCCTGTTGGCCACATTAGAAGAAGAAGCTGAACTTGGACATAAAGCACCTTTTCCGTATCTGAACTTCACTATGGGGTCGTGACATCCTACCCAGGCTGGTTTTCCCTCACAAGATGCTGCACTCTCCTGAGCCACCGGGTTCCCCATTTCAATAGCTGCTGTATTAGCCTCTGCAACAACTGCGCCATGAGTTGCTGCTCCTTTCACATTTAACCGAGAAATCCCTGCTGTAATTTTCCCCTCCATAGAAGAAATATTACATGATTTCCCACCTTCAGCAACCAAGCTGCAGGGAATCATGACTTTTACACCATCCGAAACCCGAGGAGACGCAGTCATGGATAGCCTTTTAACGGCAGCCATTTCAGCTGCTTGCGAAATGCACAATCCCCTCAACGCTTGCTTCAGAGAAACCGGTTCGGAAAAACCAATAACCGGAGACCCAGAACCGGCGGCATTCACAGGCTTCTTAGAAGAATTTCTCTCCGGCTGAGGGAGATCCAAACTCTTACATGCTCGTGGTGTTACCGCATGAAGAAGCCTGTGTATCTCGTTCTCTAAAGGCTTGTCAGGCTTTCCCTTCAAAATGGGGGAGAACCGCTCTCTACTTGGTTGAAGCGTTTTGGACCCATGAACAGAACAGCACTCACCTTTCACCTCAACTATTTCCCCAGAGGTAGCCGACATCTGAATCTCAAGCAAACAGATCACCAATTGAAAATGCTTTTTAGAATAAGAGACCCCGAATTCCATACACTTGTCGTGAAGCAATGGCAGCAACGACAAGGTTGAAGCAGAAGTCAGCCCAGTCGTAAAACTAGACAACAGAGGAGACGAACTGTAGGTGAGTTAGTTCCCGGAAGGCAAGCTCAGGAGCTCACACAATTCCCAGAACAATTCAGAATAAATAGGCGAAACCCCGGAAGAGATAACAGACAAAGGAGATGCTACTTCTCCATCCCACTTAGGAAAAAAAAAAAAGGTCTCTCCACTGCATTCATTCCCTTTGTCAACGCTGCGATGCATAATCCCGGCTATGAAAGCTCCCTCCATTCCATTTCCAACCGCCACAAAATTATTCAAAATTCAATCCTTTTGTTACCAAGTTAAAGGCAGCACCCTCTCCTCCCTCAACCAACATTGAATTAGCGATCGGACGACCTACCGCATCCAATACATTATTTTTTTTCTTTCAAGAAAATGGTTGGTTTATCTGTCTGCAGTGCAGCAGAGTGAGAGCAGTCGTCACCAATGTCGTGTGGGCCCGCTCTGACTCTCTGTTCGCAAAAATGTGTAAGATGTAATTGCGGATTAATTAGGAGGTAATTGTAATTATTTTTAAAATTGTGGATAATACAGGGACAGCATAATAAACATTTAAATGTTGTGGTGGGAGTATTGTATTATTGCCAATAATACTACTCAAATATTAATTTAAATTTAAAACATCAGTTGGGGTCCATGGAATTTCGGGCCCAATCAATCATGCTACACGTCATCAATACCCCGCCCCTCTTCTTTTAAAAACACAGGAGTGCCTCTGCTTTCCCAAAAAATGATTCGCTCTGCCTTTGCTCAATAATCTGATACTGGGCCGAAGGCCCATCATTCTCATGGCAGCCACGTGTGCCGACATCAAACCATATTTGTCCTGGAAAATACATTTGCAAAAGATCTGGTTTTTGGAAACAATTTGAGAATTACATGTAATTCATATTATTTTTATTTATAAATTTATTTTATATATTTTTAAAAAACTAATACATAATTGAAAGCAAAAACAAAGATTATAATCAATAATTGTCTAAAGCAAGTCATTAAATAAAAAATCGATAAGATATATAGTTTTTATCAAGTGCAATAATATTTTAAAATTATATTAAAAATAAAAAAATTAAACATATTTGCATTCTTACTATTGCAATAATAATTAATAATATTTATTTAAAATATGCATAAAACCCATTAATTATTTAACTCGTGAAATGGTTTCAATTTTTTAATTACTATCCCATAACGTGTTGGAGTAAAAATTTTCTTGGACACTAAAAAAATCTTCGATGGAAATGAAAACAAATAAAATTTTCTATTTCTAATTTTATTATTGCAAGAATTTGAACACAAAATTCGAATTACATTATTAAGTATAAAAATACATTGGGATATTCCTTTTGTTGTGGATTTGGGTGGAACTAAAACGATCTATACCTGAATAAATAATGGTATATTCCAAACATTTTGATTTTCATAAAGAGATTTTAAAATATATAAAAATTTTATTCTTTAAATAATATTTTTATTTTTTTATAAATGTTACAAGACGCATGCATATCCTAATTGTATGATACTAGAAAAAATAATTTGAATTTTTTCAATAAGGTATTTTAATATGATTATAAAGAAACAATTTATTTTTAAATAAAATTGTTTTAGATGTGTATGCGTAAACTTGAAATTGTTAATCATTGAACTTTTTAATCATATCATAAAACCCAAAAAAGTAAAAAACTAATTGATTTTTTGTTAAAAAACTAATAAGAATTTTGGAACACAAAATTACAAACATTTTGTCAATATTTGACAAAAGTCAGGTATTTCTCAAAATGAACACATCTAAAATGGGTATCTTGCCAACTCTATCGTCTAGAAGGTAAAACAAAGAGTTTACCAATCTATAATACAATACAGTGCTAATTAAATATACCAAATGCAAAAAATGATGAATTCATTTGATTCCTGGATATATACCAATCTATATTACAGTTTTGCCACGAGCTTACTAGAGAATGCCCATTATTGAGCCCATGACTTCCTCTTGTTCTGATTTGTGTTGAACGGTGATTGTATGAGCAATAGGAATGGGTTAGAAATTTTTTTTATATTCAACTGCAAATCAAAACACTACAATTTCACAATATTTAATCAATCGATGCAAACAACCCATATGCACATGGTACAATCTAGTAATGTGAAGATAAATGAGAACGAGAGCAATAAGATCATGAATCAAAGGAAGATTATAAATGAGAATTAGAGCAATAAGATCATGAACAAGAACCATAAGATCAAAGTTAGAAAAAAAAGAAGATTTAGATAAACTTAAACTTATTATAGGATAAAATGGGTTACAGTTACATAAAATTCTATATGAGTAGTGAAGAGTATTCAATCCATGGAACCTTAAGGTGTTATCTTTCTTTTTTCTAAATTTTAATCCGATATGTTTCATCATGTGTGTTTGCTCTAAATTTTGTTTAAAGTTTATTAAATCTAACTTAGATTAAATACCCTAGTATGACAAACCAATCGGTTATGCTTCCAATCGAAAGCAGGAAAATATTTACTCAAAAATACCTTCTTCATTCTAGTCCAATCGGTTATGCTTTCAGGCCTTAGTGAGTTGAACCATGTTCTAGCTCCTCCTTCCAAAGTAAATTGGAAGGCCTCAGTCATTCCAGCTCCCTTGAATGATGTGCATACCGTTGTTACATTGTCTAAATGCTCATGGGAATTCTCTCCAATTTTTCCATAAAACTTGGGCAAAAAATTGATCATCGCCGGTTTCAGCTTGTTTGCTCTATTTTCTGGAAATCTGATGCACAGACCTTTGCAAGTATAATCAGCAGCATCCAATTCGTTCAAGGTCTTCTCAGGTTCAGTCATTCTGAAATTTATGTTAGTCTCGAGTGAGAGTTGCCTCAATCTGCTCGCTTCCCTAACTCTTATCCTTGCGCCCCCCCTACTATTTTTTTCCCAAACTTTTTCGCTCTCTTTCTTTTTTCCGAATTAATTTCCTTTTCTTTTGCTTCACTCCATTGCATTGTTTCTGACTGCCAGTACTATTCATGACCGCAAATACTGTTCCTGACCGCCAGTACTGCTCTTGGCCTGAACTTGCAGACTGCGGTAGCAACAAAACAATGCCCTTTGTCCTTCTCCAGATTTTGCGCCCTTTTTCACTTGTTTTACACGCATGCAAGTCTGATTTTCGGCTCATCTCCCTGATGAACTTACTGAAACATCAGTAACAAGAGTTGTGGACTAAATCAAAGGATTTAGTCCACTTTTCAACATAATCACATAGAATTAACATAAACACCACCAAAGCGTGAAAAACCACATTTATCTAACCTAAACCATAATAAAATATAACTATTTTGCATTATGAATTTCAGGAAAAATGTGTGTCATCTCAATACCTTCAAATTGCATAAATACTTTGGCCACAAGCTGAGTTCAATACCTCTCAATAGATTCACTAGGTCATTTTTTGACGCTATGCACCCATTTGCAACCAATGTTTGCATTTGTAGTTATACTTGTAATATTTTCAATTATCATTATAATCCAAAAAAAACACACAATTGCCATTTTAAGGTCACACTTATGGTATTTGTGTGTCTAAGTATATACAAAGCATATTAACCTAAACACGTGCAAAGTAGATTAATCAAATATAGTGTTTTATAGATAGGAGAATTGCTTTGCATGATCAAGAGTGGTCATGGGCAATCTATTTAGTATAAAAATGGTAGTGGTGAATGATTTGACCCAAAAGGATAAGGGAACTCATATGGTAAAGAACAATATCACATCTAGTTTGCAAGAAGAAAAATGATGACATTCGACCATCCTTATTTGTTTGGAGGTATATAGACAAGAAACATGATGAGTAACACTTATTTTGGGGAAGTAGGTTGTTAGCTTAGCGTTTGGAACCTCATCACCTTCAGTAGAATGAAAGTTATTGAAACATTTGTAATTGTCGAAAGACATAATTTTCAAAATTTATGTAAGAATAAAAAAGATTACTTTTTCTACTTAAAAAAAAAACCACATAAATTTTACGTAATAATTGAAAATGTATGCACATTAGCTATAATATTATGTTGAAAAAATTGGTGCTTTATGACATAAATCACAATGGAGTTAGATCAAAAGCATGTAAATGAAAATGTTTGGAAGGAAAAAAAAGGCAATTTAGAAAGTTCTTCATATTGGTAGTGATCATAGAAATGATGTTGTAGGCAATTAGTAAAATGGATTAAACAATTATTTTTCAAAGATAATTATTTGCAAAGTTTTTCAAAGTTTTTATTTGAAATTAAAACTTGATGATGACAAAGTCTATGATACATGAATTAGGTTTTAAAGATCTGCATCACTACTCATAAAACTATTAGAGGAAAATAAATAAATGGAGCAGATTGGAAATAATGTAGATATCTCATTTACAGTGGTCATTTAGAAGTGGTGATCATGTGATCTGTTTCATTCACAACAAAATCACAATCAGTGAACTAACATTCATAGAAAATTGAGATGTTTATATGTTTGACAAATAATAAATTTTTTTGGAGTTTAGGAACAAACAAAACGTTAGAAAATTTCAAAGAGGTGTTATGTTGCTTAATTGGCACTAATCCTATATCGTGGATGAGTAGCTTAGATCCATTGCCAATGATGATTCCATCGTGATGTGTATATTAATGCAAATTATGTGTAATTGTTAGTGTACATTCCATGTGGATGAATGCTTATACATCAGTGGTCCACTTTGCTTCCAAAAGATAATTTTCCAATATCAAAATATCAAGGCCTTGTTATTAGTGAGATGGTAGAGCTAACTGTTGAGGAAACCATTAACAAATTTTGGACACATACATGACATGTTTTATTATGATATAGTTCGTGCTATTGTGGTGTCATACGCTATTTTTAGGAGGGGTGATAAGCATGCATTCTACTAGTCGAAGCGCTGTACTTGAAAACCAAGACTCATGGAAGAAAAACGAGAGGTTGATGGTTTCTTTCGTAGAGTAGATAGACTATTGGTGATTGATGTAGGCTAGATGTGGCATATCCTAAATTTTTGCACCGTCGGATATCCAACAATGCCGAAATTCAAAATTCTGAATTTGGTTGACAAGATTGGAATGAGGTGGTTTTAGTATCAAAGTTGTGAAGGATTCATAAGTGTCCAAGGGCATTGACAAGCATAAAGATTTTTTCACTATTATTAAGAGCATTGCCCATAACCATAAGATTGTCACGAAGGAATTTGATGAATGAAAATCCTAGAACATTGTAAAATATTGGACATTTTAAATCAAATAAAATTTGTAAGAGTTAGCACATTAATCAAAAAATCCACAAAAAATATATATAGTGTTTTGGAGTAGAACACAAGGAATCTAATGTCTGTTGTACTAAAATTTATGCATTCAGGTTTGATAATTAATTTTAAGTTTCAGCTAGAACCAAAAAAACACAAATTGCAATCGATTTGTGTAAAAGAACCACACATGATAACTTAAATAATAACTCTTACATATCAAATGTAATATCTCAAAGTTTCAAGTATTATATACTCAATAAAATTCTTGTCTTAACCTTTCTAAATATCTAATTATTACAAAAGTATTTGAGTCTATCCAAATCTTTTAGTGGAGGGGGTGGCATTCAGGTAACCTGGACGACAAGATTTTGGCTCTAAACAAGTGTTGCAAGGACTTGTTCTTGCCAGAGGAGACAATTCGTAGCATTGAGACGAATGGTTATATATATACCGTTGTTTGATTGATTAGTATACATATGCCAACCTGATATGGCTATATCAATGACATACTTATTTTTTGAACATATGGATGGCATATGCAAATGGAAAGGGGGCCTAGTTATATGTATATCACTTATATACTAAAACTTATATTCTCGTATATACTAATATCTTGCTATCAAACGACCCCTTAGCTAGATAGTTGTTGCGATTGGATAGGAAGTAATACAAAAAGGATAGTGATGGGAAATGAAACAAAGGATGAAGCAATTCTATTGTTCAACCATAATATTGTTAGTGAAAATGCAATGAATTTATAGAGGTAAAAGGTATAACAATGAACAACTTTTAATATTGTAGTTTTAATCACAAATTATACTTTTTAATTAGTATTAAAATGTTACGTTTTCTTGAATTACTAATCAATTTGAGAAAATTAATTTATACTAATCAATTCAAAATAACATGCAAATACAATGACTAAATATAGTATTTCATGTGGAGTTGCTATATTGAATATGATAGTAATTCTGCAAATGTACATAAATTATCAAATTAATAAAATAATATTGCATCTATAAAGAATTGTTATTGGAATTTTTTAAAAAAACAATAACTAAAAACAATCGAAAACAAAACAAAAGGTTAGTTTTAAAAAATATATAAAAAATGGTTTCAGATTTAGGATTTACATTGCTCTAAACTCGCTCTTATTTGCATCTTAAACTTTGAGAACTAACATGTTTGCACAAGCTCTAGTAGTGTTATTCTAAAATAATACTACTCGTTAACCATTATAACATCATTCCTCATTTAGTGAGATTATAAAATCAACCACGTCATTAAAGTTATTTCACTTTCTATGATAACTCATGTTTCCTCATACCCAAATCTTACTCTTGCACCTCACACCTCATAGACATATTAGACATAATTTGTCTTACCAACAATATCTGATTGACTCTTTCTCCTTAGGTGCTTGAGGTCAACCTCAAATTCTCCCACACTCCTTTAAATTATATGGTACTAAAAAGCATGTTGATAAAGAAAAAGTTGCGAAAAACAAAATCAAAACTCAAATTAAATGTAAAAGAACATAATAAGTCACATGCATAAAACTTCACCACATATCATTAGCTGCAAGCACTCATATGTGCATGCTTGACTCGAACACAAAAATTGATGAAAAATAATATGAAATCAATCCAACAGTGCAGTACTCGAATCTAGACTCCTAAAACTAACTCTCTCTAACTCCGATCTCAATCCTTGGACTTTATATAATGATGGAGATTTGCTGAGTTTCCTTGGTGGGCTCGTATCAAATATTCTATCTGAATCTTCTAGTATAAGATTCAAATCTCCCAAGATAAAATGTGAATCTTATCTTATCCGAAAATCTTTGACCAGGTTTTTATCCGAATAAACTAAATCTTTGTCCATATAAACAGCTCGAATCTCAGGTCAAAATCATCCTGAAAAATTACAAAACAAACTTTCCTTCGAAAAAGATCAAAACGATATGAAAAATATAAAGCTCATTTAAAAACACAGAGAGAGTTGAATGAAATTCATATGAAATCGACCTAAGAGAGTTTTAAAAAGAACAAAAAAAAAGTGACACTGATGAACGTTGGAATGAGTTGCTAAATGTCGCGATCTAGCACATTCAACACATCAAAAGAAATTTATAAACCTAGCTATTCTACTACAAAAATCACGGGAATTAATGTAGTGTGGCAAGCAAGGGTCGAATTCACAGGGAATTGTTGTAATTTCATGAAGTTTAACACATTTACTATAAATAGGGGGTTTTCTGGGGTTTAGTTCTAACACGGGTAAGATCTAAAATAACAATGATTGAAATAAACGAGTTGTAGGGGTAAAAAGGGACTGAAATTAACGTGAAGATGCAGAAAAATAAAATAAAAGTAATTTGGTTGGGTTTTACATGCTCTTGTGTCACTCAAGAGAGCCCTTAGGCTGAAACCCAGCTTGGAACGCTTAAAAATAGAGTAATAGTTTGCAGAAACAGAGCATGGTTCGCAGGAACAGTAAAAGCGCGTTAAACTTAAAGTCAAACATGAAAGGCTTCGTCAAGAAACATGATTAAACGCAGAAATAAAGTCTACAGAGGATTTGTCGTTCACGACAAGGTGCAAGAACATAAGAGAAAACATGTAAACGTTGAAGGAAACAGTAGCTAGTTGTTAACGAAATAGAAGTGCAGAAAATAGAAAATGAAGTGTCTAGCGGTTGCTCTCGATCGTAGATCTGCTGGAAATCAAGTTTCTGGGCGGAAAGACGGTGTAAACACGTAGATCTGGAGGTCGCCGGAGACGTTCGTCGGAGAAAATGAAGTTCTCCTCGCTCCCGCTCGCTCCTGTTCGCTATTTGTGCACTATGCGTGCACAGTGTACTCTCCTTTCTCTCTCCCATCCTTTTTCCCTTTTGGTGCTCAAAAGTAAGGGCACCTTGGTCTTTTTGTCAGGCTTCTAGAAGAGAGATCTCTGCTCATATCTTATCTCTTAAGAAGGACGGATACTTTCGGCGGAAAGTGGCATTTGCATAGCTTTTCTGTCCCTTCAGACTTGTCAACGCAGAAAGTACGCTGCTACAGTATTAGCTCTCACCCTGATAAGACTTAAATCACAGACTAGACGAAATATTAGAGTTTTCGGCTCAATTATTGCCAATTGTGCCTATTTTAACAATCCAAATACGCAAAGAAGACATTTTAGCACCCTAAACAACATTTAACCCTACAAAACACACTTAAAAACATATAAAAAAAATACCATAAAAACGGTGTTATCAGACACAAAATTATTTATCATATCAAACAAACATAAGTATTTATGTTTGCATTCATATAAATAATTAA
Organism: Utricularia gibba; assembly: GCA_002189035.1. Taxonomy (NCBI): domain Eukaryota; kingdom Viridiplantae; phylum Streptophyta; class Magnoliopsida; order Lamiales; family Lentibulariaceae; genus Utricularia; species Utricularia gibba. The sequence continues at coordinate 4,265,433 of NEEC01000002.1, read as the reverse complement.
AAGTTAATCACAAATTCACTTTATTATATGAATTTTTTTCACTTGATTATCAATACAAAGTAATATTTTATATGTTTAAATTTATAAAAATTATAAAATCATTTATAGTGAGATTGAAAATACTAAAAAACCCTTATTCTAATACCAAGGATATGTAAATAATCTTAGTATAATTATTTCACTTATATTTATGTTTTCATATCTATTTTATTTGACTTTCTTTATTTTTTTAAATAAATTATATATCTTTTATATAAATTTGAATCCTATTTTAAAAGATTTTCATCTTATTTTAAAATATTCAGATAGAAAATTTGATAAAATTTAAGAAAGCCTAATAAATCTCTACACCTATATAAGGGTCATAGTACCAATATGTGTCAAAATCTCATATTTTTCATTTTTCGCATCAGTTTAGAAGTCTAGAATCAAGTTCAGGATTTATGGGTTATGTTTTTCTTTCATTTTTCATCAATTTTCATATGTTAGAGTGCATGTGTAGGTGCTTACGGCTAAAAATTAATTTTTCTTGTGCAACTACTGCATGTGTAACTTTATTACCACATTTTTCGATATTTAAGATGAAGTTTGATTCTATTTTTCATAATCGTTGCTTTATCAATGTGCTATATATATCACAGAACCCTAAGGAAATGCGAGAGAATCGTAGATTCGACTGAAGTACCTAAAGAGAAAGCTTCAATCGGATATTATTTGTAAAGTACAGTGGACCTAGAATTGTAAAAACTTTACTTGCATAATTTAAACTGTCACATTTTATATAAATTTCGAGAATCAAATTACAATATGGGAGATTAATCTCTATATGCTAATTAATAAGAAATTGATGTTCATCCCAAATGAAAAATCCATAGATTCTACCCATGAGTGCAATGCACTCATGAGTGTAATTCGATTTTCACTATGCTATTACATAAAATGTGAGAATCCAATTTGTTATTAATTAGTATATAGAAAATAATCTGTCACTTTATAATTCAATTCTTGCATAGATCTATTTGATTAATTTATTCGAATATGTATTGCATATATTCAGATTATCTAATTTGAGTAAATTGTACACTCTCACCAATTATTGATAATAAAGTTTACTACATAATACATTTATCTACTAATGAATTACACAATATATCTATCTATATATATATATATATATATATATCAGATTTTTCTATTTATTAGTCTGTTATATATTCATATAAATATATTTATATATGTTTCTGTTTTGAATTTGATTAAAATCATTTATTGTTGTTTGAAGTATTCGATTAATATAATAAAATCAGTATTTTTGTTTGAATACAAACAAAATCCGTATTCGATTAATATAATAAAGTAATACAACCAAGATCAATGTTGAATTGTATTTGATTTTGTTCGATTGTAATATTAATATCACATCATATTTTAAATTGATATAAAATAAAAAATATATAATGCAAATCAACTTTATAAGTATTGATGATATATTGATAAATTTACAGAAATCATTGAATTAATAAATAAAATCATCTTTCTAGGGAATTGATTAATTGAATTTCTTAAAATGATTCAAAAAAGATAAAACAATAAAACAAAAGCTTGGTATAAAATCAATATAAAAAAATGAATTTGTATCTAGGTTTCATCTTGCTAAAATTTACATATGTATATGTATAAACACTAAGAATTAACCTTATTGCACAACTTCTATGGACTTTAATTTGAAATAGTTCTATTTGGAAATCGTTATATTACTGTACCTCGTTTAATGAGATTTTAGAAACAATCCGCTTTTTCTCCATTATCCAATATAGATCTAAAAAACATTTTAGTTTATCGTTTATTTAAAAAATTAATAAGAAACTAGATTGACTGCTTCACATTATCATTATATAATGGTTACAAGTTGCTAAATATCGTTTATTATTTCTAAATGACGTTCAAATAAGTCTGGACACTACTAATAATCACTAAACGGCTGGACACTACTAATAATCACTAATCCAAAACCTTTGTGGGTGTTGTTTACTATCATTAAACGCCATCCAAAATCCTTCTAGGGCTGTTTAATATCATTAATCAACGTCCAGAACTCTTCTAAATGCTGTTTATTATGATTAATTGGCACCCAAACCTCTCTAGATGCTCCTTATGAGCATCAAGCGATGTCCATGTATACTCTTCTGAATAATTCTCAATCTATAAGAGTGATGCAGTTTTAATATAAGCATGAAGATAAATATTCTTTTGAAAACGCTTTTGTATGCATGATTCCAAATACAAATTAATAATATTTGAAAAACTTAAATCGCATAATTACTAGAATTTAGATCAATGTATAATATAAATCATTTAATTACATAATTGTTATATTATTCTTTCGATTATGTGATTAATCGAAAGATTGCAAATTCAACTTTTATGATTGTAACACATAAGAAAATTCAACAATGTAAATTAGATATCTTATAATATTTAAAATAATATTTTGATGTTAAACACAAAAAATAATGAAATTATAATTAATTTTGAAAATGTTGATTTAAAAAAATGAATAATTCATTTCTTTTAAATGGGTATATTGAAGATGGTCATTTTGCAAATGATTTTTTGAAGATGAACATTGAACATCTCTCAAATTTTTGAGGAGAGAGATAGCCATGTTTCAAATTGACCTATACATGGATTGGGATTCTTATGTTCTTTATTAAGAGAAGATTGGGTCATTAGTTGCCATCAAGGGTCACTACGAGGTAGAAAGATAGAGATTGCAGCGTGTAGATTTTCCAAGATACGCACGCAACACAAGACCAGACCGACCGTGGCAATATGATGCCGCCGGTGCCGATAAAAGAGATGTGCTTCATTGCCCATTCCTCACTTTCCGGCCACCAGTGCCGGCCTCCCTCTGACAGTTAAAGTAGACCACCGCTGCCGGTGACCCGAGGTTGTAGAGCTCCGCAAAGTGACGGGTGTTGAAGTTATGCCGCCACTCCGGTGGGTAGACCGTTCCCCGTCCCAGCTGTTGGAAGATCATGAAGACCATGCGGTGTATGCCCTGGGTCGGCCGGGGGACTCGTACCGCACCAATTCAGTACCTTCATCCCATATCATCTTCTCATACGAAAAAATAATTCCAAAACATTCTAATAAAGCAGCTATCTCTCACCGAACATGGCCCCTGTGCTTCCCGGGATGTCGGTCACCATCCTAGGGTTTGAACGACAAATAAAATAAATAAATTGCCCAGGTCAGTCCAGTGGAGACTGATGCTCTTTTTATTTATTTATTTTGTTCGAGAATAGGAGGAGTATTTGCTAAGTACCAGTGCAAATACTCCTTGAAGTGTGGGTTGCAAGGGCTTGGAGCATCCGGATCCACCATGATCTGTCGCAAATCTTGATCTAGTTATTACTTCTTCCAAGGATTCAGACATGCACTTGCGACAATGGGTACTTGGGAAATAGATGATATACTACCAAAGTGTAAAAAATCCGAAAGTCGTCTCCTCCGATCTCAACACTGGGGGCAGTGGCCACGGCGGAGGGGCGGAGGTCGCAGCCATTGGTGACGTGCCTACCACCGTAGGCCACTCAGAGTGTGGTGGACTCCGTGAAGGGGTTGACCACGTCTCCCACGATGCCAAGGGATCTATTCCACCTCCTCATGCCATGTTTCCAACAACCATGGAAAGTTGATTTATAGCGGGCGCGGGCCGCGGCCATCGCCAGGGCCGCTTTTAGAAGGCTGGGATTCCAATCCGCTTTCTACGTATATTCCTTCACATTATCCTTAGCGGAATTTAAAAATCAACCACACAATAGGCGGAATATATCTTTCTGCTTCAAGGTAATGACACGTGGAAGCATAAAGTTCTCCATCCTTCAAGTTGCCCAATTTGTGGTTGCAAGAAACCAGAAAGAATTTGGTCCCAAGGGATCCAAAAAGTACGTGGGAGTGTAGCTTATCATCCAGTTATGTGTATGGCTAATTTCAATACGTGACTACTATTTCACCCTAGCAAGCAATTCCCTTCATGAGAAAAAAAAAAAAAAAAAGATGTCTGGCCAATTATTACAACATGGCCTGGGTGATTATTGGGGAAAAAAATTGTACACATATCAACATGAAATAACCAAATCTTAATCCAGAGGCAAATAAAGGTTACAAAGGGCTCTTTTAGTTCACGTATGTAAGTAGGTGTTGATAAGTTTGTAAACTTGGTATTTTGTATTTTGGAAAACCCATCACAATTGATCAAGTGCAGTGCATGTAGATACCATACAATAACCACCATATAAATTAAGTCGTAATCACCCAACTGAGTGAGTGTGGTGCTTGCAGACAGCATAGCATAGTAATCTTATAAATTAAGCCGCAATTACCACAATTGCAATACTCGTAAATACCATACTACATCAACCTGTAAATTAAGCTGCAGGCATTGTAATTGAGCGAGTGTGGTGCTCGTGGGTAACAAACTGTAGCAACCTTATGAATTAAGTCACAAACACTACAACTGAATAAGTGTGGTGTAATTCATCATTTTATAATAGAAAACAAAAAAAACTCAATTATTAAAATCTTTTAAGGGAAAAATCATTTTTTAAATTATAATGTTTCAGTTATTTTCATTTTACAATCAAATACTTTAAAATTCAGTCAACAAGTTTACCAATAAACTCAATTTATGGCATTTCAGCCAAAAATTTTAAAAATTTGAGATATATATATTTTTAAATAGAACTAAAATTCAATATATATTTTTAAAAATATTTTAAATATTTTAAAATTATTTTTCTCAATTTTTAATATTTCTTCTATTATACTTCCATTATTCAATTTTTTTGAAATTGAGAAATCTTAATAGTAATAGATGAACATAAATAATGCATTCTAATCTTTCCTCTAAAATACTACGTCTTCCTCGTAAGTTTCATCTTCGATTATACCAACTGTATCATACATACTAACAAATAATTCATTTTGATACTTGAATTTGCATAAATGTTTTAGATTAAAATAGAAATACGAAGAGATAAAGGAAGTTTTGTGTATAGAATTATTATTTCTATGATATCATTTTGTAGGAAATTATAAGAAATGAAATTAGAAACAATTGTAATAATTTTCCATAATTTTTTAATATTTTTGAACAATTTTTTTAAAATTTACAATATTTTTTAAAAATGTATATTAAATTTTAGTTCTCTTGAAAAATATTTATCTCAAATTTTAAAAATTTTTAAAATAGTTTTTAACTAAAATGCCATAAATTGAATTTATTAATAAACTTATTGACTATATTTTGTATAAATTAAAGGAGGAAAAATATGTTTTGATGCTAACGTTTCAAAGATTACTTATAATTAGATGCACACGTTTTTGAAATAGTTTTGTGGTACAAATGTTTCAGTTTTTATTCAAATTCAATACAAACGTTTCAAAATATATCATTTTGGTACAAACGTTAAATATTATATTATTTTTTAAATATCAACGTTTTTTAAAACATTGTTTAAATACATACGTTGTTTAAAAAAGTTAAAAAAACAATACAAATGTTTTTTTTACACATACTTTTTTATACATGCGTTTATTGTAAATTATGATTTTGAACAAAATATATTAAAAATAATTAATATATTATAATATATATTAAAAATTAATAAAAAAATATAATTTATGTGTATTTCAAATTTTCATGTTTTCAAACTCATTAATTTAATTTACTTTATTATGTGAATTTGATTATTATATTATATTCATATTTATAAGTTTTTCAAAATTTACAACAATATCCGAAAACTTTTTCTAATAATTAAAAAATATCTAAATAATATATTAATATTATAAGTAATATAATTGTAAATATCTATTCCAACATTTAATAATTTGAATCCATCATAATAAACTTAGTGCATTTTAAGTTGATTAAACACTTTTTTATAAAATGATACATGACATTAATTAAATATTCCTATTGATATGAATAGAATGAAAACTAAATATTAGATAATTAAACATTTTTTGGAATTATCGAAATGTTTAAATATCATGTTATCCATCAGAGTAAACTAAACGATAAGCATGCCAATCAAAAGAAACAACGATATAGCTATTGAAGTTTGGAAATCAACTATATCAAACTAACCAGTTCATCTCAACATGCTATACGTATTTGATTTCAGGGGAATCGTCGACGTCCACCCATCATCACATTTGGCAATCCACATGTTGGAGCGAATTGTAATACATCATAACTTGTATACCAACTTCTTGTAAGCTAAAAAATGACCAAAGTTAGTAGTATTCCACTTATTGTATTTAACAATTTTGAATGGTTAGAGGCTTACAAATAATGAATACTCAGAAGGAAAGAAAACTGGTGGTGCATTCTGCATGAGGAGCCTCACCGAATATAAAGCATATAACCCACATTCAGTTAGTCTAGTTTGTAGTGTAACCTATAAAAAGAATAACTTTAAAAATCAATTTGCTATAAGTGTTTGTACTATGCTATTTATTGAGGTTGCATTGTGTGTACTTCAGAAAAGCGAATAGGCACAGAATCCAGCTCATTAACATCGAAAGAAGGTGCCGCATACCCTAGCATGTATTTCAGACACCTACACAAGTAAAGTAGTGATTTAGTCATAGCTAATTTATTGATTAATGTAGCATAATAATTTCTAGTACCTTTACAAATCTTCTTCCGCTGGACATAATGCATCTCCTGCACCCAAAGAATCTAAGACAAAGATCATTCTATTGCGAGCATCTCCAAAGTTACAGCATACTATCACCACCCAATGACCTCTAGTTGTAGAACATAACAAGTTAAACACATTGTATATAATATTCAAATATAAAGCAAAGTGTAGCTTACCAATAAACAATAGGCCACACCACGTATGGGCAAGTAAGGAAGGCTGGTCGATGGGGAAATATTCTACGAACTCTCTCCTCATTACCAATCCACTCATTGAAATATAGAGGGTCAATGAAATAAAAAATGTCCAGTCACTCTTCTGGAATCTCACCTCTAATATGACGTAACACTTCTGTAAAATCATAATCACTAAGAATTCCATATTTACGAAAGCTAGGAAGACGCTTCTTGTTCTTGCAATCCTTCGTCTTTTGTTTCGATACACCATCGTTCACAATAGTGGAATTGTCAGACGAAAGAATGACATTTTGGACATTGACAAACCACTGTCCTACCATTATAGGGGGGTGAGAACTCTCCCTACTCAAAGTCTTCTCTTGTTTCACTTGTGGACTCTGATTTCAACAAACTAAACACATGAACTCAAGAATGAAACAAAGATTAAAAAATCATACCTTTTCGTCTTTTTTTGGCATGTCTATGTTTCCCTTGGAAGTAGCTGAATTTTGGGGTTGATCAGAGGTGACCTTTGGCTCTATTCCTATGGATGGTTCTTGTGTTCCTTGTTCATTTTCTTCATTTTTTCCACAATCTTCCTTTTCCTATAATAAGGAAACAATAGATCTTGATAACAAATAATATCACACCATATGGAACAAACCTATGATCCAATATAGCAGACTACCTTTTTTTTTTTGGAGTTCAGCTCACATGTCCGTGCATTGTGCCCTGTGTATCCACATGCACGACAAAATTGTAATTGTCTTGTTCTCTATAGTTTGCATGGATGATGGGGAGTACCTATATTTCCATTTGGATGCTTCTGCACGTCGTTTGTTAAATCGGTTGGCAATGGTCCATCTGATCTCTTCTAGCATTCGTAGTATCGGTAATCGCCGTGCATCAAGTAAGGAGGCATTCCTAGACTCCGAAATATTATTTATTAAAGCTCCACATTTGGCATCCTCAGTGAAGTATGCATGCGTCCACCTAGCTGAGTTTATTTTACTCATCCTATTGTATGCATTGCTGTTCAACCGACCAAGGGCATCCATTTCCATTCTCCAAGTAGCTGGCGTGGATGATGTTGCACACTTCCAAACTTGAGTCTTGACAGCATCTGAATGTGCACCTACATTCTCTTGTAGATGTCTAACACAATGCCGCAACTACATAAATCACCATACACTTTAAATCAGTTAAATATCACATATGATTAATTAACCATACATAGAAAATAAAGTATTGCATGTATTGAAGGTAGTACAATATGCATAGCAGGCTTTAGTCCCAGAATCTGAGAACACCGACTCAGAGTCAAGAGAGTGATGGGCTACTAAATAAGGACGATCGTGATGGGTCAAGAAGACGACGGGTCAACAATCAGGGTGGTTTGTGATGGATCGTGATGGCTAACAAAAATCAGAGGATTTCATCATGGTGGCTAGGAATAACTGAACCCTAATTATATTACATTTCTCAATTTGAGAATGGGCCAACTAAATATATGTACTGAAATAAAAGCCCATTAGTAAACGTTTGTTCTCATAATATAGGTGTTAAAATGTGTGTTTTTATTTAAAAGATAAATTACAAACATATGTATCAAAAAAAATTTCAAAAAAACGTTGGTATTGAAGATATATTATTTTTCAAAACATTAGTTTCAAAATAAAAATTTTGAAAACGTTTGTATGTAAAATCTATAAAATTAGACAACGTATGTACCAAAAATCACATTATACAAACGTTAGTATAGAATTGTATGTTTTTTTTCAAACGTTTGTATTGAAACAAAACGTAGCCCTAAATTAAAGTGTTTGACTGTAAAATGAAAATATGTAAAAAATTGTGACTTAAAAAACGATTTTTCCTATCTTTTAACCAAGCATAAATAAAATGATTCTACATCTATTAACCTATTTTTATTCAATCCATTCAATCAAACCCACTTTAATTGGGCTTCCCAGTAATGTAGTAATTGGGCCACACAGAAATTATTGGCCCGACTATTGGGCTTATATCTACGTCATCAAATGGACCTTCCATGGGAAAGCGCAGCAAGCGGATAACCCGTCTGAGACACCTCCTCCTAAGAAACACATTACTAGTGTTGTTGGTCGTGAAAGGCCGACCGTCCGTAATTGGAGGGCGCCTTGTGGGGTTCAGTTGTGGGACTGCGCTGAATGTGTTCGCCTCATTCTTTGTCTAATCTTTGCTGTTTTTTCTTCGGGTTGTATCTTCATTGTTTCCTCAACAACGGGAGGCTTTGTGTCGGCTGCGTGCGTACGTCTGCGGGTTAAAATTTTTTTCTCTAAAAATTTCCTGTTCATGTTTACGGTATAGCTGCGAAATGTGATTTTGCAGGTTTTTCTGACCGGAAATTAGCGATGGAGGTTGTTTGAACGCTAAGGGCTGAGTCGTACAGTAGAAGCGTTTGTTGGATAATGGCTCATTGCATATCCCCTTGCATCACTCCTTCTGGCGCTCGTCCGCCATTAGGGCTGCTGTCAGTTAGGGGCCAGGTTTTCCGCTGAAAATGACTGAAGAAAGTACTGGGTTGTCAACTGCTAGTAAAGAATGGGCTTCAAGGTTTCCTAGTTTCAGATGTTCCATGAACTCACATAATGTAGACCGGTTTCAGAGCATGAATTCGCTTGTGAGTCTGCACTCGGAGACACCCATGCCTAGGAGCGAGCCAAACTCAATGATGGGTCACAAAGAGGACACATCTAGTGGAAATATGTCTGAGATATTGAGGGATTCTTCAAATTTGAGTAATTATAATGCAGCCAAGATCAAAGTTATCGGTGTAGGAGGTGGTGGCTCTAATGCTGTTAATCGTATGATTGAAGGTTCAAAGAATGGAGTTGAGTTCTGGATTGTTAACACTGATGTCCAAGCGATGAGGTTGTCACCTGTTTTTGATGAGCATCGATTGCAGATTGGCCAGGAGCTCACGAGAGGGCTTGGTGCTGGCGGAAACCCGGATATTGGAAAGAATGCTGCCTTAGAAAGCAAGGAATCCATTGAGAAAGCAATGCATGGAGCTGACATGGTTTTTGTAACTGTATGTTACTTTCTTACTTCAGCGGATTATTTATGACGATCAAATGTTTCAATGATATTTCCCGTGTTTGTCGGTTGTGTTCTGTTCCATGTTTGAAAGCAATTCACGTAGCTGACATGGCAACAGTCAGTATACATGAAAAGTGGAGCCAACTTTTTTATAGTCTTGAGTCCATAAGTATTGTGAAATTCTATTATGTATTTCATTTTAATCTCCAAGAAAAAAGTGCAGGCTGGCATGGGAGGTGGAACCGGAACTGGGGCAGCTCCTACGATTGCAGGATTTGCCAAGTCTATGGGAATTTTAACTGTGGGCATAGTCACAACTCCGTTTTCCTTCGAGGGACGAAAAAGAGCAGTTCAGGCTCAGGAAGGGATTGCTGCATTGCGGGAGAATGTTGATACTCTAATAGTTATTCCAAATGATAAACTCTTGACTGCAGTTGCACCATCCACGCCAGTTACAGAAGCTTTTAATCTTGCTGATGACATTCTTCGTCAAGGTGTTTGTGGTATCTCTGACATCATCACGGTACATTTCTAAATTCACGAATTGTGTTTGAAAAATCCTTCTCCCATTTTGCATTGTGAAGTGTTTCCCAACATAAAGTTGCTCTTCTACTCTGAAGAAAGTTTCAAGTTTGTTTTTGCTACGTACAGATCCCTGGACTAGTCAATGTAGATTTTGCCGATGTGAGGGCCATTATGGCAAATGCTGGATCTTCATTGATGGGTATTGGCACAGGAACAGGTACCTTTAGCTTGGGGTGTAATACTGCATTGATTTCTATTCCTGTAAGTCACAGAAATTGCCCTTCTGCATAAATTAGTCTTTTTTTCTAATGTTGCCGTTGGTCATAATGCAGGAAATAACAGGGCTAGAGATGCAGCACTGAATGCCATTCAGTCTCCCTTACTTGACATTGGCATAGAAAGAGCTACGGGGATTGTGTGGAATATAACTGGTGGCAGTGATCTAACGTTGTTCGAGGTCTTATTCCATTCTCTTATGGAGTCAAGAGGGCTTTTTTTTCATTGTTTTCCAATCTAAGATTCTCAGGAATAACTACAGAAGAAGTCCTAGTGATCTTTCTTGATAATCGTGGAATATGGCATCACAGGTAAATGCTGCTGCCGAAGTCATATACGACCTCGTTGATCCAAGCGCCAACCTGATTTTTGGTGCAGTGCTGGATCCGTCTCTGACTGGCCAAGTAACTCATTCAGATCTCTCTCAATTTTGTTGACTGGACTTCCAGTACATGATAATGTATATTTCCATGCATACAGGTGAGGATAACGTTAATAGCCACCGGCTTTAAGCGTCAAGAAGAACAGCAGGTACCTTTAGTCCCTCTCTCATGACGCCCCACAACCATCATACCTATCTTCAACTTGGTTGTGTGTTCCTGCTGCGGAAAAATCAGGTTGCCGGAGGAGATGCATATCACAGCGCGGACCGTCGATCTTCCTCATCTGTAGACGGCAATCCCTTGGGCATACCTGAGTTTTTGAGGAAGAAAGGTCGCTCTCGCTTTACCAGATCTTAATGGTGCTCTAAAATGAGAAAGGGAAGTAATGGATGATGACTGAGGTTAACATGTTCCTGTACAGAAGTTCGAGCCTTTTGCTTCCTTATGTTGAATAAGAATGATGTACCGAAATCCTTTTAAAGTTTAATGTTACTTGGAAACTGTTAGTGAGGGAAGGAGGAGATTTTGCATGACACAGAAGTTTGCGTTATTTCTTATTCCAAAAGCAGCTCCTGCTCAACAGGAATGGGTATGCACGCACACGTACACAGCCCTTGTTTATTGAAATCCAGCACTGGGAACTCTCTCAAACGAAGACAAGGCGGAAGCTGCATTGTTCCATGCGCAAGTTGCAGCGGCGTGGGAGCTCTCTAGCCTTCTCATACACCTCCGATTGACCGGCGCCGAAGATGCCCTTTCCCTGCTGCTGCGCGTGTTGGGCCACCTGCTTGATTGCTTCACACTGGCATTCCTCGTCGAAGTTTCTCAACTCCTGGCAGCATTGCCTCAGATTCTGCTCCTGCTCCTCCCATGGATTCTCCACAAGTTCATCTCCCCTGCCGAATCGGCCACCGCCCCGACGCGGCTGAGACAGGTACCTCTCGCAGTTCTGGAGACGGGCGCGCCCCTGTTCCCGCACCTGCTGGCGGCACCACTGCTGGTGCTCCATCTCCCGGCCCTCCTCGGAAGCGGAGGTGGTGACGATGGTGGTGTAGGAGCTTCCAGTGGCCAATGCGAGCATGGCCATCACGACAAGGGCTGCAACTTCAAGCTTGTGGGACGCCATTGAAGCTGGTAGCTGATGACTGAGTGAAGATGGTGGAGGAGAAAGGGGGGTTAATATAGGGCTTCCTCGCGGCTGCATAGAGTTTACGTGTTTGATTGGAAGGAAACAGGTGGATGGAGTGGGAGCAGGAGCAGTGAGCGTGGCCTCTTCCAGCTTCCACATCCATTCACATGCATGCAGGCTGCAGCATGGCTGGTGAAGGTGAGGGACATTTCACTCACACCAAATGTTGGTGGGGAGGGGATGGACACGCTCCATTTTCCCGTTAATTGATTATTTTATTTTCATAATGATAGTATTTTTATTTGAATTTAGATTCATTTATAAGATACATAAGAAGTTATTAATTTAATATATTTATTAAAATAAATAAATTAAATTAATATTATTTTAATTCATATTGAAATAAATATATATTAAATACGTCTAAAATACATTAACACTTAAAGATTGTAAACAAAGGTATAGGATTTGAACTTAATCAATCACAAAACGTGAAAATGAATTATGAATTTATATCATATTTTATTATTTAAGCGTATAATTTACATATTAATTTTTAATACTTCATTAGTGTTATAATAGCGTAAGTATCATATTGATTCATGAGTCATTATTCATCAAAAAATATTTAGTTAATCTTATATTGCAAAAAAAATATAGTCCTTTTTATTAAATTTTTTCTTATTATTATTTATATTCATTTTTTGATGTTTTATGAAAATTAAATCTATATTTATTATCGAATAAACTAAATTATTTAATCCCTAAATAAAACTTAAAAGCCCCAATTTTTGTTACCCTGGTCTCTCCTCCCTGCTCCGATGGGCCGGTTGATTTCGATTATTCTGTACCACTGATTTCAAGCTGAAATCTTTTCTGTTGCTTGAGTTGAGGGAGATTGTTTAGAGTTTGCGGAATCTCTTTTAAGCTTCTGTAATGCACGTTCTTCGCAACTCCCAGGTCAGTTCACTCTGGAAACACTTTTCCGGGGAATCGGTCCAACTCTGTAATTATCCCCGGAAGGTGAAGTATGTTGACGCTTTTCCTCGCCTGGTCCCAGGTATGCGTGTTCTTCGTTCTTCCCCTTCATATGGATGGATTTATGGTCATTGTTGTTTGATACTTCGTCTCACATAATCAGGAAGACTATCAGTTCAGTGTGGGATTCGGTTTCGCCCCTGCATCGATATTCACAAGGTTCGACTTTTATTTACCCAGTTGTTAACGTGAGTGAATACGTTGTCTGCATTCCTTCCATTTCCTAATTCTGTCGCGCCACATTGTGGTTGAGGAGAATGCGTTCGAAACTTACTTATTTCAGGGTAAAGTGAAGCAGATTGTTGGATCCACTCTTGGAGATTCCAAGACGGAGGATTCAAATCTTATCACTAATTTTGAGTCCGATCTAACGGCCGCTGAATATGCTAAAATGTATAAGAATGATGGACTTGTTGGTGGCCATGTAATCATGCTTGGGGCTGATCCACTGAGCAAGTCTGTAGCTGTTGAAGCATTACATGCGTTTTCAGGTATACTGTTTATGCTGTTTCTCTTTAATTTATCTGATAGATACGTGGCTGGTACCTCCGTCACAAACATGCAGGTGGCTTGCAAATCGGAGGTGGTGTCTGTCCAGACAACGCCATGAGTTACATAGATGAGGGGGCAAGCCATGTAATTGTTACATCGGTAAGCAAATTACGTTTGGCTCGACCATGAGAAAAAAAAAAGCATTCATTAATTTTTTGTTGTTTACATGGAGCCGCCAAGCATACCCTATCCGTGCTAGCTTGTTCGATATATTGCTAAGTTCATGTTGGGAATACGTAGTGACATGGGTTAGCCAATTTCTGATTCTGAAGCATTACTGCCAACAGTTTTTGTTGTTATTAAGTGGAGTATGTCGTTCAAAAAAATTTCTGTTGTCTCTGCTGCGTCAAAGAATATATATAAAAAAAACTAGAGAATGGAAATTCATTGAAGATTGAAAGTGTCACCTAACATGAGATAGATGTAAATATGACATGTGTTCTTAGCAATTGAGTTACCATTATATTTCAAAGATTTTCTACATGCATCTTGCACCTCCTTGGATTCTCACGATTCAAGCTGCAGTATGTATTCAGTGGTGGGCAAGTTGATTTTGAAAGGTTGAAAGAACTGGCATGTGTTGTGGGAAAACAGAAACTTGTATTGGATCTTAGTTGCCGAAAAAAGGTTATTTTCTTTCCAAACACATGATCGATCTAGATTTTTATGACTAGGAGCCTGAGCCGAGTCTTATGCAGGGGGTAGGTATGCTATTGTCACAGATAGATGGCAGAAGTTCACTGATGTTTTTCTTGATCAGCAAGTGTTGGATTCCCTAGCCGACTATGCAGATGAGTTTCTAGTCCATGGGGTTGATGTTGAAGGAAAACAGTAAGTTTTTAATTCCAGAAAAGGCCTATTGCAGGATTGTAGATTTTTTGTTCCTAATGTTGGTCGCTGATTTCGTCCATCAAACTTGGTACTCAAAGGCTAGGAATTGATGAGGAGCTCGTTGCTTTGCTTGGCAGATTCTCTCCGGTAAGGATAATGTTAAATTGGTGTAAAACTATGTGATTTCTGTTGCAGCTTTGCATTGTGTGTTGCTTCTTTCAAACTGAAATGAATTTACAGTAAGCATCACACAGCCAGTGCTTGTTTGATCTCTATGGAGATGTTAGTACCAGCATGTTCATGTCTCTTCCAACCCCAAGCTTTTCCAGTATACACATGGAATGGGATCGCATTGACTGACTAATGTGTTGCGGATGCCAGATTCCTGTCACGTATGCCGGGGAGTCACCACTATGGCTGATCTGCACACCATAAAAGCTGCTGGACTGGGAAGGATAGACGTCACTGTTGGCAGTGCCTTGGATATTTTTGGGGGGAATCTGCAGTACCAGGATGTAGTCTCCTGGCACCATCAGGAGGCTTCGGAAATTCGTACGGAAGCATTTCTGAACAAGTAGGAAGTAAAAGCTGACTATTTTGGTTAAATAAACAGCCTAATGTAATTGGTCTTCACTTCTCACTTGCGAGATAAATATTGACAAGTTCAGCATCAAAAGAACAGGATAGAAAAGGTACTGCGTCACACGATCAGTGCCTCTGGGACCAGTCCATCGGAGTGTTGAAGAGAATAATCAATGGAGAAATAAGTTTGAAGGAAGAAATAAAAATGGGACTATTCTACTTACACTAAGGACTAGTTAATACACATGTCTATTGTATACTTTGAAGACTTGAAGGAGATATCATCCTGTTTATTCAAACTCAAAGTCAAGGGTGGTATACAAAATCCCTCGTGATTTGTGGATCTACAACTACTTTATTTGCTTGGTTGTAATCATTGTTCTTTGAAACTTTTCATAATTGAATACAATTTTTTCATTGCCACTTGTGAACTTCCTTACTTCTCTTATAGGTAGGGCATCAAATTGTCGAGCTGAATGATAAAAGAAAAGAAATTTCATCGAACATGTTGCAAGACCTGGGATAACAGCCAATTCTTCCACATAGAGATGCTATACTTTGAAAATGGTCTCATAGATTTCGGCTTGCCGATTATCTTGACGAAAGCTTTGGTAGCATCTTTAAGAATATCACAAGCAATCCATATTAAAATATTCAATTGATATATTGATGGAGTAAGTTTATTCAAGTAATTACTTGGTCTTGAATGACCAAAACCAACATACTAGTCTTACATAAAGCTAATGATGCAGTCAGATCTTATCTGTTTCCTAATTTTGAGAATTGAGTTGCATCATGTAAGATTAGGGAAGGTACTTACACCCTTCCCTTCAGCATCAGAACTAAACTCGGGCCTATAACCAACAGTGGAGCAAACCTCAATGAGGATACTAAGTTTTCAAGAGATATGGAAGGGCCCAACATATGGAAGGACATAAGAACCTTAGGCAAATTCCACATTGATTACAAATAGGGTTGATGGATGGTTTATATAGAGGAATCTTTTCTAGTCTTGCATGAGGCATTTTTTTTCAGAAGAGGAAAATTTAAAACCATGAATGTTGAGAGCCCGAAGCGAACAATATCATAAGGTTAGGGTGGGTCGTTACACATTGCTTAAGATCACTGTTAGATTCTATACCATGCATCACTTCTATATTTCAACCCTTCATTTGAGTGCTACACAACCCATCATAAAACATTTCCTGATATCTCCAACATTGAACATTTCGATAGTCAACACTTTTGTAGATGATAAGATCGGATCTACAAACTCCTGAATATGTATGGTGTTGTTTGGTCTTGAAAATCTCCAAACTAGATGCCTCATATCCACTCCACAGATTGAAAATGGACTTATTGGATATGTTGCCATATAATTATCTTTATCTTATTAAATTCTTTTTTCAATGTCTACATAGCATATAAAGAGACCATCTTAATCTGACAATTCATGACTTCCAAATACATTGTTGAGGATGCCATCAAATTCATATTTATATTCTCTAACTTTTACTAGTAGGAAATAGATGAAGAAAGGAATGTTATTATTCAACTGAATGATTTTTACCATCTATTTAATAACATGATTGCACAAAACATGTAACTCCCACTACCTTTTATTGCTGATATATTGATAAAAAAATTACCAAAAAACTAAGAAGCCTACAAAAACAATCTAAAACACTCAGATTAAAAGTTGAGTATGGAACAGTTAATCAATCACATCATCATTGAGTCAAAACAAAAGAAGATTTAAAAATCTAGAAGGAATTATTCACAAAGCAATTTGGTAGAAAATAGTCAAATGAGGTACAATTCAAAATTCAATTTAAAGAAATTTGATTCACTTGAGTTCTCTAAGAAACACTTTAAGAAGAAAAGGGACAATGATGTGTGTGATTCCACAACAACTTTTAAATATTTTTAAAACTTGTAAAACACAAAATGCATAGTACGGGTGTCAAACACAGGGAGTTATTTTTCAGTAATTACACCAAATACAATTATCACGATTTGTAAACAGTTTTGTAAAGTAAAAAGTGCGAGAAACGTAAATGATGAAGCTTGAGTAAGAGGGTAAAAGGGTTGTAAACAAACAAAAGAAATAAATGTAAGTGATGAATTATAAGAGTAAGAGTGTTTCCATATTTGAAATCTTGCCCAACTACATTCGTCGTGTCTTCACTCTTCTCTAATATTCTCAAGTGCTCAATTATAAGAGTAAGGAATTTTCTACCATCCCTTATACTCTCTTGCAAGAAAGCATGACAATAACTTGGTATTGCTCCTCCTTGGACAAACGTAAAGGTAAGAGTCCTGCCAACATACTCTCACAGTCGAATTATGTGCATGTGCCCGAGGTTGCCAATGACCTAATGAGTCTAGATACGAAGTCACTATTTATCCATTGATCCTGAGTTATAGCCATAGATAAAACATTTTCTCCCTCTTACCAAAAGGACATGAGTTGGTACTTCCCACCTTGGTCCTCTTCAAAAGCATACGGAACCCAATCAGATTTAAAGAAGAAATGAAGATCAACTAACGAAACATAGATCTAGGAGTATTCTAACCTAGAAACGAAAGTTTCTAGCTATGAAGGGTCATACAAGCTAAGGAAAAAAAAGTAGATTTTAGAGAGAAGTTAGAGAAAAATTTTCTAGAGAGATAAACAAAAGTCTAAACTAAAACTTGATTCCCCTCTAAATGTGTGAACTGAACTAAACTTCAATGAAAGTTTGAGTTTTTGTGTTCCTTTGATTCTGTTAGACTAGAGTGACTTGCAAGAAAATGTCTGCTCTAACACCAATACGCTAATGATTTCATATGTCAGAGACTCCTATTTACCACACGTCAAGGCTCATGATTAACTGTCTACAGTCTTTCGGAAATCAAGGAGATGTCAGTTTAGGAAGATCTATTTTGTCGCCATTTGCTATCTTCTTTTTCACACTTCCTATCACGTTTGCACCTCTAGAAAAACTTAAACAAAACTAGAAAAAATATTGGATAAAATACAAGATTTAGGAAAATTATCCTAAACTAGATGAAAACCTAAATTTTATATTATAAACTTCTAACTAAACAACTTTAATTATATTTAGATATAAAACATCCTAAAAGATAGTGAGAAAATAATACTTAATAGACAATATTTTGTACGTGGAAATTAGATCACCATGTAATGTACTGCAAACACAAAAAGACAGCAAAAAATAGTGATGAGACTACCAAGGCCAAAGTAACTATGGTTGAAGCTTAAGGGAAAAAATCTTTCATTACTTCAAATGATGATTGGATCTTAGATTCATGAGCTACACATCATGTGTGTGCAAAGAAGTAATCATTTTCTAAGTATATTATATTTGAGAAAAATGCACAACAATCGATAAAATTTAGAAATAGATCTAAACTTCTTATGCTTGAACAAATGAATATTACCCTAAAGTTCACTTTTGAAAAACATGTCATTTTGAAAGATGTGTTGCTGATAAACGAAAAATTATGCAAGTCGTTAAAATTACAAATTTTTCTATCAAATAAATTTATAAACCTAATTCATATCCAATCATACGAAAAATATGAGCATAATAGATCAAGGTGAATACAATGAGTTATGTACTTGTTGTGTGAAGGTTGATACATGTTAATTTTATCACATTGAAAGATTTAGTTTAAACTAAAACTAATGCAAGTCTCCGATAAAAGACAGTAAAAAAATAATAGGAAAATTCAACTACTAACTATGATAAGTTAATGAAATGACTTGAAGCTTCCGAGAGTGACATGATAATTGCTACACTTAATCACCTAACTTGATAATCATTCATCTAACAATACAAGGATTCAAGTCTACCCAAACCTTTGATTTTCCTACTTTTGGTCTATCTCTAGTCAAGTTGCTTATGATGAACATAACCATTCTTCTCCCTAAGTCAACCCTAATTTGATAAGGAAATGGTCTAAATATCAAGTTAATGTAGTCTAATAAGCAATAATTATACACACATAATTATTGCTCAAGGTATTCTTCATGGGTCAACCCTAATTTGATAAGGAATGAACATAATCATTCTTCCTCAAGACATTACATGTATTTAGTCACTTATTCTGAAGTAAAATGAAACAAGTTCATATCATAAAAACCAAGATATGTTCAAGTCGCAATGCAACAACAAGGAAATAAACATAAACATAAATAGAAATCATAAATAGTTCGCATAGAAAACTAAAACTACTTTTGATTAGGAATAATGTTTCTAATAAGTTAAGGAAAGTTTAGAGGTAGGCTTGAATTTTGGTTCCATTTTCTTCGTCCTTCGTGGTTCTGCTACGATTTCCTACTTCTTTCCCTCTCCAAATTGTGGCATATTGTTCAAAAAATGTGATAGATATTTTCTCACTCCTCATTATTATCAAAATCTCTTTTTGATCTTCTTGTGATTTAGTGTCTCTTTCTTTTCTTTTGCGTCTTTTTCATGTTACCTCCATCTTATACTTTTTGGCTCATTGGAATTTGTATTACTAACATATGCAGCATTGCTTAAGAAAACAATTAGAACTAATATTGGGACTAAATTTAGATTTAGTATCAATTAAGAATAAAAGATGCAAACAATGTCATTAATCACAAAAACACAAAAATATACAATAAATTCGAGTTTCATAATAAAATATTAATTATTTTCTTATCGTTAGACACTTAAAAATATAAATATGTGTTATCAGTTGCATGTACCTACAAGGAAGACAAACATTATTTTTATTTCAAAATGGATCGAGTTGGCTTCAAGTTTTCTTTGTGTTAAAAAGTGATGTCCTTAATCATCACATTATTTTGGAAATGAAAAATGTCAAATCTTTTGAGAATATCTTCCCACTTAGGGAAAACAGATGTGAGATGACTAAAACTTCTGCTAATAATAATATGGATCCAAATAATATGCAATCCTTCGATGAAAATCTAAAAAAAAGTAAAAGATAAAGGATTGAAAATACTTATAAAATAGGATGTCTTATGTAATATTATGAATGTGGTTAGATCTCAATCATTTCCTTATTTTAAGAAATTCATTGTATTTTATTCAATTGTTCCTACTATATCAAAGAGAGTCTTTTTTATCATAAAAAATCATTTGAATTTAGAAGATAGTTGATTAATTGAGTAATCAAAAATCATGATTACTAAATTTGTGGTTTTTAATTTTGTGTATTCTTATTCATTTTCAACCCACCTATTGACACAAACATTGATAATCAACTTTAGCATGGGCATTTTCAGTTATGTTTGAAAAAAGAAAAATAGAAAAGGTGTAAGTATTTCACTTAAACCCTAATAAAAAAAGGTGAAAGTTGTATTTATAGCTGGTTTTACCGAAACACAAAATGTAGCTTCTGTGCATATATTTTGGGACGATAAAAATCGGGCCTTGAATTCTTGGACCGATAATTGGGGCACAAATGGAGAAATTATGGTTGGTTCTATTCTCGCAGAACGTTAGATGCATAACTGAACATGATGGTTGGATGCTAGTGCATGGTTTCCATATTTCATGTATTGAAAACCAAATTTTCAAAATTATTTGAAAAAACAATTTTCAAATTTTTAAAAGCTGATTGTGGTTTTGAAAAAAATTGAGAGATAAAAGTAGAAGGTGGCGAATAGAGATGAAAGCTAAAACCTAAGCTTGTGGGTTGGTTCGACCCAACCCTAAAAACATTAGACTTAAGCCTATACATTGATGATCCGAATGATTATTGAGCTTTTTGGCTCCAAGCCCAATTATTAAAGCTGATTGTGCTTCGGGCCTTAAAGTTGGATGGGTTTAAACCCAATTTAAAAATCTGGTTTTTATATATAATAATTATAATTATTTTTAATTTTGAATGATTTAAATTCATTTTATATACATTATTTTATTTTTAAAATAGATAATATGAATTAATTAATTAATTAATTATTTTAATTTTTTTCTATAAATTATTTAAATAATATTAAAATGTATATTAATATTTAATAAGTTTTTAAAATTTTTTATTCGTTATATGGTAGCTCATGGGTTGAATAAGGTCAGCCCGACATAATAAATAATTGGACTAGAATCATGTTAATCATATTTTCATGTAATTAGGTTTTAACTCACCCTAGTCCAAAATTTGGTAAGACTTTCTGAAATACCGTTGGGCCGGTTCGGCCCGGCCCAACTTTCACACCCACCCTGAACCGTCGGATGGAGGGCTTACCTACCCACCGTTATGGACGGTGGTACCGGCCGGCCGATCCGCAGCCATACTTGTCACGCGCTATTGAGGTTTCTTTCTTATTTCCACTCGGTGTAGTTACTGGCAGGTGGGGTGCCTGCGGCTGCGGTTTTGTCTTGTCTGCGCGTTTAGGTTTGACTAATTTCAGAGGCCCAATTAGCCCACTAGAGAATGGTCTGTGATGGGGGACTTGATTTTTCTGTCTGCACAGAAACGCTGGGAAGTGGAATATATTCTTCTCTAAAACGGCCTCCCCTTGTTGCCGGCCGCTGGATTTGGCATTTGCTTAAGGTTTCCGCTATCTATCGGTATAGATGAATTTGGGCGCTTGAATGTTGAGTTTTGTGATGATTATTGGGCTAGGAATCATGGTTTTTCTTTTGTTTTTTTAGGTTGGCATGACGATGTTATTGACTGCCTCATCTTACACCTTTTTCTTTATTTTCCTGCTTTTGTTCAACATGCAGCTATATACCCAATCCTTCAAGAAGGAGGTAGGCGATAATTCGGGAAGAGGATGTCACATACTATTCATCAGCTGAACACTTGTATCTGGAGGCCCCTGGAAACCCATGGCCATGTTACTGATGCTGCGTTACTTTCAGTCTTCCATAAAAAATCTAAGGTGGCATCGAGGAAGTGTTCTGGTCAATTACGTTCATTCGCTCGGTGTGTGATATCAAATTGTGGGAATGGAGATGCTACAGGCGGTGAAAATTTGGATGGAGTTTTTGGTACCCGCAAGGTTGGAAAAAGGACCGACATTAAGAAGATAATGATTTTGGGAGCGGGTCCGATTGTAATTGGACAAGCTTGTGAGTTTGATTATTCAGGTACACAGGCTTGCAAAGCATTGAGGGAAGAAGGGTATGAAGTAATCCTGATTAATTCGAATCCGGCCACTATCATGACTGATCCTGAAAT
Organism: Utricularia gibba; assembly: GCA_002189035.1. Lineage (NCBI taxonomy): Eukaryota > Viridiplantae > Streptophyta > Magnoliopsida > Lamiales > Lentibulariaceae > Utricularia > Utricularia gibba. Next base: position 4,242,956 of record NEEC01000002.1, on the reverse strand, counting down.
GGCGAACAGGACTTACATTGAGCCAATGACTCCGGAGTTGGTGGAGCAAGTTCTGGAGAAGGAGCGACCAGATGCGTTGTTGCCAACAATGGGGGGTCAAACTGCACTTAATCTTGCAGTAGCATTAGCTGAAAATGGTGCACTTGAGAAGTATGGTGTTGAGCTAATTGGGGCAAAGCTTGAAGCTATCAAGAAGGCTGAGGATAGGGAGTTGTTCAAGCAGGCAATGAAGAACATTGGGCTTAAGACACCTCCTTCAGGGATCGCTACAACATTAGAGGAATGCTTTGAGATCGCCAATTTCATTGGGGAGTTCCCTTTGATCATCCGCCCTGCATTTACATTGGGTGGTACAGGAGGTGGGATCGCGTATAACAGGGAAGAGTTTGAAGCTATTTGCAAGTCAGGTCTTGCAGCCAGTCTTACTTCTCAGATATTGGTAGAGAAGTCTTTGTTGGGATGGAAAGAGTATGAACTTGAAGTAATGAGGGATTTAGCTGACAATGTGGTAATCATCTGCTCAATTGAGAATATTGATCCCATGGGAGTCCACACTGGAGACTCCATCACAGTTGCTCCAGCTCAAACCTTGACTGACAAGGAGTATCAACGGTTAAGAGATTATTCCATAGCCATTATCAGAGAAATAGGAGTTGAATGTGGAGGTTCCAATGTCCAATTTGCTGTTAATCCAGTTGATGGGGAAGTGATGGTAATTGAGATGAATCCTAGAGTATCTAGGTCATCAGCTTTAGCATCCAAAGCTACCGGTTTTCCAATAGCCAAAATGGCTGCCAAGCTGTCAGTAGGATACACATTAGACCAGATCCCTAATGATATCACAAAGAAAACTCCAGCAAGTTTTGAGCCATCCATTGATTATGTTGTGACCAAGGTAGTGAAAGATTTCAATTTTCTGTTGTTACATCTTTCTTTTCGCTTTTTTTGACCTTGTCTATAAAATTCAGATTCCCAGGTTTGCATTTGAGAAGTTTCCTGGCTCGGAGGCTGTCTTAACTACACAAATGAAGTCTGTGGGTGAGGCCATGGCTGTGGGTCGTACATTTCAAGAATCATTTCAGAAAGCAGTTCGCTCTCTTGAAAGTGGCTTCGCTGGATGGGGATGCACAAAGGTTAAGGAACTTGAGTGGGAGTGGGAGAAGCTGAAATACAGCCTACGTGTGCCTAGTCCTGATCGTATTCATGCCATATATGCTGCAATGAAGAGGGGAATGGGAGTTGATGATGTCCATGAGTTGAGCTTAGTAGACAAATGGTTCCTCACTCAGCTTAGAGAACTTGTGGATGTTGAAAATTATCTTTTGGCTCGTAGTTTATCACAGTTAACAGAAGATGACTTCTGGGAGATAAAGAGACGAGGGTTCAGTGATAAGCAAATAGCTTATGCTACAAAGTCAACTGAAAGTGAGGTTCGAGCAAAGAGACTGTCTTTAGGTGTCAAACCAGCATATAAAAGAGTTGATACCTGTGCAGCCGAGTTTGAAGCTAATACCCCATACATGTACTCATCGTATGAGCGTGACTGTGAATCTGCTCCGACCCAAAGCAAAAAGGTTCTTATTTTGGGTGGTGGACCAAATAGAATTGGTCAGGGTATCGAATTTGATTATTGCTGTTGTCATACGTCGTTCGCCCTTCAGGTCCAGTTTTTGTTCTTTCTTTCCTTGTCTCCTCCTTCATTTGTTGAACCTAGCTTGATGCTGGTTTTTTGTCTACTGCTGTGCAGGATGCAGGCTATGAAACGATTATGATGAATTCAAACCCTGAGACAGTATCCACAGATTATGACACCAGTGACAGGCTCTACTTTGAACCTCTCACTGTGGAGGACGTTTTAAACATTATCGACCTTGAAGGACCAGATGGAATCATTGTGCAGTTTGGAGGTCAGACTCCTCTTAAACTTTCTGTTCCCATTCAGCAGTATTTGGATGAAAAGAAACCAAGGTGCAGAAGTGAGTCTGGATTTGTTCGTATCTGGGGCACATCGCCGGATTCTATTGATGCTGCTGAGGACAGGGAGAGATTTAATGCAATCTTGATGGAGCTTGAGATCGAACAGCCAAAGGGAGGAATTGCAAAGAGCGAACAAGATGCTCTTACTATTGCAGCTGATATTGGCTACCCTGTGGTAGTAAGGCCTTCATATGTTTTAGGAGGACGGGCCATGGAAATCGTTTATAATGATGAAAAGCTCATCAAGTATCTTGAGAATGCCGTGGAGGTTGATCCAGAGCGCCCTGTTTTAGTGGACAAATACCTGTCTGATGCCATTGAAATAGATATTGATGCACTAGCAGACTCACATGGCAATGTAGTGATAGGCGGAATAATGGAGCACATTGAACAAGCTGGCGTCCATTCTGGTGATTCTGCATGCATGCTCCCAACAAAAACTGTTGCCGCGTCGTGCTTGAAAACAATTAGGGCCTGGACAATGAAACTGGCAAAGAGACTGAATGTTTGTGGGCTTATGAACTGTCAGTACGCAATCACAGCTTCTGGTGAAGTCTTCTTACTCGAGGCAAACCCCCGTGCCTCTCGGACTGTCCCTTTTGTGTCCAAGGCAATCGGCCGCCCTCTGGCAAAATATGCAGCTCTAGTTATGTCAGGGAAATCTCTTCAGGATCTCAATTTCATTGAAGAGGTCATCCCAAGGCATGTGTCTGTGAAGGAGGCAGTTCTCCCATTCGAGAAATTTCAAGGTGCAGATGTTCTTCTAGGACCCGAGATGAGAAGCACCGGTGAGGTTATGGGAATCCACTATGAATCCTCCATTGCCTTCGCCAAAGCACAAATCGCAGCTGGACAGAAGCTGCCCCTTCAGGGCACCGTTTTCCTCAGTTTAAATGACCTCACCAAGCCACACCTTCCATCCATTGCTCGGTCCTTCCTGAGCATCGGGTTCAAAATTGTGGCAACATCCGGAACGGCCCATATTCTCGAATCGGAAGGCTTCCCTGTGGAATGCGTGCTCAAAATGCATGAAGGCCGGCCGCATGCTGGTGACATGATTGCAAACGGTGATATTCAGATGATGCTGGTGACGAGCTCAGGCGATCAGCTGGACGAGATCGATGGACGGAAGTTGAGGAGGATGGCTCTTGCTTACAAGATTCCGGTGATCACCACAGTGGCTGGCGGTTTGGCCACAGCTGAGGCGATAAAGAGCTTGAAATCGAACAAGATCGAGGTGTCTGCTCTTCAGGATTACCTCAGTTTCAATGAAGGACAGAAACCTCTGCAGTCAGTTCCCATCAACTGACCGACCCTTTTTGCCTTGTTTCTCTTTTTTTGGGGTGTGTGTGGGCGCTGGTGCTGAGATTGTGTGCATCGTGGGAGTTAACTTAAACTTGGCGTGTCGCAGTTCAGTTTTATGATATGCAGTGCAGTACTGGCACCGCTTTTTGGTTGTTTGGGCAATTCACTTCACCTTGTAACAATCAAATTCCAGAGGCCGGTTCACTTTTCATTCTGACGGCCAAGTCGTTGCTGGTTGTTGAACTGCACCAACGTCACTTGAAAGGGGATATTCGTAATTGCAGTACATCGCGCATCTTTGTTTCCTTGATAATTCAGTCATTGCATTGGCTGGATGCTGATATTGGGGTTTTCGATTGGTTGTTGATCGGTGGTGATTCATTTTGAGAAGCTTTCGGTGAAGAAGATGTTGCATTCTCAAAGGCCTAGCGGACGGACTCTCCTTTCTTAACCAATTTCGAATATTACCTTAACCATCTACAAATAACGCAATTGGCTTTGGATATCCAATTATTATGATTTTATATTTTTACTTTTTAAGAAAAAAATTTAGAATAAAATTAGAAAAATTATTCTATTTTAACATATTTTCTTACTCCTCCATAATTAATATTGATACAATCACAAAATCCCTTATATTCTTTTTGTGTATTGTGAAGAATCCAATCCAATCCAATCCAATCCAATTCCATTCCTCTATTGTCCTAATTCACCTTATTTCTATATGCTCGTGATTTTGTCATTGCCCACTCTTACAAGTTACGGGATTCTCGTTAAATAAATGTACCACAACAAAAAACTTGTTTATTAAATATTTATACTTTTTATTTGATTGTTGAATATTCTTTTTTTTTTTATTATTATATATACATATATATATATATATTTGTATATAAATATTAATAATATATAAAAAAATATTAAAAAAACGAATTTATTATTTAATAAAATAGAAATTATAAAATATATAAAATATTATCTATAAATGTTAAATTATTTCAAAAAATAAATTGTGAAAAAATGTATACTTAAATTATTCTATGTTTCTAAATAATATGTTTAAAAATAAAAAAAATATCTTTTTTTAAAAAAAAATCATTCATAATACATTAATATTATATATGAGAATACAAATATTATCAATTCTAACCGTAATCAAAATTATAATTCCAATTATATTTAAAATTTGATTTTTAATTAAATTGTGATTTCAAATTAATATAATATTTTATTTTATTTTATTTTTTGATATCATTATTAAAACATGACTTGTGTAAGTCATATTAATATCATTATTTAATAAAAAATCAAAATAGTTGGAGTTTTCAACAACTATTTCATTCTGCAATAAAAAAAAATAAGAAATACTCGTTGGATTTTTTAACGGCCAATTCACCTCCAATGGTCATTTTATTAATTTAATAAATAAATTTATTTCAATTTTTTTTATAAATACCATGCATCTCAAATAAATTTTCATTCCACTTTTAAACATTTATTTATTTATTTTATACATTTTTCTATTTTATACACAAATAGTCATTCTCATTTTTACATTTTATTGATTTTTATTGTTATAAGTATGAAAATATAAACTTTGATCTTGTACTTGATGGTAAACCATAAGTATGACTTAATATTATACTATAATATATAAATTATATTTAATTTTAATATTTTAAAATTTTGTTGTTGACGTATTAATAAATTTAATTGGAAATAGAAAAAGTTAATTATTATTTAAAATATATAATTACATTTATTAATTATTTTGAATTATTATTATTTTCTCTCACATCAAATAAAGTTATTGACCAAAAAAAAAGAAAAAAGAAAAAAGGAAAAAAAAAGAGAGTATGAGATATTTAACAAATGCAATTTTTGCAATGGGTATTTTGCTAAATCTCTCATTATCGAGAATGGTACCACGTGTGGCCTGTACTGTAGAATTTTCCTTCATCATTAGCTTAATAACGCATGCTGACTTGGATCCCTTCGACTGAAGCACGGGTTTCATGAAGGCTGATAGGCATCTGTTTTCCAAATACCACATTACAAAAAAGGGCTTTGTTAAATACTTCTATTTTAAAAAGCAACGTGAATGTTTTTTAATCTGATTATTTTTATCATATAGGTATTTAAAGTAATGAATTCTTGTATATATTTATTTTTGTATTCAATATTTGTATATACAAGGGTAACAAAATAAATTAAAATAACAACACCTATAAATTAAATTATTTTCAGAATATAAAAATGTCATTAAAAAAGATTTAATAAAATTATTTGAAAATTATAAAATTATATTTCATAAAAAATTTTGAATAATATTTATAATGTTTACATGATTTTCTTAGATCTAGAATTATTTATATTTGAATGTTTTACATAATTATATATGTCTATTTTTATTATATTTTTAATATATTATTTTTATAAAAATTAGTTTGTAAAATATTTTACTTTTGGTATTGTTTGTGAAATAACTATTATCACTTTCTCAAATATTTGCCATTTGATACTTCGTAATTATTTAAATCGATTCTTTATTTTGTATATTTAAAATTTGTATTACATATCATTTGATACAAAGAAGGTTTCAGGATTAATACTTTAATGTAGAATTTATTGTGATTAACATATATTTTATTACATATCATTCAATACTAGGTGGATTTAAGGATAAAATGATTGAATTATATTTATATACGAAATAGGTTTAGGGTTCAATACAAATCAATGTGATGGATGAAGTTCCCTTTTATATAGAAGTAGTTTCCTTTCACTTCCAATGAGGGATAATGACAATGCTCGATACAAATGTATTATATTAATTGAGTATCTATTTGTGTTTCACGTTTGAAGAGGGATAACAATATTGCTTGCTCTAACTACATAGTAAAGAGCAAGTAGTTTACATTATTATTTTTCTAGAATACACCAAATGAAAACATATGTTATTAGCAATTACAATAACACATATCATTAGTTTTTACTGAAATTGTAAGTTAAAACATATCATAGGCAATGTTTTTGAGCAAAAGTTATACCAAAACCGGTAAATATGAGCAATACAAAGAAGTCGAAATACACAATACGTTACTATTTTCTCAAGTTGTCTTTCAAAAGCATTTTGTTAGTATGTTGTTTCTCTTTAAATCTATTTAGAATGAATTTTGCATTCTTCAATTTTTCAATTTCGTTTTATTGCTCATTAATATTGTGTCAAAACTAGTCATATTTATAGTATTTTAAATGTTAGGATAAAGAACTAGATGAGGTAAAATAGTTAAAAATATCAAAATTTGTATTAGTAAATTTAATATGTGTAAATATATGTTTTGGGTCTATTTTGCATCAATCTGCTTGTTGGGTGAAATTATTGTTTATCCAGGTCTAGTAATGGGCTACCCATTTTGGTTGGACTGCGTATTTTGACTAATTTATGCAATATTTATTAGTCTAGGGACAAAATAGTAATTATGCATATGCATGCATGAGGAGATAAGTATACTAGCGTGAAACAAGGAATGAGGGAGAAGCAAGCCTACTCAAGGCATGCAACAGGGGTAGACTATCGAGTAGAGAGAGAGAGTGAAGATTTCGAATGTTGGAAGAGATTTTTTGGTGATTTTGAATGTTTTAATGTGACAATGGAACTCACTTCCAGCACTAGGACCCCATGGAATAGAACTTTATTTATGCGAGGAAGATGATGGAAGCAGTTCTAGAGTGACATTGGAACAACCTCCATTGTCCAGAATGACAATAGAGCACTTGGAACCTTCCCAATGGAACTCACTTCCAGCACCAGGACCTCATGGAATAGAACTTTGTTTATGCGAGGAAGATGATGGAAGCAGTTCCAGAGTGACATTGGAACAACCTCCATTGTCCAGAATGACAATAGAGCACTTGGAACCTTCCCAGCTAGCTCTAGAATCGGCATGCATGAGAAGAAGAAGATAAATGATGCATTGAACTTACTTGGAGACATCAACAAACACTTTACTTTCTGCACTTTCTTTTATTGCTTACTTTCATGAACATGCTCGTATTTTACATTTTCAACTTAAACATTAATCACATTGCCTTGTTTACTTGCATGAATATGCTTTCTTGTTGTTTAATTATTGTTTTCACTTATGAATCTGAATAGTGACCTGAGCAAGTTTAATTTTCCCATAAGCATGATTAACTTTGGGATTAAGAGAATTTACTTTTAAATTTCCAAAAGTATTGATTTACTCATTTTGTTTCTTGACTCTAGTGTAGAAATCATTTTCAGAATTTTCACCGATGTGTTTAGAGTAGAAACCACTTCTCAATAAAAACCCTCATGTTTAATATCACTTGCATGTAAAACTTACAATTAAAAATTGTTTGCTCATTATGTATCGACCTTGACTTGCCATTATTATAGAATACTTGTTCAGTTTAATAAATATCTTTTGATTGGGAAAATTTTAGGAAGACAACACCTTTAGAATTTTATGTCCATCACTCATCAATCTTTTTCTGTCTTATTTAGCATGTTTTCCAAGATGACCAAAGTCATCTCATAATTCTCCTTTCTCAATTCATATATCTTGGTAGTAGTGAGCTTTGAGGGCAACTCTTTCATCGTTTTATTGTGTTGTATTTTTTGTCAATGTATGCATTTATTTTTTTTCTTTAACATAAATAACTTGGCTTTATCATCATTCACAACACATCAATGCTCTATCTCCCTTAAAACATCCACTTGGTTTGTCTTCACTATTAATTGTTTTTTAAGATTTTCAAAGTCTTGTGTTGATAATGTCATCTTTGTAGTTCTTAATGGTATTCTCCATAATAGTGGCATACTCTTTGAATATTTGAATTTTGTCATTGGTTTCCTATATACAAAAGTAAGAACAACAATTCAAGTTGTGATTGAAATGAACAATCTGAAATGCATTAAAATATATTGAACAAAATAGAATAGGAATACAATGAGACAAATAACAATAATTTTACAATGTCATCGAAAAACAAGTATTTTTCAAGAAAACTAACTCACTTATGAGTCTATATTCAATAACAATCATTTTACTTTTGTTTTCCATATCATTGTCTCAACTTTCTCTCTAATTCTTTCAAGTAAATAGTTATAGGAACAAAAAAACTATCTACACTTCATCATACTTTTAAAAAATGAAACATGAAAGTTGTTTTTTGTTAATAATCAAATGACATAGATGTGAAATCACTATATACTTATTAAATTAATGCATTGATTATGAATAAATCACTATTTCTCTTAAACTACAAGGGGTAGAAAGTGCTGCTCTTCACATTGCTACCTATCAAAATCTACAAAAAATGGTCAGCTACTTATGAGATTTGACTAAAAGGTATTATAAATCTAGAAAATATCTAGAGAGAACAAGATTATTACTTAAAATGTAAAATGAAACTTCATCCAACCTCATAAACAAAACATTTAGGCATGAATGTCCATTACAAAGTTAATATCAAAATAATAATTCAGAGTTATTTTATTCCATTCCATAAAAATGGAAAAGAATAGAAACTAAAACTAATTTTTATGCTCAAAAGTTTCCCCTAGAGCATGTAATATGAAAATTATATTTATCTCTATCCAACCCTAATATCTTTTTGGTGTGCAAGAAATTTTATAAAGAATTATCCTCCCTATCCACTCTTGATGATCACAAAACATAGTTTGAGATCAATGTCAATATAAGCCTGATAGGTGAAATGCTTCTTCTGTCTTCAACTATAAAATTTATAACTTTATTTTTACTTTATTTATCAATTGTGTACTTCAAACTATAATCTTCATTTCAACTGTAACATCCATCTGAAACAAGAAAAATAAAAATAAAATGATAACACAATTATGTGTATTTTTTAGTAAAAACATTCAAATACTTAGATTAACTCACATTAGGTGACACTAACATAAATTGACTTATGAAAAATACATAAAAAATATATAAAGAATTATACTTAATATCCAATGTAGTGGTTTTTATATTAATTCTTTTTTCCCTTTGACACAGATATTGCTAGTGTTGTAATCGGTTTGAAGTGGAACCATTTTGATTTGATTTGACATATTTGGAACCATCGAACCGTCCATTTTGACTCGTGAAGAATTGACGGTTTGAAATTGTTAACTATTATGGGTATTAGAAAGGCTTACTCTATGCACCCAAATGACTTATTATAGGTGTAAGTAAATATTTTTCTATTTTAATTTTATATTTTTAATAGATTCATAATTATGCGAGGGATCGAGTGCATGTTTTTTTTAATTAAAATTTGTAGAATTTTTCAAGCTCTCATTATGATTTCTAAGAGTGTCTGGAATCAATTGTGGATATTCATGATATTTTTTAAGGATATCTAGAAAAGATTCTACCGAGATTCAATCTAAAACATCCATAATGGCTTGTGTGTGTGTTTGGGAAATGGATCATTCATTCAAATGGTAACCATATGATTCTAGTTTTGGTTCGGTTTTAATAGCTTTGGTTCCAATTGCAATTTTGGTTCAATTCAAGGTTTCAGAATTCAGTTTTAAATTGAAACTAGAATCGAAATCTACAACAAATCGTGGTTTATAAATCAACTGTTCAATTCAAAACTAAATGATTCAGAACCAGTTGTACTTCTAGATATTGCAAGGTGGATCAAATTTTTTGTAGCTTTCAATATTGTTTTTTTGACATGGTGTTGATTTTCCTTGAATTAGGATGGTCAAGCATCTTATGCCAACGATTGGATGAAAACACATATTGGATGTTTCTTATCAATGCCAAAATATGTCAAGAGAGGACTAGGTAGAACATATGCACTATTGTAAGGTACAATAGAGTAGAGGAGCTTGCCTTAAAAATAGAAAATTTTCCATGAAGTATCTATAAAAAAACACATTAAATTTTCTCTTTGCATGTGTTGTAATCACAACATCATTTTTAACTCAAACATTTGCTATGAAATTATTGTTTAGATGATGGAAGAACTTCTTATCACTCACGATATGAGATGAACATCTTAAGCCATGATAATTGGAAAATTTGCAAACATTGTAAAATGCAAATTCTCCTACTAAATAAATTTATATGACTAATTCATATTCAATCATAAAACAAATACAATTATAATGGATTATGGTGAAATATGAAGAGCTGTAATTGATATGTGAAAAATAATACATTCAGCATTTGTCATAGTTGAAGATTAAGGATAACCTAAAACTAATGTAAGTCTATAGTAAAATACAGTAAAGCAATAAATAGGTGAATGTGATTACTATCTAAAATAAAATAATACAATGTCTTAAAATTTCTAACAAATTAAGAGTTCAGGTCTACCTATACATTTGTTTTTTTTAACTTTTAGTCTACCTCTAGTTAGGTTTGTTTATAATGGTTATCATCACTTCTTCCTCCTAAATCTATCTTTGTTTGATAAAGAATTAATGTAATTATCGAATTAATATAGTCTAATAAACAATAATCATGCTCACTCCCTTATGCCTCAAGTCATTACAAAGATTTAATAACTCATATTAAAGTAAAATAAAACACATTTATGACATAACATCAAAAACATCTTCATTTCATATTTCAACAACAAGAAAAGAAACGTAAACAGTGACTTGAAGGGTAAATAATTCGCATAAAATGCAAAAACGTTGAAATCTACTCTTAGTTAGAAGTAATGTTCTTGATAAACAAAGGAAATCTTCAAAGGTAAACTTGGTTCTTGGTTTCATTTCCCTTCCTTTCTTCTTGATTCACCAATTTTCTTCCAAATCACTTCTTCTAATTATGTTGCATGTTGGTCGAAGTGGTAGATCCTCTTTTTCTCTTCTTCATCATGCTTAACATATCTTTTTGCATCTCCATGGGATTTAATGCTTCTATTTTCTTTCTTTTCTCTCATTTTCTTGCTACCTCTACTTTACACATTCAACTCATTAGAATTTGTATTGCTGAAAACATGTTGCATTGTTCAAAGAAAGTAAATAAAACAAGGACTAAATAGAATTTAGTACCAATCTGAAATGAAAACATGTAAACAACGCTGTTAATCACAAAAATGCAGAAATGTTTAACAAAATCCCAATTTTATATCATAATGTTACTCATTTTGTAGTTTTAAGACATCGAAAAACATGTGTTATCAAGTTAATAAACCAAGTAGTTTTTATTGAGTGATTAGTAGTAGTAGATACATTTCTACTAATGCAAAGAGGTATTCTCCTACATGAGAAAAACTTGGATGCTAAGATTGAGAGATTACTATATAGGTAGTTCATTGTAGTAAACCGAATTTCTGATTAGAACAAATCTTGACAATGACAATATTACCAATTTCATTGTATAATTTGAATATAGCATTTGGTCGCTTTCAACAATACTTGGTAAAATTTGAGGTCTTTTGGCAAAAAGAATAGGCATAAAATTGTTTTTTTTACTCTAATAAATGAGAATGATGGGTATGAGAAATAGGTATTTAATTATTATATATATTAATAAAATTTAATTGAAACTATGGATCGGCCCATAGTCCATTTTCCAAAGCGAACCACAATAGTAATTTGAGTAATTATGGTTATGGGTTGAACCAAGACATGTTGGTCCATGTAGTTTGTAAGTCAACTTGCATGTAGCCCAATTTTATCTTAAATATGACAAAACAAAATGCATGAATCTTAATGCAATCCTTAATGCAATAAACACCTTATTTTTTTTATGTTCGATCCTAATTTCACTATATATTTACGTTTGCTTGATGTTTGATTGAAAATTAGATTTATAAAATTATTTGATAAGAAAATTTACATTTACATAACGACATGCAAATTTTTCTCGTTTATCCATTAAGTCCTAGATTTGAGATTATTTTTTTTTTTTTTGAAAGCATGAAACTTCATTACCACATGGCATTGAAGAAATAATGCAAACTAAAGATTTGAATGAATAACATGTGGTACGTAGTGAAGGAACATATACCGAAAATCTGGAAGAACATGCTACGACACATTATGAAAGAACATAGATTGAAGATCAATAAGAAATACCATATGTGAGCTTATAGGTTTTCACTACATATTTTGGTGAATTTACAATGCAAGTGTGACCTTTTTTTCATACCTATCCAAACTGTGTTTTTATTTTTATTTTTTTTTGCAAATTTTTCACTACTCAAATGATGACAATTTTGAATTTTTGCTAATAAAATCATATGTAGAAAGTTTTCTAGTTTCCAATTTTTAGAAGTAGGAGTTTCTGATGTAGATGCCACATTATTATCTGAACGTAGCATTGAGATACAACATCTACACCACTTTTTTGAATCAAATGATTGTCAGAGATTTATTACAATAATGTTATTATCTCTAAGAAGGGACCTAGTATCATGGTAGAAACCTTATTGATACCTCATTATAAACATTGTGAGACAAGGCTGGTGGCTAAAGGTTATTTTTAAGAGTTTGGAGTTGATTACTTTAAAAAAGTTGCCCCTTGACTAGTTTTAATACAATTCGCTTAATTATCTTCATCTTAACATAAAGACATTGGTAAACTCATTAGATGGATGTCAAATCAGCTTTCCTTGATGAGGAGCTGACTGAAATTCTCTAGGATTCAATGTGGATTAGCATCAGTTATGCAATCTTCAAAGACTCTCTATGGGTTGGACCAGAAAATTTTGGGCTGAAATGAAACTAGGCTTTTTACTAAAACTAATATCAATGGCAAGCATATAGTGGTCATCGATGTTGATGATATATTGTTTATTAGAGAAAACGAAGAATCTATAGCTAAATTTAAGGAATTTATGAAGACTAAATTCGGGATGACAGATCTTGGTCTTATGCACTAGTTCTTAGGCCTCGAAATCACACAACTCCGCACAAGTGTGTTAATCACACAAACAAAGTATGTCGAGAACATGGTGAGACGTTTTGGAATGGAAAGATGCTCAACCGCCATGATAGATCATGATAGATATAGGTTTTTATCATAATTATTTGCATTGCGATCAAATAAGAATAAACCATTTTTATCCACTTGTTATATTATTCTTGAGCCTCATGTTTTCTCCAGACACCATGTGGGTTGAATTTGCCCTAGCCACAAACCTGGAAGTGGTCTCTCTCTGGACACATGAGTTGCTCACTAACTCGGAGGATAAAGTGCAAGAAACGACTCTCCCCGGTCGCTCCGCATAAGCGCACCATGAAGACGGCTGGAGGAAGATGGAGTTGGGGGACAGGCAGTGGAGCTTTGGAAGAGTCTTCTACACGAGATGCAGTTATGGTTTGTCGGATTCATCCGATCATCCTTGGATTGGATGCAGGGCAGGTTACGGCGCTTGCCCTGATAAGTGATAGTGGCCTCATCGCAACTTGACGCGCATCAACGGCTGGTTGGAGCGGAAGGAGACGCGATTACGACAGAAGAGATTGATCAATTGAAGAGGAAGATTTAGGTGTTGGTGATTGAGCATGTTGGACAGGACCCTCCGCAGTGGCAACAGCTTCATAATGAAGAGATAGAAGATGCCTTTGCTTGCAAAAGCAAGCAGCTTGGGAGTGTGAATGGCGTACAAAAAATGATATCAAGCCTACCCATCTCGATTATAGAGAATGGTTTGGTTATCTAATGAGGTAATCGGAAGTGGATTCTGCGGTTGCGGTTTACTCTCCAAGGAAAAGAGGTAAAAGAAATTGTGTTCTGGAACGGGGCTGGGCTGGGCTGGCTGGGGGATTTAAATGATGAAAGAGTATAGAGAGAGGGGAGATCATTATTGCGGAGACAATGATGAAAAACCAACAGAGTGGACCAGCACCACCAATCAGCAACTAGATTCGTTTGTTTAAAGTAAAAGTTAAGACTAGTGCAAGTGCTAATCACACTTGAACCACTGACGAGTAATAAGAAGCTGTGGTGGCATGGCATGGCGGGTGGCTGGCTGGCTGGCCTCCATTAGGTTGGTAACTGGGAAACAAATCATGATAAACACAGAGTTGAGCCAAACACCAGTTACCCTTTTGTTTTTAGAGGAGACAACATAGAGAGAAATTCGATGATTATCAAGTTGTGGGTAGGGAGGGAGGGTGGTGCTTCCGAAAAGAAAATCAATCAGATTAGAGAGCCGGAGAGGGGTCGGGTTGTCTCCATGAAGGAAGGCGACGCTGTAGAGAGCCACCACTTGCGCTATTTGCGTTGTGTAGTAGTAAATTTCCGTCGTTGTTGTGGGTACTGTGGAGCCATCGCTTCTCCACTGAAAGCGCCGCTTTGATTCCCTGCCTGCCTGCATACATATAACCAACCCTGTGGCTCGGAAAAGCCTATTGTGGTGCCTCTGGGAGATGGAGTTTGAGGACGAAAAGCGAGTGGTCTTGGAGAACTCGGAGGACGCGGCAGTCCGGGGCTGGTGCGCACCCCATCCTCCACGTCACAACAAAAGGGCCACCGGAAAAATGCACAAGAGCAAGGTCATAGCCTTCTCATTCAGGCTGGAAGAGCGAGCTGAGAAGCGAAAACAGGTAAGCAAGGCATCATTAGACCTACCTGCATTGGCCTGCCTGCCTGACTAATATGGCGTGCCTTACCACCTCTCAGTTCTTCACAATGTTGGAAGAGAAAACGCAAGCCAGGGAAGCTGAAAGGACCAACTTACAGGCGAAATCCAAGGTCCATGCCCGGAGACCACTCCACTGCCTTTGATATGACACTCACTCCCTCCTCGTCTTTCTAAGCAGGAGAATCAAGATGCAGAGATTAAGAAACTGAGGAAGAGGATGACGTTTAAGGCCACTCCAATGCCAAGTTTCTACAGACAGCCTCCACCAAAAGTTGAACTCAGGAAGGTAACCCTTTTCTTCATCTGGCCGACCATCAGGAGATTTCCACAACTTTCAATGCATTTTCCTTCTCTAGATACCGACCACACGTGCCAGATCTCCAAGCTTGGAAGGACCAAAGGATCTCCCGCAAATCTGTTGACTCTCAGGAAAGCAATGATATCTCTACAGCTTCTCAGGTGAATGCCAATAAAGATGGTTTTGGTCCAATGAAGTGGTTGAAACCTGAAGACTGCGTCAGAAAAAAGAGAGGGCCTCTGGTGAAGTCCGCGGGAAACGAGGAGGTGGTGACTCCTCCCTGTGTCCATGACAAGAATGAACAAGAAACAGGGGTGGAGCCTGGGAAGATATTCGCTGGTATACACCCCTACACTTCACTGTTGAAGTTTGAAGAATACTATCCAAAGCATCTAACTTATTTCTTACATCAAGTGTTCTTCAGTGTGAAAATATTGCCCTTATTATGGTAAGGAGAAGTCATCTGTGGAGTGGTTGGAGTATTTATGTACACATGCAAAACATTTGTAAGCCTTCAATAAATTATTGACAGTATATATCATGTAACTTTATTTAGAGAGTAGGCATGTCAAAAAACACGGAAGAGATTAGAGTAACCAGGAGGCTGCCTGAGGATTTGGGGCTGCTCCATCGAGCCATGTCTGGTGAACATGGAGCCAAGTGAATCCCTTTTGAGCCACCACATCCTGTGGTAAATTAAAAATCACAAGGGCCCAGCTAAAAAGAGAGCAAAGTATGTAAGGAATAAGGAATAAGACTCACTTCTGAACTTAGCAAAGCTGTGGTTATGCAGCATTGTCTCTCTTCACCTTCATAAAGCATTGAGATTTCAGAGAGACATTACAGAATAAATAAAAAAAATAAAGGAATATTGCTGTGCATAAAGAAGGCTGACCTGACTGCTCACATTTCTTGAATACAACGCGCCACAAATCTGACCCAACTTGCTCTGGAAAAACTTGGTCAACCCAAACCCTGAAGTTTTTCCCCTGTTTGTCCCCGTAGCAGGATTTCAGAGAGCTCACGCAGTCATGGAGTCGCTTCTCAGTTCCAGAGGGGTGTATCAATACTCCAGAAGGAGACTGGAAAGATGACAAGTTGAAGGTCGTAACTAATAATGCTCATAAACATATCAATTCAAGAAAATAACACTGCTTCATAGATTATCCAGGTAACCTGAAGCTAAGAGATTCATAAAATACACATACTGCTTTGAGGCTCGCCAAGTAAACCTCTGTATTTTCAATCTCAGCACGTCTCCATCGCTCATAGAATAAGTAAAACTTCACAACTTCAATAGATGCATCGAAGCTGTCCAACTTGGTTTCCAAAAATTTCCCCACATCTCTAGGTGAAGTACCTGGCCCAAGGTTAAAGTGACCAATAGCTTGAATAATGCCAGATGCACATCTCTCTGACGCATGAATTATCTTGTCATTATCCTTAGCATTTTCAGCATGCCACTGCAGTAGTTCTTCTTGGGCATTACTCACCTTAATATCCAAAAATAAATCAAGAGACATTTCAAATTTTTCGTGAACCTGAACAAGGTGCCCCCAAAGTAGGTAGAAACTAGGTAACTCACCATGACCCCATGCACCCCTGGTATGCTGAATAGTTCAGCATCGTTCCCGGAGTCACCACAAACTAGTGTGTTTTCTGGTAGCTTGCCAGCACTGATGAACTTCTTATGCAAATAAGCAAGTGCTTGACCTTTACCAGCACCTTGAGGTAAAATATCCAAATCCATTCCTCCACTATATATAATTTTTGCATCCAACTGAAACATCAAAGAGGAAAATGAACCAGCCATAGGCCCATCTAGTTAAAATTCAAAAATTCAAAAACTATAAAGTAGAAAATGCAATATAATCGTACCCACGTTCTTTAAGACAAATTGAAAGAGAATTCATGATGTCTTGGGCCTTGTCTTTCGGAACATAAAAACTCACTTTGTGTGGCCGTTGCTCTGTTTCAGACTGCATCAACCCAGAAGGTGGTAACGAAAGAATGTAAAAAGCCAGACAATGTAAGTTGGAGACAAGAAAATGGTCCTTAAATCGGGACTCCCACTCATCATGCCTTCGTATGACCTTACCTGTAGCTTAAGTTCAGGAAACTTGCTTGTCTCTTCAGCTACAATGTTTCTGTCCCATTTTTTATTCAAAAATTGAACCCAGCCATCATCTGGCACCATGGAGTTACCATATGTTATTTCAGTCCCCACAGACATTATTGTAATGTCAGGGGTTAACATGGGCTTCTCTTTCCTTAGTTCCTTGTACAATGTAGGTGACCTTCCAGTGGAGAAAACTAACAAGGAACTAGTTCGGTAATTCGCTTCCCACAACGCATTAAACCTGAGGAGGGAGAGATTTTCATGGTCATGATGATCAACCTGCACATCATACAACTGATTAGGCACAATACCCGTAAAACGTAGATGAGGAAAACTCACCATAGTATGATCAAGATCTGAAACAACCATGAGGCGGGCATTTCCAGAAAGACGGTCCATAGTTTTTTTCTCTAGGTAAGGACACTCTGCTCACAAGATACGTACATGAAAACGGTCAAAACAAAAGACGCGTCTCCTAATTTTTAGCAAAGATGACAAAAATTCCATCCAAACGCCGAAACAGGCTCGAATCTCACCAATTAAAGACGGATTAGCTAAGACTCACGCTACACAATCATCCGATGAGGATATTCACATAGAATGAAACTTACGCGACGCCACAATCATCACAAAAAGAAGCAAATGACGATGGAAGAACTCGACACCGCATTCGCA
The DNA here is from genome assembly GCA_002189035.1 of Utricularia gibba. NCBI lineage: Eukaryota > Viridiplantae > Streptophyta > Magnoliopsida > Lamiales > Lentibulariaceae > Utricularia > Utricularia gibba. The sequence goes on along the minus strand of NEEC01000002.1, from coordinate 4,224,987 downwards.
TAATCATTTCCCCTTTCCGACATGCGTGAATATGGAAGAACATGGAGGAGGAAGACACATATACCTCCCGTGAGATCTCAGTGGAGGTAGCCCGATAACCGCAAGATGTGACTTCGTCCGTGATGGACAAGACGAAGGAATGAGAAAGCGTACAACTGCAGAAGCGAGAGAAGTGGCATGGAAGTAATGATAATTGATTTGATTATACGGGCAGTTTCATAATTCCCGCTGATTCTTGGGGCCAAAGTAGAAATTAGGCCGCATCTTATTCTATTTGTAGGGATAATATCACTCGGAATATCCACTAGATAAGAAAATAGAAATAACTAAAATATCTTGGAATTGCAATTCCCTTTGTTCGGTAGGGATATTTTCAAGGGCTTATCCGGATGGAATAAATAAACCCGCCCTTTTTTAAAGAATTTAAAAAACAGAAAATTAGCAATGTACCAAAATAATTCAACACTTGAATATCTAAAACACTAACTCAAGAAGTGTGATTATGAGTAGTAGCATTGAATTATAAGAATCAGGGGTGTTTATTGGTTCAAGACTAGTAATCCTTTGCTTGAATATCCTATCCCGAGTTGATCGGCTGGATAGTGTAGAGTGCAGTAACCCCGCCCCAGGAGAGGAAGCATTAAGCTGCCTGCTGATTACTGAAAAGGAAGGGAGGTTCCGTCACCTCATCTGCTCGGAACATCGGCGGCGGCAGGCGGATCCTCGACGCTGGAAGGCTGAACGTGCTGCATTTCTTCCAGGCCATGGAGGAGGTCTGCGTTATTCCAAAGTGGAACACCGCCATCTGCAGTATTACGAGTCCCAAATTCCACTCACAACTTAGACTCCGCATACAATATAACAAAATCTCCAACGAAAGAAACCGTTACGGAATAAGCCCGAAACAGAAGGTGCATGAACAGTGAGTTACCATCCATGTTCCACAGGTCGGTTGTGCTGAAATCAGCATCTGATGAAAACCAGTAGTCTGTGTCGTTCTGGGCATGACAAGAGAAGCCATTTTGTGAGTTTTGAGTTACACATTTTCTGATGAAAACACTGCAGCAATATCGTTAAGTTCTTCAAAAATGAAGAGGAAATGGCTGCTCACATCAAGATTCGATGGGATGATCCGTGTCATGCCACCAGCACATTCTTGAGGCGAATCCAATGTATTGTGTTGTGGGTCTTTCCATGTTGGTGATTGCACCTGAGGAGGCACTACAGAAACCGCATTCGATGTAGAACATGAGGGAAGGGGAAGGTCTGCCGGTTGGTAAAATTTATCCGTATCTTCAACCTTCTTGAATTCACTGAATTGGGATTTTCCAAGTACATGGTGAGCAGTGTTTGACACAAGGAGTGAAGGAAATACAAGAGCATGACGGAAGACCTGACAAGATACAGATCAATGGGACCCATAGTACTTCGAAGTATAATTTGGTATCTTCTATGTTGGTAATCTGCACTCTAAAATACGAAAAACTAGAATTAATTGCATGATCTGGAAATGCATATAGTCTGTGACCATACAATATAGATCAACCAAGATCTACCTCATCAGGATCCGGAACCTCCAGGGTCGTTCCATGTGGTGCTTTTATTGCTATAAGAGTCTGGTTCTGTTAGATTCAGTGATCAAGAATTCAAGATCCTATCCCCAAAGAACAGCACATCTGAATACCAAAAATTATCAGTAAGCGAACCTGGAAGCAGGGAAGACTCTTTATGTCATCTTCATTTGCAAAAAGCCATCTAGAAGAACCAGGCCGAGTCAATAACCACATTGAAATATAATACTCCTTAACCTTATGCATTCCGTAGCATGAAAAGTGAGAAAATAGAACGTACTGCTGGTTTTTCTCATCTTCACTTAAGATTCGCAACTTGTCCTGCATGTTCCTGCAGTTTTATGAACATCAAGGGATGCCAGGGAAAGCTGGGTTGAGTTGGAAGAATTTCACTACTCTATAGACCTTATCCGCTCATCCAGACTTCTTTCTTCAATAGAAAGGTTCTGAAATTCTACCTGCCCGATAAAAGAATAAGAAAGCAACCATACTAACTCAACTTAAGAGCAGAAGACAATTCTAGTGAACAACAACAATAACAGTAACAAACTCGTGAGTCCAAAATTTAAGTTACAAACACTTATTTCCAGAATACCTGCAACCGATTGATATCAGTTTTCACTCCTGCGGGTCTAGATGGATCAAGTCCTCTGAAAAAGTAACCACAAAGTTCCATTAATCTCTAGCATGCACTACACACACTGATGATATACTGTAAAATGCATTATCGTAGGCAGTGCCACAGGCAATGAAGACTTACTTCCATTGAATTTTGTTCTTCAGCGTTTTTTCAATAAGACCAATTCCCTCAAGGACATTTGTTATGTCATATATCCTCCTCTTCTGCACCTGCAACACAGGATTGGTATAGTTAATGTTTTCTCAGAGGGACAAAAAAAAACACCAAAAAATTAAATCAATCACCTGCAAAGTGTCAGCGGCTACATTTAGATCGAGCTCACCATCCTCTGCCTGCTTTACTAAGGAGATGAATTTTGTAGTTAAAAGACCTGAAAAGAGATGAAAACTCTCAGCATAGAACAGCATTGAATTTGCTACACAAGATGGCAATGCAAGGTATTACTCAGAGAGCTATCATAGCGGCAGCCACTAGCAGGTGTTTGAGGGGATGCAGCATCTGCAGAATGTTGAGAAACAACAGATTGAGCTCCAAGAAATTTTACATTAACTAGTTTAGAAAACATGCACAATCTTCCTCCACTGAAATAGTGATATTAATGTTTAAACTGGCACGTAATACCATAAGCCCATGCAAAGAATATACGATCGGAACCTGGTGTCAACGATGACGGTGCATACTTATTGTTGATGGTCGTCTTCACTCTTCCTCCTTTACAAGACACGGGGGTCCGCAGTGTACAGTTGGACATATCACTGTGTCCTGGACTTGTACAGACACTAGAATCAACTGCAATATTTCCATTCCTGGCCTTCCGTTTCAGAACCTTAGAGACATCATTTGGGAAATGCCAGCGAATGGGCAGACGTCAATGATAAATCTCAACGACTGACACAACTGGGAAGTAATCACGCTCTAGAAGTCTATAGAAGAACCTCAAAACCCGAATGAAGAATAGCCGGTTAATGTTTCCATACGATCAGAGACTAACACAATTGTGAAATCATCATAAACATCTATCAAGATACCAAACCCATAAGTAAATACGGCAATAGCTGAAAAAAAAGTTGAGGAATGAAACTCATAACTCACAGGAGACTTGACGACGATAGAGTCCGCAAGCTGATCCCCGGTGCCAGATAAGGAGGCGGCGCCCAGAGGAGTAGGAAACTTGTGGTAGTCATCGGCGTTTGGAAAGGGCGCTCTCATCGAGGCAAAAGGAAGGTGGCGCCTAATCCCAGCGGGCGGCGTGTGCTGCTGGCGTGGGATGCTGCCTTTGGAAGCTGCAGCCGGAGGGGTCGCCGCCGCCTCGCGCATCGGCTTTGCCGCCATTATGGATCTTAACGGCCTAGAATTATCAGAAAGGAGAATCCGACATAGATGATGAAATGGGGGGATGAATTCAAAGTGGGATGAGATACGAGGATTTGGAGATCTGATGAATTCAGAGCGCGGCGCTTTGGGGACCTGGGCGTTGAGCAGCGAACGAGGGAAAGGAGGGAATTTTGGTTCTTATACCACTGGATGTGGAGGGAAGCATAGGGGGGAGAAGCACGACAACAAAATAAAAGTTTGCGTTTATTGCCAAATGCTCCTCCAACTTCCACAATTCCCACCAGCAACCCCAAATCGTTCATGGTCACAACTTATTTTTTAATTTCAAAATACTTTATACTTAAAATTGTATTGTAAATTTTAAAACTAAAATGGAAACGAATGCGATTTTCAAGATATTTTATGATTTTTTAGAAGCCAAAACATATATTTACAAGATTCTAGTCCTAATTTGCCTAAAGCTGATAACTATATATAATATGATTGTTAATTACTTGGAAATCTTGTACGGAATATTACCTATAACAAGGATTTCATTCATAACAATGTTTGTCTCCCACTGCGCATAAGACCAACATACTATTGGACCTTGGCACCTGCTATATGCCTTCTTTAAGCTCAATAGAAAATCGCTAGAGAGGCCCATTAAAAAATCCAAAGGGGCATTGCCAAGGCCCAATCCCCAGAAATGAACTATGAGTTGGTTCCCTGTGTGCACTTGAACATTTAAATTAGCCCTATTGCATCAATTTGCACTCGCTTAGTCACAAGACCAAAACGATAAGTTTTGACCAAAACTAAAATTTTTCAGAGTCACGAGTCAACAAGTTGGACATATGAACTTATATCATGAGTTGACGAGAATTGTATATTTAACATGCAAATGATATATATACAATATTATGATATTTGTATCTTTAATTCCTTTTTTAAAAAAATATTAGAAATGTAAACACTTCAAACATGCTATTATGATGCACCTTTAATTCTTTTTTTTAAAGGTCTTCGAGTTGCAAACATTGCAAATAAAAGACTATGATGATAACATCTTTAATTTTTTAAAAAAATATTTGAAATGCGATAACACACAAATTTTAATATTTTTAGGATATAAAAATTATAATTTTTAATTATGATTTAAGTGTTTATCATATTCTTTTAAGTATTTGCTAAAGTTTTGGGATAATTATAATTTTGTGTGAATGTGGATTAAATTCTTTAATTTAGTCTATCATATATACTAACGACTTCAAGTCTAGTAGTAAAGTCTTAGAACTAGGGGTAGACTAGGAATTTCATGCAGTAATTAATTAGCAGGACATGCAACACAAGGGGAGAGATGATGAGTACAACTTTCACCATAGTAGACTACAAATCAGAGACAAGAATAGTACATGTGTCAAAAACCATACTTGCATTGGAAAAAAGAAGAGGAGAGAGGGAGACCAAATGACTTCCTACATTGCAACGGCCAAATGAGCCCTTGCAGTACCTTGGAGAGCTTGTGATCTGGCCATTTCATCAGTTGGAAACCAAAATCAATAGTCGATTAAATGCTCAATATAGAGGAATCTAGTAGAGATAGGTTTAACTATCTTTCTGCTTTTTGGAAGTCGGTTTGATGGCACAACTCTTAACTCTCTTCTTTTTCTTGGAAGCTGAGGGTAGAATAGAAGGTTCGGGGGTTGAAGTGTGAGATGATTCAAGATGAGAAGCAATCGGGATCTGTGAGGAACCCCAAGGAGTATGATTAATAGAAGGGGACTTAGTATCAACGGCTTGAGAAAAGAGGAAATTGGGCCATCGCCTATTTATTATGGCTATGATTGAGAATGCCAGAGCACATTAGAGCCATGTCTGAAAGTATCAAGGTGTGTGATTCATTTCGAATAGTGCATTCGTTAAGCCTATGATACACATCTTCTCAATCCACATTAGAGTGTCAGTAAGGGCCGAAAAGTTGAACCGCAAATGGAATTTATGGAACAACATACATAGTCCACCAAAGTCAACAGGAGGGGCAACCCAAACAAAGGACGACCATCAATCATGATGGGTATCAGGGGCGCTAACTACGAAATGAAGGTTGTTCTCAAATCGACGAAATTGAAAATGCGAAACAAAATCGGTTCGAGGTGAAAGTGAAAGTCAGATTGTTCAATCCACCGATATAGCACACATGCTGATGAACCTCAGGAAGATGATGAGGATGTTGTGCAAGTGAACACTTTGGATAATAAGATCATTCTATCATGATCAATGACAAGGAATAGGAGCAAGATAGTTGAAGCTACACTCAAAAATCTACTTAATACTGTTGGCGATAACACATATTTTTTTTAGTGATTGAGTACATGGAAATTACTCATATTTTGTTACAAAAATTAAGCTTTATTGCCTATTTCTATGTTTTGCGAATAGTACTGTAATTGTGTCATTTTAGTCTTAGTTGATTTAAGTCTCAACCTTCTAATAGTTTTCTTTGAGCAATGCAGCACATGTTAACAACACAAATCCCAAAAAACCGGATATGAATAGTGTAGTGGCAGAGGATGAGGTAGAAGTCTGAAAAGAAGTATACACAAATCCAAGGAAGAGAAAAAAGAGGATTTTGGATGAAAAGGGGGACAAGATGGAGAGAGAAAAATATCTCCCCCATTGGGATCACATGACAGCTTTTTGGAGAAATTTTTCTGGGAGAAGATGGAGGGGGACAACGAACCATAAGAACCAATTTCTCTTTGAAGATTTTCTTTTGTTCTTGATAAACATTGTTTCTAGCTGAGACTACTTTTAATTTTACTGCATGAACCATTTACCTTCTTTGTTTATGTTATGCACTATCTACTGTTATTTAACTTTGAGATCAGAATGTTGCTTAGGATATGCTATGAAAACATTTTCCTTTCCCTTGTTATGAGTGGTTAAGTGCTTAGATGGGTGCCTTGGAGCCAAAGGGTTATAATGTGCTAATCAATCATTTGACCTTGTTAACCATAGATCACACCACTTCATTAACAAACTAGGATATATCTAGGAGGGGGAGTAATGAAACACATCTTAACATCCCTAATTAGAGGTAGACCAAAGATTAAAGGGAAAACAAAAGTCTGGATAGACCTACACTTTGTTTATTAGTTGTTTGATTTATGGTTTGTGTGAAAGTATTTAGTGATAAACATACATCCCCTAGGAATTCCAAATCATCACTCATTTCATTCCAGGAACAATCGAGTTCAGAAGTTTATTACTTTTCTTTACTGTATTTTATCGCAACTCTGCCTTAGTTTTAGTTAAGACCAAATCTATCAACGTGACATTGATTGCATGCATTGACTTTCACCTAGCAAGCACTTAGCTCCTTGTATTCGACCATAGTCCACTATGCTCATATTTTTCATATGATTTGATGTGAATTAGGTTTATAAATTTTATTTGATAGGATAAGTTTGTATTTTAACGACATTGCATAATTTTTCGTTTATCAATTGGTATCAACCATGGGCTTGAAGTCTTACCATTAAATGAGTTCAACTACTTGAAGCTGAATCTATCTTTGAGCCCAAAACATCTCTTCATCTTTCATATGTGTTATTTGACTTGCTAGTCTTTCTTTTTTTATTTAGTTTGGTCTTTGGAATGTTAAAACCCAATTCTAGAGTATAAATATTCTAGAGATATACTCTTTAAAGAATCTTTAGTTCATTTCATGTATCTTATGAGCAATTTTCTCTTCTTTAAGTGATTGAACACTCTTGACTTATCAAGCTTTTAGCTTATGGTATCCTAGGATTATTACTTTTAATTCATTCTCCTTATGAAGTGTGGCTCCTAATTCTCTTTCTTTTAAAGTCTAGTTGCAAGAGATTCATTCTCTTAAGGGTAGACTTGGGTGGGTTTCTTTTTAAGCTTCAAAATCACCTCTTATTCGTGTGTTATTAATCTCTTTAGATTAGAGGGTCACATCACATACTAATCTCAATACATCAAAAGGGGCTAAATGACAGTGTCGAAAATTAATATGCAGGACGGAGATGGAAAAAAGACAAAAGAAGATGCCAAATTATGGAATTTTATAGGAAAATCGGAAGAGCCGTATGAATAATAAATTGAAAAGTTTAGCAAATTGAAAGGAGTCTTCAAGAAAATTAGCCATTGAACGTAAATCGGTGTTCGGGCCAAAACCAGCTAAATAGATAGGAACAACATATCAACCTATGGACAATAAATCAGTCCAGATGTCCTCAATAAATTTGCTACAATCATGAAGGAGATAGAAAAGAGATACTATCAGTTTGTAGCTACCGGAAAACATTGTGAAAGCCCACTAACCCATAAGTGTTTAGAACATAAAGCAGCTATCTATCAACTGAACCACAAACAATACCCAATCAGTCTTATTAGGCATAGAAAGTAGCAATTTTTCTTAGAAATCACTGAGCCATGGTTCCTTATAAATAAGAGCCCAATTCAAAAGAAATGCATTATGCATCCATTGCAAATCTTGTAGCTTTCTTTACTTCCCTTAGTGGTTTCTATGTAAAAATCTCACTTTTTTACTTTCAATAATATCAAAACCATAATCTTACAAATCAGCAACTTGGATCAGCAAAACATTCCGTTTTAGTCCTAAAATTCGAATTGTCACCTATTACCAATTTTTAATCACAACATTTTAGCATCCACCATGGAGCCCGATCTATCGACCTACTTGAGAATCCACAGAAATCATTGACTAGACATCCACAATGGTGAACTCGAATACCAATATGAATTTAATTGGTGAAAATTATGTTGATGTGCAGGGTGTAGGACTGATGGTGATAAACCGAGAGCAAATCAAGGTTTTGATGATGGAAATATTCTCAGATACTATGACATCATCAGGGATTAATTCAAATGCATAGGAAAAAACTCCAAAGATGGTACGAAGGTCCATTAGAAAACAGTAAACTATTAAGGGATTGTTTAAGAGATGATCGTTCTAAGTTTTTTAAACCCCCCTACTAGAATTTTCAATGATCTCTTTTAGGGTTCAATAGGTAATCTACAATTGCATTATTGGTTTTTATGTTAGAAAAATATTACATTGTGGACTCAAGATTTCGAAATACGGTACGATACATGGCTCCATATTGCAACCAAAAGTATCATATTTCTGATTTTCAACATTCACGTGATTTCAAAGTACAAAAGAGCTGTTTAATTAATGACATTCATCATTGCGAAATATTATTGAAAAAACTTTTGGGATCTGAATAATAGTTTTCACATAGTAAACTATGTCTCCCATAATTTTCCTTTCAACAAACAAGTGTAGATTGTTTTTACTATCATGGCGTTACATAACTTTTTGAGACAAGTTGCCACAAATGTTGATGGTGAAAGACTTGATTACCATAAAAGAAAACCTCTTCTTCCCACCACTAAAAATCAAGCTGATGAAAGACTAAATGAAACGTCAATTAAGAAATTAAGAAATCAAGCAGATGAATTAAGAAATTCGATTTTTAATAAAATGTGGGCATCGTATCAAAGGTGCAATTTTTCATCAAGATATGGATAAAATTGTAATCCATAACTTTTGTGTATTTCAATTGTCTATTAAATATGTATTATTATATTATTATGAATTAATACTTACAATATAAATAGAATTAAGTTAGTCTATTGAATTAATACATATAATATAAATATAATACATGAATAATTAAATAATTTGATATTAGAAATAGAATTTATATTATAATGTATAGAACATGATTAAAAAATAAATTATACTTATTTTTAAAAATAACTTATCATTCTCCTTTTTAACTATTTCTCATTCTAAGATAATTAGAATTCATTACAATAATTCATATAGAACAAGCCCCTTTAATTTTATTGATGAAATTCAAAATAAGTTGAATACTAATTAAAATATTAAAAACTGCACACACAAATTTTAAATTATAACAAACATAATAATTTTATATTATACAAATACTAGTAAGATGTGTCTTATCAATCCTATAATAAAATAAGAAAAAGTATGACTTATTTCAAGCAAAAAAATGATCAACTTGACTAGTATTTGTTGAGATGAATACAAGTCACTCATATGTAAAGAAAGCTAACCATGAGTTATTCACATCAATTCCTATTAATGTGGGGACTAATTTAAATGTGGATCATATGGACGGCTCTTCAATGAAGAGCTAGCTTCGCAATTTTCTAAAAATTGAGGTTGGTAGGTGAAAAAAATATTAAATAAAAAAACGAGTAAAGTTTCAATTATGGAAAGGTTGAGGGCTAAAAAAAATAAAAAGGAATAGTGGAAGTCGTAGTAGTTACTGTAGACTGTCAGATGGACAGCGGGGCCCAAGGGATGGGAATTGGGAATAGGGAAGTTCAACCCCAACCCCAACCCCAAACGCTTCAAGCATTTAAATGGGACAATTAAACAAACTCTCACATGTTGGCTTCGTGACTCGCCGCCGATTCTGGTTTTCCGGCGGAGCGGCATAATGGCCGGCAAGAGGAACTGCATTCTCGACACTCTCACCGCGGCTTTCGGATGCGGCGCCAGTTGCGGACGACCGAAAAAGTTGGCGGTGTTTGAGCCACGGCCGCGGGGGAAATCGGAGCCTCGCCGACACCGCCGACCCCACAACTACAACACATCCTCCACCTCCTGGGACAACGCCACCACCACCACGTTCTCCTCCACCGTCGACACGCCGCCGCGCTCGGAGACGGAAACCGACGTCCACAGCCTGAGAACCGTCCACGGATTCGGCAAAATCGGGGGCGCCAGCGTGGCGGTGGAGAAGGAGTCGAATGACCCGTACATCGATTTCAGGCAGTCGATGCTCCAGATGATTCTGGAAAGGGAGATTTACTCGAAAGAGGATCTGAAGGAGCTCCTCAACTGTTTCTTGCAGCTGAATTCACCCTACTACCATGGCACCATCGTCCGAGCTTTCACCGAGATCTGGAATGGGGCACACTCCGGGTCCGGGTCCGGGTCGTACGGCAGCCCGTCACACGGCATGCATGGGATCTGGGTAGCACGCGGCTTCTAGTTTACCCCTTCAGTTTGTGGGTCCGATTTCAATTTTCACCGTATTTTTAGCAGAAGCCCAGCCCCAGGGGAAATGGAAGCGACATTTCCCGGATGCTAAAAATACAGTGAAAATATGAAAATCGTCTACTAGTTAGAACCATGTGGTGAACCAAAATCACCTTTGTGTGTGTTGGCGTTGTATGGATGGATAATCTCATAAATAAATGTGTTCACGTTACGTGCACATGCACCAAATAGAGGCCATCCCGTGCCCGTTATTATTGCATTGCATAGGACAGTTAAATGCATAAAATATGCTGCTGTGGGCCCACTAGCAGATCAGATCGAACTCTTTTTTAATATTTCTCATAATTACAAAAAAGAAAAACTTTTTTTGTACATGTTAACCGTTAGATGGTACATGACATAATATAGAAATAAGAGGAAGAGGGCATGGGCATGGGCATGGGCATCGGTATTTTCTCTTTCTTTTTGGTAGGGAAGACATTGTTGCACGTGCGATGGAGGTTGAGGAACTTGGGGCGTCCCATTTGGGGATATATGATCAAGTAACAAGTTGTATTCACTTACTGGTTTGGTGAGTGCTCACAGCGGATGCTATCAAAGCGTGCGTTGTTGAAAACCGATTTGAGGGGTGGGTTAAGGTTAAGCTACCCTACCCAGACAGATGAGAACACAGGGAGGGTCACACAGCAGCAGCACTGATAAGCCTTTCCTTTTTACTAGTGAAGAAGCAATCAGATTGAGGCGTGCGATGGATGGATGGAGCACATGGGGATGAGGATGATGGAGGAGAATCAAACATACTTTTTGAGCCAGCGACAAAGAACAAGACTGGGTACTGACACTCTGCGTTAATGCAGTGCTGAATCCGGGACCGGGCTTCCAAAGTTAAGGCCGGTCCTCCCACTTGACACGTGGGTCAATTATTGCTGCCCTCATTCAATCAAAAAGTTTACTTATTCATCATTTGGCTTCATAAATTGATTTCTTTTTTGTTGAAGATGGATAAATGCAGTCTTACATTCGATGCCCTCCTCCTCCTAGTTCAATCATAACAACGAATATCTAAATTACGGTTTCAAGCTTTCTGTTTTTTTGTTCTAACATAGAGGGTGTTGAAGGGGTTAAAAATGTGTTGTTCCCATCCATCCTTGAAGCACTGAAGAACTGGAAGGTATCTCATAGGATGCTGCTTGCATATGGAAGCTTCGTTGATAAATTGTTAATTTGCGCCGTTCGAGAAGCATTCATTGTATGGTCAAGCTGCTGACTGCTCTCAATTATATGATATGCAGCAGACACCACTCTATGCTCTTGTACAATAGTTTTCTGCTAGCAACCGAATATCAACAAAGCTTCATGTCTTGCGGGATGCAATGGAAGCTTTAATTCTCCACATGGATAACAGCTGGAAAATGTGATCGATGACCAGAAGTCTTCAGGAGAATTGATCAAAACGAATCAGTTTCTGTGAGGGTTGGATTGATGCGTTCTATGCAACAAGAAACCAGAGCAGAGTACTGAAGGGGGCACCCAAGCAGGATTAGGATATTATGTGTTCATTTCTGACTATTCAATCTTGACAAATCAAATTGCACCTACAATGAATCATGTTGTTCGATGTGTGTGCCTACGAGGAGAAGAAGATAAGTTTGGACAAAAGGAGATGAGCAGTTGGGCTAAACGACGATGGGCCACAAAACAATTAAAGCAATTTGTGAATCCACATCCCAAACGCAACACAAGAGCAGCTAGCACAAGCCCATGCATATGCTCGAGTGTGAGACTGATGATGATCGTACTCTTCTTTTTATTAGTATATCCATTATCCCGGTTGGACCAAGGCTAATTATTTATTCTTTTAACTTCAGCCTAGACCAGAACTGTAGGTGAAGACACTTCTCATAGGTTGATAGATGTTAGAAATGCGGGTGATGGTGTGCTGAATTTGATCATGTTTGTGCTATTTTCAATGTTAGTATGGGAGATTAGTGAATTAGAATAGGAAAAATGGCTAAAGTTAGCATTAGTAAATTTATTTTTGGTAAAAACATATTTTGAACCATTTTTTATGTTCATCCAAAAGCTGAGGTGACTTTACTGCTCATACAAGCCTAAGAATGCCTGGTCCATTTGGGAGAATTAATGGTTTCACTAGTATGCGAAGTTTTTTTTAGTACAGAGACATCTGAAATTGAAGATTTATGTGGAAAGCTGAATTAATGAGAAAAAAGATATTTTTTGAGTAAGTGTCAGAAAAAAAACTGTTGAAGTCTAAAAGAAGAATTATAGGTTAGCTATAGTCAGGAAGTAGGATGATGGCAAGTCTATTGTCATGATATGTGATAGATTGGCATGATCTGATTGCAGGTATAAAAGAAAAAAATAAATCAGAAAGAAGGAGAGTAATTCTAGATGGAAGCTTCAAAGACGAACATGGAATCTCTCCTTGGAGATTTTCCGATGAGAACTTTCATATTTTCTGAGTGAAGTTGGAGGAGGAGCAGTTCTAGCGTGACACTAGAACCAACCTCCAATATTCAGAACCCATCAAAGATAAAGACATTTCGGTTCGAGAAGAAGACGATGAAAGTAGTCTTCAGAGTAAGACTAGAATTACCTCTAATGTCCAGAATAGTAGCAGAACTAGTAACTCTCACAACAAAGCTTGTGAACCAGCTTGTTTGGGAAGAAGAAAATGACACATGCTCAAGAACTGACTTGGAGAATTGATGAACTTTTTATTTTCTGCACAAACTTATTTATGCACTTGATAAACTTATTTTTGCTTGTTTATTTTACATTTCTTGTTAGTATCTTTTACATTTCCATCATGGTTAACTCTAGGATTAAATGCAATCTTCTCTATTAATTTCTTGAGATGCCAATTTACATATTCTATTTGATGCTTTGAGATTAAGAGTAGTAGATGTATTTGATGAATTCTAGTAGAGCATAAACCACTTCCAAACAAAACCCCCTATTTAATCCGGCATACGCGTAGAACTTGCCACTGAAAATCATTTGCTCCCTATAGATTGACCTATACTTGCTACTACTATATTATTTTCTCATGAATGTGATGAAGATTGCTTTTACGGTTTTATAAATATTTTTGATAGGGAAAACCTTTGTGGCTGCAACATCCTTGGAATTTCCCATCCATCAGTGGGCGTAAAAAATCTTCAATGTTTAACTTAATGTCAAAATTATTTTTAATTTTGTTCCTCAATCTCAATAGGGGTGATACCATTTAACCAACTTTCCTCCTTAATTCTTGTTGAATCGTCAAGTCTTTTAGATGTTTGATTATGCTCACAACTAGTTCAAAGTTACGATGAAAGAGAGGTGGGTGGGTGCAAACTATTTTAATGCCCACACATGCCATTATGATGATGTGGGCATACCCAAGAAGTAATTACCTCAGTGACAAATGTAGAGAAATGAGGAGAAATCTAGGTTAGAATGAGACATCCTCACCTTGAGGTAATTGGTGATGGATTCTCAAGCCAAACTAGCAATTGCTAAGTGACAAGAATAGAAGGTTAAAAGGAAATTGGATCAACTAAAAGCCAATCGGTGACCCTCAATGAAGCCAAGCTGACTTCCACTATTCAATCATTGGAGTTTCAATAGTACAAATTAGGCAATTTGTAATATCTTTGAGCCACCTATTTCTCGAGTGCTACTAAAGAGGGCAAAGATAGCTTGAAAGATGGCTAGAGTCGCTAGAGAGATGGTCATGATGAAATCATGGTTGCCTCTCAAGAGTGAGTGGTTGTATTGTTAAACGTTTTGCCTCGCTCTCCTAGGGGCATAGTGATAGTATCCTATATTGGTTATGAACAGGGTTAGCGGACATGTTTAAAATAGAGGAATCTTTCTAATCTTGTATGAGACTTATTTCTCGAAAGGAGAAAATATTTAATCATGAGGGTTTGGTGTCCAAAGGATAATATTGTACAAGAGAAGTATAGATCATACTATTTGATATCACAACCAAACTAAGTGATAACACACGAATTTTCCTATTATTAGAGTAAGAAAATTATGCTTTTGAATCATGTTTTGAGTGTTTATCTTATAGTTTTTAGTATTGTTACCAAATTTTAGGACATAATGTGATTTTACATGTTAATGGGCTAAATCCTTTGATTTAGCCCATCCCATGTTATTAACATTTTGTCTAGTCCAACAGCAAAGTTCTAAAATCAGGGAGGAGACATGAATTTCATGCATGTAGATATTTGGAAGAATGGGCAGCATTAAAAAAGGAGACATAATGTACTGTTCAGCCGTCCACAATTTGCAGGTTTAGGCCAAGAACAGTACAGATGTCAGGAAAAGTAGACTGATTTTGAAAAATGGAAAAAAGATGTGAAGATATTTTTGGAGGGGGGAGAAGGAAGGGAACGACGGGTTGACACGAGGGGGTTTCTCCCCCAACCCCAACAGGACGAGCACTGAACCAGGAGAGGAGAAGAAGAACTTCATTCTCAAGAACAACATAAGAGCCTAGTCCAGCGCTACTGTTCCGGCTAGGGAACAACAACAGACGGAAACTAGAACTCTTACTGCTTTATTTTCGTTTGTTGATGTTTTCAGTTTCTGCAACCAACTCTTTCACGATGTTCTTGACATTTTCGTTGCTTTATATTAATGTTATCATGTTTTACCTTCAAAGCATGAGTCGCTAAAGCCTTAGGGATGTCTTAATGTGAATTATGGTGGTGTGTGCTTAGGGTTAATAATGAAATTTATGTTTGTTTCTTAGCTCTTGTTTCTATCAAACCATGGGTAGACCTAAGGAGGGGAATAAGTAGCTTCACAACTAAGATGCTTGATTTAGAGGTAGACCAACAAATTAAGACGGGAGCAATAGGTGTTAGTCCGGGGTAGAACTAGTAGAATCGGGTAGACCTAGTTCTATACACTTTGCATGCGGGTAGACCTAATTGTAAGGTTGGTGATGACATTGGGGTTTAGCTTAGCCGAAAATATGACAAATGACCTGGGTAGACTTGGGTTATTTGAAGTTGTAAGTGTAGGAACATGGTAAATTAAATTAGGCACCTTAGCATGACACCACCTACAGATTCTTAAGGCATCTTCGTGTTATTCTGGGTTAGAACCAATATTTATTACCTTTTGCATTGAAACCTGATTCCATTTACTGAACTTTCTTGCCACTGCTAGTCCATGCTTAGACTAAGATCTACTATTATTCCGAATCATGCATTTACTAAAACACTTAGCAAGCACAAGCTCTTCGTGATCGACCCCGATATCCACTATACAAGTTTTCTAAATTTGTATTTTGTGTAAATTAGGGCTTATAAATTTATTTGATAACGAAATTTCTATTTTTGCAACGACATTAGGAAATTTCCGTTTATCACTAAGACAAATATCAATGGTGGGACATGGACCATTGAACGAGATTGTTGAGTGTCATTACTACTACCATTCCAGTCTTCTTTAGTACCACATCATGGAGATTCACCCATTTACTATTTATGATTGAATGAATAATAACTGTATTGTAGAGCATTAGAATTCCCTTCTTCAAAACCACCATCATATTTGGATATAGATGTCTTAAGAACATCTCCAATAGTTTCCACGAAAGTCTATGTGGCACTTACATTTTGTTTATTAGATTTTCAGAAACCATTGTGTGGGTTTATTTTTTTTTCAATGGCGCCAATGGAAATCCATTAAAGTGGATGTCAAAAGATGGTGCCAACTTTTTTCTTCCTCAATTCCACTAGCACCAATGCTTTGATTCTTCGATGCAAGTCTGTTTGAATTATATCTTGTTCGTAGGTCTTAAGTGCAAACCCATAGTGTTGTTCGTGGACCTTAGTTAATAACTTTTCAAACCTATCTTGTGAAGTTAGCTCTTTCAAACCTATATTGTAAGTCCAAACCCATAGTCTTGAAACCTATCCTCCAAGACTCAATATTCTTCTTTTTGTTTTTTTTTTTTGCTTTTGAAGTAGTATCATTGGTTTACATGAATTTATTTGACCTGGGTTCTGGGTAATCAAGGGCTATTGATATTTAGATAAGTTTGATTGTGTCTTGTGGTGGGGTTGAATTCCTTTTCGAAGGACTTTGTTGGTTTCTCATTAATTGTTTGAATGAAACTTGCTGGAATAAATTCAATTCAGTGCTTGATAAAGGATTGGATTTTGTTGAGAAACTCATAGGCTTTTGACTTTATTCATTAGTCCAGCTTTTCTCTTTTTATAGAATGACCAATAGAGGATTGGTTTCTACAAGGTGGTGTGAAGAAGATAAGCTCATTCTTGTTTCGGCTTGTCTTAACGTAAGCAAGGATTCAAAACATGGAACTTTACTAAAAGGGAACAGTTTGTGGAAGAAAATACATCATCAAGATACAATCAAAAAGTATTATCATCAAACTAAACCTACTCAAGCTTGTACACAAGATACAATTTTCTGAAAATGAGTAAATCTAAGCCATTCTATAAGTAAGTCTTTAGGTTGTTTTGATTATATTGTTGCTGATAGTTTCTCATACACTTTGCATATAAAAAATGCAGCGAAATTTAAAAATTTTCGAGAAAACCCAAATACAGATCTTGGAATACAGTATACATTAGATAAATGGATTCTGAAAATACCTTTGAGTGCACTCCGTTGTTCACCATCTGCCAACAATATACAACCTCTATGGTATCCATATATGAAGCACTTCATCGATAACCTTCTCAAGGCCATAGAATGATGTTTGATCTCCTCAAATGCTAGTAGAGAAAGTCGCTCCTTGAAGATAAATCTCAGAGAGAACGAAGATATAGGAATCTCTACAGATCGAATCTTTCTGATTACATTATATAGATATTTGGTAACATATCTAATCAAATCTCTGTAAACGTCTTCTCGTGTGGATATATATATATATGTTCCAAATCTTATGTGTATTAGATCTTTTATTTTGAATTTAATCAATATTGATCTCAAAATAACTCTCTATTTAATTTATCCACTTTACCGATTATATCTCATGTAATTATGTTATTCTATTTTATATCGATAAGTGATTTTACTATTGTGTGTGACCCTATAGACTTCTCAAATCAATGCCGCAATAATGAATTTATTAATTAATTTTTAATTAAATAAATCCATCATTATCGATAATAAGTGATGTATAGCAGCATATCATGATACCCAAGATGTAAGAGTAATCAAGTGAATTGATTGAGGCTTTCTATGACCAGTCACCATGTAATGAACATCTTTCATCATACTTATATCTCATTTGATACGAAAACATGGGTGCGTCTCTTTTTGATGTTTCGAACTTATAATTGTATTTAAGTACTGACATTCCATAACCTATTCAAACACTTCGAGTGTCATTACCCTATGCCTAGGACTCACTGTTAAGCTTTGATGTAATTAGTTGAAATAAGATACATCAACTATCTCCAACCTTAAGAAGTCACATCCTTTTTCATCTATACTAGGCAAGCCATGGTTAGACTCTCATTAATAATGAGCGAAAATGTAAGCTTAAGATTAAGATAACTTTATTGATCTTAAGTCTAAGCTTGCATGGCTGTCATATTCGAGATCTTGCTACTGACATTTAGTTAGCTTCCTATAGTAGCATCTTGAAGACAAGTCATCCAGTGAATCAATTCTCCAATCGACATCTACACATAGTTCTAGTAATCACATTACGTAAATTGTGAGAACCATTGCTTATACAATTTAGGGATCTCAACGTGTACCAACTTATCCGTATTTGAGATATCCTCATTTCACAAATACTTTAGGTAGAGAATTTTTAACTTGAACATAAATCCTTGAAGAATGTCACATTACGATCTCATCATAATTTCTACAGCATATAGACCAAGTAGAGGATTTTATTAGTAATATAAACTTGATCAAAATTCAAAGTAAATATCAAAAGATAAGATTTGCCAATGAATTGATTATTCGTAGAACACATACACCAACAGTTGCAAGAGGAGGGAGCAGATTCAATGAATATGATTTTAAACAACAAGCTTTAGAGTTGTGCAAGTTGAAATGAATAAATATTTCACTAATATAAAATGTTGATAGATTCTACGTAATGAGCGAAAATGGATGTCAGTAAGAAATGCTAAGTTACCATCAATTAAAGAACAAGCTTTATTTGTTGTTAGTTATGATGTTTTTTTTTGCAACACTCCTAGAATGACAAGTGCTACTAGAGTAACTAAACCTCAAAACAACATGGGATCACTATCAAATGAGTATGGAAAGTTTGTAACACATTTGATTTTTATATTTACTTTCTATTTTTTGGATCTTATTATTTATTTTTACTTTTTATTTAGGTCTTGATAACATTGAAACATCACCTACTCCACAAGAAGAAAGACCAATTGGGAAAAAGGCAACAAAGCGTAAACACATGGAAAAACAAGTGGTTGGATCAAATTCTAAACAAGTTGTATATTAAGAATTCTGAGATGATATCAAGGTAATGAAGATAAGTATTGATAAAAGGAATGAATTGATGTGGCAATTCAATTAACTATATATGACATCATTGACAAACGAACTTTCAAATGTAGATATTGCAAATATGATTTCAGAACAAAAAAGGATGCGAAAACTTGCATATTATGGTCTCGCTCATGCCTCAAGAGTTTCTGCCCTAAGTAACCAAAACCAAGAATAGGATGAATCGGTTAGTCCTATTGAAATGGATGATTAATGTAATTGTATTTGACTTTGGAGTATTGATGGTGATTCTGCAAGTGCACAGAAACCGTCGAAGTAATAAAATAAGATCGTATCCACATGAAATTTTTATTGGAATTTTTTTTCAAACAAAGACTGAAAAAAGACCGAAAAACAAAAGAAAGATTTGGTTTTAAAAACAATAAGAAAATTGGCTTTGGATCTAGAATTCACCTTGTTTAAAACTCGCCCAAACTTGTGTGTGTAAATCTTGAAGATTGACCTACTTGTGCAAGTTCCGGGGGTGTTATTCTAAAATAGTGCTTCTCGGTGACCGTTATAGCACCGTTCCTCGTTTAGTGGGATTATAGAATCAACTATGCCACTAGAGCCATTTTACCTCTTGTGATAACTCGTATTTTCCCCATACCCAAATCTAACCCCTACACCTCACACCTCGTAGACAGATTAGACAGAATGTGCCTTGCTAACGACTTCCAATTGAGCCCTTCTCCTTAGGTACTTGAGGCCATCCTTTGATTCTCTCACACTCCCTTCGGGTTATGTGATAATAAAGAGCACATTGATAAAGACACCATTGCGAAAAACAGAATCAAACCTCAATTTAAATGTCGAAAAACATAGTAAAACTATCACACGCGCAGGACTTGTGCAATCAAGGCTTCACCGTTGACATGTGTTTTAATTAGCTTGCGAAAACACAGATAAAACATGCAGCCTGACCAATCAGAGAGCATCATGTGTTTTAATATGGTGTTGACATGTGCTTCATGCAAATTAAGAAAATGTCATGTGTTTTGATTAGGGTGGCATGTGTCTCGATTAGAGGAATAACAGATAAGCATGGCTAACATTATAAAAGGAGCATAGATAAAAGGAAAAGCATTTTTGGAAAGGAGAAAAAATGTGGGGAATCTGCTTATAGGGATATCAAAAAAGTAGTTTGCACCGTTGTGAAGTATGGTTTGTTGAGAGCTGTGTAGCGGTTTCAAAATGACGAGATTCCTGAAACTTATAGCATAGACGTTTACAAAGGGTTTGAGTTTGGAAGGAGCCAGTTTGGAAAAAGTTAAGCGAGATGATGGGTTCTGAATTTATGTGCTGTGTTCTACATGTAAATCTGTGCTTCTGTGTGTTTCATGACTTTTATGTGCTGATTGGCTATGTTTCATGAAGTATGATTAATGTGACATCTCTTTATCCTTTGTCTATGTTGTTGTACTAAAGTTATTGAGATCAAGGGGGTGCAACCATGCACGTAAATGGTCACATAGTTAATGAACTCATAATATGTCAAATGTTATTGTTTATCCTTGTTTTATGATGAACCTTTATTTTGAATGGATGCATACCTGCTCTACATGGTCTTATTGATTAAATGAATTGCATTCAGTGCCTTGACCGCTAATTATTCCAGGTAATGAACAGGAAAGGTAGGACTAGATGTTGTGATCCACGTTGTTGGAAAAAGGATCTCATTGCCTGTCATTTTGGAGTCTCTTGGTTGTGGGTCTAACTTGGTCGTTCGGAACAGCTCTCGCATCCAAACTAGTTCTTATCTTTCTAGGTTGTCTTGTGAATTCTTGAAGCGTTAAGTTTGTGTAGGGAGTCATTTTAGCTAAACTATTATGTTGTCCACTATGTTGTATAATTGTTATGTGAATTACTTTCATTTTTGCTTCATCTCTTACTATGTGATGTAACCTAAACTAATCCAATCTCCCTATCAGTTTAAGTTAATATGATAATATAGTCTTATGTTCTTTTTTGAGAACATGGCATCAAGGTCTAAATTTATAAGTTGTGAATTTGGACCTTGACATATGTCATAACCCACACTCGCCTTGCACGATATTGTCTGCTTTGGGCATCCGACCCTCACAGTTTTACGTTCTCCCCTTCTGGGGAAAAGGCCTCATGCAAAATTAGCAAGGTACCTCTATTTAAGGACGTCCCCTCCCCTGTCCGTAACCAATGTGGGATGGGTAGTCATCACTTGGCCCTTAGCCTTACATTCACCCCCTCTTAGACACTTAGCATCCTCGCTGAGTGCCATCTCATCTCACCATTGGCAAGAGCCCGGGTTTGGCTCTGATAGTTTGATTGATTCAGATTATGAAACAGAAGATGATGCCAACATTGACATTGATTATGATGAATGCTCAAAGAAAGCAAGCAATTTAGTTAGCATTGGTGTGGATGTTGTAGATTCCGAGTTTGTAAATGATGCAAATGATGTTAGTTGCATCTTAAGCGATGATGATATTGATAGTGACGTGACTTGCTCAAAAGATGTAGCGAAATTTAACAAGGGCTCTTTCTTCAATCCCAAAACTTGTAAGAAGATACCTGAATTAATTTTGAGCATGAAGTTTCAGTCTAGAGATGAAGCAAGAGATGCTATTAAACAACATTGCTATCGTCAAGGGAAGAATGTTAGGTTTACAAAAAGTGAGCCTTGCATATAGAAGCAAAGTGTATACAAGAATGTTGTCCATGGGTGATTCACATCAATAAGTATCGTAATAATGGTTCATTGACATTGAGAGAATTTCAAGATAAACATCATGATGAATGTGGATATCAACATCGAAATATGGAAATTACTTCTACATGGCTTGGTAAAACATATTTGAAGAAGTTTCAGTAAAATAGAAAACTCACATCATGGCTCTTCAAGGATATGATTTCAAAAAAACGAAATGTCTATATCTCCATGATGCGAGCTTATAGAGCACAAGCATTGGCAATGAAAATCATCAATGGTTACCACATTGATGAGTTTAAGAAGTTGTATAATTATGTAGCTGAGGTTAAAAAATCCAACCTAGAAACACAATGTGTATTTCATGTTCTACCAAGTTTTGGAATTTGCAAAAAATTTCAGCGGGTGTAGTTGTTCTTTCAGGCATGTTCGAAAGGTTTTCTAAGAGCATGTTGACCTATTATTGGTGTCGATGGATGTTTCTTAAAGGGTTCATTTCTAGGACAAGTTCTTGTGGGTGTAGGATTCGATCCAAATAATAATATTTTCCCCATTGTATGAGCAGTTGCAAAAAGGGAGAATGAAGAAAGTTGGCTATGATTTCTAATTTTGTTGCAGAGTGACTTGGAAATCGATGCGATAAATATATGCAAATATTGTTTTGTATCTAATAAAGACAAGGGATTGTTTCCAACTTTTGATATTATTTTACCTGAAGCTATAAATCAATTCTATGTTAGACATTTGTATACAAATATGAAGCATGCTGGATATAGTTCACCTTTATTGAAGACAACATTGTGGAAAGCAACTAGAGCAGCCACTCCTGAAAAATTTTGACATCACAATGCAAGAATCGAAAGCTCTTGACTCTGATGCTTACAAGTGGCTAGATGACAAACTAACTAAATGTTGGTGTCGTGCGTTCTTTAATACGGACATCAAATGTGATGCACTACCGAATAATGTGTGAGAAAGTTTTAATTCTTTAATTTTCGAAGGGAGAGACAAACCAATTATTTAGCTACTTGACTTGATTTGAGAACTTGTGATGGTTAGGCTATCTAATTGCCAATAAATGGAAGAGAAATAGACAACAACTATTTGTCCTCATATTTGTAAGTTGTTTGATAATTCTGTTGAAAATGTGAATCATTATAAACCAAAGCCTAGCGATGAACTTATTTGACAAGTTACTGTAAGGATGACTCTTGAGCAAGTTTGCATTCATTGAGCATTGGAATCATGCTCATGTAAAAAATGGAAACTTGCTGGAATCCCTTGTATACATGCTATTAGTGCGCTATGGGCCTCCAGGGAGGATCCCTATAGGTGGATAGATCAATACTACATTGGAGAACTTATCATGCTACTTAATAGGGTTTTATTATTGGCATACGTTTGTTTGAATATTGGCCTCGTGTTGATAAACCCTCTCTAGAATCACCATCAGCAAGGAAAAATATCGGTAGACCTTTCAAAAATAGGATAAGATTAAGAGATGAACCTCAAGTCGGACTTGGTCAAAAGAAAAAAGACATTCATTGAGGGATGTGTGCTATTGTGTGCTACTTGTAAAACACGATTATCGATCATGAGTGATGTCTAGCAACATATCATGATCCCCAAGATGTAAGAATAATCAGGTGAACTAATTGAGCCTTTCCATGAACAACCACCATGCAATGAACAACCTTCATCATACGTATATCTCATTCGATACCAGAACATGGGTGTGTGTCTCTCTGATGTATCGAACTTATAATTGCATTCAAGCACTAATACTTAATGGCCTATTCAAACAATTCAAGTGTCATTACCCTGGGCCCAGGACTTACTGTTAGGCTTTGATGCAATTACTTGAGATATGATCTCAAGTAATTGCAATAATGATTATAATAATGAATATATAATGCAATTTCAAAAGAGTCGGATAAGGGTTGGAATTGTATTTGAAATTGGATCCAAGCAAGCAACCCCATTCAAGCTGAATAAGATTATTTAATCATTTTCCATGAGGTATTTTCTAAATAATGATTAGAAAATAAGAAAAAAATATATTGCAACTGAAAAGTGGATAGTGATAGTACATTTAACTCTAGTTGTCATGATGAAAGGTAGACTAGCATGATTTGACTACAAAAATAAAAGAAAAAATCCTAGCAAAAAGAGCAAGAAATCGAGTTTTTGAGAGAGTGACTCAAAGAAATGAGATTTAAAAACTCGATTTTCCAACCACTCGTTGTAAAAAACATAGGAAGAGTACAAACTTTCGACAAGGACTTGGAGGAAACAATAAGATCTACATTCTTTGTGTCACCCACTAGAGGAAAAAACAATATAAAGGAATACCTAGGTTTTGTAGATCTACATTCTTTGGAATGCATATAATCCATGAGTGGCTTACTTATGTGTAGAAAGAAAATAAACGGTGTGATAACAGTTGTGACCCCAATGTTTATTTAGTTTGTTAGTTGTGATCCATGCATTTTGTGCCATTATAATTTGTATGACCTAATATTTTGCTAGTCCAGTTATATTGACCTATGTGAGCTACACTTTTGAGTCAACAATTATTTGTTTGTAATTTTTTTTAATTAATAAATTTTATTTAGAACTATTCTGACCCAATTCACATTTTTATTTATGTGATTTGGCCCTAACATTCTTGTAGATGGAGCTATTATGGTTGAACATTATCCTTTTTTGCTTGTTTTGTTCTACATTGACCCAAGTTTTGTTTTTTTGAAAATTATATTGTTTATGAAGGTCACAACATTTATATCAAAACTCGTATATTGAATGAAAAATAAGATAAAAAAATTGATTTAGAAATTTAAATTTTTCAAAAACTGTTCATAAAATGAGAGTATGATGTTGTGCTCTTTTATGTAATTAAATATTGTTTGATTTGTTCAATAATATTATATTTGCATGAGTATATTGACAATTATGATTATGATTAAGATACAATTGTAAAGTTTGTATTGACTAAAGAAAGTGTGAGATAGATATCATTGTTTGCTAAAAAAAATATTTCTCTTTACTTACTCTATGATAGGGCATATAACATCATCTCACCAATGACCATATACTCTTAAATTTTGACATCTTGCCTTGTTCCACCTACACATCTTTCTTGTTTTCAGTGTCATGTCGATTCTTGTTGTTTCCTTGTTGCTGACAAGATCCATCATTTTATGAGTGATCATGGTTGCATGACTCCTCTATAAAATCGTTTGTCAAATTTATTTCTTTTGACGATGAGTCACAAGTTTAGTCCTCAATATCATTAGTATTATCATCTACTTTTTTGTTGGGACATTTCCTACAATTATGCCCTTTTTAACCACAACCATTGCAAAATACACTTCTCATCAAGAAAGCATGCTTTTAGCTCGACATCATGGCATCCTCTGCTTTCAAGGTGGTGGCAACAATGGTAGTTGATCATCTAAAAGGCAATACTTGGCAACTAGTAATCGATAAGTATTGTTATCATACATCACTACATAATTGGCCTTGAAGTAAGAAGGATGCATATGATGTTGTTTCAATTTTCAACATATTTGAGTCAATTTCATTGTTAGCATATTAGGATTATATGAATTTGAATAAGGATAATGCAAAACATGAGTCAAATTATTTTTTGTAAAGATGTGATTTGGGCCATTTTCCCCTTAGTCTAAGTGCAAGTTGGTTTTATTATTCATTCATCTCCATATACGCCAAGTCCATTTGGGTTGAGCCACATAATCTGACCAATCGACAAAGTTATTATGAGTACATGAGTAAAATAGGAATTATAGGTTTGAGTGTGGAGGAAGGATAAAGAAAGCTAACTACAAAGAAGGCAGGAATCTCGCAATAGACATAACTAAGTGCGGATGACATGCAAGACTGGTGTGAACAAATAGAAGAAAAGATCTGCTGCCTTGAGAGATTTTTTATTGGCCCGACGATATCTTCTGTTTTGGGCAGGAATCTTCTGTTTTAGAAAGATTTTCTCTCCAGAAAGTGCTTTTGCGTTTGAAGTTGAACAAAAGACGAAGGAAGAGGCATTCTAGCATGGCATTGGAACTAATCTCCAACATCCAGAAGTGTAGTTGAGATATGAACAAATAACAAGGAGGCTTTAGAACCTGCAATTTGAAAAGAAGAATATAAAGAGAACACCAGAACTAGAGAATCTAACAAATATCCCACTTTTCTCCCAAACCTTGTTTCTTGTATCTTATTTCCGGAATGTCCACAATATGTCTATTTCTTGTTTTAATGTTTAATGTGTTGGTCAAATCAATTTCATAACTGTTTTCACATCCACGCTTAATAACCTATGAATTTTAGTCCGTTCACCCACAATTTAATTTTGGATTAAGTGCAATGACAATTTTTTATGGCTTGAAATGCCGATTAACATGCTCTGTTATTTGCTTTTAGTTTAGAAATCAATAGAAGTCTTTTATCAATTTTAGACAAACCCTCTATTTTATCTAGCTTACCCATAGGACCAAACCCTTATTTAATCCATCATATGCATATGATCAATGACTAAAAAATGTTTGCTTTCTGTGGATTGACCTCTACTTACTACAAGTACATCTATTTCTTTACGAATGAAATGTAGTTTGTTTGTTCAGTTTACAAATTAATTTTGATGGGGAAAGCTTTATACTTGCGATAGCTATAGAATTTTCCATCCATAAGATGGTCCTGTTTCCAAAGGGCTAGGTGTTTTTTAGTTGTTGTTCTTAATGTGTTTGCATTCTTCTACAAGTTAAACTCTTCTTCTGCTTGATTTGGAGACTGAGAGAATTGCAAAGGAGCAAAAGAAATGTGCAAAAGAGAAGCAGCATCAGGCAAACGAAAAGGTCAATAGAGGAGCTGCTACACAAAAATTAATCATGGATGCAAGGGAGGAGAGAAAACTATGTAGCAATATGATTGTCATGATTATTCATGTTGTAGAATCTGCATAACTTTTCCAGAAGAAGCCATTGAATTTGTTCTCAGACTAGGGATAATCAACCTTTTGCGAAGTTGTATGGAACTAGGAAAGATGATGCACATCAACACTTGGACAGTTGTATTTCAGTCAGTGTTGGTGTTAAACCAAAGGAAGTGATAGAAGACAACATGCTTTTAAGGGTTTTTTAGTTTACACTTGAAGAAGGTGCAAAGGAGTGGTTACACACCTTGGAATAGGGGAGCATAGAGAGCTTGACTGAAATTAAATAGCCATTTTTAAATAAGTATTTTCCATTTTCCAAGGTTGAAGAGTTGAGGAGAAGAATCGTGTATATTCATCAATTTATGGGAGACCTACTCCATGAATATTTGGAAAAATTCAATATATTGCTTGCAAGTTGTCCGAATCACGGGTATGAAAGGCATACCTTGGTTGAATTTTTTTCTAGAAGGATTATTACCACCATTGAGAATTTGCTTAGATGCTATTACTAGAGAGAATGTCAGGACACTCACCCCTATCCAGGCCTGGGCCAAAATACAAGAGATGGTGGAACATTCTCGGTATTGTTACACTACGGAGAGATGCACCAAGGAATTGAGAGTATGCATAGCTCAGTCTCAGCTAATTCTGTGAGAGGTATGTTCTGTCCCAAGACATAACATAAACATGCCCATTGAATGAAAGAAATGTGAGAGTGAATGCTATGGTATATGCAAAAAATCAAGAAGTATGGCATCAACCTTGGCACTATGCTCTGAAGCACCTCAATTTGAGATGGAGGAGTGGTGATCCACTAAATCAACATCTACTGTAGTAGAATCAGCCACAGCAAGACACACAACATCAATCTATGCAGCAAGCTCAACCAGAGGGACATACTTACGGGAATCTTTAGTACAAACAGTTGCATCAATGACCATATCAGCCCCCTCACCAAAGGAATAATTAGGGTAAACAAGGATTACCTTTGGAAGAAATGGTGAAGAGTATGCTAAAGGAAACCTGCAATGATAGAGAGAAAAGCGAAAAAGAGAAAGAGTCAACTCATGGAGCCAACAAGAACCTTAAAATCAAGTTGAATATTTCAGTAATAGAGTTGAGATGCAAGAACAAATTGCCCGAAAGAGAAGTGATTCAACCTTAGTCAGTTTAGTAATGAACTAGTTCAAGAAACAGACCAAAAGAAAAACTTGGTTGAATCAAAAGAAATAGTTGAAATGATTCATTGTGCGAGTTCAAAACCGATGGAGAGTGTGTATTGATTACCAGAAAATGAATGATGTCACTAAAAATGAACACCACCCTCTCCCCTTTACTGATCAAACGCTTGACAAACTTAGTGGTAAGGGATATTACTGTTTTCCTGATGGATATTCGGGTTACAATCATGTGGCAGTTTTACTCGAGCATCAAAAGAACACAACATTTACCTATCCATTCAGTACGTTTAGTTATAGGAGAATACCCTTTGGCTTATGTAATACTCTTGCGACATTTCAAAGGTGCGTAATGAGTATTTTTTTTATTTTATTGATAAAAGCATGGAGGTTTTCATGGATGATTTTACATTACATGGATCAAAGTTTGATGAATGCTTGGAAAATTTGAAGAAAGGTTTATGTAGATATATTGAGAAAGATTTAGTGCTTAATTTTGAAAATATCATTTCATGGTTAGTCAAGGGATAGTATTGGGACATGTTGTTTCTAGTTATGGTTTACGTGTTGATCCTGTGAAAGTTGGTACAATCACTAATCTTACCTCACTGTAGGATATAACAGCAATACAATTATTTTTGGGCCATGTAGGTTTTTATTGCAAGTTTATCAAGGATTTCTCAACTGTCATTAAACTCTTGATGGTTCTTGAAACAAGGTGTGAAGTTTGAGTTTTTAGATTATTGCAAGGATGCTTTCAACAAGTTGAAGGAAGGAGTAATGACAGCACCTTTGATCTAAGCCCCATACTAAAGAGAATCACTTCATGTTATGTGTAATGCCTCAAATTGCAACCTATTTTTGTGACTGAAATATTTGATGCATGGAATTGATATTATTGGGACATTTCCTAATTCACATGAATATGAGTATATCTACTATGTGTGGATTATCTTTCTAGATGGATTGAAGCAAATCTAAACCATGCATAGGACACAAAAGTCGTGATGGATTTCTTGAAGAAAAACATATTTGCTCGATTGGGTGTTTAAAAAGTACTCATTAGTGGCACAGGATCACACTTCTTTAACAAGGCTCTGAAAAAATTGCTCAAGAAGTATAGAGTATGCTAATAAGCCCTCAAATACTTATCACTCTCAGACCAACGGGCAAGCAGAGTTATACTATCATAAGATTGACCAAATGTTGAAGAAGACTATCAACTTGTCTAGGAAAGATTGGAGTTAAAAGTTCGATGATGTACTTTGGGCAATTTGTATTGCTTACAAAACATTGATTGGTATGAGCCTCTTCAAGGTAATTTATGGGAAGAATTGTCATCTATTAGTTGAGTTGGAGCACAAGACCCAATGGACAATCCAATTGATGAGCGATGATGTGACTGGAAACAGAAAAATCAAGAAGTTTAAATTGTAGGAATTGGAGGAATTAAGGTAGATGTCTTACGGTAACTCATGAATTTCAAGGAACAAACAAACCTCCTCCATGACAACAGAATTCAGAAGAAAGGATGAGTCAGAAGTACTATTGTATCATTCCAAGTTCTAACTCCATATGGGGAAGTTGAAGTCAAAATTGGAAGGTCCATTCATGTTGAAATCTGTAAAGAGTAATGGTTTAGTTGAATTATTTGACAGAAATCCTTATGCAAACTACTTTATTGTGAATGTTCAAAGGATGAAGATTTATTGGGAAGAAAGGGAGTGATTCTCTCTCCTATGGCCGAAACTGTTTAGTTAGTTATAGAGGACACTATTGGAAGTCACCCAGATTTAGCTATGTTTTCTTTTATGTGCTTTTCTTTTTGCTTTTCATGCAATTCTCACGCATTATTTTGTCAACACCATCGCATGCTGATTCCAAGTCAAATGAGGGCAGTCATGGGATGTGAATCTATTTATTATGAAAGAAAAGGAGTTCCTTCTCACATTACATGAAGGAGGAAGTTGAAGTGGAGGCATTGTTGGAAAAGCAAATTGCAATTTTAAATCAGAAGTGACTTGAGGAGGTAACCAAATCCAACCTTTGAATTTTTTCAATTGATGAAGCTTTTTGGGCACTTTATTTTTTTTCTTTTTTGCTTCAATTAGTGAACTTTATATGATATTTTACTTACTTTTGAGTAATTGTGACTATGTCAACTTATGAGTAAGTCAGTAGAAGGTTTGGTGGAACACTTAGGAATATTCTAGTGTCTAGTAAGATAGCTGGCACACACTAGTCATATGTGAGGCCTAGATCCGTTTCGATCTTAACTTTATATTTACCTTCTAAAAAAAATTATTGCAGTCATCTTGAGTGTAAACCCTGGACTGCATAGAGTACCTACGTTCGTTAGGTCACTAGAACCACTCTTGGACTAGACCTAGGCCATCTTGCATTTGCCTATTAGTCACTAGTGAGATAATTAGAGAGACTAAAAGGCAAGGACATAAGAAAAGCCAAAAGAAAAGGCATTCCAACATGACACTGGGATTAATCTCCAATGTCTAGAAGTGGAGTTCAGACGTGAACAAAAAACAAGGATAGAATCTGCATTTTGAGAAGAAAAACATAAAGAGAACACTAGACATGGAGACTCAAACAAACACTCTACTTTTCACCCGAATCTTATTTCTTGAACATGCATGCTATTTCTGTTCAGTGTTTTTAATGTTGAACTTGTTCGAATGGTTTCATCATTTGTAACTATTTTCGCATGCACGCTTAATCCCCTAAGAATTTTAGTTCGTTCACACACAATTTAATTTTTATCAAGTGCAATGATCATTGTTTGCAACTTGAAATGCCAACTAATATACTCTATTATTCTCTTTTAGTTTAGGAACTAGTAGAATCCTTTTATTGATTTTTCTTAGAGCAGAAACCTACATCAAACAAACCCATTATTTAATAGAGCTTACACATAGAACCAACAACTAAAAACTGTTTGCTCTCTATGGATCGACTTGGATCTACTACTACTAAATTCAATTCTTTGCATTGAAATGTGGTTTGTTTGATTAGTTTCCAAATTAATTTTCATGGAGAAAGCCTTCATACTCACAACTTGACTTGGTGCTTCATTGTACCTTTTGGGCGCATAGATGCACAAGTCATGTGCAACTTTTGGAGATGACGATTAGGGTCATGATTGTTCCTCGCAAAAAACTTAAGAAGTGCTTGGAACAGATAGGGTCGTAGCTCAAAGTCCTCTCTGGTGGACTGAATGCATAAAAAGGGAAAAATAGCAACAATATAGAAACAAAAGAAAAAGAAGAAAAAAAAGAAAAAGTATACACAACACCAAACACAAAAATACTTAACTTATTGGGAACATCACCAAAAATTTTTGCATGTCATTTACTCAACAAACTTTAATTATAAAACTGTAAAACACAATTAAAGCATAGTACAAGTATCGATTTCAGAGAGTTGTGTTTTGTGAATAGCGTTTTATGCTAAACTTTTTCAAATTGAATAGGTTTATAAAAGGAATTTTCAAGTACTGGAATATAAAATATAATGTAAATCATGCACTTTGATTAAGCTAAGCAATTCCTAGGAAAGAGATTCTGTTTTTTCCTTTTTCTCTCCTCACCTCGACTTTCACTGGTTCCTTCTAAATAACAGGTTATAGGAGGAAGGAATTGCCTAATGTGATTCCCTCATGGATGATTAAGAGGACAAAATGATTGATGTCGATCACCATCCAAACCGAATTCTACACATGTACTCAGCTGTTGCCAATGAACAATGGCAGGTACGAGGTTACTACCCTCCATTAACAAAGTATCCCAATCACAGACAATTCACTCTCCTTCAAACGAATAGAGTTGTAGATGGTGTTCTTCATCACGCTCTTCATCAAAATCCATAAGGAGTGGCCACCTACTCATAGACCATGACTAAGATATGTTATAAAAAGACTGCAACATGATGTATGGAAATATGCAAAATCTAGAAGAAAATCAGAGAAGAAACGAGATTTGTGCTCGAGATATTGAAGGTAACTTCATATTTTCCTAGAAACTAAAAAATTTTAGTCATGAATGGCCATGAAAACAAAAATGGAAAGTGGAAAAGTAAAAGTCTTCTTCCCCACATTGGAGAGGAAGAAGAAAGCCAAGGTTGTTCCAAAAAGGAAAAGGTCGATCTAAGGTGTTCCAAGTTTTCCTTATGTAGTCAGCTAAAAAAAATTCCCCTTGCATTTACTTCCTCTACTCTCTTTCTATCATTTCTTCTGTCTTGCTTATGTAGTCAGCTAAACAATATTACAGCATACTTATGAAATGTCATAAGACATGAAACCTAAACAATATTAGTCTTCCGCTCATAATAGATCTAAGTTGTGTACAAGTCATACCAAATTCCAGATTGCTTCCTGCCATTTAGGGTGAAAATACATGAAAAATAACACAAAAATATATACAAATAATAATAATTAGATTTTTATAATAAAATAAAATACTTATTAATATAACTCCTAATTTGGGTGATTTAATCGTAAATTAATATGTAATAATATATAATAATTATGTAGAAAATGACAACATACTACTTTGCAAACTAATGATTGATCTTTTCCAACATTTTGATGAAGGGTAAGCCATGTGCTTTTTTCAATGTAGAGTTTATAGATTCTGAATTATTATTTGTAAGTAGAAGACATTTGTTGCTCCTCTAAAAATATACTAGCACCCAATGTTTGGGGTTTATCAATGAAAGATAAGCATGACTCTTAGGGAAAATCCCCTTGAACTTTCTCATTACATCCTTGAACTCTTCTTGTTTTGCCGATTGGGTTGCATTCAATACTAATTGTTGAACTCTATCAAGTAGATCGACCCTCACATGTGTTCTCATGTTTTTTAGCAAATGGGCCACACAATAATGAACCTTAATCCACAAACAGATATGCTATGAAAAACCAAGTGCATCCCCTTATCACTATATAAGACAAAAAAACCATGCTTGTTGAAGAGTTCTCATTAGTTATACCATAATTTTTGACAAACAATCGGTGGAGCCACTTCCAAAACTTGTTTATCTCCCCTCTAACTACCCCCCATGTTAAAGGGAAAACTCCATTGTTTGGGTCACATGTGGTTGCCACTATCAATTTCTCTTCCACATTAGACAACATGTGCAATCCATCAACTCCAATCACTTTCCTCTCACTTTATATGAAGCCATCTTTGCAACCTATATGTCAGCAAGTTGCGAACAACACATTTTGAAGTAAGTCAATCTATACTTTTACCATATAACAAAAAGAATAAAAATGTAACTTTGGATAAAAGTACACTCCTATGCACATTAATCGATCAACAAAATCACCATCATGACACTTGAAGATTACATCAGTTGATCCAAGATTCAACTGCTTATATTAGGCCACATACGAACGTAACTTAACAAATTCTGAAAAGTCAAAACCTATACCCAACTTCTAGGCATACTCCTTATCTCTTCAAACTATGTGAGGTGCGCATTGGAGATTGTGATCTGTTTGAATACCATGACAAAATGCTTTCAATGAATACCTTGGATGATTCAAAAGCTTTTGAAAATATTTTCACCTAATCTACCATGGTCTGACTAACCAATTTTTCAACTAAGGCACACAACAATGCTCTATAAAGCAAGCATGTGAGTGTTTCAAGAATAGCCGTCGAATTAACAAATCAAAATCAATCATCGCCCATTATTTTTCGTAAACTTCCATTCAATACCTTTCTTCATATAATAATCACTATCGTATTCCAAGTCATGAAGTTTCTCATCTTCAGAATTCATTGACTTACCAGAAAATGGAGGAGAAAAATAGGGTGAGGTTTAAAAAAATTAATAAACATCCGGCAACTAACATGAAATCCGAATTTATCTCAATGGCTAGATTTCATTTGGAAACTTTTCATAGAAACCCTAAGTGCAAAAACCCTTCAATGAAACTAATTATCTTTAGATCTCCCACCACAAAATCCATGTTAATACGCTGAATTAGCAAAACTCAGCAAAATCCAACCCCATAAATATCAGAACAAAAAATCATCTCGCATCTTCCAATAAATCTGCATATTTTTTAATGCATGCATGATTGTAGTTGAGCACATCTAAAGGAGCGACGAAATCTTAAGACTTGTTTTTTGATGAAGAAGCAACGCAATCCAATGCCAAGAAATGAATCAAGGTAGATTGTGTAAAAAAGAACAGAAGAGACTACACCCTAACTCATCAAGAACAAGCACAGTGAGCTTTTCTTTAAATATTGTAGGCTGAAAAAAGACGGGCCACCATTTTTTTACACTTTTTTGGTATTACCATTTATTTTAGAAAGGGCATAATGCCCTGAAATGCACATTTTAGAAAGCTCATGATCTTTATCAAATAATTCAATAGACTCATTACTGTTCATGGATTTCACCACAAATGGTCATTCCCATTTCGATTTAGACTTCCATGGATGGAATTTGAACTAGGAACGATACAGTAGTACCTTCTACCATGGCTCAAATCCTTTCATGCGAAAGCAATTCTTATGGTAGACCTTTGTCTATTCTTTGAAACTGCAAGAGTTGTTGAAAGCAATTTGCCTCAAATCTTCCAACTCCTGCAATTGAAACTTCATAGTCTCGCTACTTTCCTTCACATTATTGCTACTAGACTGTCCATTTGGTTTTGTGCTCCAACTTGATTAGTAGATAAGTTCTTACCGTAAACATTCCTAAAAGGAGTGCCAATCAAAGTCTTGTAAGCGTTCCGAATTGCTCAAAGTGCTTCATCCAGCTTCTGGCACCAATTTTTCTTGGACAAGTTCACAGTTTTTTCAAACACTTGCTTAATTTTGCAATTTGATACCTCTGCTTGCCCCATTAGGCTGAGGATGATAAGCATTTGAAGGCTTATACCACACTTTATACTTTTTGAGCAATTTTCCAAAGCCTTGTTGAAGAAGGTGACATTCTATCACCAATGAGCACCTTTGAGACACCAAATCTTCCAAAATGCTTTTCTTTAGAAAATCCATCACAACCTTGGTGTCCTATGCACGGATTGGAATTGCTTCTATCCACCTGAAAAATAACCTACACATACTAGAATGTACTCATATCCATGCAAATTCAGAAATGGACCCATAAAATCCATTCCCCAAACATTGAATATTTGAGTCGAAAAATGGACTGTAAAGGCATTTCATTCTTGTTGGTAATGTTACCTATTCATTGGAAAGCATCACAAGCCCTACATAAAATGAAAACAATCTTGAAAAATCAAAATCCAATAATACCCACAGTCAAGTTTGGTCCGTGGTGACCTTCACATAGTGATGAAGTCAAAATTCAATAACCTAGTTAATCTCATAGTCAAGTAGGAATCTACGTACCACTTCATCACTGTAACTTTTCCATAAGTATGGGTCATGTCGTGTGTAGTACTTGTTGTCGTTTTTCAACTTCAGTTTCTCATGGTTTTTTAAACTTTCATTGATCTTCCTTGGTTTTGCTTGAGAGTGAGACTTCACTTATTAATTTGTTAGAAAAAGTATGAGCGATCTCCTCTCCATCTTTTGGATTCTCGATTCTGGTCAGGCTACATAGTACTATTTCATTGGTTTGTCTTTGATTTCCACGTCTAACTCCTACAATAGCACCACCAATCAAAGTAACCTTGGCTTCATATCCCGCTTAGACATCAGATGTATAATGGCTGCATCAGTATAAAAAGTAATTTTACTCCCAATTAAATAACTCTTAAATTTGTCTAGAGCAAAGAAAACTACCAACATTCTTTTTCCATTATCATGTAATTTCACAGAGCTTCATCCATTGTTTTTTTATGCATAACTAATCATATGGTTCATTTCATTGATCTCCTGACCTAGCAAATCACCCACTACAAAATTCGAAGCATCACACATAATATGGAATGGTTCATACCAATCTGGAGTTTGTATCACCAATGTATCACACCTTCCTTCAACATGTTGAAAGCCTCCTTATACTAATCTAATAATTCGAACTTGACATCCTGTTTCAACAACTTAGTCAAGGGTTTAGAAACAATTGAAAAATTCTTAATGAAAACTATGATTGAAACCCACATGCCCCAAAAATGATCGTATTCCTTTTACGTCATGAGGTGGTGAGATTAGAGATCGTATCAACTTATGTTGGATCAGCACACAACTTGCGATGAGTTAACTAACTTGTACTCATGCCCACCACCACAAACCGGAGCCGATTAAGGAGTTAGAGGCCGAGATTTGCAATTTGAAATTGGCGCCCTGAAATCAATTGAACAACTTTGTGGAATCCAGTTGTTTTTTGCAGCTTTGGCTCAATATAATTGGTCATGTCATGTATTGATAGCTTCTTCAAAACGCTAAGGTATTCAACCTTCTGATTTTTTATCCTCAATGAGAGTAGGTGTTTCCCCTCCAAGATGATGAAAACATGGAAGATGATCCCTTGGAGTTGGCAGATGCTCTAGTTCTAGGATTCAATGCTTATTTAGAACGTTTTTGGGTCATAATTATAAAGAAAATTGAAGATGAAAATGCGGCGAAGTTGGCCTCTAAACCAAGCACCAAATCAGCTCTTCCATAGAGCCCCTCCACTAAACATTTTATTTTAGATTTTAGGCATAACTACTAGTGACACTTGTTTTGACCCCGATTCGGGATGTGTTTTTATTTTATCCTAGTTTGGGATCTTTACTTTTCAGGTGTAGTTTTTTACTTTTCTTTGCCAATCTTGGGTTGGGCTTTTTGCATAAATAAGTTTTCTTTATGCATGCTGAACCGTTGCTAGAGAGGGGGATCAATACTTTCCTTTACCAATCCAAATAGGCCCTCTTCTTCAGCTGATTCCCATGTATTGAACACACTCAGATTTTCCTTGGGTGTACTTAACGTTTTAGGGCTGATTTTGGGACATACGCACACGATTATGAGAAACAGTGCCCAATGTGATACTAGGGTTCATTTTTGCTAAGAAATGCTTAGATTGGGAAGGCCTTGAGTCCAGGGGTAACCCCTACTGCCCTATAAACCAAATCATGGAGATGAATGATTTGAGCCTCGGCTTACATGAATTTCCAGGGCTTTATGTGGTATTTTTCTCTCCTTTAAATATGAGGAATTGTTGTATGTATGATATGGGATATAGAATATCAAAATCCATAAGAAGATCACTAAAATTCATATAGAGTGCTGAAGTCTGCATGGTTCAGTCCGATCCATAAGTAAAAGGTTATTCATATATAGAACCTCCGCAAATGAGCCACGTTCGCAGATCAAGGGAATTCCACTCCATCAAACAGCTCTAGCCTATAAGCCCCTCCACCAAGCACCTTGGGTATTCGGTATAGGCCTTCCCAATTTTGTTCCAATTAGTTGATATGTCTTTGTTCTTGTATGCTCTTGAGTACTAGAATTCCTTGATTATTCGACATTTTTCTTCTGAGAATGTCTTTGTTTCTGCCTAATTGGCTTGGCTCTAGGATGCATTTGGATGTAATGTTCCGTGATTGGGTGGATGATTCCTACATAATCTACAAAAGTCTAAGAGAAGATATCAGCATTCAACAATTCAATCAACTTCCCTTCAGATTTGGTGTCCAGTTCCACTCCAATTTGGGTCACTTTCTGGGGGATCAATAGGCAAAAGTTGCAGCTCCTTGTATCCCACTAGTTCCATGGCCTACCTGGGTGACTCCATATGCACTTTCTCCATCATCATCACTCTCGGTTTCTTGGAGCAAGATGACACCTAGTAGGATTGGGGCGTCATTTGATTAATGTCTAAGGTCCAGATTCCTCTTGGGGTTGATAATTTGATCTTGAAGTGCGTAGTTGAGGGGAGCATGCCAAATTGATTGATCCCCAAGTGACCAAGAATAATGATATAGGAGACTTCCGAGTCCAAGATTAAAAATTCTACTCTCTCGGTTTGGCTGTGTCTAGTAGCACCAAATGTCAATTTCTCCAATAGTTTGAAATGCTTGTTGATTGAAGGCATATAACTCCATATTGAAGGTGAAACATGGTGGTGTGGGTCTAGGAGTCTTAATAAAATTGACCATTATTTCTTAGTTTTTGTTTCTATCAAACCAAGGGTAGACCTAAGGAAGGGAAAAAGTAGCTTCACAACTTAAATGTTTGATTTAGAGGTAGACCAACAAATCAAGACGGGAACAGTAGGTATTAGTCCGGGGTAGAACCAGTAGAACTGGGTAGACCTAGTTCTATATTTTTTGCATGCGGGTAGACCTAATTGCAATGTTGGTGATGATATGGTAGACTAGCTTAGCAGAAAATATGATGAATAACCTGGGTAGACTTAGGTTATTTGAAGTTGTGAGTGTAAGAACATGGTAGATTAAATTAGAGATTTTGGCCCCATACCACCTGAAGACCCTTAAGGCACTTTACTATTATTCTAAGTTAGAACCAGTACCTGTTACCTTAGCATTAAGATCTAATATTGTTTACTGATCATGTTTATTGAACTTGTTTACCACTGTTGGTCCGAGCTTAGACTAAGACTTACCGTTTCTTTGAATTCTGCATCTACTGAAATGCATGACAAACACAAGCTCCTTGTGATCGATCCCGACATCCACTATACAAGTTTTTTAAATTTGTATTTTGTGTAGATTAGGGCTTATAAATTTATTTGATACGGGGATTTGCTTTAATTGCAATGATATGCTAAAATTTCCGTTTATCATGATCATTTCGTCCCCACTTTTTCCTAGATCAGGCTTTTGAATTCTGAATTACACCAGTGTGTGCACCCTCTGCATGATATTGCTCAATCATCCTCTTCATCACCCTACAATCGGTGGTATCATGTTGTACCATTTTGTGGATCTCGTAGTATGCACTTAATTTTGTAGGCTCCATTTGATACACTTTGGGATGCTTATCACAACGTATCATCTGACTGATTTTGAATGAGTGAGCTACTTTCTACATTTAGCTGGCTATGCTTGATACGCTGCATACTAACAGTATAGATAACCACCACCTATTCTGAATTCATATAGGTCGGAGGCCTCTCAAATTGTTTGCAAGTCGCTGCAGACTAACAATATTTCTTTTATGATCATAGCCGATTTACCGAGGACCTTTTAGCTGATTTATTGCCCATAGGTTGGTTTGTTGTCTCTGATATATTTAGTCAATTTGGGCTTTAGCGCTAATTTACATTCCATAGCTGATTTTCTTGAAAAACTCCTAATCTACCTAGACTGTCGATTATACTTCATACTGATTCTTTTGATTTTCCTCCGAGCTTGATCCTATTTTATCTTTTTGTTTTTTCTATATGCAAAAACCACATCTCCATCAAAATATCTAATGGTTGTCACAGAATTTCTTTATCCAAGACAAATTATTCGATATATTCAAATTTAAAGCACCCAAATTCATCTATTATACCTATTCAACAAGAATTGAGGATGATGAATTATACTTATTTGAGAAGTTTACTTACAAAGTATGTATAAACATTGGGTTCATACAAAGTTTGAGTTTATGGCATTAACCTCATTAAGAAATATCGTGTGTAGTATCCATACTAACGTAATACACTTTATCATGGAACATATTGTATAAAATAGTAGTATTAAGTATAAATGTACAC
Organism: Utricularia gibba; assembly: GCA_002189035.1. Classification (NCBI taxonomy): domain Eukaryota; kingdom Viridiplantae; phylum Streptophyta; class Magnoliopsida; order Lamiales; family Lentibulariaceae; genus Utricularia; species Utricularia gibba. Next base: position 4,185,371 of record NEEC01000002.1, on the reverse strand, counting down.
TTTCTTCTATAATATACTTTGACTGAGTTTCAAAATTGGAAATTGAAACCATGGGCATCAAATATATCGATAATCATATGGAAAAATAATGAACATCACATCATAATCATCGTGCTTGTTATCTTTACATTCATTAAAATTCTTGAGATTACATCAAAGACTTTGATATTATTTGAAACGATCCAAAATATTTTCTACAAACTTAACCTCTTATTGCTTTATATGAACTAACATAAACCATAGTTATATTGATAACATAGCTTGTAGTTGCATTTACCCATTTTCCTAAACAAATCATTCTATGAGAAGTCGAAGAGTAAGACGATTGGATCTTCCGATATAATGGTCATTAAAACTCTCATGAGCAAGAAGTAGAGCATTATCTCTATTGCTAGGTGATAAATCCATTTGGGGTTTTACTTTCACTAGGTTAGTAAAATACATATTCAAAAAATATGAGTTAGCAAAATGCATCAAGTAAAGAAAACATTAGCAAATTAAATGTTTTTCTATAGATGTGTCAGTTTTTTGTACAATGAGATTCAATGGATTAGCAGTGAAATCTTATCATTCAGTGAAGTAATTAAAACCTAATAATGAATACTACAACCTATCTCGTAAAATATAAATAATGATGTATAAATGAAAAATTTATAAATATAACATTATTAAAAACCTATTACTGATCATTTGGTAGGATTTATAACATAAATATTTTTAAGTAAATAAATAAATAATTTTTAAACAACAATAAACATTCAAAAATACTAGTTTTAATATATTATTTGATAGTATAAAAAGTAAATCATAAGAAAAAGGTATATTGCAAGTAATCCTAAAAGATTATGATATTTTGCAAAAGGAAAAAAACTATAGGGTATTTAGCAAAATACACCAGTGATTGCTAACTAATAACAGACCATAGCGAGCAGAGAGTCTTATACACTTTCATTTGGCAAACCATCGGGAATTGGCCAAATAATAAGAGACTTATGCCTTGGGTTGTGTAAGATTGCTCGGCTATTCCGCTGGCAAGTTTGTACACAATCATATAAAATATCTATTTTGCAAACTCTTTCCCAAACTTGGGTATTTTGCTAATGACTTTTTCTAAAATATGTATTTTACTAATTTTCTCTTTACTTTTACTTGAATTCCCTGTTCATTTGTTCATCTCCTTCTGCTGTGTGCCAAACTCTACCCCGTCCTGTGGAGTCACACTGCACCACATTGATGCTGTGTGATGGTGATGATTGATGACTATGTTCAGATGCTACCTGTCCTGCACAACAGTTGTCACAGTTTTCTCGACTTCAACTTTGGTGTAGGTAGTAAATGTCTCAGTTGTGGTACTATTGATATGTCCAATGAAAGTTGATACTTATGGTAGAGTTCATCTCTTTCAGCCAGCAGAAATAAAGTGAGGGTCTGTGACTCATAAGCATGTTATTATTGATGATGTAGGTCTGTAGCAACATGTTTGTCTGCCATGTATATTATTATTTCTGAAACTTTTGAAATCATAACGGACTCATGTCATTTATATTTGGTGGGAATCTGATTAATAAATCTGAAATTTTCCGTCTGCTATTGAATGCTCTAACTTTGCTGCTGCGGTTCTTGCCTTTTTTTGCTTTTCAAAATGACATCTTTTGTTGTATGAGGGCTAACAAGGAAGCTGAGTGCACTGGCGATATGAATCTGCTGGGGAGAAGAGGCACCCTCGTGGCTACATCTGGATGTTCTCAATTATCACTTCTTATTGTCCAACCTTGTCTCCTTCCTCACATGGATGTTTAAGATCAGCCTTAATACGGAGTTTTTCTGTAAACGAAAACTTTGATTTGCAATGTAATTAAGACTACTTGAACTCTGCAACAATGCTTCGGCAGATGGGAGATGGCATCCCGATCTACTTCAACTGCTTTCTTCCTCCACCCACAGTAGGTTTTACAACGGGACTTAGAAGAGCTTTCATATTTAAGGATTTGGAGGTGGGCTGGGTCGACCACAAGCTTATTTAACATGGTAGGTGGGTTGCTGTGAGCTGTGCAAGGGGAACTGCATGTGATTTGTGAAATGAATCTATGGTTATGATTTGATTTAATAGCCTCATTATTCGCAACTGCCTCCATAACTCTTCGCATTTATGTCATTTAAAGAGTCTGTCAATCTAATACACTTCCACCCTTTTCTTCTTCATTGCTAGAACTACCCCGGAACTCATTCTATATTTACAACAGTGTCATGCTCATTCATATCTTTGCTTAATTGTGATGAGGACCTGGAACTACTTCGAGATACATTTATGGGTTGAACTCCCAACGCATGTATTATATCATTTTTCCCTGTGCGTTTGTTTTGAATATTTTCAAATATTTGAATTGATTCTTCGAATATGCAGGAGTTCAGGGGGAAGTATGACAGTGGGTAAGAAATTCGCCGGAAGTACAGCTTTCGGCTCAGTTTCAAACAAGAGTGAATTTCTTTAAGTTCAGCGTATCTGGTGAAGGAAAGTAAGACCAGTTGTTAAAAAAATAGTCTTTAGAGTTGTTATACAGTGGTTGCTATGGAGTCTCACCATCCGTAAGACAGTTCCAAAAAAAAATGTCAGCGAAGAAGCAAGAGCACAGTGAAGTGAAAATGCAGGCAAGAAATTACCAATGCGCGGTTAAGGAAGATGAAAATAGTGGCTATGATTGAAGTCACATATTTCAGGCAGCCACCAAAAACTGAGGGAAACAAACGGTACAAAAAAGGTAGCAGCAGCACTATTAAGGCTCCACTTCAATCTCGCTTTTCTCTTCTAGTGTTCAACTTTGCCTTTGTGGTTAGAAATGGAGCATCAATAGTGCTACCTGCAAATTACACCAGGTAGAAAATCATCTTCTTTTTATTTTTGGTTTATAGACGCAATGCTGCCTAATAATAGAGAGCTGGTATACCATAACTCTCCGAACCCCTAAGTCTTCTTAGACCCCCGGGTAGCAGCGGCGACGGCGGCCGTTCCGGCGGTGGCGGCATCATTGATGACATCAAGCAAGACGGTGCTCTTGCATTTGGGGCATCTGGGGTCTTCCTCCGACAGCATCACATACATGAGGCACCTCGGGCATCCCACCAGCATCATCGAGGACGCCTCCGGGCTGGCTGACCCCCAGAGTTCATCTCCGAAGACAAGCACGAGCTAACCGTTGACGTCGGCGACACTGTCATCGATCGACTCGGCGATTCCTCCCGCCGCTGCCTCGCCCCCGGCGGCGACAAATTCAGCTTCAGCTCGAGCTTAGGTCCGTTTCTCCTACTCATCTCTGCGCTTTCCATCACCGGAATCAAATGTGTGGGGAAGACACATGCAGCATACAACCAATACATACATACGTAGATACATATATGCATACAGCATACCTGTGGTTTGGTTCTCTAGAGCTGCTGTTATTGCAGCGGCAGCATTAACATGGGGGGCTGAAAAAGCTGGGGTGTTGGGAAGTTGAAGGCGAGGGCACGCCATCCATACACAGGTATATATACACAGAGACAGAAGGCAGTAGGGGTGGGGTGGGGGGACGTGATCTAATGCTATGAGAGAGATGTGCATGAAGTGGGAGTTTGGGTTAAAGGTTTATTATGAGAGAGCAGCAGAGAATTGAATTGAATCGATATCGTGCAGAGGAGGCGAGAAATGGGGGTATTGATTCCGGAGGAGGAGGGAAAGGGAAGGGGGGCGAAGGGGAAGTGAAATTGTATGGTTGCAGAGAAGGGAAATCCCGTAGTGAATTCTGCATTTACGCACCACTGTGCAGGAGGAAGGCCGTCATTGATTGCGTCGTCTTCCTTCCTTCCTTCCTTGAGAGGGGAGGCGCGTGCGCTTTAGACTCATTCATTTCCAACTAATTCTTTCACTGTTGGTAATTATTATGCGCAGCGCAGCAGCCTCCCCGCCCCGCCCCGCCCCGCTTTCAAATCTTCACTTCCTCACTCGGATTAGCACTTAGCCACCACTTAGTTGTGGATTATTGGTTGGTTAAACTGCCTGATCTGACCTGACCTGAGTGAGAATAATTACACAGCAATCCATTCGGGTTACAGTTACGAGATCCGAACACCAAAAATGTTGGCTGATGCGATGCTCCCATCTTCCTCTATCATCACGCCTCAAATCTTATTCCTTTGAAGCAGCACTAAGCAAGTGCTAAATTTCGCGTCAGGTGGCGGCGTCCCACAAGAAAGGAAGACAAGTTGCACGAGACATTTTTTCCACCACATGCATCCGACCCATTGTGCTCATTGATGAATCAAAACGAACACGAAAGCAAGAAAGGAAAACAAAAACCATAGACAAGGTAGTCGAATGTCTAAAAGATATTCTAATCATATATTTTGATCAATTATTCTTGGAATTCAAGTGATTTATTATAACAAAATATGAGCAGGTACAAACTTTAGATAAAATCCAATCACTCTCATAAAATTATGAAATCTACTGAATTATCATAACCATCTTTCATTTCTTACATAAGATTAGATAGTGATTACAACAATACAAAACTAAGTAAGTCTTGAATTTGATCACTTCCTTTCTCAATACTCTACAATCCCCCCAATATTGGTGAAAAAGTTCATACATAAGTCTTGACATTTTTTGAAGTGCATCCTTTTGATCACGAACCAGCTTCCATATCTAATAATCTATGTAACATTAAGTTATGATGAAATATATGATTTCTATAAATTATCAAATTTAGATGTGATATGAAGGGCCTATTAGCCATGCTCAACCTCCACAATCTCAATCATTCAACATCAAACATGCATATGACCATGTACATCTTCTATACTCTCTAACCAGCTTTAGAAAATAACTTAATTTCATAAGAGTGGCTTGACTCCACATGTATATAGATGCTTCTATCTAACATATGTTCCTTATGATACTACTAGATAACTCCCTACAAAAGCATTACAAGTGTATAGATTCATCCTCACAATTTGTACACCTATATATTGGGAATGACTCATTGCTAATCTATTCAATGTTCTTAAAACTAGCAATGTTCTTAATACGATGAAGACATGCATTTTTTTATAGGACTTATGGATAAGCTTTAATGAGGTTATGAAGAAAGCCATGTGAAGTGAAAACATTTTGAAGGAGAAAAAATGTAAGGGAACGAAGGGAGATCTATTGGCATTAATATTTTAGAAACAATATACTTCATTGTGGAGTTTGATCTTTTGAGAGTTGAGGAATTGATAACACATAAATTTTAGTGTTTCAGAATTAAAAAAGTGGATAATATAATGCCAGAGAATTAGAATTTTGTCAAGCATTTCTGTATTTCTGAATTTAGTAATGTTGTTTATATGTTTTATTCCAAATTGGGACTTAATATTAGATTTAGCCCCAATCTTTTTTTTTAAATCACTTTCTTTGATCAATATAACATTTTTTTAACAGTCCAAATCCCAAGGAGTCGAAAGTATATAGTAGAGGTGGTAGGAAAATGAGACAAAAGAGAATTACTAAATCCCAAGGAGTTGAAAAGTAGTTTTTTAGACTAAGATAGAGAAGGGAGAAAAATATCTACATCAGACTTAGAACAACATGCAATAGGACCTAGAGAAGGTATTTTGGAAGAAAATTTCAGAATCACAAAGAGGATGAAGAATGAAGAATCCAACTGATCTTTAAAGAACTTTTTCTGTTCAGGTATACTACTCCTAGCCATAAGTAGATTACAACATTTTTAGCATTTTGCATGAAACTATTTATATTTTCTTTACTATTTATATTTTTTCATCTATTAGATTACAACTTGAACAAATTGTGAATGATGTATGTACTGATTTTATTTCTTTCCCACATGAATAGTTAAGCGCCACGTGGTGCTTAGAGACAAAAAGAATAAGAATGCTTATTAGACTATCTTAGTCATATAATCATATTATCTCCTTAACAAATTAGGATAGATTCAAGAGAGAGTTAGTGATTTTCATCTTAAAGAACCTTAATTAGAGATAGACCAAAAATTAGGGAAAGAAAAAAGTTTCAATAGACTTAAAATTTTGTTTGATAGGGAAATTTACATCTTATTCAATGACATGCGAATTTTCTTTTTATCAAGAGTTGTCTTAAAATCATGAAATTTCTCAATCTTATAGTAGAGATATATTCAAAAGGTTTGGCTTTCAAAAGAGCTGATTTAGACAAGAGAGTGGGATGATGATTTTTGAATTTGTACTTTGTTCTACATGCAAGTCTGTGTATGTGAGACTGTCCATGCATTTCTCTATTTTTATGTGTTGATTGTCTATGATTTTTGGGATATGGAAACATGATGCAATTATGTGTCAAAAAGAATTTATTGGTTTTGGGATGAAATTAGGAAGTTACAAATTTTTTTTAAAGTTTATCAAATCTATCGAGTCTTAAAAACTAGTTTTCAAATCCAACTTCTAAATTTTGTAACTCTCTACTAGATACTTGAATATTGGAGACGCTTGTTACTAGAGAATAATTTGATCCTTTTTTGAAATGATTTGTATTCGGTAATTTTGAATAAAGAAAAATCTATAAAATATGTATTGATATTGATGTGTATCATGATGTATAATGAAATTGAGATGCAGTGTGACTCTTTCAAGTAGAAGACTTATGGGAGAGTTGACACATACTGTCAAACATGATTGAGGCAACTCCTTATAAAGTTTTAGCCACCATACGGTATAAGATTGAGGAATTGAAAGAAAAAGAAAAGAGAGGTTGTAACCATGTGGAGTTAGTAAAGAGAGTGACACTCCTCTATTGATTTCATGAGATCAAAACCACAAGAACCACTTCATCTTAATTTCTAAGGTTGCAAGACTGAAGTTACGAGGTTAAGAGGGTGCAACCATGCACGTAAATGATCACATAGCTAATTCAATCAAAGGTTTTGTTTGTAACCACCTAATAGTTTTTTCTAGTGGAAAATGGAAGTTGTTGTATTTGTACAAATTCATTGATTTTATAGGAAGTGGGTGTTGCATTTGTTAGACGTTGTTTTTGATATATAAAAGGGATGTCTCTCTTATAATAACCATCAGAATTTTAAGATTATTTGATTGAAAATACTTTTAGAATATTGGATAATATAGCTTGCAGTTTTACATTGATGTTCCTAGTCTACCAACAATTCAAAAGTATTTTTCTATGATATGTGACGTCAATGTTGTAACCAGTGATCTTGATTTTACCTCCATAGCAATATTTACAATCTCAACTAATTTGAAACAGCTAATCAACCATACTAGCATTCAAGTAAAACACAAGAATAAAAAATATATAAAGATTTTTTTACAAGTCATTTTGGTAAAATAAAAAAAGGTACAATTTGAAACCAAATTTGAAGAAATTCAACTATATTGTGGTTTGATAAACATAAATTTTTCTTTATTGTTGTGATAAACGGGAATTTCCTAATATCGTTGCAAATTAAAATAGAAAATCCGTATCAAATAAATTTGTACTCCTTAATCTACACAAAATACAAATTTAGAAAACTTGTATAGTGGATGTCGGGATCGATCACGAAGAGCTTGTGTTTGCTAAGTGTTCTAGTAAATGCATAATTCGGGATAACAGTAGGTCTTAGTCTAAGCTCGAACTAATAGTGGTAAACAAGTTCAATAAAAAAAAGTAGGTAAGCAATATCACGTCTTGACGCTAAAGTAACAGGTACTGGTTTTGACTCAGACTAATACGAGGACGCCTTAAGGATTTGTAGGTGGTGTCATGCTAAGGTTCCTAACTTAATTTACTATCTTCCTACACTCACAACTTCAAATAACCTAGGTCTCCCAAGGTCATTCATAATATTTTTAGCTTAAGCTAGTCCCGAATATCATAACCAACATTGCAATTAGGTCTACCCGCATGCAAGGTATATAGAACTAGGTCTACCCGGTTCTACTGGTTCTACCCTGGACTAATACCGACTGCTCCCGTCTTGGTTTGTTGGTCTACCTCTAAACCAAGCTTCTAAGTTGTGAAATTACTTATTTCCCTCCTTAGGTCTACCCATGGTTTGTTAGAAACAAGAGTTAAGAATACATATAAATTTCATCATTAACCCTAAGCACACACCACACCCCTTCACCTTAAGGTATCCCTAAGACTCTAGCCACTCATGCTTTGGAAATAAAATACGATATCATTCATATAAGCTGGTCAAAATGGTAGAAACATTGTCACAAGTCAAATGCAGAAACTTGAAACGTTCAGAAAAACGGAAAGCAAATAGATATTGTTTTTCCGCCTGCTAGCTAATGTTCACAGCCCGGAACAGTAGTGCTGGATTGGGCTCCAGTGTTGTTCTTGATGAAGAAGGCCTCTCTTCCCCCCTCTGGTTGGTGTTTCTCCCGTTGGGGAAGAAGACCCCTTTCCGTCCCCTTGCTGTGTGTTCTCTTTTCCCGCTCTCTCCTTTTCGAAAATAATATCTTCCCTCATTTACTCCCACGCACTATTCCTGAAAACATCACTGTTTTCGGCCTGAACCTGTAGACTGCAGGCGGCGGAACAGTGCTCTTTGTCTCCTGCAGCTTGGTGACTTGTACGAAATTCATATCTCCTCCTTGATTCTTGGGTTGCTACTAGACTCCAAAATCGGGTTAGATATGGGGTAGGCTAAATCAAAGGATTTAGCCCACTAATCACACCAAAAATTACATTTTCCTAAATTTCATAAAAACACTTAAAACTATAAAATAAACACTTAAGCAAGATTAAAAATTCATGATTTTTCATATCCTAAAACTTGAAAATTTGTGTGCTATCACACTATGCTACAACGACACTAGACTTGTCCCCAAGTCCTACCTAAGACTAACAGAAAACTAGTTCCTTCAGCTTCAGCGATAAACATAAACAACTGAAAATAAATATCGGTGCATGAGCTAAAGAAGTGCAAGTGTGCAAGTCATTTCATCACTCAAATGTGCATGAGTAGATTCCTCTTGATGAGTGTTTTCGAAGATCATATCTCATAGAATTGATCCCTCCAAAGTCACTTAAGGTCACGGTTGCCAACCCATTTTTTTTTTTTTTTTTTTTTTTTGTGTAGTGAAGGGGTAGCTTGTTCCAGACTAGTCCAGGCATAATGTGATTGCCTTTTCTTTTTCCTGAGTATTGGCCAAACACTCACACCTTATAACACCAGGCTCCTTCATACTCCTCCGGATTAGTTTCGCTCACCCTTTCACTATTTATTGAGTCCGCACATGCTCTTTTAATATGTGCTGCTTTTTAGGATTTGGGTCTCAATTTTTTCTTCTTTTTTTTTTTTCAGACCCTTTATTCACCTCTCTTTTTTTCGTGGTTGGCAACCTATTCCACAATGACTATGAAGTTCAACAATTCATATAAAAATGATCTAGAACACACTTCTTAGATTCCTCGGGTCATGCACATGCTCTCATAAAATAAAAAGATAAAAACATGCTCACAGGTATAAAAAATGTCTGCAAAACTCATGCAACAAAATTCATCTAGCAGCTATAATGTTCAACCACTTAGCCATCGGAAACAGTTTACTGCTACTCAACAAGACCTATGTTAAACACGACTCTAAGTCTAGACTTAGACTATTAGATAGCATCCTTTGACGTCAATAGAATCCTAAACATGAAAACAAAACAAAAATAAAGACCTACTATACTAAATCGTTCTAGCAGCAAGTTACTTGTTTAGGGAGGCGTCGGCCACTCCCTGTTTTAACTCTGAGATCACCCTAATCAAATCTGAAATTTTTTTGCTCATCACCTCCAAGATTTTTGGGCAGCAGCAGCGTTTCTCTCCTAGAGCTGGGGTTGAGGTTGATGGCGCAGCAGTATCTCTTTTCTTCTTCCTTGGGATAACACTTCCTTCCAGTCCTGCCAAAGATCTAAAGACAAACCCACTTCCTTGGGCTTTGATTAGTCCAGCAACTTTTAATGAATACGCATCCAATGGCACTGTCTTAGTCTCAACATGGAAGAATTCAAATTTAGACAGCTTTTCTGGACATAAAGTATTAACAAGATGCGTAACAATATGACCGAAACTGAGTTGCTGAATTTTAGTACGCCTATAATCTCTATTCATTTGCTCACCAAGCATTGCACTTAAGTTTAGAGATCGCTTAAAAAAAAGAAACAAAACACAAATAGTTCACGTTTATAAAGAGCATTAAATCCAATATTTTTTCCGAAAAGAGTTGTAGTGACTAACATATGAACATAACGCATGAATGGTTCAACAAACAGCTCAGATTTTGTTCCTTTTGCCTTAAACTCAATGACATGCTGATCAGTTAAAATCCCATAAAATTCTTCAGCATCAAAGTCTGCTGGATAATCGAATAAAGAAGCAGTGAAATCATGCGAATCTACTTGCTGTTTTGAGCAAAAACCAAGAGCAACATTCCACTCAGCGAAAGAAAACGAAAATTCAGTGCCCATCAAACGAAAGCAAACAGCAGCAGGCTCCAAAACAGTTTCTGGAATTTTGTAAGCAAAAGTCGAGGCAAATTCATATGACAATTCCACGTATGCAGGAAGTTTTAACTCAAATAAAGTCATGAAGGCAGAATTCTCAAACATGGTGTAAACCTTATCTACTATGTTTAGTTCAACAAGAATTTCGAAATCAATATGCCGGTAGGGTAATACCTTGGCACCTTTGGTGGGTCTTGATTTCTCTTCAAATTGATCCAAAAGTACCCTAAAAATCCACAAAATACACTTTCTCTCTAAAAAGATCAAAGTAGTGTGAAAGATGCAAAATCAATTGAGAATAATGAGAAAGTGGAGTCTAAGATAAGTAAAAACAACACTAAAGAATAGTGGAAGAACATGTTTTGGAACGATACAAAATCACTTATAAAAAATGAACATGTTTTGGCACTATAAGTCCCCAATGCTTTGGTTTTTGACAAAAATAGTCCATTATATAAATACCCAACAAAAATCATTGTTCTCATAACCATCCCAATCGTTTCACTTCCCCATCATTTGTGTACACTTAATCATTATATTAATGAGATTTTATACTTATTAGATATCATTATAATTTTTTGTATATCGTTGCAGAATAATGCTAATAGGTGTGATACAAAGCATTATAGGACACTGTCAATGAATGTTGATGTGACCTTTTAATCTATAGAGATTAGCAACGCATGAACAAGAGGTGATTTTGAAGCTTAGAAGAGAACCCACCCAAGCCTACCCTCAAGAGAATGAATTTCTTGCAACCAGACTTCGAAACAAAGAAAATTAGGAGCCACACTTCAGAAAAGAGAGGAGGATTGGAAGTGATAATCCTAGTACGCCACAAGCTCAAAGCTTAATAAGTTAAGAGTGTTCAAGCACTCAAAGAAGAGGAGAATTCTCACAACATATATGAAAATGACTAAAGGTCCTCAAAGACTACATCTCTAGAGTTTTTATACTCTAGAATTGGGCTCCAACATTACAAAACTCAAACTAAATAAGAAAGGAAAGCTTTCAAGTCCAATAACACCCATGAAAGATGGGTGATGTTTTAGGCTTTAAATTAGATTGAGACTCCAATAATTGAACTCCTTTGATGTTAATATTTCAGGCTCAATATTGATTCCAATAATATTGAGTAGAACCTTGAGATTTGCTTCTAGTATCTTGCTCTTACTTCTTGTAATTGGTCTTGGTGGAATGATCTTTGTCTCAAATGTGTTCAGTTGGTCAAACTCCTCATTATTCTTTCAATATATTTCATTATCTTCTTGGGGCTCATCAAATGTGTTGTAGAAAGTTATAGGGTGTGGTTTATGGAATTTGTTACAGACTGTTATTGATAATCAAAAATTTCAGCAATGTTGTTTGCTAAGTGTTTCAACAAATGCAAAATTCGGAATAACAGTAGTCTTAGTCTAAGCTCGAACTAATAGAAGTAAATAAGTTTAGTAAACAAAATCAAGTATCAATACAGAAAGTAACAATTACTGGTTTTAGCATAGAATAATACGAAGATGCCTTAAGGATTTGTAGGTGGTTTGGTGCTAAGATGCCTAATTTAATTTACTATATTCCTATGCTCACAACTTCAAACAACCTAAGTTTACCCAAGTCATTCATCACATTTTTGGCTAAACTAGTCCTCAATATCATCACCAACATTGCAATTAGGCTAAACTATATAGAATTAGGTCGACTTGGTTCTACTGATTTTACCACGAACTAATACCTACTGCTACCGCCTTGATTTGTTGGTCTACCTCTAAATCAAGCATCTTAGTTGTGAAGTTATTGTTCCCTCCTTAGGTCTATCCATGGAATAATAGAAAAAAGAATTAAGAAACAAACATAAATTTCATTATCAACCCTAGATCCATACCACCATATTTTACCTTAAGACATTCCTAGGATTCTAGCTACTCATACTTGGAGGATAAAATATGATAACATTAACATAAAGTAGCGAAAATGTCAAGAACATTGAGAAAGACTTGGTTGCAGAAATTAAAAACATCAACAACAAAAAAAGTAAAGCAGTAAGAGTTTTGGTTTCCATCTATTCACATATCAGAATAGTAGCATTGGACTGGGTCCTAGTCTTTGTTCTTCTCGCAGGAGGTTCTTCTCCAAAAAATCGCCCTTCTTTCTTCTTCTGGTTCAATATTCGTCATGTTGGATTTAGAGGGGAACCCCCTCGTGTGCGTGCTGCTAACTACTGAAGTTCTCCTTGCAATTCTCTCTCCTCCAGTCTTTTTCTCGCCTCTCACTTCCCAAAGCCAGTACAATCTTTGACACCTCTGCTGCTCCTGTCCCTGACTTGCAGGCTACCGCCGTGACAATATACTCATTGCTCCTTGCTGTATGGTGACTTGCACGAAATCCTTGTATGGGATGGGCTAAATCAAAGGATTTAGCCACTTACACACAAAAACTACATATTTAATAAATCATATAAAAATACTTAAAACTATAAAATAAACAACTAAACATAATTAAAAACTTGTAATTTTCATATTAAAAAATAGGAAAATCTATGAGTTATCAGTTATACATACTATTTTAAACTAGTGGGATTTAATTATGCCAAATTATTTAAACAGTAGGAATACAAAATAATCCATAGAGACTATTTTTGCAAAACTATTAAATTGTGGGAATTAATGATGTACAAATCAATTCTAGATCTGAAATGGGCTTGAGATACCACAAGGGCAGGCCATAGTCGTGGGCCGTAGGCCTTTTTTCCGAATTGAAGTGCGCTTGCTTGTTGTGTACGATCACGATGAGGAGAAGGAGGATGCTTCCGGTTACCAAGGCGCAAGCGGTTGTATCCATCTGCTGTTTATTAACGGGAATTGGCTGCATCTCCATTGGGTCTCACCTTTCTTTCTCCAACGTCGCTCCACAGCAGGCGCGCCACAAGGCTAGGGCACAATTTCTCAGGGACCGAATCAGGAAAATGCTCGATGACTATTCGGACACCGCATGACCATTGCCTTTTGCTTCGTTGATCGACTCTCTTTTTCGATTCAGTAGAATTTGTTGTGAGTTGAATCTTCATTTGGGGTTGTCCACATGATGTGTGCATTGTGGTTTTCCAAACCCAGAACTTGATAACTCGTTGGGATTAATTAGAAGCTGAAGTTGGACTTATATCCTGCTGTGCTGCAATGTGCCTTTGTTTTTTTGGCAGATGTGATTTCGGCTTGCTTCGGGATTTTTTCCTTTCCTTTGCTTCGCCTGGTAAACCTCCATCCGGCGTTTCTGATTTACGTTGCTTTTCCGGTAATACGAAATGAGCCTGGCGAGGAAGCGAAATTCGGGGAAACAGATGTTGGATTGGCAGAAAGAACAACAAGCCAGTAAAATTGTAGGCATTACTTCCATGGTCAGATTTCATGAGCCTGAGTAGGCAGAAAGTATCTGTAAGCACCATCAAAACAGTGATTCAACAGCAAGCTAACAGAATTACTACCAGATATGCTGCTGGTCGCGGCAGTGCAGTCATTGGGGCATGGAACGATAAGCTGAGAGAGCTCTCTAAACATGGCCAGTATAGCCAAGCTCTGATGCTCTACCGTGAAATGATGCGGTCTGGTGCCTCACCAAATGCCTTCACCTTTCCTTTTGTCCTGAAGTCATCATCTGCCTTGGAGATTCCTTTTTTAGGATCGTTGATTCACTGTCATGTTATCAAGTTAGGGTGCCTCCTCGAGCCATTTGTGCAGACGGCTTTGATTTCTATTTATTGCAGGCTTTTCTCTGTTCATGATGCATCCAACGTGTTTCATGAAATTCCTCAAACGGTTAGGTCAACGGTTTCCTACAATGCGTTCATATCAGGTCTAATCCAGAGGGAGAGACTTAATGAGGGGATGCTTTTGGTAAGAAATATGATGGCTAATCAGGTCCTGGTTAATGAAGTTACGATTTTGGGATTGGTTTCTGGTTTTCTATGCCCCTCAAATTTGATTTTGGGGATGTCATTTCATTCCTGGTCACTGAAATATGGGTTGACCTGCTTTGTGGCTGTTGCCAATTGCTTCTTGTCTATGTACGTGCGTTGTGGCTCTCTTTTGTTAGCGAAGAGGCTGTTTGCTGAAATCCCTGAGAAGGGTTTGATTACATGGAATGCGATGATATCTGGGTATTCACAGAACGGGCTTGGAACAGAGGTTTTGGATCTTTACCATAATATGAAATCACTTGGAGTACGCCCTGATGAGGTAACGCTGGTCAGCGTCTTATCTTCATGTGCTAATCTTGGAGCGCAGAGCATTAGCCATGAGGTGGAGAAGAAGATCGAGGATATGGGATTTGGATCCAATCCCTTTTTGAAAAATTCATTGATCAGTGTGTATGCCAGGTGTGGTAATCTACGAAGAGCGCGGTTTATTTTTGATGCCATGCAAGAAAAGAATTTGGTTTCATGGACAGCCATGATAGGTTCCTATGGAATGCATGGACATGGAGAGATTGCTGTAGATCTTTTCGACAAAATGATCAAGGCCAAGATTCAACCGGATGGAACTGTCTTTGTATGTCTTCTTGCTGCCTGTAGTCATGCAGGTCTTACAGAGAAAGGCTTAAAGTATTTCAATTCAATGGAGATGTACAACTTACTCCCTGCTTCAGAACATTACTCCTGCGTTGTTGATCTTCTAGGCCGTGCGGGTAGATTTGCAGATGCTTGCAAGCTCATTCAGTCCATGCCGTTTCCTCCAGATGGCGCGGTGTGGGGCGCCCTTTTGGGTGCCTGCAAGATCCACAAAAATGTCGATTTAGCAGAACTAGCTTTCAACAATGTCATTGAGATTGAGCCCACAAACATAGGCTACTATGTGCTGCTATCCAATATCTACTCTGAAACGGGCGACAAGAAAGGTGTGCAGAGGATGCGCGTAATGATGCACGAACGGGGCTTGAGGAAAGACCCCGGTTACAGCTACGTCGAAAGCAAAGGCAAGATTCATATCTTTGTAGCTGGGGATAGATCTCACCCTCAGACGAAAGACATATATGCCAAGTTGGCTGCTTTGGAAGCCCTGGAGGAGCCACCTGGTCCCGGAGATCAAATCGCTAGCAGCAAGTCCGCTGCGACTGCACACAGTGAAAGGTTGGCCATCGCATTTGCGCTTCTCGAGGCAGACGCAGGCGCAGAAATTTTGGTGATCAAGAACTTGAGGATATGTGACGAGTGCCATGCGTTCGTAAAAGCAGTCACCCAAGTCTCTGATCATCGGTTTGTGGTCAGAGATGCCACTCGTTTTCACCATTTTGCCAGTGGCACTTGTTCTTGCAATGACTATTGGTAACACTGTTTTCAGCAAATCTCAAAAGCCTGAGAATACGGGTGGCAGTTAATCAGGGTTTATTAGTTTTCGAGCAATTGAATTGGGTTTCACGACATTCACTCACGGGCACATTCGAATCGAAGTGGAAGCTTGGGAACGCCATGCTTCTGCTCCTGCTCATGATCGATCCACCTGTTACTATCCAAACAGACACGTAAAAGCCATGCAGCCCTGTGGGATTCCTTATAAGATCCAGCTTTCTCCTCCTCCCAGACACTCACTCCTTCACCAACACAAGCACTTTCAATGGCTCACCACAGGCCCATAGTTGCAGCGCTCGTTGCCATGGCGATGCTTGCAGTCGTCACTGCCAACTCCTACACCACAACAATCACCACCACCACCTTTTCCGAGGAAGGTCGAGAGATGGAGAGCCAGCAGCGGTGCCGCCAGCAGGTCCAGGGACAGGTGCGCGCCCGTCTCCAGAGCTGTGAGAGGTACCTTTCTCAGCCGCGCCGCGGGGGGTACGGCCGAGGAGAGGAACTTGTGGAGAAGCCGTTTGAGGAGCAGGAGCAGAGTCTGAGAGAATGCTGCGAAGAATTGAGGAACTTCGAGGAGCAATGCCAATGCGAAGCAATCAAGCAAGTGGCTCAACGAGCGCAGCAGCAGCAACAGGGGCAGGGATGGGGAGGCATCGTCGGCGGCAGGGGGCGATCGGAGGAGGTGTATGAGAAGGCCAGAGAACTCCCACGCCGCTGCAACTTGCGAACAGAGCAATGCAGCTTCCGCCTTGTCTTTGTTTAGAGACAAACAAACACAAGGGGGTCGGTCTGCTACGATGAAGCAGAACCCCCAAGTGTCAATAAATGCTGCCATCCTCTTGTATGTGCTTTCGGAATGAGAATAAAAAATCAAATAAACCAACCGGTTTTAATCCTCAGCAGTTTTTGTTTCCTGAAAATGCTTATTATTATTTTCATCATAATTTTCAGTATTATATTGTGTGTGAAGTTAATATTTTAATTTGAAAATGTTTGTTGATTGTAGTTTCGAAAAACCCTTGTCACAAACAAAACAAACACGTGGATGATATGGAAAATGATAAAATTGGAGATGATAATGAATTCATTGAGAACACAATAAGATGGAGGGATAAGAGATAATGATTCCTATGAAATTGATGGGGACAAAGAGTAATATCGATGTGGAAAGCGATTCATGTGAAATGTGAAATTGACGCGGAAACTAAGGAAATCCAAGATTTTAAGGAATTTGAGGAATAATGATTCCTATGAAATTGATGTGAACAAAGACGCCAATCGATGTAGAAAACGATTCATGTGAAATTGATGTGGGAAATAAGAAAATCGATGAGTTTAAGTAAATTGAGGGATAAAGATTCCTGATTTATAAATAAAAAATTAGGGTCATTATAATATTTCATTTTTCATATCAAATAAATTTATAAAATCTAACTATTAATAAATACAATTTAGAAGATATTATGTAGTAGAATTAAGGTCAATCACAAGAAGCTAAGTATTGGTTATATTAAAGTTAATGTATTATGTTTATCATGATAAAAAATAAATTCTAAACTAGAACTATTAATACATAGACACAATTTATACGAAATAAGGTAAAACATAAAAGATCATAGCAAATATGTTTATAGTAATAAATGCAAAAAGATGATGAATAGTAAACTAAGTGTTCTTCAATTTCTTCATTTCATTTTTATTTTGGGTTGTTCTTCATCCCCAAAAAAACCACACTTTAATTCCTGAAATGATCTTTTTGATCTCATTTTTTTTTTCTTCCTCATTTCATTAGAATGAGATTAATTTAAAATATGGCCATCTCGCCCCACTGAAATTTGACAGATGATCATTTCATGTATTTAATTACAATGTATTATGGGATTGATTTTTACCATTGAATTCTCAAAAATTTGATGAACATAAAAGATATTACACATCTTTTGAATAATCAACTAACCAAAATATAAACATTATCATAGATGAATTAAATTAAATCATATATATATCCACATATATTATACATCACAGAATAAAACAATTATTTATATGAAATAAGTGGTCCATAAAAAAATAAAGAATTGTTTTTCCCCAATTTTGGTTTTTGAATCATATGTATCCCACACACTTTCGGAAACACAATAATACGGAAGGGTCACATAGTTTCTATATAGACACCAATGTGCACACTAGAGGTCTATGCCCAGAAATAGGATATAGATGTCTATTACTAATTTTTATTTAAGCACTCTTCAAAAATCATTGTAAACTAGAAGAGTGATACATTTTTAATATAAAGAAAAATAGATCAATAACGAAGCATTCTTTCAATATATCAAACAAAATCACCAAAAACCAATATATGAAAAATTAGTCATTTCTAATAATTGACACAATCAAAAGCTCATCATAAAAACCATGTGTCATACAATAATTCAAAAATGAAAATCAAAGCCATTATCCTACCACTTCTTTTCCTTTCCCTTTTTACTTTCTCAACTTCTAGAATGATATGCATATTCTTCAGTATAAACCACTTGTATTGGAATTGGAGTCGTTTCAAGGGGCACGTTCAATGTATATATTTGCCCCTCTTTTTCCTTCCATAGATGATTAGCATTGTCTAACTGCTTCTGTAACCTATTATTTGTTGCATTAGATGCCTTCACTTTTGACCTTTGAATTGTCAACTCATTGTTCAATTTTTCTACTTCTTTTCTTAAGACTTGCAGTGTATTCTTAACACCAATCAACTCCTCTTTAGCATTCTTGAGATCTTCAACGATGGCTCATTTTCTTGCACCTTTCTTTTGAGGTTTTCTATTTTAGAAGAAGTTGGAATGTTTGGCATGCTACTCTATTCCTTGATTTCTTCCTCCATGTCCTCATTTTCACCTTCTTCATCAATTTGTTGTTGTTGTGCTCTCTATTTTCGATGGCCCCATCTTGGCTCCTCTTCTACCTGATTCCATTCCGAAACTCCTCAAATATGATGTAATCCGGCATGTGATATATTTGTAGTTATTGTTGATGAGCATAAATGAAAAAACATACATTACCTGGGACATTCATTCCTAAGCACCTAAGCTATTGAGACTTGTTTTTTATCTATTGCCAATGGTAATTCTTTTGGTGAAGATGACTTCATATCCTCATATTCCTCATTATGGAGCAAATAAAAAACATGATCAGTATTAATGGCTTTGCCTCTCAGGTATAAAAATGGAAATGACCAATTAGCATAACTTGATGATATAACAATGATGTTATACTTACACTTGTTATCAAAAGCTCTAGATGCCACAGAGAATAATTTCTTGTGATTATAGGTTTGAAAATACCATCCACTAGATTGAGGATCACTCTTCCATTGTACAATGTAAAGGAAACAAACTATAGTTGGTTCAATTCCTTCTTCATTCGAAAATTGAAGAAAAGTAAAAACCAGAAGTAAAGCTGAAGGTGTAAGAGCATCGAATGGAAGATTTCGATGGGTGAATAGATGGATTAAAAATGGGTTCAAAGAAAATTTTAAGCCAACTTCAAAGGCTTTCACTAAAATTATCGTCCATCCCTCATGCTCACAGAGGTAAACATTGCCGAGATGCATGTGAGTGCTGCTTGCAGAAAACAAGAAGCATTCAAACACATCTTAGGGCTTCTCAACAATAATAGATAGCACATAGTTGGTTTTAGATTCTAGTTATTGATAGTAAACAGTGTTCAATCCATTAGTAACCTCCTAGCTTATGTTATTTAATATACATGATTGACCATGTCACATGTCTTATTGTATCAATTATTTAAAACAATGATGTGATATAAAGTATAAGTATAGTCCCATCCAATCTTTTATAAAAGTAATATGTCTAATTAGTTGATATCTCGTGACATGGTGTCCCTACATTGTTACCCAACATTGTGCTTTTGTATCATATAAATGTTGCCCCTCGTGAATTGTACACTCATCCACCTCCCTTCTTCTTTCTCATTCTAGAGTTAATTTCAGCTATTGCAGGTAAGTAGATGGATTCAATTATTATCAGTGAAAAAATTTTCTATGGAGGTAATGTGATTGAATATCCCAACAATTATATAGCATATGATATGCCACCAGTGTGCATTCAAAGTTTTAATGGCATGATATCATTGAGTCGTCTGTGAGAAGAATTATATTCAATATATGATGTATATCCAATCCAATTTGAAATTTAAATAAGTATTCAATTTTATGACTCTTCTTTTGGTGGTACACAAATTCTGGGTATTAGCTCCAACCATGATTTATTATATGCTTTCAATCTGACACATGCACATTTGAGATTTTATATTTTTGTTCATCAAGTTCCAAAGGTAGTGGAAGTGCAGAATGTGGGGTTTGATGGTGACTTGAATGTTGAGAATGTTAAAAATGCACAAAAAGATGGTATGATGAAATCCCTAAAATTTTAAAATATCCATGCTTTAATTGTATTCCATTGGTAGATATTACTTCATTTTGATTATTTTTTGTGTGAAAAGACGACGATGATATGCTTGACCAATTGGACACCAATGACATTTTATTTGATGAGTTGCAAGATTGTGATTGTAATTATGATGTACAAAGAAATGAGGCTATCGAGGAATCCGTGGATATAAATGAGGAAAAAGAAGGGAAACAAGATTTTTTCAATCATGAATCAACTGATATTGATGACACACATTGAGCACCTTCTAATTTTATTAGAAATGATTTACAAGATGAAGATTCATATTCTAGAGATA
Organism: Utricularia gibba; assembly: GCA_002189035.1. Lineage (NCBI taxonomy): Eukaryota > Viridiplantae > Streptophyta > Magnoliopsida > Lamiales > Lentibulariaceae > Utricularia > Utricularia gibba. Next base: position 4,164,760 of record NEEC01000002.1, on the reverse strand, counting down.
TCTCATATTCCATTAACTTAGTGCCCACTTCATTCTTCAAACGTCAACGATTTAAATCAAAATAAGTCTTCATTAATGATGTGGTGAAATACAGTTTCAAAAGTGGTCGTAAATTTGTATCATATAAAGTGTAGCAGGGGATGTACAATGAATATCATTGTTATAAGATGAAGGAGCAGGGATGCAAATGGAGGATTCGCTTCACTTGTGATGCGATTTGGAAAAATAATGGGCATTGAAGAGCCACATACCTATGGACGTTGATGTTGTGTCAAAATTGGTAGTATTTATGATTATTTTTCACTGTTGGGATAAGGATTTAGGTGAGTTAGAATACGTAAAAATGTCAAGTGAAATAGGGTAAATTAGTGTTAGTGAATTTATTTAGTGAAAAACGTATTTTGGGCCTATATTACATTGATTTGCTTGTTGGGGTGAATTTATTATTAATCTAGGCCCAGGAACAATCAGGCCATTTGGGCTGGGCTGTATATTATGACCACTTTGCGTAGTATTTATTATTCTGGGGTAAAATGTGAGGATTCAAGCTTTAAGGACTTTGCTATTTAGTTTTAACTTGTTCTACTTTAGACTAGTCTAGCCAATCAAATGTATTCAAGTGACCATCATTATGTGCATGCCACGTGCCATCTTACATGTGCATCACATGTCCTGTTGCATGTGTGATAACACATATTTTTGAGTGATTGAGTATAGGGAAATGACTCATATTGTGTTACAAAAATTAAGTTTTACTGTCTAGTTCTATATTTTTGCGCATATTACGTAGTTGTGTTATTTTAGTCTTAGTTGGGACTAAATCTACCTTACTTCTAATAGTTTTTGTTGCATGTCGTTTCTTCAACAAATTTTAAATATATAAAACATAGAACACAAAAGAGCGTAGTACAAGTATCGATATCAGGGAGTTGAGTTTTGCGAAAAGTGTTTTATAGGAAACTTTCACAAATTGTCACGGATTTGTAAAAAGGGATCTTTGAGATGCAAAAATAAAAGTTACAATCTAAGTGATGAACCTTGACTATGGGTTGCAGTTCCTGGGAAGTGGACTTTGTTTCACTGATTCCCTCCGAATAGCTGGTTCTAGGAGTAAGGAATAATCTACTCTCCCTTACACTCTGATTGATAAGGAGGCACAGGAATAGCCTCATGTGATTCCCCCTTGGACGATTAAGAAGACAAGAGGTTTGCCGTCGATTGCCTTCAAAACCGAATTGTGCGCGTGTGCCCAACTGTTGCCAATGACCAGTGGCAGGCACGAGGTCACTACCTGTCCACTATCGCGGTACCTCGGTCACAAACAATTCGCAACTTCTCTCGAACCAATAGGGTTGGAGTTGGTGCTCTTCACCTTGCTCTTCATCAAGACTCGTGAGGAGTGGCTTGCTACTCATGAACCGTGAATAAGAGTCGTTATAGAAAGACTGCAACAAAATGTGTGTAAGTATGCAAAATTCGGAATGAGTTCAATGAAGAACCGAGTGTAGTGCTCAAGACATGGAAGAAATTTTCATTTTCTCCTAGAAACTAAGGGGTTTTAGCCACAAAAGGTCATGAAAACAGAACGAAAAATGGAAGCTAAGTATTATTCCTCCTTGGAGGGGAGAAGAATTGATAACAGACAAATTTTCATGTTTTAAGATATGAAAAATCATAAATTTTTAATTATGTTTAAATGCTAATTTTATAATTTTTAGTATTTTTATTTGATTAGGTAAAATATGATTTTTGGTGTATTAGTGGGCTAAATCCTTTGATTTAGTCCACCCCATGTCTAACCCGATTTTGGAGTCTAGCAGCAACCCGAAAGTCAAGGAAGAAATCTGGATTTCGTGCAAGTCACCAAGCTGTAGAAGACAAAGGGCACTGTTCTGCCGCCTGTAGTCTGCAAGTTCAGGCCGAGAACAGTGCTAGAATCAGGAACAGTGCGTGGGAGTAAATGAGGGAAGATTAAGTCAGACATACCGTGTCTTGTGTGTGCCACCAGCTTTCCTTTGAGTGCGCCCAATCATTGCTGCAAACTCTGACATACCATGTCAGTCTTCCACCCACAATTTTTCCAAGTTATGTGCAAGGCACGACAAGTCAGAGTCTATCCTCCCGCAACACTCCACAACTGCCTCCTGACATATCTCGGTCAAAGTGCACGAAAAAGACAAAGAAAATATATACAAAATAGGAAAATAGAATTTTTCTAGGAAAATCAATTACTTATCAATATAATTCCTAATTGGGAGACTTAACACTAGATTAATACATAATAATACCTAATAATAAACTAGAAAATGACATTTAACAGTTTTCTTTGAGCAATGCAGCATATGTCGTCAACACAAATCCCAATGAGCCAAATATGAACAGTGTAGTAGCAAGGATGAGGAAAAATGTCTGAAAAGGAGTACATACAAAATCCAAGAAATGAAAAAATAGGATTTTGGATAAAAAGGGGGACAAGATGGAGGGATAAAAAAGATTTCCCCCATTGGAGACACACGACATAGCTTTCTGGAGAATTTTTTCTAGGGGAAGAAGGAGTGGGATAACGATAGAGAAGAACAAGCTTCCCTTTTGAAGATTTTCTTTCGTTCTTGATGAACACTGCTCTTAGTTGAGACTAGTTTTCGTTTTCCCTACTTGAAAAACTTACTGTTTATGCTCTGTTACGCATCTTATGTTGTTGTTTAGCCTTGAGAACAATATATTGATTAAGATGTCTTCTGAAGATGCTTTCCTTTCCCTCGTTTATCAAATTGGTGCCGTTGCCGGGGAGCGGTGTTTAATTGTTTTGAGATTTGGTTGATACATTTGCGTTCTTCTAGTGTAGGCGATCTTGTTATCTATCCAGAAATCGAGAGACCTATCAGCAAGAACTGCACAAGGGTGAGAGAAGCAGCAAGGTTGAGCAGACTCCCTATTGTAACTCAAGCTAATTTTATCATGGCGGAACAGGAGAAGACCCTGAATGAACTTGATGCAATTGACCATACGTATAGGGGTTGTGTATCAGGTTTTCTGATGACATAGCCAACGAATTAAAGCTATCTATGATTAATTTTCTACCTTAATATTATGGGAAAGTGGGTGAAAACCCACATGAACATCTTGATAATGTCACCTCTATTTGCACATCTTTTAAGAGTGCTGGGATGACTGAGGATGCCATATGTATGAGGGGATTCCAATTTACACTAGAAGGAAGTGCAAAAAAGTGATTCAACTCTTTGAAGCCTGAGAGCATCAAAGATTGGAGTGGGATGAAGAAAGTATTTCTCAGCAAATATTTCCCTGCTTCAACGGCTGAAGGAATAAGGAAATCAATGACATTGAGCAGTCAAATGGTGAATCTTTACATAAATATTGAGAGCGTTTTAATCATCTGCTAGGATACTACCCACATCATGGATTTCAGACCAATGCATTGGTCAAATATTTTTATGATAGACTTCTATGCACAGATAGAGCTATGGTGGATTCTGTAGTAGGTGGGTTTTTGAGGAAAAAGACTCCCACATAGGCTCTTGCATTGCTTGAGGAGTTGGCTGAGCACTTCAGGCACATCATTAGGAAGCAAGTGTCAAACAGAACAGTCTATGAGCTAGAATGCAAGCCAAAGTCATCAGAAAGTGAGCTGATGAAAAATGTGGATGACATATGTAAGATGATGAAGGAGTTATTTTTATTCCAAGCTAAAAATATGCCTTGTAGGAACTGCCACAGGATGAGACATATTGCTGATAAATGTCTCGAATTGATGGAGGAGGAGCATATGAAAGCTATGGGATATATGGAGCCACAAAGGAAGAAATATGATCCCTACTGAACACCTAAATCCTGGATGGAGGGATCATTCGAATTTCAGATGAAGTAACAATGATAATTCTTACTAGGGTGAGAGTTCATTTGCTGGACAGCAAGGATTTCAGCAAAATTTCTAGGAGCAGCAGCAACGTTCTTATCAAGCTCCACCATTTCGCAAACCAAACCAACAGATGCAACAGCACTTTCAGCCTCCAAACCAGAATAATTCGGGAGGAAATTCTGGAAGTTCATTGGAGGATATTTTGAAGATTTTTATGATCCAATCCATCAGAAACCAAGCTGAGAACTAACAAGCTATCAAGAATCTGGAAATTCAAGTTACTCAGCTAGCAACAGAGGTTAGGGAACTGAAGCAAAAAGGAAGCCTACTGTCGCAAGCCAAATAGAATCCCAACTCTAGAGAAGGACAAAATATCAGCGCAATGACATTGAGAAGCAGAAAAGAAAAACCTGGAAGAGAATGAGTCCAAATTGAGAGTAATTTAGCGGCGAGAGAAGAATATGAAGTTGTGGTGGAAAGAGATGCTGAAGAATAGAAGGTGGAAATTGCTACAGAACCTCTCATGGTAAAAGTAACCCCACCACCATTTCTAGGAACGCTGAAAGTGAGAGAGGAGCAAAATGAGAAAGAAAAAATGTTGAGAGCTTTGGGTAATACCCAATTAAATTTGACATTGTTGGAGTGTATTGACTTAGTGCCTAAAAGCGTGAAGTACCTTAAGCAGCTCAATATGTCAAAGCCAAAAATGAAGGAAAAAGGCAAGGTGAAGCTAAGTGAAAGTTGCTCAGCCCTTTTGACTTGGAAGCTACCTGAAAAACGCAAGGATCCTGGAACATTTTTTATTCCTTGCAAAATAGGCGACCTGAACATCAGGAAAGCAATGGCTGACCTAGGAGCCTCTATAAACTTGATGTCATTTTCTATGTATGAGACTCTCAGGTTAGGATCTCTATAAGCCTCAGGAGTGCAAATTGAGCTTGCTGACCGAAGAGTTATTTCTCCAAAAGGCTTGGTTGAAGATGTTCTAGTGAAGATTGAGCTGCTAGTGTTTCCAACAGACTTCTATGTGGTGAATATGCCTGCTGGAAGTTCAAGGGATACAACCATCATCCTTGAGAGTCTATGCTCAGTGGACGTCATGGATAAATTGGTTGAGGAGCATTTTGAGAAGGTCATTCAAGAGAAGGAAGAAGAGCATGAGGAATCATTTTTTGCAAGAGTGGAAGCTGAATAAGGGTCAGAACAAGTGAATGCTATGCAAATCAAGACCCTGGAGGAGAGAACAGCTGAGTTGAAGCCACTGCCCACACACCTGAAGTACGCATTCTTGGATGAAGAAATGAACAACCCTGTTATCATCTGTAATAGTCTTAGCTTAGACCAAGAATCGTGACTGCTAGAGGTGCTTATCAGAAAGAATAAGGCAATTGGTTGGACCCTTGCAGATATTGAAGGCATCTCTCCTTCAGTATGTATGCACAAGATTCTATTAGAAGATGGAGCTAAACCAGTTCGCCAGCCACAAAGATGCCTCAACCCCAACATGATCGAAGTGGTAAAGAAGGAAATTGTCAAACTTCATGATGTAGGTATTATCTATTCCATCACAGACAGTAAATGGGTGAGTCCAATCCATGTGGTGCTCAAGAAAATTGGTATGACAGTGGTGGAGAATGAGAAGGGAGAACAGGTGCCACAAAGAATCCAAAATGTGTGGAAAGTGTGCATAGACTATAGGAAATTGAATGAAGTGACCAAGAAGGATCATTACCCTTTACCTTTCATTGATCAAATGCTTGAAAAATTAGCATGAAAATCTTTTTATTGCTTTTTAGATGGTTATTGTGGATATAACCAAATTGCAATTTCAGGTATGGATCAAGACAAGACAACTTTTACTTGTCCATTTGGAACTTATACCTATAGAAGGATGCCCTTTGGGTTGTGCAATGCCCCTGCTACCTTCCAGAGGTGTATGACCAGCATCTTCTCAAACTTAGGTGAGGATTTTATTGAAATTTTTATGGACGATTTTAAAATATATGGAGAGAATTATGAGTCATGTTTACACCATTTGGATCAAGTATTGCAAAAATGTGTTGAAAAAAATCTTGTTCTTAATTCTGAAAAATGCCATTTTATGGTTGATCATGGAATTGTGCTTGACCATGTTATTTCTAGGAAAGGTATTGAGGTAGGCAAAGCAAAAATTGAGATTATGACTGAATTACCGTATCCCATTGATGTTAAGGATGTGAGATCATTTATGAGGCATGTTGATTTTTACGGAGATTTATTCAGAATTTTTCTAAGATTGATGTTATTTCTAGGAAAGAGACTATGACTACTGCTTTTGTGATGCAACCACCAGATTGGAGGTATGATTTCGAAATTATGTGTGATGCTAATAATCATGTTGTAGGAGCAATTTTAGGATAGAAAATTGAAGGAAAACATCATGTTATTTCTTATGCTTCCAAAACATTAGATGAAGTCTAGAAAAATTACACTGTGATTGAAAGAGAATTTTTGACTGTGATATTTGCTTTGGAAAAATTTCGTTCCTATCTTTTAGGCAGCAAAGTTGTGGTATACACTGATCATTCGGCTGTAAAACACTTGATGGAGAAGAAGGAGACCAAACCACGGCTGATCAGAGGGTTCTCTTTGATGTTGAAATTAAGGACAGGCTTGGAAGGGAGAATTTGATTGCTGACCATCTCAGCAGGATGGAAGGGCAAAGGACTGAAAGTCCTATCATTGAAACATTTCCGGATGAACAATTATTCTCAGTTAGGACTAATATTTGTGAACCATGGTTCGCAGACTTGGCTAACTTTGTTTCAACGGGAGTGATGCCTCTAGGAATTGATTATCGCACGAAGAACAAACTGAAAAGTGACACCAAATATTGATCCTTACCTTTGGAAGAGATGCAATGATGGCATCATTCGAAGGTGTGTTCATGAGTTTTAAATTCCTAAGATTATAAATTCTTGTCATGTAGGACCCTTTGGTGGCCATCATGCACCAAACCGTACTGCCAAAAAAATTTTGGACTGTGGATTCTACTGGCATCACATTTTTAGAGACTGTTATGCTTATTGTAAGGGTTGTGAGCCTTGCCAAAGAGTGGGAAATTTATCAAATAGGGATGAAATGCCTCAGCAAGGAATCCTGGTATGTGAATTATTTTATGTTTGGGGCATTGATTTTATGGGGCCATTCCCCATAAAATTTTCTGCATAACAACATTTTTGTGCAGTAAGGGACTCCTAAGGCGCTGATCAATGACCGAGGTACGCATTTTTATAATCAGGCCTTTAGAAATGTTTTGAAGCATTTCAACGTCTGGTACAAGCCATCAAATAGGGAGATCAAACAGACTTTGGAGAAAGTGGTGATCCCGAACAGGAAGGACTAGAGTCTGAGACTAAGGGATGCTTTGTGGGCAATTCGAACAGCATATAAAACACCAATTGGAACCTCGCCATTCAGGTTAGTTTATGGAAAACCTTACAGGTTACCTGCTGCATTAGAGCACAAGGCTTGGTGGGTAGTGAAGAGGTTAAACCTTGATAAAAGTCTCAGTGCAAGCGAAAGAAAATTACAACTCTCAGAACTGGAAGAATTGAGGAATGATACTTATGAAATCTCAAAGTTATTCAAATCTAGGACTAAAAGTTATCACGACAAGCATATTTCCAGGAGGTCCTTTGAAGTTGGTCAGAAAGTTTTGCTGTTTCAATCTAGGCTGAAGTTACATCTAGGGAAACTCAAATCTCGTTGGATTGGACCATTTACAATGAAGGAAGTTTTCCCAAACGGAATAGTGGAGGTTTATGATGGAGAGACTAACACAAGTTTTATTGTGAATGGACATAGGTTGAAGATTTTTTATGAAAATCTTCAAAATAGTTTGGCTGAAGAAGTTGAAGTTCTTGTCCTAAGAGACACAGAAACAACGTAGAACTTCATCAAAGTCTAGTCCAGGACTGAAAACAAGGATGCTCTTGGGAGGCAACCCAAGTTTCATTTCGGTTGTTTTTATATTTATTTTCATGTTATTTTACTTTTGAACTTTTAGACTTAGCTAGGAGTTATTTTGCAGAGTTTTTGCTATGTTCCTATTGCAAAATGGGGAGTTACATTGCGGTTACAGGTGAGATAAGTACAGGGGTAACAGTTAATTGTCAAGATTTTACAGATTTACCCTCAAACCCTTGGTGAATTTGCAAGTAAATTTCCTTGTAACTTTCGTTTGTTTCAAAACGTTTCACTTTGTTCTTGAGAATTGAAGAAACCTCTCCCAGAATGCTTGCTACCCTTGTACCCGTACAAGTCCAACTCTTACCTAGTTCTATATTAACCATGTAATTTGAAATGACAACTATGACTATGATGTAGGTGTGGTGCAAGAACCGAGTATTAATGGAAGCAACGCATTCACTCCTATGCGCATTGGCATAGGTGAGTGTGAGACTAGACTACAAAGATAAGAGGATTCACACTTACTAATGTTGTTGTTGTTGTTTATATGAATCAGTGAAGTTTGCAAAATGTGGGCATTACTTCTCCTAAAGATATAAAAAAATACTTGATCAATATCAATGACACATTGTTTTTCCTGATCAACTGCACGAGCTATATGCAAATTGGGATAAACCAATTTCTCATGCATCAATAAAGTTAGTTGATTATGCACAAATGAAGGTTTTGGTTACTACTCATAAGAAAAACAATAAACAAAAGAAATGTATGGTCATGGTTGCTCAAGGCACATGTGAGTGTCGTAAATAGAAAAATTTTGGCATACTATGTTCCCATTATATATGACAAATCATTTTCATTATATATGCTTGCTTTTATTTCTGATTTATAGGTAATTGAATGTGTACACACATGCTGGATGGTCAATATTGATCAGCAGATTAAGATACATGAGAATCAAATTTAACCACTTGTATTGAGGATAGATGGTCACTAGAACCATTTACATTAGTCCATGACCCTACTTGCAAAAAGGAAGTATGCATTGATAGACCTAAATCAACTAAATTATCAATGCATCTCGGTAGAAAAGCGGGCCATTACCGAGTTTTCCTGGGCACTTCTCCAGGCCATCTCTTCAGCTGCAGCCGAAAACCGGGAAAACAGTTACGACACGTTGCAAATGTTGAAACTTGGGGAACCAGAACCTAACTACCTCTTTGTTTCTTAGAGGGTTTATGGGCAAGCGCCTTAACCCTCTTCTTTTTCTTGGTGGCCATGGTTTGAGCAGTTAGGGGAATCGAGGAAGAAGTTGGAATAAGGGGAAGATTCGGAGAAGCACTAGAGGGAGGATTTTGCAAATTGGTACCTTCGAAAGACACGATATCAGGCAAGTGGGGGTCGTGAGAACGACCGATAATACCTGGCCTCTTCAGAGATTCCCTCGAAAACATCAAGGCACTAGATTCGTACCAGATAGAACCTCGGCTAAGCCTTTAGTATAGGACTTCGCGGGATTCGGAAGAGGACCGATATGCACCAAAGAGTTTCACTCTAATGGGTGTTGGGGGATTAACTAGGAAGTTCCACCGAAAACTCAAAGGGGGTGCTACCCAGACAAAAGAAGACCACCAATTGTAGTGGGTATCAAGAGCTTTCACAAAGAAGTTAGGATTGTCCTCAAATCGGTGGAACTTGAAATGAGATCGGCCATCCATCAGAGACTTTGCCTTACGAATGGCTATCTTAAAAAGTTGAAGAAAGTCTACTAAAGTCATAGCCGAATCCATACCAGCCAAAAAGAATAAAAAGGTAGTGAAGTAAAAGATGGAATTCGAGGGAAGGCAGTAAAGCGGTATTGTGAAGATATGAAGAAAGCGGACAATCAGAGGGTGAAGAGGAAAGCATAAACCGCTTTCAAAATAGGCGAGAGGAATCGGGAGGCTGAAAGGGGGGAGAGCGCTCTCGCCTACCCCCCAAGGGATTTCGGTATCCTGAGCATGAGAAATTTGGTACTCATCGGGGGATCGAGTATCGAATGTGAAGACAAGGGATATTCAACTTGCCAGATCTTCTACCCATTTTCGGAAAAACAAAAGAAGGATCAAACCCTAGAATGAAGCGGAAACCTGAAGGAGGGTAGAACTCAGAAGGAAAAGGGGGAACCCGATCAAACCCCAAGAAGTCGAATGAAAAGGGCGAAGAACCGAATGATACCTGAAAAAATCGCAGTTTCCAGCAGGTTTACGGTGGTGAAGGTGGCGGACGAGCACGATGGGGCACGAACTGCGCTGAAATCTCACGGATGAACGGAGAAAGAAAAGGGGAGAAATGACGGGAAGAGCGCATATTTATAAGAGAGATATTCGGAAGACAAAACGCACGTCGTTTGAGGTGCCCAAAATGAGTGACAAAAAACGTGGCGCGCTCAGGAGGTGACGCATGGTGAGGAAATCGGTCTAAATTGGTTTAAGACTTACTCATGAGAAAGCGGTATGCCCGAAATCGGCGACTGATACCTGATTCACCCACTTGCCTTGAAAAGATCAACATCGGCAAATCAGAGGGGTTGAATGATGGGGTATAAATCAGATGCAATTAATCGGCTACTGAAAAGGTGCTGAAAGGTGTTCTGACAATCTGGCGTCGACCGACAGACCGATATGTGTCAGAGACTTGACAGCAGCAGCCGTATTGCATAGTCTGAAAAGTGGCCAAATGACGGCAGTGTAGGTGGCAGTTATATGAAAAACAAGATAATAGTATAGACACAGAAAGCAGCCGACATCTGCAGAATTCAGGATTCAGTCAGATTGACCTCTTCTATAAGTAGGGGAAATTCTAAAGAGGAAACGGTTGGACTCTAAGCCCTCAAACCTGCATTTTTCCCTCACTTTCATCTAGCAAAGATATTTTTCGGTGAGCTCCGACAACTTCGTAGTTTTTCCGTTCTTCGACGGTTTCCATGTAAAAAATCTTTTTTCCTCTTTACTTTCGTTAACCGCACCAAACAAAACATTAAACCCATACCCAGATTCGACACATCCGGTCAACCCCATAACCGAAAATCGGTTCCGACCCCAATGCCGATTTTCTCCCTTAACAAGGTCGATGTGATTAGACACTCCAAACCAAATCTACTCAATAATATCCACACGCAATGCATCATGCATCATCTCAACCAAACCTAGGTCAAAGAGATGTGCGCCAATGATCATCATTGCATTATCTATCGACACAAGGAGACTATGTTGGCTATGAGACTAGTTTCTCAACTATGCCAACCACACAAGGTAAAATATCCATGAGTAGGGTGAGGAGTTTTTTTCTCTAGATATAAAAAATAAACAGTGTTTTGTTTGAAGCTATATATTTAGTGTGAATTATTATTATTTTGGAGTATATCATACATTAATACCAAACTCACCCCCAATATGCAGCATATACTATTTTCAATTTTAAAACTATTTAAAATAGATAATGATGTTCGATATTAATTATAAGTACTAAGCAATACCTAAATCGCTTTGCATGTTGCTTATGTGTAACAAGCGACGTCTACCGTGAGTTGGGTGCTACTTATAATACATAAAGAGTGCCTAGGACACTATGGGCGTTGCTTGTGACTTATAAGCAACTCCTAGATTTGTGTGCACACAGCTTATAACATATAAACAATGTCCATGATGTGATGAGCGCCACTTAGGATATATAAGTGACGTCTAGGACATGTTGGACACTACTTATGATTTACAAGTGATGTCCAGAACTATATGGGAACTACTGCATATGAGTCACAAGTAGTGTCCACACAAACCTGGCCACTGTTTCTAACTCATATGTAGCATCTATAAGGTTATGGGGATCACTTGTGTCACACAAGCACCGCCCAAATAGTGTGGGGCTCCACTTATATATCATAAATAGTGCCCAATGAGAGAATGTTCATTAATATATTTCAAAATTAAATTTTGTGGTAATACATTGTTAAGTATCATTTTCTACGTGTTTATTCTATATTATTGTGTGTTAAGTTAGACTTAAATCGCCCAAATTACGAGTTTTATTAATAAGTATTTTATATTATTAGAAAAATCAAATTATTATTATTTATCTACATTTTTATGTTGTTTCCATATACTTTCATCCAAATGTGGTAGGAAGCAGTCTTGGAGTATAGCAAGAAACTTGCAGGAGACAAGATACTAATATTTCATGCCTTTTACGTGACTTGGAGGACTAACACTATTCAAAGCCCATAGCTTACGACATGTGAGAGTCTACAGTAATGATAAGGCAATTACTTACACGAATGGGAAATCTGGCAGCACAAACAAGATATAAGGAATGATGAAAAGAGAGCAGAGGAAGTTAATGCACGTGAAGTGAATTAAAACAAAACTTGTAACCCTTAGATCAGACTTTTCACTCAACTTACTTTTCTCACTTGAACTTACTTTTTACTTTTCTTACTTTTAGGTTTCTATTTTCATGGTCATTCATGGTTAAACCTTATTAGTTTATGAGAATAGATGTAGTTTCGTTCCATGCCTTGAGCATTAATGTCGGTTTCTTACTGAATTTCTTCCGAATTTTGCATATTACTATACGTCATGTTATAGTCTTTTTATAATGTCTCTCAGTCACGATCCATGAATAGCCAGCCATTTCTTGTGAATTTTGATAAAGATCAAGGTAAAGAGCACCATCTCCAACTCTATTGGTTCGAGGGAGATAGTAAGTTATCAATGATTGGGATACTTTGGACAGGTAATGACCTCGTACACACCATGGATCATTGGCAATATTTGAGCACATACGTAGAATTTAATTTTGAGAACAATCAATGGTAATCCTCTTTCCTTTCAATTGTACAAGGGATAATCACATGAGGCTATTTCGGTGTCTCCTTGTCAGTTAGAGTATTTACAATAAAATACAGTAAAGAAAAGCAATAAAATTTTGAGCTCGGTTGTGCTTAAGATGAAGTGGATGGTGCCTTGAGATTCCTAGGGTTAACATGCAAATTGCTACAACTATCTCACCTAAACCATATATCATTGACATAACAAGCAAAGGCCTAAGTCTACCCAAACCTTTATTTTTCCTAATTTTTCGTCTACCTCTAATTAGGGTTGTTTAGTGAGTTTCACTACTTTTTCCTTCTATATCTATCCTGGTTTGTAAGGAAATAATGTGATAATTGGTTAATTTGGTTTAATGAATAATAAACTTATTAATCTCTTTACACCAAGGCACCACTAGGTACTTTAACTACTCATGATAAAGGAAGAGAAACATTTTCATAACATATCTTAAGCAACATTCGGATCTGAAAGTTAAACAACAACATAGGATGCATAATAGAGCATAAACAACAAATTGTTTACGTAAAAAAACTAGAACTAGTCTCAACTAAAAACAGTGTTCTTCAAGAGTAGAAGAAATCTTCGAAATGGAGCTCATTTTCCCTAATCTTCTTTCTTGTTCTCTGGTGTTCTTATGATGGGGAGATATCCTAAAGTGTATTGTTCGTTCTTTAAAGTCCTCTCCCTTGTTCTCTCTCCCATCATTTCCAAAATCCCCTTTTTTTCTTTCTTGGGATTAAATTGTATTTTTTTCAGCTTTATCTTCATACTTTTTGCAATTTTACTGTGCTCTTTTCGAGGAATAAAACACACTATTGCACTACAAATCACAAAAGCATAGAAATTCATGCTAAAACTTGAGTTTTGTGGAAAAATATTAGACATTTTACTACTCCTAAATACTAAAAAATATGTGCTACCAAATATTAAGCGATAATATTCGAAGATATTTACATGAAATCTAAATGTTCAACATATATGAATTAGAAAATTCACATCATTTTACATACGCAAAATTTCAATTTCATAATAGTTCATGAGTTTTTGACATAAATCTACGAGGTATCATCATAAATTTGAAGACATTGTTTCTCAATCATAAAATTGTAATTCATATATGTGCATTACATAAATTCATATATGTTGATATTTCACTTATCATAGAATATTTTCCTAATAATTTTCATAACTACAATAGCTTTATGTTCAAGGTGGAGAAGAGGAACCAATATGAGAGCAATGTCAAGTTGACATTTGCATCGTTGCTCAATTGCAATGTGAAATTACACATGAGATTGACAATTGCATCATTGCTCAATTGCAATGTGAAATTACACATATGAGATGTTAGTTATTAATTTTCAATGCATTTATCCAACTTTGTAAATCTTCACATAGTAGGAATTAAGTTTTATCTTTTTTTTTTCACATTGAATTCTCTTTGTGTCATATAAATATGATATTTCACCACCCCACATTACAAGTTTGGTTCTTTCTTAAAATGCATATTCTTCATTAATTGCATTATTTCTTTATTGTGTAATCCATCTATATTGTTTTGTCAAAGCTCTTTACATTGTAGTCTTTTTTTCAATGAAGTTTAAAATCAAATCGGTATAAAACTCGTTTAGTACAAAAACAGGTTTGATCAATCAAATTCGGTTTTGACCGATCAAACCTAAATTAAAAAAAAATGTTGTAATTTTCTAAAAGATTATATTAAATATTTTTAATCAAAAAAATCAAATATCAATAATATAATAAATATATTTAACTTTTAATAATACATATCTTGTATATTTTCATTAACAAAAATATAAATATTGAAATCTTCCATTTTTTCATTAAAAATTAAGATACTGGTACAATTTATATAAACTATATTGAAAATTAAAGATATGGACATAGATTATATATAACTCATGCCTATGTAGTATTTTTACAAGGCTGCCACACCCATGTGTTGTTTTTATTGGCCTATGTATATGAATTATGCCTAACTCATGCCCATTTGCTATTCCCTATAAAATATATACAAAATTCATATTGTTGTAGTCCAATAAATTATTTACCGTCATTTTCAACTGGGGCTAATATTATTCTAAAACGCCAAGGAATAATAAAAAAGAAAATATATTATTCTAAAACGCGAAGGAAAAAAAAAGAAAATAAAATAAAAGCACCATGCTCTGCTGCATTTATTTTCTGTCCTGAATGAATTCATCTCCAAAGGCTTATAAAAACAAGAAACGGCGTCCTATTCGCTCACTGCATCGATCAAGCTCACCCATGTTCTTCCCCAATCTCGTGGATCTGCTGCATCGCTTCTTTGACGGTAGGTCTGGAGTCGACACCTCCCTGACAACAGCTCAATCCAATCTTCAAAAGTTTCATCATTTCGATCTTGGAGTTCAGCGTCCTCTCCATTTCCGGATCCAACACCTCCTCGCTGTTCGTGTCCCAGACCACTGTTTCTACCCACATTTGCATGTCTATGCCGCTCCCCTGGCCCTGCTGCAGGAACCCAGAAGGGAACTTCCCTGTCAAGATCTCCAGAATCATGATCCCAAGGCCCCATACGTCGGTCTTCTTGCTGATGCGCCGGCTCTGCTTGTACTCCGGCGACTTGTAGGAGATGATGCACTCCTGCACATGCTCCTGATCGAACAGAGGAGCCAGCGCGTAGTCAGTGAGGATCCCGGTGTACGCTTTGTCGAGAAGCACATTCGATGATTTCAGATGGCCGTGGGGCGTGGTAAGGCTCGGCAGCTCCTCGTGAAGATACACCAGCCCCTTTGCCACTCCCTTTATAATGTTCAGCCTTGCAGACCAGCCTGGCCGACCCTGAGATCTCTTCCCTATCACATCATAATAAACAATGATCCCATATCGGAAATCACCCCCAACAGTCGGTCAAGATCATACCATGAAGATGGAAAGCGAGGCTGGAGTGTTCGACGTAGTCGGTGACGAAGAGCTTCTCTGCTTTCTTGTAATAGAATCCCACCACGGGAAGCAGATTAGGATGCCTTAATCTGCCGAGACTCGTCATATGCTCATGAAACTCTTCCTTACTCAGATTGTTCATATGCCTGAATCGTTTCACGACCATCACCTGCCGGGTATTCAGCAATGCCTTGTATGTCGAACTGAAGACTCCACTCCCGAGGATCTCAGCTGAAGCCTTAAGCAAGTCCGCCATGTCGAACTCGTCTCTGCCTTCTTTGAGGAATGTGATCTTCACACTCAACGTAGACCTCTTCTTCTGGCTGATTTTCGGAGCCGATGACGGAACGGAACAAGGAGCAAGCTCCATTTTCTCCACATCTACAGATTCTGATACTGGCCCGATATAGGAAGCAACAGCAGCACATCCCATGGGTCGTCGACGGCGGCGAAGGATGAAGAAGACTATCACAAGTGCAATGATCGCTGCCACACTGAATACTGATACTGCGATAATCGCTCCTATGGTTAGCTTAGATGTTTTATCACATACTCCCAGAGGCGTTCCGCAGAGATCCTTATTGCCTGCCCCAAGGACAAAACTCTATCAAGTGTAATCAATTCTGTTTGCTAGTCTCTGAGAAAAGGAAACTACAGCCAAACCACCCTGTATTGCCAATTCACTTCAAGTCTACAATTTCAAGTATGCAGCATACACATGTGTCAGAACTGATGAGGCTCGACATTTTGAAAATGCTTTTAGTACGGGGAAGAGTAGCAATCCGTATAAGGAACCATGTAGACCTTATCTTAAATTACAGGGAGATTGTTCAAAAAGACAGTGTGGCTATGGTGAAATGAGACACTTACCAGAAATTAATTTGCTTTGCTAAATTCTGAGTAAAGGAAACTACAACAAAACCAACCTTTATAGCCACTTTACTTTAGGTCCACCATATCAAGTAGCTACTACAACTGAAAAAAGACTAACAAGCTGGGATGAGACAGTTACCAGAAAATGAAGCAACATTGAAGGCACTTAGGGAGGGGGGTATTTCGCCAACGAGCTGATTGTCTGAAAGGTTGAGGAATTTCAGCCTATCTGGAAGAAACTGTGGAATTTCTCCATCAAAATGATTATCCTGGAGCATCAGTTCCACAAGACGAGGCAACGCAGCTATAGAAGGTGGAATCGAACCAGACAACTGGTTGTCAGAAAGATCAAGTTTCTTCAGAGAAAGCATACCCTGAAATTTGTAAGATGGGATTTCGCCCGAAAATTTGTTCTTGGATACATAAATGCCCTTCAGCCTCGGCATCCCGGAGAAAATCGGTAGCGACCCATCGAAATTGTTCTTCACAAAGCTGACGCTTCTCAAGTTGGTTAGTTTTGCGAGAGCTTCAACGTCGATGATTCCTCCCAAACCCAGGTTCTCAAGACGTAGCCCCCACACACCATCGTGGTTGCATAAAATCCCAATCCAATTCGCGTGAAGACCCGTACAAGGTGGATTAGCATCGTTCCAATTCGACAATGCGTCCACGTTCTGGAGGGATTCCTTGAATCTGAGAAGGATTTCGCCCTCCGGCTCTCCGGAGGATACCATGAAATGCGACAGGATGACGATAAGAGGAATAATATGGTGGTATTTCATGCAGTTCTGGCCCATCCTCACCGCCTTTCTGGATGGCAGGAAGGATTGGTAGTGGTTGCGCCGCGCCGTCATGGGGCACGGCCGTCGTCGTCGGAGGGATAGGATATTCGTAAACGGTGAAACGGGGTGGCGGGGAAATTGAGGTAGAGAAAATTTTAACTGTGGCGGGGAAGAAGACATCGATGACATGCCATTTGCTAGTTTCCAGTATACGTATATTGAGAAAACCCCAAGGCTTCTCTCTCACAATATGCTTACCGGATAAATTTGGAATCCACCCGGTTCAGTCAAGGCCCGGTTTAACGCCTCACATGTTCCTTTTATATGCAAAAACCTCGATTGAAGATTACATGAGAACTGCAGTACTCAAAGGGAAAAGATCCAATTGTATAATGCTTCGAGCCCAATTATTCCTATTAACAAATTATTATATGTTAGTGAGTTTAAGAATTTTTATGTGTTTTTATAGAGATTTTCATAATATTCAACTATTTTAGGTGATTATGGAAATCGAGTAAAAAGGAAAAGAGGTAGATGGTAATCCAAAAAATGGGAAAATTGAGAGTGTTGCACATCAGAAAGAAAAAAAATTCATGACTAGCTTAAAAGGTAACAAGAAGATTAAGTGTTCCCATAAAGTATCAAGAACATTAGAGGATTTTTGCCTTCCTAAGAGCGCTTTCCTTTGGCAAAAACTGGCCATTGTTTCTTTTTGAGATGATTTCAAAAAATGATTAGCATGTTGTCTTGTTTTCAAACTTGCATCACAATAATTTTCGTCGATTACAAAATTCGGTCATATGGTAGAATTAGTAACCGGAGACCATGGAAAGTTATTGAAATACCCTCACCCATTTAATTTATTCTTTCCAGCAATTTTATCCCAATTTCCACTCATTTGGGCATGATTGCAGACTTCTAGATGGTGGTCAAATGCCAAGATTTGAGGGAAATGGTGTTGAGTAGCGGCAGTGTATCGCAGAATCCCACAAGCAAGCTATGCTTTGAAGGCAACTTTTTCGGACTACACTATGGTGGCAGACTTATTTGCCAATTTAGGAGACATAAGTAAGTTGATGGTAAGGATACTTACATTGATCTGAGCGTTTTTTTTTTTTTTTTTGTTGTGATACTTTCGTGAAATTGTTGTTTCCTACGATTATGAAAATGCCTAATTGGTTAGTGTGTGGATGAAATGTTATAACTATATTAAGGAAATCGTAAGTGAAGTTGAGGTTATTAAATGTGTCAATATACTAGAAAAAGATGGTCCCTTAGAAATAATGTTGATAGGAGATAGGAATTCCAATGCAGTTGAGTAGCATGAGGATGATTTGACCTAAAAAAATTAGGTAACTTATTGTTATGGTTTAATGGGATTGTGGTAAGTTAATTACCCTCAATGTGTGGTGTTTTTCAATAAAATTTGCAGGGCGCATGTTTGATGAGGTTGAGGATGTGTTAGAAGGTCACAAAGGTCACCCAAAGAAAGGGAAAAGACAATAGAACCCATTGTAGAGCATACTTGTGTTAAAGTTAATTTGTGCATCCTCTAATTGTTGCTATTTGGCTATAATTCACCCTGAATTTTTGATAGATGTGGTGGTCGAAGAGGTTGATAAATCCGCTGGAAGTGAGCCACCATGTCCATCAAAAAGTAAGTGCTAGTAAAGACCAGACTAATTGAAGATGAATTTCACACACTATGATTGTTACCTCAAATCTTGTAAGAGTAATGACCCTACATTCTATTACTTGTGAACATCAATTGTCATGCCACATTGTTGAGCTAGGTACTAAGATGCAATGTGTATTTAACCTTTGTCATATGTTTTGTCTAGATCTTGACTAAGTTGACTTGTGAACAAGTCTATTATCATTGTAGGATAGTGTAGTGTTGTATTTTATCTTAATGTTTTTATATTTTTTTTAGTATTAATAAGATAGAAATACTTGAATTAGGGAAGAAATTAGCCCAAAGCATGTTAGCTCCAATTTTGCTTAATGAAAACTTGAATGAGCCTTATTTTTCCTTAATCTCATAAAAAACTAAGCCTATTGTTCAAAAGGGTCTATGCATGTCTGACCCATTTGGGTTGGGCCAAGTGATTTAACTAGTTTGTGAGTTGTTTTTTGGAACATGGGAAAGTTAGAAACACAGCCAGTCGAGAAGTTGAATTGGAAAGAAGGAGAATAAAAAAGAAGGGAGAGTGAACAAATAAGAGAGGATGAGAAGTGACAACTAGGGGGAGCTCTCTTTGAGAATATTTTTCTAGTGATTGGCAGGTGGGAGGATCAAAAACAATTCATTGAGGAGTTAAAGTAACATCACCATTTTGAGTTTGGAAGGGAGAAATTGTGATGGAGCCGAAACTACAGATGAGTAAGAAGGAAGGTGGAGCTGTTCACCTATTAGAAGAGAGAAGAACAATGTGAAAGACTATGTGAAGAAGAGCGCCTTCCACAAGATAGCATCCCGTAAAAAAGAAGAGAAGGTCCCTTTGTCTACCCGAAGGAAAGTCAAGAAAGGGGGTTGGATGCAGTGATTTAGAATCTAAGTTTTCCACTATGAGTCAGACTCAATAGAATTTGATCAATCCTTTTTTATGTCGTTAAGGCAGAGAACTGAATCAAGAATTCTCTTTCTTCACCATCAATCGAATCACTGTTCGCAACCTAAAATGGAACAGTTTCTTTTCCTTGTGCTTCCCTATTATTTCTTTATGGATCTCATTCTTAGTATAAATTCGGCCCATTCCCATGCAATAGTAAGGAATTCTTGACGATATCGAGCCGGAACAACCTGTTCCTTGCATTTTTGTGACTCTATGACTGGCATGTTTTTAATTACTTGCTTATGTAATTATTTCAACCATTTATGCTTCAAGTCAAAAACAAAAAAAAAATATCATATACACCTTTCTATTGTTAGGCCAAAGGAAGTGATTCAAGACAACATGCTTATCAAAGTTTTTTCAGTTTACACTAGAAGGTGTAACGACCTATGACCTACACCCTAGATGCTAAGCCATTATTGACACCCTCCCATGCTCTAGGTGTCTGATCTTCATTGGGATGAACTAGGAACATGTGTGTGGGTGTGTCAACCTCATCATACCACCTCTCCTACACACCTAGCGATCCTTGGTGGCCTCCATCATTCCGAGGCATGAGGCTTATGGCAAGGCCCCTCCCAAGACACTCTTGCCTTGACTCATCCAATCACATGTATCAAGCATCAGAAACATGTTTTATTATAAAGATGTATTTAAGGTTTAAGATACAAGGCAAAATCATATCCATGAAACTAGAAAAACTACACAATAAGACTAATGAAGGAAGTCTCATCCACTTACTTCAATGCACCATCCTTCATACCCTATCCTCATTGGAGACACACCTCTGCCTCCTCCACCTCGCTACCATTCTCGCCACCTATATTGGAGAGTGTAAGAAGTCAGTTCTAATGTAGGAGTTTCCATCCCATCTATCACACTAGCCCGAATCTATGTAAAACTTCCTCTATTTGATTCCTTTCTCAGCCCCTTTCCCATCTGTTTCATCTACACCATCGTTGACCTCATCCCATAACTAATCACATCCTATCTACTATTTGTTTGTGCCCTTGCACATGGTACACATGGATGGCCTCCACCCATTGAGCCCTTTTCACTCATTGTTGCCATTATGATCATACCTGTAGCCCCACCTGCCCACTCATGAGCTGCGTATCTGCAAGAATGCCTTAGTCCTTACACTAGATGCACGAAATCCCTTGTCTATCCATGCTCTAGCACATGGAACATGATTGGTGTCCATCCTACCAAGCACTCATGCCTGGCTTTGCCATTACAACCTTGCCCATCTTTACACGAACTCACGTGGCTCCAATTGTGGTCTGACCATGTTGCCATTGGCAGTGCATTCCCAATATTGCTAAATGCTCATAAGAAGTTGCCTTGCTTGGAAAAGTGCTAGAGGTGCTTTGCCCAGCTAACTCTTAGAGAATTGCTCTATTCAACAGAGTCTTATTGATCCATGCTTTCCACCACCCCTTATGAAGGTTAGATCTCAACAACAACATATAACTCAAAACATTCTAAGCATAAAGTTGTTACCTTTCTATCGAATACATCTCACTATCACTAATACAATCTACCTCCCTTTGCCATCGTCATTATTGTATGTCTCTCCTCTTGCGAATCCCATCAATATTCACTTTTTCTCTCATAATGAGCATATACACCAGCTTTGCCTCATGACATTCAGATCCCCATCACCCTCATCATTCACCGTCCTCATCACCATCAGCCTCACCCTTCCCTTATGAGGGTATAGATCCTATCATTCTCACAAATCTAATCATTGTAAACCTAATGAATCCCGCACAAGGGTTGAATCACCAACTTATACCCCAAATTTGGCCTAACAAGCCCTTTAGAAGATTCTAAAGCCTAACCTTCCACACCTTGACTCTTTCCAATCTTTATACCTATTAGAAGAAGTCTTTCACCAACTTGTGGATGCTCATCCTGGTCACCTTGGTGTTGGTCCCATTCAGAGGTATTACAAAAAGGAGATTGAAACGAGTGGTTTGACACTTAGGAGTCTAGAAGCACAGAAAGTTAGACAGATATGAAAAAAAGTATATTTGAACAAGTATTTTCCATTCATGAAGGCCGAAGAATTGAGATGAATAATTACTAATGTTTATCAATTAATGGAAGACCCACTTCATTAATATTAGGGTAAATTCAGCACCTTGCTTGCAAGTTATCCCCATCATGAGTTTGAAAAGCATACCTTGATTAAATTTTATTATGGAAGGATTATTGCCATTGATGAGAAGAGGGAGCTATTGCTAGAGGGAGCAGAAGGACACCCAAGTTTGAGAACTCAGTTAGATGCTATTGATGCAAAGACTACATCAATCCCCTCATCAAAGGAATGATCAGGCAAAGCAAGAACCATCTTTGGAAGAAATGATGAGGTGTATGCTTATGGATACCCTCAAAGAAAGAGAGGAAAACAAAAAAAGAGAACGAATCAATCTAAGGAGCCATCAAAAATCTTGAGAAACGAGTTAAACAATTGGTCACCCAAGTTTGAGAAATTGAAAAAAAAGTTGGAAAGTTACCTTCTCAACCCTCATTGAATTCACAAATAAATATTTCATCAATTTAGTACAGAAGATGTGAACATTATTGATAAGGGACTTCCTGCTAAATGTGGTGATACAAGTACATACATTGTATTTGCGAAAATAGGAGGATGCTTATGAGTGAATAAGGAGCAGCAATAAAAATGATGCCACTAGATGTTTATGAGTCTTTTGGTCTCATACCCTTGAGGAAGACCAATATTAGACTTATTCAGGCCACAAGAGTGACCGCCATTCCTGAAGGAATTACTAGGGTTGTGCTCATGTAGGTATCAAAGATGTTATACCCAAAGTTGTATTTGTAACATTCAAATCTGGTGAACTCGAAGTTGGTGTATGTAGAGTTGGCATGGTGATCAAAGAAGATTGAAGAAGAAGTTGATCATGGTGGAAGTGGATGAAGAAGCAAGTGTGACACCAGAGTTAAAGTTGGAGATGCCTTCGAATGAAGTTGGGTTTGGTAAAGTCTCTTGCCAAAAGAAACCTGAATTGAAACCTCTCCTCGAGCACTTAAAGTACATTTTTTTTGGAGAGGGAAATAGTTTTCTTGTTATTGTTAGTTCTGATTTCACTCTTGAATAGGATGAAATCTTATAGTGATGCTAAAGAAACATAAGAAAGCGATTGGTTGGACTTTGGAGGATATTCAAGCAATTTGCCCATCAATTTCTCCGCATTTAGTACTCCTGAAAGATGATACCAAGCCAATCTGATAACCTCAAAAATGATTAAATCCCACCCTCATGGAAGTTGTGGAAAAGGAGGTAGTGAACTACTGAAAGCTTCGATCATTTTTGTAATTTTAGGTTAATCGCATTCACGTGGTGCCTATAAAAAGACAAGAATCAATGTTGTTATAAATTCTAAAAAGAACCAAGTTATCACAAGAGTACAAAATGAGTGGAAATCATGTATTAACTATAGAAAACTCAATTATGTCACGAGAAAGGACCATTACCCTCTCCCCTTTATTGATCAAATAGATTTAGTTCTTGATTAGGAAAAATACCATTTCATGGTTAGACAAAGAATAGTGTTGGGACATGTTGTTTCGAATGATGGTTTACGGGTTCCTACTTAGGTTTATGCGATATCTAATCTTATCCCATCTCAAGACGTAAAGGGTATACAACCATTTTTCAGGCATGTTAGTTTTTATCCCAAGTTCATCAAGGGTTTCTCAACAATCTCTAAATCCTTTATTGAGTTGTTGAAACAGGATGCTAAGTTTGAGTTTTTAGATCATTGTAAAAAGCTTTCAACAAATTGAAAGATGCAATCACAACAACATCATTGATTTGAGCTCATGACTAGAACTAACCATTTAATGTTATGTGTGATGCATCAAAAACCTTGTGATCAGTTATGCCTTAAAAACTCAAGATGATGCACAAAAAATTATATAACCACGAAGAAAGAGATGTTGGTTATTGTTTTTGCCCTACAAAAGTTCAAGATTTATTTGGTTGAGAGTAAGATAATAGTACACACTACCCATGCAGTCATAAGACATCTAATGTTGAAGTGGTACACAAATCCAAGGTTGCTTGGTTGGGTGCCTTTGCTCCAAGTGTTTGATGATGAAATTAAGGATAAACTAGGAAATGAGAACTACTGACCTCATCATTTGAGTAGGATAGAGAATCCATTGGATGAAGAGGAGATAGTTGATGCTTTTCCGATTGAATTAATTAGTGTTATGGCATTGTGATAAACGAAAAATTTACACGTCGTAAATGTAAATCTTCCTATCAAATAAATTTATATCCTAATACACGCTCAAGCATAAAACAATTATGAGCATAGTGATTAGGGTCGAACACGAAGAGCAGATGCTTGCTATGTGAAGGTTAATGCATGAAATCAGTGTCACGTTGCTAAAATTGGTCTTAGCTAGGACTAAGGCAGTACTAAAACGAAATACAGTAAAGAAAAGTAACAAGTTCTGGAGCTCGGTTGTTTCTGGAATGGAATGGATGATGCCTTGGGACTCCTAGGGGATGTATGCTCATCAATAAACAAGCTCACACAAACCATAAATCATAAAACTAACTCACAAGATCTAGGTCTACTCGGATTCTAGTTTTCCCCCTGATCTTTGGTCTACCTCTAATTAGGGTTGTTAAGTTGGGTTTCACTACTTCCCCCTCCTGGATCTATCCTGGTTGGTTAAGGAAGTGGCGTGACTTATAGTTTATTAAGTCTAAGAATGGTTAGCATATTTCTCCTCTTTTCACCCCAAGGCACCCTCTAAGTGCTTAGACAAACGAAAATAGAAGAGAAAACATCATCCACAATGCATTCATGTCTCAGTCGACTACTAGAAAATAAACAAGCAGGAAACTGAAATGTTTGACAGAAACCTAGAAAGCGTCGCTAGCTAATCTTAGCTAGGAGTAATAATCCTTGGAAAATAGAAAATAATCTTCAAGCATGAGCTTAGTTCCTGTTCGTCTTCATCCTTCTTCCTCCCCAGAAAACCTTCTCCAGAAAGTTGTTCATAAGTCTCCAAGGGGAGATCTGTCTTCTCTCTCATCTTCCCTCCCTTTTTGTCCAAAATCTCATTTTTTCACCTTCTTGGACTTTGTGTGTACTCTTTTTCAGACTTATGCCACCATACTGTTCATATTCAGCTCCTTGGAATTTGTGTTGCGACATGTGCTGCATTGCTCGAAGGAAACTGTTAGAAGGTTGAGGCTAAATTGGCACTGCTACGGTAGTTAGGTGCAAAAATATAGAACTAGGCAATAAAAGTTAATTTTTGTAGCACAAAATGAGTGAATTCCATGCATTGAGTAACTCAAAAATATGTATTATCACATTGTCAAGGAAGACTAGAAAACCTTGGTGTGTAGATATATCTAACTTTCTTTCCATATGGCAAATTTTCGAGAATTTGAAGAGCCATGAGAAACTGAAATTGAAGAGCTATGTAGAAGAATTTTAGCAATGAAGTTGTATGTAGATGCTTATCCAATGGTGACATTGATCAAGTGATTGAATTTTGACATTCATTCCCATACTGACATCTCCATGCACCGAATAGAACAGCAAAGAAGGTACTTGACAGTGGATATTATTGGCCTTCTACTTTTTTAGATTTTCTTGTTTTTGTTTTTGTAGAGCTTGTGATACATGTCAAAAAACAGCTAATATTATAAACAAAAATGAAATTCCCATGCAATGAAGAGAGCTGCTAAGAGGAACCAAAAGAGAGTGAGGAGTTAGCCAAGTTGAGAAGAGCCCTTACCATGTATCAACATGATTCGATCATGTCAGAGTAAGAGAAAACTTTGAATGAGCTAAATTCTATAGACAACATGTATAGAGGACTGTGCATTTGTGATGGTGCACTAAATGAATTAAAACAAGCTATGATGAATTTTCTCTCAAAGTATTATGGAAAAAATAGAAGAGAATTCACATAGGCACTTGGATATTGTTCCAACTATCTGTTAATCTTTCAAAAGTACTAGCATGATGGAGGATGCTATATGCTTAATTGCATTTCAGTTTATATTAGAAGGAAGTGTAAAGACTTGGTTTAATTCTCAATGCCAAGAAGCATAACTAATATGTCTAGTATGAAAAATGTGTTTTTGAGCAAATATTTTTCAGCTTCTAGTGACATTGAACAATTGACTAATAAATGATGGATGGAAAATTTTATAGGTGTCATAATCCTAGAGGTTTTGCCCATCAAAAGTAATTTGTATTCTGAGCAGAAATTCACAAATAATTTGCAAAGAAATTAATGTAGTAATAGTAAGCCCAAGTTGATCCATAAAGAGCTAACGGTTCTTAGTTATTGATCATATGCGTAGTTGCATTAAACATGAGATTTTCTAGAAGTGTGTCTCTATTTTAACTAAATTAATAAAAATTTTCTCCACACTACTAAATTGGAAAGTAGGAAATAAAATCCATAAATTCAAATTTGAAACAACTAATGGTTCATTGTGCATTTAAATAGGAATTTAACTTCATGAAAGCACGTAAAAGTTCCTGCTCAGGTTTAAATTGTGTTCTAGAGTTGTACTTATGAAAAATTATGAAAACAAGAGTCATAATACTTCCATTAAAACTGGACTTTCAAAGCAACTGGTTGTTAAAGCAAGAAATGTTAATGCAAGAAGTAGAAAGTGTCACGAATAAAGGTGCATAAAATACAATGTTCACCAAATTCTCCATCTCTTCTTGAATAGCCTGTAGCTAGACATTTTTTTCTTTCTTCTGTGTATTGGACTTGCTCAATGGAACTTCTGAATGCTGAAGTTTTGCTAGTATCATGCTAAAACTCCTCTTCATCCTTATCATTCGTCAAAAAATACAATTTGTTGCTGTCTCCAATCTTCTCTTCCAAACGTCAAAAAAAATTATCTTTCTTTAAGGAGAGCTCCTTTTTTCATATATGGAGCTCCCAAAAGTTTTGCTCCAATATCATGCTAAAACTCCTCTTCATCCTAATCAGATCATGCTAGTCTGCCCCTTAGTATAAGAGTTAGACTTACTAGTATCTTGCTTTTTAGTTGTACCAGACACAAAGATTTCGTGCAAGTCACCATGTAGCAGGAGAAGTAGGGAGCAATGAGTACACTGTCACAATGGCAGTCTGCAAGTCAGGGGTAGGAGGAACAGAACTGTCAGAGATTCTACTTGCTTTAGGAAGTGAGAGATGAGAGAAAAACTAGAGGAGAGAGAATCTCAAGGGGAGCTTCAGTAGCACACACACGAAGGGGGCTTCTCCCCGAACACAACGAACAAGGAACTAGAGGGAAGAACAAGGGGAATTTTCTGGAGAAGAACCTTCAACGTGAAGAATAAAGATCAACACCCAATCCAGTGCTACTGTTCCGACCTATGAACAGTAGCAGACGGAAATTAGAACTATTACTACCTTCCTTTCATTTGTTGACGTTTTTAGTTTTTGCAACCAACTCTTTCACGATGTCCTTGATATTTTCACTACTTTATCTTAATGTTATCATGTTTTGCCTTCAATACATGAGTACCTAGAACCTTAGGGATGCCTTAAGATGAAGTATAGTGATGTGGGTCTAGGGTTAATGATATGATTTATGTTTGTTTCTTAGTTCTTGTTTCTATCATTCCATGGGTAGACCTAAAGAGGGGAACAAGTAACTTTGCAACTCAGATGCTTAATTTAGAGGTATACCAACAAATAAAGGTGGGAGCAGTAGGTATTAGTTCAAGATACAACCAATAGAAGTGAGTAGATCTAGTTCTATGCACTTTGTATTGTTGGTTATGATATTGAGGACTAGCTTAGCCAAAAATATGATGAATGACCTGAATAGACTTAGGTTGTTTAGAGTTGTGAGTATAGAAACATGGTAAATTAAATTAGGCACCTTAGCACCACATCACCTATAGATCCTTAAGGCATCTTAGCATTACTTTTTGTTAGAACCAGTATTTGTTACCTTCAACGTTGAGACTTGACCTTGTTTACTAAACTTGCTTACCACTGTTAGTTCAAGCTTAGACTAAGAACCACTTTTATTTCGAATTCTGCATCTACTAAAACACTTAGCAAGTACAAGCTCTTCAGATCGGCCCTGAATTCCACTTGACATTTTGTGTTTAATTTGTATTTCGTGAGGATTAGGGATTATAAATTTATTTGATACGAAAATTTGATTTTATTGCAACAACATTGCTAAAATTTTCGTTTATCATTCACCATTTTGGTTAGTCTATGACAAACGTTGTAGACTATGAGTAGTTTTGGACCACAAAGCCTAGTGGCCGTGAAGAGAATGAATCTAGATGAGTGTCTTAGTGCAAGTCAAAGGAAGTTACAACTTTATGAATTGGTAGAGTTGAGAAATAATGCCTACGAGAGCTTCAAGTTTTTCAAAACGAGGATCAATGATTATCATGATAAGCACATTTTTCAAAGATCTTTTGAGGTCGAGGAGAAAGTATTGATGTTTCAGTCTAGATTAAAGTTACATCCAAGGAAGCTTAAATCATGCTAGATCAATCTATTTGTGGTGAACTTTTTCCATATTATGTAGTGAGGATCCATGATGAAGATACTAATAACAGATTTGTGGTGAATGAGCATAGACTAAAAATCTTTTATGAAAACCTTCAGAATGGGTTTGTGAAGGATGCTTAAGTCATCATCTTGAAGGATGCACCAACAATGAAGAACGCATTTGAAGTTAAGTTCAAGACTTAAAACAATGATGCTTGTTGGATGTGACCCATGGCTAAGATCTTATTTAGTTATCGTGTTTCCTTTTCACTTTTATTTGTAGCAACTTAGCATTATTTTAAGATCAAGTTAGGAGTTATGTTCATTTTTTTTTATGTTCCTATTGAAAAAAAATAGGGGGATGGAGTCATTACATAGGAAAAAGATATACTACGTTTAGTAGGGAGTTATTTTGAAATTTACAATAAAAATTTAGTTTTACAAAAATGCCCCTTACCCTAGGCAAATTTTTCTTAGTATTATTCAGGATTGTAGAAAAAAATCATGAAATGCTTGCAAAGACCCAACATCATAATGCTATTGGTACAAAACTTGATAAGAAAACTATAGTTCAGAGCAATTAAAAAAGGAAAACTAGGGGTGAAATGTTTGTTGCTCCCATCTACGAACAACACAAAGTGTCGATTGCTACAAAGGATAAATTTCAAGAGATGGAAGGCTTTTTGCATGCAGTGCACCTAAGAAGAATTCTTGCCTTGGAGGCATGAGAACCTTCAGAAGCAAGCAACTAAAAACACCACCAGCCCTCGCATTCAATAGAAATTGAAGGATTGGTAGAATAATTACAATGGTATTGGCAAGCAGGTAATAGAGGAAGAACCTGTTGAGAGACCAAAGATATTGAGTGAGAAGAAGAAAGGAAGAAAAATGAATAGTAGAAAAAGTACAAACTAAAAAAAGAGTGTTGTGAGAGGTAGTGAAGACGTGGAGGAGAATCATCAACCTAAAGGAAAAAAAAAGTGGCAGTGGTTGAAGAAATCACATGAAATCAAGAAGAAAGAGATTGAAAGATTGTGGAAAAATTAGAATAGCATGAATAGATTTAGGAAGGAGAAGAGCAATCATATCTAAATATTCCAATATGTTTGCGGAAGAAGATGTTGATGAAAACTTCGTCAAGAGAAGGGCACAAGACAAAAATAGGAAAGCAAAAGAGCTAGAAATAGAAAAATTAGAAGGTGAAGCTAACCAAGAAGAAACCAGATGCAAAAAGGGAGAAATCTTTGCCTGATCATGTTCCATTATTTTTGAGTCAAGGGAGACACATGGATGAAAAGAAAGGGATATCCCATGGAACAATGACCAACAAAGGCATCCCCTATTTCAAGCGTCATGCTGACATGCTCAACTCTCATGTACCTAACTTTAGATAGTGAGACACATGTAGACAGGTATCATGAGGAAAAATAAGCAAAAGTTATGCCTTTTCAGATAATTGATTTTGAGATCATAGTGAAATTAGGAATAGTGGAAAATGTTGATGTCATGCTTGAAGGAACTACCTTGTTAAGCTTATGTGACATGAACTAGTTGTCTTATGTGAAATTGGCTTGCGAATTTGCTTCAATCTTTTAATATTAAAAACCAAAAACTATGCTTACACCCAATGTAGTGATATTCAGATTACTAGGGAAAATCTTTTCCTTTTCAATTGTTGAGTGGAATGTTGCCTTAGGTCTATATTCAAAAGAAAATGTTGATTCACATACTTCATCTACATTGTTGCATGATGTTGAAGAAAGATATTAAATATTGACTGATCAATATGTGGCTAGGAATATAAAAGCTTACTTATGTTGAAGATATGTTCATTTGTTGATTTTGGTTGTGCTTTTGGACAAGTACTTGGGTTTAATTCATTGTACAAATGTGAATTATTTATCATGTGGTGTTTGTGAATTAGACTATAAATTTATTTGATACGTGAATTTTCAATTTTAATGGCATTACATAATTTTTCATTTATCATGGACTTGATTTACTTGTTAAGTATTATAATAGTCTTGGTTTTAAAGATATGTATGATAATGCTGTTGGGATGTATAATATTAATGTGGAAGGGCCATGGATTTATTATGAGAATTATGTTAGAGAAAATAAGATTGATGTCACCAATAATTCTCATGAAAATGAAGAGGTTCAAGATGATTATTGAAGTGCACTCCTTGTTGAAGTTCCTCATGTGAGTAACACATCTTCATATGATGAAATTAAGTTATATAACTCAATGGTGCATTTACAGTATTGTAAAGATGATTTTTTTGATATTCTAATATGGTGGAAAAATAATTCCACACATTACTCCATTTTAGCTAAAGTTGTCAAAGATATTTTCACACCTCTGACATGTTGCTTCGGAAAGTACTTTTAGTGCAGGTGGAAGAACTGTAACGTCAAAACGATCTTACTTAGCACCAGACACTTTGAAAGCATGCATTTTCTTGAAAGATTGGATTCAAGCTTCGAACAATGTTCAAAGCATAATTTTAAATGAGGATGAAGATGAAGATGGGGGAAGTGATGATGAAACATAGAATGTTTTACTTTCTTCTTAAGTCACATCATTAGGTTTCCTTACTTTTTGAATGTTGTTGTTCGATTTTTAGATATCTTGCTTTGTGCTTTATTTTGTTTGTATTTGGATAATGTAATATTTTATTTGATAATAATAAAAATTTTATTTGTAATGTCATAACATATAGTATCAAAGCCAAACCTGATCTCATGCCAATGTTGGGATGAAGGTGTACTAACAAGGGGAGGATGCAAGTCCAGAAATATTATGATGATAACTCATATTGATTATGAATGGAGGAGGAGAGTGCTTAAATAGAAGTAACCTTCTAATTTTGTATGAGGTATTTTATTTCTAATGGAAAAACGTAAAGTCATGAAGATAGAGAGTTCGAAACAGATAATATCATATAAATAGAAGGTGAATTGTAATACAATGTATTAAGCATGGTTGTAGACACTTTGTTTTGTTAACATTGATGCAAAATTGTCTACCACACAACTTTTTTTGCACCCTAGATCATACTCCTTTTCATCATTTTCTGTGACACAAAACTCCAGAGCCGCTATTTTAATCGAGTGAATCATAATAGCATCAAGCTTCTCTTTTCTAGTGAAAAAATACATATGATTGCATAAAAGCATCATTCTAATATCTCAATAGATATGTTTTGGAAGGATAAATTGTGAACTTTTCCACATTCTGATTAGGTTCTCATTTTGTATTACACACACATCAACTTCTAAGTCACTAAAGTTGGTCGTTATCCTTTCAAATTCATTTTACTGTCAATATGAGAAGTTGGTATAGTGTTTAGATTTATATTATAATGAATTGTGATTTATCATACCATTATATCATATCATTATTAGAAAAAAAATTTGAATGAATTTTATCGAAAAAAACTGAATTTTTCCAAAAAAAAATTTTTTCAGAAAAAACGTATAAATTAATTATATGAAAAATATTATTTTAAATCAATGTTATGTGTCATATACGTTGATTATATTATTGCATATCTATGACTGGGACCTATGTCATTGAGATCAAAACCTCATGAAGTACTTGTGATAACCTTTTAATTATATTCAGTTATAATTTTTAATATATAGATGACAGAAAATAATAGATCAAAAAATTGCATAATTAATCAAAATTTACAATCGGGCAGATTAAAATGATAGCAATACGCCAAATTCAGTTCTAATGCTTCGATAGAAAGTAGTGGTTGAGAATGCCTTCAATACTTATTGGAGTACTGAACAATATTATTACTATAAAATATTTTCAAAGCAACTAAAATTGAATCAATTCGTAAACACTACCACTTGCGACTTTTACAAAAATGTGCCATCGAGCATTAAGTGTGCCTAGACATTGTCTCTCACGAGATGTATTTGTAGGATGTGGTGACAATCTTAAGACTACATCATCGAGTGTTATGACTTGCTTCAAGTATGTTATTATTATAGGTATTACCAAGTGTAACAAAATATAGTTGAATATATATGAATACATTTAGACAAAATACTTTTTTACTTAGGAAAAACTATGAATAAATATATGAAAATGGGATATACAATTAAAATAATTTAATATCTTTAATAAATAAATATAAAATAATTTTAAATTGACGTCGCTCAAAAGATTAGAAAATTAAAAATCATTCTTTTTAAACATTTTTTTAAATTATATTTGAACCAATTTTTTTAATTTAAAAGGTAAATTAAGTTATATTTTGATTTTTTAATATTTTATAAAATATTTAATTTAAGATTTTAAAAATATTAGATAAAATTTTATTGATAATCAGAATTAATATTATTCAAAATATTTTAATTATACATAATTTAATGATAATTAGTTACTTTTGAATTATAGAATATTTATAATTTTAATTTCATGAATTATTTTTAATTGTTGATATTACATAAATTGAAATTCATGTTTTTGTTATATTTAAAATTATTATATTAATATTTAAATATATTATTTTAATAATCGAAATTTTATTCTTAAAATTTTTAAAATTAATTAAATTATCAGAAAAATTAAAATGCAAAAATGAATCATTTCTCACCTCTATTTTCCTCAATTCCGATACCGATTTTCCTGATTTCAGCTTTGAATTCGCGGAACCGAAGATTTTTGAGTTCTCACCTCTCCGCCATTTCATATTTAATTCAACGGATGCCCCGCAACTACGAAGGATTTTTGTAGCATCAGAAACGTTTCGTCGTCCGGCGCATTCGCCGCCGGCTGATACCGGCGATTCGTTGCACTGTTCACACCCGTAAAATCTGAAAGGTAGTTTATACAGCTTTTTGGAATTCATTTGCAGGAGGCTGATTTTCGATTCCGCTCGATACGGAAGGATTAACAATCATTGAGATCGGAGAAGGTTTTCAGATCTAATTTCCTCACACAAATGCCGAAACAAGTCGTCCTCCGAGCGCAAACCTTCCACGGCGATCGGCGTCGTCCGCTTCTGGAAAACGACAGTTTCTCATCACGCGGCGGGATGCGGAAAGTGCGGATGGCTGAGGTCGCCGGGGGACCACGGCGGATTGCGTCGCTGTGTGCTGTTGTTGCCCCTGCGGTCTGGCCAACCTTCTGGTTATGGTTGTTTACAAGTTGCCAGCAGGCCTGTGCCGTAAGGCGTTGCAGCAGACGCGCCATCGCCGGATGATGAAAAAGTCCACGGGAGCGGCGGCAGCGTCGTCGCCGATGTTTGATTACGATGAGGATGAGGCGTTCGGCATCGAGATCCCGCCGGTAACCACAGGACATTTAGTGATGGTCAATGCTATGGAATCGATGTCAGAAGACCAGGAAGCAATTGAGCTTGAAAAGGAAATGTGGGACACATTTTACAGTGCCGGATTCTGGCGTAGTCCCTCGCAAAGAAGCGAAATTACAGCATTGTGAATGAAAGACATCTATACCGGAAAATTTACTACACTTTTGTCGCTTTCTTTTAGTGTGTCGAACAAACTGTTGAAGTTCTCATCATTGTGGCGAAGTTCCCCCACGCTCAGATTGTTTGTTTCCCGCTACGCTGCGTTCCCAAAGAATCAACACCGATTCCCAAAGAAAAAACTACTTCTTGCTCAACGAATCTTTGGCCAAAAGAATGGTTTCATGGCATAGAAGTGAATATGCATTAACGAAACTGTTAATCTGAAAGGGAGGGATAAAGAATAGATCTATCAGCATTTGCGGATATGAAAGAAGGCTCTTTGGTTCAAACAAAATGATTGTACTTGTAAGAGAAAAAAAACTATAACAAACAAAATACAATCGAAGGCTTTAAATAGATATGAGTTCATGAAAATTATTAGCATCGATCTCAATGTTGACTTGTAATCCCATTCAAAGATCTTTGAATCTTGAAAAACCTCAAGAGAAGTAGTATAGATGATATTCCTTTTGACAACCTAGAGTTCGTGAATTTAATCTCTTGGAAGATGCTCAAATGTGTTGTCAAGCTCTCCTATGAGCTTAATCTTGACAGAGAGATAAAGCCTTTGTAAATATAACAGTAACTTATTCTTGTGAGCAATAGTGTACAAGTTTAATTCTTTATTTTTCAATCTCTTTCTAATGAAATGATACTTGATGGAGATGTATTTTGTTCTCTCATAAAAAATTGGATCTTTAACACCATCATTGCAATTGCACTTTGTCAATCACATAACACCATCATTGCTCTTTGATTTGTTTTATGGAGGTCCATGAGCATCTTCCTTAGCTAGGAGGCATGATTCGCTACAAGTGAAGCAGCGACATATTCAATTTCATTGTTAGACTGTGCAATATCCAATTGTTTCTTTGCATTCTAACTTATTACTATTGATGCATATTTGAATATATAGCCACAGTTGCTTCTTAAATCTTTTAGCTCTTGTAAAATTTGAATCAACAAAGTCAAATAGCGCTTTGTTGCTTCTGCCATCAAACAACCTATGTATGTATGAAATTATAAATATATTGTTTTCCATGTAAAACAAAAATATTGTAAATATATTATCTTCCCTCTAACCTCAAATTCATGTTACCGTTTGACCAATTTATGATCTTAGTTGAAGTCTAACCTCGTGGGCCAGCCCAGCTCAGTCCTAAAAAACATCGGACTTGGGTTTGTATACTGATGATCCGAAAAATAATCGAGTTTTTTGGCCCAAATCTCTTAGGCCTGATCGGGCTTCCGGTCTAAAAACCCAA
The DNA here is from genome assembly GCA_002189035.1 of Utricularia gibba. Classification (NCBI taxonomy): domain Eukaryota; kingdom Viridiplantae; phylum Streptophyta; class Magnoliopsida; order Lamiales; family Lentibulariaceae; genus Utricularia; species Utricularia gibba. Next base: position 4,129,535 of record NEEC01000002.1, on the reverse strand, counting down.
TGGGCATATGGCCCATTTAAAAATAGGATTTTTATGTGTTATAATTATAATGATTTTTAATATTGAATAATTTTATTTCATTATATATATATTATTTAATTTTTAGGATAAATAATATGAATTAATAATTTATATAATAATTTTAAATTTGTTTCTATAAATTATTTAAATAATATGTAAATATATATTAATATTTAATAATTTTTTAAAATATTTTATTTATTATATAGAAGGCTCATGTGACAGGTATAGCCAACCCAACCCAATAAATAATCGGGTTAGGGCCATAGTAATCATTCTTTTATGTATTCGAGCTTCAGCCTGACCCTAGCCTGAAAATTGGTTAAAGCCTTTCGAAATAGGGTCAGGCTGGCCCGGTTGGGCCCAACTTTCATCTCTTGATATGCCTAACCCATGTGAAGCTTCTACTAAAAAAAACAAACAAACCTGAATGATGGGTGGAAAGATAGAAAATGGATTCAGAAGTGGGTATCACCAAGGGGTGCAGTCTGAGTTTGGGAAGCATAATCTAAGAACTTATATCCACACACTTCTACACATATCGAGTAAAGTGTATACATGAAAAAAAAAAGAGTACTACCTCCTTATAGATTTCTTAACCAAGTTGGAAACTTGTTTCAATAAGGTAGCCAACACTATGGATGCTGATGATGAAGTTATTGTAGGTGTGCTTCTATAATTTTAAAGTTACTGTAAGTGTGCATAGATTCTATGCTTGTTGCAGCATATTCCAAGGTTGTGCTTACTTAAATACAAGCGATAGCCGTATTATGTGCACTGAATGGGCATCTTTAGAATGAATTAGGCTATTGGAGATAATTCCATTGACTTTGTAGACATAACAAGATAGAGAAAATTCGTGGAGACTGTTGTGGATGAAAATTGATATTCAGATAGGGCTGATTTTCGAGTTATGGATACGGTTAGATGCGTTGTTTCCGGATAGGGTTTAAGTATTAGGCCTAGAGTGATTAATAGAAATAAAGATAGACAAGGATTTTTTACGTGGAAACCGTTGGAGAACGAAAAAACCATGAAGCTTGTTGAAGCTCGCTAGAAAATGACTTCACTAGATGGAGGTGGAGAGCTTAAAGTCGACCCCTTCTTTCTTCGGGATTTTTTATATTTATAAGAGAGGTTGATCTGATCGAGTTCTGAATTCCGTAGGTGTCGGTTGTTTTCTGTGCCTGCTGCACGTACTATGATTCTGCTTTTCGGATAGCCGCCACCTGCTCTGTCATTGACGTAATTCGGCTACTTTTTAGATTGTGCAAATGGCCATTGCTGGCAGATTCCAACAGTTATCGGTCTGTCGGCTTGTGCTATTCCGTCAAAACACCTTTTGGCAACTTTTCAGAGACCGATTAACCCAATCCGATTTAAACCCCACCATTCAGCCCCTCTGATTTACCGATATTGGCCTTTCCAAGGCAGGTCGGTGAATCAGAATTACTGCTATACCGATCTCATGTGTGCCACTTTCCCATGAGTAGGTCTCATCCCGATTTAAACCGATATCTATGCCACGCATCGTTTCTTGGGCGCTCCACGTTTATTCGTGTTCATTACAACTTGCCGCTTCATCTTCCGAATATCTCTCTTATAAATACGCGCTCCTCCCATCATTTTTCCCCCTTTGCTCCTTTCTGCTCATGAGATTTTAGTGCTTTTTGTGCTCCGTCGTGCTACGTCGTACCTCACCACCATGATACCCACCGGAAATCGTGAATTTTTCAGGTACCCGTACACTCCTCGCTTTTTTCTGTATTCCTCGATTAGCTTACGCTCCGTTGGGTCTTCGAGTTTTTCCTCTCCCGTTTTCCATTATCCCTAGGGTTTCCATTCTTTTCCTTCAATCCCTTCGGAATCTTTTTCCTCTCTGACTCCCAAAAATTAGATGGGTAGAAAATCCAGTGAGTTGAATATCTCCACTATTCGGTCCAAATATTTGATCACAAAAAAATATATCCTTAGTCAAGCTCAGAATTGCCAATACTGTCGATTCCAAAACCGAGGTTCACTGTAGGCAACGGATCCGGTTTCGGTTCGGAACCGTATCCCAAAACCTTGAACCGAAAAGAAACCGGAACCGTATGAATGGTTTCAGTTCGAAACTGGAGTTGAGATTTGCGAACCGAACCATAACCGGAATCGATCGGTTACTGTTTGTAGGTATTTTAAAGTCACCCATATGAATCATTATGTGTGACTGGCAGTGAAATTTTTAATAATTATTAATTTTTTAATATTTGAATATTATAAAACAATATATTTAACAATATTAATTTTTGTATTTAATTAGATATATTAGGTAATATACTATATTAATTTATAAAAAACATTAACTTAAATTACTTGATAAACTATCTCAATAAAGTATAATTAAAATCAATATAATTTGTGACTTAAATAAATGAAATAAATAATTAAATTATTAGCATTTGAATATATATTTGATAAAATTAAATTTTTTAAAACAAATACAACAAGATTACAAATCATATAAAATGTATATAGTTATTATTTATATATTTATTTTTAAAATGAAGATGTTTATATAGTTGTTTTATATAATCTCTTGTATGTATTTTGTATTTTTAAAATTAAAATAAAAACATTATCTATTTTATAAAGATTTTCCAAACTTCATATATTTTGAAAAAAAAAATAAGAAGGATTAAATAGATTATATTTTCAAAATTAACATCATATATTTCACGTATCTTAATAATCTTTAACGGTGTACAGGCTCCAGAGAAGATCCCAGGCACCCTTAATAATGGATTAGAGTGTCTGGACAACTTCTAACCACAACCCTAATTCTAAAGTACACGTTGCCTTCGTTAAGGGTGTCCAGACTACATAGAAGATCGCAGACACCCTCAATAATGGATCAGAATGCCTGGATGACCTCGAAGAACAACCTTAATTCTGAGGCAAATCTTATGTTATGATATTTACTTTGAATTGTGATTAAATTTATATCATTGATAAAATCCTCTACTTGATCTATGTGCTATAGAAATTATGATGAGATCATAATGTGAGATTCTTCAAGCACTCATGATCAAGTTAAAAACTCCCTAGCTAGAGTATTTGTGAAATGAGGATATCACAAATACGGATAAGTTGGCACACATTGAGTTCCCTAAATTGTTTAGGCAATGGTTCTCACAATTGATGTAATGAGATAACTAGAACCTATGTGTGGGTGTCGATTAGAGAATCGATTCACTGGATGACTCATCTTCGAGATGCTACTATGGGAAGCTAACCAAGTGTCAGTGGCAAGATCTCGAATATGACAGCCGTGCAAGTAAGGTTAGACTTGAGGTCAACAAAGTTATCTTGATCTTAAGCTTACATTTTCGCTCATTACTAATGGGAACCTAACCATGGCTTGCCTAGTATGGATGAGTAGGGATGTGACTCCTTAAGGTTGGAGATACTTGATTGATCGATAAAGTATTCATCACTCATGGTAGCGATGAGATCATATCTCAATTAATTGCATCAAACCTAACAGTAAGTCCTGGGCCCAGGGTAATGACACTCGAATTGTTTGAGTAGGTCATTGAGTGTTAGTGCTTGAATGTAATTATAAGTTTGATATATCAGAAAGACACATACCCATGTTCTAGTATCGAATGAGATATAAGTATGATGAAAGCTGTTCATTGCATGGTGGCTGGTCATGGAAAGGCTCAATCAGTTCACCTGATTATTCTTACATCTTGGGGATCATGATATGTTGCTAGACATCACTCATGATCGATAATGATGGATTTGATTAATTAACAGTTAGTTAATAAATCCATTATTACGGCCTTGATTAAAGAAGCTTATAGGGTCACACACAATAGTGGAGTCACTCAACGATATAAAATAGAATGACACAATTACATGAGATGTAATTGGTAAAGTGGATAAATTAAATTGAGAGTTATTTTGAGATTAATATTGATTAAACTCAAAATAAAAGATCATATATAAATAAGATTTGGAACATATACATATCTCCACAAGATAAGATCTTTACGGAGATATGAGTTGATATCTTATCAAATATCTATCAAAAGATTTAGATCTTGTGATATGCTCTAAGGGTCTTCGTGCTCTCTGAGACTAATCCACAAGGAGGCGTTTTTCTCTACTAGCACCTGAGAAATTCGACCAGCATTCAAGAGCCATGAGAAGGTTATCTACGGAGTGCTCCACGTGTGTATACCATAGAGGCCGTCTCCTATTGGTGGTTGGTGAGTAACGGAGTCATTTAAAAATTATTTCAGCATCCCTTAGTCTGATGTATACCGTATTCAAGATCTGCGTTGGGGGTTTTTGAAAATTTTTAAAATTCCACTGCTTTTGAGACATATGATGTCTACGAGAAACCCAACAGTTTTAGTACCTGATCGGCCATATATAATTTTATTTGGAGGGATTCGTGACCTTGACGGTCCAGCTCTATACACGATGTCTACAAGCACACCATTGACATTCAAGATTATCAGCTTTCGCTGAGGCTCAGAGGCACTCAAAGAGGGTCCGGTATATACCCAACGACTCTCATACCATTCCAACTTGTAGCGAAGCTCTTCATTCTCCTTTGTTATAAATTCAAGTTTCTCATCCATATCATTGAGACCATGTGTGAGCTCGTCCCCTTCAACATCGTTACTCTCTTAGGACAAGTCATCATTCTCTTGGGATACTCAAGGATTCTTCAACACACCACACTAATAATGTTTTGTCCCCAGTGCATCCACAAATGGTGATAAAATGTCAATAAAACTCCTTTGCATATTTGTGAAAAGAAGTATAAGATCTTATATATCCCTTTTGTCCAAGGTATCAAATATTACAAGAAAAAAAGATTTATTACCGATAGATTCAACAAAAATATTCAATAAAAATATTAAATATGAGTAATTTTGACAAGTCTAAACTTGATAGCAATAAATTGAATACACATATTCGAAAAAGGTATTGAAAAAAATATTCAATAACATTAAACTCTATAAATATATATTCAATAAGAATAGATTAAAAAATATTTAATAATGATAGATTGAATAAAAATAGATAGAAAAGTATTCAATAAGAATAGATTGAATAAAAATACATTGAAAAAAATATCTTTAAAAAATATTGAATAAGAACAGAATCAAAAAAAAAAAAATTAACAAACAAATTTAATTAGATTAGATTGAATAAAAGTAGAGTCCGAAAAAATTCAATAAAAACTAGATTTAATAAGATTAATTTCACTAAAAATATTCAATAACACTATTCAATAACACTAGATTTGAGACAGTTTTTTCCAGACACCCACTTCCCTCATGTGGGTGCCTCGGAAGGGTGTCTACAAATGAGCAACCATATTCCAGGCACTCTATCTTTAGGAACAATAAGGATCGAGTGCATTATTTATTTTAATAAAAATATTGCACTCTATCCTTATGCTCGATCCTTATGAGTGTAACCATATTCCAGGCACCAACATTTGCGCATGTGGATGCCTGGTAAGCATGTATCCAAAGGTTTTGGTAAGTATCTGGGTCATATAATTTTAATGAAAGCCATGAATACAATGTACTTTTACAAAATAATAGTACTTCATTGAGCACACAATGTTTTCAAATTAGGAGTCTTCAACTTCATCTTCACTTGAACTTGAGGATAATGTGTGATTTCTTTTCAATGCCTCTAGCCAATTCTTTTGACAAATGCATGCCTCCAGGGTCTCTACGTTCAACTTGGACCGCTTGTGATTAAGAACTCGTCCCCCTGCACTAAACACACTTTCGGATGCTACTGTAGATGGTGAAGGTGTTAGAAGATCTTTGGCCATTCTAGCCAAGATAGGGTAAGTAGTAGAATTTGTCTTCCACCAGCGCAATATATCAAAGTTGTCATCATCAACACTCTCAACAATAGGAGTATTATTGTAAAGTGTAATTTGATCAACAGAATTTAATGAAGATGATGAAAAGGATGACACAAATGAGCTATGTTTTCTACGAATAATGTCCATCTGATTGCGACTGCCAAACATCGAATTATTACCTGTTTTAGGAATAGGAACACTAAGATCACTATATTTAGAAGCATAAAGAGAATACATGGCACGTAAAACATTGTTAGCATCAACGTCTATTTCTTCACAATTTTTAATGGAAAAAGCAACATCATCTACACTAAATGACTCTAAAATGCATTCAAGTGATATTTTCATACCTCTAGATTTAATATGAGGATCCAAAATAGGTGCAATAAGAAACAAATGTGGGATTTCATCAAAATATTTCAAAAACTTATTTTTCATATTTCGCACTACATCTCCCAAAAAATCACAATCAGTTTGATGATCACAAAAAGCAAACGAAATTTTACAAATACATGAAAGCAAAAGTTGAGAAGTTGCATAATAAATACCACTCAAAATCTTAGTACAAGAATAAAATGTTTCTAATAAATTTTCTAAATCTCTTATTTTTTCAAAAATAGAATTAGTCAAGAAATTTAAACCCGTAAAAGATTCAAAAAATTCAATAAGAACATTTTTATAAGGAATCAAAAATTGTGACATATCATATGTAGAATTCCATCTAGTTAGACAATCACTTTTAAATTTTCAATAAGAGATATTTCTTTCTTGACAAATCCTCTTAAAATAATCTCTTTTATTAGGTGTAGTTCTAATCATGGTAACTAAATCACGAATAGGAGTTAAAAAAATTCACATTCTTTTAAACCATTTTGAACACACAAATTTAAGATATGACAAGTAAACCTAGTGTGGAAAAAAATGCTATTCAACATAGGAGTCATGCTTCTTTTCAAAATGTCAATAGCATTTGTATTTGCAGAGGATTATCCAAAGAAATAGAAAAATTCCTATCAGATAGTCCATAAAATGCTGTAACCTTTTCAATGATTTTAGCAATAGAAAAACCATTATGTGGTGATGGCCATTTTTGAAAAGCTAAAATTCGTTTTTGCATACACCAAGAATTATCTACCCAAGAACATGTAATAACAATATAACCCTCATTATTACAACCTTTCCAACCATCACAAGTCAAACAAAATTACATTATCGAGATTTAAAAGTAGAAATTAAAGAGTCACGCATGTTTTTAAAATCCTCAAGTGCCATATGATGTGCGGTTTTTCTAGAAAATTTTTTGTATCCTAGTTGAGCTTGTTTAAACATATCATTAAAAGAAGATTTTTCAACTAATGAAAAAGGAAGTTCATTATGTATCAAATAGCACACCACACTTACTTGAAAAAGTTTATAATTAAAAACAAAATTAGATAATCCCACACTATTATCACCCCCTGATGGTGATTTGTGCTCAAGGATGCATCTCTCAACACGTGATTCTTCAGGATAAAATAGGTCATCCATCTTTCGAGAACGCATCCTAGAATCTGCCACCCAAGGATAATATTGTTGTGCAAACCGGTTTCTTGATCTAATTCGCCCATCAATTTTCTCAAATTCAAGATTAAAGGTTACATCTCGATCAAGTCTCCTCATATCTACACAAGCAAATGATGAACGAAAATTGAAAACAAAAGATTTTTTTTTACCTCTTTTTTTGTATGGAGAAAACCAGCTGCTTGTGCAAGTGCCCAAATAGAGAAAAACTACGAAAATAACAGAAAAATAAGAAATAACAAAAAACGAAATCAGAAAAGAAAATCCAAAGGAATACAATTCCCCGGCAACGGCGCCAAAAACTTGATGGTGATTCTGCAAGTGCACAGAAACCTTTGAACTAATAAAATAAGATCGTATGCACAGGGAATTGTTATTGGAATTTTCTTTTCAAACAAAGACTGAAAAAAGAACGAAAACAAGAGAAAGATTTGGTTTTAATAACAATAAGAAAATTGGTTTTAGATCCAGGATTCACCTTGCTTAAAACTCGCCCAAACACATGTGTGTAAACCTTGAAGACTTACCTGCTTGCGCAAGCTTTGGGGTGTTATGCTAAAATAGTGCTACTCGGTGACCATTATAGCACCGTCCCTTGTTTTGTGGGATTATGGAAACAACCACCGTACCAGAGCCATTTCACCTCTTGTGATAACCCATGTTTTCCCCACACTCAAATCAAACCCCTACACCTCATACCTCGTAGACAGATTAGATAGAATGTGCCTTACCAACGCTGTCCGATTGAGCCCTTCTCCTTAGGTGCTTGAGGCCAACCTTTGATTCTCCCACACTCGCTTCGGGTTATGTGATACTAAAGAGCACGTTGGTAAAGAAAACGTTGCGAAAAACAGAATCAAACCTCAATTTAAATGTCGAAAAACATAGTAAAACAGTCACACGCGCAGGACTTGCGCAAGCAAGGCTTCATCACAGATCCTCAGCCGCAAGCGTCTACACGCGCAGACTTGACTCAAACATGGAAATAGACACGAAAATAAGAAAGATTTAAAGTAAAAGTGGTCAAAGACGTCTCTAATGGTTGAGAGGGTAGGGTATTTATAGGAGACTAGATCCAAGTCTTTATATTGAGTTTATTCGATGGGCTTGGATAAGATCTTCTATCCAAATCTTTTATCCAAATCTTCGAAGATCTTTTCATATCTCTATCTTATCCACGAATCTTGGACCAAATCTTCATCATTTGACCGAGTCTTGGGCTGAGATTCAGGGCCCATCAAGTCCATAATTTGATGGGTCTTGATTTCTCCTCAATTTGATCCAAAAGTACCTTAAAAATAAAAAAAATACACTTTATCTCCAAAAAGATCAAAGTAGTGTGAAAGATGCAAAATCAATTGAGATTAATGAGAAAGTGGAGTCTAAGATAAGTAAAAACAACACTCAAGAGTAGTGGAAGAACATGTTTTGGAACGATACAAAATCACTCATCACCCCCTAAACATAATCTAGTCTGACGAAACTGTGGTTATTTATCATTATGCTTCTCCCTAACATGCCTCTTATATGTACCGGTTCCCCAAACCTTTTTTAAAAGTATACTCTTTACCACAATGTTTACAAGAAATTTTTTTCGGGATTGGAAACAATGCTCTCCAACATCCAAAGAATCATCACTAGTATTTTTTAATCTTTTACGACAAAGGAGAGTCAATGAGGTAGAAGAACCCACTTCTTGAGGACTAGTAAAATCATCATGTTTAGGTAAGGGACCACATTCAAGCTCTTGTAGAAATTGAAGGTCTTCCCCAAAAGAAAATTCTTTATCATTTTCAAAAACGCAAGGTATAGTAGAATCAGCTTGAGAAGCTTCAGAAGAATTTTGTAAACCAGACCCCTCCATTTTGTAAAAAATAAAAAAACCTGTTACCCTGTAGGCCTCACCAATGTCGTTCAAGTGGAAATTTGAAACTTGAGATTTGAGAGTATCTCCAATCACGAGTTGTATGTAGAAGTTGAAATAGAATTATTTTTGGTAATGAGTGATAAGACAATAAGAGAAAGTAATAGAAAACTATAAGATAATCATATCATATATATAGACAAATTTTTTTATTAAATTAATAGCAACGGTTACTTTCAAAACTATGTGCAACTCCACAGTGTGCACAGTCTTCAAATGAGTATTTTAAATATATACTTATATTTAAATATGCATTGTGCTACCAATATGGATGAATTAGAGATTTTGGCAACACATAACTAGTTATTGAGAAAAATATGTAGGTAATGAAATGTTAAAATATATATTTCGTTGAAAATTATTCATTAAATTTGAGTAATTTAATATTTTTCTATTGAGGTTATACATTTTATATTTATTAATCTCACTCTAATTTTATAATTTATAGTATATACAATAAATGAAATAAATTATTAAATTGATAAAATTATCAGTAATTGAAAACATATATAATAAAATTACATTTTTACAGACACCTACATTGGCTTGTTAGTGTCCGGGAAAAACATCTGAAAGAGTGAGACCATTCCCTGGCCACCCGCATTTGGTCATGCCTCATGTAAGAGTGTCACGAGGGGACCTGAGATCATTTTCTAGGCACCCACATCTATCGTCAGTATGTCTGGGAAGAGGTGTTTGAGAAGATTTCCAAGCACCCACTTCCGTCGTAAATCGTATGGGTGTTTGAAAAAAGTGCCTGATATATATATATATATATATATATATATATATATATATATATATATTAATTTTTTAATTTTTTTTAATTTTTTACTTTTTTTTATGATTTTTTAAAATTTTTTTGATTCCAAACCGACGGTTTCGGTTCAGAATTGTGAATAGTATGGTTCACACACAGGTTGGAACCATCGGTTCCACGGTTCCAAATATGCCGAACCGAACCAAAACCGTAATGTTCCGATTCCGGAACCGGAATTGACGGTTTCGGTTCGAATTGTAGTTCTGGTTCGAACCGAACCCACCTCTACTTAGCACCACGTTACCTTGACACCTTTAAGGCATCTTAGTGTTACTTGGTATTAGAACCAATATTTTTTATTTTAGTGTTGAGACTTGATATTGTGTATTGAACTTGACTACTACTGTTAGTTTGAGCTTAGATTAAGAGTGACATCTATGTTGCGATTTTGCATCTAAGAAAACACTTTGCAAGCACTTGCTCCTTGATAGACCCCGAATTCCGCTATACACGTTTTCTAAATTCGTATTTTGTATAGATCAGGGAATATAAATTTATTTAATACGAAAATTTCAACTTTTGCAATGACTTAAAAAAATTTTCATTTATCACAACACAACACTTTTAATTTTTGAAGTTAAGCCTCCACTAAATGCTCACTGACCTGAAAAGTTCATTTGAAATAAGAAACCATCAATTTCAATTCCACTTCTGCATTAATTTGAGATATCACAATCTCCATTGCTAGTTCCATGGCTAATAAGAAGGCTTCATATTCTAAGGTGTTGGTCATTGAATGGTATTGAAACTTCATTCACATGTGTGATGAATGGGATTTTTTTTCTTGCTCTCACACATCTAGAAACCTTTTTCCCATCAAAACATTTGTAAATTTAATATGCATTCCATAATTATTCAACAAGAAAATAAAACTAGTGGTAGCAATTTTACTTAAATCCAGAGAGACCAATGAATTTTTAGTTGTAAATGTTATGCACAAACTAGACTAAATAGAGTCATTGGTTAAAATTTTTTCCTGTGATAAGGTAACAAAGACTTTTATGAAATAATAGACTTCATATATTTTCTATGAAAGTAGCAGCTACATGAAAGAAACTAACAATTTGAAACCACATGTACCCATTTTAAGTTCACTCTAACTAATGCAATGATAAATGGGCAACGAAATAGATGGCATACAACTAAAATAAACAGATCAAGTGCCGACATGATTTTGATGCAAAAATAAGTGAAGTAAATGTTCATAAAATATTTCAATTCTTCTTCCTCTTGAAACTGATTAATGATAGAAAAATCTATTTATCCTTTATGGTCATCAAAATTGTATTTCTTCTGACATTTGCATTGAGGCAATAGTCCAATATTCAAGTATATACTTCCAATTATTCTGCCTCAGACTTCTCTCATAATTGTTTCTCAAGAGTTTTAATTTTCTGCTTCATGTCCATCAAACTTTCCTAGATCGTCAATCTTTAGTTTTCTCCGGCTCCTCACTAGGGAGCTCTCTCCTCTCTATTTTTCATCCACCCATATACTAACTTTTTTCTTGTTGCATTCTCTTTCCAATTTCTGATTCTACCAATTACCCTGTTGAAGATAAATCTAGTGAAATAGGAAATGGCAAAAAGCAGCACTGAATGGGTTTGGAGAGTGCAAAATGAACACAACCTTGGGCACACTTTTGTATTTGAGTAATGCAATATTGATCTGTTTTAGGTTTTGGTTGTGCACAACCTTAGACCACGTAAATTAGGATGTATCCCCACTACATCATGTTTTTCTACCCTATTTCTCATGAAAAAAAATATTAAAACATGTTAAAAAGACATAACATCAATATATAGCATTACCAGCTGGGGGATTCAAAACACCACCTAAGAACTGAGATAAGGTAGAGCCATCCATTTTCAAACATAATAGTTCAACTTGATGGAAGATAGATGCTCAAGGTTTCACTTCCACAATGAAGTCTTGTATCACATGGAATTTGACACTTTTCCTTGGCACCAATTTCAAATCTAAAGTGTACAACTCAATGGATCAATTTTTTGCTCTAAAATGGCCATATATAATCCTTGATGATGCCCTAGATTTGGTTTTTAGATGAGTGTGAGGAGACATAGGGTATTCCTTCACGGATGAAAAAGCTCTTTTTATTCATTGTCCTACACAAGCAAATTTGCCTTCATCAATACTATGAAGAACGATAATGACTTTTCCATAGATATAGAAATCAACCTACTCAAAGTAGCTAATCTCTTGGTTAGAACATGAATCTTACATTGTGTTTGAAAAGGTTGCATGTATAGTATGGCCTTAATTTTTTCCCGACTAAACTCAATAACTTTTTTGGACACTTAATCACTACAGAACTTGCCACTCCTGAACCCAAATCAACACTTCTTGATGTTGAGATTTATTGACACTACTATAGAGTGGTGAAGCAGTTTGTGAAAAGTTGGACGTTAGATAGGCCATCTTCCTTTGTTTTCATGATCATGTCAGCTATATATATCGACATGAAATCATCAAGTTATGGTTGGAAAATCTTGTTGACTATCCCTTACTAGTCTCCAATGTAAAGGTCATTTTCTACTAATAGCTTTAGTTTTTGAGATATAGAATGGTGGCCTTGATTAGAATCCATCGTTTTTGGCATGGTGTTGCCAACAACAACATCCAATAGCATGTTTTGTTCTATTAAGTGAAGTCTAGAAACCATTAAATTGTCTTCTAGTTTGTATTCGACAACCCATTCAAAATATCACACCTCGTGGATTTAGCCATATGAATGAAACATTACATAATTTGCTCAATGATCTCCCTTTTCTCAGACAAAAACCTTTAATCAAAGTCAGTCTCAATAATTTGTAAGTTATGTTAAACGACAATGTTGTCATTATTAACAATGTCACTTCAACAAGATGTTGATGTATGTGTTTTAGCGACAATCAACTCATTAGCAAATGTTATCTTTTGATATTTACTTTGAATTGTGATCAAATTCATATCATTGATAAAATCTTCTACTTGATCTATGTACTATAGAAATTATGATGAGATCATAATGTGAGATTCTTTCAGCATTTATGTTCAAGTTAAAAATTCTCTGGCAAGAGTATTTGTGAAATGAGGATATCACAAACAAGGATAAGCTAACACACATTGAGTTTCCTAAAATATTTTGGCAATGGTTCTCACAATTGATGTAATGAGATTATTAGAACTTATCTATGAGTGTCGATTAGAGAATTGATTCACTGAATGACTCGCTATCGAGATGCTACTATGGGAAGCTAATCAAGTGTTAGTAGCAAGATCTCAAATATGACAGTCATACAAGTAACCTTAAACTTAAGATCAATAAAGTTATCTTGATTTTAAGCTCGCATTTTCATTCTTTACTAATGGGATTCCAACCATGCCTTGCCTAGTATGGATGAGAAGGGATGTGACTCTTTAAGGTTGGATAATTGATTGATCAATAAAGGATTCATCACTCATGTTAGCTATGAGATCTTATCTCAAGTAATTGCATCAAAGCCTAACACTAAGTCCTGTGCGCAGGGCGATGACACTCGAAGTGTTTGAGTAGGTCATTAAGTGTTAGTGCTTAAATGCAATTATAAGTTCAATACATCAGAAAGACAAGCACCCATGTTCTGATATTGAATGAGATAGAAGTAGGATGAAAGATGTTTATTGCATTGTGGCTGGTCATGAAATGGATCAATCAATTCACCTGATTATTCTTATATCTTGGGGATTATGATATGTTGCTAGACATCACTCATGATCGATGATAATGCATTTTTTAATTAAGAGTTAATTAATAAAATCCATTATTTCGGCGTTGATTGAAGAAGTCAATAGAGTCACACACAATAGTGGAGTCACTCATTGATATAAAATGGATTGACATAATTACATGAGATGTAATTCGTAAAGTGAATAAATTAAATAGAGAGTTATTTTGAGATTAATATTAATTAAACTCAAAATAAAAGATCTGATATAAACAAGATTTGGAACATACACATATCTCCATAAAATAAGATCTTCACGGAGATTTGATTTGATATGTTACCAAATATCTATCAATAGATTTGATCCGCAGAGTTTCCATATTTGCGTTCTCTCTAAGATTCATCTACAAAGGGGCGACTTTCTTTACTAGCACCTGAAGAGATCAACTAGCATTCTATGGCCTTGAGAAGGTTATCGATGAAGTGCTTCACATGTGGATATCGTAGAGGCCGTCTACTATTGGCGGTTGGTGAACAACGGAGTACATTGAAAGGTATTTTCAGCATCTCTTTATCTGATATATACCGTATTCCGAGATCTGCGTTTGGGCTTTCTTAAATTCCACTACTTTTCTAATTTGCGATGTCTACAAGAAACCTAACACAAGACACCTTGAGCACATATGAAATGATCAATGGCTAAAATCATGAAAGTTCTAAATATGACAACATTCTCATTTTTTAATAGGATTCAAAGGTTTGGCTTTATATCTTCTCCTCTTTTTCTATGACCAGATTTGCCATTTAATCAGTGTTATCTTGTGGGATGCCATCATGGGGCAAATGCCTTGAAGATCCTTTAACATCCATGAGAAAATGTAATGGAATTCGTTCAAGCATTTCATTAGTGCAAACTCAACTTTGAGGGATAGCTCCATGCCGATGTTCATCATCACCTTTCTTGTCTTCCATCATCCCAAGATTGTTCCCTGTAGTTTCAATGGAGCCTTTGCAAGACACTTGATAGCCAACTCTTGCCTCACTTTGATCCATGTTAAAGGTTGCATTGCTCGCTCTAGTGGGCAATTTGATATTCATGTGTACCATGGAATCTTGACGCCTTTTCTCCTACAGATAATCTTGTAAGCCATTGAGGACCATACCACTATGAACTCACTATCCTTTTCAGTGGAGAAATCTCCATAATCTGAATTGGGGTTCATAACCACTTTTTTGACAAGAGTAGTTGCATGTTGCCTAGGGGAGCACATGTTAGCCTTGCCGGATGCCCTTCATTTCCCAGAACTAGACTAATTTAATAGAACTCAATTGATCTTGTTCATTCATGCATCATAGTATAATTCTACTATAATAGACCTTCGAAGTCCTTGGGTTCAAAACAAAATTGGCATGTCGTCAAATGTTTGTCATAGAGGAATGTCCACTATCATCAAGTAGCTTGTTTGAGAAGCCACCACCTCAAACTTGCTGAATGAGGAAATGCGACAATAGCTTCTCCTTTCCTTCTCTATGGTGTAAATAGAATCAATCTCATTTGAAGGTCTTTTGTTCTCATCTTAAAATGAAAGAGTATGTTCTTGGGTCCATCATGTGAAACTAAATGTAATGAAATTCTATTCTAGTAAATGAATGACTAGTATTGAACCAAGTTTATATGTGGCGAATCATATATTATGGGGTTCTATCAAGATAGTTATCACACCCACAAATCTAGCACATATGGTTTCTCAGGTTGTAGAGAGAGAACAAGCCAAAGTCTTAGCCACTTAGTAAGGTTTTGGGGTGATATTTTCAGCATTTGCGTATCATCAATAATTTCTCAACCCTTACCACCAAGTTCCAATGTGTTTACTTTAGAAAATTGCCATGAAGTTTTATTGATAAAAAAATTCATGATGTTTTGCATGATTATGGTTTTAAATGTAATTGGTCATTACCCTATCTTTCCTCACATAATATTTGTTAGGTAATGTAGTGTCATCACTCATATTTATGCCATATTATTTAGAGGGAAGCAATGGGTTATTTCTCAATGACTTTCCTAGTGTTAGCCTTTTGGCCTCCCGTGCTAAGTAACATCTAGTCTTCATTATCATAAGCTAGAAGGATGACTATCCTGTGCTCCTACATTAAAAGCAATTAATTTGAGTGAGAATCTTTGCATTAGCTAGAGTAATTAGCATCTCTTTGATAAACAAACATTTCTTATAATTGTTGCAAGAAATGAAATCTTTATATCAAATAATTTATAATCCCTAATCCTCAAAAAATACAAATAAAATTCAAAATGTAAAATGGAATTCGAGGTCGATCATAAGGAGCCGGTGCTTACAAAGTGTTTAGAATTTAGAATAAACATTGTTCTTAATCTAAGCTCAAACTAATAATGGTAAGCAAGTTCAGTAAGCAATACCGTATCAATGCTGGAAGGAACAAGTACTTGTTCTAGTACGAAGTAACACTAAGATGTCTCAAAAGCATCTAGGTGATGTGGTACTTAGGTCCATAATTTAATTTACAAAATTTCTATACTCACAACTCCAAATAACCTAAGTCTACCCTGATCATTTATCATATTTTTGGCTAATATAGTCTCCAATTTAGGTTGATAAAATGAATGGTGCTAAGTGGGAATTAACTATATTGCATAAGATTTGGGATCCATGTGATAAAAAATCATGGTACCATTCAAATTTGTGGCTCCATTTTAGTTAACCATGCATTACACTCCAAATGACATATAGAGCAATTGTCATCATTTTACACCCATTTACTGCATTTAGTTTCAAATCATCTTCTCTAGCATATACTAGTATAAAAAAACCTATAACTCTGATAGGCTACAAATCGGTTAAGGATAATCAGTTTTTTGAAAGGTTTTCAAGTAGGGTTTTTGATGAGACAATGCCTGTCGACAGATCGATATGTGCAGAAGATCTGACAAGGGCGGTATGCCTTAGTTTGAAGAGTAACCGAGTCACGGCAGAATGGGCGGCGATTGTCTGAAAAGCAAGATCATAGCACAAGTTTAGAAAGGTAGCCGACACCTGCGAAGCTCATGATTCGGTCGGGCCGGCCTCCCCTATAAATAGAAGAAATCATAACGGAGAGAGGGTTCGATCCCAAGCCTCCCACCTGTACTTTCCTTCTCCACATCCCTCTAGTAAGAACTTTCTCCGACGAGCTCCGACAGCTCCGTTGTTTTTTCCGTCTTACAGTGGTTTCCACGTAAAAATCTTCGCCTACCCCTGTTCTCATTAACCAAACCGAAAAAAATCGTGGAAAACATAGGAAGGTACGGAATTTCCTAGTCGGGTGCTTTCACCCGAAAGCTAGTCCCTCCACAAACATCGATTTTCACCCATAACAAACTCCTATTTTTGACTTCAAATTGGACAACTCTAAGCACATTTAAACATACAAAATAATAAAAATATTATAATACATTGTAGTTACATACCCTCACATTTAAATTGATAAATAACTTTATATCATTCTAAAACATGTTTTTTTATCTATTGAATATTGTTTTTACCTATCTTACACTACACTTCCTCATTATATATTTTACATCTTTTACACTAATTTTATCTTCTCAAAAGAAAAAATGTATTTTGTGGATATTTAAGATACTTTTGTGGTCAATTTAAGGAGAAATCGAAGCTTTCTAATAAATGGATTTGTTAGAACACGAATCTCAATCCTAGACTAAATGCAATGATAAAAATTTTGTGCAAGATTCATGGATGAGATAAATAAAGGTGATTGATGCACGTTCTAACTTGGTGCTAAATGTCGTGGTATAGCATGTTCAATGCATCAAAAGAAATGTATAAAACCTAGCTATTCTGCTACGCAAATTACAGAAAGTAATGTAGTGTCGCAAGCAAGTGTCGAATCCACATGGAATGATTGCAATTTCTCGGAGTCCTTTACATTTACTGAAAACATGGGGGTTCTAGGGATTTTTCTCTTATGCACGTAAGATATAAAATAACAACAATTGAAATAAACAAGTTGTAAGGATGAATAAGCATAGAAAATAACAAAAATGCATAGAAAACGTAAAGTGGATGTGATTTGGCTGGGCTTTACATCAGGATCTGCTCCTGTGTCACTTAAGAGAGTCCTTAGGTTGAAACACAGCTTTATCACGCCTAGAAAATAAAGCAATGGTTTATGTGAACTGTAGACATTTTAAACTCAATAACTAAAGACTGCAGAACTCAAACATAAACAAGTTTATAATCTCAAATAAGGTCTAATGGATGTTTCTTGTTGACAACCAAGTACCAAGAATGTAAAGAAAAGCATGGAAATGCAGAAAATAACGCTAAAAAGTTCAACAACAAAGATGAAAGTGTAGAAAGCTAAAATAAAATGTCTGGCAGGTGCTCTAACACTACATCTGCTGAATCTAGAAGTTCTTGTTTTCCATCAGCTTCTAGAAGAAAGATCTGTGCTCTAGATCTTATCTTTGAAAAAGATGGCTGCTTTTGGTGAGAAGTAATTTTTCCTCAAGTTTTCTGCCCCTCTTGACTTGTCAACACAAGAAAATGCGCTGTCATAGTACTAACTCTTACCTTATTAAGATTTATACACAGACAAAAGGAAAATATTAGAGTTTTCGTCTCCATTGTTGCCAATTGAACTTATTTTCACGATAACACATTCCTACAAACTAGATACACAAAAAGAAGCAATTAGACACATGAAACAACATTTTACCAAACAAATCATCCTTAAAACACATACAAAAATTCAATAAAAATGGTGTTATCACTGACCTAGAAATATATAGATAAAAGATTTGGATAGAAAAATTTATTTAAGGTTATCAAACAAGCCCAATATAAGATTAAGATATTCACTGTTGTAAATTCCTTGCTTTTTAATTATTAGACACATCTTTGACCACTATTCCCTTTTATCTTTTTTTCTACTTTCTTGTTTATTTTCATGTTAGTATTAAGTATTCACATGTAGGTACTTGCGACGGATGATTTGTGATGAAGCCTTGATTGTGCAAGCCCTTTCACATGTGATAGATTTACCATATTCTTTAACATTTAGTTTGATGTTTGATTTTGTTTTTTGCAATGTATTTTTAACCAACTTAATTTTTAGTACCACATAAATCTAAGAGAGTGTCGGAGAATCTCGGATTGACCTTAAGTAACTAAGTAGGAGAGTTTGATTTGACATCATTGATAAAGTACATTCTACCTAGTTTATATGTGAGGATGTGAGGTGTTGGGATTAGGATCGAGTCTTGCAAAAATATAGGTTATCACAAGAGATCAAATACCTTTGATGGTGTGGTTGATTTTGTAATCCTATTAAAAGAGGAATGATGATATAACATATATCAAGTAGCAACACTTTAGAATAATACTCCCATAACTTGTGCAAATAGGTTATTCTTCAAGATTTACATACACACACATGTGTGAGTTTTAGCATGGTAAATCTTTAATAAAAATTTTTTATTTCTATTGCTTTCAAAATCATTTTGTTTTGTTTTATTCTCGTTTGTTTCAAGTTGTTTTTAGAAAATTCAAAAATACTCAATTCTATATGGAGATGATCTATATTTATTATTTCAACAATTTCTATGCACTTGCAAAATTTTCATCATATATCATGTTTGACATTAAGTATGAAAATAGAATAACAATCCATGACTCACTCAAGACCATAATCATGACACATGACTAAGGTAATCTATTTCTCCCTTAAAGCATATATCTCCTTCAACTTCATTCTATACTCTTTGAATCAATTGAAGGAATTCAACTTAAGCAACATAAATGGAAACGAGACAATAGAGAATCACTCTCTTTATTCATATCTACATAGGAACAAAAGAACTCTAGACCTCAAATACATATTCCTCTTTCTCTCTCTCTCTCTCTCTCTCTCTCTCTCTCTCTCTCTCTCTTATGAAAAGCATCCCTCTTTGAGGAAGAACTACTTGGATCACAAAGTCTTATTCTTTGTTTATAAATAATGAGTTTTGTTGTTCAACTAATTTTCCATGCAGTTCTTATCATTGGTATCCTTTTTTTTACGGATGTTATTAGGCTGAGAATTAACCACAAACGACTTTGAAAGTATACTTCACAAGTATGATCCCGAATGAATGTCTTTAAAGCAATATATCTGAAGTAAGGACACACATCTAAAAGGTTTCCTAATACCTTATGAATCAATCATAAGGTATGACTAATCATAGATTTCATCTAATTAAGGAAGCATGACATGGGATAGACTCAACACAAAGAAAAATATATAAGCAAATGTAAACGTAAAAAAATACAAAAATCATTTTGATGACCAACAAAAGAAATAGTTTGATAAAGGAAACATAACTATGGTGACAAGTCAACTTTCGATCTCTTGTAAGGCCAGTATGAGGGTTTGTTTGTCAAGGGATGTAGGAGTAGTGGTTAGCAAAACATCGGATGAGTCACCTTATGGATTGACTCTGATGAACTAGCATCATGGATTTCTTGCTCTTGGTTCATATTGGACGAAGGTAGCGTGTCGTAAAGTTTCCTTGATATAGCTGCACTGAAAAGATCAACCAAATCTAAATAACGAAAGTGGGCACTGATCTTTGCTGTATTGGTAGTTAGATCAACATGAAAATGCATCGCAAGCTAGTGAATAGGGAATAAAAGGGAAGCACTTGCTCACTACACAAAGCAACCCGATTCATGTGCATGGCAATCCACGACCCAAGGTTGATAAGGATCTTCTTCATCATGGCACAAAGGAAGAATACCATGTCTTTCTATTACGTGTTGTTTCCTCAAAAAAATTTAATTTGGAAAAACATAAAACACAATAAAAGGGGGTTTTTGAAATACATAAATAAAAGATACAACGCAAGTAATAGACCTTGACTAAGGGACGCAGTTCCTGTGAAATAGATTCCATTTCCTCCTTTTGTCTATCCTCGCCTCAGCTTTCATTGATTTGTTCCAAATAACTAGTTATGGGAGCAATGAATAGACTACTCTCCCTTACACTCTCATTGACAAGGAGGCATAGGAAAAGTCTCATGTGATTCCCCCTTGGGCGATTGAGAAGACAAGAGAATTGTCATCGATTAGCTTCAAAACTGAATTCTGCGCATGTGCCCAGCTGTTGCTAATGACCAGTGGTAGGTACAAGGTCACTACGTATCCACTATTGTGGTCCCTCGGTCACAAAATATTTGCTATCTCCCTCAAACTTATAGGGTTGGAGATGATGCTCTTCACCTTGCTCTTCATCAAAATCCCCGAGAAGTGGCTTGCTACTCATGAAGCATAACTGGGAGACATTATAGAAAGACTGCAACATGATGCGTGGAAGGCGTTCTTCCTCCCTTAGTGGAGAGGAAGAACGAAAGTTCTAGTGGAAGAACAAAGTGAAAAGAATGTCCAAAAAAGATTGTTCCATGTTTGCTTTAATTCATTTCCATGTGCATTAACTTCCTCTACTCCCCTTCTATCATTCTTTTTGTCTTACGTGCATCACCAGCTTTCTCATGCATGCAAGTAAGTGTCCAATCATCGCTACATACTCTGACATGCCGTAAGACAGGGGTCTTGACTAGTGTCAGTCTTCTATTCACAATTGACCCAAATCGCGTGCAAGGTACGAAACGTCAGAGTCTAGTCTCCTGCAACACTCCAAGCCTGTCTCCTGACATTTTGGGTGAAAGTGCACAAAAAAAAGGCAACAAAATATGTACAAAATACAAAAATAGGATTTTTCTAGGAAAATAGAATACTTATCAATTTAACTCCTAATTGGGCAACTTAATACCTAATTAACATGTAATAACAGATAATAAACAAATTGAAAATGACACTTTACAATATCTATTCAAGACTAATAAAGCAAGGGCCCTCAAGTGATGAGCCTAGAGTTTGGAGATAGGAAATGAGGACTCATAGGCAGACATAGAAGCATAAGTAGAATAAATATTGAATGAAGAAGGATAGTCACAACAAGCTTGCAAATAACCTATTGTGTTCAATTCATCCTCCAAAAAAAAATAGAGAGAGACATTTAAATCATTAACTAAGGTTCAAATTCAATTCCTCCTAACCAAATTGAAATCAAGGATTGTGAAATGAGGTTACCCTTCACATAATCAAATGTCACATAATATTGTTGACTTGCTGAGGATATTGGGGAGAAGCAAATGAGGGTCAAGCATGTGTGATGAGTCTATAGTGTTTTTACACCACATAGAGGAATTAAATGTGCATATGTATGTAGAGCTAGAGAAACAATGGTACAACAAGTTTGTGACTTAGCTGAGAAATAATGTGTAGTTAGGGAGTTCATTCAGGGCACGTTTGGTTACTGGGTTAAGGTGGGTTGCGGCGTGGGTTTAAACATAAACCCACGTTTGGTTTGTGGGTTTCAAGTGGGTAAAAAAAAACTCCTGTTGACCATAAACCGGGCGAGAACCCATGGAGCTGGGTTTAGCTAAACCTAAGGGGGGTCGGTTTAGCTAAACCTAGCTCGCCGCTTCCACTTTTGCCCTCGGGTGAACCATATTGGAACACAGATCTACAAACCAGACATTGTTTGTGATTTGCCGACGACGTCACGTGTTCTTTGAGCGCAAAAAGGGTGGGTCTTCCAGTAAGTGTGCTTTCTATTCTTCGTGGGTTGGTCCATGGTAGCACTGCATAAGGGCAACCACAGCAACACCACATAGTGGGTTTTTATCTGTGACTTTCCAATTCAGAATCCGTGGTGCTGTGTGTGTGGATTTATTTTGCTCGATTTTTGCTACTGTTGAGGGGACATGGATTTTTTCAAGGAGGGTCATGTCATCTTGAGTGCGACCGCGGCAGTTTTAACCAAATACTTGGTGCAGATGAATGTGTTAGTAGACTTACATTGGAAAAAAAATACCGTAGGGGATATAGTGTGAGACGCAGGTATTCCCTTACACACAAGATTCCTAGACAAGTTGAGTATATTAGTATGTAGGTGAGTGATGTGAACAGCGCATCCATTGAGAACTTGAGAATCAGCCGAGATGCCTTGGGTATTTTATGTAGCCTATTAGAAAATCGTTCTAGTTTAAAGCTGGAAAGTATGTAACCATTCCGGAGATGGTTTGCATGTTTTTAGGAATATTAGGTATCATAAAAAAATGTGGGTGCATAAGCACGTCTATGGGAGGAGCACCGAGACTGTCTCGGTGCTTCCAAAAGGTGTTGCATGCGGTGCTTTGCCTCCATGAGGTGCTCTTAGGGACCCCAGTAGTTGCTGGAGAACGTGCATCCGAAGAAAAATTCAAATACTTCCAGGTTGAGACATCTTTCGTGCTTCTTTTTAAGAATGTATCTAAAATTGATTATGAATTTGCAGGGTTGTGTTGGGGCCGTAGATGGTACATACATCAGTATACGAGTTAAGAAATGTGATGCTACAAGGTATAGAAATCAAAAGGGTGTGATATCAACCAACGTGTTGGGTGTATGTAATGAACATATGAAATTTATATATGTGCTTGTTGGGTGGGAGGGGTCTGCTGTAGATAGTCGGGTGCTAAATGATGTACTCTCACGATCCGACGGCTTCCATGTACGCCTAGGTATTTCACTTGTTTAGGCCTTGTGCATGTGATTCCAATGATTTTATGCACCATGTATACATGATGACACAAGAACAAATTACCTATGTGATAATGGATACGCCAATAGGGAGGGCTTTTTGGCAACATATCGTGGATTCCATTATCACTTGAAGGAGTGGGGCCAGGGAAATGGAGTACCCCATAATGCGAAGGAGCTATTCAACATGTGGCATGAAACAGCCAGAAATCTGATCGAACGAGCTTGGGGCTTGATGAAGATGTGGTGGGGTATACTACGGATGACTAGTTACTATTCAGTAGACACACAGAATCATTATGTATTGGCATGTGCTTTGCTCCATAACCTCATTCGTAAGGAGATGGTGGTCAATCCCCTGGAGGATCAGGTCCTGGGGACACGAGTGATGCAGAAGACGTGATGACATCTTTCGGAGGAAATCAGGCATGGAATAGGTGGCGTGACGAGCAAGATGAGGGGATGCACACCGAGTGGCTGGCATCCCCTAGACGCCGTTAATGTAGCACTACATTAGACATTGTGATGCTAGTGGTTTTCCTAGGTTCCCATTCGGAACCTATCATAGAGGTTGTACTGGATTGTTAACACTCCAGTTAAGCTCTAGTTGACACTCCAGCTTGAACATAACAAGTTAAGCTCCAGTTGACACACCCACTTGAACACCTGTTTGCATCGTATTTGGTGGTTGCTACAAATGGTGTTGGGATTGTACCGTAGTGTCATGTGTTACCATGGGGTTACATGGTACCACATGGTGGATCATTGGAGCCAACATCTGAAAGGTACTTTGAACATCCCTTCGTCTGATGTATATCGTATTCCAAGGTCTGCGATTGGGGTTTCTCAAAATTTTTAAAATTCCGCTGCTTTTGAGACATACGATGTCTACAAGAAACCCAACATCAAGCATGTGTTTAATTGGTTTTTTGACCCATTTGTTTTTGTTACATATTGAATATAATTCTTTTCATTAAGAAATAAATGTCATGGTACCCTTGAAACTTTGGATGCATAGTAGTTGCATACCATAGATTTTATAATTGTGAGAATATTCAATGATATTAACTCCATATATGACAACAATGCTAGTTGAATCCATGTGCTCACCCATAAAAAAACTACAACACGCTCTAATAAGATGAAAGGAGATGGAAGGGTGTAGAATTCATCAAAAGGCGCCTAATATATTTATAAGGTGTAAAAGAAATTAGTCAATGTTCTCATATTAGTATCAGTCCATCCATTAGACATAATAGTAAATCACCTCATGCTCTTTTTCATTCTTCAAATGCTTTCCTCTTAAAAGATTCACATCCAGTGATGTACAACTTAAATAATGGAATTGCAAAAATAAATTAGTAGTTTACAAAATATATTCACATTTTCAGTCTCAATTAGCAGTCTAACTAGGAAATCATAAGCATAAAAAACTTTGATGTTGCATTATCAGTCTCAATTCTGTCTTGGATATTAAATATTTTTTCCTCTTGAAGTTGAAGAGTATGCACTTGAATCATATAGCTGGTTATAGGAGCAACGAATAGCCTATTAGGAGGCAAAGATACCATAGAAGCCTTCTTACTCAAAAGTCCTCACAAAATCTTCTTCATCAAGTCTTTTTTGATTTCAACAGCTTGTGTTTTGCTTTGATTTTGATATATGCTTACTCTACTTCTTGGAAGTTTTATTAGATTATCTCTAACTTTTTACTATGATCCAGTGAATGTTGAATTATAAATATTGCAATGAATATGTGCATTTCCTTTTGAGATAGATCTAATTAGAGTTTTATAAATAAATTTTCATAGATTATTTATGTCATTATTACGAGATCATAAGATATTTATATAATTCTAATTGAATAAAAAATGAACATAAATATATTAGAACTAAACAATTAAGAATTTAAAAATATCATATCATCACATCCATAAATTCAAGAATATAAATTCTAAATTAGAAATTCAACATGCAAAAAAAACAAACAAAAATTACAATGATAACGGATGAATAATAACTTTAAATAACGATGATGATAATCTATCAATGATAATCAAGCATTCGAAATAAAAATGGAAAAAATATGAAAAATCAAATCAATGGATTAATTAAATAAAAATAATTTATTATTAGAATTGATGATTAAAATTATTAAATTTAAAATGTTTTTAGAAAAAGTAAAGTATGATGAATACGGGTGCGATTTGCCGGGCCTCTCAGTGCACGAGATCCCGATTCCCAACACATCTCTAAATCTCATCTACAACAAGGATTTGGAGGATACAGACTTGGACTTGGTTTGCGATGCAGCGGCAACAGCAACAGCCGTCTCCTTCTCAGCTCTTCCCAGAGGGCAATATGTTATCGGCGGCGGAGGTAGTGCCGGCCCCGAGCATGTCCGTTCTAATAAGGCGCTACATTTCGCTCACTAACAAATTGAATACAGAGGTAAAACAGAAGATGAATCAGAGCTACAAGTTTAAAATAACATGGGTCATTGATATGACGACGTTTAAATGCAGAACTGCGGCATTTCATGTCCTGGATTCCACATTACCGGAACTGGTGGTTAGAGGCTCACCCCTCGGCAGTACCGCCAAATATCTCGCTCAACGGCGAAGTATAAGGAGTGAAATAAGCCGGAGAAGCACAGGGAGTTGTATACGGCGTCGAATCGGTGCTTTCGCGGCCGTCTTCCGGAGCTGTCTCTTGTGTCAATTTCAAGCAATCTTTCAGGCTAAGCTTGCTGATGCTTCTATCAGAACAACACCGCAGTTTTTCCGCCTGCGACTCCCACCCCTCCCAATCTTCTTCCATGATAGTGAACAAGAATCGGGGAGGTCCGGGCACCCCGCGATTCCGTTCATCCTGAAAACATCGATTTCGACGACATCCGCTTCCACACGCCGATTCAAACTGGAATCGTCATTATCGGAGGTAGCGCTTAGGGATTTGGAGTTGACGCATCGATGCGGTTTTATGCAGAAGAAAAAGAGGAATTCCTTGGAGGAGAAAGGCGATTTCGAGGATTGATACTTGGTGAATCCATCTACGGCGCCGCTGCTGCATCGGCGAAATACTCCGCGGTGCCATAAAACGTAGAGAAGTTGCGCGATGAGGACTAGTAGCGTGAATAAGAGAATGGTGGCGAGCGCGATTCCGAGGTTGCTTAAACGGGTGCCGCCGCCACTCATTCTGCTCAATGTGCAGTATGTCGCAGAATGATTCCTTTCTCTGAATTAAAGAGGATATACTTTTTGGGTTATTAATATCCGATGGACCACCAATTTAATTAATGTTCGCCTTTCATGAAACCTTTTTGACCACCCATTTAACCCCCTCTCTCTCTCTCTCTCTCTCTCTCTCTCTCTCCTTCCGATGCTTGCAACCTCCAACGAGTTAGATGGCGTATACCCTGAAATCAGAATTCTGCTAATTCCATTTCCTGGATTCCGATTCTGTTTTTATTTTACCGGAAAACAGATTGCCTATTTTATTAATCGAGTGTTTTATTTGGTAAACTCCCTCTAGAATCCGCATTAATCAAATGTGCACGGTGACGTCAGATGGGCGCGTCCTTGATGCTTCCACGTCCCTCGACGGGATGGAGGAGCCGTTATCACCTAATAAATGTTTTATTTACTAAACCACCACCACCACCCTACCCCCCGCCCCACTCTCATTTTCCTTGTAATTTGTTTAAAACATTTTCCCTAGAGTGCCTGGCCTGCCTGCCTGCCTTTAGTTTACAAAAAGAAGGCCTCGCTCCGGCCCTCATGAAAATCAGGAAGACCATCAAGTCCCTCCTCAATTCCTTAGGCCAAGTGCGCTCCCAAACACCTTTTGAGCAATCCAATCCCAATTGAGTTGACGACGAGTCTCAAGCTCTAAAGCCGCGAGCATGGAGGCTTTGGGATTTCGGCTTCCAAACCGTCAATGAGAACACAGGCATCATAGGGTCCCCTGAATGTATTAACTGTTAGATGTGACGTGAGATTCGAGCAATGGATCCCCATACTTTAGCTTGTAAATAAAAAAAGAAGAAGAGAGAGAGGTGAAAATGTTAGCGGAAAGGCGGAAGCAAGTCATTGATCAACGAGAGAGACAATGGATGGAGTTGGGGTACAAATGTGCGACCTCACACTAATTCTTGGATTTATACACTTAACTTCAGTCTTGTGATTACAAAAGTGTTTTTCTTACATTTTCTTTATGGGCATGATATTATGAGGTTTTTCATCTTATCATCTTAACAAATGGAAATTGGCATGTTAGTCAGCATTTCATAAGGAGGGGAATTGTTATTATAATATAACTTATTATTGATATGGTCATTTCCAGCATACTCCTACTCACATGAACTCAACATTAGCCTCTCCTTTTCTGTGTACATCAATAGGCAATAGGTGTCCCCCTCCCTCCCTCAAGAAACTTAGTTTCCATAGGAGGGCTAAAGCTTTGACTTGAGGCTCTATGTGTGGCATTAAGTGCATCAGTCTATGAAATGTAGGAGTGATATGATCAGCATTTGTGTATTTCAACTGCATATTTAGGAATTGCACTTTTATGCATATCTCACTCCATGATCCTTACACACTGAATATGGAGTTTTTGGGACGAGCTTTAGTGACCCCATGGTATGAATAGTCATTGCGAATTTGGTTGAAGTTAATGATTAGTGATATTTTACCATTATATTTTGTATCATTGATAACACATATTTTTGAGTGATTGAATATATGAAAATTACTCATATTGTGCTACAAAAATTATGTTTTATTGCCTAGTTCCATATTTTTTTGCATAGTGTTGTAGTAGTGTTATTTAAGTCCCTTCTAATAGTTTCTTTCGAGTAATGCAGCATAGGTCACAACACAAAGCCCAAGGAGCCGAATATGAACAGTGTAGGTGTAGTGGCAGAGAAGGTAGCAGAAGTTTGAAAAGGAGTACACACAAAATCCAAGGAGATGAAAAGTGAGATTTTAGACAAAAAGGGGGAGATGATGGAGATAGAAAGTAGATCTCCCCATTGGAGACTCAAGACACATTTTATGGAGATTTTTCTAGGGTGGAAAAAAGGAAGGGAACGACGAACCAGAAGAACACAGCTTCTCTTTAAAGATTTATTTTCGTTCTTGATGCATACTATTCCTAGCTAAGACTAGTTTTAGATTTACTGCATGAACAATTTGTCTTTTCTATTTCTGTTATGCATTGCTTGTTGTTGTTTAACTTTGAAACCAGAATGATGCTGATGATATGCTATGAAAACGTTTTCCTTTCCCTTGGCATGAGTGGCTAAACACTTAGGAAGGTGTCTTGGGGTGAAAGGGGGGTAGATGTGCTAATCAATTTTTAGATCTAATAAACCATAAGTCACGTCACCTTCTTAACAAACCAGAATAGATTCGGGAGGGGCAAGTAGTGAAACCCAGCTTAATAACCCTAATTAGAGGTAGACCAAAGATTAAGGGGAAAACAAGAGTCCGGATAGACCTAGACCTTGTGAGGTAGTTATATGATTTATAGTTTATGTGAGCTTGTTTAGTCATAAGCATATATCCCCTAGAAATCTCAAGGCATCACCCATTTCATATTATAAACCACCGAGTCCCAAGCTTGCTATTTTTCTTTACTACATTCCATCGTAGTTTTGCCTTAGTCCTAGTTAAAACCAAATCCATTAACGTGACATTGATTTCATGCATTAACTCTCACATGACAAGCACCTGCTCTTTGTGTTCGACCCTAACCACTATACTCATAATTATATTATGCTTGAATATGTATTAGGTTTTAAATTTATTTGATAGGAAAAATTGCAATTTAACGACTTGCACAAATTTTTTGTTTATCAATCATTCTCTAGGTAATGTGATTATAGTTGTATATTTAGAAGTCTAGAATTGGAATTATAAGGTTTTCTTATACTATTTTATTTATCTTTATTGTTTTACTTCATCTTATATTTTCTTAAGTTTAGTTGAATTTAAGTACATAGCTCGAAAATATACACGACAATAGTTGAAAAATGTGGCAATACTATATGACAAACAAAGATCTCACTAAAAGACATCTTCCATGATTTCTCAAAGAAGAGAAGTTGTTGATGATGAGCCGTGATATGCTGGACATAGTCAAGGCAAACAGAAGGATTAGTGATTATGCTGTAGGGTTAGAGTAGCATATGGTTGTCTTACAAGTCACATTAAATCAGCAACAAAATTTAAGTGTCTTACAAGTGTTAGATAAAGAAACTTTTCTCTTTCTAGACTTTAGTTTTAGACATGGTACATCATCTCTCTAAAACAATTTTCTCTATCTTCTCTCTAGTTTACTTTGAGTTCATGCATGTATGGTCTTTCGCGCCAAAACTTCATGTTTCTGGGTTTGGAGACTTCTCCTTCCAATTTTTGGTTTTTAATATTCCATTTCCTCCCTAGATTCAATAACGTTTCACATGTCTTCGGGTGCACACATTATACTCTTTCTATAATGCCCTTCGTTAAATTAGGATTCATGAATAACTAATCACTTTCTATGATCAATACTTGTACTACACCTTTTGTGTGTTTTACATTTTAATTCTTTTTAAAATTTGTTGTGGAAACAACATTCAAGAGTGATCATAATGCTCTTGAATATTTTCTCACTCACTTTGCCTCATTTAAGCGAGGACTCATCTACTACTAGAAGCTCATTCTAGTTTTATAGAGTGATCCTAGAAATTTTGCACCATCTACTCCTAGGTGGTGATGATAGATGGTGGTTGTTAGGTTTCTCATAGACATCGTATCTCCTCAATATTGTGAAATTTAAAATTTTTTAACAAACTCAAACCACAGATCTTGAAATACGATATACATAAAAAAAGTGATTATGAAAATACTTTTTAGTACACTGCATTGTTTATCAACTACCAACAATAGACGGCGTCTATGATATCCACACATGAAGCACACCGTCAATAACTTTCTCAATGCCACAGAATGATGATTGATCTCATCAAATGCTAGTAGAGAAAGTTGCCTCTTGCAGATAAATATCAGAGAGAATGAAGACCTAGAAATCTCTATGGATCAAATGTTTTTTATTATCTTATATAGATATTTGGAAAGTATCTAATCAAATTTCTGTAAAGATCTTATCTTGTGGAAATCTAATAGATATCTATGTTCCCAAATCTTATTTATATCAAATCCTTGATTTTGAGTTTAATCAATATTAATCTCAAAATAATTCTCTATTCAATTTATCTAATTTACCAATTACATCTCATGTAATTGTGTTATTCTTTTTTATATCGATGAATGACTTCACTATTGTGTGTGATCCTATATGCTTTTTCAATCAAGTCTGTAATAATGAATTTATTAACTAACTCTTAATTAATTAAATCTATTATTAGTCTGAACCAAACTAGAATTGGTTTGGGTTCAATTCCAATAGATTTGTGTCCATGCAGTTCCAATTCTAGTTCCAAAATCATACAGTTTGGAATATAAAATTCAAAAATTCTAAATATTCAACAAATGTATATGAAACAAAAAATTGGTCTTTTTTTTTAAAAAAAAGATCACCATCGAAAATCTTTGTAAATGAATTATGCATAATTACTATGTTAGTATTATAAAATTACAGTGATATTAATAAATATAAATATCTTACCTCAATAGAAAATTATTAAAATACCCAAATTTGTTTAATAATTTGGTTAGTTTAACCCAATACATATCTTAACAATTTGTTATCAAAACATTTATCCCAACGGCTAGTTACGCGTTGCTAAGTTGACTAATGCATCTATATTTATAATGCAATACATATCTTAACATAAGTATATATTTAATATACCCATGTGCATTGTGGTGCCTCTGCCTCCTAGTTTTTGCCAAGTGTCAACATCTAGCGCATGCACTTGTGAATGTGCAATGTGGACTTTGGTGTGTTCACATGGTTTTGAAAATAATAGTTGATATTATTTTAATAACAAAATTATCCATATAGATCATATGAATATCATATAGTTTTTCACTACTTTCTCTTATTCCCGCATCACTCATAATAGCAAGAATTTTATTTCAAATTCTACATAGAATTCGTAGCTGGAGGTATTTTCAAGTTTCAAATTTCCACTTCAGATGACATTGGCTAGCCATGCATGACAATAGGTTTTTTTTTTATTTTTTACAAAATGAATGGGTCTGGTATACAAAATTCTTCTCAAACTGATTCTACTATATCTTATGTTTTTGAAAATGATGAAGAATTAACCTTTAGAGAAGACCTTCAATTTTTGCAAGATCTTGAATTTAACTTGTCTTTAATTCTACTTTTAAATCTCTACAATGTAAGTTTTGTTTAACTTGTGATGGTTGAAAAGATTGCAACACTGAAAGTTATATTGTCATCATATGTTCTTGGATGGATGATTCTTAGTGTATGAAAAAATAAATTACACAAACGCTATTGACATTTAAAAGAAATAGTATGAATCCTATGTTGAATAATATTTTTTTCCAAACTAGGTGCACTCGTAATATTTTAAATTTGTGTGTGTAAAGTGGTTTGAAGGAGTATGAAATTTTTTTAATTCATATTCGTGGTTTAGTTAGTATAATTAGAACTACACCTAATAAAACACATGATTTTAAAATGATTTGTCAAGAAAGAAATATTTGTTATCATAAAATATGTTATAATTTTTTATTTCTTATGAAAATATGCTTATAGAATTTCTTGAATCTTTTATAGGTTTAAATTTCTTGACTCATTCTATTTTTGAAAAGATAAAAAATTTAGTGAATTTATCAGAAATATTTTACTCTTGTAATAAGATTTAGAGTAGTATTTATTATCCATCTTCTCAATTTGTGCTTTTATGTATTTGTAAAATTTCATTTACTTTTTATGATAATCAAAGTGTTTATGATTTTTTGAGAAGTGTGAAATATGATAAATAAGTTTTT
This sequence comes from Utricularia gibba, assembly GCA_002189035.1. Classification (NCBI taxonomy): domain Eukaryota; kingdom Viridiplantae; phylum Streptophyta; class Magnoliopsida; order Lamiales; family Lentibulariaceae; genus Utricularia; species Utricularia gibba. The sequence goes on along the minus strand of NEEC01000002.1, from coordinate 4,096,991 downwards.
GAAATACGTTGATGAAATTCCACATTAGTTTCTTATTGTACCGATTTTGGATCCTTAGGTGAAGTTTAAGGTATGAAAACTTAGTTAAATGCATTTTAGAATCTTTTAATGTGGATGTTGTTGGTCTTTCCATTAAAAATTGTGAAGACATAGATATTTATATGATAAGCGGAAATTTTGAATATCATTGTAATAAAATCAAATTTCATATTAAATAAATTTATAGACCCTACTATTTACAAAATACAAGTTCACAGAACATGCATAGTGGTTTTAAAGGCTGATCATAAGGAGCGAATGTTTGCTATATGTTTTAGTCTATGCAAAATCGCAAAATGATTTCAGTTTTAATGTAAGATCAAACTAACAGTAATAGACAAACTTGTTAAGTGAGGTCAACTTGCAGAGTAGAAAATAACAAGTGCTAGTTATATTACAGGATAGTACTAAAATACCTCAAGGATGTGCAGTTGATATGGTACTAAGATTTCTAATTTAATCTATAGAGTTTCCATACTCACAACTCCAAATTAGATAAGTCTACCCAAATTCTTCATCATGTTTTCGGTTTAGTTCCTACTATCATCACTAACTTTGCAATTAGATCTACCCGCATGCAAGGTATATAGAACTAGGTGTATCCAATTCTATCGGTTCTATCTTCAACTAATACCTACTGTCCCCGCCTTGATTTGTTAGTCTACCTCTAAATTAAACATCTGAGTTATGAAGCTACTTGTTCATCTAATCAGGCATGCACCCATATGAAAGGAACGGGAATAACATACTCACAAGGTTTAAAAAAAAGGTATACAAGGTCATGAACCTCGATCATTCTCGATCATAATTCTCAATCAGCTAATGCTTTGAAGGAGTTTCCAGACACTAAATAAAAACTAATAACAACATGCATATCTGATACGACCCTCCAAACAACAAGTGATTGGCAAACCAGATCTTGGTTGAAAAGAAGCAATCCCTCAACGAAAAGAAGTTGGCCCTCAAGGATTAAAAGATCCTTGCAACCCAAACTATAAATTGGTACCACACTCACAGAATCAAGGAAGGAATTGGGAGTGATAAACCACACACTATACACCACAAGCAAGGCTTGATAAATCTAAGTTCTACAAGAACTCAAGGAAGGAGAATAGCTCTCAAAAGTGATTACAATCAAAATTGTCCAAAAACAAGGAGTAAGGCCCTTCTTATATAGATGAAGGATTGGGCCTTCTTAGAAGAAAATAGTAATAATAATATATTTGGGAATAATGGGCCTTCTCTAATCAAGTTGATCCACTTTGAGAAGGTTGAATTCTATGCCGCTTTGTTGATTGGCCCATAGGCCCTTAAGCATCTCTTGATTCTTTCTTGCTTTTGATCTAGTAATTGGCCCAATTGAAATTAATAGAGGATTATTGATGTTGTGTCCTTTATCATCATTGGGATAATGTATAGCATCCATGATCTCATCAATATCATTCCTAGCAAAGACTAACATACTCTTCTTCCACTAATAAACATAACAGAAAAGTAATTAAATAAAACTAAACTAACTAAATAGGCACACCAGCATGTTACTTGTTCAAGGAGGCATCGGCCACTCCCCGTTTCAGTTCAGAAAAATTTTCAGGTTAACTTTATCATTCATGACTTCAAGCATTTTTGGGCAGCAATAGCATTTGTATTCCTGGGTTGAGTTTGGTTTAGGGTTTAGTGGAGCAGCAGCAGCATTTTTGCCTTTCTTCCTTGGAATCACACTTTCTGTTAGTCTAGCCAAAGATCTAAAAACTTTCAAGAAATTTGCATCCAAAAGTATTGTCTTAGTTTCAATGTGGAAGAATTCAAGTTCAGACAATTTTTCAGGATAAAGTGTGTGAACAAGATGCATGACAATGTGATGAAAACTGAAACTGTTGATTTTCGCATGCCTATAGTCTCTATGCATTTGTTTAGCAAGCATGACACCTAAGTTTAAAGTTTGTTTGTGCATAATGCACCATAATACAGATAATTCACGTTTGTAAAGGGCATTAAATCCCATATTTCTACCAAAGAGAGTTGTAGTGAGTAACATGTGAACATAGCACATGTTAAATTCAACAAAGTCTATTGGATAAACAAACAATTCATCTTTTGTCCCCTTTGGTTTAAATTTAATAACATCCTGATCAGTCAAAATGCCATAAAATTCTTCTACATCAAAGTCTATTGGATAATCAAATAATGAAGCAGCAATATCACACGAGTCCACTTGCTGTATTAAACAAAAATCAAGAGCTACATTCCACTTAGCCAACAAAAACAAAAATTCACTTCCCATCAAACGAAAAGAAACAGTAGCGGGCTCTGAAACAATTTCTAGAATTTTATAAGTAAACATGAAGGCAGATTCATATGACAATTCCACACAAGCAAGAAGTTTTAATTCAAATAAAATCATGAAAGCAAACTTTTCAAACATCATATAAACCTTGTCCACTATGTTCATTTCACAAGAACTTCGAAATCAATGTGACGGCACAGCAATACCTTAGCACATTTTACCTGTCCATATTGATCCACATATTCAGCTGTCTCAAGCTTCAAATATGTCTGCATGATGCTTGAAGTAGGGGATTCCCTTTCAGGTCATTTGTCTCTGGAGCCATTCTCTTTCCACTACAAACTTTCCTACATTCATGAACATAGGGACTAGTTTTGAGAGATATTTCCTTACCTTTTCCATCCCCTCTTGCACCTCTTTAGTTGTGCTTGCAGTAGTTTCTACACATGGATTTCCCTCCTCCTTCTGACCCTTGACTAGTGGCTGCTCAACCTACCTCTTATGGGCTCTTCTCTTCCAGAATTTCATTTCCAACCTCAAGTTCTTCCTCTGCTACTGTTGGCTTTCTCGTAGACATCGTATATCTCAAAAGCAGCGGAATTTTAAAAATTTTCAAAACCCCCAACGCAGATCTTGGAATACAGTATACATCAGACTAAGGGATGCTGAAATACCTTTCAGATGACTCCGTTGTTCACCAACCGCCAATAGGAGACGGCTTCTATGGTATCCACACATGGAGCACTCCGTCAATAACCTTCTCAAGGCTCTTGAATGCTGGTCGAATTTATCAGGTGCTAGTAGAGAAAAACGCATCTTTGTGTATTAGTCTCAGAGAGCACGAAGACCTTTTGGAGCATATCACAAGATCTAAATCTTTTGATAGATATATGGAAATATATCAAATCATATCTCCGTAAAGATCTTATCTTGCGGAGATATGTATATGTTCCAAATCTTATCTATATATGATCTTTTATTTTGAGTTTAATCAATATTAATCTCAAAATAACTCTCAATTTAATTTATCCACTTTACCAATTACATCTCATGTATTTGTGTCATTCTATTTTATATCGTTGAGTGACTCCACTATTGTGTGTGACCCTATAGGCTTCTTCAATCAAGGCCGTAATAATGGATTTATTAATTAACTCTTAATTAATCAAATCCATCATTATCGATCATGAGTGATGTCTAGCAACATATCATGATCCCAAGATGTAAGAATAATCAGGTGAACTGATTGAGCCTTTCCATGATCAGCCACCATGCAATGAACAACTTTTATCATACTTGTATCTCATTCGATACTAGAACATGGATGTGTGTCTTTCTGATGTATCGAACTTATAATTGCATTCAAGCATTAATACTCAATGACCTACTCAAACAATTCGAGTGTCATTACCCTGGGCCCAGGACTTACTGTTAGGCTTTGATGCAATTACTTGAGATATGATCTCATCGCTAACATGAGTGATGAATCCTTTATTGATCAATCAACTATCTCCAACCTTAAGGAGTCACATCCCTACTCATCCATACTAGGCAAGCCATGGTTAGGCTTCCATTAGTAATGAGCGAAAATGTGAGATTAAGATCAAGATAACTTTGTTGACCTCAAGTCTAAGCTTAATTGCACAGCTGTTATATTTGAGATCTTGCTACTGACACTTGGTTAGCTTCCCATAGTAGCATCTCGAAGATAAGTCATCAAGTGAATCGATTCTCTAATCGACACCCACACATAGGTTCTAATAATCTCATTACATCAATTATGAGAACCATTGCCTCAACAATTTAGGAAACTCAATGTGTGCCAGCTTATCCGTATTTGTGATATCCTCATTTCACAAATACTCTAGCTAGGGAGTTTTTAACTTGATCATGAGTGTTTGAAGAATCTCACATTATGATCTCATCATAATTTATATAGCACATAGATCAAGTAGAGGATTTTATCAATGATATAAATTTGATCACAATTCAAAGTAAATATCATAAGATAATATTTGCCAATTAGTTGTTTGTCTCTAGAACACATACACTAACAGCTACCACTTCTTCTTGCCGAGAATTTCCAGCATTTTCTTCCGCTGTTGGTACTGCTTGTTCTTCCAGTGTGGCTGTTTCTTTTTTAGACATAGGTTCCTCTAGCGGGGCCTTTTGCTTTTTCGTCCCATGCTTCCTCCCCTTCTTCTTAGGTAAGACCTGCGGCTCTATGGGTGGTTCTTCCACTGGTGCCTTTCAATTCTTGTGACTATGCTGCATGTCCCTCAATTGTTGCATGAGGCTAGTATGCTCTAAATCGGAGAGTGTGTCCTTTCGTTTTTTTTCTCTTAGAGGGTTCCCCGATCTCCGCCGCCTGAGGAATCACATCTGCTCCTCGAACATCCTCTACAGTGGTAGCAGTAGGCGGAATGACTTCTTCTTGGGTTGGAGCAACAGTGGTAGTGGCTTCACCATCCCCAATACCTTCCTTTGCCTTCTACTTTTGTGCTTTCTTTCAGTTGGGATTCTCCTTTGCGGTCTTATTTGACCTAGATCTTGCTGGCATACTGTTTCTATTGCTGTAAATTTTTTTAGAAAAATCACAAAAGAAATGGTAAAATAAAAAAGAAGAAAATCGTTTCTCTAAGTACTTTCAAACGTTAAGGGTATTTCCATCATTCCTTCTAGTACAACTTCCCTCTCATCTCAATGGTCTGATTTTTGTAAAGCCCCATCAATAACTCCTCTTAACACCTAATAATCATTTCCCAGCATCACAAAATACGGATAAAAGTCCGAAAAAAAACTATACTAAAATAGAAATTTGCTGAAATTGAAGACTTAGCCATGGATTGCCTCCCACAAGCACCCTTGTTTATAGTCTTGGACCCAACTTCTCATATGGCTATGTTTCTCGTACATCCATCAGCTTGATCATCCTCAAATTTTCAGTGAACACGTTATTGACATTCTCATAATAGATTTTCAACCAATTCCCATTTACCAAAAACCCTTTGTTGGCATCTCCATCAAATATCTCCATAGCACTATTTGGAAAAATTTCCTTCACAACAAAAGGGCCTATCCATCTTGATTTCAACTTCCTATGATGCGATTTTAGCCTAGATTGAAACAATAAGACTTTCTGGAAAATTTCGAAAACTCTTTTGCAGATATTCGTGTCATGATAACTGTTAGTCCTAGCCTTGAATAGTTTTGAGCTCTCCTACACATTGATGGTAATTCGGCAAGTACATAGAAACCGTCGAAGTAAGAAAATAAGATCGTATCCACAGGGAATTGTTATTGGAATTTTCTTTTCAAACAAAGACTGAAAACACAAGGAAGATTTGGGTTTAAAAATAATAAGAAAATTGGCCTTGGATCCAGGATTCACCTTGCTTAAAACTCGCCCAAACTTGTGTGTATAAACCTTGAATACTGACCTGTCCACAAGTGCTCACATGCGCATGCTTGACTCTAAACAACAAAAGTTGATGAAAAACGAAAGAAAAGACATCCCAAACATGCTGGACTCGACTGTAAACCCTAAATCGACTCTCTGGTTGTCCACCTTGACTTCTCTCCTTTGATCTTCGCGTTTGGATCTTTATATAATGGTGGAGACTTGTCGGGCTTTCTTGATGACCTCAGATCAAATCTTCTATCCGGATCTTCTAAGATTTGATACAAATCTTCTAGGATAAGATCCAAATTTTCCAAGATAAGATGCGAATCTTATCTTTTCCAAGAATCTTTGACCGAGTCTTCATCCGGTTAGACCAAATCTTGGCCTCCATCAAGGCCAACTCGAAAATCCTCCAAATTAATCCAAATTCGTCCTAAAAAATCACAAAACACACTTTCTCTCCAAAAAGATCAAAGTGGTATGAAAGATATAAAATTCTTCTAAAACATAGGGAATGTGGGATAAAAAGAATGCAAAACCCATCTAAGTGAGTCTTAGAAAGCACAAATATAAGTGACACAAAATCACTTATCACACATCATTCCTCAACTCCTACGGTTCTTAAAGTTGAAGCTTCTTGTGACTTGCACTAAGGTTCCTATCCAAGTTCAACTTCTTCACAGCCCACTAGGCTTTGTACTCAAGCACTGCAGGTAGTCTACAAGGCTTCCATAGACCAACCGAAATGGAGAGGTTCTAATGGGGGTCTTGTATGCTATCTGTATAGCTCAAAGTGCGTCCTTTAACCTCATGCTCTAGTCCTTCCTGATTGGGTTCACAACTTTCTCCAGGATTTATTTGATTTCTCCATTGGAGACTTCAATTTGTACGTTGGTTTGTATATGGTATGTTGTAGAATGCTTGTAACAAACATTAAATTACTTTAAAACACTTCTTAAGGCCTGGTTGTAAAAATGGGTTCCCCTATCACTGATCAGGACCCTAGGAGTTCCATATCTCGTTAACATGTTGTTGCACAAGAAATTAATCACAATCTTTGCATCATCAATTCGTGTAGGAATTGCCTCAATCCATATGCATACATAATCAACCGCAACCAAAATGTAGTTGTAGCCTACTGAAGTAGGAAATGGTCCAATAAAATCTATACCTTACACATCAAATAAATTTCATTGCTGAGGCATTTTTTTTCTGTTTGAAAATTTTCCTACTCTTTGACATGGTTCACAACCTTTGCAATAAGTGTAACAATCTCTGAAAATGTGAGGCCAATAGAACCCGCAATCCAGAATTTTCATGCCTGTTCGATTTGGTCCATGATGGCCACCAAAAGGTCCTGCATGACAAGAATCAAAGATTTTAGGAATTTCATTTTCATGAATGCACCTTCAAGTGACACTATCGTTGCATTTCTTCCATAAATATGGATCATCCCATATGTAGTATTTAGCATCACTCTTTAACTTGTTCCTCTCATGTAGTCTATTTCAAGGGGCATCACCCCCTGTGGAAGCAAGGTTCATAAGATCAGCAAACTAGGATTCACGTATAGTAGTCCGAATTGAGACTAGTTGTTCATCTAGAAACATCTCAGTGATGATTCTATCCTCTACACTTCCTTCAATCCTGCTGAGATGATCAACCACGAGGTTCTCCCTTCCTATCTTTTATCTCAACATCAAACTCTTGAACTCTAAGGACCCATCTGATAAGTCTTGGTTTGGAATGCTTTTTCTCCATCAAATGCTTCACCGTCGAATGATCAGTGTATACCACCACTTTGCTACCTAAAAGATTAAACGAAATTTTTCCAAGGAAAAAATAATAGCAAGAAATTCTCTTTCAGTGATGGTATAATTTTTCTGGGCTTCATCCAAGGTTTTTGAAGCATAAGAGATAACATGGTGCTTCCCTTCAATTTTCTATTCCAAAACAGCACCCACAACATGATTAATTGCATCACACATGATCTCAAAATCATACCTTGAATAAGGTGGTTGCATCATAGGTGCGGTAGTAACAGTCTTTTTCAAAGAATTAAATGCTTGCTTGCATGAATCATCAAAATTAAAGGCCACATCATTATGCAACAACCTACTAAGAGGAAAAGTAATTTTCGAAAAATTCTTAATGGACCTCCTATAAAAACCAACATGCCCAAGAAATGATCTAACTCCTTTCACATCAATAGGGTAAAGAAGTTCAGACATAATCTCTATTTTTGCCTTATCTACTTCAATTACTTTTTTAGAAATCACATGTCCTAAAACAATTCCATGATCCATCATAAAATGACATTTTTCAGAATTTAAAACTAGATTCTTTTCCACTCATTTCTTCAAAACTAGATCCAAATGATCTAAGCATGAAGGTTGTCTTATCTTGGTCTTGTCTTGAAATAAGAACCTGATTATATACAGAATATTCATCTAAAAAAAATAAAATGATTTCTCCTCTCTCATTTTCCACCACGCCTATCCTAGTCTTCTTTGGCACAATGTGGATTGGGCACACCCATTCACTATATGTGATAAAGTAGATAATCCATGCATCATGAATTTTAACAATATCTTTTCTTACCACCTCCATCATGTTTGGGTTGAGGCATCTTTGAGGCTGATGAACTGGTTTTGCACCATCCTTTAGGAAAATTTTGTGCATGCATATGGATGGACAGATCCTTCAATGTCATAAAGCATCCAGCCTACTATCTTTTTGTTTTCTGTTAAACACCTCGAGTGGTAGTGACTCTTGGTCCAAGCTCAAACTAGTGGAGATGATAATAGGGTTCTTGAACTTTGCGTCGAGAAAATTTTTTTTTAAATGAGTAGGAGATGGTTTCAATTCAGCCAACTTCTCTTCCTGAGTCTTGCCTTGCACCACATTAAGTTGCTCAATTTTTTCCTCAACTTCCAATTTTGCAAGTAGAGATTCTTCATGAGCCTCTTCCTTTTCTTGAATTTTTTTCTCCAAGTGCTCCTCAATGAGTCCATCCATCACATCTACTGCACAAATGCTCTCAAAATCATTAGGATAATTCTTCACATCCTTCATGTCAAGTGTGATTCTGTCTTCATCAAAAGAGAGCTCAATGGTCCTCATCTTTATGTTGATGATATCATTTTAAGTACTAAAAAATGATATGACCAAGATAATGGTTGTGTCCTTTGATCTTCCAGCGGGCATATTCACCATATAAAAATGAGCTGGGAAAATCAAGTGCTCAATTTTCACCTAAACATCCTCCACCAAGCCTTTGGGAGAAATCACTCTCCTATCCGTTAGCTCAATTTGAGCACCCGATGCTTGCAGAGGTCCCAACCTAAGAGCCTTATAAACAAAATTCTACATGACTTTTACAGAAGCTCCTAGGTTTGCCATAGCTTTCTTGATGCACAAATCTCCTATTTTACACGGAAATAAATAACATACCCGGATCCTTGCACTTCTTGGGTAATTTCCATGTTAAAAGTGCTGAGCAACTTTCACTCAATTTCAGCTTCCCCTTCTCTTTCAACTTGAGTTTGGACATACATAGTTGCTTCAAATATTTAACACTCTTCGACACAAGACTAATATACTCCAAGAGAGTAAAATTCAATTGATTGTTTCAAAAAGCTTTTAACATTTTCTCCTTCTCGTTTTACTCTTCTCTCAACTTCAGCCTTGCTGGAAAAGGAGGCTGGGTCACCTTCACTATGATAGGTTTTGGAAGAACTTCCACTTCGTCTTCGCCTTAAAGAGCAACTTCGCTCTCCTCTGCTTTTTTCTCCTTAGTCTTAATCTGGACCAGTATTGGTGTATGCGTTCTAGAGACAATCAATTCATTGGCAAATCTTATCCTTTGATGTTTACCTTGAATTGTGAGCAAGTTTACATCATTGATAAAATCCTCTACTTGATCTATGTACTATAGAAATTATGATGAGATCATAATGTGAGATTCTAAAAGCATTTATGTTCAAGCTAAAAACTCCCTGGCTAGAATATTTGTGAAATGAGGATATCACAAATATGGATAAACTGGCACACATTGAGTTCCCTAAACTATTTAGGCAATGGTTGTCACAATTGATGTAATGAGATTACTAGTACTTATGTGCGGGTGTTGATTAGAGAATTGATTCACTGGATGACTCATCTTCAAGATGCTACTATGGGAAGCTAACCAAGTATCAATAGCAAGATCTCGAATATAATGGGAGCCTAACCATGACTTGCCTAATATGGATGAGTAGGGATGTGACTCTTTAAGGTTGGAGATAGTTAATTGATCAATAAAGGATTCATCACTCATATTAGCGATGAGATCATATCTCAAGTAATTGCATCAAAGCCTAACCGTAAGTCCTAGGCCCAGGGTAATGACACTCGAATTGTTTGAGTAGGTCATTGAGTGTTAGTGCTTGAATGCAATTATAAGTTTGATACATCAGAAAGACACACACCCATGTTCTGGTATCGAATGAGATATAAGTATGATGAAAGTTGTTGATTGCATGGTGGCTGGTCATGGAAAGGCTCAATCAGTTAACCTGATTATTCTATAATCTTGGGGATCATGATATGTTGCTAGACATCACTCATGATCGATAATGATGGATTTGATTAATTAAGAGTTAATTAATAAATCCATTATTACAGCCTTGATTTTCCACTTCTAAGCATCATGGTGCTGATGTTTGGCCGTTCATTGTAATTTTTATATGGCTTGGGTTAAGCTGGTAAACTCCCTTATGTTTTAGCTCCTCAAGCTACGTTGCTAGCTGGCTCACTTGAATCTCAAATTTTCAAATGGGTTGTTGATTTTCTGCTTGATTTTTAATTGATTGTATCATGAATGCCTTCAACATTTCTTTTAAAGAATTTCCACAATTGCCTCCAGCATTGTCTTGATTTTGAGCTTAATGTGGTACTAGGGTCCATAATTTAATTTAGAGAGTTTACATACTCACAACTCTAAACAAACAAAGTCTACCCAAGTGATTCATCATGTTTTCGGCTAAGTTGTTCCCAATATCATCACCAACTTTGCAATTAGGTCTACCTGCATGCATGGTATATAGAACTAGGTATACTCGATTCTACTCATTCTACCTTGCACTAATACTTACTGTCCCCGTCTTGATTTGTTGATCTACCTCTAAATCAAGCATTTGAGTTATGAACCTACTTGTCCCCCCCCCCCCCTCCCCCTCCCCCTTAGGTCTTCCCAATGAAGGATAGAAACAAATGCTAAGAAACAACAACCAATTATATTATAAACCCTACCCCCACATTACCATTCTACATCTTAAGTCAAGATTTCATAGTCACAAACTGAAGGAAATATCCCCAAGACTATCAAACAAACAGCCAATGAAAGTAAAATGTTCAACAAACTAAGCAAATAAAGTGTTCTTTTTCCGTCTGCTACTGTTGAGCTTCTTCTTCTCGTTTTTGGCATCCTTCTGAAAAAATCAGTTTTGTCCTCTTTCTGGTATCTACTTCGTGTTTTTGGAGCTTCCTCCCCAATCGTTGATGAAGCTCTCCCCCTTTTTTTTCTTCTCTCTCCTCCAAAATATCTTCTCCTCTTACATTTCCTAAGCAAGTATGATTCTCTAACAGTACTACTACTCCTACCCCTAACTTGCCGTCTACTACTATGATAGTGCACTTAGTGTTCCTTCATTTACGCTGCTTTTTCTTCTGCAACCAGATGCTTGCACGAAATCCATATTAGTCTCCCTTGATTTTTGAAACCTACTGCTAGACTCAAATAGGGTTTATCACATGGGATGGGCTAAATCGAAGGTAGTCCATTTGTACACAAAATTAATATGTTCTCAAAAATTTTTGGAAAACATTTGAAACTATAAATAAACAACTAAAACATAATAAGTCACAATTTTATTGTTATAAAACAAGAAACTTTGTGTGCTATCATGATGCAATAATGTTATATGTGCTATATATTCCCTTTATGCTTCGAGATATAGCAATCTTAGTGTTTCTATTCCTAAAACATGTAATAATTCGATGTTTGGCAGTCGCAAGTCAATAGACATTATTCGTGAGAAATATAGCTCATTTTGTGTCATCTTCTTCATTATGTTCATTAAATTCTGTTGATGAAATTACACTGTACAATAATGCTCCAATTGTTGAGTATTTTGATGATGACAACTTTGATATATTGGGTTGGTGGAAGACAAATTCTACTACTTATCCCATCTTAGCTAGAATGGCCAAAGATCTTCTAACAAGTTCCATATTTACAGTGGCATCCGAGAGTGCTTTTAGTGCAGGGGGACGAGTTCATAATCACAAGGCTTCCAAATTGAATGCAATGATCTTGGAGGCATGCATTTGTCTAAAGTATTGGCTGGAGTCAATCAAAAGAAATCAAATGCTGTCCTCAATTTCGAGTGAAGATGAAGTTGAAGACTCCTGATTCCGAAACATTGTGTACTCCATAAAATAATAATACTTTGTAATGGAATGTTTTATTCATACTTTTAACTAAGATTGTATAATTCAAACAAGTGTCTTCAGGCACCCACTAAGGAGTTAAAGATGATTGGAAGACATGCTGTATTTTCATAGCAGTGTTTCCACACATCTTTACCAGACACCCACACAATTAGATGTCGTTGCCTTAGAAGTGGTCTCAACTCTCAAACACCCTCTCTATACACCCACACAATCAGATGTCAGTGCCTCAGAAGTGGTCTCAAATACCCTTCCCAGACACTCACACGAGAGAAGTGGGTGTTAGAAAAATGGTTTAACACACACTTCCTAAACACCCACACAATGCATTGTGGGTCCCAACAAAAGATGAACATTTCTTACTTATACTCCTTTTATTTTATAATCTATTTAACGTGTGATTTAATATATATTTGAATATTTAGATTATATTTAATAATTTTATTTGCAAATATGTGTTTGAAAGACAATGAATTTTCATAGAATGTATACATATGGTACATATATACTCAACACACCATATGTATAATAATTTCCATATAAAAATGTAAAATATTCGCAGACACGTGCAACAAAGCATATGGGTGCCTCAAGTTAACAATTTCACATTTCCATCACCCACAATATCAAATTTGGGTGCCTCAAAATTTGGCTAATTATCGACAATATATGATCTCCAATCCACTCCAAATCACTAGAAATAAGGGATGACACTCTAGGTTCACTAATTAGAATCGAGCGACTCTTCCCACCTGAAAACAACAGGACCTATCTCCAAAAATGTGACAATTTAATGTAATGATTGTGCATAATGATTTTCCTATGATTTTAAAATTGATTTCCTGCATACCCATAGAAAACGTTACACGTCTCCCACTCATGGTCCCCATATTGTGTCTGAAAATAAACCTAGTTGCCACCCTCTGGTAAGAAATTTTCTTACTACTCCCCTCAAACCGAAAGCGACCAGGCACCCCACACCGCCTACTTTGAATATTGAGTAAATTAAACAAGGTAAGTGATTTATTTTTCATAGTGGGTTGCTGATCTATTTTCCAAATTGAAATACCTTGTGGAATTATTGTAGTCTGATTTTTTACACAATACTTATGGGTGTTTGTATATACAAACTAGTGAAAAATTGAGAACTAGATTCTTGATACCCGATGAGGTTATTGAGAATGAACTCCCAGCCCATGTAGGTCCGATGGGATTTGCATTGAGCGCAAAGCATTTTTGTTGTAGTTTGCGTGTGCCATTATTGCTATTTTTAAAAGAGATATTCGAATGTTTAGAAATTCCTTTGTGAGTACTTGTGAGGAGTTGTCTCTTGAAGTGGAGCTTTGGTATTTTTTTGTTGTAAGTGTGTATGCTGAAAGACTCACGACACGAACCACTATACACTAAAGGCGAAATAAGGTTTGGTGCTGGTGAAAGAGGTGAGAAAAGGATTTGAGGAATGACAGACAAGTTTCTTTTGGATATGTCCTCCAATGGAACCCAAGTTTCATCAAAGGTTCCCTGATTCTAGCAAAGTAGGCAAGGCCAAAAGTAAATCTTTTAATGTATAGTTAGGAGAAATGTTAACACTTATTTTTATGCGTTATATGCATTAACACTTTGTGAGATATCATAAATTCTTTTTGGCATAATTTATGCAATTAATGGGGTACAAATCGGTCGAAGATAATCGGTCTCTGAAAAGACTGCCGAAAGGAGCTCTGAGGAGACAGTGCCTACCGACAGACCGATATGTGTCAGAGATCTGATAGCGGTAGTCATATGGCGTAGTCTGAAAAGTGGCCGAACCATAGCAGAACGGGCGGCGATCATCTGAAAAGTAAGGTCATAGTGCAAGTACAAAAAGTAATTGACACCTGCAGAAAGGGGCGATTCGGCTAGATCGGCCTCCTTGATAAATAGGAGAGGTCCCGAAGAAAGAGGGGTGCAATCCTAATACTCATAAAAAAAAAACTTGTATCGCTTTTTCGATCACCTCCATCTAGTAGAAGTCTTCTCCGGCGAGCTCCGACAGCTCCGTGGTTTTTCCACCTCACTGTGGTTTCCAAGTAAAAAATCTTAGCCTAAAGTCATTTCACCTGGTCAAGCCGAATGGATCATGGAAAGAAGTATAAAAGGAAGTTGCATTTCTGATCACTTCCGGAGCCTGAAAATCGACCCAATCCTTTAGACCGATTTTCATCCGCAAAATCTTTGGCACCCACCGTGGGGCCGATCTATTGCCCCTCTCGAGAAATCCACAAGAGCCACTCACTAAGCATCGACCATGGCGAAAAATAGCACAACCACCAACCCGGCTCAGGACGGAAGCACTGACGTACAAGACCTTGGCCTTATGATCACTCGCGGGGAACAGCTGAAGGCCCCGTCTAATGGAAATCCTCTCCAACCTTAGGGCACCATCGGGGTTGAATTCCAACGCGCTTATCAGAGATGCAATAACGCTGACTTGCAAAAGCCGGAGTCGGAGTTATGCGAGGAAAAACGACAGGGGATTTACAACCGACTAGGGGCTTATCAGAGAGGAACAAAAAGGAGTTGCAATAGGTTCGTATCCCTAAGGAAATCTTCAGAAGGAGACTTGGTTCTCCGGAGCACTCAACCATAAAGGCATGTGGGAAAACTAGATCGCAACTGGGAAGGCTTGGCTGGCCCATCCCCATCACAAGTACACTCTAGGTTCGGTATTTTCTTTGCCAAACACATGGATGGTTATAAATTCCTCAAAAGCGGAGATGGGTTAGCAAGATCATAAGCTTTGGCCGAATCGCATAAGCCCAGGCAAACTCTCTAAATCTAAACCATAAGCCTTGGCCAAGTCATGTAAGCCCAGGCAAACCTTCTAAATCAGCGCCCCTGTCGGGAACAATAGATCAACTCGGGATCCCCCCAAAATGTAAAATCCTCAAAACCCAGGCCCCAGTGATAAGGATAAGCCCTAGTACCACTTGGGCACCGGTTTCCTAAAAACCGTCCACATAAGCCCCGAAAAAGCCCTTAAGTTCAAACCTTACTGCCGAACCTCGAGACGGCAAGAGCACCCAAAGCAAATCTACACATGTTCAAAACAATGGGATTTCGGCCAGAAGAGGCCCAATCGGATTGGGGAAGTCACTCAACCCATGAGGGGTCTTGGTCTACTTCCCTAGCAGCAGTTCAGATCGTGTAAGGAAATACTAAGGCAATCCAAAATACAAAAGCCCAACCAAAGGGTTCGTAAAAAGACACCTATACCCCGGGTCACCAAAGCCTTGACGAACCCTCCAAATCTAAGCCTCGTTATGAGCAACACAAACCGACTCGGGGCTCTCTCCTAAACATGTGATCTACAAGCCTGGCCTTCAATGATATGGATAAGCCCTAGTATAGATCAGATATCAGTTTCCCTTGCAACCGTTTGCATAAGCCCGAAAAAGCGCTTAGGTTCAAATCTTATTGCCGAATCTCGAGACGACGAGAGTGCCCAAAGTAAGTCCGCTCATGCTCAAAACAAGGAGATTTCGGCAAAAAGAGGTCCCGCACGATCTCCAGGTCACGTGGGCCCTAGTAAGCCCCCCAAGTTTAAACCCGCCCTGGCCACAACAAATCGGGACCCCCCTCGAAATACAAGACCCCCCAAAACCCAGACACTGATAACAAGGGCCAGCCCTAACAAAACTTAGGTACCAGTCCCTCCTAAATGCCATTCGTATAAAACACCGAAGAAGCTCTAAATAAAGAGCATGCTGCCGAATATTGGAACAGTAAACGTGCCTGAAGCCGATCCGGCTATGCCTTGAAAGCATAGAAACGACCAGCTAAAGACGTATTCGAAGTAGGGAGATAACTCTATTGGGTTTCTCGTAGACATCGTATGTCTCGAAAGCAGCGGAATTTTAAAAATTTTCAGAAACCCCCAACACAGATCTTGGAATACGGTATACATTAGACAAAGGGATTCTAAAATACCTTTCAGATGACTCCTTTGTTCACAAACTGCCAATAGTAGACGGCCTCTATGGTATCCACACGTGCAGCACTCCGTCGATAACCTTCTCAAGGCTCTTGAATGCTGGTCGAATTTCTCAGATGCTAGTAGAGAAAAGCGCCTCCTTGTGGATCAGTCTCAGAGAGCACGAAGACCTTCGAGGAGCATATCTCAAGATCTAAATCTTTTTGATAGATATATGGTAACATATCAAATCATATCTCCGTAAAGATCTTATCTTGTGGAGATATGTATATGTTCCAAATCTTATCTATATATGATCTTTTATTTTGAGTTTAATCAAAATTAATCTCAAAATAACTCTCAATTTAATTTATCCACTTTACCAATTACATCTCATGTGTATCAGGTGTAGCAGAAGGAGTTCTTGAGACAATACCATTGTCCTTCAGATGATTCTTGAATTCATTACTCAAGTATTCCCCACCACGATCTGATCGAAGTTTCTTGATGGAACGCTTAAGCTGGTTCTCGACCTCCATCCGAAACACTTTGAACTTTTCAAAGGCTTCAGATTTTCGTTTCATCAAGTAGATGCGTCCATATCTTGAATGGTCATCTATAAAAGTGATGAAATACGAGAAACCCCCTCTAGCAGTGATGCTCATTGGACCACATACATCAGAATGTATTAAATCCAATAAGTTTTCAGCTCTTGCTCCTTTTCCTAGAAAACGTTGCTTTGTCATTTTTCCCAATAAACAAGATTCGCATGTTTCATAAGATTCAAAATCTTCTGAGTCCAAATATCCCAATCGATATAAGTACTCAACACGCTTCTTGTTTATATGGCCTAAACGACAATGCCAGAGGTAAGAATTCAAGACATTGTCAATCCTTGGCCTTTTTATGCACGTGTTAATCTGTTCCGAATCATGTTGATCCAAAACATATATTCCGTTTACTATCGTAGCAGTACCATAATGCACATTCCCTCGTCGTATGGAACAACAATTGTTCCTTATAGAAAACTCGAAACCAATCTTGTCCAAACAAGAAATAGAGACGATGTTCTTAGACAATGAACGAACACAATAAACAGAATCTAATTCAAGAGATAATCCAGAAGGTAGGGCGATGTGGCAAGTCCCAACTGCCATGGCAGCAACTCGTGCACCATTCCCAACTCTTAGGTCAACATTGCCTTTCTTCAAGATTCTACTACTCATTAGGTCCTGCATGTTAGTGCAAATGTGAGCACCACAACCAGAATCTAACACCCAAGAATCATTCTTGATAGTAGTGTTAATCTCAATCATGTGTATACCTGAAGCTGAATTCTCATTCTGCTTCTTGCCCTTGATTGACTCTAGATAGGCTTTGCAGTTTCTCTTCCAATGACCAGATTTCCCACAATGAAAGCATTCACCCTTAGCCGGTTTTTCAACAGGCTTCTTCTTCTTGATCTCACTTTTAGCTTTGAGTTTCTTGTCTTGACTCTTCTTCTTGGAAACCTTTTTCCTTGAAGAGACAAGCATGACATTCTTTTGTTCCTTTGTGATAGTTGTCTCAACTGACTTGTGTAACTGAATCAATTCAGGAACAGTTTGATCCATCTTGTTCATCTGATAGTTCATCACAAACTGTGAGTAGCTATCAGGTAGTGAGGTAAGGATTAAGTCAATACTCAAGTCCTTATCCAACACAAAACCAAGAGTGGACAACTTCTCAATGTAACTCAACACCAATGTCGCATGATCAGCAGCAGAACTTCTTTCTACCAAGCGACAATTGAACAATAGCTTTGATGTCTTGAACCTTTCAAGTCGTGAGTGCTCACCAAACAGATCCTTGAGGTGTGTTATCATCTGTTGGCAAGTCATCGCCTCATGCTGTTTTTGGAGATCAGGGGCCATCAAAGCAAGCATGATACAGGAGACAAGCTCAGCATCATCTAGATACTTCTGATATGCACACCTAACATCTTCAGCTGCATTAGCCCTAGGTTGTGCAAGAACATCTTGCTCAAGGATGTAAGCAATCTTCTCCGCCTTGAGAACAATTCTCAAATTGCGGTGCCAATCAGTAAAATTCGAACCAACCAACTTGTTGGACTCTAGAATGGATCTCAAATTCAAGCTGGAAGACATATCTTCAACGTGAAGAAGAGAAAACAAACACATCATGTAGTGTTCCTTAAATCACATCTAACTGGTCTTTATTAGATGTGATATACTCCCACTATGTTTTTCGAGATGGCAGCCCCTTACTGACAAAACGAGAAAATCAGATTTTCTTAGTGGGATAGTGTCCCATTTCATTTATCTCCACCTTGACTGTAGCCAACAAGTTTTAATGAATGAAACAGGTAGTCATCTCATGCCAATTGTATCTCTCATACAACCACTACATCATTGAGTCATCAACTCTTGATGTAAAAACTATTTACCTCAACCTTTCCTCCAATTTTACCAACCTTGGCTTTAGTCAACAAGTTGATAAAATCAGTTAAGCCAACCCACCGTGAATCTAATTCCATAATTCGAACATGTCATGTGTAGTGGAGAGCTTGACAATAGCCAACAACTCTATGCACTAAAAATGACTCTCGTTCTCCTTATGTTAGTGGAAGGAATAAGCTTAATTATTTAGAAGGGGATTTTTCCATATGCAACTCTTGCATTATGGATATCAATATCCTATCAAATAGGCATCTTGACAACCCTTGCCCTTTCGTTCATAACGCATCATATCCCTAGATTTTCACACATAAAGCTCGAAAATCCTAATTGACCCTAGATGCCTTGGTCACAAATAAATTATCAAACATCATATGCATCGATAATTCACCAATATGATCAACATGATCAAAATTCGTGCAAAGGCCATCATGCCCCACAACTACACACATATAAAGCATCATCATGCTGCGCATATACACCTAAGATATGACATCAATCATGAATCAAATTTCGTGCATCCTAAGGCAGCAAAACAATCCAAAATAATCAGATTTCGTGCATCACATGCTATTATGATGATCGCCAGCAAGGCAACATACGAGAACATCTCGCAAATCAGCAAAGACTTTAACTTTTCACCGGCAAGGCGACATACGAGAACATCTCACAAAATCCGAAAAGATTCTAATGTCACCGGCAAGGCAACATACGAGAACATCTCGCAAAATCAACAAAGATTCTAACGTATACACGTATTCCGCAATCTCGCTCCGATACCACTGTTAGGTTTCTCGTAGACATCGTATGTCTCAAAAGCAGCGGAATTTTAAAATTTTGAGAAACCCCCAATGCAGATCTTGAAATACTGTATACATCAGACATATGGATGTTGAAAGTACCTTTCAAATGACTCCGTTGTTCACCAACTGCCAATAGTAGACGGCCTCTATCGTATCCACACGTGGAGCACTCCGTCGATAACCTTCTCAAGGCTCTTGAATGCTGGTCGAATTTCTCAGGTGCTAGTAGAGAAAAACGCCTCCTTGTGGATCAGTCTCAGAGAGCACGAAGACCTTCGAGGAGCATATCTCAAGATCTAAATCTTTTGATAGATATATGGTAACATATCAAATCATATCTCCGTAAAGATCTTATCTTGTGGAGATATATATATGTTCCAAATCTTATCTATATATGATCTTTTATTTTGAGTTTAATCAATATTAATCTCAAAATAACTCTCAATTTAATTTATCCACTTTACCAATTACATCTCATGTAATTGTGTCATTCTATTTTATATCATTGAGTGACTCCACTATTGTGTGTGACCGTATAGGCTTCTTCAATCAAGGCCGTAATAATAGATTTATTAATTAACTCTTAATTAATCAAATCCATCATTATTGATCATGAGTGATGTCTAGAGTAACATATCATGATCCCCAAGATGTAAGAATAATCAGGTAAACTGATTGAGCCTTTCCATAACCAGCCACCATGCAGTGAATAGCTTTCATCATACTTATATCTCATTCGATACTAGAACATGGGTGTGTGTCTTTTTGATGTATCGAACTTATAATTGCATTCCAGCACTCAAACTCAATGACCTACTCAAACAATTCGAGTGTCATTACCCTGGGCCCAGGACTTACTGTTAGGCTTTGATGCAATTACTTGAGATATGATCTCATCGCTAACATGTGTGATGAATCCTTTATTGATCAATCAACTATCTCCAACCTTAAGGAGTCACATCCATACTCATCCATACTAGGCAAGCCATGGTTAGGCTCCCATTAGTAATGAGCGAAAATGTGAGCTTAAGATCAAGATAACTTTGTTGACCTCAAGTCTAAGCTTACTTGCACGGCTGTCATATTCGAGATCTTGCTACTGACACTTGGTTAGCTTCCCATAGTAGCATCTCAAAGATGAGTCATCCAGTGAATCGATTCTCTAATCGACACCCACACATAGGTTCTAGTAATCTCATTACGTCAATTGTGAGAACCATTGCCTAAACAATTTAGGGAACTCAATGTGTGCCAGCTTATCCGTATTTGTGATATCCTCATTTCACAAATACTCTAGCTAGGGAGTTTTTAACTTGATCATGAGTGCTTGAAGAATCTCACATTATGATCTCATCATAATTTCTATAGCACATAGATCAAGTAGAGGATTTTATCAATGATATAAATTTGATCACAATTCAAAGTAAATATCATAAGATTGGATTTGCCAATGAGTTGATTGTCTCTAGAACACATACACTAACATGTGTGCCATGTGTCCTTTTGCATGTGCATCATGTGTCCTCTTGCATGTGCGTCACTTTTACGTCATGCATGTGTGCCACATGTTGCACAAAAAACAAGGAAAAGATGTAAATGGGAATATATATATATATATATATATATATATATATATATATATATGGTGGAATGTAAGGTTCTTTCTATTATTTTTGAGTTTTACAAAGGCGAGGATGAGAGGTTTGAAGATTTATTTCTGTTATTTCGGTTATAGTACCTTCGGTGAACAAAGCTTCATAGTAGGTTTAAAGTCTAAGGTGTTAAAATAAGTGGTATGATTTCTTTTGAAGCTATACTTATTTATGAAAATTTATGTGCCTATGTGATGTTGGTATTTGATTTCCATTACTTTGAATGCGTTCGTGTCTCTATGTGGTTGTGTCCACGATCGAAAACCTTTTATGTTGCATGAAAATTAACGGGGGAGTAAGTTAGTTCATGTTATTTCAGAAAAAGCTATTTTTGAGTCCCAAAAGTATGATTCTTTTCACTGATAGCCACCCTTGTTATTTTTAAGATGATATTGTAATATGTATCTCTATGTACTACGTGATAAACAAGCTAGGAAAGAATGGAGTAGATATGGAGGCATATCTTCAGCAATGTGATTTTTTCTCACGGGCACTACGTCTAATATGTCAAGCATGTTTGAGGCACCATGTACAAGTGGTGAAAGAACCGAATCATAGGATGGTTCCCAATGCGTGCATTGGTTGTTATGGGATCAGGATTTTCACACTAGTTACACATCTAGTGAGGGTGAGTGGATTTGTTCATGACACCATAATTTTCGAAGAGGTGGTTGAGGCCTTGAAGCGTGGTTGACTAAGTCAGGAACTAACGTGGATCATGGATTTTATCACTGGTATTGAGGATTGCTGACTTCATATGGTCTAACAAGTGGAAGGTCAAAAAGTATGAAAGTTATACAAGATATGATATGATATCTTGTATATGGCTTAAGCTTGTGGTTCTATGGTAGGAGGTGGCTCTCTTGATTGTAGAACCATGGACCAGGACACTTTATATGTCATCTATCATAGTCTGATAGCAATACCAAAGTAGGAGGGCTATGAGAAGTGAGAAAAGATAGGACTCATAATGTGTTTCAAGTTTCTTTTATAAGCTCTTTATATTTTTTCTTGATTTGACTTGTTTTAAAACTCAAATGCATGACCATTCTTTTATTTATTTTAGGAGATGAAGGGAGCCATTAGAGGTCCAGTGATCAATCACATTTTCCAAAGTCCTATGGATATCTGTACAGAGTAGTATAGCTTTGAATCTATTTGTATAAGCTTATGAACCACGTTAAATAAAAACACTTCGACAAAATCTTACACCTAGTTTACTTATGTATTTACCCATTTTAATGTTTATAAATCATATTATGAAAGACACCTTGAGTTCTAGTTTTCAGTAGAATTGGGTGGTTACGACTCATCTTTCCCAGGCCCTAAAAGTGAATCGTGATAGATGACTCACCTCACAAGTCAAATGGATTAGAGAGTTCCTAAGCTAGAGTAGCTAACAGTTCTTCTAGCAGTTTGACTCATAGTTTGGTAATGTACTTCGAGTGCTTTTCTGAAAAATCCGGTAAGCTTTTTTTCTATTCTCATTTAGTATATACTTGGTTATATATCAAAACTAACCCTACAGTTTTTAGGAAAATAATGCTATTTTTCCAAGACCCTATTTGCATACCAATAGGGGTGATACATCAATAAATGTTGATGGTGAGATGTGGACTTTTCTTGAAGGGCTATGGTTCGCTCATAATGTTCCAAGCTATGTTAATGACAGCTGAATAGGACAAACCCTCATACATAAGTGTTAAGTGTCATTTTCTAGTTATTATTTAGGTATTATTATGTATTAATTAAGTGCTAAGTCGCCCAATTATGAGTCTTATTATTAAGTATTTGATTTTTACTAGAAAATTCCTATTTTCCCATTTTGTGTATATTTTATACATTTTTTCTCACACTTTGACCGAGGCATGTCAGGAGACTGTCAGGAGTGTTGCAGGAGTATTGCAGGTGGTCAGACTCTGAGTTTTCGTGCCTTGTACGCAAGTTGAAATGATTGTGGGCGGAAGACTGACACTGGTCAAGGCCCATGACTTACGGCATGTCAGAGTCTGCAGCAATTATTGGGCGCAAACTTGCACGCAAAGAAAGTCTATTGGCGCACGCAAGACAGAAGGAATGATGGGAAGGGGACCCAAAGGAGTTAATGCACGTGGGAAGTCATATAAAAGCCACTTGGAGCACTTAGTTTAGAATTTTTGAACATTTTCTCTTGTACTTAGAACTTTTAGGTTCTTCCTCCCCTCAAGGAGGAAGAACACTTAGCTTTCTTTTCGTTTATGTTTCTATGGCTAAAAACCTTTAGTTTCTGGGAAATAGATGAAGTTTCCTTCCAGGTCTTGAGCAATACACTCGGTTCTTCACTGAATTCCATTCGGATTCCGCAACTTTCATGCGTCTTGTTACAGTCTTTCTATAACGACTCTTAGTCAAGGTCCATGAGTAGCAGGCAACTTCTCGCGGATTTTGGTGAAGATCAAGGTGAAGAGCACCAACTCCAACCCTGCTGGTTCGAGGGAAGTAGCAGATTGTTTGTGGCCTAGGTACCACGACAGTGGACAGGTTGTGACCTCGGACCTGCCACTGGCCATCGGCAACAGCTGGTTACACGTGCACAATTCGGTTTTGAAGGCAATCGAAGGCGACCTCTTGTCTTCCTAATCGTCCAAGGGGGAATCACATGAGGCTATTCCCATGCCTCCTTGTCAATCAGAGTGTAAGGGAGAGTAGGCTATTCCTTGCTCCTATAATCAGCTATTCGGAAGAAATCAGTGAAAACCGAGGCAAGGACGGACAAAGGAAGGAGATGGAGTCTTATTCCCAGGAACTGCGTCCCGTAATCAAAGCCCATTACTTAGGTTGTATCTTTCATTTCTACATCTTAAAAACCCCCTTTTACAAAACCGTGACATTTTGTAAAAGTTGCTTGCAAACACTTTTCACGAAAAACAACTCCCTGAGATCGATACTCGTACTACGCTTTCTAGTGTTTTACGTTTTAAAATATTTAAAATTTGTTGAGGAAACAATTGGAATACTTTCGTTGTTAATTTTTTTTCTAAAAGACAATTATGTCGTTGTTAGGATTAAATTTGTTATACACCCAGTTTAATAATTTGAAATATGTTCTAGTAAATAATGATCCACTAGATCATTTCCGAGTCACTCATAATGATTTCTAAGAGTGCCTCTCATCAATTCTGAACACGCACAAGCATCATTAAGTGTTTTTGGGCAGCGTATCCATTATGATTATGGTTTTCAAATTGCAAGGCACTCATCCATTCCTGAGGGTGCTTAGGATCTACTCTAGACACCCATAACAACCGTTAAGGGTGTCTGGAAACGGTTCCATAAAATAAGTGTGAAATGTGTGATCTTAGTTTTATAAATCTAATATATTTAATCCTTTTTACTTTTTGTTTCCAAAATAGATGAAGTTTAGAAAAAGTTCATGAAATAGATGATGTTTTGATATTAATTGGGAAAATACACAATATTTACAAAAGATAATATAAAAGCTATCTATTTAAATGTAAAATAAATATACAAAAATAACTTAATTTGTTTTATATAATTTGTAATTTTGTTGTATTTGTGTAAAAAATTTAATTTTATCATATGTATTTTTAAATGTTGATAATTGTATCATTTTAATCTTTTATTTCATTCACTTGAGTCACAAATTATATTGATTTTGATTATAATTTATTAAAGTATTTTCCAAACTACTCCAAACTAGGGTATTTTATAAATTAACATAGTATATTACATCATATATCCAATAAAATATGAAATTAATATTGTTAAATATATCATTTGCTAATATCAAAACATACAAAATTAACATTGTTAAAAATTTGACTGCCAGACACCCACAATCGTTCATATGGGTGCCTAGAAAACGCATTTAGACAATAAGCGATCGGTTCTAGTTACGGTTCGATTCGAGGTTACCAGTTCCGGTTTTAATCCAAAACCATCCATACGGTTCTTGTTTTCGTTCGATTCAAGGTTTGAGAATCCGATTCCAAACAAAAACTGAAACCATGGGAAACCATGGTTTTGGAACCGATAGTTCACTAGAACCATGTGGTTCCAAACCGAAACTGTACAATTAGGAACCGTTGAACCACTACTAGTAACATATCATGATTCTCAAAA
Organism: Utricularia gibba; assembly: GCA_002189035.1. Lineage (NCBI taxonomy): Eukaryota > Viridiplantae > Streptophyta > Magnoliopsida > Lamiales > Lentibulariaceae > Utricularia > Utricularia gibba. The sequence continues at coordinate 4,071,785 of NEEC01000002.1, read as the reverse complement.
TGTACAATTAGAACAAAGTAATTGAGCCTTTCTATGACTAGCCACCAGACAATGAATAGGTTTCATCATACTTATATCTTATTCAATACCAGAGCATGGGTGTGTATCTTTCTCATGTGTCAAACTTATAATTGCATTTAAGCACTGATATTCAATAACCTACTCAAACGCTTTGAGTGTCATTACTCTGGGCCCAGGACTTACTATTAGGCTTTTATGCAATTACTCGAAATAAGATCTCATAGCTAACATGATTGATGAATCCTTTATTGATCAATCAACTATCTCCAACCTTTAGGAGATGCATCCCTTATCATCCATTGTTGGAAAGTCCAGGTTAGAATACCATTAGTAATGAGAGAAAATGTGAATTTAAGATCAAGATAACTTTATTGACTTCAAGTCTAAGCTTACTTGCATAGCTATCATATTCGAGATCTTCTGATAACACATATTTTAAAGTGGCTCAATACATGGAATTTACTCATTTTGTGCTACAAAATTTAAGCTTAATTGTCTGTTTCTATAATTTTGCACATAAGTACCGTAGGAGTGCACTTTTAGTCTTAGTTCCCTTAGAGCAATGCAGCATAGGTCGCAACACAAATCCCAAGGAGCCAAATATAAACAGTGTGGTGGCAGAGAATGTGACAGAAGTCTGAAAAAGAGTACACACAAAGTCCAAATAGGTGAAAAAGGGAGATTTTGGACAAAAAGGGAGGAAAGGTGGGGAGAGAAGGCAGATCTCCCCTTGGAGACTCACGAACAACTTTCTGGAGAAGGTTTTCTGGGGAGAAGAAGGAGGAAGACGAATAGGAACTAAGCTCCTGCTTGAAGATTATTTTCTGTTTTCCAAGGATTATTACTCCTAGCTAAGATTAGCTTGCGACGTTTTCTAACTTTCTGTCGAACATTTCAGTTTCCTTCTTGTTTATCTTCTAGTAGTCGAACTAGACTACTTAAATATGAGTGGCTAAGTACTTAGGGGGTGCCTTGGGGTGAAAAGGGGAGAAATATGTTAATCAATCTTTAGATCTAAACAGTCATAAGTCACGCAACTTCCTTAACAAAACAGGATAGATCCAGGAGGAGGAAGTAGTGAAACCCAATTTAACAACCCTAATTAGAGGTAGACCAAAGATTAGAGGGAAAAACAAGAGTCCGGCTAGACCTAGACCTTGTGAGTTAGTTGTATGATTTGTGGTTTGTATGAGCTTGTTTGGTGATGAGCATACATCCCCTAGGAGTCCCAAGGCATCACCCATTTTATTCCAGAAACAACCGAACTCCAGAACTTTGTGAGAACTATTGCCGAAACAATTAGGAAACTCAATATGTGCCAGCTTATCTATATTTATGATATCCTAATTTCACAAATACTTTAGCCAAGAAATTTTAAACTTGAACATTAGTGCTTGAAGAATCTCACATTATTATTTCATCATAATTCTTATACCATATATATCAAGTCGAGGATTTTATCAGTGATATAAATTTGATCACAACTCAAAATAAATATCAAAGATAAGATTTACCAATAAACTGATTGTCTCTAAAACACACACCAACAATTGTGATCTATATGCCATTCCAAATATCGGCAACTTCACTTTATTCTACAGTGCTCCTTTGGAACACATGAGGGCACAAGATGTGTGCAAATCTCCAAGATGATGATTGGCATCATCATTATTTCTTCCCAAAAGTTTGGGAAGCATCTATACTAGCTACATATGTTGCTCGTAGTCCTCATCTCTATGAAAGATGAAGTAAAATAATCTTCAAACAAAATAAAATGTAATATTGATCACAAAGAGTTAATATTCTATGGAAAGATGAAGTTTTATCCTATTATAAAATGTTAATATTTTGTAAAAGGGTTTGAAAGATATGGAAACATTGTGTAAAATTGAATAAAGGGAATGTTCCTAGGAATAGAATTCATTTCATTCTTTGTCTCTTCTAAATAACTAGTTATAGAAGTAAGAAATATTCTACACTCGTTGAAATACTAATATCCAAAGGCATGGGATTTGTATCATGTTGCTCTCCATTGGACAATCAATATGATTAGAGGATTTGCCACTAATTGCCTTCTTGATTGAATTTTTTGGATGTGCCAAAATGATGTCTATAACTAAATGCTTGATTCAAGGTCATTATTGTTGTAAAAAAATCACTATCACCCTCGAACCAAAATGATGACTAAAATCATTATTTATTCATAAGCCATGGTTAATGTCAGTACTTTCTTAATTCTAGCATAATAATATTTTTTCATCATTGTAATATTTCTTGTTTGCATATTGTCGCATGCCACTAAATGACTATTTTTTACCCCTCGAAATGCTAAGAAACTTGTGCCTATTCTCTCTTAACATAAAATTAGACTAAAGCATGTAAAATGGAATCAAACTACATAATAATAACAATACTTTTATTTCTCAAGAAAAAATCCTAATTCTTAATCTAACTCTTAATTGGGTGATTTTAATCTAATTTATGCACTATATTACACATAAAAATGTATGGAACATTGCACTTAACCTTGACATGTTGAATGTCTCCACTATGCCAAGAGCACAGAAATACTATTGATATCACTTGAACATCTCACACAACATGAGTGTTTTATGTCATCTATTGGAGCAACTACTAATGTGAAGGTTGTTGATGACCCTTGTGTTGGTTTATGTGTTCTAGAGACAATCAACTCATTAGCAAATCTTATCTTTCGATGTTTACTTTGAATTGTGATCAAGTTTACATCATTGATAACATCCTCTACTTGATCTATGTGCTATAGAAAATATGATGAGATCATAATGTGAGATTCTTCAAGCATTTATGCTCAAGTAAAAAACTCCCTGGCTAGAGTATTTGTGAAATTAGGATATCATAAATACGGATAAGCTGGCACACATTGAGTTCCCAAAACTGTTTAGGCAATGGTTCTCATAATTGACATAATGAGATTACTAGAACCTATGTGTGGGTGTCGATTAGAGAATCGATTCACTGGATGACTCATTCGAGATGTTACTATGGGAAGCTAACCAAGTGTCAGTAGTAAGATCTCGAATATGACAATCGTGCAACTAAGCTTAGACTTGATTTCAATAAAGTTATCTTGATCTTAAGCTCACATTTTCGCTAATTACTAATAGGAGTCTAACCATGGCTTGTCTAATATAGATGAGAAGGGATTTGGCTCCTTAAGGTTGAAGATAGTTGATTGATCAATAAAGGATTCATCACTCATGTTAGCAATGAGATCTTATCTCAAGTAATTGCATCAAAGCCTAACAGTAAGTCCTGGGCCCGGGGTAATGACACTCGAATTGTTTGAGTAGGTCATTGAGTGTTAGTGCTTGAATGCAATTATAAGTTCGATACATCAGAAAGACACACACCCATGTTTTGGTATCGAATGAGATATAAGTATGATGGAAGCTATTCATTGCATGGTGGCTAGTCATGGAAAGACTTAATCAATTCACCTGATTATTCTTTAATCTTGGGGATCATGATATGTTGCTAGACATCACTCATGATCGATAATGATGGATTTGATTAATTAAGAGTTAATTAATAAATCCATTATTACGACCTTGATTGAAGAAGCCTATAGGGTCACACACAATAGTGGAGTCACTCATCTATATAAAATTGAATGACACAATTACATGAGATGTAATTGGTAAAGTGGATAAATTAAACAGAGAGTTATTTTGAGATTAATATTGATTAAGTTCAAAATAAAAGATCTTGTATAGATAATATTTGGAACATATACATATCTCCACAAGATAAGATCTTTTCGGAGATTCTATTTGATATTTCAGCAAATATCTATCAAAAGATTTAGATCTACAGATCTGCTTCCAACATCTTCGTGCTCTCTGAGATTGATCCACAAGGGGGTGATTTTCTCTACTAGCACCTGAGAAGATCAACCAGCATTCTACAGCCTTGAAAAGGTAATCGACGAGTGCTCCACGTGTGGATACCATAGAGGTCATCTACTGTTAGTGGTTGGTGAACAACAGAGTCCTCTGAAAGGTATTTTCATCATTCCTCAGTTTGATGTATACCATATTCCAAGATCTGCGTTGGGGGTTTCTCAAAATTTTTAAATTCCGATGCTTTTGTGACATACGATGTCTACGAGAAACCCAACAGGATGCCAAAAGAGCATCAAAGGGAACAAAGGAAAGAATGAGTATTGAACAACTCTAATGCCCCAATGTAGAATGCATCCATAAGGGAAAGAGGCTTTGAGAAGATACTATCAAAGAGAGTGGTTAGATTAGTGATCTCACTAGTGAAGAAATGCACAATTGATTGATGAACTTCCTATTGATGATGCTGAGGCAACCTAGGAGCTCCCCTATTGTGGGCAAATCAACTTGATGGAACTACCTAAGGAGTTTTGGCAATGCTCCTTTCCTACATCTTGAATGAATGCTTGAATGATGTTTATGCTATTGAAACTTGCTATTCTTTGGCTGCAGTTGTGTTCCCCACCTTGTATATTTGTATTATTGAACTTACTAAATTCCCACTAGGGGTGGTAAAGAAACTAGGTATATTTAATTCGATTATGGTATGTTCTGTCTTATATTAACAACATAAAGGTGAAGATAATGACTCAATAATCTCCATCATAATTCAACTTCATTTTTACGAGAAAGGAAAGCATGTTTTTCCAACTTGAAGCAATGAAACAGCATGGTCAAAGCCTGAGGGATTGGATTGGACACACTAGGGGTCTTACATAAAAAATGCAAGGACACTCTATATCACCTAATGGGTCAAAGAAATAAGTGACAAGATTGGAAAGTAACTCAATTGTGTGTACATTCTTTCAACCTCTATCTCATCGGATCTTGGTTCTACCTATAGTCATGTTCTAACAATGTCTATTGAGAGTCATGAACTCCCATAGAATGGGTGAATCTATCAGAGATATGGATTGAAATGTGCGGCAAAAAAGGGAAGTCTCATCTCGTCACTCATTTTTATGCAAGTACAAATACCAAACGAAGAGAGGAAACAATGATAAACTTTTTTCCAAAAAATGAGCACCCAACGAAGGCAAAGAAAACCCCTTATTTTCATTATTTTTGAATTACAAATATTGGTTTTCTTTTTTGTTTCCATCAAATACCTCACATCACTTAATGTAATGGAAATCTCAATAAAAATAGCAACAAATCCTTAAACCATGTAACATTCAATGTTGCATTTCTTAGGAGGCTGAAGTGAATAGTACTTACAAAAGATTAAGGATAATCACTTGAAAAGCTACACAACATTATGGAAGCAACCATGCTAGTGGCAATAAAAGGCTCATTGTTGCAGGGGAATGATGAGGCATATAAGTACCATAATGGAACCCATCTAAACCCCGATGGGAGAGGGGTCATTAGAACTTAATAACAAAGGATTGGGGTCACTAGGATGAGACCATATGATAACGATTAGTTACCCTACAAAAGGTGGGTAACTCATGTATCATAATAATAGTAGAATAGAGTAACATAGCACTTGATAAGGTCTTCGATAATGTCTTAGATCTCTAAAACACCGAGAAGAAGCCACAATTGTCATCCTTGCACCCCTTTCAAGGAGACAACGACCACTTTTCTCTAATATATATATACTAATCAGCTTTAGAAAATTTATATCTCACAATTAAATGGAATGGGAAAATCCTATCACTTGTGGGATTTGGGGAAAACAAGTGCTAGAGAAAAGCACGAGAAACCCAAGAGCAACACATTTGACTATGTGACCTTGGTTAGACTCAAGAATTTATTGGTCCATTTCATTTAGTGAAAAGCCCATTTTTCTACCATGAAAACACCCCAATTTTCATCTTTTTTTTAGTTAACACTTCGTCTTCTCATTTTTCATGTTTCAAAATCATTGGCACGTTTAATTTTATGGGCATTCTCTAAAGATGAGTAGAATATTTCCAAAACTCATAGCACTTACCACTAACTAAGGTTGGACAAGATTGACTGACAACCTTCAAAAGGTACGAAAAGCTCCACCACTACTCACCATGGAAGGTCAAAGGGCTTAGTACCCTTAAGGGTGAGGGTAATAACCCAATATCTTTCCATTATTGAAGCCTTGGAGTTGCTGAACATGGGAGGGCAGTGGTCTTAGTACCCTTAAATATGAGGAAAAAATACAATATCCTACTTTTTTTGAAAACTCTAGACAAGCTTTTCTTAAGAGGATGAAATACTCATATTAAGAAAGGGATGAGAAAGACTCTAGAACCTTCGAGTTTCCCTAAATAATAAAAGTGAGGGTAATGACCCAACTACCTTTCACCATGATGGAAACCACATTGTTGCTTAGCTTGGAAGATTGAAACTCATAAACTAGTAAAGTTGCATGTAATCACTTGCAACCTAAAAATTATTGTAAAGTGAAACTTGTCCTTTTTAATCACCCCCAAAAAAGGAGACTCATGTGGCTTCTCTACATCATGAGAAAGAGAGAATCTACCCCAGAAAGATGATGACTAAGAGAGCTTGTGAGACACTTGTAGCTTAGCTGACAATGATTAGTGGAGGTATTACTATACCTTTTTGTCCAATAGCACATGATAAACTTCCCATCGGATCCTCATGTAGTGTGCACCTTCTCACCAATGGATAGTGCTACTTGAATTACGAGTGATCGCTTTTCCCCTTCGGAAAGCATAAATGTCACCATCAAAGAATAGCATCATAGAAATGCAGTGAGAGGGTATCACTTGTCTTGTCACTCAATTTATCCAGATTTTCCAAATCACTTACCTTTTTATCCATCTCACTTGGGTTTTAAAAACCTTGATCTCCACTCTTGTATGCATTTCCACCTTGGTTCATCCTCTCAAAAAATGTTGAAATTCTTTCAAATTAAACTCATTTGATTGTAAATGCTTTTCCTAGAATACCAATTCTGGGAATGCTCCAATATTTGCTTAATATTTATCCATATCCGGGTGAAAGTGATTGTCCTTATGTTTCCTCCAACGATAGCATACAATTGAGCCCTCATAGATGGTACTAATCCTTCCATAAATAATTCAATCAAATTGTGCTTCTCATATCCCTGATATGGGCACCTTTCAAGCAGCATATTGAATTTATCCAAATATTCATGAAGTGGATCTACATTGATAAATATCCATAATCCTTTTTCTCAACTCTTAAGTCTTGGCGAATAGAAAATATTTGCTCAAAAAGACTTTCTTGTCCAACTTCCTATTCTTCAATCTTTGAGAGTGTCGAACCATCCTCGTATATCGCCTTCTAATGTGAATTGAAAAATTCTCAAGAGCATGCTATCTTTTGTAATTTTCTCAGGTCTCATAGCAGCACTCAATGATATCCATTCATCTAAGCATTGATGTGTATCTTCTATGGATTTCCATAAAACTTCGGAAACAAGTTGATGATTGATAACACACAAATTTTCATGTTTTAAGATAAGAAAAATCATAGATTTTAATTATGTTTAAGTGTTAATTTTATAGTTTTAAGTATTTTTATTTGATTAGGGAAAATATGATTTTTGGTGTGATTAGTGGGCTAAATCCTTTGATTTAGCCCACCCCATGTCTAACCCAATTTTGGAGTCTAGCAGCAGCCCAAGAATCAAGGAAAAATCTGGATTTCGTGCAAGTCACCAGGGTGTAGGGGGCAATGAGTATACTGTCACGGCGACAGTCTGCAAGTCAGGGTCTTAAGCAGCAGATCTGTCAGAGAATGTACTTGCCTTGGGAAGTGGGAGGCAAGAGAAAGCTGAAGAGAGAGAATCGCAAAAAAAGGGAGATGACCCCGGAATTTCCAGAGGGGGCAAACACACGAGGGGGTTTCTCCCCCACCCCAACTGAAACACGAAGAAGAAGGAGGAAGAAAGGCGATTTTTCTAGAGAAGAACCTCCAGCTTGAAGGAAGAAGATCAAGACCCAGTTCAGCACCACTGTTCCGGCCTGTGAACAATGGCAGACGGAATCTAGAAACTTTACTGCCTTATTTTCGTTTGCTTATGTTCTTAGCTTCTACACTAAACTTCTGCACAATGTTCTCAACATTTTCGTCATTTTATGTTAATGCCATTACATTTTACCTTCAAAGCATGAGTAGCTAAACCCTAGGAGTGCCTTAAGGTGAAGCATGGTGGTGTGGGTGTAGGAGTCTTAGTAAAATTGACCTTAGTTTCTTAGCTCTTGTTTCTATCAAACCATGGGTAGACCTAAGGAGGGGAACAAGTAGCTTTACAACTTAGATGCTTGATTTAGAGGTAGACCAACAAATCAAGACAGAAGCAGTAGGTGTTAGTCCGGGGTAGAACCAGTAGAACCGAGTAGACCCAGTTCTATATGTTTTGCATGCGGGTAGACCTAATTGTAAGGTTGGTGATGATATGAAGGACTAACTTAGCCGAAAATATTGTGAATGACCTGGGTAGACTTAGGTTATTTGAAGTTGTGAGTATAGGAACATGGTAGATTAAATTAAGAATTTTGGTACCACACCACCTGTAGATCCTTAAGCCACGTTAGTATTATTCTGAGACAAAACCAGTACCTGTTACTTTAGCGTTAAGACCTTATATTGCTTACCGATCTTGTTTACCAAACTTGTTTACCACTGTTGGTCCGAGCTTAGACTAAGACTTACCTACTTTGAATTCTGCATTTGCTGAAATACAAGACAAGCACAAGCTCCTTGTGATCGACCCCGAATTCCACTGTGCATTTTCAGTTTAATATGTATTTTGTGAGGATTAGGGACTATAAATTTATTTGATAATGAATTTTCTATTTTTGCAACGACATTAGGAATTTCTGTTTATCAATGATCCTAGTTTTAACCATAAATTAGGCAGTTTTCTCAAGAAAGCTAATGCAAATTCCATGATGAAAGTAAATGGTTAGTCATTATTCATTATTTTTTGGTACTTTCTCACAACATTAGATGGCTTAAGGATTTTGAGAAAAGGAATAAATGAGGCAAATAGTTTGGTAACTCAAAAACAAGAAAAGCAAAAGGTGATTGCATACTAGTAAAAGATTCCACTAAGAGTAAATGAAGAGGATGAACAAAAGTTCTTATGGGAGAGTTATGAGAGCTCTAGAGAATACATTTACCTTAACAGAGAGTTCCTCTCTTTTTCCAAAAATCGATTCCTTGTATTCTTCTCCTTTCTTTCTTACATATCGGCCCAAAAGATATTGGATTAGAAGAACATTCCCCTATCACAACCCTTTCTATCCATATCCTCCACAAAGCTAATAACCATCCTTGAATAAGACTTATAGATGTCAGTTGAGCTTTGTCCTCTATGAATCTTTACTTGAGGGTCTAAAAGGCTTATGACCTAATAAACTTATTGCCTTTTTGCCACCTTTAACACCTACAGAGTAGGTCTTCCTCAAGGATCTTTCTTATCAATTATTGTGTTGCATTTCATTCTATTTGCCCTCGTCAAGTAGGGCTCACTCGAACATTATAAGTAAGATTTGGCATGTATGTTATCTGCTCCATAATTATTAGCAAGGAAATAAAACTAAATTTGAAACGTGGAAATGCATGATTTAACATATTACAAGCATCAATTTCTTGTGTTCAAACTAAATTTATTTTATATGCAAATTTCCTAATTCACACATATTTTCTAACAAGTTATTTTCAACCACTTACCATGGAGAACATTTGTTATCAATGTAGAATTAAGAGATCACCATTTGTGTGTACTTTTTGTATGATGATTAGAGGTCCATTTGAAAATGATTCATTTAAATTACTTCTAAAAGATGCTTTTTAAGAAGCATTTTTTTGGGAGCAAAAAGTGTTTGCAAAATATACTCCAATTCTGAAGGAACTAAAATCTGTTTTGTAAAATCAGCTCTATAAAAGTAACTTTTTATTTTAATTATTATGTTAAACTTCTTATATTTTAAAGTATTTATTAAAAAAATGAAACACTGTTGCGCTTGACCATCTTCTTTCTTAGGTTTTCCAATTGGGGCATCAATTGAGCTTTCCACATTTACACAATGAATCTAACCTTGCTTGAATTGAAAACTATCTTGACACTTTCAATGCTACAAACCATTTTCAAAAACCATTTCTTTTTATTTGTTGGGTCAATTTTCAGTAAGCTTAGGGGAATGATTGAAGAAATTGGATCACACTTCATCACTCCGTACGATTCTGAGAACAAAAAAAATAATTCATCACGGAGATGAAAAGATCTAGAAAAAAATTGTCACGAGTGTTTCATCATCAATTGCTCAATATTACAAGAATCAAATACTATTCAGGAGCTGAAATGTTAAAAGATTTGTCAAATGGAAATCCAATAAAATGCTATAATAAGTTGGGATGAAAACTCTTGTTTTTTACCAAATTTGTGAGTTGTTGAGTGGTTCTTATGGGTTGAAACCTATTGGTATTCTTTCAATCATGGAACAAGTTGTCCATTTACTTCAATGTGTTGGTCAAGCAATTAATGAACTTCACCTTGCCAAGGAATATCAGCATTCAAGTATAATATTTATTTAGTATGCTCTGAAGTGTTTTTAGTAACTATTTTGTAGATAAATGATGCCTTTTCTATTATATAGCATGGACAATTAATAGATCAATATGTTCAGTTGCTAAAGTTTGTTTGAAGCTGTCTAAGAATTGAATTTCTTTTTTTTTTTGACCTCATAATATGACTCCTCTAGAAATTCAAAATGATGATCGTTATGCTCGATATTTTCAGCTTATCTACTAAAATCCTAAACAATCTATGTTGTTATATGCTAGTCTAATTTTTGGGGATAATTTGGATAGGATTGCTTAGGGGCAATAGATAGCACTCATGTTGATGCTACTATTCCACCTGAAAGATAAATTCCATTTATCTAGAGGAAAGGATAACGAACTCAAAACATCATGGCTACGTATGATTTTAATCTTTGTTTCACCTTTATTGCTGCCGTTTGGGAGGGTGCAGTCGATGATTCATGTGTGCTTCATGCTGTGATTTATGATTCACAATCTAGATTAAAATGCCACCACAAGGTGAAGTGATTAATGCTTATAATAGTTCAAAGAGTAATGATTCTAATATCTATATGTAGGAAATACTATCTTATAGACTGTTACGTGTCATTTCCTCAACAAATTTTAATTTAAGAAAACATAAAACGCAATAAAGCGTAATACGAGTGTCGATCTCATGGAGTTGCTTTTTGCGAAAAGTGTTTTCTAGAAAACTTTTATAAATCATCACGAGTTTATAAAAGAGGGTTTTTGTAGGGCAGAAATAAAAGATACAATACAAGTAATGGACATTGACTAAGAGACGTAGTTCTTGAGAATTCAATTCTGTTTCCTCCTTTTGTCTATCCTCACCTCGGCTTTCACTAATTCGTTATGAATAGTTGGTGGCATAGAAGGTGGTAGAAGTCTGAAAAAGAGTACACACAAAGTCCAAGGAGGTGAAAAAGTGAGATTTTGAACAAAAAGGGAGTGAAGATGAGAGAGAAGACAGATCTCCCCTTGGAGACTCACGAACAACTTTCTGGAGAAGGTTTTCTAGGGAGGAAGAAGGATGAAGATGAACAGGAACTAAGCTCATGTTTGAAGATTATTTTTTGTTTTCCAAGGATTATTACTCCTACCTAAGATTAGCTAGCGACGTTTTCTAGCTTTTTGTCGAATATTTCAGTTTCCTGCTTGTTTATTTTCTAGTAGTCGACTGAGACATGAATACATTGTGGATGATGTTTTCTCTTCTATTTTCATTTGTCTTAAGCATGAGTGGTTAAGCACTTAGGGGGTGCCTTGGGGTGAAAAAGGGAGAAATATGCTAATCCATCCTTAGACTTAATAAACTATAAGTCACGTTACTTCCTTAACAAATCAGGATAGATCAAGGAGGGGGAAATAGTGAAACCCAACTTAACAACCCTAGTTAGAGGTAGACCAAAGATTAGGGGGAAAAACAAGAATCCGGGTAGACCTAGATCTTGTGAGTTAGTTTTATGATTTATGGTTTGTGTGAGCTTGTTTATTGATGAGCATACATCCCCTAGAAGTCCCAAGGCATCATCCATTCCATTCCAGAAACAACCGAGCTCCAGAACTTGTTACTTTTCTTTACTGTATTTCGTTTTAGTACTGCCTTAGTCCTAGCTAAGACCAATTTTAGCAACGTGACACTGATTTCATGCATTAACCTTCACATAGCAAGCATCTACTCTTCGTGTTCGACCCTAATCACTATGCTCATAATTGTTTTATGCTTGAGCGTGTATTAGGATATAAATTTATTTGATAGGAAGATTTACATTTACGACGTGTAAATTTTTCATTTATCAATAACTGAGATTAATGCTCAAGACTTAGAAGGAAACTTCATCTATTCCCCGAAACTAAAAAGGTTTAGCCACGAATGGCCATGAAAAAGGAAAACTAAAAATGGAAAGCTAAAATGTTCTTTCTCCCTTGGGGGAGAGGAAGAACCAAAAATTCTAAGTGTGAAAACTATTTGCGAAAAGAAAAGTTCGAAAGATAGTGTTCCAAGTTGGTTTTAATTCATTCCCCATGTGCATTCATTTCTTCTGCTCTCTTTCCATCATTCCTTCTGTGTGGCGTGCGCCACCAGTTTTCTCATGTGTGCAAGTAAGCTGATAAACAAAAATTTTCTAATGTCGTTGCAAAAATAGAAATTTCGTTATTAAATAAATTTATAATCCCTAATCTACACAAAATACAAATTTAGAAAACTTGTATAGTGGATATCAGGGTCGATCACGAAGAGCTTGTGCTTGCTAAATGTTTTGGTACATGCATAATTTCGGATAACAGTAGGTCTTAGTCTAAGCTCGGACTAACAGTGATAAACAAGTTCAGTAAACAAGGTAGGTAAGGAATATCCAGTCTCAATGCTAAAGGTGACAGGTATTGGTTCTAACTTAGACTACTATGAAGATGCTTTAAGGATCTTTAGATGATGTTATGCTAAAGTTCCTAACTCAATTTATTATCTTTCTACACTTACAACTTCAAATAACCTGAGTGTACCCAGGTCATTCATCATATTTTTGGCTAAGCTAGTCCCCAATATCATAACCAACATTGTAATTAGGTCTACCCGCATGCAAAGCATATAGAACTAAGTCTACCCAGTTCTACTAGTTCTACCCTAGACTAACACCGATTGCTCTTGTCTTGGTTTGTTGGTCTACCTCTAAACCAAGCATCTAAGTTGTGAAACTATTTGTTTCCCTCCTTAGGTCTACCCATGGTTTGTTAGAAACAAGAGTTAAGGAATACACATAAATTTCATCATCAAACCTAAGCACACACCACCCCACTTCACCTTAAGGCATCCCTAAGACTTTAGCCACTCATGCTTGGGAAATAAAACACGATTTCATTCATATAGGTTGGCCAAAATAGCGGAAACATTGTAAACAAGTCAAATGCAGAAACTCGAAATGTTCAGAAAACGGAAAGCAAATAAAGATTGTTCTATTGCCCGGTTGCTACTGTTCACAGCCCGGAACAGTAGCACTGGACTGGGCTCCGGTGGTGCTCTTGGCAATGAAGGTCTTCTTCTCCCCTTCTGGTTGGTATTTTTCACGTTGGGGAAGAAGCCCCTTGCGTTCGTTCTGTGTTCACCCCCTCTCTCTCATTTTTGAAATAAATTATCCCCTCTCCACTCCATCGCACTGTTCCCTGCCGCCACCACTGTTCCTGACCTGAACTTGTAGACTGCAAGTGGCGGCAGAACAGTGCTCTTTGTCCGTCTCCGGAATTTGTGCCCTTTTTCACTTATTGCATACGTTTGCAAGTCTGATTCTCAACTGATCTCCCTGCTGAACTTACTGAAATATTAGTAACAAAGGTTGTGGACTAAATCAAAAGATTTATTCCACTTTTTAACACAAACATACAAAATTAATTTAAACACACATAAACATAAGAAAACCACATTTATCTAACCTAAATCATAATAAAATATAACTATTTTTATATTATAAAATTCATGGAACATAAGCACCCAATCATTGCTACAGACTCTAACATGCCGTAATTCAGGGGTTCTGGCTAGTGCCAATTTCCTGCAAGTCGTGTGAAAGGCACAAAATATTAGTGTCTAGTCTCCTGTAAGTCTCCTGCAACACTCCAAGACTCCTGTAACATTTTGGGTGAAAGTGCACGAAAAAAAACAATAAAATATGTATAAAATACAAAAATAGGAATTGTCTAATAAAATCAAATACCTATCAATATAAATTCTAAATTGAGCAACTTAATACTTAATTAGCATGTAATAATATATAATAACTACTGAGAAAATGACACTTAATATAAACTGTGGATATGTGAATAGAAAAGGATTTTTAGCACCATATAGGAGGCAGAGGTATCATCTTCCAGAATTTCATCTCCTTCACTTAGAAATGAAAGGAGTTATTCAATTTTAAACTTTTGTCACTTCAACGTTCAATTGAAAGATCATTTGGAATATGGAAGAAGAAATTCAAGCTAGCAACTAGCTTTCCTTCACCCTTATTTTGGAAGACACAATTTCGGTTTGTGATCATCACAATGGCTTTGCACAACTTTATTCGAATCATGAACATGGATGATGCGGAGTTTTTAGCCGATATGGAAGAGTATGATGACGAATGAGATCATGGATTCCAAAGATGAACACAATGAAAATTGATACAACCCTCCAAACAACAAGTGTTTGGCAAACCCAATCTTGGGTGTCAAATGAAATAATCCTTCAAAAAAAGAAATCCTCAAGGAACAAAATTCTTTACAATCCAATCTATGGAAATGGTACCACACTCACAGAAAAAGGAAAGAAATAGAAGTGATAAACCACATTAGACACCACAAGTAAAACTTGATAAGTTTAAAGTTCTACAAAAACTCAAAGGAGCATTGCTCTCAAAAGTCATTACAATCAAAATTATCCCTAAACAAGAGTGAGTCCTTCTTATATAGGTAGAGAAATGGGCCTACTTAAATGAAAGTACTACTAGTAAACTATGGAGTATGAATGAATCAAAAACTTATTAAAGGATTATGGATCTTCAAACAAATCAACAAAGAGTATAGCATTGAGTTCAATCTATTCAAAGTGGACAAAGTGGAGTAAAGTCGAGTCTTTACTTTTTAGTTCATTTCTAGTACTTTTATTTTGACAAGGCTCATTTCTTTACCTATATAAGAAAGACCTCACTCTTGATTGAGAACTATGCTACTTCCTTGAATTCTTATAAAACTTTAAACTTATCAAATTTTGTGTGTGGTGTCTAGTGCAGTTTATTACTCTTATTTCCTTCCTTGTTCTGTGAGTATGAAACCATTTTCATAATTTGAGTTGTAAGGATATTCTTTTGTTAAGGACAAGCGTCTTCTTTTCATGAAGGATTGATTCATTTGAAATCCAAGATTTGGTTTATCAAATACTTGTTATTTGGAAGGTCGCATCAATGAACAAAATCTCATTAATGATACAAATGATAATTAAGACATTTCAATGGATTTTTAAAGAGATACTTTGTCAACTTAACCCACACATTCCAACTGGTTTTATGGTTATCCCATTTGTTCCTCAAGTGCTTTTGAGAAAAATTCTTACCGAATAAAGAATTAAAATTCATAATGACATTTGACTATCCTGTTTTATTGAAAAAAAATTTAGACTTGTTTCCCACACGAACCTCCGCGACACATACCCTAATAAAAATTTCGATCAATTTTGGATCAGCCCATAGCACATTCATCATCTCCTTCCATTGAACAAGTTTGTACTATTTGATATCAATTTACTTTTTTAAATTTCTTTTTAAAAAGAGAATCACTTCCAAAGAAATCTTATATTTTTGGAAAAGAGAAGTATAATTGTCATTTTCTTCAAATAATCCCCATAAACTTGTCCATGTCTAATATAGATATATATGTATATATAATGCAAACGCTAGTTAAAATGAAATTCAAATAATCCAAATCGGCATACAAAACATGGTTTGTCTTCTTAAATAGTACTGCTTGTTTGATTTGCACCTCCCAAATCATGAATCAAATGAATCTTAAGAGTATTGTGTCGAAATAGTACTAGATGTATTATATGTATAACAATGTCTGCGTGTAGATTGTAATTCACCAATAGTAAAAAAACTTTTATTTTTTATTAATAACTCATACAGTCATACTATATCACATGCAATGTCAACTTCTATATCTTATATAGCTCAATCAACAAATTAAGTTGAAATGTGCCTAGATTAGTGTTTATAATTGATATATTCACCAATAAGTTCTTTGACATAATTTAAAATTTTTATCACTTATTCCTTTGGGATTTGTTATTATAAAACACATTTTCAAATTCATATAAATGAAATAAAATATTCAAGATGTACTCGTTTGATGTGTTTTAAAATCATATATCCATCTCATGATATATTTGATTAAATTCAAATTCATTATAAATCAAAGAATAAATTTTATATGTTTAAAGAATAATTTTTAATTTTTTTAAATATTTTCAAATATAATTATAAATTAGCATTTCAATTTAATATATTATAAAAATAATTTGGATTCAACCGTCAGCGCAATCGTTCATCCACGGCACTAGGTCACATCCACCCCCAACTGCGCCTCTCCTCTGAGTCCTCTCTGGTGTTGAATCGGTCACGCACCTCTCTTTTTTAGTTTTTTATCCTGTATTAGGATTGTCGCCGTTCTTCCAGTAGCTTCGGGAAACTTCTCGGTGAATCGACGCAGTCATAGGAACCCGTGCCATTCGACTGATTTTCTGCATATATTGACTCTTGGGCGTCCTTGTGTTCTCTTGAATATTGGATTGAATCTCTCTTGTAGGTGTAAATCCAGACTTGTTTGTTGGTACACCGTATAAGCACTAAATGGCTGGGAAAGGTCCTAACTGGGATGGGTTGCTGAAGTGGAGTCTCTCGCATTCTGACGGCACCAGTACTGCTCGTGAATTGAGGTATTATCATTTCTCAGTTTCTGTTGAAAATATTGAACTGCTAGGGTCACCAATTCTGGGACCGCAATGCCTCTTTGCGGTCATACTGCTTGAAATCTTGTGATCTAATACATATGAGGAATGTTTCTGATTTTGAGTCTTCTTTTGGGTCCAGTGAGGAGGATAGAAGATGGTTCATGGAAGCCATGCAAGAACAGTCCATTGATGTTATTAAAAGAATGAAGGAGATTACTCTTGTAATGAAGACACCGGAGCATGTATTAGTGTCCCAAGGGGTGACACCTCAAGATATTGAGGGTACCGTTCATTTAGTGTTTTCCCATCATTTTGATTCCGTAAGGAATTCCTCATTCGTTTTTCTTTCTTGCAGATATGTTGGATGAGCTGCAGGAACATGTAGAGTCCATTGACATGGCTAATGGTGAGTCTTCAGCCATATTCATTGGCACGTGGTTTATCAAATAGTGGTCGTAGGTTTTCTATGACATCCTTACTGTCTGATACACATACATGTAATTGATGAAAAAATTGTCAGACCTTCACTCAATCGGGGGCCTCGCTCCTTTACTTGGCCACCTGAAGAATGCCAATCCTGGCATCAGGGCGAAAGCAGCGGAAGTCGTGAGCACGATTGTTCAAAACAACCCTAAGAGTCAGCAGTTGGTACTTGAGGCCAATGGCTTGGAACCACTTTTTTCTAATTTTACTTCAGATTCTGATACAGTGGCTCGTACTAAAGCCTTGGGGGCAATCTCCTGTGAGTATCTATCTGCTTGCCATGACACTGTTTTTGTTCCATGATTTTATTTAATTTGTGTTTTCAGCTCTAATCAGGAATAATAAGCCTGGAATTACTGCATTTCGATTGGCTAACGGGTATGGGGCTCTAAGAGATGCTTTGAGTACACAGAATGTGAGATTTCAAAGGTAACTGATCATTTTTGTTTCCTTTTTCTAGTTCTCATCTTATATAAAGAAATCCCAACAAATATTATGCGTTCTGCAGGAAGGCCATCAGCTTGGTCGAGTATTTGCTTCATGAGAACCGCTCTGACCATGGCATCATATCCGAGCTTGGATTCCCTCGCATTTTCATGCATCTCGCATCAAGCCAGGATGCTGAGGTGCGTGAAGCTGCACTGAGGGGCCTCCTTGAACTATCCAGAGAGGCTTCCAGCATGTTTCAAGGCGGCTCTGCAGAAGAAGCACACTCGTTGAAGAAAATTCTTGAGGAGAGGATCAAAGGGTTCAGCGAGATGCCTATGGAGGACCTGTCTGCTGCCAGAGATGAAAGACAACTTGTGGACTCCCTCTGGAGAAGCTGCTACAACGAGCCTTCTCCCCTCGGTGAGAAGGGGCTGCTTATTCTTCCTGGAGACGATGCACCACCTCCTGATATTGCGAGCATCCATTTTGAACCTGCTTTGAGAGGAGCATTCGCTGTAAATCGAAATCCTGATGCAAAATCTTCAGGTGAGCAAAAGAATACGCCGTTGTTATTAGGTCCTTAGTCATGAACTTGGAAGAATTTCTGTTACCGTACTACGGCCTTGACTTTACTAGGGCTGTGTCCTTTGCCTTTGCCAGATGAGGTGTATTGATGTTGCGTTGGGTGTTTAAACTAGAAAGCTGGATTTTAGCTTTTTCAGGCAGCAGAAAATGTCGTTTAAGGAATATGGATTTTTATCTTTTCAACAAAAACGGATTTTAGGCTGCGGTGATCAGCAAGGTTTAGCAGCAACTTGCAGAGACCCGAACAAGGGTTCCCTTACAACAATCGAAAAGATTTTAGGGTCACTTTGTTTATACCATGTGTTTTTGGTGATGTGCATTGTCTCTAAAAGAAAAAATGGGCGTTTAGGAGATAATGATGTTTATAATAGTTTGTATTTGATATAATATCATTAAAGTAATATCTATTTGCTTTAATGGGCGTTTGAGAGTTAGCAATCAATGGATGGTGTTGTGAGAATGGATAGAAGCTGAAGTATCTATTTGCTTTAGAACAAGCCTTCATCAAGTTGTTCTGGAAGTGGAAAAAAGCTTATCCTTATATGTATTTCAAAATGGATGTCTTCAAGAAAATTTTGTTGAATCAATCTTTTGTTTTTTGATAACTAAGTGAAGATTCTAATTTTGTCATATGAGACCTTGTGACAAACTGCTTCGGTTGGAGAAGTTGTAGGAGAAGAAAAAATAAGCTATTGATTGGATCCATAATATGAAATCTACTACATTATCAACTATATGAAAATTAAAAGCAATGTAAGTTGTTATTAGGAATAATGTTACTCTTAATTGTTTTGTAGATAATTCAGTTCCGAAGCACAAGATTATGGTTGTTCGTATTGCAAGAGGTGAAATATAGTTACTTGATTTAGTTAATTTGTTTATGTTACTTCTAGATGGATTTTTTATTGACTATATGATCCTATTTGATAAACGTTGATTAAATAACCTTCTTTTATTTTTTTATTCTTATATAATTGATATTTTAATTTTATATTTTTATTTATATAAAATTACAATTAATATAAATTAATTGAACTTTTAATATTTTAATTAATTATTTTTAAATTTTTATTTTTCTTTTAAAAACATATAATTTTGTAATGAATTGAAATCGAATAATTAATTTTTCGTATATATATATATATATATATATATATATATATATTTAAAATATTGAACATGTCTTATGTATAAACCATATACGTATGTGTATCAAAAGCAATATTGATGTGGTTTATACAAAATCCGCATCTGTATGTCTTAATGATAATATAAATTTAAAATAATAAAAAGTTATAATTATAAATCTAAACCTTTCCCTTCCCCCTCTCTCCACACGTTAATCTTCATATTTCAAAAATTGTTTCGTACTTATGAAAATAAACGATGTTGTTAATCTTCATAATAGCTAACAAACACATTAATATTTAAAACATATTGTTAAGTATCCTTAACAATCATACCAAACAGGATCTAAAGCATGATCCCTGCAGGGTTAAACACCAGTCCGGAATTTCACTTCTGTAAAAAAATCCACAGTACTCACGTATTTGGACTTGAGGTAATGGCTGATTAATTTATGGGTTATGCCATGCGGTCACATGGTGTTTTTTTTTTTGTTTTTTTTTTGTGCTGGGGTGGACTGAAAATGTAGTGATGTAAATTACGTGAGGGGCAGCATACCTTACCTTCTGTGAGGCAGACTGTCTCAGGCAGCAACTTCAACAAAATTGTTGGAATGTAATGCAAATGTCGAATTTTTCGATTTCGGTTGTTCGAATATAGACTAGTCGCTAGATTTGGGCTTTATAGAAACAAAAGATTGATTCAACTCATCAAAAAGCCCAACATTTTCACTTTAAGAAAGTCCAAGCCCATGCAGTAATCAAATTTCTTTTGCTGAATAAACCCTAGGACGAGCGTCTTCGTAATTAGCTCTGCACCAGGACTCGCGTATTGGAAAGTTGACGTGATTCTAAGTTCATCGCGAGAATGAGTTCTGAGAGCAGGGCTGCAACCAAGATGTTCGCTCATTGCTCCTTTTTAGACCTTGGACTCCACCAAATTCTATGCGATCAGCTTAAAGGCATCGACTGTTTATGCTTCTTCGTTTTCAAGTTCATGAATTGCATACTTACCAGTACTGATTTTGCTTTCTTTTTTCAATGTAAGGCAGAACGTTTGGGGTTCGGGGCACCGACGGCTGTCCAGGCGGAGGTCATTCCTGTTGTGCTGTCAGGCCGCCACGTGTAGTTTTCCTTTCTGTCAAGTCTCTCTGATTTTTTTCCTAGAACAATGTTGGGATTTTTAATTTTATACATTCTCACGAGATGTTGGGAATTTGAAAATCAGGCTGGTTAATGCACCAACCGGTACCGGAAAAACAGTGGCGTATTTGGCTCCAATTATTCATCTGCTGCAAGGGTTTGATCAACGAATTCAGCGGTCGGATGGTACTTTGGGTATGTTTCTTCACGATGGTTGCTTCGGTTTCATAATAAATACGGAGCCAGTTGACTATTTGTTTTTTTATGCATTTTACACTCGTATATGTTTTTCTGGTATATTTCACATGCAAGACCTACTCTGATATGATTTAATCTTCATCACAGCGCTGGTTCTTGTACCAACGCGCGAATTATGCATGCAGGTGTATGAAATTTTGCAGAAACTACTGCACCGGTTTCATTGGATTGTTCCTGGGTACATAATGGGTGGCGAAAACAGAGCAAAGGAGAAGTCTAGGTTACGGAAAGGTGGCTTACCTTTTTTTGTGATGCATGGATTTAATACAGTGGCTAAGGGAATCACTGTGTGGTTTCCTTGTTTTATTTTCAATTTTATCAAGTCTGTGCAGATGACTTCTAAAAGCTGTTTTAATTTACATTTTAAGTAGGCTGCTGTTAAGCCTAACTTGGATTGTTTTCAGGCATATCTATTCTTGTTGCAACACCTGGGCGTCTTCTGGACCACTTAAAGAACACTTCATCATTTATACATTCAAAACTTCGCTGGGTAATATTTGATGAAGCTGATAGGTATGCCTTGTTTCTATTCTGCAGCCATGTTTACGAGTGCTCATTCCTTAACGGGTTTCTTTACATACTAGTATTCTGGAGCTTGGCTATGGAAAGGACATAGAAGAGATTCTTAATTTTCTACAGTCCGGACAGCATCGGCCAGCTTCCGCCGGAAATTTGTCGGCTTTTGAAGTACAGAGGCAACATCTACTTCTATCAGCTACACTGAATGACAGAGTAAATCATCTTGCTAGGATTAGTTTAGAGAACCCTGTGATGATTGGTCTTGAGGGCAAAAAAACAACTGGATATCTGTCGTCTCATGAATGTGACGTGCTTGATGTTGTGGAAAACGATGGAAAAATGTCAAGTTCTTCGCTGGAGGAATACAGCATTCCATCTCAACTTATGCAGACGTTTATCAAAGGTGTGGTGTGAATCACTGTACTTTATGTTACCCATTTCTTGTTGTCCTGATATTCTAAAGTCATTCTCTTGTTAGTCCCATGCAGTGCTCGGCTTGCGGTGCTCCTATCCATTTTAAGGCACCTCTTTGAGAGAGAGGTCACTCAGAAGGTTTGTCTGCATTTTCAGCATAAGTCTTTAATGCTAGGAAGTCGTCATCATCCATTGGGATTGTTTTCTTCCCTTATAGTCCTGAGTACCTTCACCTAAGAAATGGCTACTCATAAGGGCCAAATGTTTGGCAGATGCGGCTTTTTTCTTAACATGTTTCTTCTCTACAGATTGTGGTTTTCTTTTCGACATGTGACTCGGTGGATCTCCATTATTCTATTCTCACTGGGTTTCGTTGGGCTTCCGGTTCATCAAGTGAAACTGAGAAGGAAATGTTTCTGAGATGCAAGGCCTTGCGACTGCATGGAAAGATGAACCAGGAGGATCGTAAAGCAACCTTCCTGACATTTAAAACAGAAAAATCTGCTCTTCTTTTATCCACAGATGTTTGCGCAAGAGGCCTGGATTTCCCAAAAGTCAGATGCATCATTCAGTACGATCCTCCAGGAGAAGCATCCGACTATGTCCACAGGTAAATTGTTTTCGCAGGTGCCAAACAACATGTTTGACAGGAATTATTGCTACACAAGATCGTTGTGGCCTTTTGATTTGATGTCTATTGTTTTATATTTAAATTACGCATTTCTAAAATTTATTATGATCCTGCGGATTTGCTTCCTTAAAGAGTTGGGAGAACAGCCAGGCTGGACCACAAGGGAGATTCTTTACTTTTCCTACAACCAGTTGAGACGGAGTATCTGAAGGACCTCGAAAAACATGGGTGGTATTGACCGAGTACCCCATTCTGAAGCTACTGAATAGCTTCGGATTTCACAGTCAAGGGCACCAGACGGACATTTTTATATCACATCCTTGGTTGCTTGCTCTGCAAAGGGCACTGGAATCCTTCATTTCAACAGTGGTACGTTTAGCGTCATCTCACATTTTTTTATGTCTAGTTCATTTATTAAGATACCACATTGCTGACGGCGATTGCAAAATATTCCCCAGCCTAGCATGAACAAGTTGGCGAGAGCTGCGTTCTGCTCTTGGGTTCGTGCATATACTGCTCATCGTGGAGAGCTGAAACGGATATTTATGGTTAAAAAACTTCATTTGGGGCATGTTGCCAAGAGCTTCGCATTGAAGCAGCAGCCGTCGCAAGTGAACAAGTCGGTACAAAAGGAAATAAAGAAGAGGAAAAGAAAGGATTCGGTGAGAGGGAAATCAAAGAAGCGGGCTGTCATCAGTGTCTCTTGAAACTCCCGGAAGCGGCAATTGCTACAATTTTTATGAGAGATAGGGACGGCACCGATGGGGGATGGGGTAGAAGTAACTGTATTCCTGTGGCTCATGCAAAAAGCCAAAACAGATCCTGCATGAGTCAGGGCAATTCTGTTTCTTTGTGAAATATGAAATATTTCGATCCAGTTCCTCCGCCGCCAAAACGAGTTAGTTATTACCAGATCCACTAGATTAGGTCGGTTTGGTACGAGGGTTATAGATATAAAAAGTATATATGTTCGGTATATGGATTAAAATTGGGAGAATTTTATAAAAGTCAATAAATATATCATTCGTTTTCATTTTTAACATTAAAGTCTTTTTATTTTACTAAAAATATTAAATGTATAAAACGCCTTTCATTAAATGTATAAAACGCCTTTCACTATTAGTTGAAACAGAAAAACCAGTTTATTTTATTTGTATAAACATGTGGTTAGATTGGTTTAATCAAAATATAACTCTATTTATTAATAAAAAAATACACATTAATTTCAATTTGCTTTTTTGTATAAACAGTGTTTTTGCACCAGATTTTTTTCATTTAGCTATGAAGAAGCATTGCATTGAGAATGCCAAGGAATCAAAGTTGGACTTTTATGTTCAGACTTCAAGTTGACGATAAAGTATATCTTCAATTAAATTTTTACGTTAATGGCATACAACATTTGGTGGGATTGTCTGAGGTTTCTAAATTTATACATAATATACTTGTTAGATTGGTTTTAGATTTAGGGATTTTTGGAACATTTAGAGTTTTTATGAAATGCATAAATATAAGTAAAAATTTATATAATTTGCTGGTTGATGATGATTATAAATATGTATAATAACACCTACTTGAATTGTAACCAATTGAAATTTTTGTTGATATAGTATATAAATATGTAGTAGATGAGGATGATGAATTTGTGAATGAGAAATTATTAAATGATGTCTTCAATTTGACATTACGTTTGAAAGTTGATGTAGCTTTTCAATAAATGTGGACAGATTTAGATGCAAATATTATTTCATACGAAAACATGGATGATGAGGCAAATTTTGATGCCAACTTAGAGTGTAATGATAAAGAATTTCGGACTGATGAATGTTAAGTTTTGCGGGACTTGCCAAACTTATACATGACAACTTGAACATGGAGCTGGATATGAATGCATTTGAATTTGGAGATGATTTTGCAATTATTAATGGATCAAGTTATCATGACATTAGTAAGAATATTTGCTCTTCTTCTTCGGACACATTTGGCACCCACTCTGCATAAATTAGGTATACAAGCATTCCCACGTTGTAACCTCAAGAGTGATGTTGATGATTTGAACTGAATAAAAGGATTGGTATTTAGCCATTGTGAAAAAAGTTAAATAGGTAATTGAGATTAATAAAATTATGATGGTAATTTTGCAAGTGCACAAAAACCATCGAAGTAATAAAATAAGATCGTATCCACAGAGAATTGTTATTGAAATTTTCTTTTCAAAACGAAGACTTAAAAAGACTGAAAGCAAAAGAAAAATTTGGTTTTGAAGACAACAAGAAAAGTGGTCTTGGATCTAAGATCCATCTTACTTGAAACTCGCCCTTACGTGTGTGCAACCTTTGAGAACTGACCTGCTTGCGCAAGTTTTGGAGGTATTATGCTAAAATAGTGCTACTCAATGACCGTTATAGCACCATCCCTTGTTTTGTGGGATTATAGAATCAACCACACCACTAGAGTCATTTCACCCCTTGTGATAACTCATGTTTTCCCCACACCCAAATCTAACTCCTACACCTCTCACCTCGTAGACAGATTAAACAGAATGTGTCTTACCAACGATGTCTGATTGAGCCCTTGGTGCTTGAGGCCAATCTTTGATTCTCCCACACTCCTTTAGGGTTATATGATACTAAACATCATGTTGATAAAGAAAACGTTGCGAAAAAAAGAATCAATTCTCAAATTAAATGCTGAAAAACATAGTAAGACAGTCACGCGCGTAGAACTTGCGCAATCAAAGCTTCACAGCAAATCCTCAGCCGCAAGCACTCACATGCACATGCTCGACTCTAAACCCTAAATTGACTCTCTGGTCGTCCCCTTTTTTGACTAACTCCTTTGATCTTCGCGTTTGAATCTTTATATAATGGTGGGGACTTGTCAGGCTTTCTTGATGGACTCACATCAAATCTTCTATCCGGATTTTGTAAGATTTGATATAAATCTTCTAAGATAAGATCCAAATTTTCTAAGATAAGATGCGAATTTTATCTTATCCGAGAATTTTTGACCGAGTCTTCGTCTGGATAGACCGAATCTTTGCCCCCCACCAAGGTCAACTCGAAAATCTTCCAAATTATTTCAAATTCGTCCTGAAAAATCACAAAACACACTTTACCTCCAAAAAGATCAAAATGGTATGAAAAATATAAAATTCTTCTAAAAACATAAGAAAAATGGGATAAAAAGAATGCAAAACTCATTTAAGTAAATCCTAAAAAACATAAATATAAGTAACAGAAAATCAATTATCAAATTATATGAAAAAAACTTAATATTTATAATTTATAAATCAAGGGTTATAGTTAAATATAGAACACTAAGATGTGGGCGGCAACACATTCATGTGTCCAAGACAAAGAATGACAAAGTTATAATCCCTGTCATGATGGATGTTCAAAAGCTAGTGATAATTCGGGATTAAAAAATACTTATTTTGCTATTGAACTTTTTTAAAGTACTTTAAGTTTAATGGTAATTAAATTAGTATTAGAATGCATGACTGAATTCTGCTGAATAATGAAAATTGGAAATTAAAGAAATTTTAATTTCATATAGATATTTTATGTTTCAAATCTTGTAATTAAAGAAATTAAATTTATCTTAATATCATATAATTATGAGAATGTATTTATATGTGAGTTTATTGGCATTAGGGGCTATTAAGTACTTATAGATTTTTCAGATGATCACTGGCGTGCGACGAACAAGTGCTTGCCCCTAGGAGTAAGCCTATAGATCTACCCTTTCATCTTTTGGGTAGTGAGTTAGATATCATTTCTCCTTTCATTCTATAAGTACAAGGTTCTCTGAGATTTGAGATTTGTAGGGAAGTGCCATCTTCTTCAATAGCTCCTTACTATATTGGACTCCTCCCAACTCTCAAGGAAGTTGCTTTAGGAGAAGGATTGTAAAAAAACAACTATAAGTATTGTTTTAATGCATACAAATTTTTATGGAAAAGATGGCTATATGGGGCCTTTGCATCTAATCAGGGGTTGCCACATAGAACCTCATTTGATTTTTTTTTCTTATCATGTTGTAGGTTGTCAACATAACTTAAATGTTTTACAAACTATTATATGTGTTTCAAAAAAGTTGAGACTTTATGCTTTGTTGTGACAACACAATTTAAGATGTTTGGAAAATCATCAAGTTCAAACCTCAATGCACAAATGGGTGATAAGGTATTTAGAATGCTCCCTTCATACATTGAATGTTTAAAGCTTACATTATTGTATAAAGAGAGCATGAGTCGTGATATTTGGTATTAGAGTTATATTTGAGAAGAAACATTTTCATTTCAGTGGATACACAAAAAAACCACTTTGAAATAGATATTATTCCCAATTGGGAACAATCTATTTATTTTACTTTGTATACATTTGAACAATCTATTTATGTTTATTTTCAACATATTTAGCTAGTAACAATAGCTATGAAGTGGGTTCTATTTTTAATTTATTTAACTTCATCATGAGTAGCTAATTACAATGTGGTGCTGATAACACATATTTTTAAGTGTCTCAATGCATGGAATTTACTCATTTTATGCTACAAAAATTAAGCTTAATTGCCTGTTTCTATATTTTTGCACATAAGTACCGTAGAAGTGCACTTTTTGTCTTAGTTACTTTCGAGCAATGCAGTATGGGTCGCAACACAAATCCCAAGGAGTCAAGTATGAACAGTGTGGTGGCAGAGAAGGTGACAGAAGTCTGAAAAAGAGTACACACAAAGTCCAAGGAGATGAAAAATAGAGATTTTGGACAAAAAGGGAGGAAAGGTGGAGAGAGAAGCAGATCTCCCCTTGGAGACTCATGAACACAATTTCTAGGAAGGTCTTCTGGGGAGGAAGAAGAAGGAAGACAAACAGGAACGAAGCTGAAGTTCAAGATTATTTTCTGTCTTCGAAGAATATTACTCTTAGCTAAGAGTAGTTAGTGATGTTTTTTAGTTTTTTTTTACACTTCACATTAATTGCTTGTTTGCTTTCTGGTATTTGACTGTGAAATGAGCACACTGTGGGTGATGTTTTCTTTTCCACTTTCATTTACCTTAAGCATGAGTGGCTAAGTACTTAGGGGGGTGTCTTGGGGTAAAAAGGGGAGAAACATGTTAATCAACCTTTAGATCTAAACAGCCATGAGTCACGCCACTTCCTTAACAAACCAAGATAGATCCAGGAGGGGGAAGTAGTGAAACCCAACTTAACAACCCTACTTAGACCAAAGATTAGGGGAAAAAACAAGAATCCGGGTAGATCTAGATCTTGTGAGTTAGTTGTATGATTTGTGGTTTGTGTGAGTTTGTTTAGTGATGAGCATACATCCCTTAGGAGTCCCAAGGCATCACCCATTCCATTCCAAAAACAACCGAACTCTAGAACTTGTTATTTTTATTTACTGTATTTCGTTTTAGTTCTGCCTTAGTCCTAGCTAAGACCAATTTTACCAACGTGACACTAGTTTCGTGCGTCAACTTTCACATAGCAAGCACCTGCTCTTCGTGTTCGACCCTAATCACTATGCTCATAATTGTTTTATGCTTGAATGTGGGTTAGATTATAAATTTATTTGATAGGAAAATTTGCAATTAACGACTTGCACAATTTTTCGTTTATCAGGTGCCTCAAGAAAGAAAGGGTATATATCAACTTTGCTCTGGTTAGTAATATGTTTGTCAAAAAAATCTTTTGGAGTTCACAAACTGCTTTTATGGTATAGTTCATGGGTGGTTGTAGCCATCTCACTTGGGTTTTGTTATGTTTTGTTACATCATAAAAAATCAACTTAGGAATAAACTTATGTTTTGAGTAAACAGAGGGGTATTTAATGTGTAATGTTTTACTTGATCAAAATTTTTGTCATGCATATAAAATATAGAAATATGAGATATTATAAACTATTATATTATATGGGTGCGATCCAAATGTCCATTTGCGGAGGATACTTCCAAAATGAGAGTTAGAAATACGTAACTCAAGTGATTTGCTTTATTTTTTATGCAAGTGTATTGCAAAATTTTTGGATGGAAAGGAACAGGAGGGACCACCTGGTTTTTCTTGCTGAATCAGGCGGCCAGTCCCCGGATCCTGTACATCTGCCGACACCGCATCTACGACTTGTGGCTTTTGGACATTATTGTCCTTCCAGTATCGTAACGCTAGTCCCGGAGTACAACTGCCGCTATTTGTTTATTCCTTTTTGAAGTGCAACAAACGGCTGGCTATTAATGAATGGAACCGTTGGAGAATCGTTTGTCCTTGTGGGACCCGGTGTTCGAATGCCTTTTTCTTTCTTTTTTTTTTTTTTTTTTTTTACTCTCATTTCTTCAAGTAATCAATCGCTAAGTTAAATCCTCGATTCGTTGCCCCAGCCGACTTTTCTATTTTTTCGTCGACCCTCGGTCCTTGGTTTCTGAGTTGCCACCATCCTCGGCTGTTCATGGCGGAGGACTTTGAGGCCGCGGTAGAGGATGGACTGCGCCTTTCCAAGAGGATATATTTCGGCAAGGACAGGGCGGTTGCGCCGCCTAAACCGCCCACGGCCATGGAGAGGGAATCCCGCTTTTCCTATCTCCCCACATCACCAATGCTTTACGCGATCATCTCCGATCCCTCGATCGTCGACAACCCGGATATGCCCAGCTACCAGCCTCACGTGCACGGCCGATTGGACCCCCCTGCTCTGCTTCCGCTCCAAATGAACGGGATTTCTCTTGAGATTGATTGTTATCTCGATACTGCTTTTGTGACACTCGCGGGATCATGGCGGGTGCATTGCGTTATGGGCAGCCGAGCCTGTGATTGCCGTATCGCAATTCCAATGGGTGAAGAGGTAGCTTCTCTCTGAGTTGAAATCACTTTCTTTTTCCTTTTTTTTTCTTTTTACATTGTCAAAATATTTTCTTGCGCTGAAAGATAATTATTTTTCCGAAAGTTTGATTTTCAGTTATCTGCTGTATTTGCCTTCATTTTGTTTCCCTGCTTCAAAGTTGTAACTCGATGTCATTTTGGTTCTCAAGAGGCATATTACTTGGCTAACAGGGTTCAATTCTAGGTGTGGAGGTTGAAGTTCCTAGAATATCATACAGCACTCAACAAATCGCCGCTGACAAAGAAAAGGGTCAAGACAAACATGGCTTGTCCATGACCCGGAATGGTGGCTTTCTAAAATCAAATATTTTTACTCTCACAATCCCACAGGTAAGTATTCTTATTAAATATTACGCTTTAACTCACCAGGATCATTCATTATTCATGGGATTTTTTATGTGATTTTATTTTAGATTGATGGAGGAACGAATATATCAGTAAAAGTTAGATGGTCTCAAAAACTGCTATTCTGCGATGGGGAATTCACCTTACTAGTTCCGTTTCAGTTTCCTGAATATGTGACGCCGGCTGCCAAAAAGATCTCCAAAAGGGAAAAGATATTATTGAACATCTTTGCTGGTTCAGATAATGAACTTCTATGCAGAACAACTAGTCATCCACTAAAGGTACTGAATATCTTATTCTTTTCTGCTTGTTAAGATTACAAATGGTTTCATATGACTCCTTTTTTACTCTTGGTGATATTAGAAACGACCATGGGAAGCAGGAAAATTGAGCTTCGTGTATGAGGCTGATGTTCTATCATGGTCATGCAGTGGCTTTTCGTTTTCTTTTGCTGTAAGTTAGTTGTTTGATGGTCTCATGATGGAAAATTAAACTTTTTTGACAACCTTATAAGAAGCACCCCTTTTGAATATGGTGAGATTTTGTAACTGCGCCAACTGATGTGAGTCCTTTTTTTTTTTCCAGGTGTCTCCAAGTCACTCTATTGGTGCTCTACTTTTAAGTTCTTCCCGGGTCATGATGCTGATCGTAGAGACATGTTCTTGTGCTGTATTTATCCTCAAAACCTAAAGCTAAATGTGAGCTATAACACTTTCTATAGCATACAATTTTTAAAATATGTACCCATGAAAATAGGATGCAATTTTTTAGTTGTTTCTAAAGCTCACTGAATAAGATTGAATTTTCTTGCAGGCTTTTAGGAAGGAAGTTGTGTTTGCTGTTGATATAAGTGGAAGTATGAGAGGCAAACCACTTGAAGACATTAAAGTGTCCCTTTTCTCTGCTCTTAGAAAACTTAATCCTGGGGACTTCTTTAACGTCATTGGATTCAATGGAAAAGTTTTAACATTTTCGTCTCAAATGGAAGAAGCATCTGCAGTTGTCATTGAGAAAGCAAC
This sequence comes from Utricularia gibba, assembly GCA_002189035.1. NCBI lineage: Eukaryota > Viridiplantae > Streptophyta > Magnoliopsida > Lamiales > Lentibulariaceae > Utricularia > Utricularia gibba. The sequence goes on along the minus strand of NEEC01000002.1, from coordinate 4,040,897 downwards.
CCAATGGATTAACTCAAATTTCGTTGCTGGTGGTGGCACCAATATTCTGCATCCTCTTCTTCAGGTATCGCAGTCCCTCAAACTATTATGTGAATTTTTACATTTATATGCGTATCTTTTCACCCAAATACCCCTTTAAAGGGAAAACGATTAAACTGAAGACTGTAATACTGAGTGAATGTTAGCTTGAGATTTCTGTGCTTTCATGTATGTTGCTTGTGTTATTTGGGGATTTGGCATTTTGATCAGTTTTTTTTTGGGTTGGAACTCTTGACATACATATCCCAATCTTTCAGGCACTTGAGCTTTTCTCCGGTGATTCCAGAACGATCCCCATTATTTTTCTCATTACTGATGGAACTGTGGAAGATGAGAGAAATATTTGTGAAGTTGTAAAAGGCCATATAACAAATAAAAAGGATCTTGCTCCTAGAATATGTACACTGGGTATTGGTATGTATTTTCATAAGCACCTCAAAGCAGCCAAGATGTAATTATAATTAAACTAACTTTTTTTTTCTACATTATTATTTTATATTCAAGGTACCTTTTGCAATAACTATTTTCTCCGCATGCTTGCATTGATTAGCAGGGGACATCATGAAGCCGCCATTGATCTAGGTGTGTGCTTTTTTTCTTTCCTTAAAACAATCTCAGCTGATGTTTGTTTCGTTTTTGTGAATTCGTTTTTTTTTTCATTTCATTTTGCAGATAATGTTGAAGTTCGAGCAGAAAGATTGTTTGCAAGAGCTTCATCAATCTTCCTTGCAAACACTACACTTGAGAATATTGATGAACTTTTTGATTTGGAGGTAGATTACTTGCAAGTAATTCTGTATGCCCTTCGAAAAGGTCATTGCATGCATGTCATTTAAGAAAACTAGGACTCCCTTATTCACACACTGCACAATATTCAGGCCAAAGAACCACTTCTTACACCCAAAGGGATATGGAAGAGTAGATAACACTTTTTTGTTGCAAGTGCCATTTAATTTATTATTTGTATAAAAGCTATAAAAGCTGGAACATTCCCTGAAATAATAATCAAATTCCAAAACTGCCAGAGGAGGATTTTTTATTTCGTAATGGAAATTGGAATATGCTATGGACAATGAGGGGTTCTTGCGGTACTTAAGTTTATTGAGATACTACTAGTAGATGTCTTACTAGTGAATAAATATCGCCTAATGGTTTGACTTTGGAGCAACCTAGGGCATCATGCTACAGGATACATTAATCACATTCATGGGTGTTTGACTCTTGGAACTAATTTTTTTCTTTCTTAGATCATGTGTGCCCATCCACTGCTCATTATAGACATTTTAACGAGATGATGTTTCATGTAGGTCTTTCCATCTCAACTTCCGGATCTTTCTTCTGAGAGCCCATTGATTTTCTCAGCCAGATATCACGGAAAATTTCCTGGAACTATAAGAGTTAAGGGCGTTCTTGCAGATGGGAGTAAATCGTCTTGGGACCTGAAAGTTGAAGATGGAAATGATATTCCCATTGATAAGGTGACAGTATTTAGAAATTCTTTCTTATTTTTTTGCCCTGTTCATTGAGAATGATGGCTTCATTTGGGTTCCTTTTCATCACAGATTATAGCCAAACATCATATTGAGGTGCTCACGGCGCAAGCCTGGTGTTGGGAAGACAAGGAGCTCGAAAAAAAGGTACGCAAATGAACAATCTAATGACAACTGCTGCTTGGGAATCTTAAGTCACATGCAAACCCAAAACTGTTAGTTGTTTCATCCAGTTCATTTTCATTCGTTGGCAGATTGCTAAAATCAGCGTCCAAAGTGCTGTTGTATCTGAATATGCGACCATGGCTTTGTTTGAGACAGAGAAGGGAAAATGTGTTGCTGAAGCCAACAAGAAAAAGGCCAGTCTCTTCTTAATCTTTGAAAATGCGTGTGTTTGACTATGAAGTGCTCATGCTGGAGAAATTGCAGGCTTTCTCTAGCAAAGCTGAACCTCACAAGGCAGAGGATGCTAATCATCGAAATATTTGTTTCACACTGGACAATCTGGGGCTTGGTTTTGGTGACCTCAATGCCACAAAGGAGAACATTCCTCCAGGATCTGTGGAAGTGATACCCCCGGATGCGGCAGAGGCTTTCGTAAAGGCAGCCTCTAACTGCTGCGGACAGCTCTGCGATCAGTGCTGCTGCATGTGCGGCATTCAGGCGTGTTCAAAGATGAATGATCAATGCGCAGTCGCCTTCACTCAGCTGTGTGGAGCCCTGGCTTGCTTGGGTTGCTACACCTGCTGTGCTGCTTGTTGCGGTGGAGAAGATTGATTAACATAAACAAGCATGGTGAGCTCGGTTCATTCCTCCTGTAGATTGTCCCAAGTATATATATATAATTTAAATTCTTACACTGAAGAACATTTGTAATTGTGATTGCAACAGCTCTTTTGTCCCAACGAAGAAATTATCCGTCTTCTACGTATACGTGAAAAATTGGGTGCCCAGGTGCTCAGGGTGTACTTCTACCTATCATCTAGCAAGGTGGACTTGTATGGATGAATCACGAGATGGATGTTCTTCATCCATTGCATTTGCGGATGAGAGAATTGGTGGTTCACGTGTGTTCAGTGTTTTTGTTTGGTATTTTATCTTAACTGTTTTTCTAATTTTTAAATAATCTTATTTTTTTTATTTATAAAATACGTTAGATATACGAATTCCCTTACAAAATACTGGTATTTCAATGATAAAAGATTAATGCTTTATAAAAAAAAATATTAAAACACCGTTAATTAATGAATTATGCATTAAATGCGTAAATTTAAAATTTATTCATATTAATTCATAAAGTATACCTACAAAATAATATGAATTAATATCACGTAATATTGATTTAACGTAAAAACAACATTATGTAATATACAGTAAATTAATTAATGTTTTATTAGTAAAATGTGTTAAAATGTATAATATTAATTCATAAATTTATTTTTAAAATTCATATAAATTTGTAAAATTTATATGAAACTCAAATTTACTGATAATTGAACTTAAAATATAAAATAAGTTATTTAGATAATTTTGAAATAATTTTGTATATTTTTTATTTTAGTGATGTATTTTATGAAATTAAACAACAACAAGAATATGACAACATAATTTATGAATTCTACAATTTATTTCTATTTGTCTCATATAAATGTATTTTTTATCTTTTCAAAAAGAGAAGTACGATGTGATTATGTAGCTCAATTGTCAACCATAATGTTATTAGTGAATAACAATTGAATTGAGTGGAAAGATGATAACGATAGTCGACCAACCAAAATATTTGCCCTTGGTTGAGTGAGTTGCACTCCTTTAAATGACAAATGTTTGTAAGTTGGGTTAACAAGCAAGAATGAGTTTGTTAGAAGACCATCTTCTTGTCTAACATATGTCTCTTTTTTATTAATTTATGTATTCTTGACTTTCGACTTCCTCTTTAATGGAAATCTATTGATCCTCTGAGTCTGGTTGTTTGGTCATTATCTAACTTTATTCTTCCTCTTGATGAGTTAAGAATGAATTTGAATATTGATTCCAGTCATAGGCTCTCATCATGTATGTGGCGAACATCACCTCTATATATATTCACTAAGTTCGATGGTAGGTAATACTCACTTGCTTTCAGTATAGAATTTAATTGGAATCGATGACAATTCTATAGAATTAAATGTTTATTAGCATGTTGATTTTTAAATAATTGTACTAACTAATTTTATAGGGTTTACCATTTGTGCATGAGAACAATAATATCTATCTATCTATCATATATTGCAATCAAAAGCTTGATCTCCAACATTAACTTTGTATGTTTGCACTAAATGTTGACCCCAAATCGTAAAATGTTGCTCATACACTCAATGGGATTTGCAGTCATGAGTGTTTGCCTGTAGTTTGAGAAAACATGTTAGTTAAAGTAAGTAAAATTAACAAGAAAGCAAAATTTTTACTCATGCCCAGTATCGTAAAGTAATGTCCACTCCTTGAATATTCTTTCTAAATAGTGATTGAACTCAATCGAATATCTTGCAATCTTGCACATGTTCATATTGAAATCAGCCTTAGTTCTAATATAGAAAACTCTTTTGATTCATTGTCCCAAGTTCTTTGATTTCGAATGAATATGCACCATATTATTTTTTTATATGAAAATTGCACCATCAAGGTATGTCATAGGGAAGGCTAAAGCACTTGTGAATATCGTAAACACTGGTTAACCAAGAAACACAATCACTAATGGTACAAACATCTTTTCGATCATGAATAACATGATTGGTAAGATTACAGATAAAAAATTCTTAATCCTCAGTTGACTCTCCATATGCAAATGCATCGGTAACTGGGAAGACATAGTTGCTAACAAATCAACAACTTGTAATTGTATCATCTGTATAGTTAAGTTACATCAACACAAAACACATATTGAAAATTCCAAAATTTCAATAGCAAACCTGATAGCCCAAACCATATTTCGGACATTTTCTTCTCATTTTGATCTCCACTATGACGCCATATGACAATTGTGCTTGGGTTTTGAGTGAGAAGCTCTCTTACATATAGCGATAGCTCAATTATAAAAGTTTATTATGTTCTATTGTGTATCTCATAAGCTCTAGTTATATATGCTCATGCATGACAATAGAATATCTCATAATGCCATTTCTGGTGTACATAGGCTTGCACAAACTTAGCATTTACTTTGCCATAACCCAAAAAATGTGGTGCAATGAACTTAATTCTAAAGTTAACATGGAATGTTGCAAGATCAGTTGTGACATTGCACGTATACGGTTGTACAAGCTTCAAGATCTTCAGTGTGTTTCATCATGTTTGAAGTCCTGCTCATAGATAGAATGTACAATTAGAAGTTTTGTTTTTTTGTTTGATGACAAATGCAAGCATATGTCTCTAGGTGTGTTATATAGAAGTATTATAGAGAATAATTGCATCAAGAAAGGTTTATTTATCTGGAAAATACATCCAGTGTCGTAATTGATTTGATCCCTTGGCATATAAATTATTATGAATGGGTATATCAATATCATTGGTATACAAGAATTCCATATGATCCAATGATTCAATTTGTATTTCGAAAGTTATTTTTCATAGATGATTGGAAATCACCATAATTTCATTATCCTCAGAGTCAAATTCATTGATGTATGAGAAATTATTATTAGCATATATTGCTTCCTTTAACTCAAAATCTTTGAAAGGGGCTGTTGAGATTTTATAAATTTGATTTGCATGCCCCTTCTATCATATATTTCATCTGGAACATATTCATTGTTATATTGGTACTTGAAATTTTTATAAAATTTGTATTTTCGGATTTGGCATCATAGAACTTTTCATTTAATGTAAACTGAATATGCGAGGGTGATATTTGGAGGATTGATGAACATTAGAACTCATTTGCTAAATGTCGCGGACTATCACATTTAATGCATCAAAAGAAATTCGTATACCTAGCTATTTTACTACACAAATCATAGAAATTAATATAGTAGTAAGCAAGAGTTGAATTCATAGGGAATAGTTATAATTTCTTGAAGTCCTTTACATTTACTGAAAACAATGAGGTTTTCTGGGGATTTAGCTCTCATGTGTATAAGACTTAAAATAACAACAGTTAAAATGAACAATTGCAAGGGTAAATAAACACAGAAAATAACAAAGTCACATAGAAAATATAAAGTAAAGGAGTCTTGGTTGGGTTTTATAACAACATCTAACCCTTATATCATTCAAGAGAAACTATAAGCTTAAACCTAATTTTAGCATGCTTAAAAACAGGGCAAATGATTGTGGGAACAGTAAACATGTTGAACTCAAGAACTAAAAAATGAAGAACTTAAATATAAACAAGTTCATAAGCTGAAATAAAGTCTACAGGATATTTTTTGTTGACACCAAAGCACCATAAACGTAACATAAAGCATGAAAACGTAGAAAGTAATAGTAGCAAATTCAACAATAGAAATAGAAGTGTAGAAAATTGAAATAAAATGTCCAGCGATTGCTCTCTTGATCGTAGATCTGCTGAAAATGAAAGTTGTGGACGGAAATCTAGTGGAGAAATGTAGATTTGAAGGCCGGAGACGTTCGCTAGAGAACCACCGTTTTCCCTATTCACTCTCCTTACTATTTAATGTATTCTCTCTCTTTCTTCTTATTGTCTTTTCCCACTCAAAGTAAGGGTATCTTCGTCTTTTCCTTAAGCTTTTAAAATGAAGATTTCTGCTCCAAATCTTATCTTTTCATAAGGTGGCCGCTTTCGAAGAAAAGTAATTATTGCACAGTTTTTCTGTCTCTTTTAACTTGTCACTGCATAAAATGTGATGTTAATACTAGCTCTTACTCTGTTAAGAATTCAACACAGACTAGAGGAAAAATGAGAGTTTTCGGCTCAATTGTTGTCAATTGAGCCTGTTTTCATAATAAACATATTTTAGAAAACTAAATATACAAAAGAGACAATTTAGCATACTAAACAACATTTTACCCTATAAAATACCCCTAAAAACACATAAGAAAATACAATAAAAATGGTGCTATCAAGTATATTACCTATAATTTCAACAAGTTTATTTAGGGAAGATTTGCATTTAACCTTAATGATTTTTATAAGATCTCTATCGTATCTAATGTATTTAGATCTATCTTGCATTAGATTTTCTTCGTAGAACACTTTGACGAGTACCTTACTCATTATACTTGAATGGAATAAGAAATTTAAAAAAAAACTGATGAAGAAGAGCTACTCATAAAGTGAAGTAGCATTTTTGTTATAGAAATTGTCAAATTTCACACAAAGATAACTTCAATTGGAAAAACCCAACATAAACTAAACACTATTGCACCACTTGTAGCCAAGATATTGAGAAAAAAATGAAGTGATTCACATTAACAATATGTTTTAACATAGAAATTGTGAACAAATAATTTATGTTATGTTGCGGGGATTTAGGGAAGAGCATATGACTAAAGATAATTGATATTGTAAGGTTGATAAATGATATTGAAAAAATGCAGAATAATAATATAAATTTCATTCAATTTGTTATATTTTAAAATTTTTTAAAATTTATTTTTTCTTATGTAATATTTAAATTCTTTTTTCCTTGTTTCATATTTTAAAAATATTATTTTAAAATTTAATATTTAAAATTTAAAATTTACTATAATAAATCGTTTATTATAATAAGTTATTACTTATTAAAAAAAATTTATACCTACATAATTCCGACTAAACAGGCAAATAAAAATTCTGCTCAACTTCCAAAAGGAATGTTGACAATTTTTTTAAATTTTTTTAAATTTTTTTAAATTTTTATATTAATTTGTTATTTTTTTTTCAAATTTCAAAATATTTTATTAATATTTGTTATTATACTTTTTTTATTTTGTAAATAACTTATATCATTTATTACCTAATACATTATATTTTTTTAAATTTTTTTTTAATTTGTTTTATTAATGTAGTTTTCTTAATATCGTTATTAATAATGAATTGTATTAGTTATTATAATCTTTAAAACTATTATATTATTTTTTTTTTCCAGAAAATAGTCTTCGATATTTTTCAAATTAAAACTAATATTACATATTATTTCATATATCTCTTATCTAACACTAGGATTTAGCAAATTTTGCCCATTGCGAACATGGATACTCCTTGGCGTTTGCAGCTAGGAATTGTTATTGATAGATTTGGAGGCAATGAGTTAATGCATCATATTCGATTTCAGTTATACTGAATAAATTGAAGCTCTTGCCTTTTCCTTCCCTATGTAGAATACTTTTGTGTTGTGTAGATAAATGCTGCCTTAAGAGATCCGAAAAGGTATCCCGCTGCCGCAGTCCAAGGCCCAACCAAACGAACCGGTGCGGGTGTCAGTCAACCTTCCATTTCATGGCTACTGTTTTTATACATCTCGATGTTGCGTTGTAGTGGCTCTCTCTGATTGTCCCCGGAGCTGAAGTTTCCACCGGAGTTTCGCCGATTTCCGCTCGCTTTTTTTGTTCTTATAATTTGGTAATTTTCTGACTCTTACTCTTCACGGATCCCTAAATTTGAACCGAGCAACCCGGTCTGCTTTCAAGGCTTTTTGGTTTTCCCTCACACCATAACTGTATTTGAGTTTGATGCAGAATCGCGCGCCGCGTCTCTCATTTTGAAATCTCCCAATTTGTCGATATGAATTCCAGAAGGTTTCTGCTCGCGCTCTTTTATTTTCTGCCTCGAGAAACTGGGATGACCTAATCTGTTTGAAATCTCCCAATTTGTCAATATCATACGGGGATTTTGGTTGCACAGTTGTGAGAGTTATAGCAAGTTTTTGGCATCCATCTGTTTGTATTGTGTCATTTTTTATGAAATTTTAGCATCATTAATCTGTATCGTGTAATTTTTAGCATCTACGTCCTCACGTCTAGATTTTCCATGTTTGCAGGGAGCGTAATGCCAGATCTGCCCTTTTCGATGGCATCGAGGAAGGAGGCATAAGGGCTTCATCTTATTATTCTCATGATATTGCTGAGCATGAAAATGACACAGCAATTGATGGACTGGAAGATCGAGTGAACCTGTTGAAGAGGGTACGTCTTCTAGGCGATATGTTTAGATGAAGGCTCTTTTTTCTTCTGAGAAATCTTACTGTGTTTTCTTTATGGATAACTCAGCATAACATCCTTTTCAATCAGGATATTGTGCCCGCAGATGGGTGCCGCCGCATATGAACTTTTTTTCCTTTCACTAATTGCTATACTGCTGCATAAAACGTAGTATTCACACTTCAAAGAGTGATGGAATGTTAATAATCGGATACAAGCATGGGTTTATTAGATGTGATTCTGCGGTTTTTATTCAGCTACATTGAGTTTTTTTCCATGAAAGAAAGAGATTTATATTTTGATTGATCTATTAAAACGCAGTTGCAATTAACACTCAATAAATATATGTACACCATGTGTACTGTATAGCAAGGTGGATTTCCTAGTATGTTTAGAAATAGGTCATTTTTTGGGTAACGCAAGTTGGCTTTGATGCTGAGGACGCATTTCTTGAACAGCTTTCTGGTGACATAAACGAAGAGGTTGAGGTCCACAATCGCATGCTTGACAGAATGGTATGTAGTTGCTTAAGTTTATCCAATTCCTTTTAGTGGGTTTACTACGATTTTGCACATATTGTTCAGGGAAACGATATGGATGCCTCCAGAGGAGTTTTGTCAGGAACATTTGATAAATTTAAGATGGTAACTTCAACCAATCTTGAACTTCTTATTGTTTTCAACTCAGGCATTTTGCGGAATCCAATTTGTTGTCCATGCAGGTTTTTGAGACCAAATCAAACCGCAGAACGTTTATGCTAGTGGTGTCTTTTGTGGTTTTTTTTCTTGTGATATACTACCTGACTAGGTAAGTGCGAGACTGAGCAAGCCAGTGCTCATATGCGAAATAGTTATTTGCTTCGTATACTTGCTGGTTTGTATGTAGAGTTCTTGTGATCATAATTGGATTATCTGTTGAACACCGGAATGACTGCACTGCTTCTATTAGAAAAAAAAAGTTCGATATGTCTATTATTTTTATATGACGAAGGAAGACACTGCAATTAGAAACATATTGATGTTCGTTATTTATCACATGGACGTAATTGGGGATGAAAGCATGAGAAATGGCATGTGCTGGTTGCAATCGCTGGCTATAGGCTTGCCGACGGGTTTGCTGCCAGCGCCACCGGGTAATCCAACACCACAACGCTGTCGAGGAACTCCCTCACCTTGTTCTTCTCCTCGTTGACTGCTTCCTCCTCCGAATCCAATGCCTCCAGTTCCCTTCCTCCCTTGAAAACTGCAATGGAGCAGATGGAAAACCCTTTGGCTCTATCAGGTGAGAAGTTCTCCCCTGCTGTCAACTGTTCAATTGACGGGAACTTGTCCCGAATTCCCCGCGTAACCCTCAAAACCTCGCTTTTACCTATCTGCGTGGTGTCTTCCTTAAGCTTCAAGGCAGTGAGCCGCAAGATCGACCCAGGAGTAAGCACAGGGGAACCAGTGAAGTCCTCGGCGATCCAATCGACGGCCATAACGTCATCGACCACCGGCTTGACGTAGTTTGCGACAACGCCCACGTGAGTGGGGTGTTGGGCATAGGCGACCAAATCGGATGCGGATTTGTACCGAGAGTGGAGCATGTGGGTGAAGGTGAGATTAGACCGGCTTCGGCAGCGAGAAACAGGACCGGCGGAGAGATGGAGGACGGGGTCGAGAGAGACAAGAGAATTGAGGTTGCTGAGCATCGCACCCACGGCGGCCGATCGGCGTCCTGTTTGACTTTGAAGAGGACGACGTGTTCGATGATATTAGCAGAAGCGACGGCTGACGACATCCTGAACACGCTGAGGCGGATGGGAGGAACGACAACACAAGCCGCTGATGCTGCGATACCGAGCATTTTTGCCACAATTACACTGAAGGGATTCTTTGCGCAGGCCGGGCCTCTGTTTAAGGTTTTCATTTCACACGATTACCCAATGGGCCAATAGATACCCAAATCAGGCACATTAAAAAAATTTCACATGGTACAACAAAATGCAAAATCTGTTGAATCTGAATTTGATAGGCTTTGATGCCAATAATCCTCATAATTTTCTGTAATGGTGAAATTAGTTCTCATTATTTGGTCAAAATTGTAAATTTAGTCTTGATGGAAAAATTGGTTCTCAACATTTCTACATATTAGGTAATTTTAGTTCCCACTATTTGGACATATACATATGTGAATTTCCATGTTAAAGTGCATTACGCCCAAAAGAAGTTCCTACAAGTGAGGTGCCTATGCTCACTATCTTGACACCAACAATGAAAATCTCTAATGTTGTTGCACGAAGATGGTCCTTGGCTATGCTTACTAGGGAGAAGGCCGAATTACAACTTTTTGGGAGACCTAGTTGATCGTGTTACAGAGATGAAGAATTATGATTGACAAATTAAGAGGGATACATAAACATGAGTGTAAAGCTCAATTTAAAACTAGAGGAAACATCAAACTTCACTTGGCTAGATGGCTTGCACCTCTAGTTGTCATTCCAAAGATGCATACCCATTGTCCCTAATTGTCAAGTATTGCATCTTCCACTAGCAAGTAGGTGTTATAGAGGAGGGAAAATATTTTCTATGCTCTCCTTAAAATGTTCCAACTAGTCCCATTCAATAAGAGCATCTTTAAATATTTGAGGAAATACTAACGTGGCTTTCCGGTGGCTTTTCGAAAACATTTATTAACTTTGCAAAAATCCTTAATTTAGTGAAAGTTGGGTGTGCAAAAACGAAAAGGAGAGGTTAAAAAAGCCTACGAGAATCTTGGTGCCTTACTTTCTCTTCATTTTTTTGCTACTACTTTTTTGGTTTCTCTTTGCATCTTATCTCCAAACTCCTTCCAAGTGCATTTTATCTCTTCTCTGGTCATTTTCCATTCTTCTCGCTGCTTGATTTCTTTGGCTCCATTTTATGGCTTTTAAAACCTAGCTTTTTTTTCTATGTTATACATTAGATTTGTTGTTTTTGCTCTCCAATAGAAAAAGATTTGTATCGAGCATATTTGGGTAAATTTCAATTGATGTATTATATGATTAATGATTGTTCAACTTATTTCCTATTATATTTTCTGTTGAAAATGCAAGAACCATACAACCTACAAGTTCAACAGCAAGCGATTTATGAAGGTCATGCTTCAAGCTTTCTACATTAGAATGGCGGTTGGGTTGGAGGCGGTAGTGGTCAAACACCCATAGTTGTTAGTTTGGAGAGTCCAAGTCCAATGAGCCAATTTACGCATGGAGGTGGCACTGTCATAGAATTCTACATTTGGGAGGAGGTTTCGAGGTTCTTGAGAATGAGCATAGAACAAGAGGCATCATTTGAAGAAAGAAAAGAGCAAAGACAAAGAGGAAAAGGAATCACCTAGTTTGATGAGAAGCATAAGTTCATACTCAATAAACTTGTTAGATTGCCTTTTGGTTCCGTGTCAACTCTTCTGTAACGAAAATGTGGAGTGCATGTTGTAAGTGACCCATTGGTGGGCTGGAGTCAGTTGTGCTGATGTCACTATTCCATTTTTTTTTTTCTGTTGTGGATGATTTATGCATGGATTGGAGGAGTGTGGAAGAGGAAAGTGGCAACAGGTCTCGAGGGAGTACATTATTACGAAAACTCTGCAGCAAGAGCCAATAACATACAAAAATTCTTGCAACGTGAAGCTGTATAAAAGAAGAAGAGAAACAGCTCTATCTATATTACAAGTGGCATCTTGCAGTTCAAGAGAATTACACCCACTCTCTCCATAAACCCCTCCACCTATCATGGGAGTGGCATTAACATTTGATCATCAGTACTACTCTCTAGATATCTTTATTCCTTGTGACAAGTGTTGATACATTGATCACAATGGAATGATACATTTATTTTTTATTTTTATCATGAACTCTTGAAGACTAGCATGCATGCAATATATTGGACTTTTAGAATTTAACACAAAGAGTTGTGTTTTGATAAGTTTAAATTATCAAGAGGCATGAGGTGAATATTTATTTGATTTATTTGTGTACAGACAATTGCTTTATTTGCTTTTGAGTACAAGTTTTTGATAATTAACTTTTTTTGTTTGTATTATAAAATGAAATTCTCATTACTCATTGACACTCGATCAATGATGCCATCGGATGTTATCAATTTGATAACTTTCCTATATCAATGTCTTTATATGTGAAAGATGTTTGCATGGTATGAGATTGATGGCATATCTATTGTCTTGCTATCTATGTTATAATATTTATTACCATAAATATTATAATTATGATTTTTACTATATTTATAGGTAGTATACATGGTAAGTAGTATATATAGTATATATCATAGTATAAGATATTTTCTTAATTATAGTTATGAACATCATATATATAAGCATGTATTGTGATCAATAAGAAATCTCCATTTTCTATTTATTAATCTTATTGAATGCTTAAAAATATTAGAGAAATAATGATTTACTTTGTTGTTTTACACTATTGTTATATTGTCAAATAAACCTCATATGTGTTTGGCTCTTCTTCCTTTGTTTTGAATCATCTCGATGGTCATAATTAGGTGGCATGATTGAAAATTGTGTGTATAGAATTAGGTGGGCCCAATTGACTCAGTCATATCTATGTTACAACAACTCCATTAATCTTGCCCAATAGATCTATTGGTATGGAAGTCGTTGCACTTGGAAGATGGGAGGAATCAACCAAAAAGTATCACAAAGGTAACAATAAAATTTCTATGCTATATCATTATTCTTGAATTCTAAGGAAAATAATTTTTTGAGGTTTTTGTCTATATCAATACTGCACAAGAGTTATGGGAAGAAATTGATCGGCATTTTGTGTCTTCAGTAGAACCTCAGATCTTTCATCTTAGAGATGAATTACAAACTTAGGTTCAATGAGGAGATTCAATTGTGACATACTATGCAAAGTTAAACAAATTGAGAATCAATTGAATTCACTTAAACTCTTGACTTTGACTATCGAAGAATTTGGAGACCAATTTCATTCTAGAGAGTACTCTAAACACCTCCAATAATTTATATTTAATTTTTAACACTTCATATGATTTATTCAATAGTCAAAAAATCACTTCTTATTTGTATCTTAATGAAGACTATCATCATGCACTCACTTGTGAATGTCATAAAAATTTAACAATGATTAATTCAATATCCAACTTTTTCATGGTCACGAAAAATGCTTTAGCTGCCAAAGTATGTACATCACCCTCCATCAGGGGACTCACAATGTGTGTGGTGTACCTATTGTTGTGTAGATGGTCCCAAATACCACAGCGTGACTAATACTCTTGGCACACTACCACTTGACTTCGTTGCACTTGTTCACTCCTTATGGACTGAATGAAAGACAAGCTCTATATTCGATAATATTACATCCAATATTGACACTATAGGCAATGGTGATTTTGCATATACGAATTCAAATATTTTTCATAACTTTGGATTTGATTGGATCCTAGATTTTAACGCTAATATATGTTGTCGACAAATAGCTCTTGGTGACTTTAAACATTCCAATTTACATTCGAAAGTCTTCCTAGAGGTGGGTTCAGTTCGGCAAATTTGGAACCGTGGAACCGAGGGTTCCGACCCGTGTATGAACCGTAATGTTCACGTTTCCGAACCGAAACCGTCAGTTTGGAACCGAAAAAAATAAAAAAAATTTAAAAAATTTAAAAAATTAAAAAAATAAATAAATGTATATGATTTCAGACACCCATACGATGGAAGTGGGTGCCTGGAAAATCTTCTGAAACATCCCTTCTTAGACATGCTGACGATAGATGTGGGTGCCTGGAAAATGATTTCAAGTGCCCTCATGACACTCTTACATGAGGCATGAGTAAATGCAGGTGGCCAGGAATGGTCTGTGTCTTTCAGATGTTCTTCCTGAACACTCACAAGCTAATGTTGATGTCTGAAAAAATGTAATTTTATTATATATGTTTTCAATTACTGATAATTTTATCACTTTAATAATTTATTTCATTTATTTATATACTATAAATTATAAAATTAGAATGAAATTAATAAATATAAAATGTATAACTTCAATAGAAAAATACTAAATTACTCAAATTTATTGAATAATTTCGATAGTTCAACCAAATAAATATTTTAAAATTTCATTATCTACATATTTTTCTCAATAAGTAGTTATGCATTGCTAATATCTCTAATTTATCTATATTGGTAGCACAATGCATATTTAAACATAAATATATATTTAAAATATTCATGTGAAAACTACCGTGGCAGCATCATATTTAAAATATATTTTTTATGTATATATTAATCTCAATGGCTAGTAAATGCATTTGTGACTGTGCACACTGTGGAGTTGCACATGGTTTTGAAAGTATCCGTTGCTATTAATTTAATAAAAAATTTATCTATATATATGATATGGCTGTCTTATAGTTTTCCATTACTTCCTCTTATTATCTCATCACTCATTACCAGAAATAATTCTATTTCAACTTCTACATACAACTCGTAATTGTAGATATTCTGAAGTATCGAATTTCAAATTTCCACTTGGACGACATTGGTGAGGCCTGCAGGGTAACAGGTTTTTTTTTATTTTTTACAACATGGAGAGGTTTGATTTAAAAAATTCTTCTCAAGCTTCTCAAGCTGATTCTACTATACCTTGCGTTTTTGAAAATGATAGAGAATTTTCTTTTGGGGAAGACCTTCAATTTTTACAAGAGCTTGAATGTGGTCCCTTACCCAAACATGATGATTTTTCTAGTACTCAAGAAGTGGGTTCTTCAACCTCATCAAGTCTTCTTTTTCGTAAAAGATCAAAAATTCTAGTGATGATTCTTTGGATGTTGGAGAGCATTTTGTTGTTTCTAATCCCGAAAAAATTTGTTGTAAACATTGGGGTAAAGAGTATACTTTCAAAAAAGGTTGGGGAACCGGTACATATAAGAGGCATGTTAGGGAGAAGCATAATGATAAATAACCACAGTTTCGTCAGACTAGATTATGTTTAGGGGGTGATAATAGTGTGGGATTATCTAATTTTGTTTTTAATTATAAACCTTTTCAAGTAAGTGTGGTCCGTTATTTGATACTTAATGAACTTCCTTTTTCATTAGTTGAAAAATCTTCTTTTAATGATATGTTGAAACAAGCTCAACCGGGATACAAAAATTTTTCTAGGAAAACCTTGCATCATATGACACTTGAGGATTTTAAAAACATGCGTGACTCTTTAATTTCTACTTTTAAATCTCTACAATGTAATTTTTATTTGACTTGTGATGGTTGGAAAGGTTGTAATAATGAGAGTTATATTGTTATTACATGTTCTTGGGTAGATAATTCTTGGTGTAAGCAAAAATGAATTTTAGCTTTTCAAGAATAACCATCACCACATAATGGTTTTTCTATGGCTAAAATCATTGAAAAGGTCACAGCATTTTATAGAATATCTGATAGGATTTTTTTCTATTTCTTTGGCTAATGCCTCTACAAATACAAATGCTATTGACATTTTGAAAAGTAGCATGAATCCTATTACTTCAAATGCTTTATGAAGTACTATTACTTTGTATGAAGATGAAGTACGTTGTATTCATGTCTTTCATTAAAATTATATGATCCGGGCACTTACCAAAACCTTTGGATACATCCTTACCAGACACCCACATGCGCAAATGTGGGTGCCTGGAATAGGGTTGCACTCATACGGATCGAACATAAGGATAGAGTGCAATATTTTCAAGTCAAATAAATAATACACTCGATCCTTATTGTTCCTAAATATAGAATGCATTTTTTTATTATACACTGATATTCGATCCTTAGAAAACATAAGGATAGAGTGCAATATTTTTAAATCAAATAAATAATGGACTCGATCCTTATCGTTCCTAAAGATAGAGTGCCTGGAATATGGTTGCATACTCCCATACACCCATATGAGCAAATATAGGTGCCTGCAAATGGTCTCGTCCACTCTTCCCAAACACCCACGCGAGGCATTATGGGTGCCTTGAAAAGGGTATCCCACTGTCTTTCCAGACACCCACACGAGACAATATGGGTGTCTGGAAGATGGTCTAAACGACACATGAAAATTTTTTATTTACTGAAATTTTATTTCAATGTTTAATTAACATGTCATTTAATTTTTTTTATAATATTTAGGATATATGAAAGAATTTCATTTTCAATTTCTTATATTCCAATTAATGCACGAAAACAATGGTATGTTTTTGAAAATTAAGTCTTCTTTTAAAATTGCGCAATTCCCAAATATTAGGGTACAGATGCCTAGATAATATAATTTTATGGGTGACGGTGCCAGACGCCCACATTAGCGACTCTGGGTGCCTCAAAATTGGAGTAATTAAACAGCATTTCCAAAAAAATTACACAGTGGGTTCGGATCGATTCAAGCTACGACACTTCTCATCTGAAATCAACAAAAATAATTACTGACAACCTATGAATCTAGAGACATATTGCGCGTAATCATTACCTAATGATTTCGGTAATTAAACCAACTCTTCACGCACCCATACATAGCGCTACAAATCACCACCCCAGTCCCCACTTTACCCACTCCCCACGTTAACAATTAAGACAACCCTAATCCCCACCCATCCGGTAAGAAAATTTTCTTACCTCTTTCCCCCATCCCCCCCCCCCCCAGCCGAAAGCGACCGGACGCCCCCACAGTCCCACCACCTACTTGGAGTGTTGTTTAAATTAAACAAAGTATGTGATTTATTTTCCATCATGGGTTGCTGATCTATGTTCCAAATTGAAATACCTTGTTCAATTATTGTAGTTTGATTTTTTATACAATACCTATGGGTGTTTTGTAGATGTATACTTCTGAAAAATTGAGAACTAGATTCTTGATACCAGATGGGTATGAGATTTGGGACAAAGAACCGGATGAGTTGATTGAAACTGAAATTCCAAACCGTGTGGGTCCAATGGGATTTGCCTTAAGCACGGAGCATTTTCATTGTGGTTTGCGCTTACTATTGTTGTCCTTTTAAGAAGAAATATTAGAATGTTTAGAGATTCCATTATCTCATTTGACTCCAAGATTTATCTCATATGTGTTGGCTTTTGTGAGAAGTTATCTCTTGAGGTGAAACTTCGTTATTTTTTTGCTGTGAGTGTATTCTTTAGGACTCCAAACAAGAACCACTACACCCTAAAGGGGAAAAAAAGGTTGGTACTAGTGACAGATGTGAGAAGAGGATTTGAGGAATGTATTTTATTCTGTTCTTATTATACTTTTATTCGATCTAATCTAATTAAATTTGTTTGTTAATTTTTTTATTCTATTCTTATTCATTATTTTTTAGAAATATTTTTTTTTTCAATGTATTTTTGTTCAATCTATTCTTATTGAATACTTTTCTATCTATTTTTATTCAGTCTATCATTATTGAATATTGAATATTTTTTAATCTATTCTTATTGGGTATATATTTATACAGTTTAGTGTTATTGAATATTTTTTTTCAATACTCTTTTCGAATATGTGTATTCAATTTATTGTTGTTGAGTTTAGACTTATCAAAATTACTCATATTTAATATTTTTATTGAATATTTTTGTTTAATCTATTGTTAATGAATCTTTATTTATTGTAGGATTTGATACCTTGCACAAGAGGGATGTACAAGATCTTATACTCTTTTTCTCCAGTATGCAAAGGAGTTTTGTTGACATTTTACCACCATTTGTGGATGCACCGGGGACAAAACGTTATTGGTGTGGTGTGTTGAAGAATCCTAGAGTATCCCAAAAGAATAAAGATTTGTCTAGGAATGAAAGGACACAAGAAAGTAATGATGTTGAAGGGGACGAGCTCACACATGATCTCAATGATATAGATGAGATACTTGAATTTATAACAAAGGAGAATGAAGAGCTTCGCTCCAAGTTGGATTGGTATGAGAGCCATTGGGCATATACCGGACCCTCTTTGATTGCCTCTGAGCCTCAACGAAAGCAGATAATCTTGGATGTCAATGGTGTGCTCGCAGACATCGTGTATAGGGCTGGACCGTCAAGGTCACGAATCCCTCCAGATAAAATTATATATGGCCGATCAGGTATTAACACAACACTTATTTTGTGTGTTATATGCATTCAAGATTTGTCAGATATCATAGGTGTTTTTTAGTGTAATTTATGCAGTCTTTCTACGTCCATATGCTCGTGACTTTATTAGGTGGTGCATGGATAATTTTGATGTAGCGTTATGGTCATCTCGTGGCGGGTACGTATGTTACTTTTTTTTTGGTTGGTATTTAGAATGGTGCCAATTCTTGCAATTGATTTATTTTGTAGGGAGCAGCTACAAGCAATCACTAAATGGGTCTTTCCACCTTCATTATTTGATAAACTCATTTTTGTGTGGGATCAAACGATGACTACGAACACGGGTGTACGTGTTCACAGCAATCCTAGCAACACGGTCTATATGAAGGAGTTGAGTCGTGTATGGGCTGTCAACAATGGATTAAACTCAAGATATGACTGTCACAACACCTTATTGATTGATGATTTGCCTCACAAGTCAATGAAAAATCCGGTAAGTCATTTTAGCTTTTCTACTCTACCATACACTTGGTTACACATCAAAACTAACCATTAATTTTTCAGGAATATAATGCTGTTTTTCCAAGTCCCTATTCGCATACTAATAGGGATGATACATCACTAAATGTTGATGGTGAGATGCAGACTTTCCTTGAAGGGTTACGGTATGTTCATGATGTTCCAAGTTATGTTATTGAGAACTGAATAGAACAGCCTCCCATACGTGAGGGACATGCCTTATGGGAGTATTATGCATGCCTATAAGATTGTTAGAGGGAGCCTCTAATATTAGTTCTTTTGAACACTTATGATGTAGTTGAAATATTTTTGTTGATGATTTTTTTTTCTAGTAGACAATTATGTTGTTGTTAGTGTTACATTCGTTGAATTCTCATATGCATCGTGTGAAATATGCTCTAGTGAATAGTGATCCTTTAAATTCATTTTGGAGGCACGTATAATGATTTCTAAGGGTGCCTCTAATGCCTGGGCAGCGTGAGCCTCAGAATTAGGGTTGTGGTTAGAGGTTGTCCAGACACTCTGATCCGTTATTGAGGGTGCCTAGGATCTTCTTTGGAGCCTGGACACCTTTAACGATTATTAAGAAACGTGAAATATGTGATCTTACTTTCGAAAATGCAATATATTTAATCCTTCTAATATTTTGTTTCCAAAATATATGAAATAAATGATATTTTATTTTAATTTGAAAAATACACAATACTTACAAAAGATTATATAAAACAACTATATAAATATCTTCATTTTAAAAAAATAAATATATAAATAATAATTCCATTCATTTTATATGATTTGTAATCTTATTGTATTTGTTTTAAAAAATTAAATTTTATCAAATATATATTCAAATACTAATAATTTAATTATTTATTTCATTTATTTAAGTCACAAATTATATTGATTTTAATTATATTTTATTGAGATAGTTTATCAAGTAATTTAAGTTATAGTTTTTTATAAATTAATATAGTATATTACATAATATATCTGGTTAAATACAAAAATTAATATTATTAAATATATTGTTTGATAATATTTAAATATAAAAAAATAATAATTATTACAAATTTCACTGACAAGCACCCACAATAATTCATATTGGTGTCTGGAAAACACCTATAAACAGTAACCAATCGGTTCCGGTTACGGTTCGGTTCGCGAATCTCGGTTCCGGTTCCGAACTGAAACCGTCCGTACGGTTCCGGTATCGGTTCAGTTCAAGGTTTCGTCTGTATGGTTCCGAACCGAAACCAGAACCGTTGTCTACAGTGAACCGCGGTTTTGGAACCGATGGTTCGTTGGAACCGTTCGGTTCTGAACCGAAACCGTACGGTTCGGAACCGAACCCACCTCTAAGTCTTCCTACAAATAACATTGGTCTGCATTCAAGTCTCGTATGGTCAAATGTTCTTAAAATCCAAGGATCTCTTGAGATTTTGGCTTCTATTTATAATATTGTTAAGGAAAACAACATCATCACTAATAGTGACATGCTTCAAGTTGTTCAATGATACATCACTAGTAGTCATAGATATTGTACCACATTGACCATTGGTTGGCTATTTATTATACTTATACTTATCGTATACATGATATCACTTGGCTTTTGCAACACAACCCTTGAACCAATTCTTGCAGAAATCATGACGAACACACTAGAATGTAGGACTTCATGTCGTACAATACTTGATCTTGTGTTCCATGTGGTGATATAGATTAATTACTTTATCCAACGATATAACGATCAATCAATAGATATTCTATTTTTTTTGGTCAATAGATATATTTTTGAAGGCTAAGAAGCCACCTACAGTCACGAGATTCTCCGCCGAAGCAGAATATAGAAGTATGGTAGTTGTTACTGTAAAATTGAAGTGGTTAGCTTCTTTGTGACAGGATTTCTGATAATCTGTGCAAATAGCTATTGAGTTGTTCTATGATAATAAATCGGTCATTTGCATAACTCAAAATCCAGTATTCTATGAGTGGACAAAACATTGGCCATAAACTATTACATAATACGAGAAATTTATGAAATAGGTTTTTTTGTTCCCTCACATATTCCATCCAAGGTTTATTTTTTAGACATATTCATCAAAACCTTGCCTATTAATCATTTCCGGACCTTATTACAACACTTGCAATTAATGGAGTTGTATACCGTATTTATAAATAGTACATACTCTAGTTAATATATATGATAGAGAGTATATATAATATATTATCATAGCATAGAGTTTTTAAAAAATTTCAATAATATGATATGTGCTTATTTGAGTTTTAAAGAAGACATTATATTGATATATGAAAAAAATTTACATTTCATTTATTTTTACAAACAGTTATATAGATAGTACTAAAATATTCATACTGATAAATACAACTTAAAACATTCATTATAATTAACTATTTAGTAATCACATTTTTTGTATTGAATTCTATTTTTTAAATCTAGATAATTAAATAATGAGAGCTTTATAAATGAGTTATTTGCAATTATATTTTAAAATAAATAGATATAATAAATTTTCCATTACATAAATCTTCTCAACATCTATACATTAGAATTATTGTTTCTATAATATCAAAATCATGCAAAACATTTATATTACATATGAAATTAAAAAAATTTCATATGGATAAATTTTTATAATGACAAATATAATACCTTTAATTTATAATTCAACTAAATCAACATATTATCAAACTAATCAAAATAATGAATAACTTCATAGTTACTATTAATTAATGATTAGTCTATATTTACTACCTTGATTTGTTTGATGACATTTTTATATATTTGAATCATAAATGCAAATTCTTATATTAATTATTATTATTATGACCTAAAATTATTTATAATTGTGTTTATTGATTTTTTAAACTCAATAATGATCATTGATGTTTTTAATTATATATTTAACAAAATTAAAATTATTTTCAAATATTTTCTATAATTTATTAGTTTATTAAATAATTTGAATAAAATTGAATTAAATAAATAATTTGAAAATTTTTTAGTTAATAAGTTTGAAAATTGGATAAATAATTTGAAGAATTACTTATGAACTTAAAAATAATATCATAAATATTATTCCTAAGTTAATCATAATTTAATACATGTTTAATTTTCTAAAACTTATGATAAAAAAATATCAATTATATTATTATTATTATTATTATCATGTAAATAATTTATTTTCATATTTTTATAAATTTGTTATTTTCTTGCATCTAATTTAATTGAAACCAATCAAAAAAATGTTAATGAGTTGTCTTCGAGATCATGGTTTCTAATGAACCATTGATTCATGAAGGTGCAGTCTATAGTATAGCCCATCTTCTGATAGCATAAATGTCATTTTTTGACATATTAATATAACAGATTGTTATATCTTTTGTTTTTATATAATTGTATCATATAATACGAAAGATTTTTTCCCGTACAATATTCGTTAGACATCCAAAAGATTTTTTTGTAGGAAAGATACTATAATTGTAATATCTTGTTTTCTCACATTTGTGGAATTTTAGAATTCTCAATCAAAATCATTCGTGTGCTCTATTGATCCTAATGATATCTAGGTCTTGCCGGTGTTTCCATTCTCCCTGATGAGTATGGATGATATATTGAGAGCCCACATCTTCCTAAGAATAAATATGTCTTTTGTTTTTGATTGAGAACAAATCAATGTGGCCAATGAATGTTATAAATTTGGGTATAACTTCTCTGTAGATGGAAGACCCAAGCATGGCATGGGCTGATACGGTAAAACCCAGGGGATAGTCATCGTTGCTGCACTGCCTCCAAGCCAAGGAGAAATAGAATACTAAAGTCAGATACATGCCTTATCATTATGGATCCGAATTCAATGAAATGAGCCTTATACCAATGTGTTACCTTTAGGGAAAGAGGCCCTAATGACTAAGTCCATTCTCCAAGAAGGCCCACTCACCAAACCACCTAGAAGCTAGAAGCAATGATAATTACAATTACAAATTTATCTACTAGTTAACGGCTTTTTTTATATCCTATAAATACTTGTTGTAACCTTCTAAACATATACCTTTTCTCAAGAAAACCTTGTTGTTGCAATATTTATATATTCAAGTATATTTTCATAGCCTGGTTTGATAAATCAAAGGATTTAGTACACTAACATACATAAATTACATATTTCTAAAGTTATATGAAAATACTTAAAATTATAAAATAAACAACTAAACATAATTAAAAACTTGTGATTTTTATATCATAAAAACATGAAAATCTATATGTTATCAGGTTCTGTCATTTGCTTTTCGAATCTAGAGGCATATTGCACTATGTGTATAACAAAAGACCACATAGAAAGGGTGTGTCTTGAATCAATTGACCAAAAACTCTCAAATGACATCTACCAATATGAAGAATGTCCTAACAAAAAGATATGTTGTATTTATTGAAGATATAAAAAGAATCTAAAAATTCCTATCTACTCTTTGTGCAACATTTCAATTCTGACAAAAATTAAGGACCTTAGACACATAATGACATGGCTTATACATAATACCTGCAGCAATCATTTGAACAATAATCAGCCAATATTTACCTCACTCTCAACAATCTCTAGAAAGACTCGAATTATTGCTGATGGTACTTATCTAGGATCAAGGAGTTGGCTCTATTTGTATTGAGACAGAATAACGCCTAATCACCATTTTTTTGTGTCCCTGAAGCTTCACACAATCTTTAAAGTGCTAGTCAGTTTATTAAAAATAGATTCAAAATATATCTGGAAGAACATACCTACTCATTGATTGATCCAAATCAAAATTTGGTATTCAAAATTCAAATAGTAAATCGCTTGTTTACTCTTGATTGTGTCCACACTAATTAACTTCTTAGTTTTGCAGCTACCAAAAATTCTCTATAATGGCTTGCTTCAGGGAATTTTATAAATATGTTGTAGAAATTCATTTAGAAGATTTTTTTTGAAAGTTTCTCGAGAACGGATGTGATGACTAGATGGAATTTAGATGGAATTCAATTTATACGATGTTTGAGAGTACTTTAAAGTATCAACTTGCTTTCATTACTCTTAACTACAATTGTAGAAACTATAAGTGTTGTCAAAGTGATGAAGAGTGATATAAGACTGAAAAAATATGCAATTTTTGGATATTTTTTTTTACAATATTATCAATTTGATATCTTTATCAAAATATCCTACTTCAAACTTATATTTCATGCAGATTGCAAGTAATGGGATGAATCTGAAAGAGCTTACTAACTTTGAAGATGATATCATGTGAGATATGGCAATAAATATGAAGTTTTTGTTTGAAAAATATTGGAGTTATTATATAAAGATTATTTCATTTGGATGCCTTCTTGACCCAAGAATAAAATTAGAATTTGTATGTTTTTTCTTTGAAAATTTGTATCTAAATGACCATACAAGAAAAGTAAATAATATAAAAACAGTTTTAAATAACCTCTTTGTTCTTTATAGAAAAAAGAATACTTCATCAGATATTATGGCTTTAAGTCCTTTAAAAATAACACTTTCAATTTCAATTGGAATAGGTTATTCTCCAACTAATATAAAATCTTTCTTTATGTAAGTATTCTCTTTCTTTCATTAAAATTATGTATTTGATATCAATTGCTTATCTTGTACCTGCATTTTTTTTGAAGGAATTTCAAACAAAGAAGACGTAAAGATTATAAAGACAAACTATATTTGAACTAGATATATATTTAACAGTGGGAAATTCCTTTTAAGTAAAAATACAGTTAGTTTTTTTCATGATTTAAAGTTCTACATTGGAATGGAATTTTCTCCATTGCATTGAGCGACATTCCCTGCATCTGTTCTAATTAGTGCCCAAATCTTATTGGCACCAAAAGTCCCCACTATTTGAAATTTTCGCACAATTGGTCTCCAATATTTTGCAGGACAATTCAGTTCGCAGAACTGGTCCCACCCACCGTCGGACAGCTGCTTCCACCGAACCACTCACGATGCCGACTCCGGTGGGTTACTGTGGCTGCCTGCAAGATTGCTACCTGGGCCGAGACGCGGTGGATATTGGGCCGATTGGAATTGGAGCTTGAGCCGCTTAGTGCTGAGCTCATTGGGTGAATTACGTCATATCCATGAATCAGCCCAATTCCACGCAGCCCTATCTCATATCCATGAATCAGCCCACCTCGGAGAGGCTCAATCTTACTTCCACGAAAAGGCCCAATAACCGCGTCAGGGCAACGGCCCAGCTAGTCCACAAGCGAAGCGCCCCAATTAATGTGTTGAATGAAGGGTGAGCCTAAGGCCTGACATTTACGCAAATTTACTATAATACATGTAATTTAAAGAATATAATAAATTTGATAATAATTAAACTGACTATTTGAAATTTTTTTTGATGGTAATCGCAAGTGAACAAAATCATCGAAATAATAAAATAAGATCATACTATAATAAATTGTTATTAAAATTTTTTTTAAAAAATAAATACTTCAAAAATTGAAAAAAAAATAAAATTTTGGTTTTAAAAACAATATAAAAATTGGATTTGAATCTAGGATCCACCTTGTTTAAAATTCATCTATATTCATATATGTAAACCTTGAATACTAACTTGATTGCATAAGATTTAGGAATATTATTCTAAAATAGTGCTACTTATAACCGTTATAGTATTGTCTCATTTAGTAGGATTATAGAATCAACTATACCATTAGAACCATTTCACATCTTGTGATAACCCATGTTTTTCCCACACTTTTATATATACTTCACACCTTACAAACAAATTAAATAGAATGTGTCTTACCAATAATATATGATTCAGGTCTTTTCCTTAGGTGCTTGAGGTAAATCTTAAATTATTCCACACTTCTATGGGGTTATGTGGTACTAAAATTACTTTGGTTAGAAAATATTACAAAAAAAAGAATGAAATCTCATATTAAATATCGAGAAACATGGTAAAACAATCACAACCACATGATTTTCATAAGCAAGGCTTCACCGTAAATCTTTAGCCATGAGTGTTCACACATGGATACTTAACTCTAATACATAAAAACTGATGAAAAACGACATGAAATGAATCCAAGAGTGCAAGACTCAACTCTAGACTCCTACAACTCCGATCTCCAATCTTTGATCTTTATATAAGGATAGAGATTTGTTGAGCTTTATTGATGGGCTTATATCAAATCTTCAATCAAAATCTTCTAAGATAGTATGTACATCTTCTAGTATTAGATTCAAATCTACCATGATAAGATGCGAATGTTATCTTATTCGAAAATCTTTCATTGAGTTTTATTCGAATAGGCCAAATCTTTGACTACAGCAAGATTAGCTCGAATTTTCTCCTAATTAGGTCAAAATTGTCTTGAAAAATTACAGAATATATTTTTCCTTCGAAAAGATTAAAGTGCTATGGAAAATATAGAGTTCTAAAAATATTTAGAAAGTGAAATAAAAGGTATGCAAAATTGACCTAATAGAGTTCTAAAAATCACAAATATAAAAGACATTAAATCATTTATCAATTTTCATATATTTATCATACAATTAGTGTGCATGAATTATTTTCACAAAACGACATCTGAAAATATCATACTCATAGTATGTGCTATTAATCTTATAACAACAATTTTATAAATATATATTTACTATTAAATTGTATATCATTAATATGAAGTTTTTTAAAGTATCCTACAATGAGAACAAATAAAAGTTACAGTTTTCTTTTTTCTTTCTGTCTACTAGATAATCGAATTCTTTGTGAAGTATCCTCGTAGTTGTAAGGTGTCCTGTGTTTGAAGTGGAATTCCAGCAATAGGTTTGGCCGGCACTAATTTTGTGATATACAATACTCAATCACCATATTGGTGCAAAATGTTGAATCTCATGGAAAACACTGATAGGCCACAAGTCAATGATTGAAAGAAGGCAAGGAGAGAAGGAAAACGGAATGGGCCCTTAAAGGAAATTGCAGTAGAAGACTTGGGCCATTCAGAGGAAAATAAGCCAGAATCCAACACTTCACCCATACAACTCAGCCTAGAGACTAAACCCAAAGAGATCTAACGGATACTTGATGGGATAACTGCTACAGGAAGAAGCAACATTGAAAGGCGATGGTAGAAAATATAGATACTATAAATAGATGCATTGTGGTGTAGATTTGTAACGGGTAAGAACCCAAACAAAGCATATTTTTCATATCAAGTCTTATAGCAATTTCCAACAAAATTGAAGTTCTTCAAGTTCTTCATGGTGAACCTGACGTGACGTATAGTGATACACGCAACTTCTTTGTTACCTCTATACAATCCTGCTAAACAACTTGCAGCCATACCTCATCTTCTTCTAGTATCTCGATTACCCCGACATGAATTCTTCCCTTGCTCCTCCAATATTTGATGGCAAAGATCCTAAAGAGTTTCGCACCTAGTAGAAAAAGATGAGAAACTACTTCTCAAACAATGATCTTGAAGAATACTTCATAGAGACTCTTCCATAGGTTGCAGATACAGAGAAATACAAAGTATACAAAACACTTGAGAAGAAAATATGTGCAGCCATCGATACTGCAGTGGTTGGTGAAGCCTATGAAACTATCTTAGAGTGCAACAACCCAGAAGAAGCATGGGATCAACTGGAAAAAACTTATCTGAGAACTGCTGAATCCAAAGCCACAAAAATCACCTATCAGTGGAGAGCATTGGAGACATTGAGACTAAACCCAGGTGAAAATTTTGATTACTTGACTAATATAATCAAAGATGCAGATAGAAAACTAAAACTATTGGGAGCCATACCTGATGAAGAGCGCATGAAAGACATTATACTCAATGCCCTTCCAGCCTCCAACAACTCATAAATCGCCTCATTGGTAGCAACGGGCTGCCTTAGAAGATTCACTCACCTAGAACTACTGGAAAACCTTCAGAAACTTGAGTTGCACACTAAATCAACGGACTTGGAAGAGAAGGCTTTTTATGTAGGTCACTTGGAGCAGAAGAAAGGAGATCAAAAACTCAAAAATACTTACAAGCCTCCTACACTTTGATCGTTTAATTTTGCAATCTCAAACACTACAAGTGAGATTCCACCTTGTTGCTATTGCAAAATTACCAACTCCCATGTTCTAGATAACTGTTGGTGGAATCCTTCGACTACCTACACCTTCTGCAATCAAAAAAGACACACGGAAAAAATTTGCAATCTGAAAAAGGAAATGGTTGCACAAGTGCACAAACAACTTATGAGTCTGAAAGGGAACCTCAGCATTAGTCTTTCACAAGAAGCTTTTTCCAAAGCCCTGGAGAATGTATCCTTTAAAACCATTGATGAAAAAGAAGCCGATCAGATCTACACTCATGCTGATATACTAACCTTAAGAAAACACATTATATTTACTACACTAATAGATAAACAAGAAAAATATACATGGTTATCAGACAGTGGATGCACTAACCACATATCTAATGATTTCTCTATATTTATGAATTACACTCATTTGACATCTAGAAATATTAAAATAGCTGATGGAAGCTTTATATCAACACTCGGATGTGGAACTATACAATTGATGACTTCAACAAAATGTATTCAGATTGAAGATGTGTTCTATGTACCCGCAGCATCACATAACTTGATCAGCTTGGGTGAGTTGGTAAGTAAAGGGTTCAAAATATTATTTGCCAACTTTGCATGTACCATTTCAAACAATGCAGGACAAGAAATTATGGTCATACCTATGGTAAACAAGGCATTCCTCATCTATTTCTTGAGAAATAATGTCGAAGTCAGCCATACCTGTTTGAGCACCGAATCAAAGAAAAGCATGTTATTATGGCATCGCCGATATGGTCACCACAATCAAATATCTATAGCAAAGACAAAAAAATCGAAACTAGTAGATGGAATGGATGATCTAACATTGGTGAAGGACTGTTGTGAAGTATGCAAGTTGGGAAAGATTAATGAACTACCTCCGAAAAAAGCAAATGGAGATCCTCTATTCCATTGGAAATTATTCAGGAAATTATGGATATTAGAAATAAAATAGAAATCCATGAAGAGAATCAAAGTGACATGCAGGAACATGGATTAAACGAGTTGCCTAATCAAAATGAGTGCAATGATACATATTTCTTAATTGAGGAAAGCAAAAATCATATGGATCATGCCATAGAAACAAAAGCTCATTCCTCATATTTACCGTCATTCTTGTTCTCTAAGACCTATGATCACACTCTTATGAAAGGATTCAAATCCATAAATTAATTTTATGAAGATTAATGCCTGAGTACTCATTATGAACCTACCTCCTTGAGTTACGCTTTGATTCATCCCGAGTGGAGAAAGGTTATGGAACTTGAATTGGACAATATAAATGAGTACAAAATCTGAACCCTTACTGATCGAGTGAAATCCAAGAGGCTATAGAAGTAAGGTGGGTTCTTAGAACAAAATCAAATCCAAATGGTAGCATAAATAAATACAAAGCAAGATTAGTTGCCAAAGGCTTTACACAATGAGAAGGTGTGGATTATCACGATACCTTTGCTCCCTTGGCAAGACTGGATACAATCAAGTTGTTAATTGTCATGGCTGTCTATAAAAAATGCCCCATCTTTCATTTAGATATAAAATCTGCTTTTCTCAATGGTGATCTCACTAAAGAAATCTATGTTGAACAACCTCCTTGATTTCTTATCAAGGGACAAGAGGATAAAGTTTATAAACTACATAAACCTTATATGGATTCAAGCAAGCTCCTAGATCTTGGTATAGTAAAATTGATGAATATTTTTTGAAATAAGGATATCAAAGAAGCGCGAATAATAACACACTATATGTATTGAAGAATAACTCTACTGCTAGTCAAGTTATTATATCTTTGTATGTTGATGACATTCTCATGACAAAAAGTAATGTCGAACTGGTAGATAAAGAAAAAGAGAGATTGAAAAAGGCATTCAAACTCACAAATTTGGGTATGATGACCTACTTTCTAGGACTGGAAATCAAACAATCAGATACAGCGGTTGTAGTCTCTTAGAAGAAATATACACTGGATCTTCTAAGAAAATATGGTATGAATTCCTCTTTGGGCTTGTCTGTACCCATCACACCAGAAGCAAGAAAGGACCTTTATGAAAAAGGAAAAAACGTAGATGTAAATATTTACTGCAAGCTTGTAGGTTCTCTCATGTATCTGACTACCACTAGACCAGACATTACCTTCGTGGTCAATCTATTGTGCCAATTCATGCAAGAGCCTCAAGTCACCCACCTAGAAGTTGGAAAATAGATACTCAAGTATTTAAATAAAACATGTAATCTTGGTCTTATCTACTCAAAAGGTATGTCTCCATGTTTATAGGTGTATTGTGACAGTGATTACACAAGTGATAAATTTGATATGAAATCTACAAGTCGATACCTCTTTATGTTGAGTGGCTGCGCATTCGCATGGAATAGCAAGAAATAGAGTGTAGTTGCTCAATCCTCTTCTGAGGTGGAATACATGGCTGTTGCAACTGTATCAAATCATACAATATAGATTTGTAACATATTCAAAGATCTCAATCTTAAAATCGACAAGCCAGTGACCATCTATTTGGACAACAAATCAGCTATCATGATGGTGAATCAAACATATTCAGATAAAATTTCATGTGGTTTGAAACTATATCAAGGAGAAGAAAATCAAGCTCAAATATGTCCCTACCGAGAAACAATTAGCAGATATCTTGACCAAACTCCTATATCCTAAGAAATTTTGCCCACTCAGAGACAAATTGGGGCTGCTGGTGGACCACTATCGGTCAAATTCTTCCGGTGAAGCTAGTGAAGATAGAACACTTGCCTGCAAGTTTCCTGAATTCTTCTTTGTTGTCAATGCATCTCAAGAAAACAGAGAGGGAAGTGAATTGAAGGAGGAAGACAGTGAAACTCAATTAGATCTTATATTCGACCATCTCATTTCACCCATCACGGGGAGTATTGTTTAACCTACTACTATCAAGAGGTTCTAGAAGCATGGTTTGCTTAGTCAAATTCCCATCTTCCCAATATCAAGATGCCTTATAATGAAAAACACGAAATGCTCTTCTGATGAGTATGCAGTCTTGAGAAACAAGGCCCCAAGATGGCTCAAGAACTTACAATGTTGGTGCTTGAACTTTCATTATAGGGTGACTGTTGCATCAATAAAGAATATTCAATTCGTGGAACAATATGATACAACTCGACTCGAATGGAAGGGGCATGTCCAAATTGTTCTCCTGCAGTTTGGGAAAGTTTGTGATGATATTTTCTCCATGAACTATAGACATCCTGTTTCCGCCTTCTAGGCATTCGCCATTTGCCTCACAATGTGATGCAATGATTCTCCACTCATTTGTTCAACATCACTGATTTCTTTTCTAATACCTTCAGCCTTGGAAGCTGGAAAATACTTGCTCAAAAACACTTTCTTCATTCCAGCCCAATCGGTTTTGCTTCTAGGCCTTAGTGAGTTGAACCACGTTTTGGCTCCTCCTTCCAAGGTAAACTGGAAGACTCTCAAACAAATTGAATCTTCAGTCATTCCAGCTCCCTTGAATGATGTACATACCGTTGTTACATTGTCTACATGCTCATGGGGGTTTTCACCAATTTTTCCATAGAATTTTTGCAAAAAATTGATCATCGCTGGTTTCACCTCATTTGCTCCATCCTCTGGAAATCTGATGCACAGACACCTGTAAGTATGATCAGCAGCATCCAATTCGTTAAAGGTCTTCTCAGGTTCAGCCATTATGAGATTGTTGTTAGTCTTGGGTGGGAGCTGCCTCAATCTGCTTGCTTCCCTAACTCTTACCCTGTTCTTGCTGATAGCTCTCTCAATTTCTAGGAGGAAAGTGAGATTACCTGCACCAGAAGAACATAAATGCATCAACTAAAAACACAAAACAATTAAACACCGCTCCCGGCAACGGTGCCAATTTGATAAATGGAAATTTTAGCATGTCATTGCAATAAAAGTAAACTTCCGTATCAAATACATTTATAATCCCTAATTCTCACAAAATACAAATTAAATTGAAAGTGTACAGTGGAATTCGGGGTCGATCACAAGGAGCTTGTGATTGTCATGTATTTCAAGAGATGCAGAATTCAAAGTAATGGTAAGTCTCAGTCTAAGCTCGGACCAAAAGTGGTAAACAAGTTCGGTAAACAAGATCAGTAAACAGTATCAAGTCTTAACGCTAAGGTAACAGGTACTGGTTCTAACTCAGAATAATACTAACGTGCCTTAAGGATCTGCAGATGGTGTGATGTCAAAATTCCTAGTTTAAGCTACCATATTCCTACACTCACAACTTCAAATAACCTAAGTCTACCCAAGTCATTCATCACATTTTTGGCTAAGTTAGTCCTCCATATCATCACCAACCTTACAATTAGGTCTACTCGCATGCAAAGCATATAGAATTAGGTCTACTTGGTTCTACTGGTTCTACCTCGGACTAACACCTATTGCTCTCATCTTGATTTGCTGGTCTACCTCTAAATCAAGTATCTAAGCTATGAAGTTATTTGTTCCCTTCCTTAGGTCTACCCATGGTTTGATGGAAACAAAAGCTAAGAAACAATGGTCAATTTTATTAAGACTCCTAGGGTTTAGCTACTCATGCTTTGAAGGTAAAAAATGATGGCATTAACATAAAACAACGAAAATGTCGAGAACATTGTGTAGAAGTTGGGTGCAAAAGCTAAAAACATCAACAAACTAAAATAAAGCAGTAAACAGTCTAGTTTTCGTCTGCTACTGTTCCTAGACCGAAACAATAGCGCTGAACTGGTCTTGATCTTCTGCCTTCAAGCTGGAAGTTCTTCTCCAAAAAAATTCTTTTTCTTCCTCCTCCTTTCGTGTTCTTTGTGTTCGAGTTGGGTTGGGGAGAAACCCCTCGTGTGTGCTGTGTCTAAAAATTCTGGGTCGTCTCTCCCCTTTTTGCAACTCCCCATCTTTCTCTTGCCTCCCACTGCCCAAGTCAAGTACATTCTCTGACAGATCTGCTGCTCTTGGCCCTGACTTGCAGACTGTCACCGTGACAGTATACTCATTGCTCCCTGCAGCCCGGTGACTTGCACGAAATCCAGATTTTTCCTTGATTCTTGGGTTGCTGCTAGACTCCAAAATCGGGTTAGACATGGGGTGGGCTAAATCAAAGGATTTAGCCCACTAATCACTCCAAAAATGACATCCTCCTAAAGTAATAAAAACACTTAAAAATATAAAATAAACACTTAAACCTAATTAAAAATTTATGACTTTTCATATCCTAAAACATGAAAATTTGTGTGTTATCACACTATGCTACAACGACACTAGATTTGTCCCCAAGTCTTACCTAAGACTAACAGAAAACTGGTTCTTTCAGCATCAGTGATGAACATAAAACTGAGAATAAATTCGGTGCATGAGCTACAGAAGTGCAAGTGTGCATGTCATTTCATCACTCAAATGTGCATGAGTAGATTCCTCTTGAGGAGTGTTTTCGAAGATCATACCTTATAGAATTGATCCCTCCAAAGTCACTTAAGGTCACGGTTGCCAACCCATTTTTTCTTCTCTCTTTTTTTTCTCTTTTTTTGAGTAATTAAGGGGCAGCTTGTTCCAGACTAATCCGGGCATAATATGATTGCCTTTTCTTTTTCCTGAGTGTTGGCCAAGCACTCACACCTTATAACACCACGCTCCTCCGTACTCCTCCGGATTAGTCTTTCCCTGCTCACCCTTTCATTACTTATTAAGTCCGCACATGCTCTTTTAATATGTGCTGCTTTTTAGGACTTGGGTCTCAATTGTTTTTTCTTTTCTTTTCTTTTCGACCCTTTATTCACCTCTCTTTTTTTCCGTGGTTGGGAGAGAACTTGAGTTGCATAACTGATATCTGATCGAGTGAATGTAAGATATAGCAAGCAGCCAACCAATGTCCTATGCATGTTTATATCTGATGGTAAATAAATATCCTTGAGTTTGAGTCTGTGGTTTACCTCAATAGGAGTGAGTGTTGGTTTACATTCAAGCATTCCATATGTAGTCAATAAATCAAGTATATAATTTCTATGATACAATGAGATTCCAGATTTAGCTCATGCAATTTCTAGGTCTAGAAAATATTTTGGAGTTCTAAGGTCTTTGAGTTTGAATTTTGATGACAAGAAGTTGACTGCCTCTTCCAATTCTTGTTCAGAACTACAATCAACAACAATATCATCAACATAAACAACTAAATCAATTATGGTACCATTTTCTAGCTTCTTGTGAAGAGAGAGTGGTCAACAATGGTTTGCTCAAATCCATATGATTTAACTAGGTTGACAACATTGAGTTCTATTGGTAGGAAACTTGTTTCAAGCCATATACGACCTTATTTAATCTAAAGACCAATTTTTGATTCTTGTGGTAAGTTACATTACTGATGTAACCAGGAGAGAGATCCATGTATATAATCTCATTGTTGATGTCTAATTGCCTTAGCTTCCACTAATATTGTGCTGCTAGAGCAAATAATATACAAATTTTCTTGTGTTTAGCAATAGGGCATCACAGACCTATTATTGCCTCAAACTTCTTTGGCCTGGAAGGCCGTAGTCCCTCTAAAAAAGCTAGCCACGAAGGGAGTCCTCCGCATAGCTAGTTAGTAGGCTGAGGTCTCGTTCGTTAACGGAATTAACCAGACAAATCACTCCACCAACTAAGAACGGCCATGCACCACCACCCATAGAATCAAGAAAGAGCTCTCAGTTTGTCAATCCTTACTATGTCTGGACCTGGCAAGTTTCCCCGTGTTGAGTCAAATTAAGCCGCAGGCTCCACTCCTGGTGGTGCCCTTCCGTCAATTCCTTAGTTTTGGGAACACATTGATAAGCACATCTGGTTTTCGCTCGCCCACGCATGCTCAAGCATGGCGTGCATCCCACGCGAGACATCCCCGCGCATCAGGAAGGAGTTTCTTGGTGTATATCCACTTGTTTCCAATTGTGTTTTGCTATTTTGGCATTGCTACAACTGTCTAGGTACCATTTGTCTCTAAAATAGTGGTCTCTGTGTTTGTAGAGGTTATCCAATTCAGGACCAGTGCTACTTCCTCATAGCTTGCAGGTACCTTCGTTCCAAACAGATGGGCCAAGTAGGCCATATAAGATGGTGATAATTTCTTGGTAGATATATAATTGGATATGGGATATCGGTAGAGGGATCCAATAGATTATGTTGATAGTTTTTGAGATAGTTTTGTAGGTGCTTATTGCGAATGAGTTTTTGGGAGAGAACTTGTTGGAGTGTGTCTATTGTTGTTGGTGGATCAAGATCATGTTATTGTTGAGGGCTGAGGTTATCAGTAGTTATGTCCTTGGTGTAGGAAACATGGCTAATGTCCTGTAGAATTTGCAGACAACAAAGGACTTGCCACACATATATTCACTCACATTAGAGTTAATGATCTAAGAATTAATAGAAACTTTAGAACTGGCAGTTGCACTAAAACTAGAAGGTATAGCAAATGAGTACATATTAGAAAAATCAATGATGGTATTGTCAAGCTCTTGCTTAGTGACTGGGGCAGGATTCTAAGGTGATGGAGCTAGAATGGATTGTTGTTGGAAGTAGTTGATAAGAGTCTAGATTTTCCCATTGATGATAGGAGCAAGTAAGATGTTGTTATGTCTTCTTGCAAGGTAGAGTGATTAGCAAAATGGTTATGTGGAGGAGGAAAATGACTGCCCTTCTTCAATTGTCGATTTCGTTGCATTGCATTTCCCACAAAAGCAATGTGAGAGTGGTTGATAGTGTTCCAGTTTTGGGAGCAGTAAGCCTTGGAGGAGACATCATATTGACATGTGAAAAGGCCGTCCATTTTCACATTAATCATAATTTACTATTTCATAATCAGCTTTTGTATGTGTATGTGTGTTTGATTCCATTTTTGTCTCTTCATCTAGATGATTAAATAAAGTGAACTTTCTTTATTGAGTTATTTTGAAAAGCAATCATTTCTCTCTCTTTTTTCAATTTTCCTTTACCTCACCATGCTTAAAGATGCACTTTGAATGCTATGATTGCATCATACGATTTAATTTAACATTCGAGTAATTGGTAAAATTCTTTGATCAACGAAATCCCATGATGTAAATTGTGTGTCCCATTCTTGATGCATCAATCATATGTTGTATACAATTGATACCAAGTAATAAATTGATCTAAAAATTAATAAAATGGATATCAAAATTTTACATGGTTCATTCAAAAAATAAAAGCTATGTCGACAACCAATTCCAATAAAAATTTATTATTTATCATCGTGAATATAAAAATATTTATCTTAGTAAAGTATCAAACTTTACTGTCTTTCCAAAAATTCTATTAGGTAAGATATCTGAATAAATAATAGTACTCTTTTTCTTGTTTTTGTATTCTACTCTTGAAAACACTTAAGTTACTACATAATTCTCTCAATGGGTTCAAATGTAGATAATGTGACTCGATAAGGTACATCAAAATAAGAAGAATTCCCCTCTATTCAAACAATACAATTGGCCGGCCAACTCTAAAAGGTTGCATGGCCACCAACCGTATGTATAAATTTCTTTTACTGATTTGAACCCCATGTAAAGCTAATCATAACTGTACTTGTTTCTGCCATTTTTGCAGGAGGTTTACATCTTTGTCTAAACCCGCGTGACATCCACCCCCCAGACAGGGGGTCATTTTCAAAACCAACCAGTGCAAAAAAACCCAATTCCAAAACCACTCACTGTGTGTACTATGTGTACAAAACCACTCATCCTAACTTTTTTTTTTCTTTTTTGAATTACTTTTATTCTTAGATATCATACACATTTAAATATAATAAATATATACATTTAAATAATACAATTTCTGTTATAAATATGCCAAATTTTTTTTAAAACACTGTTTATGTCACTCAAACTAACTAATTAATAAAATATTTTTAAAAAATTACTCATAATTATAATTGTATAATTTTAAAATAAAAAATACACATATTTATATTTCTAATATTCCTCAAGATATTTACGTTTTTTTTGAAATTACAAATATAATACATATATATTATATGTATCATTATTTTTGAACATATAATAATAGAAATCATGTTTTCCTATTGATAACACATATTTTTAAGTGATTGAGTGCATGGAAAAGATTCATATTGTGCTACAAAAATTTAGTTTTACTACCTAGTTTTATATTTTTGCGCATAAGTACCGCAATTGTGTTATTTTAGTCTTAGTTGAGACTAAATCGTCTCAACCTTCTAATAGTGTTACTCGAGCAATGCAGTGCAGGTCGCAACACGAATCCCAAGGAGCCAAATATGCACAGTCTAGTGGCAGAAGATGAGTCCAAATGTCTGAAAAGTGGTACACACAAAATCCAAGGAGGAAAAAGGGAGATTTTGGACAAAAAGGGAGGAAAGATGAGAGAGAAGGCAGATCTCCCCTTGGAACAAATTTTATGGGAAGGTTTTTCTGGGGAGGAAGAAGAAGGAAGACAAACAGGAACGAAGCTGAAGTTCAAGATTATTTTTGTGTTCGAAGAATATTACTCCTAGCTAAGAGTAGCTAGTGACGTTTTTCAGTTTTTTTGTTGACACTTCACATTACTTGCTTGTTTGCTTTCTGGTATTTGACTGTGAAATGAGCACACTGTGGGTGATGTTTTCTTTTCCACTTTCATTTATCTTAAGCATGAGTGGCTAAGTACTTAGGCGGGTGCCTTGGGTAAAAAGGGGAGAAACATGTTAATCAATCTTTAGATCTAAACAGCTATGAGTCACGCCACTTCCTTAACAAACCAGGATAGATCCAGGAAGGGGAAGTATTGAAACCCAACTTAACAACCCTAATTAGAGGTAGACCAAAAATTAGGGGAAAAAACAAGAATCCGGGTTGACCTAGATCTTGTGAGTTAGTTGTATGATTTGTGGTTTGTATGAGTTTGTTTAGTGATAAGCATACATCCCCTAGGAGTCTCAAGGTATCACCCATTCCCTTCCAAAAACAACTGAGTTCCAGAACTTATTACTTTTCTTTACTGTATTTCGTTTTAGTTCTGCCTTAGTCCTAGCTAAGACCAATTTTACCAACGTGACATTGATTCCTTGCATTGACCTTCACATAGCAAGCAGCTAGCTCCTTGTGTTCGACCCTAGTCCACTATGCTCATAATTGTTTTATGCTTGAATGTGTATTAGGTTATAAATTTATTTGATAGGAAAGTTTACATTTACGACGTGTGAATTTTTCATTTATTAAATTGGCGCCATTGCCGGGGAGCGGTGTTCAATTGTTTTGTGATTCGGTTGATGCATTTGCGTTCTTCTGGTTCAGGTAATCTTGTTTTCCATCCAGAAATCAAGAGAACTATCAGCAAGAACCGCACAAGAGTGAGAGAAGCAGCAAGGTTGAGCAGACTTCCTGGTGTTGCTCAAACTAATTTCAATATGGCAGAACAGGAGAAGACCCTGAATGAGCTTCATGCAGCTGACCATACGTACAGAGAGCTATGTATTAGGTTCTCTTTTAAGTATTATGGAAAAGTAGGTGAGAACCCACATGAACATCTTGACAACGTGACTGTTGTTTGCAGCTCTTTTATGAGTGCTGGTTATGACGGAGGCATCAGTTTCTTCAGCTACTATGGCAAAGGCAAGCGGTAAAATCTTTCCACATTGAGAGACGGTCACCGCAATGAGCATTTTGTGCCTGTATGTCGCATACAAGTGCGTTGCATCGACTTAAATAACCGGACGGGTGTGCTGGTAGGCATGTATACATGGTCCAAACGCCCAGAAGTAATAGTGCAATGTGACTCCATCTTCCTTATTCCTCCAATGTGCCATACACCTTCTCAAAGGCCTTTCGCATTCCATACCATGCACGTTTGTACGGTACTTCATAACCAGTTCTATCCAACACAACTGCAATAATAGTTCACTTTGGTCCCAATGTCTGCTTCAATATATGGCTTGGCAATCTCAGAGATATAATCATGATTGATGTTTATGTGATAAAAGAATCTCGCCCCCTACAGCTTGCATGTGTGGGGCTCAATAAGCTTTGAGATCTTCCATTTTCCCAATCGTTTATAATGAGCTACGCGAATCCTCCAGTGACAATTTTAAGTGTCACGTTGTTTGCAATACATTTCCAAGACTCTAGGCTCAGTGCCACTAACAGTGAACTCCTTTCCAATTTCAATGGAAAATTCTCTAACTTGTTTTCGAAAATCTTCTTTATCTTCAAATAGATCACCTTCCTTGAATCTCGGTTCATATTGATGTGTGTATGCTCCATGATTACTT
The DNA here is from genome assembly GCA_002189035.1 of Utricularia gibba. Classification (NCBI taxonomy): domain Eukaryota; kingdom Viridiplantae; phylum Streptophyta; class Magnoliopsida; order Lamiales; family Lentibulariaceae; genus Utricularia; species Utricularia gibba. The sequence goes on along the minus strand of NEEC01000002.1, from coordinate 4,001,258 downwards.
GATTCTTCCTCTATATCATGTAAACCTGAGTTAGGAAACCATTCCGAATCACAACTTGCGTTTCCTTCAAGCACATTCTCTTCGCCTTCTGAGTTTTGAGGAGTATGATCAATATCGGGAACCTCATTTTCATTAGTGAATTACATAAATGAATCGCCATCAATATTTTGGACTGGACCGAAATCATAATCCACATATTCATCTATAGAAAAAAAGAATAACATAAAATTAAAAAAAACATATATAATTTCGAAATTTACAAGAAAGAAATAGTCATTACCGTTGTCTCCAATTTGTGTGTGAGGTTCTTTTGAAAAAAATGGGTCGTATTCCACAAATAAATCCACCGAGCAATAACTGGTTAGGTTCATGAAGATAATCCAGGTTACTCTGTGTCTCTAAATTCAAATACATCATTTCTCTAGTCACAACATCAAAAAACTGGGCTGATAATCTAAGATTGAACCTCGAAGAAGACAATTGAACAATCTGATATAACCTTACTTTTAATTCTTCCAATGAAATATCGGCATCTGACTGAAAAAATTGGATTGGTGGCATACTATAACTTACGTAATTCCCGTAATTATAGATTTGACCTCCAAAGAAGACGTTGTATGAGACAGATCTGAAAGCCATCCAAATAGAGAGATATGTAAGAATGAGGTTGCAAGAAGATGAGGTTCTAAAGAGGGATGAAAGAATGGTTTTCAAAAGCCTTTCAATTTGAACAATTAGGTCATGTGATTGAGGCATGTGAGTCCAAAACATGGGGACACATGTCAGTAAACTTTATTGATCTTGGAACATGTAGCTGTCGTGTTGTCGGCTGATAATGAAATATAGGCGGCACACCGCAATGGAGAAACCAGTGAGCATCCAAAGATATAATCAAAATTACATAAATTAATTTCACATTTTTTTGAATCTTATTCATGTATGTAAAAAAAATCGTAATAAGTTGCAAATCATATGTAATTCATAACTATGTTCAATATATGATCATATTTTTTAATCCCGTCTTCAAAACATTAATCAGATGGATTTATAGGGTGACCATCCGTATATTCAAACATTAATTCATAACCGTATATTCAATTACGGTGACCATCCATAAATCTCCTATTTTTAGTAGAATCGTGTCAAATTTTACATCGCGCGCCTTCCACTTATCACGTGCTACAGTATCTTTGACTGAAAAAGTATCATTCGGTTCTCGATAAAACATACAGACAATTTTGCTGAATTTATTATATTGGGTTTTAAAAAACAAATTAATTACTTTAAAAATTTATTTAACCATTTTTCTCTTCCTTCTTCAACCACCGTATCAATATTCACATTTCAAAGGTTTTTTCACGCAGAACAAGTATGGTTATGTGTAATTTTTGTTTATGTTTTTTTATATCTTAATGGCAATAGTATTAGGTTCTCTATTTCACGAGGATCTGAAAGCATACAAGATTTGTTTTATCTGAGAATTTTCGTCACTGTATTGATCAATGTTGTGAGTGAATTAAAAAAGGATGGATGGCTTTCTTTTTTTTTAAATTATAGTCACTATAATGCGTTTGTTACAATGCATTGCTCTGAAAGTATCTCCACTCTTTTTCATTTTGAAATTACGGTGCAAAGATCTCTAAGCATATGAAACGTTATTTTACTATCGTCACCGTATTGTGTGATAATTGCGGTACGTTGCTCTGAAAGTATGCATATGTTTATTATATTTTGGATTTGTAGTCACCGTAATTCGTTCATTGCAGTGCGTGGCTTTATGTAGATGTTTTTTTGTTTTGTATTTTTCATCACTGTAATGTGTTCATTGTGGTGTGTGGCTTTGAAAGTATGCGAAATTTATTTTATTGTGAAATTTTAGTCACTGTAATGCGATCATTGCGGTGTGTGGCTATGAAATTATGCGAAGTTTATTTTATTGTGACATTTTAGTCACTGTATCTCTTTTATTGTGGTGTGTGGCTATGAAATTATGTGAAGTTGATTTTATTGTGACATTTTAGGCACTGTATCTCTTTCATTGCGATGTGTGGTTGTAAAATTATGTGAAGTTCATTTTATTGTGAAATTTTAGTCATTGTAATGGCTTCATTGCGATGTGTGGTTATGAAATTATACGACGCTTATTTTATTATGAAAGTTGAGTCACTGAAATGCTTTCATTGTAGTGTGTGGCTATGAAATTTTAGTCACTGTAATGCTTTCATTACGGTGTGTGGCTATGAAATTATACGAAATTTATTTTATTATGAAATTTTAGTCACTGAAATGCTTTATTACAGTTTATGGATTTGAAAGTATCCATTTTCATTGTTCTTTATGCATAGATGAACACATCAGAAAAGTTGAGGCTTCGATTCAATATTCCTGCAGAATATCAATTGTGGGATAAGGAAGAGGATGAAGAGATCGTTGGTGATATTCCAGAACGTGTTGCTCCTAGGGGTTTTTCTATCAGCACTGAGCACCTTAGATGTGGCTTGCGTGTGCCAGTGGTACCATTTATGTTGCAAGTTTTGACATGCTTCAAATTCCATTTTCACATTTGACTCCTAAGTGAGTGGCATATATATTGGCATGGGTTACATTGCTTGTGAGGAAAGCATTTCCCTAGAATTGCCTATTTTCTTTGCTATGAGCATGTGTCGTAGAATAAAGGATTCACCAAATTATGTGATAAAGGGTAAGTTTACAATTAAATTAGTGAAAGGTCTACGAAGTGGCTATGATAGTTGGTGGACAAGTTTTGTATGGGTTTCTCCTCCTAAAGATTTACCAAATGATTTCCCACGCACACTTCCAAATTCTCATCTTATTGGAAAACCACAAGGTATTTTATGTGTTAAAAAAAATTTTATACTATGTTTTTTTATGAGAATTTTTCTGATTTTATTGATCTAATTTACTTATGCTTACTGTTAAGTGTTGAGATGTTACCAAGGGATGTCGTTGATGAATTCATTGCTTTCTTTAAAGGACATACTAGGTCATTGACTACAATCCTACCTCTCATCTTTAGAATCTTAGGCACACCCAAGTTTTGGTGTGGGAAAAAAAGGATTACAAAGAAGGATGATGATGTGGATGATCAAAGTGGAAATGATGCTGATAATTTACACGAAGATGCGGCGGTTGACAATGAAACAAATGATTTGGCAGCTGAAAATGAGCCGTTGAAGCAACAACTAAAATGGTATCAATCCAGATGGCCTTCTTTCGTTAAATCAAGTAGTCATATTCCAACGGTGCTGAAATTAGTAGTATTCGACGTCAATGGTATTTTTTCTGATATTATTTTTCATTCATCATCAACCATCAAAGGGCGTCCAGATAAGTGGATTTATGGGCGAGCAGGTATAGTATTTATTTAGTATTTCACACATTCGCAACATATAGTTAGTTGCTAATTTATTGACTTGACTTTATTGTATATGTTATATTTTCAGTGTTTCTAACACCAAATGTTAGGGAGTTTATGGAATGGTGTATGCAACATTTTGATGTTGCACTATGGTCCTCACGTGGAGGGTAACATACAAAATATTATATTATCTTAGATGTTATTCTTTTTGTAGCAGTGCACAACTAAACCAAGTCATTAATTAGATGTTTGGCGAGAAGATGTCAAATTTGGCATTCATATGGGATGGAACGAAATGCACCACCACAAACCTTCGAGTCCTCAAGAAGCCAGCAAGTATGGTTTTGCTGAAAGAGTTGCGAAAAATATGGGAGGATGATGCTTTTCATGGCCGGTATACACATGGTAATACCTTGTTGGTAGATGATTCACCATACAAGTCTACAACAAATCCGGTAATAAAAATTTCATAAGTTAAATTTTATTTTTTTAGTTTAAATTAAACTCTACTGGTTCTCAAATAGGTTGACAATGTCATATTTCCATACTCCTACAAGCACACGGATCATAAAAAAGATTCATCTTTTATGGAAGGGGTTGGGATGAAGACTTTTCTTGAAGGACACATAGATGCATCTGATGTACCATCCTTTGTGTATGATTTTCGTATTGGTCAAGCCCCAATGAATGAAGACCATCCAGACTGGGAGTATTACAAAGCATTAGTAGATTAATTCTCATTTTCTATTTCATTATGCATATTAGGAGCACTTTTGCTTTATTGTTATCTAGTAACTGTAACTGATGATTACAGTGATCGGCAGAAATAGATAATCATCATTTTTCTTGGTAGAGTACTATAAGCATATTCTCTGAGAATTGTAATTGATGATTACGATGATCGGCAGAAATAGGTAATCATCGTTTTGCTTAAAAAGTATTATAAACATTTTCTCTAGTAACTGTAATTGATGATTATGGTGATCCGTAGAAACAGGTTATCATTTCCTTATATTACTTTCAATTTTGGTAACTGTAATCGGTAATTACGGTAACCGTAAAATTTAGAGATACAAACTATTACTCGAGTAATTTTTATTTTCTCTTTTATGCTTGTTCGAAACAATTTTGCTTAATAAACTACTATCACCATGTTTTCTAATCACTGTAATTGATGAATTATAGTGATCGACAGAAATAAACGATTATGATTTTTCTTATATTACTTTTATTTGTGATAACTATAATTGATGATTACAGTGATCGTTAGAAATAAGCAATTATTATTTTGTTTATATTAATTTTATTTTAGATAACTGTAATTGATGAATTGTAGTGATTGGAAGAAATATGTAATTATCATTTTCTTTATATTAGTTTTATTTCTAGTAACTATAATTGATGAATTGTAGTGATCGACATAAATATGTAATTGTTGTTTTCTTTATATATTTTTTTATTATTTCTGATAACTGTAATTAATAAATTACAATGATCGACATAAATAAAAAATATTAACATGAAAAAGTTAAATGAAACGCTATTTATGATTTTTAATTTGATTTATTATTTATAAAAGAATATATAATATAATTTGATTTTTCATTTTGTTTAAATTATTTATTTTTCCATTTTTTAATTGTATATATTTTTGAATATATAATAATTAAATAAAATATGCATTATGTAAAATTTAATTTGATTTTTTTTATTTAATATAATTTTTGAATTCTAAAAAAGATATTTTAATAATATTTGTAACAATATTTGCAAAAAGAATATAATATATTTTTATTTTTTTGTAAAAAATATAATAGTATTAAAATATGTTGTGAAAAAAAAATTTAAAAAAGAAAATCTGTAAGATGGGTGGTTTTGACATGCATTAGAGGTGAGATGTACACAGTGGGTGATTTTGAAACTAGGTTTTTTTGTAGTGAGTGTATTTGGTAAAAACTCCCCAGACAGGGGACTGCTTGCCACCTTAAAATGTGGCACATGTGTCAAGTTAAGCAGAAGAAAATAAATTAAAGTCAAGTAAGGAATAAATATATATGTATATATATATATAATTTTTATACCAAAAACAAAATATGTCTAAAAACATCAGGTTACTCAAGGGATTTGATTAAAATACTTTTTAATGGTAATCATTTTGTTATAACAAAATAGAAATGTGTAATTGAAAATGAATTGCTATTTTATTAAAATTATTTCTTAAAAGGTATTTTTTCAGTTCACCAAAATAAAACTAAGAAGAAATTAGGGTGTAAAAATTGTCGGGAAAATTGAAAAAAAAAAAACTAAAGAATTTTACTTCGTTAATTTGTTTTTATGCGGTTAGTTTTGGCGACAATATATTGAAATTAACATGATATGCAGAGTTGTTGCCACCCATTTAGTAAATTTTTTTTCCTGATTCAAAGTTTCCCAGCGGGGTCCCTGTATATCATTTTTGAATCTTGGTTTGCCTCTGGAATTAAATGGAAAACCCTAAGGGAGACAAGTACATCGCGAGGGTGTTTTTGTGTGATTTTTAACGAGGAATGGTTCCTTGATTATTTAATGTTTCTGTTTTTATTGTTGTGGTTGTTACGATGTTATTGAATCAGATGGATTGCTGGAGGAGGAGGAAAAGCAAGAATCAAAAATCTACAAAGTTGTTTCCAGCCATCACTAGTCCGGTTACAGAATTCATACGATGCGCATAGAGGTGGCTGGGTCTTAGAACCTGTAGAACCTTTGGACTTGCAAACGATTCGGGAGTCATTTTGAAAAATACCTATTATAAAAAAAACCCCTTCATAAAACTATCCACTATGTGAATTGTGTGTAAAAAACTACCTAACTTACTATTTGTAATTATATTGTATTATAAATATAATAATTGGTATTTTTTAATATGCAATAACAATTTTCAGAAAAATCGTTTCTATACAATTGTTTTAGTAATTTTTACAGATATTATTTTAATTTTTTTTTGAAAATGATAATTTTCAATATATTTTTGATATAAATGATTTTATCTGGATTTAAAAAATTAATGCATTCATTAATAATAAAATTTGTAGATTGTACTTTTATATTAATTTTTAAAAGAAAATTGAGATAAATTATTTTATTAAAATACTGAGATAAATACCTATTGAATTGCTTTTTGACAAAAAATCGATCATTTGCATTACTTAAAATCTAGTATTTCATAAGCGAACGAAACATTTGACTATAAACTATCACATGATTAGAAAAAATATATGAAATAGATTTTTTCGTTCCGTGATATATTCCATCTAAGGTTTAATTGGTAGACATGCTCATCAACAAGATATGGAGAGTTGTTGGTAGTCATTATCAATCAGGCTATTAATGGATCTTGACGAGTGGTTGTTACAAAAAGACTGTAACGTATTCACAAGATATGCGAAACCCCATGAAATTTAGAGAAAAGATGGAGAATTATTCACTAAAGATAGAAGGAGAAGTATCACAATCAAGAAACGACAAGATATGCGAAACCCCATGAAATTTAGAGAAAAGATGGAGAATTATTCACTAAAGATAGAAGGAGAAGTATCACAATCAAGAAACGAAAGGTTTAGCAATAAACGATCATACAAAACATCAAGTTTAATGTAAACTAGACAAAAGGTAGAGAATAGTCTAGAGAGATGTGAATTAAAGGTTTTAACTAAAAACTAAAAAAAGAAAGTTGTCATTCGTCTATGCTTGTTGAGTCCATAAATTCTGCTATTGTTTTTGCATATCTCATAAAGAATCTAAATGATACTTTGACACTACAACGTAATCATTACTACTTCTGTCAACCATTATCGTATCCTGCACATCAGTAGTCATTACTAATATCTTGTGTTCTTCCGAAAATTAAGGAAATGTTTTTTCAAAAATTAATATAATTGAATTCAATAAAACATTAAATAAAGCATAACATTAAGATAATTTCCTTAATATAAAGTAAAACTTATAATTTCTTTTATAAGATTCTAATTAGATAACTTTAATTATATTTAATATAGAAGGAGACAAAAAGAAATAAAATGGCATTTAACAAATATTATTTGTTAATCCACATCTATATATATATATATATATATTCTAAATTTATGTTTCATAAAAAAAAAAGTAATTTAAAATGAAAATGAAATGAGCCACAAATTGAAAAATCATAATATACCCAAATAACCTATGGGCATCGATTATACCTAACATATGCCGTATACTTTTTCTTATATTAATATGGGTGTGGGTAATATATAATTTGCACCCCTATGTTGTTTTTATAAAATATAACATATAATAGTTCCATCGCACTTGTATTCAATGATGGTATCGTAGTGTTATATAAATCCTTAAACCACTACGTATAACTGAAAATTAATTAAAAACGTTAAATATCCTTCAACCTGTAACATTATGTATACCTAACATATATTTTCTAAATTATAGAAATTTAGGATAGAAAGGTATAATGTCATTTGCCCATACATACATAATACCTAACTTATGCGACTAAACTCGCAATCTACCCCGACGTACAAACAACAATACTTTTTTACTTTTTCATCTACTTGTCATATTTTTTAGTTACCCTCGTTGAAAATTGAATTTTTTATAACTAGCGTTATTATTGTTTACCCTAAATCTATAAATAGTATCAGGATAATTATACTTGTAATACACCGATCTGGTTGTGTGTTTCTTGACAAGGCGTTAATCTGCCTCCATTGCATTCCCGTTATTCATTACCTCTACATAGCCGCGCGGCCCCATGAGGTCTTAGACCAGTGGGATGAAACTAACTGTAGTGCCGCTACTTTCCTTGCATAATGCAACTTCATCATCGCATCGCATCGCATATAGGGAGGGGAAGGGAGGGGAGGGGAGGCGAGGGTATATTGCTGGTATATATACCTACCTATATGCCTTTTGTCCCCAGCTAACACACAACAAATCGTTGGATTTATCATAATGAACAGCACTTGAATAATCTTTCCATTCATCCTTCTGACTCCAAATTCTATTCTATTTTAGATAATATCGGATTGTAATTACATACTTTATTTACGCAATAATAACGACGTTGAGTTCCATGACTAGTTTCGCAGCTTGGTAAAGGATTTTAGTACGGACTTGTGCATAGAGTCTTCAAAGCCCTATATATAGACGATTTGTCAACTACAAGAGCCATAGATATTTGAAAAAAAATCATGTCCTGAGCTTCTTCTCCACCTGCTCCGAGAGAGTAGTCATCAGTCACGCTGCATCGGCCATGGTGCCGTTATCGTGCCGGTTCCCCTTCTTGTTGGGGTTCTAACCGCCGTTGCTTCCTCCATGTTCCTTCTCTCCTACATATCTTACACGTCGGAGCTGCAGACAGAGGTTGGATTGCTCCCTGTTCATGTAACAGAATTTAGGATGAATTTCTCCGTGCTTCCTTTGGATGACCCAGCAGTGGTGGAGGAAGTGAAGCCTTGGGATAATCGGAGGTTGACGGCAGCCGCAGCTTCGCCACCGGAATCTGAGGTAACAACTTGTTTTGGTGAACTAGTGTTGTACATGGGGAGGAGAAGAAGGTGCGTGCACCTTGGAGACATGTCAATGCCTTGTTCTCAGTACTGACCATTGATTTAGTATGGCGTTATTGTCTTGTTTCCTTTATTGGAAGTTTGATTTTGTTGGCTTACGTAGAACCAATATTGAAGGGTAGTGACTGAAGTCTTGAGTGTCACAATCACGTCCGTTGATTTTTCCATGGGGTTTTACAGTAATCACATGTGTGTTCACCGATTCAGTAATTTGATTTTCTCCATTCGGTACTCGGTTCTTTTGTTATTTGTATCCCACTTCGACAGTTCCTTTACTACATCGTCAGGTGATGCCCAATGCGAAAGAAGCGCAGGAGAAGGTGCGGTTTCAAGGGCACAACGACGACCTATCCGACGGCGGTCCAAAGTCTTCTCGTTCCCCTGACGACGAAGAGGTGGCCTTTGGATGGGAAAACGATGGCCAAGTAAATGTTCGGTTTTCTCTGTTTTTTCTTGGGAAAACTCAAAATAATTATGCTACGGTACACTACACTTCTTTTTCTTTTTTTTTTTTGAAGAACAAACCCTGTGAAGTGATCCTCGGAATGAATGAAACGGAGGAAAGAGTGCCGTTCAGCGGAGCAAACAACGACGTTTATCACGATAGGGAAGTCTTCTTGGAGTACTACAAGGAAATGAACAAAGCCTCAGAATATTTGCGTACCCTCGCAAGAAAAACGACCCCTTCGCTGCCGTCTTCCTGCCGGTGGTGCCGGAGCCGACGGGGAACTACGCCAGCGAGAGTTATTTCAAGCGATCCCTCTTCAGAAGCCATTTCATCACCGACGACCCATCGGAAGCGAATCTCTTCTACCTGCCGTTCTCAATTACCGCAATGCGAAATGACCCTCGAATCGGTGTCGGCGGAATCAAGAAATTCGTTCGTGACTACATCGCCGAAATCAGTCACCGGTACCCTTACTGGAACCGTACCGCTGGCGCTGATCATTTCTACGTCGTTTGCCATTCAGTCGGGAGAACGGCCATGGAAAAAGCCGTTGACGTGAAGCTTAACGCAATCCAAGCCGTGTGCTCCTCTAGCTACTTCGTTCCTGGGTACATTCCTCATAAAGATGCACCAATTCCCCAGATCTGGCCGCGGAAAGGGCGTCCTCCGATGAAGTTGCCTTCAAAGAGGTTGACTCCTCTCTCGATTCGTACCTTCCCTTTTACCGCAATTTCTAATCGAAATCGATTTTACAGGAAAACCCTAGCATTCTATGCCGGAGCAATGAACTCTCCCGTCCGCAAATTCCTCGTTGATACATGGGAACACGACGGCGACATCTCCGTCCACAGATCGCGTCTCAAAACCCCTACTCCGAAGCGCTAATGAGCAGTAAATTCTGCATTCATGCGAAGGGTTACGAAGTGAACACGGGGAGAGCAGCGGATGCGATATACTATGGGTGTGTTCCGGTGGTTGTGGCCGATTACTACGAGCTCCCCTTCTCTGATATTCTGAACTGGTACAGTTTCTCCGTAGTGCTCACGTCTGCAGATATTCCAAAGATGAAGAAAGTGCTTAGGGGAATGGTGGCGTCCGGCGAGTACTTGCAGATGCAGAGGAACGTGATGAAGGTGCAGAAGCATTTTTCATGGTATAATTCGCCACTGGACTACGATGCCTTTCATCTGGTTATGTATCAGCTGTGGCTTAGAAGAAGCCATGTCAAGGTTTCCCTCTGATCAAGCACAACCCAACCTTTTTGATCAACTCATAATCAAAATTCAAAACAAAAAATTATCATGGCAAAAAGGGCCTATTTCTTGGCATAACAGCCCTATTTTACAAGTATTTACAGAATATCTCACCTTTTTTTAAAAAAATAATTATTTTTATTAATTATATATTTAAATTGATATATAAAAGGGTATTTATAAAATATAATTTCATAATATAATTTTTTTAATAATTGATAAAAATTATATTTTAGAAATATATTTCTTATAAAAAAAATTATACATTTAAATAATTATTTATTTTTACAGCATTATTAAACGTAATTTTTTCAATAAATTAAAATATACATACTGAATATAATATGTGAAGTATAGAATTTCGCACTTCACTCCCATAAACACCCGCGTAAATTATAGCATAACACATGCACTTATGAAATTTCATCCCCTACCCTCCCCGACTACACCTTATGAGATATCTTATATATCATACCATCATTAATAATTAATTAGAGGAAAAGTTGTTTTATGAATTTTCACGATGATTTTGATGTAAATTAAAGGAAATTAGGTGGTCTTCATACAATCAAAGATTTGGATTATCCGAATGAAAATTTAGTGAAATATTTTCGGATAAGATAAGATTAATTAATTTTAGAAGATTTGGACCTTATATTAAAAAATTCGAATATAAGATTTAATATACGCCCATCAAATCTTCACTCCTATATAAGGGTATGAGCAATAAGCTGTTGGGAGTTGGGAAGTCTTTGGCTTAGTTTAGGAGTTTAGAATTGAATCCAACATTTGTTGGTTTTGCTTCCTTTTGTTTTTCATCAGTTTTCTTATATTAGAGTGAGTATGCCCTTGTACGTAGTTGCACCTAAGGATTTATGATTTTTTTATTATGCATCAATATTTAATTCGATGTTTGATTTTTTTTTTTGAAATACTTTTTCTTCAACATGTTATTTAGTACCATAGAATCTTAAAAAAGTGTGAAATAATTTCAGATTGATCTTAAGTACCTAAAAAAAAGGATTTAATTATTGGTAAAACACATTCGATCTAGTGTTTGTGAGGATGTAAAATGTAGGAGTTAAGATCAAATGTGGATAAACATAGGTTATCATAAAATATGAAATAACTATGATGGAATGGTTGATTTTATAATTTCATTAAACGTATGACGGTAATATAATGATTATTAAATAGCACTATTTTATAATAACATTTTCATAATTTGTCCAAATGAATTAGTATTCAAGGTTTACAGATTCATATGGATGAGTCTTAATAAATTGGAACATAAATCTAAAATCAGTTTTCCATATTGATTTAAAACTAGCTTTTTTGTTGATTTTCGGTGCAAGAAGCGAACCCCTCCTCCAAGATGGGAAAGAGAAGATCGATGGAGTTATCGACAAACAAACATATGTAATGAATACAATCCTAATCCGAGACATATATACTACTCACGGAGGAATGGGACAACCATGGGAAACAAAGGTAGACACATAACATGAACTTACATGCTAATGAACCACCTAGTGAAGAGGAATGGTCCGAACCAACATGTAGGAAACCGATTGTGCAAGTCAGGCATTGTCAGGCAACGTTATTTGTAAATTACCATAGCTTATTAATTTTTTGAATATTTTACTATATATATAATTGAAAATTTATTTCTTTTACAGAATGAGATATTTGTATTTTGATTTTTTTTTTAAAAAATTTGAAACAAGAAAATTATAAAAAATTGTTTTTAACTATATTGCGCTTGAGTATATTTGAAAAATGAAGAAAAAATTTAAAAATTACATATAGCATATTTCAAAAAAAATAAATTACTTTATTTTACTTAGTACTTAATTTTTATGATTCCACAACTAAAATTACTATTATTATGGATGATTGAAAATATCCAAATTATTTTGAAATATCCACAATCATTATTATTATTTATTAATTCATAATTTTCAGATAAATAAATGGTATTTTAATGAACATAATTATGGGTACTTATAAGATAAAAAAACTAAATTACTAAAAAATTTAAAACATTTTCAGTTACTTTCAAGTGGTGATGAACATGTGTAGAAAATAGCTGATAAGTAAATATTACGAAAAGAAAGTTGTATAATGGTAACAATTTAATATCAAAAATAAAAAAATATTATCAATTTCATTGTAATACGTGATTTTAATTATTTTTCAAAACCATTTTTACATACAAAATAAATTATTTTTTACTTCAATTTAGAGTAAAAACATGTTTAAAACATAAAATATAAATCATTTAACATGAATATATGTAATCAAAAGTCTAAAATTGATAACTAATTTTTTTTTTAAAATAACATTATTTAATACATACAGCGTTCAATTGCTTGTATATTTGCTAATGTAGATTAGTCTCATCAATCAGTTTTAGACCAAATTATAATTCATTGATACAATATTCCACATCATTTGCATGTAGAACACCTTGAAGGAACAAATGGAACATATTATAAGGAACAAGCAAATTTTCTATGCTTTTAGAACAATTTCATGATATAAGGAAAGTTGCATTATTAGCCTAAAAAAATTAAATTAGAGAGGTTTATTGAAAAAAATTGAAAATAAAGAATTCAAAAAATAATTTAAGTCACTAACTGTGTTTAGAATCTTTTTATATGACGAGTCATCCACTAAAAATATGTTCATGGAATTGTATTTGTATTCAAATAATTCATTCTTCCGAATTTGATAACCCCAAAGTCAATTTAAATTGGAAAATGATTAAACCAAAATTGCAATACATTTTTGCAAGGTAAATATACTAACATAACAAAAAAATGTGTAAGAATAAAAATAATAATTTTAAGATAATGCTTCATGTATTAACAATGACAAGAATCTAAACATTGCGAACACATGAAATAGTATCTAGAATCTCTTTGTCCTTTTAGGGAATGGTTCTCAACCTATGAAGAGCATCCAATGGGTGCCATAGTTAGGGGAAATAATTCTAGTAGAAAACTACATGATGGGAGGGTAAGAATTCTCACTGATATAAGACGTTCCTGATATTAAGAAAAGCCTTATTTTGATAAGCACTCTTGAAGATAAAGGTTACAAATTTACTGGAGGTAATTATATGGTATAGGTAAGTAAAAGTACTATAGTTTTTATGAAGAGGGTCAAAGGAATTATAGTGGAAAGACTTCAAGTCAATGCTACTATCTTGAAGACAAACCACTTCATCATATGACTTTGGCATTATAGGCTTGCTCATATCAGTGAGCATGGACTATCAAAATTGGGTTCAAGAGGCCTATTAAATTGTCAGAAGATTGGAAAGTTAGATTTTTTTGAATATTGTGCGGCAAACACAAGAGATCTAGCTTTCATAAAGGAATTCTCAATAGCTCTCATTCCTTGGCATGCATGTACTCAGATTTATAGGATCCACTGATATGCCTTCATTCTTTGAAATTGTATATCTTATGACTATAGTTGATGACTATTCAATAAAATTGTGGGTTTTCTTTCTTAAACATAAGCCTGAAGCTATTAATGTATTGAAAAAATGGAAAGTGATGATTTAGAGGCAATCTGATATGAAAATAAAGAGGTTTAGGACTACTAACAGTTTGAAATTTCATTTATCTAAGTTTGAAAATTTGAAGTCTGATGGTATTTTGAGGGACAAACTAATAGAAAAACAACTCAACAGAATGGTGATGCAGAATGAATGAATAGAACAATCATGGAGAAGATTCGATGTATGTTTTCACTGGTAAATTATATGAAAAATATTGAGGAGACAGCACTGTTTATGCGACAACCATTATAAACAAGTTGTCTTCATATGATATTGATGCCAAAACCCCCCAAGAGATGTGGAATAGAGAACTAGTAAATTATGAGAACCCAAAAGTATTCAATTCTCTAGCATATGCTAGCATTAATGAAGAAAAATTAAAACCAAGAGCTTTGAAATTTATTTTCTTGGGAGTTGAGTTGGGAGTTAAAGGATACAAATTATTGAGTCCAGTTTAAAGAGAGTAATCACAAGTAGAGATATGCTTTTTAATGAAGAAATTATGTTGAAGAAATATAAAGAAGAGGTATCGATAACTAAAGTTAATGATATCTCAAATGGTGTGTCTATTGAAAAGAGAGCTGAACTAGTTTTGAGAAGAAGTGAAAGTTGTGCAAATCAAAATGTTGAAACGGATGTTGAGATCTTAACTCCATAACATTCAACCAATGAGAGTGATCCCGAAAATCAGACTTCAATAGATGAACCTCTTGAAGCATCCATTGCTATTAATAGGACAACAAGACATATACGTTCACCTCATAGGTAAGTAGAAGCTGATTTTCTTGCATTTGCCTTAACAATTGTGGATGACATTAATAAATATAATGAACCAAAGGATTTTAATGAGGTAATTTCATGTGATAATTCTGAAAATGGTGGTTTGCTATGTATAAAGAGATGAATTGTCTTCTAAGGAACTAACACTTGGACACTTTCACCTCTTCCTAATCATAAGAAAACTGTTAAGTGCAAATGGATTTACAAAATCAATGAAAACCTTGTAGAAGAGAAGAAAATATGACTCAAACCAAGATTAATTGCAAGGGGACTCAGTCAAGTTCCAAGTATGGATTTTACTGATGTTGCATCAAATTTCATCGCATTTGTGCTATTTTCAGTGTTAGAATAATAGAATTATGTGAATAAAATAGAAA
This sequence comes from Utricularia gibba, assembly GCA_002189035.1. NCBI lineage: Eukaryota > Viridiplantae > Streptophyta > Magnoliopsida > Lamiales > Lentibulariaceae > Utricularia > Utricularia gibba. The sequence continues at coordinate 3,985,847 of NEEC01000002.1, read as the reverse complement.
AATATCGACATTTGTGATGATCAAATTATTTTCGGTAAAAACACTATTTTAAACCATTTTTCCTTTAGTTTGAGGGATAAGTGGTTTTACTATTCATCCAAATCCATACACATCCGTCTCATTTGGGCTAGGCGGCATAATCTTACAAGTCTGCAAAGGTTATTATTAGTATATGGGGAAAATGGGAATTGTATGTCTGCATACAAAAGGAAGACAAGAGAGATTGATGGAAAAAAAGGAGGAGAGTCAGCCACCGTACGCAACAAGGCAGGTCAAGTGGAGTGAGTGGAGAGAGAAGCAAGAATATTTCCTCTCATAGATATTTTCTAATTCTCATTACAAGAGTTTTCGTGATTTTTCCAATAAAGAAGACGAAGGATGAAAAGTTACTGCATGACATTAGAACTAATCTTTGATATCCAGAAGCATAGCTGAGACCCAAATCTAAATTTAGTTCTAATCTTAGTTCTAATCATTCTCTTGAGCAATGTAACACATTTTAGCAGCTCAAATCCCAAGGAGTCGAAATTGCATAGTGGAAGATACCAAATCCTAAGGTGGAAGAAAAAGAAGATTTCGGAAATAATAAGAGAGTGGAAATATTCCAACCACCTTGAACGACATGAACAGACTTCTGGGAGTAGAGAAAGTAAGTAGGAAGTTGTAACAGAATCATGGAGGACGAGGAAGACAAAATCATGATCCAAATTATATTTTGAAGCTTTTTTCTATTTATGAATGACATTATTCTTAGTTAGGAGTTGATTTAGTTCTTCCGCGAGAACTATTTACTTTTTATGTTTATGTTATGCGTTTTAGATTATTGTTGAACTTTAAAACCAAGATGATGTAGTATTAATGATTAAAATTGTAATGTTATTAGTCTTATTTTGATTGATTGAAATTGAAACATTGAAAGATGATTATAAACTTGAGGTCTTGAGATACTCATATTAGTTGAGGAATTACAATATTAATTAATAATATTTGTAAAAAGTATTGTATTTTTGATCATATATTTAGTTATTCTTGATAATGCAACTAATAATATTACTACTATATGTATTTTTAAAAGTTTGATTAATCCTGTTTGACCGGTTCTTTTTTTTTTTCATTTAAAATGTATGCCATATTTTAAATTTATATATTCAATACATATTGCAAGTTTTTTAAACTAGTAATTTATTTAGTAATATTCATAAGTTGGTGTTGATTTTAAAAACTAGTAGTATAATATATTATTGAAACATTTTTCGGAAATGCATTTTTTGATTTATCTGTTTGCAAATTTTAAAATGATTTTCTTAAAATTGATATTTTATTTGTTTATTTACTTATATTTCATAAATATAGTATATTAGTTATTAATATTTATTATTCCACAAGTCATTTAATGTTGTCTTTTTTAATTAATATTACTTTAATTTTCAAAAAATATCATAATAATATTGTTGTAGGTGATAATTAACATAATACGATTTTAAAATTTGTTAAATATTTTGAATATATGGCTATATTTTAAATATACGTAATATGATTTTAAAAAATATCATAACAATTATAATGGAGTTGTGGCCACCAATGGTTTGTGTGATACAAGATCCAACATCTTCCAATAATATCAAGGCTAATGAGGTTGCCTTGTAAATGCAAAAATTATCATGTAATAATGGAGAAAACTATGATATTCTTGATTGGTGGTAGAATCAATATTCTTTTTGTTGGATATTGACTCACATTATCCAACACTTGGTTATATTATTGATGTTTCGCTCGGTTCATTTAGAAGAGATGAAGATAGGCGAAGATTTTTATGTGGAAACCTTCGGAGAACGGAAAAACTACAGAGCTGTCAAAATCTTCACTAGACGTAGATGGTGGGGAAAGATACAAGTTGGAGGGCTTAGAGTTGAACTCCTTTCTCTTCAGAATTTCTCCTTATAGAAGAGGCCAATCTGATCGAATCCTGAATTCTGTAGATGTCAGTTGCTTTCTATGCCTATACTGTGATCCTACTTTTCAGATGATCGCCACCTACTCTACTGTAATTCGGCTACTTTTCAAGCTATGCAATACGGCCGTTGCTGTCAAATCTCTGACATATATCGGTCTATCGGCCGGCACTATCTCATCAGAGCACCTTTTGGTAGCTTTTTAGGGACCGATTAACCACATCCGATTTGTACCCATCATTCAGCTCCTCTGATTTGCCGATATTGGTCTTCTTAGGGCAAGTCGGTGAATCAGAATCACTACTATACCGATTTCAAGTATGCCGCTTTCCTATGGGTGAGTCTCAAACCGATTTAGACTGACTTCCATGCCATGTGTCGCCACCTGGGCGCTCCACGTTTTTTCCCGCTTGTTTTGGTCACCTCAAACGATGCGCCGTTTCATCTTCCGAATACCCCTCTTATAAATATGCGCTCAGCCTGTCATTTTTTCCCCTTTGCTTTCTTTGTTTGCATGCGTGATTCCAGTGCTCTTCGAACTCCATCGGACTCATCTGCCGCATCTGCCGCATCTGCCGCCGTGAAACTCATTGAAAATCGAAGTCTTCAAAGGTACTAGTCTATTCTTTGTCTTTTTCACTCAGTTTTGGGGATTCGGGTACTCCTTTTTGGGCCTCTTTCTCCTAGGGCTTTTTTCCGTTCGTTCTGAGTTCTTCTGTTTTCTGATTTCCTCAGTTGCGATGGGTAGGAAGTAGCGAATTGAACATTCCTGCTATTTGGGCTAAGTATTCGATCCCCAACGAGTGTATTGTCAGTCAGGCTAGGGACAGCCAGATACCTTGGGGAATGGGGGAACAACCCCTTCCTCGATTCAGTCTTCCGATTCCTATAGCTTACCTGGAGAGTGGTCTCCACTTTGCCCTCCACCCCCTTATCGTCTAGTTTTTGAACATATTTGTTGTTTCTCTTTTTTGTCTTTTCCCTAACTCGATATTCTGTTTCACCACCTTCGTCTTCTATTCAGGGGGTTTAGATCCGAATATGACTCTAGTGGATTTTTTTTCAACTTTTCAAAATTGCCGTCCGTAAAGCAAGCACCCAATGCATGGTTTTTCCCACTTCCAATTTTGCTGATTTGAAGATCACCCTGATTTCATTCTAAAAGCTCCCGATATCCACCACAACTAGTGGTCTTCTCTTATTTGGGTTGCTCCCCCATCGGGGGCCAGGTGGAATTTTCTGACTAAACCCACTCCCTTCAAAGTAAAGCTTTTCGGTCGTTTTCATCCCTTTAACGAATCTCGTAGGGAGGTAGATCAGAAACTCAGTGGATGCACTGCCAAGTTCGAGTCCCGAGCCTTAATGCTTTCTTGGGAGTCTTTGATAAATTGCAGGATTCTAGGGCGTAGCTGAGATAGTCATTGGCCGGACTTTGTTATTCCCTTGGGATCCGAATTGGAGTTCTAGCACCTTCTCCAATCTCCATCCACTTCGAATCCTACTCCGGATGCCCCCTCTGTTCCTGATCCGGTTATTCCCATTCCCACCGATTCTGTTCCAGAATCTTCTACTCAGCCCTTTGCTACAAAGAAAAAGAAGAGGGTTAAAGTTTGCGCTCAGAAACCCTCGAAAAAACGGAAAGGTAGCCCGTAATGTTCTCCTAGCCATAAAATCTTTGCTGTTGTTTTCATACGTTTCGGTCTGGTGTGCAGTTAAGAGGATGGCAAGGAGGAGTGCTTTGGAGGACTCGATGATGGTGCGCTTTTCCGACGAGATGTGCCGGATGCAGGAGTCGGATGTGGTTCCTTCTTTACAAGTTTGCTCGGCTTTAGCGACCCGTCGCTATGAATCTCTGACTCTAACCTTTTTAACTTTTCTTTCAGGCCGATTCACCCCAGGCTCACTCAAATGCTGCTGATCATTCCCCGAAGGAGGATCTGGTAGGAGGTTTCCAGGATTCGGGAGACGACCCTCCTCCCCTTCAGAGAAAGGAAAAGGGAAACTCTCCCCTTCACCGAAACCCGCCGAAGGCCTCATTCTCGGCACGGGGCTCTTTTTGGCTAATGCCTCCATGCCCGAATGAGACAGGGAGAATTCCTACTCCTCCAATTCAGATAAGGGAGGATCCCGCTCTTCCCCATCTTCAGTCCTCCTAGAGCTTCGAAGAGCCTTAGAGGAGGCAACCCTGTTTCAGGGGTTCAGCCGGAAGTCATACTTAAGGGGATTTGATAGATATTCTACCTCTTTCTCAGAATCGTTTATAGTCGGTTTCTGACTTAATGATTTTTTCCTAGGCTTTGACCTTTGGATGGGGGATGGCCAAGGAAATGGGATCCCACTCGGAGGTAGTTTCTCGGCTTCAAGCCCATGTTGCGGCCAAAGATGCCAAGATAAAGTTATTGAGAGAGGAAGGGAGTGCATTGAGAAGTATGCTCGGAAAGTGTACCCGCCGGGAAGAAGAGTTGCAAAACCTGATCGGTGAAATGGGGAAGGTGATCGATGATGCTAACTCTGAAAAGGAAAGCTTCAAAGTGCGATTTGAGGAGGCGGACGCAGAGCTGAAGCAAGCCAAGGATCGTGTTTCGGCCTTCGAAGCCGAGTTGCTTAATCAAGAGGCGTCTCGGGGGAGGCTTTTAGAAGATTTTGTCAAATCGGCCTGCTTCTCCGAGTTATCAGACATCTACGCCGGGGATCTAATCGGCCTACTTCTATATCGGCAAATGCACCAAATCAGCCAGAAATTTGGGGTTATCGATCACGGATCTGCGCTTCGACAGGGCTGATCCCCTGAGGAAGGAAGAGAACATGCTGGATGTCATCGTGGATGTGTTCCAAGCCCTAAAATTTGGGTTTGATGCTGATCGGGAGTGCTTAATAGCGCTTATTCGGGCTAGGATCGGGCGGGAGAATGAAGCCAAGCTGAGAGCGAGGATGAAGGGACATGTCGGCCCCTAAACTGATGAACCTTAATTCCTTCCTTCTGAAACTGATGTTTTTGCCCCCGATTTGGGGTTTTTATATATTTTGAGGTCCTGATTTGGGATTCCTCCTTTCAGTTTACTTAGTTTTTGCATATTGCCTCTGCTTTTTATCAATTATTCTGATTTGCACGTTGCATGGTTTGCGAGTCTTGGTTGGGCTTTTTTGCCTAAGTCTTTTCTCATGCATGCAAGACTGCTGCTAAGGACATTAAACCCCTCTTAGGTTGAGTTGCATCCCCAATCCAAATAGGCCCTCTTCTGGCCAAATATCTATGCTTTCAAGGCATAGTCGGATCTGCTTTGGGTGCACTTACCATCTCGAGATTCGGTAATAAGATCTTTACTTAGGGCTTATGGAATCCGGTCCTGATTTGTACAAGGGCTTACCATTTCCACTAGTGCCTGGGTTTAGGGGATTCAATACTTCTGGAGGTGCCCTGGGATGCTTTGCTATTATAGACTTAGAGGATTTGCCTGGGCTTACAATGTTGTTGATTCATCTCCAGTTTGGAGGAATATGTAGCTACCTGAGTGCTCTAAAGATCTATAATAGGGATTGATATTTGGCCGACTAGGCGTAGTATTTCCTCAAATGAGATGCATTCCATGACCTCGGAAATTCCACGCCATCTAGTTGTTCTAGACGATAAGCTCCTCTCTCAATCACCCTTGAAATCCGATAAGGGCCTTCCCAATTGCGCTGTAATTTTCCAACATGTTTTTGGGGTTGGATGCTTCGAAGCACCAAATCTCCTTCTGAGAATTCCCTCGGGGATATTGATTTGTTGTAACTTCTCTCTGTTCTTTTCTGATAAGCCCCTAGTCGGCTGTAAACACTCTGTCTTTTCTCCTCCAACAACTCCAACTCCAGTTTTCGCAGAGCGGCATTTCCTCTTCATTGTAGTGTTCCACCCTGTAGCTTTTCAGTGTTAATTCGACCGGGCATATGGTTTCCGATCCGTACACTAACAAGAAAGGAGATTCTTTTGTAGTGGTTCGAGGGGTGGTTCGATATGACCATAAAACTTCGTCTAACCGGTTTGCCCAAGACCCATTGAAATCCTCGAGTTTCGTGCTTGCATTTCCTTGACCATAAAAAAGTGAGCAATAGTCTTACGGAGGTAACAAACCGAACACTCAGGCAAGGTATACCTTGCATTTCCTCACTGTTTCGGTAATATCTTGCTTCATGGTTGGCCAATAGTATCCACTTCTCAATGCCCTTCATAGTGATCGAACCCTAACGTGATTGCCGCATTTTCCCTCATGTAAATCGGTTGTAAGGTCTTGAGAATGCTCTTTCCCGATACACCTTAGTAAAGGCCCATCAAAGGATCTTTGATAAAAAATTCCATCCACCTGTGTATACCTCTTTGCTCAAATCTCCAATTTTCAGGCCTTTGATTTGTTAGGCGGCATTTCTCCGCTTTGTAGATACTGAATATAAAGCGTCATCCAATCTTCAAGGGGATTTAGCTGCAGAGAGATGTCGCTCAACGGTTTTTGGGTAATATGGTTCACTGCCTGTAAGATTACCGAGGGTTGATCCTGCAACCGGATTGTCACACTCCCTTCCTTTGCTCCTGAAATCTTACAGCAATCTTGGAAAGATTGTCTGCGGATCTGTTTTCTTCGCATGCTACGTGTAATAAGGTAAACTCCTTGAAGGTCTTCACCAGATCCTTCACCTTAACGCGATATAAAGCCATTAAAGGGTCATGAGTTTTGTACTCACCTGAAAATTGACCTTGGACTAGCCATGAGTCGGTATAGGCATCGAGTTCTGCAACTCCGTGTTCCTTGGCCATTTTCATTCCTTCAATCAAGGCTGTATACTCGGCGGCATTATTGGAGGCAGGAAATAAGAATTTCACCGTGACATAAATGTGTTCCATGTCTCGAGTTCGGATGTCGATTCCTTCTCTAGCTCCATTATATGTTGAACCATTGACATGCATGACCCATCAGTCATTGATTTCCACAAACTGGTCGATAGGCCTATTCATTTTGACTACAAAATTGGCTAGAGGCTGGGTTTTGAACGTCGTTGTTGACCTGAATTCGATATCCATTGTGCTTAACTCGACCGCCCATTTGGCTTTCCTTCCGGAAATTTCAGTTCAAGACAGAATGTTCTTCAATGGTTGATTGGTGAATACCACGATATGCCGATCTTGGAAATATGATTTTAGCTTCGTAGCAGCCACTTTCAAAGCTAAGATGAACTTCTCGGTTACTGAGTACTGGGTTTCTGCTGGTAGGAGAACCTTTCCCACATAATACACCGGTAGGTGCTTTTCTCCCGAAATTGTTGTCAAGACTCCATTGACCGGAACGGGTGATATTGATAAGTAGAGCCCGAAGGGCTCCTCTTCCTTCGGAGCCACTAACAGTGGAGGCGATGAGAGATATCCCTTGAGTTTTTCGAAGGCGACTCGACAATCTTCATTGCATTACAGAGTATTTCCCTTTCGGAGGACCTTGAAGAAGGGTGCCGACTTATCTGCCAAGCGAGATATGAATCAGCCGAGGGCAGCTAGTTTACCTATGAGGCTCTGATATTCTTTAATTGTCCTCAAGGGTTGCATTTCACATATTGCCTTAATCTTCACAGGGTCGGCTTCGATCCCTCTTTCTGATACATAATGTCCAAGGAACTTTCCACTCTGCACCCCAAGCAACACTTCACCGTGTTGAGTTTTAACCCATGTGACTGACATAGAGAGAAGCAAGAATCCAAATATGCCAAATGATCTTCTTCATTCATGTATTTTACGATCATATCGTCCACATACACCTCCATAGAAGTACCGATTTCAGAAGAAAAGATTTTTTTCACCAATCTATGGTAAATAGCCCCAGCATTCCTCAATCCAAAGGGCATCGCAACATAGCACTTAACCCCATCCTTGGTTTAGAAGGTGGTTTTTGGCTGGTTCTTCTCTACGATAAAAATCTGGTGATATTCGGAATATGCATCCATGGTGCTAAAAAATCGGGACCCGGGAATGGCATCTACCAATTTATCAATCTTTCGCAGTAGGCATTGAGGTCGGTGAAGTCAACACACATTCTCCATTTTTCCCCGGGTTTCGGGACAACGACAAGGTTGGCTACCCATTCGGATTACTGAATCTCCTTTACGTAACAAGCTTTTAGAAGCTCTCTCGTTTTCTCTTTGATGATCCGACACTTCTCTTTGGAAAAATTCCGTTGTTTCTACCGAATCGGCATTGCTCCCAGATAGGTATCAATGTGATGTTCGGCAACAAATCGATCGATACCTACAAAATCCACCGCAGTTCAGGCAAAAATATCGACATTCTTTCTTAAAAGTTCCACTAACCTTTTTTCAAATTCGGTATCTAGGTTGATGCCAATGCGGGTCGTCTTCTGCACATCCTTCGATACCAACTGAAATTGTTTGTATCCTACTGGTTCCATTGCTTACCTGGAAGGTTCATGATGTTCTCTTTCCACAATCATTATTCTTGGCTTCTTCACGTAGGGATCTCGAGAGGAAGACACATAACATGATTGGGCGGCTGGTTGGTCGATATCCAACGTACAAATGCCCCTCGGTGTCGGGAACCTAACTTTCAGATGCATAGTTGAGGGTATCATACCGAATCGGTTGATACCGGGTCAGCCAAAAATGATGTTATATGAGACCTCCGAATCCAATATCAAGAATTCCAACCTTTCAGTTCAGTTTCGCCTTGCAACACCGAATGTCACGGGCAAGGTTATTTTTCCGACTGTCTGCACGTCCCGTTGATCAAAAGCATATAATTCCATGTGAATTGAGCGTATATCTCCCTCCCTGGATGACGCGAGTAATTCGGCCACCTCCTTCTTCATGATATTGAAAGAGGATCCCTAGTCGATGAGGATCCTTCTTACCTTGGCGCTTCTGCATATCCCTACCACCACTAGGGGTTCATTCCGTACTATCGTATTGATGGGGGAGTCTCGTTCAGAGAAGGTGATTTCTTCTTTCTCCTAGGAAGCTCTTTCAATTCGGTTTTTCCCGATCTCTAAGACCTCTCCCCTCTTCAGCTCGTCCAAGTACCTTTTCTTCGCCTTTCCTGACTAATCGATTTCGGGCCCCCCGGATACCACATGGATTTGCCGAATATAAGGGGGGCTGTCTTGCACTTCATTGGCATCTCTTGAACCTTCCGGTTTGTCCTGTCTCCTTTCAGGGATTGGATTTCTGCTGGCATGGAGGGAATTTTGGATACAAGTTTCCCTCGTTCCCGAGGTGTTCATGATGTCCCCTTTTGCGTTCCGTCACTTCTGAGGGGTTCCACGTCGCACCATTGCCCCCGCCGTTAGAATGATACTACTCGATTATGCTTTTCATTACTCGGCAGTCGATAGTTGATAAACGGAGATTTTAGCATATCATTGCAAATAAAGCAAATCTCCGTATCAAATAAATTTAGAAGCCCTAATCTACACAAAATACAAATTGAGAAAACTTGTATAGTGGATGTCGGGGTCAATCACAAGGAGCTTGTGCTTTTCATGTATTTCAACAGATGCAGAATTCAAAGTAATGATAAGTCTTAGTCTAAGCTCGGACCAACAGTGATGAACAAGTTCGGTAAACAAGATTAGTAAACAATATCAGGTCTTAACGCTAAGGTAACAGGTGCTGGTTTTAACTCAGAATAATACTAATGTGTCTTAAAGATCTACATGTGGTGTGGTGCCAAAATTCCTAATTTAATCTACCATGTTCCGACACTCACAACTTTAAATAACCAAAGTCTACCCATGTCATTCATCATATTTTCAATTAAGCTAGTCCTCCATATCATCACCAACCTTGCAATTTGGTCCGCTTGCATGCAAAGCATATAGAACTAGGTCTACCTGGTTCTACTTGTTCTACCCCGGACTAACACATTCTACTCCCGTCTTGATTTGTTGGTCTACCTTTGAATTAAGCATCTAAATCAAATGATTTAGCCCACTAACACAGTAAAAATTACATTTTCCTAAATTATATATAAAAATACTTAAAACTATAAAATAAACAACTAAACATAATTAAAAATTCATGATTTTCATATCCTAAAAACATGAAAATTTGTGTGCTATCAACAGTGTCATGTCCTGTTGTTTTATGCATCTTGTAGTAGGTTTTCGCTTTGGTTGGTTCCACTTGATATACTTCGCAACGCTTGTTTTTCTGTGGAATCCTTGCGGTTTGCTCCTCTTATGCAGTACCGGTTGAATCTCCACGCGGCTTCTCATTTCGGCTCTGAGGTCGTCATAAACTCGGATGTACTTCATTATCTTCTTGAGGAGTTCCCCAGAATTTTGGGTGGAGACCTTGATAAGCTCTGCCCTAGCTTTGACGTCCCCAAAGCCCGTTTCATTATTTCCACTCTCTCCTTCAAATCTAACTGAACGTCCTGAGCTGAGTAGTTGAATTAGTCGATGAACCTTCTAAGTCTCTCTTTTCGGTGGTCGTATCGGACGGAATACAGCGCTGCCTTGGATGGCGGGGCCTCAATGTTGACGGCATATCGAGTCGTAAATAACAGCACCAATTCCCGATAAGACCCCATGATGCATAGTTCCAATTGCTTCAACCATGTCTTTGCTCCCTTTTGGAGCGAATAGGCGAATAGCTTGCACTTCATAGCTTCCGAGTGTCGGACCGTTGCCATTCTCATATCAAAGTCGGTCACATGCAATATGGGGTCCCCTTTTCCGTCGTACGTCGGTAGTCCGTCGGGGACCCTGAATCCCCTCTCTGGCTTTTCCCCGATTAGCTCATCCGAAAATGGGTCAAAGCATAGTGTTGGGGTACCTGCCACTCCTTTGGTACTGCTCTTCAGAGCGAAATCGATATCGCCCAAAACATCCCCTCTCCCAGTGCATACATTTTGGTCGAATGCATCTGTGAAACCTCTACTTTCTCTAGCCCTGGGTGGTATACGTTGGCCAACCGACTTTTTCTTCTCAAGAATTTCTTCTAGTTCTCTCATCAGCTTTTCTTCACTTTTCCAAGAATTTTGCTAGCCGTATTTCCTCTCCTTGTACCTAGCTCATATATGACCTGGTTGTGCCTCTTCCTCTGCAACATTTTTTCCTCAATTTCGGATTCAGTCTCCGTGTCCTGGAGATATTCAGACAGTAGGGGTTGCTTATCGGCTCGACGTTCAAGTTCGGGTGTCCCCTCCTGTGTGTTGGAGTTCAGCCGTAAGGATGGTTTAAAGTATCTCTGTCACAAGGGCTTTTAGCTATTCCCTACTGATAGTCATGAGGCCGGGGTCTTGTACATCTGCACTACCCCGTTGAGTAGTTTTTTACTTTTAGCAAATGACAAACCATTGAAAAAATCGCTCAGTAGTTTTTTATTTCTAGCAAATAGATGGAAACATGGCAGCAAATAGTACTGCTTTAGTTTCGCATTAAAGGTGGAAGGCACCAACTTGGTGTAACCTTCATAAAACTCCTGCATCAAAGCATATAACAAAGGCACATATAATTTCAATCAATCTGCATAACGACCAAAAACTAGAAACTGGAGAAACTAATGTAGAAAAATGAACACTCACAGATATGAAATCAATCAAGTAGTGAGGAAGGGTATTGCTTATCGTGTACATGCTCTCGGGTGAAAGCCATGTTGGTTTTGAGTCTAATGCAACAAGCAATCTCCACAAAGCACATTTATTATGTGTAGGTGTTGCGGGACAAAATCGGTATCCGAGAGGAGGCTGATTTTCGGGTTATGGGTGCAGCTGGATGTGCCACACTTGATTATATTTTTGATGTTTCGCTCGTTTCGTTTAGAAGAAATGAAGATAGGCAAAGATTTTTACGTGGAAACTTTCGGAGAATGGAAAAACCACAGAACTATTGAAGCTCATCGGGAAAATCTTCACTAGACGCGGATGCTGGGAAAAGATACAAGTTGGAGGGCTTCGAGTCGAACTACTTTCTCTTTAGAATTTCTCCTACTTATAGAAGAGGTCCATCTGACCGAATCCTGAATTCTGTAGATGCCGGTTGCTTTTTGTGCCTATACTGTGATCCTGCTTTTCAGATGATCGCCACCTGCTCTGCTATAATTCGTTTGCTTTTTAGGTTGTGCAATATGGCTGCTGCTGTCAAATCTTTGATACATATCAGTCTATCGGTCAGTGCTATCCCATCATAGCACCTTTTGGAAGCTTTTTAGGGACCGATTAACCGCATTCGATTTGTACCCCATTAGCAGGTATTTTACTGCACTGTAGAGAAACAAGAAAATTTTAATACAATTTCAATTTAGATAATGACTCTTGGTCAATTGCAAACATATGATAAACTCATGCAGCTTAAGGCATATGAGTTTTCGTGTCCCCTTGGTTCTGTTGTGAATTGCAGTGACTTGCATGAAAATTCTGCTTTGACACTGGTACGCTATTGATTTTACATGTCAAGGACTCCCGAGTTCCGCATGTCAAGGCTCATGATTAGGTGTTTGTAGTCTTCCGGAAATCAAGGAGGCATCAGTTCGGGATGCTGTCATCGATAAGGCATCAGTTCCAGAAATCCAAAAGTGATGTAGCTAAGATGATCTACCACTAGATTCTAACATCCTTTTCTTGTCCTTGATCTCCAAGTTGAATTCTTGAAGTAATAAAATCCATCTAATGAGTTTAGGCTTCAAATCCTTCTTGTTGAGGAGATATCTCAATGCGGCATGGTCTGCATACACTATCACTTTGGCTCCTAACAAATAAGATCGAAATTTCTCAAGGGCAAACACAATGGCCAGTAGCTCGTTCTGTGTAGTGGTGTAGCTCTTTTGGGCACTTGGATGCATAGTGGATGACATGGGAATGCTTCTCCAACTTTAGTTCCAAAACCACAGCTAAAGCTACATCATTTGCATCACACATTAGTTCAAAGGGTAGACTCTAATTTAGAGCCTAGATAATGGGGCTGAAACAAGTTTTTCTTTCAAAACATCAAAGGCATTTTTGCAAATTTGATCAGAATGAAACTCAACATCCTTATGCAACAAGGTACACAAAGGTGATGCAATTTTTGAAAAATCTTGAATAAATCTACGATAAAATCCAGCCTATCATATATCATGTTAGTCCTTTCAGTGCAGCAGAAAACTTTCTCATTCCTTTGGGTCATGACTGTCTAATCAGGGGTTTTTCCCTTTTCTTTCATTGGAGGTGCCTCCCCACAAAGTCCTGCAATAGACTTAAAAACGAATCCACTTCCTCGTGCACGAATTAGTCCAGCAGTTTTAAGAAAATGAGCATTAAGAGGGGCTAACTTTGTTTCTACGTGCAAAAATTCCAACTCAGAAATTTTATCAAAGCATAACCTTTTACAAAAAAATCACATTTGTAAAGAGAATTAAATCCTAAGGCCCTACCAACGGTACAGCAGAAACAAGCAAGTTAACATTTCGCATAGCAGGGTTTGTAAATAAATCAGCTTTCATCCCTTTGTATTTAAATTCTATCACATGTTGATCAGTTAAAATTTCATAAACCACTTCAGCATTAAAATCATCAGGGTAATCAAACAATGAAGTAGCAAATTCATGGGATTCAACTTACTTTTCTGTACAAAATCCTAAAGCTACATTTCATTCATCAATTGATAATGAGAAATTCTTTCCTAGCAATTTAAAGGTAATGGCTGATGGTGCAATCACAGTTTCTGGTTTCTCATAACAAAAGGTAGAAACAAATTCACACATCAATTCAACATAAGAAGGACGGTTCAAATCACATAAAGGAAGTAGCGCAGAATCCTCTAAAATTGAATGAACTTCAGTAAGTATGCCCAATTCTACCAATATTTCGAAATCTATGATCCTACAAGGCAGCACCCTTGCCCCTTTTACCTCATTGTACCTGGCTGTGAATTCTTCTTCATCAAAGTGTAGGTACTTGAGGTTGAGCATTTCTGCATGTTGCTTGAAGTAGGGGATGCCCTTGCTGGTCATTTTCCGCTATGATTTCCCTTTCTCTTCCTCTTCAACCCTACCTGAACTCAAGAACAATGGAATGTTTGAAACAAGCTGAACGTTACAATGGAATTTACCCCCAAATTCACCGAGCGTTTGAGGGTAAATTTGTAAAATCCTGAAAATCAACCGTTCCCCTGTACTTATCTCTCCTGTAACCGCAGATTAATTTCCCATTTTGCAACAGGAACACATCAAAAACTCTCCAAAATAACTCCTAGCTAAGTCTAAAAGTGCAAAAATAAAATGACATGAAAATAAAACTAACAGAAATTAAACTTGGGTTGCCTCCCAAGAGCGTCCTTGTTTCCAGTCCTGGACTAGACTTTCTTTGAGGCTACGTTTTTGTTGCATCTTTCAATACCATATCATCAGCAACGTCCTGGGCCTCATTCTGAAAAGTTTTACAAGAATTGTTCAACATTTTGAATACTCCATCTTTGCATCTCCTCCACCAATATGGATCGTCCCACACGTCAGATTTTTCATCATTGAAATACATGTTCTTATCATTGCATCTGTCTCCAACTGGTACAATTCATGCAGCAATTAAATTAAAAATATCAGTAGAACCTCGTTCCCAAGTTATAGTCTTACCTAGGAGTAACTGTTCATCGGGATATGTTTTGCAACCATGTAAGCATCTTCAACCTTATCCAAAATTTCCTTTGGATCTTGGGTGAATCCTTCAAATAATGTTGATTCTTGATCCGAGCTAAGACTAATACTGAAATTTTTCTTCTCAACATCAACCAAAACCCGTCTCGTGTGAGCTAAGGAAGACTTGAAATTCACATATTTGATTCTTCAACAAAGCCTTCTTTATATCCATTTTCCTTTTTGTCATCTTCTTTATATCCAGCGTTCTTCAACTAATTCATCCATGATGTCCACTGAGCATACACTCTCAAAATCGTTGGGATAATTTTTCACTTCCTTCATGTCCACTGTAATCTTTTCTTTATCAAAGGATAACTCAATTGTACCCATCTTCACATTAATTATGGCGTTGGAAGTGCTCAAGAAGGGTCTTCCAAGGATGATGGTCATATCCTTTGAACCTCCAGCAGGCATATTCACCACATAAAAGTCTGCTAGGAACACTAGCTGCTCAATCTTCACAAGAACATCTTCAAGAAAGCCTTTTGGAGAAATAATTCTTAGGTTGGACTAATTCCTCTTCCAGGTTTTTTTTTTCCGCTTCTCAATGTCATTGCGCTGATATTCTGTTGTCCCACAGAGTTAGGATTCTGTTTGGCTTGCGACGGTAGGCTTCCTTTTTGCTTCAGCTCCCCAACCTCTGTTACTAGATGAGTAACTTGAATTTCAAGATTCTTGATAGCTTGTTGGTTCTCAGCTTGGTTTTTTATTGATTGGGTCATGAAAGTCTTCAAAATATCCTCCAATGTGCTTCCAAAATTTCCTCCAGAATTATTTTGGTTTGGAGGCTGAAATTGCTGTTGCATTGCTAGTTTGGCTTGCGAAATTGTGGAGCTTGATAAGAACGTTGCTGCTGCTCATAGAACTTTTGCTGAAATCCTTGTTGTCCAGCTGATGAACTTTCACCCTTGTAAGAAATATCACTATTACTCCATCTGAAATTTGAATGATCCCTCCATCCAGGATTGTAGGTGCTCGAATAGGGATCATATTTCTTCCTTTGTGGCTCTAAATATCCCATTGCTTTCACATGTTCTTCCTCCATCAATTCGGGCCATTTATCAGCAATGTTTCCAATCTTGTGGCAGTTCCCGCAAGCCATATTCTTAGCTCGGAATAAAAAGAGATCCTTCATCATCTCAGGCATGGCTGCCACATTTTTCGTTAGCTCACTTTCTGATGACTTTGGCTTGCATTCCAGTTCATATACTCTTCTATTCGAGGCCTATTTTCTGATTATGTGTCTGGAGTGCTCAGCCAACTCCTCAAGTAATGCAAGAGCTTCTGTGGAAGTTATTTTTCTCAAAAACCCACCTGCTGCAGAGTCCACTGCATTGGTCTGAAATCCGTGCATAGAAGACCATCATAAAAATACTTGACCAATGCATTGGTCTGAAATCCGTGGTGTGGACAGGAGCCTAGCAGGTGATTAAAGCGCTCCCAATATTCATGTAAAGATTCACCATTTGATTGCTCAATATCACTAATTTCCTTCCTTATTCCTTCAGCTTTTGAAGCAGGGAAATATTTACTCAAGAATACCTTCTTCATACCACTCCAATCTTTGATACTCCCAGGCTTCAGAGAATTGAACCACATTTTTGCACTTCCTTCCAGTGTAAATTGGAATGCCCTCAAACAGATGGCATCCTCAGTCATACTAGCACTCTTAAAAGAGGTGCAAACAGCAGTCACGTTTTCCTGATGTTCATGTGGGTTCTCACCCACTTTTCCATAATACTTGGGCAGAAAATTAATACTAGCTGGCTTCAATTTGTTGGCTGTGTCATCAGAGAACCTAATACACAGCCCTCTGTACGTATGGTCAGCTGCATCAAGCTCATTCAGGGTCTTCTCCTGTTCTGCCATATTGAAATTAGTTTGAGCAACAACAGGAAGTTTGCTCAACCTTGTTGCTTCTCTCACTCTTGTGCGGTTCTTGCTGATAGTTCTCTTGATTTCTGGATGGAAAACAAGATCACCTGCACCAGAAGAACGCAAATGCATCAACCGAATCACAAAACATATAAACATCGCTCCCCGGCAACGGCGCCAATTTGATAAACGAAAAATTATGCAATGTCGTTAAATGCAAATTTTCCTATCAAATAAATTTATAACCTAATACACATTCAAGCATAAAACAATTATGAGCATAGTGGACTAGGGTCGAATACAAGGAGCTAGGTGCTTGCTATGTGAAGGTCAATGCAAGGAATCAATGTCACGTTGGTAAAATTGGTCTTAGCTAGGATTAAGGCAGAACTAAAACGAAATATAGTAAAGAAAAGTAATAAGTTCTCGAGTTTGGTTGTTTCTGGAATGGAATGGGTGATGCCTTGGGACTCCTAGGGGATGTATGCTCATCACTAAACAAACTCACACAAACCACAAATCATACAACTAACTCACAAGATCTAGATCTACCCGGATTCTTGTTTTTCCCCCTAATTTTTGGTCTACCTCTAATTAGGGTTGTTAAGTTGGGTTTCACTACTTTCCCCTCCTGGATCTATCCTGGTTTGTTAAGGAAGTGGCGTGACTTATGGTTGTTTAGATCTAAAGGTTGATTAACATGTTTCTCCCCTTTTTACTGCAAGGCACCCCCCTAAGTACTTAGCCACTCATGCTTAAGGTAAACGAAAGTGGAAAAGAAAACATCACCCACAGTGTGCTCATTTCACAGTCAAATACCAGAAAGCAAACAAGCAAGTAATGTGAAGTGTCAACAAAAACTGAAAAGTGTCACTAGCTACTCTTAGCTAGGAGTAATATTCTTCGAAGATAGAAAATAATCTTGAACTTCAGCTTCGTTCCTGTTTGTCTTCCTTCTTCTTCCTCCTTAGAAAACCTACTCCCCAGAAAATGTGTTCGTGAGTCTCCAAGGGGAGATCTGCCTTCTCTCTCATCTTTCCTCCCTTTTTGTCCAAAATCTCCCTTTTTCCTCCTTGGATTTTGTGTCTACCACTTTTTAGACATTTAGACTCATCTTTTGCCACTACACTGTGCATATTCGGCTCCTTGGGATTCGTGTTGCGACCTGCACTGCATTGCTCGAGTAAAACTATTAGAAGGTTGAGACTAAATCGTAGATTTAGTCCCAACTAAGACTAAAATAACACAATTGCGATACTTATGCGCAAAAATATAAAACTAGGTAGTAGAACTAAATTTTTGTAGCACAATATGAATCTTTTCCATGCACTCAATCACTTAAAAACCTTTTAACTAAATTTTTTCCATACATCAATTGTGAGAACCATTGCCTAAACAATTTAGGGAACTCAATGTGTGTCAGCTTATCCGTATTTGTGATATCCTCATTTCACAAATACTCTACCTAGAGAGTTTTTAACTTGATCATGAGTGCTTGAAGAATCTCACATTATGATCTCATCATAATTTCTATAGTACATAGATCAAGTAGAGGATTTTATCAATAATATAAATTTGATCACAATTCAAAGTAAATATCATAAGATAAGATTTTCCAATGAATTGATTGTCTCTAGAACACATCCACTAACAATCTCCCACTTGTACTAGAGCCAATCATTGATGTATCTCATACCAACGGACTCCATGTACTCCATGGACGTTCTAGTTCCATTGTGAATGAGCAATCTTGCTTAGAACTTTTCTAAGTGACTGCACCTCCATTTAGGGTGAATATGTATATTGATTGAGACGTCAAGTCAAATGAGATTGGAAACATATTCTCCCATTTCGAGATCTTTAGTCCTTCTTAAGTACTTAAGAATGCTCTTGAATGCAGTCCAATGATCCATTCTAGAGTTCGACTGATATCTGCTTGCAACACTTAAAGCATATGACACATCTGGTCTAGTACACATAGTGGTATACACTATTGACCTAATAGGAGAAGCATGTGGAATTCGAGCCATATAATCCCTATCTTCTTCTATTTTGGGGCACATCACTTTTGAAAGTGCCTTGTGTGTCATGGGCAATAAACCTCTTTTCGAATCAACCAGGTTAAACCTCTTTAACACTTTATCGATGTAGGTCGATTGTGATAATCTAATAAGTTTCTTTGATCTATCCCTGTAGATCTTTACTGATTGCATTGTTGCAACATCATTTCCCATTACTAATATGTCATCCACATATAGTATGAGAAATATGATTGCCAAGCCATCTACCTTCTTGTATACACAAGGTTCATCTTCATTTTGAGAGAAACCAAACTCTTTGATTGTCTCATCAAATTTGATGTTACAACTTCTTGAAGCTTGCTTTAGCCCATAGATGGATTTGTTCAGTTTACACACTTTACTAGGATCTTGTGTAAAATGATTGCTTTTGAATACAATGTGTGCCACATCTCATAATCAAAATGAGCAACAATGGCAAGCAAAATCGAATGGACTTCAGCATAGCCATAGGCAACAAGGTTACAACAGAATCATCACTTTGTTTCTGACGATATCCTTTTGCCACAAGTTGTGCCTTATAGGTAGATATATTTCCATCCATGTCAGTTTTCCTTTTGAATACCCATTTGCATCCAATAGGATTTACTCCCTCTGGAGCATTGACCAATGTCCAAACATTGTTCTCATACATGGAATCCATTTCTGCCCTCATTTCAACAAGCCATTTACTTGACTCAGCACTATTGATTGCTTCGTCATAAGTCCGAGGTTCCTCATCTAATATGAGGTCTCCCATGCCTTCGGCATCAACAATGAAACCATATCTCACAATAGGGCTACGTTGTCGGACAGATCTTCTGGCAGAAAACGTGCTTGGTACATTTGGCAAGTCAGATTGCTCAAGTTGATTGCTCACCTTGGACATTACAAGCTTCTGGGACACAATTTCGAGATGGTTAGCCTAGATTACCTTTTGAGTCACCCACTAGCGTCTCTATAGGAGTCACTTGCTTGTTCTCAAACATCTCCTTAAGTTCAAACTGACTCCCACTTGCTTCTTTGAGGAGAAACTCTTTCTCTAAAAAGACAGCATTCTTCGAGATGAAAACCTTTCCCTCTTGAGGATTAAAAAAGTAGTATCCCATGGTTTCTTGTGGATATCCCATTAAGAAACACTTGACAGATTTGTTCTCCAACTTATCTGACTTCAATCTTCTTACATAAGCAGGGCATCCCCAAGCTTTGAGGTAGGAGAAACTCGGTTTTCTACCAATCCAAATCTCATAAGGAGTGGTTTCAATCGATTTCGATGGGGCTTTGTTCAAAACATGAGCCGCTGCCTCTAAAGCATATCCTCACATGGACTTTGGTAGTTCTGCAAAACTCATCATTGATCGAACCATGTCAAGCAAAGTTCGATTTCTCCTCTCAGAAACACCATTGTGTTCAGGTGTATCAGGAGGAGTTTTTTCTGAGACAATACCATTGTCTTTAAGATGATTCTTGAATTCATTACTCAAGTATTCCGCACCACGATCTGATCGAAGTTTCTTGACGGAACGCTCAAGCTGGTTCTCGACCTCCATCCGAATTGTGATATTTACTTTGAGTTGTGTTCTAGAGACAATCAACTCATTGGAAAATCTTATCTTTTGATATTTACTTTGAATTGTGATCAAGTTTACATCATTGATAAAATCCTCTACTTGATCTATGTACTATAGAAATTATGATGAGATCATAATGTGAGATTCTACAAGCATTTATGTTCAAGCTAAAAACTCCCTGGCTAGAGTATTTGTGAAATGAGGATATCACAAATACGGATAAGCTTGCACATATTGAGTTCCCTAAACTGTTTAGGCAATGGTTCTCACAATTGATGTAATGAGATTACTAGAACCTGTGTGTGGGTGTCGATTAGAGAATCGATTCACTGGATGACTCATCTTCGAGATGCAACTATGGGAAGCTAACCAAGTTTCAATAGCAAGATCTTGAATATGACAGCCGTGCAAGTAAGCTTACACTTGAGATCAACAAAGTTATCTTGATCTTAAGCTCACATTTTCACTCATTGCTAATGAGAGCCTAACCATGGCTTTCCTAGTATGGATGAGTAGAGATGTGACTCCTTAAGGTTGGAGATAGTTGATTGATCAATAAAGGATTCATCACTCAAGTTAGCGATGAGATCATATCTCAAGTAATTGCATCAAAGCCTAACCGTAAGTCTTGGTCCCAGGGCAATGACACTCGAATTGTTTGAGTAGGTCATTGAGTGTTAGTGCTTGAATTCAATTATAATTTCGATACATCAGAAAGACATACACCCATGTTCTGGTACCGAATGAGATATAAGTATGATGAAAGCTATTCATTGCATGGTGGCTAGTCATGGAAAGGCTCAATCAGTTCACCTGATTATTCTTTAATCTTGGGATCATGATATGTTGTTAGACATCACTCATTATCGATAATGATGGATTTGATTAATTAAGAGTTTATTAATAAATCCATTATTACGGCATTGATTGAGGAAGCCTATAGGGTCACACACAATAGTGGAGTCACTCATCGATATAAAATAGAATGACACAATTACATGACATGTAATTGGTAAGGTGGATAAATTAAATAGAGAGCTATTTTGAGATTATTATTGATTAAACTCAAAATAAAAGATCTCATATTATAGATATGATTTGATATGTCACAAAATATTTATCAAAAAGATTTAGATCTTGAGATCTGCTCCAAGGTCTTCGTGCTCTCTGAGAGTGATTCACAAGGAGGCGTTTTTCTCTACTAGCACCTGAGAAATTCGACCAGCATTTAGGAGCCTTGAGAAGGTTATCGACGTAGTGCTCCATGAGTGGATACCATAGAGGCCGTCTGCTATTGACGGTTGGTGAACAACGGAGTCATCTTAAAGGTATTTCAGAATCCCTTTGTC
This sequence comes from Utricularia gibba, assembly GCA_002189035.1. Classification (NCBI taxonomy): domain Eukaryota; kingdom Viridiplantae; phylum Streptophyta; class Magnoliopsida; order Lamiales; family Lentibulariaceae; genus Utricularia; species Utricularia gibba. The sequence goes on along the minus strand of NEEC01000002.1, from coordinate 3,964,398 downwards.
TAATGTATACCGTATTCCAAGATCTGTGTTGGGGGTTTCTCAAATTTTTTAAAATTCCGCTGCTTTTGAGACATATGACGTCTATGAGAAACCCAACAGTGGTGTCAGAGCCAGGTTACGGAATACATGTATACGTTAGAAGCTTTGCTGATTTTACGAGATGTTCTCGTATGTTGCCTTGCGGGCGATCATCGTAATAGCATGTGATGAACGAAATCTGATTATGTTGGATTGTTTTGCTGCCCTAGGATGCACGAAATTCGATTGATGATTGATGCTTTCGAGAATCATATCTTATGTGTGAAAGTCGTGGGTCATGATGGCCTTTGCACGAATTTTGATTATGATGATCATATTGGTGAATTATCGATGCATATGATGTTTGATAATTTATTTGTGACCAAGGCATCTAGGGTCACTTAGGATTTTCGAGCTTATGTATAAAAATCTAGGGAAATGATGCAATATGAACAAAAGGGCAAGGGTTGTCAGGATTCCTAGCTGATAGGATATCGATATCTATAGTGCAAGTGTTGCCTATGGAAAAATCCCCTATCAAATAATTAAGCTTATTCCTTCCACTGACATAAGGAGAACGATAGTCATATTTAGTGCATAGAGTTGTTGGCTACCGTCAAGCATAAGGCGAATACTTACCAACAGATGATAACACACGATCTGTTTGGTGAGCACTCACGACTTGAAAGGTTCAAGACATCAAAGCTGTGGTTCAATTGTTGCTTGGCAGAAGGAAGTTCTGCTGCTGATCATGCGACATTGATGTTGAGTTACATTGAGAAGTTGTCCACTCTTAGTTTTGTGTTGGATAAGGACTTGAGTATTGACTTGATCCTTACCTCACTACCTGATAGCTATTCACAGTCTGTGATGAACTATCAGATGAACAAGATGGATCAAACTGTTCCTGAATTGATTCAATTACTTAAGTCTGTTGAGACAACTATCACAAAAGAACAAAAGAATGTCATGCTTGTCTCTTCAAGGAAAAAGGTTTCCAAGAAGAAGAGTCAAGACAAGAAACTCAAAGCTAAAAGTGAGATCAAGAAGAAGAAGCTAGTTGAAAAACCAGCTAAGGGTGAATGTTTTCACTGTGGGAAATCTGGTCATTGGAAGAGAAACTGCAAAGCTTACCTAGAGTCAATCAAGGGTAAGAAGCAGAATGAGAATTCAGCTTCAGGTATCCACATGATTGAGATTAACACTACTATCAAGAATGGTTCTTGGGTGTTAGATTCTGGTTGTGGTGCTCACATTTGCACTAACATGCAGAACCTAATGAGTAGTAAAATCTTGAAGAAAGGCGATGTTGACCCAAGAGCTGGGAATGGTGCACGAGTTGCTGCCATAGTAGTTGGCACTTGCCACATTGCCTTACCTTCTGGATTATCTCTTGAATTAGATTCTGTTTATTGTGTTCCCTCATTGTCTAAGAGTATCGTCTCTATTTCTTGTTTGGACAAGATTGGTTTCGAGTTTTCTATAAAGAACAATTGTTGTTCCATACGACGAGGGAACGTGCATTATGGTACTGCTACGAGAGTAAACGGAATATATGTTTTGGATCAGCATGATTCAGAACAGATTAACATGTGCATAAAAAGGCCAAGGATTGACAATGTCTTGAATTCTTACCTCTGGCATTGTCGTTTGAGCCATATAAACAAGAAGCGTGTTGAGTACTTATATCGATTGGGATATTTGGAATCAGAAGATTATGAATCTTATGAAACATGCGAATCTTGTTTATTGGGAAAAATGACAAAGCAACATTTTCTAGGAAAAAGAGCAAGAGCTGAAAATTTATTGGATTTAATACATTCTGATCTATGTGGTCCAATGAGCATCACTGCTAGAGGGGGTTTCTCGTATTTCATCACTTTTATAGATGACCATTCAAGATATGGACGCATCTACTTGATGAAACGAAAATCTGAAGCCTTTGAAAAGTTCAAAGAGTTTCGGATGGAGGTCGAGAACCAGCTTGAGCGTTCCATCAAGAAACTTCGATCAGATTGTGGTGCGGAATACTTGAGTAATGAATTCAAGAATCATCTTAAAGACAATGGTATTGTCTCAGAAAAAACTCCTCCTGATACACCTGAGCACAATGGTGTTTCTGAGAGGAGAAATCGAACTTTGCTTGACATGGTTCGATCAATGATGAGTTTTGCAGAACTACCAAAGTCCATGTGAGGATATGCTTTAGAGGCAGCGGCTCATGTTTTGAACAAAGCCCCATCGAAATCGATTGAAACCACTCCTTATGAGATTTGGATTGGTAGAAAACCGAGTTTCTCCTACCTCAAAGCTTGGGGATGCCCTGCTTATGTAAGAAGGTTGAAGTCAGATAAGTTGGAGAACAAATCTATCAAGTGTTTCTTAATGGGATATCCACAAGAAACCATGGGATACTACTTTTTTAATCCTCAAGAGGGAAAGGTTTTCATCTCGAAGAATGCTGTCTTTTTAGAGAAAGAGTTTCTCCTCAAAGAAGCAAGTGGGAGTCGGTTTGAACTTAAGGAGATGTTTGAGAACAAGCAAGTGACACCTATAGAGACGCCAGAGGGTAACTCAAAAGGTAATCTAGGCTCACCATCTCGAAATTGTGTCCCAGAAGCTTGTAATGTACTAGTGAGCAATCAACCTGAGCAATCTGACTTGCCAAATGTACCAAGCACGTTTTCTGTCAGAAGATCAGTCCGACAACGTAACCCTATTGTGAGATATGGTTTCATTGTTGATGCCGAAGGCATGGGTGACCTCATATTAGATGAGGAACCTCGGACTAATGACGAAGCAATCAATAGTGCTGAGTCAAGTAAATGTATGGACATTGGTCAATGCTCCAGAGGGAGTAATCCTATTGGATGCAAATAGGTATTCAAAAGGAAAACTGACATGGATGGAAATATATCTACCTATAAGGCACAACTTGTGGCTAAAGGGTATCGTAAAAAACAAGGTGTCGATTATGACGAAACCTTCTCCCCTGTTGCTATGCTGAACTCCATTCGAATTTTACTTGCCATTGCTGCTCATTTTGATTATGAGATATGGCAGATGGATGTGAAAACAACCTTCCTAAATGGAAATTTGGCTGAGGAAGTGTACATGACACAACCTGAAGGTTTCACACAAAGTAAAGTGTGCAAACTGAACAAATCCATCTATGGGCTAAAGCAAGCTTCAAGAAGTTGTAACATCAAATTTGATGAGACAATCAAAGAGTTTGGTTTCTCTCAAAATGAAGATGAACCTTGTATATACAAGAAGGTAGATGGCTTGGCAATCGTATTTCTCATACTATATGTGCATGGCATATTAGTAATGGGAAATGATGTTGCAATAATGCAATCAATAAAAATCTGGTTATCCAAGAGCTTTTCATTGAAAGATCTTCGAGATGTGGCTTATATATAGGGCATAAAGATCTATAGGGATAGATCAAAGAAACTTATTGGATTATCACAATCGACCTACATCGATAAAGTGTTAAAAAGGTTTAACATGGCTGATTCCAAAAGAGGTTTATTGCCCATGACACATAGAGCACTATCAAAAGTGATGTGCCCCAAAATAGAAGAAGAAAGGGATCAAATGGCTCGAATCCCATATGCTTCTGCTATTGGGTCAATAATGTACGCCATGCTATGTACTAGACGAGATGTGTCATATGCTTTAAGTGTTACAAGCATATATCAGTCGAACCCTGGAATGGATCATTAGACCGTAGTCAAGAGCATTCTTAAGTACTTGAGAAGGACTAAAGACGTTCTTGATATCCGGTGGTAAAGGTCTCCAAGTGGAAGGATACATATTCAACGACTTCAAGTCTCAATCAGGATACATATTCAACCTAAATAGAGGCGCAATCACTTGGAAGAGTTCTAAGCAAGAAACGACTGCTGATTCAACAATGGAAGTAGAGTACATTGCCGCCAACGATGCTGCAAAAGAAGCTGTTTGGATTAAGAAGTTTATTAGCGATCTAGGAGTACTCCCAAATGTTGAGGATCCTATACTCCTATATTGCAAATGCTAAGGCACCTCGATCACATCAGAAATCCAAACACGTGCTTCGACGCTACCACGTGATCAGAGAGATCATTGGTAGAGGCGATGTCAGAATTGAGAAAGTGGACACAAAGGAGAATGTAGCAGATCCACATACAAAGATGCTTCCACATAGAGTCCATTGCTATGAGATACATCAATGATTGGCTCTAGTACAAGTGGGAGATTGTTAGTGTATGTGTTCTAAAGACAATCAACTCATTGGCAAATCTTATCCTTTGATGTTTACCTTGAATTGTGATCAATTTTACATCATTGATAAAATCCTCTACTTGATCTATGTGCTATAGAAATTATGATGAGATCATAATGTGAGATTCTTCAAGAACTCATGCTAAAGTTAAACACTCCCAGGCTAGAGTATTTGTGAAATGAGGATATCATAAATACAGATAAGCTTGCACATATTGAGTTCCCTAAACTATTTAGGCAATGGTTCTCACAATTGATGTAATGAGATTACTAGAACCTGTGTGTGGGTGTCGATTAGAGAATCGATTCACTGGATGACTCATCTTCGAGATGCTACTATGGGAAGCTAACCAAGTGTCAGTAGCAAGATCTCGAATATGACGGCCGTGCAAGTAAGCTTAGACTTGAGGTCAACAAAGTTATTTTGATCTTAATCTCACATTTTCGCTCATTACTAATTGGAGCCTAACCATGGCTTGCCTACTATGGATGAGTAGAGATGTGACTCCTTAAGGTTGGAGATAGTTGATTGATCAATAAAGGATTCATCACTCATGTTAGCGATGAGATCATATCTCAAGTAATTGCATCAAAGCCTAACAGTAAGTCCTGGGCCCAGGTAATGACACTCGAATTGTTTGAGTAGGTCATTGAGTGTTAGTGCTTGAATGCAATTATAAGTTCGATACATCAGAAAGACACATACCCATGTTCTGGTGTCGAATGAGATATAAGTATGATGAAAGCCTATAGGGTCACACACATCTTTAGGATCATGATATGTTGCTAGACATCACTCATGATCGATAATGATGGATTTGATTAATTAAGATTTAATTAATAAATCTATTATTACGGCCTTGATTGAGGAAGCCTATAGGGTGACACACAATAGTGGAGTCACTCATCGATATAAAATAGAATGACACAATTACATGACCTTTAATTGGTAAAGTGGATAAATTAAATAGAGAGCTATTTTGAGATTAATATTGATTAAACTCAATATTTATCAAAAAGATTTAGATCTTGAGATCTGTTCCAAGGTCTTCGTGCTCTCTGAGAGTGATCCACAAGAAGGCGTTTGTGTCTACTAGTACTCGAGAAATTCGACCGGCATTCAAGAGCCTTGAGAAGGTTATCGACGGAGTGCTCCACGTGTGGATATCATAGAGGCCGTCTGCTATTGGCGGTTGGTAAACAACGGAGTCATTTGAAAGGTATTTCAGAATCCCTTTGTCTAATGTATACCGTATTCCAAGATCTGCGTTGGTGGTTTCTCAAAATTTTTAAAATTCCATTGCTTTTGAGACATATGATGTCTACGAGAAACCCAAAAATGGAGGGGCTAATTCCTTTAATATCTGTCAATATCCGCCCAATTGCCTGTTTGTGCTCCTGGTGCACATTCCTGAGTTTTTTCTCCTGTTCCAGGGTTAGTGTACTAGAGATAATAACAGGCAAAGTCTCATCCTCGCCGAGAAATAAATATTGCAAATGTTCAGGCTGTGTTTTTAACTCTAGTAATGGGGCATGAATAACAGAAGGAATCAGCAGTTTCTTAGGCATTTCTAAACTCAGAAAAGCAACGTTAGAAAATTCAAGTTTTTCAGCAAAATAATCAAGATAACTTAAAAGTTCAGAATTAAGAAAAGAAATATGATCAGGCATTGCTAAGCGTTCTACATCTGCGTCAGATGTAGATATTGAGAAAATCTCATTGATCTGGTCCGGATATTGAATGGCTTTGTCCAGGCTGAAGTCCAGCACCTGTCCATCGAAATGCAGGGAAATTGTGCTAGCTTGGACATCAATGTTGGTGCCTGCAGTAGCCATAAACGATCGTCCCAAAATGATGGACTCCGAAATCATGGGATTTTCGTTTTCCATAGGAATAACTAAAAAGTCAGCAGGAAAAATCAAATCTTGAACATGCACAAATACATCATCAACTCTACCATCAGCCTTCACATGTGATCTATCAACTAATTAACAAATAACACTAGTTTGCTCAAGTTTACCTAGCTTAGATGCAAGGGAAAGATATAGGGACCTAGGCATAACATTAACCGATGCTCCTAAATCACACATGGCCATTGAAATTGTGGTCTCACCAATAGTAATAGGTATGGAAAGCTTTCTCTAAATAATTGCTGAAATATTTTCAGTCAAGGGAATTACCTCTTCCACTTTTTCCTTCTTCTTGGGGTCACAAAAATCCTTCAACATTTTTGCATATTTTGGCACTAGATCTATCATGTCCAACAAGGGAATGTTCATGCTCACCTTCTTCATCACCTCCATGAATGCTTTCAGTCCACGCTTGTCCTTGTTCTTCTGCAAAGTCTCATAGGAAAAGGCGGTGGAATGACTAGAGACTTGGGATGATCAACTTCTTGTGGCTCCTTCTTCTTCACTTCTTCAGGTGGCGTCGGTAAAGCAATGTTATGAACTACAGAATCATCAGGATGCTCTAAAATAATCTCCTCATCCACGTCATGATCATCATCCAAGACTTCTAATTCGTTTTCGTCAGATTTGTCCACCTTAGTCATGAACCATGGGTTAAATTCCGGCAGATCCTTCCCACTTCTTAAAGATATAGCGTTGATGTGCTCTGGGTTCTTCACTGCCTAGGATGGCAATGCTCCTTGCATCTCCACTTGGTTCATGGCTTGAACCAGTTGGGTAATATGAGTTTGCATGCTTGTAATTCGTCCATCCATATCTTTTTGGGCAGCATACATCTTGGTGGTGCTCTCGGCAAAGGACTTCACCATAGACTCCAGATTATGATTCAGCTGATAAGGAAGAAGAGGTTGATCTGGAACTCCAGTGATTTGCAGAGGTTGAGGCAGAGCAGTGAGAGTTTTCTGAGTAACAGCAGAAGGGTTCCCTAGTGATGGGGCTGAGAATTTCCTCCAGAATTTCACTCATAGCAGCAAATTGAGCTAAAACTTCAGAATTATCCACTTCGTGCACTGATTTACAGGCTGAGAATTTCCTCCAGGTGCTCAGTATGAGTAGTCATATTGGCTGGATGTAGAATGAGAGTTGGCAGCCATTTGTTCTATTAATCTTCGGGCATCAGCGCTGTGGTGGTTCTCTAGTAATGACCCATTACAAGCGGCATCCATTTGTCCCCTGATCATAGAGGTCAGTCCTTCGTAAAAATGTTGTAAAATTTGACCTTCAGTAAGTCCATGCAGTGGATAAGTGTTGCAGATCTGGTGGAATCTGTCATAATACTCTTGTAAATTCTCTCCTTCACTTTGTAGCATGGTAGCTAAAACTCTTCTTCCGGCGAATGTTCTTCCTAGGGGCGCATATCGATCAAGAAACTTCTGAATCATTTGCTGCCAGGTTGCAATAGAGGATGGTGGTAATCCATACAGCCACTCCAAGGCTTGCTCAGTGAGATTGAAAGGGAAGACCCGCAGCTTGACTTGGTTCTCCGTTGCACCTTTTGAGCGCATGGATGCACAAGCCGTGTGAAACTCTCTAAGATGACTATTTGGGTCGTCATTTTCTTTCCCAGCGAACTTAGGTAGTGTCTGAAACAGATATGGGCGAAGCTCAAAGTCCTCTTCCGCATAAAAAATGATCCAAAGTGGTCGGTCAGCATGGCTGGCGGTGATTTTTTCTTTTATGGTCCTCAGTGCTAGGCCATGTTTAGTGATCTATAGTACTGGAAAAAATGGCGGATGCTGTTTCTCTTGTTTTCCATGCATTGTGGGGACTCCAGTAGCTCGTTGAGCAGCCATTTATTTGTCAGGAGATAGATTTGAAGTTAGTTCCCTCTTTTTTTCCAGAAATGCACGCTCAATCTCTGGATCTAAAGGGCACAAGATGTCTCGCTATGATCTCAAGCTTCGCTGACCTTTTGGTGGAGCTGAATGCATAAAAACAGAGAAAAGCAGCAGCAAAACAGAAACAGAAGAAAAACAAGAAGAAAGGAAGAAAAAGAAAAGAAAAGAAAAGCTATACACAACACTAAAGACAAAAATACACAACTCCCTCGCAACGGCACGAAAAATTTGTTGCGTGTCGTTTCCTCAACAAATTTTAAATATTTATAACATGTAAAACACAAATAGCGTAGTACGAGTATCGATCTCAGGGAGTTGTTTTTCGTGAAAAGTGGTTGTAAGAAACTTTCACAAAATGTTACGGTTTTGTAAAAGGGGTTTGTGAGCATAAACAAACGTTACAACCTAAGTGATGGGCCTTGACTACGGACGCAGTTCCTGGTAATGAGATTCCATCTACTTCCTTTGTCTGTCCTTGCCTCGGTTTTCACTGATTTCTTCCGAATAGCTGGTTATATGAGCAAGGAATAGCCTACTCTCCCTTACACTCTGATTGACAAGGAGGCACGGGAATAACCTCATGTGATTCCTCCTTGGACAATTAGGAAGACAAGATTGAATTGCGTGCGTGTGCCCAGCTGTTTCCAATGGCCAGTGGCAGGTCCGAGGTCACAACTTGTCCAATGTCGCGGTACCTAACCACAAAGAATCCACTACTTCCCTCGAACCGGCAAGGTTGGAGTTGGTGCACTTCACCTTGATCTTCACTAAAATCTGCGAGGAGTGGCCTGCTACTCATGGACCTTGACTAAGAGTCGTTACAGAAAGACTGCAACAAGATGCGTTGAAGTATGTTGAATCCGAAATCAATTCAGCGAAGAACCGAGTGTATTGCTCAGGACTTGAAAGGAAACTTCATCTTCTCCTAGAAAATAAAGGGTTTTAGCCACAAAGGGCCATAGAAACAGAAACGAAAATGGAAGCTAAGTGTTCTTCTTCCTTGGAGGGGAGGAAGAACTCAAAAGTTCTAAGTCTAGAAACAAAGGTTCAAAAGTCCGAAACTAAGTGCTCCAAGTGGCGTTATATCACTACCCACGTTCATTAACTCTTTTGGGTCCCCTTCCCATCATTCCTTCTGTCTTGCATGCATCACGAGACTTCCTTTGCGTGCAAGTTTGCGCCCAATCATTTCTGTAGACTCTGACATGCCGTAAGTCAGGGGCCTTGACTAGTGTCAGTCTTCCGCCCACAATTGTTCCAAGTCGCATACAAGGCACCAAAAGTCAGACTCTGACAACCTTCAATACTCTTGCAACACTCCACAACAGTCTCCTGAAATGTCTCAATCAAAGTGTGAGAAAAAAGACATAAAATATATACAAAATAGGAAAATAGGAATTTTCTAATAAAAATCAAATACTTAATAATAAGACTCCTAATTTGGGCGACTTAATACTAGATTAACACATAATAATGCCTAATAAATAACTAGAAAATGATACTTAATAGATCTCAAGCTTCGGTGGCCCTTCGGTGTAGTTGAATGCATAAAAACAGAAAAAGACAGCAGCAAAAAATACACAACACTAAACACAAAAATACACAACTCACTGGCAATGGCACAAAAAATTTGTTAAGTGTCCTTTCCTCAAAAAATTTTAATTTAGAAAAACTTAAAACACAATAAAGCATAGTATGAGTGTCGATCTCAGGGAGTTGAGTTTTACAAAAAGTGTTTTTTACTAAACATTTACAAATTGTCACGGGTTGGTAAAAAGGGGTTTTTGAAATTCAGAAATAAAAGATACAATGTATGTAATGGACCTTGACTAAGGGACGCTGTTCCTTTCGAATAACTTTCACATATAAACCATCATCATGCTGCGCATATACACGTAAGATATGATTCTCGAAAGCATCAATCATCAATGTAATTTCGTGCATCCTAGGGCAGCAAAACAATCCAACATAATCAGATTTTGTGCATCACATGCTATTATCATGATCGCCGGCAAGGCAACGTACGAGAACATCTCGCAAAATCACATGCTATTACGATGATCGCCGTCAAGGCAACATACGAGAACATCTCGAAAAATCAGCAAGGATTATAATGTGTCACCGACAAGGCAACATACGAGAAAATCTCGTAAAATCAGCAAAGATTCTAACGTATACACGTATTCTGTAACCTAGCTCTGATACCACTGTTGGGTTTCTCGTAGACATCATATGTCTCAAAAGCAGCGGAATTTTAAAAAATTTGAGAAACCCCCAACGCTGATCTTGGAATACGGTATACATTAGACAAAGGGATTCTGAAATACCTTTCAGATGACTCCGTTGTTCACCAACCGTCAATAGCAGACGGCCTCTATGGTATCCACTCACGGAGCACTCCGTCGATAACTCTTAATTAATCAAATCCATCATTATCGATCATTAGTGATGTCTAACAACATATCATGATCCCCAAGATTAAAGAATAATCAGGTGAACTGATTGAGCCTTTCCATGATCAGCCACCATGCAATGAACAGCTTTCATCATACTTATATCTCATTCGACACCAGAACATGGGTGTATGTCTTTCTGATGTATCGAACTTATAATTGCATTCAAGCACTAACACTCAATGACCTACTCAAACAATTCGAGTGTCATTACCCTGGGCCCAGGACTTACTGTTAGGCTTTGATGCAATTACTTGAGATATGATCTCATCGCTAACATGAGTGATGAATCCTTTATTGATCAATCAACTATCTCCAACCTTAAGGAGTCACATCCCTACTCATCCATACTAGGCAAGCCATGGTTAGGCTCCCATTAGTAATGAGCGAAAATGTGAGCTTAAGATTAAGATAACTTTGTTGACCTCTTCACCATGACAAAAACAACTTGTATCTACGCTCACACAACAAGCACATAGCTCCTTGTATTAAGATGAGTCATCTAGTGAATCAATTCTCAAATTGGAACCTACACATTGTTTTTAGTAATCTCATTACATGTGAGAACCATTGTGTAAGCAATATATGAAACTCAATATATCCCAACTTATCCATCCTTGATCCACAATGCTTATATTTTCTGTATGAATTTTAACGACATTGTAAATTTTTCATTTATCATAAAGTCAGGAAATACATCAAACCAGATCAACGAGATATGTTTAATTTCCATATTTGATGCAGATGTAAAACAACTGGCAGGTCCATGGGCAAGATACATTGCTCATGTGCATCACCAAAAATTTGAATTTCACAAAGTTGCTTTTCTTAGTTTACTAATACTTGACAAACAATTGATTCCTTTTGTCATTCATGCCTCATCACTCAAGTTAAAAACCCTACCCGAACTATTGAAATATTTGTGTCTTGTGATAACAAGAATTTACATATTATTATCTCTAGTACACTAACCATGGAATATGAGGAAAAACTCGAGTGTTCTTTAGTAGCGCACGCAAGCAATCGAATGGATATTGGCAAACATTAATAGAATAAGTCCCTCCATATACACTCACCACATTTATTTGGAGGAGGAACGAAGCCAATTCGTTAGCCTATGCAAGTTGTTTCGATGAAAATAAGCATTATTTTCCTGACAAACAACTAAGGAGAGCTCCTTCCAACAAGAGTGCTGAGTTCTGGAAAATATGCATTGATTATCGCAAGTTGAATGAAGCCACCAAGAGAGGCCACTACCCAATTGCATTCATAGACTAGATACTGGAGAGACTTGATAAAAGAAACCACTATTGTTGTTTGGATGATTACTCTAGTTTTCATCAAATACCCATTGTCTTTGGAGATGAAGCAAAGGTCGTTTTTGTTAGTGATGCATGGTTAGTATTTTTTCAGAATTTATGGAAAACATTATTGAGGTTTTTATGGATCATTTCAGGGTTTATGAAAATACTTTTAATGAATGAATTGCTAGCTTGTCATTGATTATGAAGTATTTTTCACTTGCGATGACTCATATCTCTGGAAAATATGTACTGATCAAATTATTCGAAGATGTATTCCACAAGATGAAGTGCACTCTATATTTTATTGGCCTACAATATCCAAGGATATGTATCTTTATTGCAAGGCATGCCCGAAATGTCAAAGAGGAAATATGAAATGCCTCTTTAATCCATTATCATATGTAAAATTTTTCATGCTTGGGGTATTAATTTCATGGGATCCTTTCCTCCCTTCAAAGGAAAACTCTATATTCTACTTGCTATGGATTACGTCTTCAAATGGGTGGAAACCATAACTTGTGAGAGAGATGATGCAAAATCCATGGGTTATTTCTTGATCACTGATGGTGATTCTGCAAGTGCACAGAAACCGTCGAAGTAATAAAATAAGATCGTATGCACAGGGAATTGTTATTGGAATTTTCTTTTCAAACAAAGACTCATAAAAACTGAAAACACAAGAGAGATTTGGGTTTAACAATAATAAGAAAAGTGGCCTTGGATCGAAAATCCACCTTGCTCAAAACTCGTCCCTTGTGTGTGTGCAAACCTTGAAGACTAACCTGCTTGCGCAAGCTTTGGGGGTGTTATTCTGAAATAGTGTTAGTCGGTGACCGTTATAGTACCGTCCCTTATTTTGTGGGATTATGGAATACCCCACGCCACCAGAGCCATTTCACCTCTTATGATAACCCATGTTTTCCCCACACCGAAATCTAACCCCTACACCTCACATCTCGTAGACAGATTAGACAGAATGTACCTTACCAACGATGTTCGATTGAGCCCTTCTCCTTAGGTACTTGAGGCCAACCTTTGATTCTCTCACACTCCCTTCATGTTATGTGATACTAAAGAGCACGGTGGTAAAGAAAACGTTTGGAAAAACAAAATCAAACCTCAATTTAAATGTCGAAAAACGTAGGAAAGCAGTCACACGCACAGGACTTGAGCAAGCAAAGCTTCACTGCAGATCCTCAGTCGCAATGTCCTATATGCACAGACTCGACTCTAACATAAAAATAGACATGAAAATAGGAAAAATACAAAGGAAAAGTGGTCAAAGGACGTCTATTATGGTTGAGAGAGTAGGGTATTTATAGGAGAGTAGATCCAAGTCTTCCTATTGAGCTTGTTTGATGGGTTTGGATAAGATGTTCTATCCAAATCTTCGAAGATCATCTTCATATCTCTATCTTATCCATGAAAATTAGACCAAATCTTCATCATTTGACCAAGTCTTGGCTGAGATTCGTAGTCCATCAAGTCCATAATTTGGTGGGTCTTGATTTCTCCTCAAATCAATCCAAAAGTGCCCTAAAAATCCAAAAATACACTTTATCTCCAAAAAGATCACAGTAGTATGAAAGATGCAAAATCAATTGAGAATAATGAGAAAGTGGAGTCTAAAATAAATAAAAACAACACTCAAGAGTAATGGAAAAATATGTTTTGGAATGACAAAAAATCAGTTATCAATCATTATCTTATACTCATAATTTGTCATCCAATGATCATCATCTCTAATCATGGCACCCATTTCATGAATCATGCCATAAAAAATGCACTAGCCAAGTGTGAAGTCGTCCACCACCTTCTACATCCAGACATCCTCAAAAAAATGGCATGGCATAGATATCAAATCGAGAAGTAAAGAGGATATTGGAGCAGACCGTGAACCCAAATAGACGAGATTGGAGCTTAAGAATAAATGAAGCATTATAGGCATACTATACAACTTACAATAATCCGATTGAGATGTCTCCATACTACATGATTTATAGGAAAGGTTGTCATCTTCCTGATTAACTTCATCACAAGGCATACCAGGCCACCAAGCCATGATTATGACTAGTGACAAACCTAGAGAAAGCAAGTGATCTTCAACATAAAATGGTAAAGTTGATGTGATGACCAAACAACATTATACCAACAAATCTTTCATGATGCTTAATCACCATCACAAAATAATCAATTCTGCATTTGAAACCTTTCTTTCAAAATTCTCACCATACTTTCATTGGATGTAGCTTATCCAATTTCTTAGTACTCCATATGGCTTGCCTACTAATAACTCTCCAATATGGGAACCATTCAATTTCACAAATGCAAGCAATTTAGAGTTTAATTTCTAATTTTTATCAACATAATGAGCAATCATAGTTATATATCCTTTAATAGTAACAGTTGTCCAAGTATAGTGGACAATCAGCTCTTACAGTTATTGTGCTAATAGATCTAAAATGTGGATAAAGAATTCCATTTGCAACATTAAATCCTTCATATTCAACAGTAATAAATGGAAGATCATACATGATATATGCTCTTGCTACTGAATCTCAAAATTCATTATGATTAAATTTTGCTTTTTTGACCAAAGTAGTTTGATCACTAAGTAAACAACTTATATCATGAAATTTTGGAGATTTCAGAGAACTTCGAGTATGCCTTAATAAATAAGATGTACTTGATTTTCTACCACAAGTCAACATTTTCTTACAATAGTGTCACTGATGTCTTCTAAATCCTTTCCAATTGAAGATGTAGGAGATGATAAATATGACTATAATATGTCTTCAAGATTATTCATATCCATGCCAATACAAATGAATAAACGTAAAAAAATCAACTAACATGAAATTGACCATTATAAAATAAACATCAAAAACTATAATAAATATAAAAATTCCTTTTTTTTCCAAAAATTGTTCAGATGCTGAAAGATGATTGATATCTTAAAAATTGATGACTTGAGAAAAAAATCTTACCTGTGTTCAATTGATTTAGATGAAATGAGAATGATATCAAAAAAATAAAGGCGATATGAAAACTAGATTCACAAGATAAGTACATTGAATACATGAGAAAAAATTTGTACCAAATCAATTTTCTATGTGGAGGTTGCCAACTTGTTTGAGAATTTTTTGAATAATAAATGAAGCTACTTTGATGCATAAAACCTGAACTCAAGTAGAGCCTTAAGCCCATCAGGCTTTTGGGGCCCTAAGCCCTAAGGGCTTCGGCTTCGGGCTAAAAAAGCTCAATAAGTCATTAACATTTAGGCCCAAGCCTGAATTTTTTCTGGGTCGCACTAGGCTGACCCATAGGCTTGGGCTAAGAGTTTCATCCCTAGTTACGTACTTTTGAAATATAGTAGGAGTATTACATAGATCAAATGTTCTCCTATAAGCAAGCATACAAAATGAACAAGTGAATGTTGTCTTCTCTTGATCTTCGGGTGCAACTATCACTTGGTTGTAACGTGAATATCCATCAAGAAAACAGTAATATTTCTCCAACTAAGCTTATCAAGCATTTGATCAATAAAGAGGAGAGGGTAGTGGCCCTTTCTCATGACATCGGTAATCACTACACACTCTCCATCCATTTTCCACTCGCGTGGTGACTTGCTTCCCTTCAGAATTGGTAACAAGTTGGATTCCTATTTTCTTTCACACCATGTGAATAAGACTAACACATTTTCTGTCTAAAATGGAATAAATCATCTCCACCTTCAACAGCTTCTCTATCTCTTTTTTCACAACTTCCATTAAAATCGGATTTACTCTTTTCTACACTTGTCGTATTGGCTTGGCATCATCTTCTAAGAGTATCCGAACTGATGGGCATATTCCTTGGATGTCCTCTACAGTCTATCCAATTGCTTTTCTGTGTTTCTTTAATACCTCTGAGAGCTTTTTGTTTTGCTCCAGGGTTAGATATGTACTAACAGTAATAGTCAAAGTGCTATCTTCTCCAAAGAAATAAGACTTTAAGTGTTTGAGAGTGGCTTCAGTTTAGGTCTCTTCCCAAAAGAGACCTCTGCAAGTCCTACGTCATTCAAAGACCTCTAGACATCCAACACTTGCATCAAACTTGCTTCTTCATCAACATCTACCATGATGACCAATTCTTCCATCTCGTGTGTGTATACTTATTCTACCAAATCATCAATGGTATCTTTGTGGTCACCAACAACACTATCTTCAGCACCTTCTTCTTCCATTAGTGTTCCAACTTCGTAAATCTCAACTTTGGGTTCACAAGCACTAAACGCCACAAAATCATCTTTATATCCCACAGTCATTTCTCCCTTCTTGCATCTAATAGGTGAATCAATAGTGGCTAAGAATGGCCTTTTTAGAATAATGATGTCGTCATCTTCTTTGATCGAAGGCATCTTCACCACCACAAAATCAACTGGGTACAAGGTCTTCAACAATTGCACTAGCACATCCTTACCAATTCCTTCTGGAATGGTAGTTACTCTTGTTGCTAGAAATAGTCTCGTGTTAGTCTTCCTCAAGATTTCAAGTCCAAGAGACTCATTGACATCCAATGACATCATGTTGATCGCTGCTCCTTGATCAGCCATGGCCCTTGAAAATCATTTCCATCAATCTCTACAGAAATATAATAAGTACTTGTATCCCCACATTTAGGGGAAGTCACTTGTTAGTTAGAGTTGTAATACTTTCAATGAGAGCAACATTCAAATCCAAGCATAATTCTTTCAGAATTTTGAGTCCTCTTGAAACCTGTTTCAAATAATCAACTACCTTCATGGTCACATAGTTGAGTTCAAGATAGAAAAAATTCTGTGCATTTTAGCTTTCTTTGTATTGTTCCTCTATCTCCTTGACACCTTGTTCATGATTTTCTTCCCGGATCGTTTCTTCTTTCTTGTTCTTCAGTGGCTGTGTGTTCAGACTGTCCTTTGCCACTATCTTGTTCAAGATTTTCTTCCTGGCTTGTTTCTTGCATGAGTTCTTCACTGAGCTGATTTAGAGGTAGCATCACTTCAGTTTCCAACAATTTCTTCTTGCTTTTCAACTCGATCATTGAAATATTTACTTGTGGGTTCACAAAAGGTTGAGAAGGCAGCTTTTCCGATTTGCTCTCGATTTCTCCAACTCATGTTGCCAATTATCCAGCTTGCTTTTGAAGGTTCTTGATGGCTCCTTGAATTGACTCCTTTTCTGTTTTGCTTTCTTTTCTATCCTTGTAGGTTTCCTCTAGCATACTCCTCATCATTTTTTTTTTCCATATATGATTGTTGTTGAACCTAATCAATCCTTAGATGAAGGGGCTAATATGGTCTTTGCTGTAATTGCTTATGCTAACGTTTCCAGTAAGTCTATTCCTGTGGTTGACCTTGTTGCATAGGTTCATGCTAGGTTACTTGCTACGGCTGATTCTACTACAATAGATGTTGATTCAGTGCATTGCCGCTCCTCTAGCTCATATTGGGGTGTTTTCGAGCTACATGCCAAGATTGGTACCATCCTCCTTGATTTTCCATATATCCCATACCGTTCACTCCTGCATTTTCTTCTCTCAACGAACATGTTTCTATTGTATGTCCTAGGATAGAATCAGTCAACTACTTACTTGAAAAATGAATTTGGAAAAAAACATGTTCAGCTAGTGCAATTTTCTTGAAGTATCAGAGAAAGTTAAATCTTCAACTGATGGGATCTAAAGTGGAAGGGCCCATTATTTCGAATGATACATACAATCATGAAAAAACACGTGAATCTGTGGCACATTGGATACTTATGCACGAGTCAACCTTTAGTGTGGTTGGAGAAGAAGAATTTACATTTTTGATGAAACTTTTCCGACCTAACTATATAAAGATATCTTGAGATACAGTTAAAAATGATTGTGTTTGTGTAT
Organism: Utricularia gibba; assembly: GCA_002189035.1. Taxonomy (NCBI): domain Eukaryota; kingdom Viridiplantae; phylum Streptophyta; class Magnoliopsida; order Lamiales; family Lentibulariaceae; genus Utricularia; species Utricularia gibba. The sequence continues at coordinate 3,946,647 of NEEC01000002.1, read as the reverse complement.
GACAAAGAAAAGAAAAAATTGAAGACACTTTTAAAGAGGGTAAGAAATATTTCTCTTACCACTAATATATAAAAGTGCTCATCACAAGGGATCTCTTATATGTGTGTTACGGGTCATTTTGTGCTTTTATTGATATTCCCCCTCCACATTCGGGGATAGAAATTGTTGAATAGTGGGTCGATGTATTAGAGATTGGAAAATTGGAGGAAAAGTGTTCTGTATTGCAGTTGATACTGCTTCGACAAATGATGGGGTGATTCAGTTATTAAGAGAAACTTTTTTAAGTGTTCGCCGCTTGCCAAAGGGGAAAAATGTTTCATATTAGGTGTACCACTCAAGATGGATTGTTGAAGATTAGAAATTCATTCAAGTGATCAGAGATGGTGTTTGATATATCACTGCATCAGGAGCGAGATTTAAGAAGTTTTACAGAGTCGTTCATCAAATGAAACTATCTTCTAAGAAATTGATTTATGATTGCTTGACCCATTGGAATTCTATGTATGGAATATTGATCGTGGTTTCAAAGTACAAGCATGTCTTTCCTATTTTTACAGAAATGGATCATAAATTTATTTCTTATCCATCACAGCAAGATTGGAAGAAAATTGACAAGAGTACAAAAATCTTTGAAGCGTTATATGAGGCCACTAAGATGATATCAAAGACAGACTACATCACATTAAGCAAGTTCCTTGCAGTTATTCAGAGTACCCGTGGGATATGATTGCTAAGATAAAAGACAAGTTTGAAAAATATTGGAAGGAGTGCAATTTAGTGATGTCCATTGCTGCAATTTTAGATTCTTGATTTAAGATGAAGATGGTTGACTTTGCATATTCTGCTATTTACTCAAAAGAAGAATGCTCTCAAAACATTCTCAAAGTTTATAACAAATTATAGGATTTATTCAATGAGTATAAATCTATGAAGGACTCAAATGATATGCCAAATTTTAACTGGATTGGCTCTTCTGTTGATATTTCACATTCAGACAGTCAGTTATTTATTGGATGGTCTGAGTTTAATCAATTTTTAAATGTTTCAGAAAGCCTCCAACTAGAAAAGTCTGAGTTAGAGCTTTATTTGGAAGAAAAACTGTTTTGAGACAAAAATGAACAAGAATCCTTAAAATTTGATGTGTTGTTGTGGTGGAAGGCAAATGAAGTGAACTACAAGATATTATCACACATGTCATGTGATATTTTTATCTATTTTTTTTACTACGGTTGCATTGAATCAAATTTTAGTACCCGAGAAAGGGTTCTTGATCCATATTGTGCTTCTTTGTGAAAAGAGATTGTTCAAGTTCTTTATGTGACGGTGATTGGGTTTGTCATCTTCATGGGATTAGAAAATCCAAATTGTTATGAGAATTTTTATTTTTCATTCCATATCAGTAGCTCTATTTCTAATTTTAATAATATTCACCTTATTTTATTTAGGTGGAAGAAGAACCTTTGGAATTTACTTTACTTGATCATGAAACTTTGTTGTGAAAGTTTAGAACTTGGAAGAAGAACCTTGGTAATCTGTGATTGTTTATGTTGCATACTTTCTAAATTTATGAGTTGTGACTTTATGAGTTGGAACTTCTTACTTTGAATCAGATAATGTTGGTGACTTCGGTTTATACTTTCTTGTTGTTATTGTGAGTTCTAGCATTTTATGTTGATTTTAGGTTAGGGATCATGATGGAGGGCAGGGGTCTCATTTCACTACACATGCATGGCTTGCTTGCTTCTGGCACCTCAGGCGACATCTTGCATCAACATTTAGGTCATAAGTCACGGGTCAGTGGTCATGGCGGCCCATAAAAACCTGGTTGAGAACATAGGGGCCATGTGGATGCTGGAGGTTTTTTTAGTGAATGGTGAGTTGATGACATGAAATTAGAGCGATGGGAACAATAAAGTTGATGTAATTATCAATACAAGCTGAGTCAAGCCGAGCTTCAAGCCTACTTGATGGTAATTCGGCAAGTACACAGAAATCATCAAAGTAATCAAATAAGATCATATCCACAAGGAATTGTTATTGGGATTTTCCTTTAAACAACACTCAAAAAGATTGAAAACAAAAAATAAGTGAGGTTTTAAAAACAACACAAAAAAAGTTTTGGACTTAGGATCCACATTGCTCAAAATTCACCCATACCTATGTGCGTAAACCTTTAGGACTGACCTGATTGCGCAAGTTATGAAGTGTTATTTTAAAATAGTGCTACTCGGTGATCATTATAACACCATCCCTCATTTAGTGGGATTATAGAATCAACTTGTCACGACCCTCTTTTAGGGCCCGGGAAAGATGAGTCGTGGCCACCCAGTCCTAGCTAAAACACTAGAGCTCAGGGTGTCTTTCATTACACGATCTTAAAACAATAAATGGGTAATTACACATGTAAACTAGATATAAGACTTTGTCCAAGTACTTTTGTATAACATAGTTCATAACTTCATAATGAAATAGATTCAAAATGAAAAGTATATTATGCATACATATATCATACTCATACAAACCTAGTAAACAAGCTACGCAACTATATACTCATATTCATAGAACTCTAGAAAGCATGGTTGATCATTGGACCTGTTGAGGGTGAAAATCGGTCTCCGAGATGGGACCAATTTTTGGGTTACAAATGCGATCGGGGATACCGTGATTTTATGCTTTTTTGCGATTCGTACGATGTGAATGAAAGGAATGAGGGTAAGCAAAGTTTTTTACGTGAAAACCACCGGAAGACAAAAAAACCACGGAGCTATCAGAGCTCACTGGAAAAATTCCTTACTAGACAGAGATGGTGAAGTGAGGTACAGGTCTGGAGGCTTCGGGTCGAAAACCCCTTTTCTTTAGAACTTCTCCTATTTATAGGGGAGGCCGATCTAGTCGAATCCCCCTTTCTGCAGGTGTTGATTGTCGTTTGTACTTGTACTGTGACCTTACTTTTCAAATCAAGAAAGAATATAAAGAAATTATAAAAGAAACTTGAAACACACTGTGAGTCCCCATAACTATCTTTTCTCACTTATAAGGTGCCCTTGTTCATGGTTCTACGCTCAAGAGAGCCACCTCCGACCATAGAACCACAAACTCAAGGCATACATAACATATCATATCATATTTTGCGTAGCTTTCATACTGTTTGTGTTTGTGTATGTGTTCTAGAGACAATCAACTCATTCGCAGATCTTATCTTATGATATTTACTTTCAATTGTGATCAAATTTATATCATTGATAAAATCCTCTACTTGATCTATGTGCTACAGAAATAATGATGAGATCATAATGTGAGATTCTTCAAGAACTCATGCTAAAGTTAAACACTCCCTTTCTAGAGTATTTGTGAAATGAGGATATCATAAATACAGATAAGGTAGCACACATTGAGTTCCCTAAACTGTTTAGGCAATGGTTCTCACAATTGACGTAATGAGATTACTAGAACCTATGTGTGGGTGTCCATTAGAGAATCGATTCACTGGATGACTCATCTTCAAGATGCTACTATGAGAAGCTAACCAAGTGTCAGTAGCAAGATCTCGAATATGACACCCGTGCAAGTAAGCTTAGACTTGAGGTCAACAAAGTTATCTTAATCTTAAGCTTACATTTTCGCTCATTACTAATGGGAGCCTAACCATGGCTTGCCTAGTATGAATGAGTAGGGATGTGACTCCTTAAGTTTGGAGATAGTTGATTGATCAATAAAGGATTCATCACTCATGTTAGCGATGAGATCATATCTCAAGTAATTGCATCAAAGCCTAACAGTAAGTCCTGGGCCCAGGGTAATGACACTCGAATTGTTTGAGCAGGTCATTGAGTGTTAGTGCTTGAATGCAATTATAAGTTCGATACATCAGAAAGACACACACCCATGTTCTGGTGTCGAATGAGATATAAGTATGATGAAAGCTGTTCATTGCATGGTGGCTGATCATGGAAAGGCTCAATCAGTTCACCTGATTATTCTTTAATCTTGGGGATCATGATATGTTGTTAGACATCACTAATGATCGATAATGATGGATTTGATTAATTAAGAGTTAATTAATAAATCAATTATTACGGCCTTGATTGAGGAAGCCTATAGGGTTACACACAATAGTGGAGTCACTCATCGATATAAAATAGAATGACACAATTACATGAGATGTAATTGGTAAGGTGTATAAATTAAATAAAGAGTTATTTTGAGATTAATATTGATTAAACTCAAAATAAAAGATCTCGTATGGATATGAATTGATATGTCACAAAATATCTATAAAAAAGATTTAGATCTTGAGATCTGCTCCGAGGTCTTCGTGCTCTCTGAGATTGATCCAGAAGGAGGCGCTTTTTCACTACTAGCACCTTAGGAATTCGACCAGCATTCAAGGGTCTTGAGAAGGTTATTGACGGAGTTCTCCACGTGTGGATACCATAGAGGCCGTTTGCTATTGGCGGTTGGTGAACAACAGAGTCTTCTGAAGGGTATTTTCAGCATCCCTTTGTAGTCTAAGTTAGTAGTAATTTAGTATTTGATAGGAAGATTTACATTTACTTTATTTTTAATTTTAATTTTAATTTTAATTTTAATTTTATTTTATTTTATTTTTTTAGGGCGTTAGTCTAAGTTAGGAGTAATTTAGTAGTTCGGTACTAGGATCAGGAGAATTTTGCAAGCTATTTGAGGAATTTTCATATGCATGCGTGATGCTTTTCATGAAGTACAGGATGCATGAATTTTGTTTTAACCGTTTCTACACCTGTGAGCATGAATTTTAACCTACTTATCTTGGTGAGGTAGCAACATGTGTGATGAATTCTGATTTGTGCAATCGAGATTTTTTTTTTGTGCAAGCTGACATATTTGGTGCTTTCATGGATACAGGTGGTCGAAAGGCTTATAGAGAGATGAAAAAAAAGAGGGGGTTAGAAAAGCGTCATCATAAAAAAAAAGGTGATGAAACCCCATGTCTTAAAATGCAACACACAATTAAAAAGCGTGTGTAGACAACAGAGTAAAGAGAGAAGTGAGGTTACGAGAATGACTCAGAGGAGTTCAATAGTAGGAAACCCTGAGGAGAAATAAGGAGGGGAGCAAAAATTGCCCGAGTTAAGCTTGGAACTTTCCCTGCTCTTGATCTCTGTACAAAATGAAAAAAGTAAAGAGAGGAAGAAATGAAAAAAGACCACTAGTATCCCATTGAAAGTCTAACAATGTCATATTAGCTTATTTAATCTTTGAAAGCACTTATTTTGATGAAATTCACATGTATACTTGAGTGATTACCCGTCTTGCACACTGGCACCCTTTCAATTCCTACATTCTGAACCTAAATGTCAAGTCTCTGCATGGCTGTTGGAAATACCTCAATTGCTAGCTCCTGTTAGTTTTAGTTAGGACTTGAGGACAAGTCTAGTGTCGTTGTAGCATAATGTTATAACACATATTTTTAAGTGATTGAGTGCATGGAAAAGATTCATATTGTGCTACAAAAATTTAGTTTTACTACCTAGTTTTATATTTTTGTGCATAAGTACCGCAATTGTGTTATTTTAGTCTTAGTTGGGACTAAATCTACGATTAGTCTCAACCTTCTAATAGTTTTACTCGAGCAATGCAGTGCAGGTCGCAATATGCACAGTGTATTGGCAGAAGATGAGTCCAAATGTCTGAAAAGTGGTACACACAAAATCCAAGGAGGAAAAAGGAGATTTTGGACAAAAAGGGAGGAAAGATGAGAGAGAAGTCAGATCTACCTTTGGAGACTCAAGACAAGTTTCTGGAGATTTTTCTGGAGGAAGAAGGAGGGGATGACGAACCAGAAGAACACAGGTTCATGTTTACTGTTCCTAGCTAACACTAGATTTGGATTTTCTTTGTGAGCGAAGTGTCTGTTCTACTTTTGCTTCATATTGCTTGTTGTTGTTTAGCATTTGTAGCCAAGATGTTGCTTAGTATCTGCTATGAAGATGTTTTACTTTCCATTAGCATGAGTAGCTAAGCACTTAGGGGGGTGCCTTGGGGTAAAAAGGGGAGAAATATGCTAATCCATCCTTAGACCTAATAAATCATAAGTCACACTACTTCCTTAGCAAACCAGGATAGATCCAGGAGGGGAGGTAGTGAAACCCAACTAACAACCCTAATTAGAGGTAGACCAAAGATTAGGGGGAAAAACAAGAATCCGGGTAAACCTAGATCTTGTAAGTTAGTTGTATGATTTTTGATTTATGTGAGCTTGTTTAGTGATAGTCATACATCCCCACGGAGTCCCAAGGCATCACCCATTCCATTCCAGAAACTATCGAATCCCAACTTGTTACCTTTTCCTTATTACATTCCATCGTAGATCTGTTTTATTCCTAGCTAAGACCAATTTTACCAACGTGACACTGATTACATGCATTAACACTCGCATAGCAAGCACCTGCCCTTCGTGTTCGACCCTAATCACTATGCTCATAATTGTTTTATGCTTGAAGTTGTATTAGGTTATAAATTTATTTGATAGGAAAAATTGCAATTTAATGACATTGCGTAATTTTTCGTTTATCACTGTTGATCAGAATTCCTCTGAGAAGGATTCGGTTTCATTGGTGAGTTTGGATAGTTGTAGCTGTGAGAGTGACGGCGTAACCTCCAATCTTTCATACCCTAATTCGCGATGGCGTTCAACGTGTTGTTGTGAATGTCCTGGTCAAGAGGGTTCTTGTGACTCCTCATTTGAGTCACTGAAGAAGAATATATGATTGATAATGATGGATTTAATTAATTAAGAGTTAATTAATAAATCTATTATTACGGCCTTAACTCCTAGAGTAGAATATATGTTTCTACTCTAACTAAATTAATAAACTTCTTCTACTGTATTAAACAAAAAGAAAATAATAGAATGCATAGAACGACATTCAAACAGATAGCAGTTGATTTTGCATTGAGATTGGAATTTAGCTTCATGAATACAAGTAAAATTTCATGGTCAGGTTTAAATCCTAATCATGAATAGTTACGAAATCATAAGTTGCTACACCTTCATTCAAATAGAACAAGCAATCCAAGTAGTTGTTAAAAACAGTAAATGTTAATGTCACAAGCACAAGAAGTAAAAATGTGAGAACTAAGGATGCGAAAAGTAAAATATTCAGTAGATTCGCAATCTTTTCTTGAACAGCTTGTCGCAAGGCTTCTTTTCCTTCTGTCTATGACTCGAAGTCGCCTAGTAGATCATTTGAATTTAGAAGTTTTGTTCTAGTATCATGCTGGAACCCCTATTCGTTTTTCTTGTTTGCCGCAAAATGCAATTCATTGCTATCTAATTTCTTCTCCTTCAAAAGTTATCACAAATTCTCATTCCTCAAGGATAGCTCGTCTTTTCGTCTCTAGAGCTTCCCTCCAAAATCACTCTCTTTGCTTTCTGATTTTTTTCTTTTATACTTGCAATTAGATCATGCTTGTCTGCCCCTTATTCTGAGTTTTCAATATCCTACATTTTGGTTCTAACAGATTTTTTTTCTTCTTAATTTAACTTCCCTAAAACCTACAATTTCACTTTTTCCCCTGTTCTAGAAATATCTTATAAACTATTAGTTCACACATTTCAGCTAAGATGGGTTGGACCCATATAGACTCCAAGGAGCAATAGACCCACATTAACATCATACTAAAGAGAAATTGAGCCTATTCAAGTTTACTTTAAGCAAAATTGAAATCCATATGTTTTGGCCTTTCTCCCTTCTAATTCAAGTGTTGATTCATTATTTTTACTAAAACCTAAGCATAAAATCATTAGAATAAAACACAACATCAATCAATGAAAAAGCCTTCTTATCCTTTTTCTATGCTACATCATCATTAGTAGTGGGTGTCGTTGTGATTGCATCCATCACTTCATATGCACCATACAAGGCTTGCGTTCTCAAACTCCAATTCTCATAGTTTTCTTCGATACGTGTTAGGGACTGTAAGTGCACTATTGGTTGCCATAGAATTGTAGCTTACTTAATACCACTTCATTGAAGGAATTGTGTATTTTTGTATTTGCAAGTTTTGATAGATAATGAAACAAACAGGTTTGGAATCAAATAACAAAAATTATGCATGTCATATGTTCAAGGAAATGCTTAAATGGGAAAAACATAAACAATACCTGAACTTATTGCATTTTGTATATGTTTATTGATAATGCATACATGATTGATATATATGCTAATAAATTTTTAGTAATTGTGTTAACTTTCTAGTCTAATAAATAGTAATTGTTTAGTAATTTATCCTATCTAAGTCAAGTTATCTTCTAACAAATTATGAATTTATTTATTCAATAATTATGTATCTGAAAATAGTATTTTTAATATAATTTAAAAATTTTTGCAATATTTCTAACATAACAAACCAATGTATTCTTAGAAAATTGAAAAGTATTAATATTAATATTTATGTCACTCCTAAAACACTAAATCACCCAAACTACCCCTAAAATGGAAAATAAAGTCACCTCCCACCTCTAATCAGCTAATTCCTCATTACCCTTCTCCCTCTTCTTAGTAGCTAACTGCATATGTACAAATCGATGATCCTCTCATAATATAGTCAAATGCATTGTCGTTCAAGGGCTGAAATCATTTCATTGATTCCTGATATCACACAAATTTTCATGTGTTTAGGATATGATAATTATAGCTTTTTAATTATGCTTTTGTTGCTTATTTTATAGGTTTAAGTATTTCATATAACTTAGGAAAAATGTGATTTTTTGTGTGTTGTTGAGCTAAATCCTTTGATTTAACCCACTTCATGTTCTAACCCAATTGTAAGTCAGCAGCAAGTCCCAAAATCAGGGAAGAAACAAAGATTTCATGCAAGTCACCATGCAGCAGGAGGAGCAGGGAGCAATGAGTACATTGTAGCGACGGCAGTCTACAAGTCAAGGGCAGGAGCAGCAAAGTTGTCAAAAATCATACTGATCTTGGGAAAGGAGAGAAGAGAAGTAATTCTGCAAGAGAGAGAATCGCAGAAGGAGTGGGAGCAGCATGCACACGAGGGGGCTTCTCCCCGAACATGACGAACACTGAACAAGAGGGAAGAACAAGGGCAATTTTCTGGAGAAGAACCTCCAACGTGAAGAGCAAAGATCAAGATCCAGTCCAGCGCTACTGTTTCGACCTATGAACAGTAGCAAACGGAAATTAGAACTACTACTACCTTCCTTTCATTTGTTGACGTTTTTAGTTTCTGCAATCAACTCTTTCATGATGTCCTTGACATTTTCACTGCTTTATTTTTAATGTTATTATATTTTTCCTTCAATACATAAGTAGCTATAACCTTAGGGATGCCTTAACGTGAAGTATGGTGATGTGGGTCTAGGGTTAATGATATAATTTATGTTTGTTTCTTAGTTCTTATTTCTATCATTCCATGGGTAGACCTAAGGAGAGGAGTAAGTAGCTTTGCAACTCAGATGCTTGATTTAGAGGTAAACCATCAAATCAAGATAGGAGCAGTAGGTACTAATCCAGGGTAGACCTAATTCAATGCACATTGCATGTGGGTAAACCTAATTGCAATGTTGGTGATGATATTGAGGATTAGCGTAGCCAATAATATGATGAATGACCTAGATAGTTTTAGGTTGTTTAGAGTTGTGAGTATAGGAACATGGTAAATTAAATTAGGCACCTTAGCACCACACCACCTGCAGACCCTTAAGACATCTTAGTATTATTCTGCATTAGAACCAACATCTGTTATTTTCAGCATTGAAACTTAATCGTATTTAATGAACTTGCTTACTACTGTTAGTTTGAACTTAGACTAAGAACCACTGTTATTTCGAATTCTGTATCTATTAAAACACTTAGCAAGAACAAGCTCCTTGTGATCAACCCCAAATTCAACTATACATTTTGTGTTTAATTTTTATTTTGTAAGGATTAGGATTTATAAATTTATTTGACATGGAATTCTATTTTTATTGCAACGATAATAGAAATTTCCGTTTATCAATTCCTTTCCTAATTTCATTCTTGAAATTACTTTTGCACACAATGATTGGCGAATCTTAAGGAAGGTTATGTGATCTTATTAGTGTACAAATGATGTCTGTTGTTCTGGTGCTATTATAAATGAGAACAACCCTAAGTACAGAATATCAATGCTATTTGGCATGAGAGAATTGTTTTGTGAAGAAAAAAATCTTCCTTTGATATATATACACTTATTTTTGCATTGCAATACTAAGTATCACACACAATATATTTTGCATTACACATTTTAATGGTAAATTTTCAGCTAGCCATCGTAAGAAAATTGATTTCCTGATTTTTCGATAAATTAATTATCTTTGTTGGCAGCTTATCTTTTGGGCTCATTGCTACATGAGCCTCATTAGGCCTTGCCACAATTTTTTTTGGATCTGGCCTATCCCTTCTTTTGTCTACTTTGAATAGACTAGAGCCCACATCTCATCTCATGCTCTTCGATCAGCACAACACCTTCGTTCAACGATGACATCTCTTCCTAGATTGCTGTAAAATCAAGCGAAGATTATGCTGGAAGTATGCTCAAAAGCCATACAATTTAGTGTTTTGTAATTGTTTTTTTTTTCTCTATTACGGCAATGTCTAGAATTTCCTGTTTAGAGAATTTTTATATAAGTTATTAAAAATATTCTACTGCTTCTCCTATAGCATATATATTAAAATTATTCTCAGCTTAAATACTCTTATTGGATATCATCATTGATTTAATTATCACCTCTGTTTATTTAATATTTTGATAAAGTGTTTGTCAAGATACTGTAGGCAATGAGTTGTATTCTACTTAACATGAGATGTAAGAATAAACATGTGGGGCTCATGAGATAAGCTGACCAACTTTGTGACATTGAATAGCGCATGTATGGTATTTTACATATGCCGACATAGTGTTATTCATATTGTTTTATGAAAATTCTTTGACTTGAAGTTTTATTGTAACTTATATATATTATTATCTATGATTTGTTACTCATTAGACTTGTTGAAATATACAAGTTGGCGATAGTGATAGTTTAAGTCGATAGTGTATGAAGGACTTTGAATAACCAAGATAGGATTCATTACTACAGTGAAACAGAGATTAGATTTCAGATTTTCTCATTGCTTTGTTGAATAAATTCCAAGCCAGGGTAATGAGATTGATAAACGAAAATTTCCTAATGTCGTTGCAAAAATAGAAATTTCGTATTAAATAAATATATAAGCCCTAATCTATACAAAATACAAATTTAGAAAACTTGTATAGTGGATTTCGAGGTCGATCACGAGGAGCTTATGCTTGCTAAGTGTTTCAGTAGATGCAGAATTCAGAGTAACAGTAATCTTTGTCTAAGCTCAAACTAATAGAAATAAGCAAGTTCAGTAAAAAAGATCAAGACTTAATGCTAAAGGTAACAAATACTGGTTTATAATCTACATGAAAGTTGAATTGGACCATTCAAGATTCCATTCTAGATCGAAGTCTTTAATGAAGTATATTCATAATTGTAGATATCAAGGTTCATCATTTAATATTATATTTAATTTTAATCAGGTAAATAAAATATACTATAATAGACATCCCTTGATTTTTTTGAGAAACATGATATTTTGGGAAAATATCATTGTTAGAAAAATAAGATTTCTTGCTTCTTATTGTCAATTATAAATGAACCTAGTAAGTTACACCCAAAAGAAGTAGAAATTTTCTAAAACGTTTGTGATTCAAATTTTTGGAGGGTTCTATCATGTCTTTAAATTTGAATCATAAATTGGTTAAGTATTTATCACTTGAAAAAATTGGTGATATGGGCCTAGGCTCATATTAATTACTAATACCCAAAATAATATGATTGATGATTTGGGTCTAAAGGCTCAAATCTTTAAAGTCCATATTTATAAGCCCACCATATGAAGTTTTGAAAAATGTGCCACATTAAAAAGTGTGCCAAGTTATAGGTATAAAGATGTGGCACTTGGGAAAATTTTGGGGGATGCTTCATCTCAAAGGAGAAGAATGATCAGGAAAGATTGGGAAACCAATAGGAAATCAATGAAGAAATACCGGTGAATAATGAAATGAAGAAGAGATATCGACTCTGGATTCAAGTTTAGTAACATTCTTTTTTTATTCTCCGTGTTTCTTCAAGTATATTACTAGTCGATGTTAATATGAGATATTGTCATTGATGTTATCGTACTTTCTTGATGTGTTGATTCAAAAGTTGAATCAAGAATTGATGTTAATATGAGATATTATCATTGATGCTATCATTTTTTTCTCATATATCGATTCAAGAGTTGAATCAAGAATGGATATTAATATGAGATATTAGCATTGATGTTATTGTGTTTTTTCTAATATACTGATTTGAGAGTTAAGTCATGTATCAATTTTAATACGACATAACAACATTAGTTTTTATATTTATCCCATGAGATTTTATAAGTATATATTTTGGGTAAAATGTATGAAATATACTTATTGGTTTTAACCTTATCGGAATGATTTCTAGTTCGTGTGGATGAGCTAGAGACATCATTTTTATTATGTTTTTTAAGATATGAGATGTCGCTGGTTGTGAAATGGCAAAACTTTTAATTTTCCCACCTCTGTTGTGCATAACCCATTAGTGGCATTGGAGCGAAGTTTAGCAACTATCTGATCATCAAAAAATTTAAACCATGGGATATGCAATATTTTGCACATGTTGGTTTATCTTTTGATCATCGATTTTTGGTTGCTAAAGCCATTTATTTTTTAACATACCATTTCTGATTTGAGTGGGTGTTGAAAATTTTGATTTGACTAGCTTGATACATGACGTGGCTTAAACAAAGAGAAAAATGGTTTTATGAAAATTTATTTGTTTTTTTTATTTTCAGAATTTATTTTTCAAAACAAATATCAAATAATGTTTATTGGCTCTTCATTCAGGAAATATTTTGAATGATATGTGATATTATTCATTTATTTCTAAAGCACGCAATGTTGTAAGTATGTGAGTATTTATATCATGAATGGTATATATACTTGAAATATTAAATTACATTACATAGTTGTTGGCTGAATTGTTTACTTGACTAACATTTTATTCAAGAATGGTATATATACCAAAGAATGGAAATGCTAGGAGCAAAGATAGAATTACATATGAGATATATGAATCAAGTTGTTGATTGCTGTTCTACATGCTTCAAGAATAACATATGTACCCTAGGAGATATAGAGCAACCAAAATTCTATTTATTACATTGTGCATACCTTGTTTACGTGATAAACAAGGATGTAGCAATCAATTAGTTGAAGTCCATGACTTCTTGATTTACATGGATGCTTCTATATATATGTAGGTCTTGATGAAACTTCATTTGAAGAAAAAATGAAGTTGGAAGCAAACAGCTATTGATAGTATTCTCGATGACAACAAATTTGTTGGATGGCAAAGCCCCTATGCTGGTTGATCCATCTTATAACACAGACATGGAGCAAGAGTTGCTTCTTCAATGGGAGACTGATGACAACATGAAAAGGTTTTACATAATGGTCTTTATGAATTCTGATTTGCAGAGGCAACATGAGAATTATAACACAGCAGCTTCCATCTTGGAACATCTATGAGAACTATACGGTGCATTGAGCCAATCCTTTCGCTATGAGATGGCGAGTAGGATGTTTGTTGCCCGTATGGAAGAAGTTTCAGATGTTAATATGCATGTGAGTTTAATGATTATACTCATTCAAAGGCTAGAGAATCTTGATTTCAAGATGGATGCTAATCCAAAAACTGATCAGATTCTTTAATCTCTTCCAAAGTCGTTTGGAAGTTTCATCAAAAAATTTTCATATGAATCAAATCAGTTGTTCATTAGCAGAATTGAATAACAAGTTGATGGTTGCTAAGAGGAATGCTATTTTTCTAGTAGGACAAGAGAAACTACTCTTGTCGTTGCAAGAAAGAAGAAGAAGAAATATAGAGAGAAAGATAAAGAGAAGCTTGCCAAGGAATGGAGAGTCAAGAAAAATTCCATGAAGATGAAAGAGGTCGTTCTTTGAGAAGGGCAAGTCTTGTTGCAAAGGAAATAGTTTCCATTGCAACAAGAAAGGACACTGGAAGAGGAATTTCCAAATTTCCTTGTTAAGGAAAATAAGGGTAAGAAGAAAGCAAAAGGTTTACATTCTTCTTCTTCCAATGTGTTCGATGGCTCATCACTCACTTGATTGTTAGATACTAGTGTTAGTTCTCACATTGTTTCGCATATGAAGACTAGGAGTGATCTAGGATCATCGCAATCAAAGAAGGTGATTTTTCAGATGGGAAACGGGGTAAGGGTTGCTGTTGTATCCTTATGATTAGTTTCGGTTGCATTGGATGACCATGTTTTATTGTTAAAATATGTTTTGTACTTACCAGGTACCTATAGGAATATTATCTCTATCTCTAGTTTGACTGAGATGGAATATGAGTTTCATTTTGCTAAAAGTATATATATGATATATTATGAGAATGAACTCATTAGACATGCTTTGACACACGATAGTTTTTATTATACATAAACTCAATCCCATCTTCTCAAAATAATAAAGACCATCCTGTGTCATACCATGCAAAATGAGTTCATTCGCAATATATATCATCATGCATATACTTTTAGTTGAATAAAACTCATATCTCATCTCAATCAAACTAGAGATAGAGATAATATTTTGATAGACACCTAGTAAGTATAAAACGTCATTTAACAACAAAACATGGTCATCCAATGCTATCAAAACTAATCCTAAGGATACAACAACAACAGTTGCTGCATTCCATCCAAAGAATCAGCTTCTTCGATAGTGATGACCCTCGATCACTCCTAAACTTCACATGAGAAACAATGTGAAAACTATCACCTGTATCTAACACCCAAGCGAGTGATGAGCCATCAAACACATTGGAATAAGAAGAATGCAAACCTTTTGCTTTGTTTTTACATTTGTTTTCCTTAATAGACTTAAGGAAATTCAGATAATTCCTCTTCATATATCCTTTATTGTTGCAATGGAAACACTTTCCTTTGCCACTGGACTCACCCTTCTCAAGGATGGTCTTTTTTTTCTTCATGAGATTTTTCTTAACTTTCAATTCGTCTGCAACCTTCTCTTTACCTTTCTTTGTGAATTTCTTCTTCTTCTTCTTTCCCTCAATGACGAGCAACTTCTCTTGTCTTGCCAGAAGCAACAGAATTTCTCTGAGCAGCCATCAACTTTTTATTCAACTCTGTGAATGAACAACTGATCTAATTCATATGACAATTTGTGATGAAACTTCTAAACAATTTTGGAAGAGACTGGAGAATTAGCTGAATTTTCAGATCAACATCTATCATGAAATCAAGATTCCTTAGCCCTTCAATGAGCATAATCATTGAATTCACATCGACACTAATACCTGAACCTTCTTCCATATGGGCACCAAACAACTTACTCGATATCTCATAGCAAGAGGATCAGCACGATGTGTCATATAGTTCCCGCATGGAAGTAGCCATGATGTGATTCTCATGTTGCCTCTACAAATCAGAATTCATAGAGTCCAACATGTAACACCTTGGTATGTTATCATCAGTCTTCCACTGAAGAAGCAACTCATGCTCCACATATGTGGGATTAGGTGGATCAACCAGCATAGGAGCTTTTCCATCCACAAACTAGTGGCTTGCTCATACTGCACCACAATCAAGTTTCTAAGCTAGTCTACAAAGTTAGATCCAACCAGTTTGTTGTCATCGAGAACACTATCAATAGGATTGTTTACTTTCAACTTCATTTTTCCTAAAAATGGAGAATCAACAAGATCTACATATCTATTTAAAGCATCCACATAAATCAAGAAGTCACATATTTCAACTAATTGATTGTTAAATTCATGTTTATCACACAAACAAGGTATCAACAATGTAATAGATAGAATTTTCCTTGCTCTACATCTCCTCAAGTACATATGCTATTCTTGGAGCATGTAGAAGAACAATCAACAACTTGATTCACATATCTCATATGCAATTTTATCTCTACTCGTAACATTTCCATTCTGAGGTACAATAATATTAAAAAGTGTGCTACATGCAAGTTCTGGATATAAATATGTGGCATTTGGAAAAGTGTGATGGGAGTATGCTTCATCTGGAGAAAAATGATTGGGAAAATTTGGGAAACAAGTAGGAAATCGATGAAGAAACCATGGTGAATAGTGAAATGAAGAAGAGAACTTGAATCTTGATTCGAGTTTGATAACATTCTTTATTTATTCTCCATATTTCTTTAGGTTATTATTAGTCAATGTTAATAGGAGACATTGGCATGGATGTTATCATATATTCCTAATATGTTTTTTAGGAGTTGAATCAAGAATCAATGTTAATATGAGAAATTATCATTGATTTTATCATATTTTTCTTAATATATTGATTCAAAAGTGGAGTCATGTATTGATGTTAACATGAGATATTAGCATCAGTTTTTATGTTTATGCTATGAGTTAGTATAAATATATATTTTGTTTGGTATTGTATTTTTTTATGCTTGTTATGTAGTTAGTTACGAAAAAGAAAAAAATTTAATTTTTCCACCTAAGCTGCACGTAACTCAGCAGATTACTCAATTGGTCACTTCTTGTCAATTATGTGTCGTCGAGTTGTTTATTTTTTTTCATCATTTTTCTTGAGGAATGAATATATTTGACCCCCGTTAGACCGCAGGAATGCAAGCAAGAAAGTACCGTGATGCCTGGCTTGCAACCCGATACACGAATAACAGATGTACCGAGCATTCCTTTCCTGTACTTTTTATCAACGAAAAGGTCACTCCACTCCTGTGTTTTTTTTTTCCTACACAATCAGGTTGGAATGAACTTGCAGGTAAAAGATCAGCAGAAAGTTGTCGTTTTGAGTCTCTTGGCTCTGATATTGGAAGAAGCAATGCCTACCTAATAACTTAATAGCTTGGTATGTCAAGATGATGCTTTTCCTTTTCTTCTGCATCTCAAGTCTTCTTCAACCCCCGGCTGGTGGCAGTGGTGCTGGCGTTATTAATGACATCAATCAGCACAGAGCTCTTACATTTTGGGCATCTCGGATCTTCCTCCGATAGCATCACATACAAAAGGCACCTCTGACAGCCCACCAGCATCATCGAGTACTCCTCCTCATCTGCGTCCATATCCGACGACAAGCATGAGCTTAGAGTCGAGGACGGGACACGGTTTGAGATCGGCTGGGCGAAGAATCCTCCGCTAGCGGCCGTCGCGCCCTCAGCGGCGACAAATTCAGATTCAGATCAAGTTTAGGTTCGTTTCCCCTGCTCATCTTTCTGTTAAGAAAAAACACTAGTTACAGCGTACGAAAACAAGCTTAATCAAAAGAGAGTGCACGTACCAAACTAACAGGAGCTGAAAACGGTGGTTTGGGAAGTTGATGCAGGGGATGATGGTATATATAACAGGGGAGAGGGAGGGAGAAAGAGGAGGAGAGAGAGGTGGGATTTGGTTAAACTATGGGGTGAGTGAACACTAGTATTAATTATCTATCGATGGAATAGAGATACGTAGACGTAGCTGGCGGACTGGAGATGCAACTGAAATGAATGGAATTCAATTTGGTGGTAGCAGCAGCAACAGAAACACAAAAATATTTATTTAATTGTTGCGGAAAAGGAAAATAAAAAATAAAAACGGAAGCTGACGTCGCTCGGGACTCCGGAGACGAACGCGAGCGAATTAAGGAAGACGTGATGCACGCGGGGCATTAATCACGGGCCAACGCCAACCTGACTCTACTGCACTGGGGTCCTTTATGGTCGCTTATATAATTGTTGTTACGCAGGCACAACGATCAACGACTATTATTCACGTAGCCCCGGAGGCCCAACGCTCTACAAAAGAATTTGTCTGCGTTGGCACAGAGAAGGAGCCGGATACACACACACACACACATGCCTTCTGTTTTGACCAGGACTTGGCCGTTAAGGGGAACAGCGAAAGTCAAGTAGGCCGTGTGGTTTTGGATTTCCCGAATCTTGCAAACAAGTCATACTTGCAGCATTTTTATTTTGCCTTTTAGAGTTACAAAGTCAAGCCTACTGGTCTCCATTGGTTGACAACATCAATGCCGGAATTTGCAGCCCGTCTTACTAGTTCCTGACTTGTGTCTGTACATCGAAAAGCCCCAGTTACAGCACCAGTGCGGCGCAACATAAAGCCAATAATCTGATTATTTACTGATTCTTTTTTCTTAATGAACTTCTCTAGGGTGCGAGTCACCAACCAGGAACATATATATCTATATATATATGAGCCGCGAGTAAGCGTCGGTCGTATTTATGCTGTTGAGTCATTATGGAAAATAATGCTGGGAAAAATTAAAGGCTAATTAATGCCAAAAAAGGGTGATTACCAAGAAGGGTGATGAGTGAATCCCGGCGCAGATACACCCCTATTATTTTATAACCGTTCGACGACACAAGTAAGCGCTGCTCGTAAGTAGTAATTACGGTTGCTCTCGTTCCATCTACTCCCAAAGTCAATAAACCAACCTTGTTACCTTAACCTGCAACTTCAAATCCTTGACTTGGTGTCTCTTCTCGCCCCACCAACACTTTTTTAAAACTTCAACCTTTTAGTGTTCTTTTTTTTTTTTACCCGTGGTTTGATTTTACCTCAAGAGTTCACTTGCGTTTGCGTGACTTTGGCTTACATTGTGTGGGTCATCGCTATGCTTAAAGTGGCATTGACTTTGTGACAACAACTTAGGACAAGCCACGACTTCAACCCCTATTTAAGCTACAGGTTATGGCTCGTTCTAAAAGCAGTAAACTCATTCCATATGAGCAACCAGTTGTGTTCACTGTTTGGGTCCTGTGCAAATGTAGGCGATTTATCTCATAATCTAAAGTAATCGAAAATCTTTTAAACTGGATCCAAATCTATTATGTTACTGCGCTGCATAATGTATGCTACAATGGGAAGGTTCTTCCTTTTTCCTTAGAATTTATTGGTCATTAACTGGGTTGGGGTATATGCAGGAAATGTTTTGGGCCCGTTTTCTGGGTCTTCCTGCGATCAAATGCTGTGGGCACGGGCAGGGATTATCTTTATTTGTAGTAATCACTCGTAGCGAAAAAAACTGCGGTGCAACACCGGAAAAAGGGCCTGGAACCAAATGGTTCCACGTCAGGAAAAACGAAGAATCAGACATGTACGGGATTTATGCATTAAACGAGTGTTGCGCTTGTATTCATAATCCGGGTAGCTGACCTGCCCAAGTGTTGAATTATGTTGTATTCATAAGAAAACTTGGACTCACTCAATGCCAATGTAGAAGATCATTCTGGAAAGCGCGAATTAGACTGACCAGTTGAAGCCCACTAAATAACTCAATGGTCAACTATCAGCTACTCCATTACCTTAAATAATCATGAAACTTGCTCTACTAAATTATGACTTTTGAATCATCATTCTCATTCCAAGCTTCTTCCATTTGTTATTCTTCTATATCAACGGCACAAACGCCTTCATGGTATCATAGTGATTTCGATCAATGACTCAAGTATAACACAACACACTACCTCACAGATCTCAAAATATACCATTACCTCACAAACCATGCAGGAATAAAATGAGTAACAAAGCCAATAATTTCATACCTAATGGGGTACAACTCGTGCGAGGATGATCAGTCTCTGAAAGGCTGCCGACAGGAGTCCTGATGGGAAAACTCCTGTCGATAGACCGATATGTGTCAAAGATCTGATAGCGGCGATATGGTGCAGTTTGGAAAGTGGTCGAATCATAGCAGAACAGGCGGCGATCGTCTATAAAGCAAGATGAAAGTACAAGTACAAAAAGGTAGCTGACACTTGCAGAACTCACGATTCAGTCAAATCATAACGGATAAGGGGTTCGAACCTAAGCCTCCCAACCTATACCTTTCTTCTTCACCTCCATCTAGTAAGGACTTTTTCCGACGAGATTCGACAGCTGCGTGGTTTTTTCCGTCTTATGACGGTTTCCATGTAAAAATCTCCGCCTACCCTCATTTCTGTTGATCAAACCGAACAAATCGCAAAGGAGCATACAAAGAAACGGCATTTCCGATTGCATCCATAACCTGAACATCGGTCCAACCCCGTATATCGATTTTTACCCATAACATTTTGGCTTCCACTGGAGAAATCCACAGATACCGCTCACTAAACATCGATCATGGCGGAAAATAGCATAGCTACCAACCCGGCCAATGACGAAAGCGCCGGCATACAAGACCCTGGTCTTATGATCACCAGTAGGGAATAACTCAAGGCCCTTCTAACGGAAATCCTCTGTGACTTTAGGGCACCTTCGAGGTTGAACTCCAACGCCCATGAAGGAACACCCGAAACCGCGCCACGAGTGGAGAAACAACCCCTGATTCTGGAATACCCCCTGGACACGGAGACTGAATCCGAAACCGAGGAGGAGATACTGCGAAGGAAAAGGCGCAACCAAGTCATTTATGAGCCCGGGATGGATTGGAAAAACGCGACTAATGAAATCTTAGGAAAAAGGGAAGAAGAGCTAAGGAGAGAACTAGATCAGATTTGGGAGAGACGAAGACTTATCGGCGTACAGATATTACCAAGAGGGAAAGAGAGTAGGGGCTTCAAGGACGCCTTCGATTAGAATGTTTGCACTAGAAGAGTAGGCTTCATGGCCGACATTGACCTAGCTTTGAAGAGTAGCGTTGAAGGAGCGGCGGGAACCTCAGCACTTCGCTTTGACCCTTTCTCGGATGAGCTGATTCGGGAAGAGCCAGAAAGGGGATTCAGAGTCCCAGATGGACTGCCCACGTACGATGGAAAAGGAGACCCCATATCTCATGTGACCGATTTTGACATGAGGATGGCCACAGTCCGGCATTCGGAAGCCATGAAATGTAAGCTGTTTGCTGGCTCGCTGCAAAAGCGAGCCAAGGCTTGGTTCAAGCAGTTAGAGCCATTCAACGTAGGATCTTATAAGGAGTTGGTGTTGCTTTTTACTACCCGATATGCTGTCAACATCGAAGCCCCACCCTCAAAGGCAGCATTGTATTCTATTCGGTATGACCATAGAAAAGAGAGCTTGAGAAGATTTATCGACCAATTCAACTGCTTGGCGTAGGATATATCAGGTGGAACCAATCAGAACCGATGCCTATTGTGAAATACACAAAACCAATGGGCACAACACTATCAACTGCCGAGTCATGAATAGGTTGATCGAGCAGTATCATGCTGGTAGCGGGATGAACAATGCGACACGGAACCCCGCACCGATAATGGAGCGAAAAAGAGGACGTCACGGACACATAGGGAACGAAGGCAGCGGTACCCGAAGTTCCCTTCAAAATCAGCAGGAGGAATCCCGCGAGCTAGCAAAGTCTTGAACCGCGAGCACAAGGTAGCCCCCCCTATGTTCGGGAAATCCGTATGGTATCCGAGGGGACCGAGGTTGACGAATCCAGAAAATCACGCAAGAGATATTTGGAGGAGGCTAGAAAAGGAGAAATTTTTGAAATCGGGAGAGGTCAGACTGAGAAAGCCGCCTAGGAGAAGGAAAAGATCAATTTTTCTAACAAAGACATCCCGATCGGCCCAGCCACACGAAATGAACCTTTGATGGTAGAAGGGATATGCGGGAGCACCAAGGTGAGAAGGATTCTAATCGATCAGGGATCTTCCTACAGCATTATGAAAAATAAAGCGTCCGCGCTACCGACGTCATCCAAAGAGGGGGATATCCACCCATTCGATCAACGGGCCGTGCAAATTGTCGGGAAAATAATCATGCCGGTGACATTCGGTGCGGTAGGGCGAAGCCAGACCAAGAAATTTGAATCTTGATTCTGGATTCGCTAGTCTCGTTTAACATGATCCTCGGCCGACTCGGCATCAACCAATTCGGTATGTTGCCCTCAACTGTGCACCTGAAAGTTAAATTTCCAACACCAAGGGAAATCTGCATGCTAGATATCGACCAACCAGCCGCCCGGTCTTGTTATGTGTCCTTTTGCCGCGATCTCTGCGCGAAGAAAACGAGAGTAAGGGTGGTGGAGAAGGAACCCCGGGAACGCCCCAGGCAAGCCATGGAATCGGTGGGGTACAGATCCTTGCAGCTAATACCAGAAGATACACAAAAAACGACCTGCATTGGCATCAACTTAAACGCCGAGTTTGAGAAAAGGTTAGTGGAACTTCTAAGGAAGAAAGCCGATAATTTTGCCTGGACTGCTGCCGACTTTGTAGGAATTGATTGATTTGTCGTTGAGCATCACATTGATACCGATCTGGGGGCGAAATCGATTCGGCAGAAACAACGGCACTTCTTTGAAGAAAAGTGCCAGATTATCAAAGAAAAAAAAAAGGAACTCCTGGAAGCCGGTTACGTGAGGGAGATCCGGTACTCGGAATGGGTAGCCAACCCGGTCGTCGTCTTGAAGCCCGGGGGAAAATGGAGAATGTGTGTCGACTTCACCGTGTTCAATGCCTGCTGTGAAAGGGATCCCTACCCCTTACTGAAGATAGATGAACTGGTGGACGCCATTG
The DNA here is from genome assembly GCA_002189035.1 of Utricularia gibba. Taxonomy (NCBI): domain Eukaryota; kingdom Viridiplantae; phylum Streptophyta; class Magnoliopsida; order Lamiales; family Lentibulariaceae; genus Utricularia; species Utricularia gibba. The sequence continues at coordinate 3,924,030 of NEEC01000002.1, read as the reverse complement.
CCGGGTCTCGGTTTCTGAGCACCATGGATGCATATTCTAGGTATCACCAGATTTTTGTCACGGAGAATAACCAACCGAAAACAACCTTCTACACCAAGGATGGAGTCTACTGCTATGTCGCGATGCCTTTCGATTTGAAGAATACTAAGGCGACTTATTTGAGATTGCTGAACAAAATCTTTTCCTCTAAAATTGGAACTTCTAAGGAAGTGTATGTGGACGATATGATCGTTAAGTCAATGAATGAAGAGGATCATTTGACGTATCTAGACTCTTGCTTTTCTCTATGCCGGTCATACGAATTAAAACTCAACCCATTTAAATGTTGCTTCGGGGTGTAGAGCGGAAAGTTCCTCGGTCACTATGTATCGAAAAGAGAAATCGAAGCTGACCCCGAGAAGATTAAAGCAATATGCGAAATGCAACCCCCGAGGACAATCAAAGAATATCAGAGCTTCACGGGTAAACTGGCTGCCCTCAGCCGATTCATATCTCGATCGACCGACAAGTCGGCGTCCTTCTTCAAGGCCTTGCGAAAGGGAAATGCCTTAGAATGGAACGGAGACTTTCAGATCGCCTTTGAGAAACTCAAAGAATATCTCTCATCGCCTCCACTTCTAGTGGCTCCGAGGGAAGGGGAGCCCCTAGGACTTTATCTATCAATATCGCCCATTGCGGTAAGTGTAGTCCTGACAACCATCTCGAGAGATAAACACTTGTCGGTGTATTATGTGAGCAAGGTCTTGCTGTTAGCCGAAACTCGATACACAGTAACAGAGAAGTTCATCTTGGCTCTGAAAATGGCAGCCACCAAGCCTTGATCATATTTCCAGGATCGGCACATCATAGTGTTCACTAATCAGCCCCTAAAGAATATTCTATCTTGACCTGAGATTTCCGAAAGGGTCGCCAAATGGGCGGTCGAATTGAGTACGATGGATATTGAATTTAAATCGAGAACAGCAATCAACGCTTAACCTCTTGCCGATATTGTGGTCGAGATGACCTGGCCTATTGACCGTTTCATGGAAACTAACGATCGATGGGCCATGTATGTTGATGGTTCAACATACAATATGGCCTGAGGAGGTGTAGACATCCGAACTCTAGATGGGCAGCACATCTACATCACGGTGAAGTTCCTATTCCCAGATCGAAGGGATGAAAATGATCAAAGAGCTCGGAGTTGCAGAGCTCAACGTTACACTGACTCACGGCTAGTACAAGGACAGTTCTCAGGTGAGTATGAAACCTATGACCCCCTAATGACTCTATACTGCGCCAAGGTGAAGGAGTTAGTGAAGACTTTCACGGAATTCACTCTGTCGCATGTTGCACGCGAGGAAAATGGATCCGTAGACAGCCTCGCCCGGTTTGCCATGGGTTTTCCAGAATTAAAAGAGGGAGGTGTGACGATCTGATTGCGGGATCAGCCTTCGGTAACCTTGCGGACAGTGAACCATATTACCCAACAATTGGAAAGCGACATCTCTCCGCAGCTGAGTCTCCTTAAATATTGGATGTCGCCCTACATCCGATACTTGCAAAACGGAGAGACACCACTCGATAAATCGGAAGCCCAACAGTTGGAGATCGGGACAAAACACTCTCAAGAACTCATTATCGATCTGCATGAGAGGAAGTGTGGCAGTCACGTCGGAATACGATCCTTGTGCAGGAAAGCTCTGAGAAGCAGATATTATTGGCCATCTATGAATCGGGATGTTGCTGAAATGGTGAGGAGATGCAAAATATGCCAATACCATGCAAACATACCAAGAAAACCGGTAAGCGATCTGACCACTCTTCCCCTCTAGTGCCCGTTTGATCGATGGGGGGTGGATATTATAGGGCCATTCCCCCAGACCTCGTGCCAAAGGAAATTTGTCATTGTAGGGGTCAAATATTTCTCCAAATGGGTAGAAGCCGAAGCTGTGGCAAAAATATCAGAGGAGACAGTTATCTGATTTCTATGGAGAAATATATTCATCCAGTTCGAGGTACCCCGAGAACTAGCGACTGATAACGGGACCCAATTTGCGGGATGAAGAATGGATGCATTCCTCAATAAATATTTGGTCAAGCATAACTTCACTTCGGTATATCATCCTCAGAGCAATGGTCTCATGGAGGTCACAATCGAACGCTCAGACAAGGTATAAAGACCAAGCTTGAGGATTTCGGAGGGTCATGGGCAGACCGCTTGGATGAGGTGTTGTGGTCATATCGCACCACTCCTCGAACCATCACGGAACAGTCTCCTTTCTTACTTATTTATGGATCGGAAGCAGTATGCCCGATCGAGTTGATGTTAAAGAGCTACTGGGTGGAACACTATGACGGAGAGGAAAATGTTGGCCTACGAAAACTGGAATTAGAGTTGTTGGAAGAGAAAATACAGAGTATTTATAGCCGACTAGGGGCTTACCAGAGAAGAACCGAAAGGAACTATAATAAGTTTGTTTTTCCAAGGGAGTTCTCGCAAGGAGACTTGGTACTCCAAAGCATCCAACCGCAAAGACACGTGAGAAAATTAGACCGCAAATGGGAAGGCCCTTATTGGATTTCAAGGGTAATCGGCAAGGGAGCGTATCGGCTTGAGCAACTAGATGGCGTGGAGTTCCCTAGATCATGGAATGATGAGGAAATTCTACGCTTGATCGGTTCAATACCACTCCCAATCCTAGGTTTTTGCAGGTTTCGGTATTCTCCTCATCTAAACACGCAAATGGCTATAAATTCCTCCGAAGTGGAGAGGAATAAACAAAATCATAAGCCCTGGCCAAGTCATGTAAGCCCAGACAAACCTTCTAAATCTGTGCCCCCGGATGGGCATAGCAAACCAACTTGGGGCCTTCCCCGAATTATACTTTCCGTCGAACCCAAGCCCCAGTCATAAGGGTAAGCCCTGGAACAAATCGAGCACCGATTCTTGCATCCATTTGCGTAAGCCCTAAAAAAGCCGTTAGATTCAAACCTTATTGCCAAAGCAAATCCACCCATGTGTAAAACAATGGAATCTTGGTTGGAAGAGGGCCAATACGGATTGGGGAAGTTGTTCAACCCAAGAAGGGTTCCGATCCACTTCCCTAGCAGCGGTTCAGCTCGCATAAGAAAAGACTAAGGCAAATGAAGGCCGAGAAGCCCGATTAACCGACTAGAAAACCATGCAATTCACAAAAATTGGTGCGACTGATAAAAAGCAGAAGGCAATGCGCTCAAAACAAATAGAGAATCCCAAATCAGGACTCCCAAAACATCCAAAAGACCCCAAACCGGGGAACAAAATGTTAGCTCAAGGGGAGCAGAGAAAAAGAAAGAGAAAACTAAAGTTCAAGGGGGGGTAGGGGATCAGTAGGAGGGCCAAACGAGGGGCCAGCATGTCCCCATAGCCTCGCCCGTTGCTTGACCTCGTTCTCCCGCCCAATCCTTACCAGAACAAGCTCTGATAGGCGCTCATGATCCGCTTCGAACCCAAATTCAGGAGCCTGGAGCGTGTCCGCGATAACATCCGACATGTTCTCATCCTTCGTTAGGGTGTTTATCCTGTCAAAGCGCGGATCCATGATAGGGAGCCCGAATTCTCGGCTGAATTGCCGTCGCTGCCGGTACAGAAGCAAACCGATTAGATCCCTTGCATAGATATCTGACAGCTCGGAAAAGCAAGCCGAATTCACGAAATCCTCCAAAAGCTTCCCCCGGGACGCCTCTTGATTAAGCAACTCGGCTTCTAGGGCCGAAGTGCGATCTTTGGCCCGCTCTAACTCTGCCTTCGCTCGTCATAATGCACTTTGAAATCCTCCTTTTCAGAGTTGGCGTCATCGATCGCCTTCCCCATCTCGCCGACCAGTTTTTGTAACACTTCTTCCCGGCGATTACGTTTCCCGAGCATACACCTCAATGCACTTCCTTCTTCTCCTAGTGTTTTATCTTGGCATCTTGTGCCCTGACATGGGGTTGAAGTTGAGAGACCTCCTCCAAAGCGGATCCCAGTTCCTTAGCCAACCCCCAACCGAAAGTCAAGGCCTGAAGAAAAACCATTAAATTAGGAATCGGCTATGTATGGCATCAGAAAGAGGGATGATTAATACCTACCAGATCCCCTTAAGCATAACATCCGGTTGAACCTTCGGGAGATTCGGCACAGCTTCCTCCAGCATCCTCCTTAATCCGTCCAGGACCAAAGGCGGAGGGGACGCCGAACCATCTTCTACCTCTACTGTAGCAGAGTCCTCTTGCATCACATTTGAGGAGCTGATGTGAAAGCTCCTGCCGAGAAGAGTTCTGTGTTGGGAATCGGAGGGGCCAGGTAAAGGAGGGAGTCTCTCTTCTCCCTTTCTAGGGGGAGGGGGAGCAGACTCCCGAGTTTCGGAGGCCTCCACTTCTCGATCCCTCTCCAAAAGGCGATCGGCAGCATCTGAGTGGTCCTCCGGGGACCCAACCTAAGATAGAAAGAAACATAGTAAACATCGGGAATCTATGTTTATCGATTAAGAAGAACAAACCTGTACGGAAGATGCTGCCTCAACACCCAGCGTCCTCTGCATCTCGGCAGTAAAGCGAGCCATGACTGAATCTTCCAGAGCACTTCTTCGGGCCATCTCTCCAGCTACATGCAAAAGTCGAGACAATGGTGAAATATGATAAAGAAATTACAAGTCAAGGAAGCAGAACACGTCTACCTCACAACTCTTGAGAAGGCGTCTGAACACAGGCGTTACCCCTTTTCCTTTTCTTTTGAGTTGAGGGCCGAATAGACGACTCAGGAACCGGATCAGAAGGGAGAGGGTTTATCGGGTCAGGGGTGGAGAGCGCAGCCAAATCAGAAGGAACATTGCGCGGAGACTGTAGAAGAAGCCGATACTCTAAATTGGAACTCGGAGGAATAAGAGAATCGGGCCACTGCCCATCCCGATTGCGACCGAGAATCCCGCACGCTGATCAGGAGTCTTGCAAAAGCATCGAGGCCCGAGACTCGAATCTGACAGAACACTCGCCTAGTCTCCGACTTACCACTCTACGGGATTCGTTAGAAGGACAAAAGCAACCGAAAATTGGTATAGTTGCGATTCTAATTCCCCGACTCGCCCCAAAAGGGGCCAATATCAGCCAATATCTGTCTCTGAAAGGCTGCCGACAGGAGTCCTGATGGGACAACTCCTACCGACAGACCGATGTGTGTCAAAGATCTGACAGCGGTGATATGGTGCAGTCTGGAAAGTGGTCGAGCCATAGCAAAAGAGGTAGCGATCGTCTGTAAAACAAGATCAAAGTACAAGTACAAAAAGGTAGTCGACACTTGCAGAACTCATGATTCGATCAGATTGACTTCCTCTATAAAAAGGAGAAATCATAACGGAGAAGGGGTTCGACCCTAAGCCTCCCGACTTGTACCTTTCTGCTCCACCTCCGTCTAGTAAGGACTTTTTCCGGCGAGCTCCGACAGCTTCGTGGTTTTTTCCGTCTTACGATGGTTTCCATGTAAAAATCTCCGCCTACCCTCATTTCTGTTGATCAAACCGAACAAATCGCAAAGGAGCATACAAAGAAGCAACATTTCCGATTGCATCCGTAACCTGAACATCGGTTCAACCCCGTATACCGATTTTCACCCATAACAATACCATTATATAATCTGATAACTAATGATATATAAAATATTTAATATAAAAACATTTCTAACAAAGTTAAAGAATTGACAGTAACCTTCATGATATGATCCCATTCAATTCAACAATGCACAAAGTCATTGAAATACATTGAAAAACAACTTCAAAAAAATCACGAAACAATAAGCATTGACAAAGAATTATTACTTACAAATAAACCTGAAAAAATTAGGGATTAAATAAGAAAATGATGCTTAATATTCATCAGCATTCATTGTCTTTTCATCTTCTTTCAAAGAAGAACTATCGATGTATACAGCTACAATTAATAAAAAAAAGTACAATTAATGTAATACTAAAATAAAAAATATTTTAAATAACAAAGATACAATAGAAAAATTAAAATATTACCATGTAAGATAACTTCATATTTCTCCACATCAGTAAATGAAACTCCTCTTATGGATTCATGAATATCAAGCAAATGTGGTTGTTCTTTCAACCAATTTTGGCAACAAATAAGAGTCTCTAACATTTCCGGATTAAGAGAACTTCTATATGGATCAAGTTTAAGTCCATTTGTACGAAAAGCTGATTCAGATGATACGGTAGAAATAGGAATTGCCAACACTTCTCTAGCCATTTGAGAAAGAATAGGAAATCTTGAAGAATTATTTTTCCACCAAATCAAGATATCAAAAGCTTCAAGAATTCACACTTTTCTTCCAAATATATTGCAAGCTCAGATTTATTGCAATGATTCAAGTCCTTCTCAAGTTGTTTAGAAAATTGGAATGCTAGAGAAAAATCAGAATTGAAAAAAGCTTTGCATAAAAGAATAATTGGAAGAGCTAGCAATTGAGAAATAGATCTCATCATTTTTAGTCACATGAGAATAAAGCTTTGCATAAAAGTCAAACGAAGTAGTTAATGCACTCATCACTTTATCTTCCACTTGTCTCGACAAATAACCATATTTTCATTGATCATATTTTTTTATCAAGACAATGCTTGATAAATTCAAGTTGTATCAAAGATCTAAAATAGTTACAATTAATAAAAAAACATTAATTGTATCCAAGTTACTTTAATACTTTGAGAATTTCTCATTCATTTCCATTGCAACCAAAGCCATACTTGTATCATGATATCTAGATAAATACTATGAATACTCATGATTTATTGAAACAAAATATTAACACTGATAGATTTACTGCTCCAAAATCTCAATGTTGCATCATAGAAAAATTTTAGAAATTTGACAAAACATTTACCCACTTTCCAATCCGAAGCATCAAGGGGACCATTATCTTTCAAATTTCATTTTTCCTTAATTTCACTCCATTCAACTTCTTCAATACAACTGATAAAATCAGATTCAGTATGACCTCTCTTCTTATCAACACCAAAATATTTTATATAATCTAAATCATCCTCATTCATCCTTTCAAATACTTTCTCAAAAATTATGGCATCTTGCAACATCAAATAAGTGGAATTCCGCCTCATGTAAACATCAAGACATACAAGCTTTTTACTTTCAACTTTTTCAATGGATGCATAGCTCTTAAAACTTCAAAGTCTAGGTGGAGAAGATTACACATATTGAATAGCATTTCTAATTTTCAAAATTGATGCGTTATATAACTTCAGACCATTTTTCACTATAATATTTAGTAAATGGGCAGAACACCTTATATGCAAAAACTCATTATTCAAAACTATATTTTTCCAACTTTTCATCTTATCCTTGAGGTATCTTATAGCAGCATCATTAGAACATGCATTATCAACCGTTATTGTAAGTAGATTCTCTATTCCCCATTTCAACAAGCAGCACTCAATCATCTTACCAATTGTCTTACCTTTATGATTCGGAATAATCGAAAAATTGAGAATTGTCTTCTGCAAATTGAAATCCTTAACTATCCAATGTGCAGTAACACACATATAGTTCACATTTTGTGTAGAAGGTCATGTATCTATAGTAAGACATAATCTTTCCAATCTCATGACTTTATAAACAACGGTTATAAAAGGACATTTATCATTAATAATCATCTCTATCATCAATTTTCTACATTCTTCTTGAGAAAAACTTGATGACTTTAATGCAAAAGATCCATCTTTTGATATTTCAAGAGATAATAATTTTTGTTTTTCATCAACTTGTCTATAAGGATACTTGGAGCAATGTTCATTCAAATGATCAATCATATTTCCTTTACCATGTTTTCTCCCTTCAGGTGCATACTCTTTTTCACAATAATAACAAATGATAAATCCCACACCTAAGAAGATCTTCTACTATTAATAATTTTGGATATTATACTTTTATCAGTATAACCAAATTCCTTCTTGTTTGTTCGAGAGCTACTTGCCTTCTAAAATAATCGTTTTTGAGGTGGTTTTAATGTAGAACCATGAGCATATTCACTGTCAACCTATTAGTATATGTGTTCTAGAGACAAACAACTCTTTGGCAAATCTTATCTTTTGATATTTACTTTGAATTGTGATCAAATTTATATCATTGATAAAATCAGAAAGGCACACACCCATATTCTGGTACCGAATGAGATATAAGTATGATGAAAGCTATTCATTGCATGGTGGCTGGTCATGGAAAAACTCAATCAGTTCACCTGATTATTCTTTAATCTTGGGGATCATGATATGTTGCTAGACATCACTCATGATCGATAATGATAGATTTGATTAATTAAAAGTTAATTAATAAATCCATTATTACGGCATTGATTGAGGAAGCCTATAGGGTCACACACAATAGTGGAGTCACTCATCGATATAAAATAGAATGACACAATTACATGAGATGTAATTGGTAAGGTGGATAAATTAAATAGAGAATTATTTTGAGATTAACATTGATTAAACTCAAAATAAAAGATCTCATATAGATATTATTTGATATGTCACAATATATCTATCAAAAAGATTTAGATCTTGAGATCTGCTCCAAGGTCTTTTTGCTCTTTGAGACTAATCCACAAGGAAGCATTTTTCTCTACTAGCACCTAAGAAATTCGACAAGTATTCAAGAGCCTTGAGAAGGTTATCGACGGAGTGCTCCACTTGTGGATACCATAGAGGCCGTCTGCTATTGGCGGTTGGTGAACAACGGAGTCATCTGAAAGGTACTTTGAACATCCCTATGTCTGATATATACCATATTCCAAGATCTGCGTTAGGGGTTTCTCAAAATTTTTAAAATTCCGCTGCTTTTGAGACATATGATGTCTACGAGAAACGCAACAGTGGTATAAGACGAGGTTACGAAATACGTGTATACGTTAGAATCTTTTCTGATTTTACGAGATTTTCTCGTATGTTGCCTTGCCGGTGACACATTAGAATCTTTTCTTTTTTCGCGAGATGTTCTCGTATGATGCCTTGCCGGCGATCATCGTAATAGCATGTGATGCACGAAATCTGATTATGTTGGATTGTTTTGCTGCCTTGATGATGCACGAAATTTGATTGATGATTGATGTTTTCGAGAATCATATCTTATGTGTATATGCAAAGTATGATGATGGTTTATATGTGAAAGTCGTTGGCATCATGACCTATGCACGAATTTTGATGAGGATGATCATATTGGTGAATTATCGATGCATACGATGTTTGATAATTTATTTGTGACCAAGGCATCTAGGGTCAATTAGGATTTTCGAGCTTTATGTATGAAAATCCAGGGAAATGATGCATTATTAACGAAAGGGCAAGGGTTGCCAGGATTCCTATCTGATAGGATATCGATATCCATAGTGCAAGTGTTGCCTATGGAAAAATCCCCTATCAAATAATTAAGCTTATTCCTTCCACTGACATAAGGAGAATGAGAGTCATATTTAGTGCATAGAGTTGTTGGCTACCGTCAAGCTCTCCACTACACATGACATGTTCGAATTATGGAATTAGATTCACGGTGGGTTGGCTTAACTGATTTTATCAACTTGTTGACTAAAGCCAAGGTTGGTAAAATTGGAGGAAAGGTTGAGGTAAATAGTTTTTACATCAAGAGTTGATGACTCAATGATACAGTGCTTGTATGAGAGATACAATTGGCATGAGATGACTACCTGTTTCATTCATTAAAGCTTGTTGGCTACAGTCAAGGTGGAGATGAATGAAATGGGACACTATCCCACTAAGAAAATTTGATTTTCTCGTTTTGTTAGTAAGGGGCTGCCATCTCGAAAAACATAGTGGGAGTATATCACATTTAATAAAGACCAATTAGATGTGATTTAAGGAACACTGCATGATGTGTTTGCTTTCTCTTCTTCAGGTTGAAGATATGTCTTCCAGCGTGAATTTGAGATCAATTCTAGAGTCCAACAAGTTGGTTGGCTCGAATTTTACTGATTGGCACCGCAATTTGAGAATTGTTATCAAGGCGGAGAAGATTGCTTACATCCTTGAGCAAGATGTTCCTGCACAACCCAGGGCTAATGCAGCTGAAGATGTTCGGCGTGCATATCAAAAGTATCTAGATGATGCTGAGCTTGTCTCCTGTATCAAGCTTGATTCGATGGCCCCTGATCTCCAAAACAGCATGAGGCGATGACTTGCCAACAGATGATAACACACCTCAAGGATCTTTTTGGTGAGCACTCACGACTTGAAAGGTTCAAGATGTTGGCCTGATAAGTTACATTGAGAAGTTACATTGAGAAGTTGTCCAATCTTGGTTTTGTGTTGGATAAGGACTTGAGTATTGACTTAATCCTTACCTCACTACCTGATAGTTACTCACAGTTTGTGATGAACTATCAGATGAACAAGATGGATCAAACTGTTCCTGAATTGATTCAGTTACTCAAGTCAGTTGAGACAACTATCACAAAGGAACAAAAGAATGTCATGCTTGTCTCTTCAAGGAAAAAGGTTTCCAAGAAGAAGAGTTAAGACAAGAAACTCAAAGCTAAAAGTGAGATCAAGAAGAAGAAGCCTGTTGAAAAACCCGCTAAGGGTGAATGTTTTCACTGTGGGAAATTTGGTTATTAGAAGAGAAACTGCAAAGCTTACCTTAAGTCAATCAAGGGCAAGAAGCAGAATGAGAGTTCAGCTTCAGGTATACACATGATTGAGATTAACACTACTATCAAGAATGGTTCTTGGGTGTTAGATTTTGGTTGTGGTGGTCACATTTGCAGTAACATGCAGGACCTAATGAGTAGTAGAATCTTGAAGAAAAGCGATGTTGGCCTAAGAGTTGGGAATGGTGCACGAGTTGCTGCCATGGCAGTTGGGACTTGCCACATCGCCCTACCTTCTGGATTATCTCTTGAATTAGATTCTGTTTATTGTGTTCCCTCATTGTCTAAGAACATCATCTCTATTTCTTGTTTGGACAAGATTGGTTTCAAGTTTTCTATAAAGAACAATTGTTGTTCCATACGACAAGCGAATGTGCATTATGGTACTGCTACGATAGTAAACGGAATATATGTTTTGGATCAGCATGATTCGGAACAGATTAACATGTGCATAAAAAGGCCAAGGATTGACAATGTCTTGAATTCTACCTCTGGCATTGTCGTTTAGGCCATATAAACAAGAAGCGTGTTGAGTACTTATATCGATTGGGATATTTGGATTCAGAAGATTTTGAATCTTATGAAACATGCGAATCTTGTTTATCCGGCAAAATGAAAAGCAACCTTTTCTAGGAAAAGGAGCAAGAAATGAAAACTTATTGGATTTAATACATTCTGATGTATGTGGTCCAATAAGCATCATTGCTAGAGGGGGTTTCTTGTATTTCATCACTTTTATAGATGACCATTCAAGATATGGATGCATCTACTTGATGAAACGAAAATCTGAAGCCTTCGAAAAGTTCAAAGAGTTTCGGATGGAGGTCGAGAACCAGCTTGAGCGTTCCATCAAGAAACTTCAATCAGATCGTGGTGGGGAATACTTGAGTAATGAATTCAAGAATCATCTGAAGGACAATGGTATTGTCTCAGAAAGAACTCCTCGTGATACACCTGAGCACAATGGTGTTTATGAGAGGAGAAATCGAACTTTGCTTGACATGGTTCGATCAATGATGAGTTTTGCAGAACTACCAAAGTCCATGTGGGGATATGCTTTAGAGGCAGCAGCTCATGTTTTGAACAAAGCCCTATCGAAATCGGTTGAAACCACTCCTTATGAGATTTTGATTGGCAGAAAACCGAGTTTCTCCTATCTCAAAGCTTGGGGTTGCCCTGCTTATGTAAGAAGGTTGAAGTAAGATAAGTTGGAGAACAAATCTGACAAGTGTTTCTTTCTGGGATATCTACAAGAAACCATGGGATACTACTTTTATAATCCTCAAGAGGGAAAGGTTTTCATCTCGAGGAATGCTGTCTTTTTAAAGAAAGAGTTTCTCCTCAAAGAAGCAAGTGGGAGTCGTTTTGAACTTGAGGAGATGTTTCAGAACGAGCCAGTGACACCTATAGAGATGCTAGTGGCTGACTCAAAAGGTAAACTAGGCTCACCATCTCAAAATTGTGTCCCAGAAGCTGGTAATGTACTAGTGAGCAATCAACCTGAGCAATCTGACTTGCCAAATGTGCCAAGCACGTTTTCTGTCAGAAGATTAGTCCAACAACATAACCCTATTGTTAGATATGGTTTCATTGTTGATGTCGAAGGCATGGGAGACCTCATATTAGATGAGGAACCTCGGACTTATGACGAAGTAATCAATAGTGTTGAGTCAAGTAAATGGCTTGTTGCCATAGGGGCAGAAATGGATTCCATGTATGAGAACAATGTATGGACATTGGTCAATGCTCCAGAGGGAGTAAATCCTATTGGATGCAAATAGGTATTCAAAAGGAAAACTGACATGGATGGAAATATATCTACCTATAAGGCACGACTTGTGGCAAAAGGGTGTCGTCAAAAACAAGGTGTTACCTTCTCGCCTGTTGCTATGCTGAAGTCCATTCGAATTTTACTTGCCATTGCTGCTCATTTTGATTATGAGATATGGCAGATGGATGTGAAAACAGCCTTCCTAAATGGAAATTTGGTTGAGGAAGTGTACATGACACAACCTGAAGGTTTCACGCAAGATCCTAGTAAAGTGTGTAAACTGAACAAATCCATCTATGGGCTAAAGCAAGCTTCAAGAAGTTAGAACATCGAATTTGATGAGACAATCAAAGAGTTTGGTTTCTCTCAAAATGAAGATGAACCTTGTGTATACAAGAAGGTAGATGGCTTGGCAATCGTGTTTCTCATACTATATGTGCATGGCATTTTACTAATGGGAAATGATGTTGCAATAATGCAATCAGTAAAAAATCTGGTTATCCAAGAGCTTTTCATTGAAAGATCTTGGAGACGTGGCTTATATATAAGTCATAAAGATTTATAGGGATAGATCAAAGAAACTTATTGGATTATCACAATCGACCTACATCGATAAAGTGTTAAAAAGGTTTAACATGGCTGATTCCAAAAGACACATAGAGCACTATCAAAAGTGATGTGCCCCAAAATAGAAGAAGAAAGGGATCAGATGGCTCAAATCCCATATGCTTCTGCTATTGGGTCAATAATGTACGCCATGCTGTGTACTAGACGAGATGTGTCATATGCTTTAAGTGTTACAAGCAGATATGAGTCGAACCCAAGAATGGATCATTGGACTGCACTCAAGAGCATTCTTAAGTACTTAAGAAGTACTAAAGACATGTTCCTGATTTATGGTGGTCAAGATCTCGAAATGGGAGAATATGTTTCAAATCTCATTTGACTTGACGTCTCAATCAAGATACATATTCACCCTAAATGGAGGTGCAATCACTTAGAAAAGTTCTAAGCAAGACTGCTCATTCACAATGGAACAAGGACGTCCATGGAGTACATAGAGTCCATTGGTATAAGACTAAGGGATGCTGAAATACCTTTCGGATGACTCCGTTGTTCACCAACCGCCAATAGGAGACAGCCTCTATGGTATCCACACGTGGAGCACTCCGTCGATAACCTTCTCAAGGCTCTTGAATGCAGGTCGAATTCCTTAGGTGCTAGTAGAGAAAAACGCCCCCTTGTGGATTAGTCTCAGAGAGCACGAAGACTCTTGGAGCATATCTCAAGATCTAAATCTTTTGATAGATATATGGTAACATATTAAATTATCTTGTGGAGATATGTATATGTTCCAAATCTTATCTATATATGATCTTTTATTTTGAGTTTAATCAATATTAATCTCAAAATAATTCTCTATTTAATTCATTCACTTTACCAATTACATCTCATGTAATTGTGTCATTCTATTTTATATCGATGAGTGACTCCACTATTGTGTGTGACCCTATAGGCTTCTTCAATCAAGACCATAATAATAGATTTATTAATTAACTCTTAATTAATCAAATCCATCATTATCGATCATGAGTGATGTCTAGCAACATATTATGATCCCCAAGATATAAGAATAATCAGGTGAACTGATTGAGCCTTTTGATGACCAGCCACCATGCAATGAACAGCTTTCATCATACATATATCTCATTCGACACCAAAACATGGGTGTGTGTCTTTATGATGTATCGAACTTATAATTGAATTCAAGCACACTAACACTCAATGACCTACTCAAACAATTCAAGTGTCATTACTCTGGGCCCAGGATTTACTGTTAGGCTTTGATGCAATTACTTGAGATATGATCTCATCGCTAACATGAGTGATGAATCCTTTATTGATCAATCATTTATCTCCAATCTTAAGGAGTCACATCCCTACTCATCGATACTAGGCAAGCCATGGTTAGGCTCCCATTAGTAGTGAGCGAAAATGTGAGCTTAAGATCAAGATAACTTTGTTGACCTCAAGTCTAAGCTTACTTGCACGGGTGTCATATTCGAGATCTTGCTACTGACACTTGGTTAGCTTCCCATAGTAGCATCTCGAAGATGAGTCATCCAATGAATCGTATCTTTAATCGACATCCACGCATAGGTTCTAGTAATCTCATTACGTCAATTGTGAGAACCATTTCCTAAACAGTTTAGGGAACTCAATGTGTGCCAGCTTATCCGTATTTCTGATATCCTCATTTCACAAACACTCTAGCCAATGAGTTTTTTAAGTTGAACGTAAATGTTTGAAGAATCTCACATTATAATCTCATCATAATTTCTATAGCACATAGATCAAATAGAGGATTTTATCAATGATGTAAACTTGATCACAATTCAAGGTAAACATCAAAGGATAAGATTTGCCAATGAGTTGATTTTCTCTAGAACACATACATCAACAATCTGTTAGTGTATGTGCTCTATAGACAATCAACTCATTGGCAAATCTTATCCACAAGGAGGCGTTTTTTTATACTAGCACCTGACAAATTCGACCAGCATTCAAGAGCCTTGTGAAGGTTATCGATGGAGTGCTCCACTTGTGAATACCATAGAGGCCGTCTGCTATTGGCGGTTGGTGAACAACGGAGTCATCTGAAAGGAACTTTGAGCATCCCTATGTCTGATGTATACCGTATTCCAAGATCTGCATTGGGGGTTTCTCAAAATTTTTAAAATTCCGCTGCTTTTGAGACATACGATGTCTACGAGAAACCCAACATCAACTAGTGAAGCATGGAAAATACTTGAGATAAAATTTTCTAGAACTGAAAAACTCACGGCAAGTAGAAAGGTTGACTCTTGGAGGGAATTTAACTTGGTGAAAATGTCAAACTCATACTCTATTCAATCATTTGCAGATAAACTGAACAAACCTATAAGCAAGATTAAGTTGTTGGAAGGAAGAGTAGATGATGAGTGTGTTATCAACAAAATATACACAAGCATGCCCTCAAAATTCAGCCCCGTTGTGAGCACTCTCATTGCAACAAGAAGCCTAACAAACCCGACACCATCAGAATTATTGAATACCTTGAGAGGTGAAGAGAAAGGAATCAGCATATTGAAAGAACAAGAGAAACCTCAAGAAAAGATTCTACAAGCTACATTCATGGCCTACAAATTAAATCAATACCAAGGAGCTAAAAAGGAGAAAAAAGGACTTCACCCACCTTGTCAGTTTTCTAAAGGAAAAAATCACTTTAGCAAAGATTGCTTCTGGAATCTCTCAAAGAAATGCATACACTATTTAGCTACAAGACACATTGAAAGGGTTTGTTGAAAAGCAAAAGGCTAAAGAGTCATTGGCTGCGGCTGGGATATCTGAACTTTCACAAAATATGAGTGATATGATTCTTGCTATCACTGAAACCTATGGTAGCTTATTTGCCATTGAAAAATGGTTTAGTTGGAAAAATAAATATTTAAAAAGTATGCATTAGCAATATCTCTAAAGTAAAAAAAGATGTTAGTAAACATGTTTTCTATAGATGTGTGAGTGATTAGTGACATCTCAATACTCGGAAAAATGATTACATGTGTATACTATGTTCTAGGAGTTCATCACAAACTTATCAGTAATGGACAACTACATGACCAAGATATTTTCTACACATATTAAAGTACCATTATTACTACGCAAGACTTAATGCAAAATATACTCTTCAAAGTTGAGAGATAACATAGAGTATATCCTATCACATTTTTTGTTGAAATTAGGAAAGATATCAGTTTGAGTAGCCTTACGATGGAAACTATGAGGCATCAAAGGTTTGGGCATAACTGCAAGAAAAATTTCCTCCACATGAAGAGAAACAATCTAGTTGAATGAATCTCTGAATTGAAATACCAAGAAGAAATATGCTCAATTTGTAAGCAAGAAAAATTGAACAGATTTTCCTTTGACACACAAACTTCAAGTAGAACCAAAAGGCTAGAATTGGTACATTCAGATGTGTGTGGACCAATGAACTATGAAACTTCGAGTGATAATCGTTACTTTCTATTGTTCATTGATGACTTCACTAAATATGGTTGGATATTTCTTTTGCACCATAGATCACAAGCTCTAAACCATTTCAAGCTATTTAAGGCTATAGTGAAAAATCAAACTAAGGAAAGGATTCTTAAGCTATGAACAAAAAACAGAGGGGGAATACTCACCAATTGAGTTGGTTACACTATGTAATTCCCAGAGCATCAAGCATGACTAACAATGCCATATACACGTTAGCAAAATGAAACCTCGAAAAGAAAAAATCAGATAGTTATAAACATGAGCTGATGTGTGGTTTTTAAGAAAAACCTATCTCGATTAATGTGCTATATCTTCATTGCGAAATAAGACTCCTTATTAAGCTTTGCACCAGACACCTCCTAAGGAAAAGCATCTGAGAGTTTTTGGGAAACTCTCTTTTATACATATTACAAAAAAAAACAAACAAGGAAAACTTGATAAATTGACTGGAAGAAGAATCTTCTTGGGTTACAGTGACTTCTCAAAGACATATTCTTGTAGATGAGAGAATAGATCGAGATTGTACTCTTAAAAATATTCTTAGCTCATACTCATGGAATAACCTCAGTAAAGAACTCTTTCTAGCTAGTAATGACACCCAATTGGATGAGCTGCAGCAAATTTGATAGATTTCAACCACACTTGGATGATGATACACAAGCTAAGCAGAATGCTGAAACGGAACCTTCTAAAATTCATACAGATGATAAGTACATGTAAAAGGTTATAGAGATATTAGTGAGATGTATGCAACATGCTTATTTGCTCAAGAACCAACACTTTGGGATGTAGTCTACCAAGATCCTAATTGAAAAGCAGCAATGGAATTTGAAATTCAGTCTATTGAAAGAATTAGACATAGCAATTGGTTTCCAAGCCAAACAAGTGGAAGATAATAGGAGTCAAATGGATTTTTTTTACACCAAATTAAATTTAGACTAAATATAAAAAATTTGAAAGCTAGTTGATTGCTCAAGTATATTCACAATTACCTAGAATTGACTTTAGTGAGACCTTTCTCCAGTTAAACGCTTGGACACCATAAAACTTCTGATTTCTTTAGTTATCTACAATCATTGAGATATTGATGACACACATTTTCCCTGAATTTTATAATATAAAATACTTATATTTTATTATGGTTTAGGTTAGATAAATGTGGTTTTCTAATGTTTATGTGTGTTTAAGTTAATTTTGTGTGTTTATGTTAAAATGTGGACTAAATCAAAAGATTTATTCCACAACCCTTGTTACTAATATTTCAGTAAGTTCAGCAGGGAGATCAGTTGAGAATTAGACTTGCAAACGTGTGGAACAAGTAAAAAAGGACGCAAATTCCGGAGAAGGACAAAGAGCACTATTCTGCCGGCACCTGCAATCTGCAAGTTCAGGTCAGGAACAGTGCTGGTAGTCAAGAATAGTGCTGGCAGTCAGGCACAGTGCGATGGAGTTAAGCAGAGGGGAAAATTTATTTGGAAAATGAGAGAGAGCGGGAATAGCAGGGGGTGGGGGGGGAGGGGGGGGATAGCGAACAAGCTACATCGAGGGGATGCAAGGGGGGCTTCTTGCCCAACGTGAAAAACACCAACCAGAAGGGGGGAAGAAGGCCTTCATCACAAAGAGCAGCACCAGAGCCCACTCCAGTGCTACTGTTCCGGGCTGTGAATAGTAGCAACTAGGCGAAAGAACAAACTTTATTTGCTTCTAGTTTTTTGAACATTTCTAGTTTTGTACCAGACTAGCTTACCATGTTTCGGCTATTTTCGCTAGCTTATATGAATGAAATCGTGTTTAATTTCCCAAGCATGAGCGGCTAAAGTGTTAGGGATGTCTTAAGGTTGATGATGAAATTTATGTGTGCTTAGGGTTGATGATGAAATTTATGTGTGTTAGGGATGTCTTAAGGTGGTGTGTGCTTAGGGTTGATGATGAAATTTATGTGTGTTCCTTAACTCTTGTTTCTAACAAACCATGGGTAGACCTAAGGAGGGAAACAAGTAGCTTCACAGCTTAGATGCTTGGTTTAGAGGTAGACCAACAAACCAAGATGAGAGCAGTCGGTTTTAGTCCAGGGTAGAACCAGTAGAATCGGGTAAACCTAGTTCTATATGATTTGCATGCGGGTAGACCTAATTGCAATGTTGGTTATGATATTGGGGACTAGCTTTGCCAAAAAGATCTTAGGTTATTTGAAGTTGCGAGTGTAAGAAGATCTTAAATTAAGTTAGGAACCTTAGCATAACACCACCTACAGATCCTTAAGGCGTCTTCGTATTATTCTAAGTTAGAACCAGTACCTGTGACCTTTAGCGTTGAGATCTGATATTGCCTACCTACCTTGTTTACTGAACTTGTTTACCATGTTAGTCCGAGCTTAGACTAAGACTTACTATTATTCTGAATTATGCATTTACTAAAACACTTAGCAAGCACAGCCTCTTCGTGATCGACCCCGACATCTACTATACAAGTTTTCTAAATTTATATTTTGTGTAAATTAGGGATTATAAATTTATTTGATAACGAATTTTCTATTTTTGCAACGACATTAGGAATTTTCGTTTATCAGATATCTTTCACCTAGATGTCAAAAGTGCTATCTTAAATGAAAAACTAAAAGAAGAAGTATATGTTCAACAATCTCTGGGCTTTGTCAAGTAGGGGGAGGAAGGTAAAGTGTTCTTGCTTCCCTGAGCCTTGTATGGCCTCAAACAAGTACCATTTGCTTGGTATACTAGAATTGATACATTCAATCTAGAAGCTTTCAAAGGAGTAAGAGAGACACAACTCTCTATCCAATAAAGAAGGATAGACATACTAATGAACATTAAAATCTTTCGAAATCTCGTAGTTTAGCATATTCAATACATCAAAAGAAATTTGTATTCATGGTTCTCTCTAATATATGTTTTAAATTTTAACAAGGTAAGACTTAGTACTAGAAGTGCATTGTCCAAATTAAAAAGTCAAAAGGTGGCGGAAAAGCTGACAAAAAGTGGATTTTAGTCAAAGCAATCGACATCTGCAAAGAAAAAATATGGAGAAGATATTTCCGTTGTAGAACCCCATGGAAAAGATGAAAATACCCTTCTTTTGAGCATAAACAAAAAAATAGGGAAAGAAGAGATAGAGGAGAGGAGAATAGTGGTTCTCTAGTAACTATTCCGACCATTTTCAGATCTACTAATGAAGACCAGATCTATCATCCGAACTCCATGTTTTTCCAGATCCAAAACTTCTTGCAACCGGCTGAAACATTATTTTCATTTTTAGTTTAATTGTTTTAGCTATTTTTGTTTTCTTATTTACTGTTTCAGCCTTTGACATGTTTCTACATTTATGTGCTTGCTCTATGATTCTGGCACCTTTTTGTTGACTGAAAACTTTCATTGGATGTTACCATAGTTTATTTCATATCAAGTTATTCAACTCTTCTCTTCCAAGTCTAGTGTGATAACTATTCCCAAACCACTTTCCATAACCCTAAGGTGAGATAAAATTGGATCTAAACCTAAGAACTCTCTTGAGTGACACAAGAGTTAGATCTTGAGATAATCACTGATTATATCACTCCTCTTTTATATTTTCCAAGCATTTCTTACACTTTATGCACTCTCTCTTGACCTTGTAACTCATTGACGTTATTTATTGTTATTCTATATCTTACGCACGTAGAAATTGAACTCTCATAAACCCCCTTATTTCTAGTAAATATAAAGGACTTTGCGAAGTTACAACTATTCAGTGTGGATTCGACCCACACTTGCCATGCCACATTAATTTCTAAATGACGCTATTTTAACAATAATCACGTGAAACACTCGTGAAAGTACATACAAAAACACAATGAAAACAAAGTTATCACATACCTCATAGTGTCATTGTATGCAGACGACATACTCTTCATAGTCAATAACAATCACTTGCTGCAACAAGAAAAAAGGAACTTATGACCACATTTGAAATGACTGATTTCGGAATAATGAGCTACTTTCTTGAGTTAGAGATCAAGCTTTCATCAGAGTATATTTACCCGAGCCAAAGGAAATATATGGTGAACATCATTAAGAATTACAATCTGAGCAATGTAAAGCCAACTAGTGTACAAGCAACTAAATGTGATCCAGTAAATGAAGGAGACACTATGAATGAGAAAACATTCAGTAGTATGATTGGTTCTCTTATGTGTATATTTGCTACTAAACACGTTATCTATCGTTATGTGAGCTATCTTTCTAGGTATATGAGAAAGCCTCATAATACACACAGGGATGCAGCACAGCAAGAAATAAAGTATCTCAATTCAATTAATGAACTTGATTTCAAGAAAAGCACATGTACGAATCTAACAGGTTTTTCTGACTTACATTATGAAGGAAGCATTCAGGACTCAAAGGGCACAATTAGATACCTGTTCACATTCATGTCTTGAGCGTTTAGGTGGGCCTCTACAAAATAAGATATTATTGCATTTTTGTTCATAGAAGTGGAATACATTGCTGGAGTTGAAGCTATAAACAATGTTGCGGAAAATATTAGAAGATATTGATATAGCAATCAACAATGCTACAACCCTATGGATTGATAACAAATTTGCATTCCCCTAGGAGAAAATCCAACTCAATTGGGGAGAAGCAAGCATTTTTAAGTTTGCTATCATGCACTAAGAGAATTTGTCTCCAATGGTGAAATTGAACTCAAAACATATTCACATTAATGAACAAGTGGCTGACCTGTAGACAAAATTCTTACCTCCGAAACAATTGTATATTTGAGATACAAAGCTGAAATAAAGGAATGTTCCATAAACAAAACTGACACTTTGCAGCATGTTGAACTATGTTGCATCTGTGATTGAGCATGGAGGGTTCCGCCTTGCCTTTGTATACGAGCTCTTGCTAGAGATGCAACAAGTATGAAGTGGAAGAATACTTAGGCTGACCCAATGCTAGTGTCCAATATCACTTTGAAAAGTCCAGATTAGACCGACCAATTGAACCCCCATTAAACCCTATTTCAATGATCGACTAACAACTAGTGTGTTGCCTTAAATACCCACTTAACTTGCTCCACCGAATCATTATTTTTGAATCTTCATTCTCATTCCAACCTTCTTCCCTTCGTCAATCTTCTATATCAATGGCACAAGCACCTTCACCAAACACCTAGTCAAGCAGCCACAGTAATTCATTCGTTTTATTATTATTTCAAAAGATTCTGATTGTAGGACATCTCCTCACTCCACCTTCTTTGATCATACCAGGTTCATTCATGGTGTCTTCTTTTAGAGGTGGACTATGGAAAAAAGTGTGGTTGTGATGCCTATAGTTATCACTGTTATGGAATCATGCATTTGGGATTTGACAAGTGAACCAACGTATTACCAAATAGGTCCCATACCCCATGAAACCCCAAGTGTGTGATTTGGAAACTTGAAGAGAGAGATGCATTAAAATTCCTGAAATGAATATTCCTCAATAATAAAAATGTATAGAGTATGAAACTCGCTTTCTATTATCATGCATTCAATAATGGCATAGACGATAGCATGTTAGCACTTAGCTTGTTGGGATTATGGCCAAAACATCATAAATATAACAAATTTTCATATTATAATTTTGAAATTGCATAACAATGAATATGAAATTTATATTACATTTAAGTTGTTTTATGTGTGTTTTCTTTACATTTATGCATCTTGATTATTAGAGAAACAATTACATCAATCTAAATAATTTATTGCATGTTCAATAAATGAATAAGATATCAGAGCTAACCATTGATCTTTGATTTTTAAAGGACACGGTTGTACAATTGGATGCCCATGATTTTATGAAACAATCATTCACATAAATCTATGAGAAATATCTCTTAGGAGTCATTTAACACAACCATTTATAACAAAAATCCCTTCTATATATAATGACTGAAAATTCCTACAATCCTTTTACACTTCTATTTGAGAATCATCTCGGGCTAATTCTAACCAACAAGACAACAACTATGATGAGATAGCAAAAGTGATTAGTGTAGGAGTAAAAACTAAGAAAAAATTTGGTTTTTTAGATGGAACAATCTTTGTCACGGCCCATTTTTAGGGCTTGGGAAAAATGAGTCGTGACGACCTAGTCCTAACTGAAAATTAGAACTCAATGTGTCTTTCATAACATGATCCATCAACATTAAAATGGGTAAATACATACGTAAATTAAACATAAGACTCTGTCCAAGTATGTTTGTCTAACGTAGTTCATAAGTTTATAATCAAATAGATTGAAAACATAAAGTATATTATACATACATATACCATACTCATACAAATGCAGGAAACAAGCAACACTACTAGATATATATATATAAAGGGTTGAAGCACATTGTCATTCCCATAACAATCTTTTCTTACTTCTTGTAGCCATTCAGCCTTAGCATTGCTATCAGAGTCGGATAGGTGAGATATAAAGTGCCCTTATTCATGGTTCTATTGTCAAGAGAGCCACCTCCTACTACAGAACCACAAACTTAAATCATACATAACATATCATATCTTTTGTTATATAACTTTCATACTTTTTGGCCTTCAACTTATATATGGTGCTTCAAACATACCTGACATATTAGCCATAGTGCCTGCAGTGCAACCACATTGTTGACAATATGCATCCATACCTCCTCCATTCTTTCCTACCTTTACCATATAATACATAAAGATGCATATTGTACATACCATCTAAAAGCTAACACGGGTTACTAACCTTATGAAAAAGAATCATACTTTTGAAACTCAAAAATAGTTTTATGAAATAACACAAAATAACTTA
This sequence comes from Utricularia gibba, assembly GCA_002189035.1. Lineage (NCBI taxonomy): Eukaryota > Viridiplantae > Streptophyta > Magnoliopsida > Lamiales > Lentibulariaceae > Utricularia > Utricularia gibba. The sequence continues at coordinate 3,900,686 of NEEC01000002.1, read as the reverse complement.
CTCCCTATTAAAATTCTCACGTAATGTAAAAACTTCATATCCACAGTAACGGAAATTAAACACCAAAAACAGCGGAATTATAAAATTTTCGAGAAAACCAAATTGTAGATCTTAGAATACCACATACATCACATTAAGCGATATTGAAAGTATCTTTTAGTGGACTTCATTGTTCATCAACCGCTAATAGTAGACAACTTCTGTGGTATCTATAGATGAAGCATTCCACAGATAACCCTCTCAAGACCACAAAATGATGGTTGATTATCTTAGATGCTAGTAGATAGAATCACTATTCATCAGATAAATTTCAAAGAATGAGGATATGAAAATTTTGGAAAAACGAATCTTCCATATTATCTTATATTGGTAATATATCGAATAAAATCTTCATGAATATCTTATCTCATGGAAATCTAACACACACACACACATACACACACACACACATATATATATATATATATATTCTCAAATCAGATTATTATTTTGAATTTAATCAATATTAATTTCAAAATATCTATCTACTTAATTTAGCCAATTTAGAAATTACATCTCATATAGTTTTATCATTTTATTTTTTAGCGAGAAACGACTTCACTATTATGTTGACTCTATAGGCTTCTTCAATCAAGAGTATAATAATGAATTTATTAATGAACTTTTCATGATATCATGACTCTATAGTAACATATCATGATATTCAAGATGTAAGAATAATTATGTAAACTGATTGAACCCTTCTATAAAAAGTCACCATACTTTCATCATATTTATATTTTATTGGATACCAAAACATGGGTATATGTCTTTCCAATCTATTGAACTTATAATAATATTAAGTGCTCATATTAAATGACTTAGTCAAACTCTTAGAATGTCATTAACTTGGGCCCACGAATTATTACTTGATAGAATTATTTCAGATAATATTCCATAGCTAACATAAGTAGTGAATCTTTTATTGATCAATCAACTATCTCCAACCTTAATGAATCGCATCTCTTCTCATCTGTATTAGGCAAGTCATGGTTAGATCTCAATTAGCAATGACAAAAAATGCAAGGTTAAGATCAAGATAACTTTGTTGATCTCAAGTCTAAACTTATTTACACCACTATCATATTCGAGATCTTGTTACTGATACTTGGTTAACTTTCCATTGTAGTTTCTCAAAGACGAGTCATCTAGTAAATCGATTCTCTGATCGACACCCATATATTGGCTGTAGTAATCTCATTACATGAATTGTGCGAACTGATAAACGAAAAATTATCCAATGTCGTTTAATGCAAATTTCTCCTATCAAATAAATTTATAACCTAATACACATTCAAGCAAAAAACAATTATGAGCATCGTGATTAGTGTCGAACACAAAGAGCAAGTGCTTGCTATGTGAAAGTCAATGTATGAAATTAGTGTCACGCTGGTAGAATTGATCTTAACTAGAACTAAGGATAGAATGCAGTAAAGAAAAGTAACAAGCTTTGGACTCGGTGGTTTCTAATATGAAATGGGTGATGCCTTGGTACTCCTAGGAGATGTATGCTTACCACAAAACAAGCTCACACAAACCATAAATCAAACAACTAACACACAAGATCTAGGTCTCTCCGGATTCTTGTTTTCTCTTTAATCTTTGGTCTACCTCTAATTAAGGTTGTTAAGTTGCCACAAATTTCTTGAAACATCTTTGGGATGATCTGAATGAGCTATTTTAGATTCATGGAATTTTGATTGATTGCTTGTATAGTAATTCTTCTGCTATCATTATGCCAAACATAGTCAAAGAATGTGCCTAAAAAGTTGGGATGGTTATTGTTGGCAGTAATTTTATTTTGCATAATGTGATATTTGTTCTCAACTTCCATTGCAATTCGGCATCACTTCACCATCTTATCTTTGATTATGTTCATGTTTTCTAATTTTCTTTATTGAAAACCTTGATTGTGTGCTTAGCTGGATCAAGAGTCACTAGAATTTGTGGTACAAAGGACTTGGACATCTAAGCTACGGTGTTCTTTCCATGTTTTGGAATTTTATTTCCTAATAAAATTCACATTGATCATTTTGCTCTTTGTGATGTATGTTGCTATTCTAAGTAAACTCAAAACCATTATCATGTTTCTTCTACTTATGTAGTGGCATCTATTTACTTTGGGTTATTGTGAATTGTGGGGACCTTATCACACTCCTCATTTGTCATGCTGGGTACTTTCTCATTTTGGTTCACGATTTCTCTTTAGGATTCTTGATGACACACATTTTTCCTGAAATTTATAATGCAAAATAGTTATATTTTATTATGGTGTAGGTTAGATAAATGTGGTTTTTCATGTTTTAGTGGTGTTCATGTTAATCTCATGTGATTATGTGAAAAGTGGACTAAATCCTTTGATTTAGTCCACAACTCTTGTTACTGATGTTTCAGTAAGTTCATCAGGGAGATGGGCCGAAAATCAGACTTGCAAGCGTATAAAACAAGCGAAAAAGGGTGCAAAATCTGGCGAAGGACAAAGAGCATTGTTCTGCTGCCACTGTAGTCTGCAAGTTCAGGCCAGGAGCAGTACTAGCGGTCAGAAACAGTACTGGCAATCAGGAACAGTGCAATGGAGTGAAGCAAAAGGGAAAATTATTTCGAAAATGAAGGAGAGCGCGAAGAAGCGAACAGTGAGGGGGAGGCAAGGAGGTCTTCTTCCTCAACAGGAAAAACACCAACCAGAAGGGGGAAGGGAGGCCTCCATCATCAAGAACAGCACCGTAGCCCAATCTAGCGCTACTGTTCCGGGCTGTGAACGGTAGCTAACGGGCGGGAGAACAATCCTATTTACTTTCTGTTTTCTGAACATTTCAAGTTTCTGCGTTTTACTTATTTACAATGTTTCTGCCATTTTGGCCAACTTACATGAATGAAATCGTGTTTTATTTCCCAAGCATGAGTGGCTAGAGTCTTAGGGATGCCTTAAGGTGAAGTGGTGTGGTGTGTGCTTAGGTTTAATGATGAAATTTATGTGTATTCCTTAACTCCTTTTTCTAACAAACCATGGGTAGACCTAAGGAGGGAAACAAGTAGTTTCACAACTTAGAAGCTTGGTTTAGAGGTAGACCAACAAACCAAGACGGGAGCAATCGGTGTTAGTCCAGGGTAGAACCAGTAGAACCGGGTTATACCTTGCATGCAAGTAGACCTAATTGCAATGTTGGTTATGATATTGGGGACTAGTTTAAGCCAAAAATATGATGAATGACCTGGGTAGACCTAGGTTATTCAAATTTGTGAGTGTAGGAAGATAGCAAATTAAGTTAGGAACCTTAGTATGACACCACCTGCGGATCCTTAAGGCGTCCTCGTATTAGTCAGAGTCAAAACCAGTACCTGTCTCTTTAGCATTGAAACCCGATATTGCTTACCTACCTTGTTTACTGAACTTGTTTGCCACTGTTAGTCCGAGCTTAGACCAAGACTTCCTGTTGTCCATAATTATGCATTTACTAGAACACTTAGCAAGCACAAGCTCTTCGTGATTGACCCCGACATCCACTATACAAGTTTTCTAAATTTGTATTTTGTGTAGATTAGGGAGTATAAATTTATTTTATACGAATTTTCTATTTTTATTTGCAACGATATTAGGAAATTTCCGTTTATCAAATTGGCGCCATTGCCGAGGAGCGGTGTTTAATTGTTTTGTGTTTTAGTTGATGTATTTACGTTCTTCTGGTGTAGGTAATCTCACTTTCCTTCCAGAAATTGATAGAGCTATCAGCAAGAACAGAGTAAGAGTTAGGGAAGCAAGCAAATTGAGGCAACTCTCACCCAGACTAACATAAATTTCAGAATGGCTGAACCTAAGAAGACCTTGAACGAATTGGATGCTGCTGATCATACCTATAGGGGTCTGTGCATCAGATTTCCAGAGGATGGAGCAAACGAGTTGAAGCCGGCGATGATCAATTTTTTGCCCAAGTTTTATGGAAAAATTGGCTGGAAAATCATTTTATTGTTTTTTGGATGGATATTCTGGATATAATCAGGTTCCAATTTCAGAGCAAGACCAAGATAAGACAACCTTCACATGCCCATTTGAAACTTTTGCTTATAGGAGAATGCCTTTCGATTGTGTAACCCCCCAGCCACATTTGAGAGGTGTATGACTAGCATTTTCTCTAATTTTGGTGATGATTTTATTGAAATATTTATGGATGATTTTACGGTATATGGAGAAAATTTTGAGTCATGCTTAGACCATTTAGATCAGGTTTTGAAGAAATGTGTTGAAAAAAATCTGGTTTTAAATTCTGAAAAATGTCATTTTATGGTGGATCATGGAATTGTTTTAGGCAGTGTGATTTCTAAAAAAGGGATTGAGGTAGATAAGGCAAAAATTGAGATTATGTCTGAACTTCCCTATCTTATTGATGTGAAAGGTATTAGATCATTTTTATGACATGTTGGTTTTTATAGGAGGTTTATTAAGAATTTTTTGAAAATTGCCTTGCCTCTTAGTAGGTTGTTGCATAATGATGTTGCCTTGATTTTGATGATTCATGTAAGCATGCTTTTAATTCTTTGAAAAAGGCTGTTACTACTGCACCTGTTATGCAACCACCTGATGGAATTATGATTTTGAGATCATGTGTGATGCAAGTAATCATGCTGTGGGTGCTGTTTTTGGACAGAAAATTGAAGGAAAGCACTATGTTATCTCTTATGCTTCGAAAACTTTGGATGAAGCCCAGAAAAATTACACCATCACTGAAAGGGAATTTCTTGCTGTTATTTTTGCATTGGAAAAATTTCGTTCTTATCTTTTAGGTAGCAAAGTGGTGGTATACACTGATCATTCGGCGGTGAAGCACTTAATAGAGAAGAAGGACTCCAAACCAAGACTTATTAGATGGGTCCTTCTTGTTCAAGAGTTTGATGTTGAGATCAAGGACAGACCCTGAAGGGAGAACCTTGTGGCTGATCATCTCAGTAGAATTGAAGGAAGTGAAGGAGATGGAATCATCACTGAAACGTTCCCGGATGAATAGCTATTCTCAGTTCGGACTAGTATACGTGAGCCATGGTTTGCTGATCTTGCAAATTTTGTTTCAACTGGGGTGATGCCACCTAGAATGGACTATCATGCAAGGAACAAGCTTAAGAGTGATGCCAAATACTACATACGGGATGATCCATATTTATGGAAGAGATGCAATGATGGCGTCATTAGAAGGTGTGTTCATGAAAATGAAATTCCAAAAATAATTGATTCCTGTCATGCAGGACCTTTTGGTGGCCACCATGGACCAAATAGAACAGCAAGAAAAATTCTAGATTGCGGATTTTATTGGCCACATTTTCAGAGATTGTTACACTCATTGCAAAGGTTGTGAACCATGCCAAAGGGTAGGAAATTTATCAAACCGAAACGAAATGCCCCAGCAAGGAATTCTTGTATGTGAAGTATTTGATGTATGGGGTATAGATTTTATTGGACCATTTCCTACTTCAGCAGGTTACAATTATATTTTAGTTGTGGTTAATTATGTGTCCAAATGGATTGAGGCAATTCCTACACGGACTGATGATGCAAAGACTGTGATTAATTTCTTGCGCAACATCTTCACGAGATATGGAACTCCTAAGGCACTGATCAGTGATAGGGGAACCCATTTCTACAATCAGGCCTTAAGGAGTGTTTTGAATCATTTTAATGTTTGATACAAGGCTTCTACAGCGTACCACCCACAAACCAATGGACAAACTGAAGTCTCTAACAGGGAAATCAAACAAATTCTAGAGAAAGTTGTGAACCCAAGCAGGAAGGACTGGAGCATGAGGTTGAAAGATGCACTTTGGGATAAACGAACAGCATACAAGACTGCCATTAGAACCTCACCCTTTCGGTTGGTCTATGGGAAGCCTTGTAGATTACCAGCAGCTCTTGAGCACAAGGCTTGGTGGGCTGTGAAGAAGTTGAACTTGGATAGGGACCTTAGTGCAAGTCACCGGAAGCTTCAACTTTAAGAACTAGAGGAGTTGAGACATGATGCGTACGAGAGCTCAAAACTATTCAAGGCTCGGATTAAGAGCTATCACGACGCGCATATTTCCAGGAAAAATTTTGAGGTTGGCCAGAAAATCTTATTATTTCAATCCAGGTTGAAATTGCATCCTAGAAAGCTGAAATCAAGATGGATAAGGCCTTTTGTTGTGAAAGAAATTTTTCCAAATGGTGCTGTGGAAATATTTGATGGAGACTCAGACAAGGGATTTTTGGTAAATGGCCATAGATTAAAATTTTTTTATGAAAATGCTAACATGATCACAGGAAATCTGGAGGTTATCAAGCTGATGGATGAACAAAAAACGTAGCCACACAAGAAGTCGAGTCCAAGACTCTAAACAAGGGCGCTTATGGAGGCAACCCATGGTCAACTCTTTTAATTTATGCATTTTTATTTTTGTTTTAATGTTTTCTTTTAGGATTTTTTTTTCCATGTTTTGTGCTGCTAGGTAAGGATGGATGTTTGACTCAAGGGTAATTAAGCATGAGGAGTTACACAAAAATTCGACCGTTGAGGGAAGTGGGAAGTCGCACCCAAGGAAATAATAGGAAAACCCCTGCTGCTTGAAAAGAAATGGGGAGCAGTTTCCTTATTCTTCACTTCAACCGTTTCTTCTGTGATTTTTCTGTGAAATTACAGCGGTAGAAAAGCCGCAAAGGAGAGACCCAGCCGGAAGAAAATGCAAACAGAGCAATCAAAGTTGCTGGAGGTGCTGAAGCAAAAATTACTATGGTTCCAGCCCTAGAAGAAGGCGAGTCGCCTACTGTTGCTGCTATAGAAAATTTTCAGGAAGTAGATGTTACTCTCCAGGCGGCTGAAACAGGAGAATCCTCGGACAACAACAATGTGGATAATGTCAGCCTCCAACAAAGACTGCTAGACATGCAGAGGAGCTACAAAAGAAAAACACCAGTGGAGGAACTATCCACAGAGCCACAAGTTTTGACTAAGAAGAAGAAGGGGAAGGGCAGGAAAAAGAAGCAGAGAGTACCATTGGACGAGCCTGTCACTGAAGAAGAGGATGTCACGCCCCAGGAACCAGCAGCACCTGCTCCAGAGGAAAATACTGAAAAATCAGGAGATGAAGTGGAGGAACTAGAGGAAGGGCAAGTTGCTGAAGATGATGGACAGAAATGAGGGCGAAAATGAAGAGAATCAGAACAAGGAAATTGAGGAAGCAGAGGAGCAATCACTCAGAAACACAATAGACAGGGAAAATGAAGGTACAATTAAAAGAAATAAATTTTTACCTAAATTGGTGCCTCTGTATGTGAAATCAGGGAAGTTTGCACAAGAAAAGGAGAAATTCCAGAGGCAAATGACGCGCAAGGGGATACCATATTTTAAGCATCATGCAGATATGTTGAACACCAAATACCTGACCTTCACATACGAAATGCAAGTTGAACGGTACGGTGAGGTTAAGGGTGCAAAGGTAACACCCTGTCGTCATGTTGATCATGATATTTTGGTAGAATTAGGAATTTCTGATAGAATTTCTTCCCTGTTTGAAGGAACAGCTTTCATGAATTTTTTTGAAATGAAATTCCCTGCATACATTAAACTCTCCTACGAATTTGCTTCCTTTTTTGTGTATGAAATTCCTGAAACTGTTCTAGACCCTGATGCTATTTCTTTTAGGTTAATGAGGATTGAATTTTCTTTTTCATTGGCTTAATGGAATGTAATTGGTAAAGAGGATAAATTAAATTGAGAGTTATTTTGAGATTAATATTGATTAAACTCAAAATAAAAGATCATATATAGATAAGATTTGGAACATATACATATCTCCACAAGATAAGATCTTTACGGAGATATGCTTTGATATGTTACCATATATCTATCAAAATATTTAGATCTTGAGATATGCTCCAAGGGTCTTCGTGCTCTCTGAGACTAATCCACAAGGGGGCGTTTTTCTCTACTAGCACCTGAGGAATTCGACCAGCATTCAAGAGCCTTGAGAAGGTTATCGACGGAGTGCTCCACGTGTGCATACCATAGAGGCCATCTCCTATTGGCGGTTGGTGAACAACAGAGTCATCTGAAAGATATTTCAGCATCCCTTAGTCTGATGTATACCATATTCCAAGATCTGCGTTGGGGGTTTCTCAAAATTTTAAAATTCCGCTGCTTTGGAGACATACGATGTCTACGAGAAACCCAACAAAAGGGACTAAGGCTGACTTATTTGTTGACCCGGTATGCGTTATGTTCATATTCTTGTCATCACAACTCTTTTTGGATGAACAGTAGGATTTAATTCCCTTTATAAGCGTGAGTTGTTTGTCATGTGGTGTATTATGAACAAACGCTCTCTAAACTTAGGTGCCATGATTGGTGAACAAATGACTAGAGACTATAGGCGTACAAAACTTCAACATTTGAGTTTTGGAAATATTATCACGCATCTTGCTCATGTTTTATGCCCTAAAAAACTTTCTAAATTAGAATATTTTCATGTTGAATCTAAAACAGTGCCTTTAGATGCTTATTTCCTGAAGGTTGCAAGACTAATTAAAGCCCAAGGGAGTCGGTTTGTTTTTAGATCTTTGGCAGGTTTGTGTGGAAAGTCTACCCCAGAAGAAGGCAACACAAATGCCCCTGCTCCTACAACCTCCAAGCACATCAGCAAGGGATGCTGCTGCCCTGAAATGATCAAAGAGTTGAACAAGAAAATATTTGATTTAATTTGTGAAGTGCAAGAACTGAAACAGGGAGTGATAGACTCCTCCCTGAACAAGTAACCTTCTGAACTTATTTCGTTTATTGTTATTTTATTTTTATTTTTATTTTTAATTTTATTTTTCCTTAGGATGTGTTCGTATATGTGTCTATTAGTCCATCCTAGGAATAGTAGAATACTTGCTTGGACATTTTGTTTCCCGTTGGTGAACTACTTTGAATGGCCAAATGATTAAACATTGCAACTAGGAAAGGATTTGGATGTATGAGCTTTCTATGCCTTTTTATATACCTGGGAGCATGTTTTACCTTCTACTTCATGAGAGCATGTGCATGAATAGAGGAAGCTAGGGAGTGTGATCTAGATTAGCTTAAATTGAGTTGCTGGACTTCATCATTGTTTTGGGACAAGGTGCCAACTTAGTAAGAAAAAAAAAAGAAAAAAAAAAGAGAAAAGCAGTGTCGAAAAAATGTTGAAATCAAGTCCTGAAAAGTAGCACATAATAGAAAAGCATGTGCGGACACAATAAATAGTGAATGGGTAAGAAGTGATGGATTGACCCAGAGGAGTAGAAGGAGGCCTGGAGATATAAAGTATGAGTGCTTGGCAAACACTCCTTCACAGAGAAGGCCATGAAATTATACTCAGATCAATCCAGACCAAGCTGCTCTTCACTTAAATGGTCAAGTAGACATTTTGTACAAGATTAAGGGAAAAAAAGTTCATTTCTTTGTTGATCCGATTTGGAGAATAATTCATGTATATGTGTCAGTGTTCATATAATGCACTACTCAAAAATGAGCTTTTCATCATTTGGTGCTTTGCATTTAAAAAGTGTTTGAATATTGGTGCTCTAATTGTTGGTCTAATGCAGAGTGAGGTTAGAAGGCACTGGGTGATCTCTCTTCAATTCAAACATTTGATTACTTTAGTTGCAATTCAATTGTGTGGAAACTTTGTTTTAAATGGGATGAACTTGTATTTTTTTTGATTCAGGAGTGATCTAAGAAGGTAATGAAACCCAATCCAGGAACTTACTAACTCGTCAAGTATCTTTCAAATAATTTATTTTTATTTGCTTTATTCTCTACAAACTTTTTAGCATATTTTACCTTTTTTTACATGGAAAAGTCAATTAGAAAAGCATCTGTCATAGGTTTGGCCAAATCATAAGAAGTGTTTGTCTAGTAAGACGGTGGTCACCCTTAAGCCGATTGTGAGATCTAGATCATTCTGATCTTCACATCTTGTTTTCTTTCTAAAATAATTGAGTGTCAGTTTGAGTGTGATCCCTAGTGTGCATAGTCCATCTTTCTCTCTTAGGTCACTAGAATCACTTTCCAGCCATCAGTCAATAGCAAAAATAAAAGGCAGGCACAAACTAAAAAGCTGTGGTATAAAGAGTAATGAAAAAGGGAAACTCCAAGAGGGGAATTAGTGTGTTGTAGGAATAAGGGTAGGAAACATAAGGCGTGAAGTGATAAGGAGAGGCACTAAATCTTTGTCTTAGGGTCCCTTGGGTTTGTTATTAACAAAAAAAAAAACGAAATTAGCCTGGGCTATAAACAAGTGCTTGGTGCGTGATTGGTCTGAGTCAAGTCTAGAATTAGGTGATAGGAGAACCTAAGTTGAGAATAGATGACCTACGCACCTCACCTTGAGCCTTGCAAGAGTGTTCACCTTACTCTCGTTTGCACTTTAACTTTGATTAACTTGCTTTCACTGTCACATTGGATACTCGAATGCATTGAGAATTTATTCAAATTGAGTCATTTAGTTTTGGGTCAAGTGTAAGACTCGAGGACGAGTCTGTTGTCGATGTAAGAATGTTAAGTTCCATTGTCAATATGTTTATTATGTATTATTAGATGTTAATTTAAAATTTAGTTGACCAATTAGAAGTTATATTAATAAGTATTATATTTTTAATAGAAAAATGTTATTATTATATTTGTATTTTTTTTTTTGTATATTTTCATCCAAAAGTTGTAGGACGTAATGTTGAAGAGTGAATGGAAACTTGCAGGATACAAAACACTGCCATTTCATAGCTTTTATGCAACTTAAATCCATGATGGGTGGAAGACTAATAGTGTTCATGGCCTATGCTTTATGACATGTCAAAAACTACTAAAATGATAGGGCTATTACTTGCATAAATGGAAAACCTAGCTGCATAAGCAAGACAAAATGAATGAAAAAAGCGGAATAGAGGATGTAAATGCACCTAGGGATGTGAATTAAAAACAAACTTGGAACACTTTAGAAAGAACTTTTTCTTCTTCCGAACTTTCTCTTTTTTTCTTGCACTTGAACTTTGGTTCTTCCTCTCCACCATAGGGAGGAATTACACTTTTACTTTTTGTTTTCATTTCTATTTTTCGTGATCATACGTGACTCAACTTTCTTTGTTTTTAAGAGTTGATGAAGTTTCCTTTAATGTCTTAGTACAAATTTCGGTTCTTCATTGAATTTCTTCTGGATTTTGCATTTTTGCATGCATTATGTTACAATCTTTTTGTAATGCCTCATAGTCAAGATCCATGAGTAACTTGTCACTCCTTACGGATTTTGATGAAGAACAATATCTTCAACTCTATTAGTTCAAAGGAGATAGTGAATTGAGTGTAATCGAGACACTTTGTTAATGGATGGAGAGTGACCTTTAAACCATAATGTAAATCCTTAATTCTAAAATATCTATGGGAGATATTTTATATTTCGTAAATACCTCCCCTTCATTGCTATTTTGTGCCAAATGTGGGCATAGTCCACCTATTAAAAACTTGATGATTTAACTAGAAGCAAGAGATAGAAATAGTATTGATATCAAGGTAGAGAGGTAGAAGTTCATCATCTTCAAGATATCGCGATATAACGTGTGCGCAACGATAAGAGGATCCAAAGGACCTATCCAAGCTCTATCTTCTCAAGTTGAGGGGTAAAACGGTTCTAGAAGACTATGAGGCACACCTCCTAATTGGGGGTGAATTCAGGAAACTCCTCTAGCATCAAATTAGCTTGTACATCTAAGTTCGAGCATCCAAAGGACCCATCCAAAATTACATGTGCCAAGGCTTTTGCAAGATGCTCCAACACATCACATAAAAATGTGTAGTTCAACATCTTCCAAGGCAATGAAGGGACTTCATGCACCCATCTCTCTTCAATGATAACTCCAATGTAGTCCTAAAAGAGCTTGTCCTTGAATCGTTCGTCAAATACATTGAAAATCCTATATCTACATGCTAAAGGGAATACATTCCTCCCAATCGTTCTCAACCCAAAATCGAGACAGGAATCAAGTTCAAAGCTCAACGTCATGCTAGTAAAAGAAAACAACACGCAAGTGAGAGTGCAGCGTGTGGGTTGGGTAAGGCCAATTGAAGTGAGTGGAGAGAGGAAAAATATCACCTGCCTCAAAGACATTTTCTTCAAGAAGGTTTTTGTGATTTTCTAAGGGAGAAAGATAAAAGAAGAAAAGTTCTAGCATGACACTGGAACTCACCTCCAATGTTCAAAAGTGGCGTTGAGACTTGAACAAACGATAAGGAAGACTGAGAACTTCCACTTTGAGAAGAAGAGCAAGAGTGCTGGAAATGGAGCATTGAACAAAACCCTATATCTTTTCTGCAAACTTTATTTATGTGTTTTACTTCATGATCTTGCATGCTATTTACATTTACTTTTTGAATGTTTAACTTGCTTGAATGTCCTCATTAACTGAACATATTTACTTCATCGTTTTCATTATTGCTTTTGCATGCATATTTAGAACCCAGAAACAAAAATATGATTATTAATCCATTGATGCATATTTTAATTTCGGATTAAGTGCAACAACTAGTATTTTTTTGCTTGAAATGCCAATTTACATATTCTTTTTTTTGCTTTCTATTTTAGAGGCCAATAGATGAATTTTATTAATTTAATTAGAGTAGAAACTCCCCGGTTAATCCAACTTAGGTGTAGGACTAACAACTAAAAGCCGTGAATTTTCTTAATCGACTTGGACTTACTTCTAGTACATCAATTTCTTTGTGAATCGTATGTGGTTTATATGTTCAGAACATAAATTATTTTTTATGGGAAAAACCTTTAGGCTTAAGATATCTATAGAATTTTCTACTCATTGGCTAACCTGGCTTCACATAATTGAGGAAAATACAAATTTGCTGTAAGATATTTTGTACCTATCAAATAAGCAACAATTAAGATATACACAAATTGCAAAGAAAAAAGTGATAATGAAATATGAGATATCTAAAAATAATTTGGTAGTCTCATAAGAAATATGCAACATTGCATAAAGATTAGATGCATTCAACCAATCACTTTCCATTAAATTAATCTTATATTTTGGTTTTTGCTGCTCCAATCTATAAAAAAACTTCCTTATAAGGTATAGCACTTTCAAGCATATGTAATGTTGAGTTTCATCAAGTTTTGACATCTAAACATAATCCTTTTGATGTCAAAACTTTTAGATTAAAATATGTATATTCAAACTTCTCCCTTCATTACAGTGTTGTAGTCCAATAAGCTATACTATGATGAATTTTTTCAACTTTCTTACTAATAATGGACAAATTATCTTGCACAATCAGATTTAAAATATGGGGAGCACATCACATGTGTACATATTTTCCATTCAATGTCAATAAACTAATAACAAGTTGATCAAACATCAATTCTACAACTTCAATATTTACTGAACAATTATCAAGAGTAATTGCACACGTTCTATCAACATTCCATTCCATCAAGTAATTAAGTCAATACTCACATATGATTTCTTTATCATGTGGGGCACGTAACAAAGTCTAAAAATATATATCAAATCAATAGATAAAAATATAAGTTATGATAACTCAAAACCTTTTTTTTGTATCTTCCAATCATCATCAATAAAGTGAATCGTCATGGTCATATATCATTTTGTTTGATGGTATGATATTCACATGTGTATTATAATACATATTTTACTTTCACTTGTTTCCAAATTATTTATCAAAATATGTTTCTTCTCATCATAAAAATCTAGAATATCACTAAGAATAGTATTATGAGAAGGAATCTTAAATAAAGGTTACAACTGTAGATATCAAAATTACAGAAATTGTTCAGGTTTCATTCATAAACGGGCCACTCTTTCTTACAAAAGCAACGATGTACTTATACTACCACACGCAAGACACTATTGTTTCTAAACCTTAACCATATCAGTTTATTACATTAATTCTATCCAAATGTAACTACTCCATGATAACCACAATAGTTGCTGCTGAACAGTATAATGATGGGGATGCTTATGTGAAAAGCTGAAAGTTTCGGGTCAGCAAGATAACTCTACATTAATGAGTACGGTTGACAAGATGCAAGGGTTGTGTGGCTATAAAAGGCCATCTCCAATATCCTTCACAATGTGTGGTGAGTGGAGAAGAGTTGGTGAAATTCTGACTGAGAGCATGAAGGAGAGAATCTGCTGCTACATAGAATTTCTACTAGTAGCTTCATGTTGTAGATCTTTAATCTGTTTAATACTTGGAGTGTTGTACTTCTGCTGAAAACTCATAGTGAATTTCATTGCTTGAATTTTCCAAACCCAGGAGGTTTCTTAGTTTTCTAGATTTTACCTGGTAAATCTTGCTCTTGTTTTATATTTTATAATTTCCATATTTCCAACATATGGTATTAGAGCTATGGATGAAGTTCATGGTGTTCCAAAGTTAAATACTACCAACTACTCACTATGGAGGTCTAAGATTAAATCCATATTAGTGTGTAAGGATTTGTGGGATCATGTGATTGCTGGTATAAATAGGCCTTCCAATATTGATGAAGTTGCATGGAGACGTCTACATCTGAAGGCAAATGTTATCATGAATCTCTGCATGGATAACAACTTATCACATAGGGTCAGTGAGTATGATGAAGCACAACAATTATGGAAAGTATTGGAAGAGATGTTCAGGCCTGATAATGCACTGAACAAGCTTACCCTATACAAGAGCATGTCTAGATTGAAGTACAAAGATGGGGACTTCATGTCTGAGCATCTGAGCAAGTTCAAAGACATAGTGGACCAGATGGTCATTGTAAAGATGAGCTTTGATGAAGAAATTCAGGCCATATAGCTCATGGATACATTACCTGATTCTTGTGAGACACTTGTGATCACATTAAGCAATTATGCAAATGGAGGTCTCAAATATGATACTGTAGCCACTTCTCTATTGCAAGAGGAACTCAGGAGGAGAAATGCAGGAGATGGGAAGTATGCTGACTCCAAAACCATATTAGCATACAATGAAGGACACAATAGAGGAAGATCTAAGGAGAAGAGCAATAACAAAGGTAGGGATAAGTCCAAGCAAAGGGGCAAACCACAAGGGAAATATGAGAAAAAAAATATAAATTACGCTCATGTTTCTATTGTGGGAAGAAGGGTCACATACGCAAAGATTGCCATGGCTATCAACAAGCTCAACAAGAGAAAGGAAAACAGTGGAAGACCAAAGAGCAGCCAGAGAACAAAACCTCTGCATATTTGAGTGATGTTGATGATGATCTTCTTGTATTGCTAGCTGCAGAAGCAGGAGAGACAAGTCTCTTTAATTCCTAGTTTGTGGATTCCGCGGCATGCTTTCATGCAACTCCTCACAAGATTGGTCTGTTGAACTATAAAGTGTGTCATGCTAGCACTGTAAAGATGGGAAACCAATCAGTTTCAGAAATTGCTGGTATTGGTGATTTTATAGTCACTACAAATATGGGAATCCAGCTAAAGTTGCAAGGGGTGTGTCGCATCCCATATTTACAGATCAACTTACTCTCTGCAGGAGAATTAGATGTAGCAGGGTATCATCAAAGTTTAGGATCACAAGTATGGAAGTCTATAAAAGGTTATATGAATGTTGCCAAAGAATTAGAGGTTGTACAAGACCGAGTTGAAACAAGACTCCATGGAGATACATACCATCACTTGTAAAGGTGAGTCTTATACTCTTTGGCATAAAAGATTGGGTTATCTATCAGAAGCTAGAGTCATGCAGTTGTCCAAAGCTAGCTTGATAGATTTATCTAATACACCCTGTACATGTGAGCACTACATATATGAGAAGCAGCACAAGATTGCATTCAAGTCACATATGCATAAGAGTAAAGAGAAGTTGGACATTGTATTCTCAGGGCACGTTTGGTAGGAGTGTTTAAGCTGATTTTATCAGGTTAGGTTTAGTATTATGCATATTTGGTAGAAGAGTTCGATTTAAACCCAAGTTTATAAACACCAATTTTCTAGGCTTTTTGGGTTTAAACTAAACCCACCTACTTGATATGTTTAAAATAAACTGGATGTTATCTATTAAACAAGCCATATTATAAACAATGGTTAAAATAAACACTATTACCAAACTTGTTTTTATCTAAACCTGAGATAATTTTAAACTTAATTTTAAACCTTAGTAATTCTAATCACTATTAATTCATACCTACTACCAAACATGCACTAAGATGTTGGAGGTCCTGTAAATATTCCCACAGCTAGTGGGATGAGACACTACTTGATCTTTGTAGATGATGCGACGCGAAAGACTTGGGGTTTATCTGGTGAAGAGGAAATCATAAGTCTTTTGAATGCTTCAAAGTGTTTCATGTGATGATGGAAAGAGAGGCCGGTTTGAAGCTAAAATGCTTCTGGACGAACAATGGAGGAGAGTAGTGCAGTGAAGAGTTCAAGAGATATTGTCAAGAGCTTGGTATTAAGAAGGTTGCTACCGAACCTGGGACACCTCAGCATAATCAAATTGCTGAGAGGCTAAACCGAAACTTGTTTGATAAGGTAAGGTGCATGTTAAAGGGAGCAGCCTTGCTTGGAAAGTTCTGAGGTGAGGCATTAAAGACTGCATGTTACTTATCTAATAGGAGTCCTAAGAAAGCTTTGGAGTATGGTGTGCCAGAAGAAAAATGGAAAGGTAGACCACTTAGCTTGAAGCATCTACAAGTATTTGGGTGCAAAGCTATGGTGTTCATACCTTCTACAGAGGAAGAAGTTAGATGACCATTCCAAACCCTATGTGTTTTTGGGTTATGGAGATCCAGAATTTGGATACAAATTGTGGGATTCCAAAAGGAACAAAATCATCAGGTCTAGAGATGTAAAATTCTTAAAAGATCAAAAGTTCTTTGATCAAAATGATGCGAAGTCCACTGAGCATGTGAGTTTGAATCTAGACCCACTAGGAAGTGAAGGTAACTCGAGCTCCGTTGTCCCTAAACCTGAATTTCCAGAAGCAGGAGAAGCTTTAGAGTCGGAAACTCCATCTAACTCTCATGAAACAAAGTGTACATGCCTGATGTTGTACCCCTCAGAAGGTCGACGAGAGGACCCAAATCAAATACTCGATATCCCCCTGATGAGTTTATCTTGATTAGAGAGGATGGAGAACCCACTTCATTAGCTGAGGTATTACAATCCTAAGAGAAAGACAATTGGCTTGCTACAATGCAAGAAGAGATGCATTTGATATGGGAGAATGGGACTTATTTATGTTCTCACTCAATTGCCTGAGGGAAAGAAAGCTTGAAAATAAGTGGATTTTCAAGTTGAAGAGGAATTCTGATTTCACAATTACATATAAAGCCAGAATTGTTCTAAAGGGCTTTAATCAGAAGGACGCTATTGATTACAAGGAGATCTTTTCCCTAGTGGCAAAAGTATCTGCCATCAGAATCATATTGGCTTTTGTAGCTCACTTCGATCAAGAGCCACAAAAAAATGGATGTAAAAACAGCTTTTTTTCAATTGAAGGAAGAAATTTTCATGAAGTAGATTCCTGGCTTTATTAAGCAAGGAGTAGAGCGTCCAGTGTGTAAACTCAAGAAAAGTTTATATGGACTGAAGAAGGCTCCCAAAGAATTGAATCAGAGATTTGACAATTTGATAATCAACATTGGTTATGCTCGTACTAAGTCTGATCCCTGCATTTATTTTAAGAAATATGATGAAGACTTCATCATATTGGTACTTTATGTAGATGATATGCTCCTAACAAGTAAGAATCCAATGCTTATTCTTGATCTAAATGTTCGGTTTTTCATAGACATCGAATGTCAGAAAAGCAGCGTAATTTAAAATTTTTCGAGAAACCCCCAACGAAGATCTTGGAATACATTATACATCAGACAAAGGGATGCTGAAAATACTTTTCAGAGAACTCCGTTGTTCACCAACCCCCAATAGCAGACGACCTTTATGGTATCCACACGTGAAGCACTCCGTCGATAACCTTCTCAAGGCTGTAGAATGCTGGTCGAATTCCTCAAATGCTAGTAGAGAAAATTGCCCCCTTTTGGATCCTTTTCAGAGAGCACCAAGAAGATAGAAGATCTATAGATCTAAATCTTTTGATAGATATATGGTAACATATCAAATCATATCTCCGTAAAGATCTTATCTTATGGTACTGCTACGATAGTAAACGGAATATATGTTTTGGATCAGCATGATTCGGAACAGATTAACACGTGCATAAAAAGGCCAAGGATTGACAATGTCTTGAATTCTTACCTCTGGCATTGTCGTTTAGGCCATATAAACAAGAAGCGTGTTGAGTACTTATATCGATTGGGATATTTGGACTCAGAAGATTTTGAATCTTATGAAACATGCGAATCTTGTTTATTGGGCAAAATGACAAAGCAACCTTTTCTAGGAAAAGGAGCAAGAGTTGAAAATTTATTGGATTTAATACATTCTGATGTATGTGGTCCAATGAGCATCACTGCTTGAGGGGGTTTCTCGTATTTCATCACTTTTATAGATGGCCATTCAAGATATGGATGCATCTACCAGATGAAACGAAAATCTGAAGCCTTTGAAAAGTTCAAAGAGTTTCGGATGGAGTTCGAGAACCAGCTTGAGCGTTCCATCTAGAAACTTCGATCAGATCGTGGTGGGGAATACTTGAGTAATGAATTCAAGAATCATCTGAAGGAAAATGGTATTGTCTCAGAAAGAACTCCTTCTGATACACCTGAGCACAATGGTGTTCCTGATGAGTTTTGCAGAACTATCAAAGTCCATGTTGGGATATGCTTTAGAGGCAACGGCTCATGTTTTGAACAGAGCTTCATCGAAATCGGTTGAAACCACTCCTTATGAGATTTGGACTGGCAGAAAACCGAGTTTCTCCTATCTCAAAGCTTGGGGTTGCCCGCTTATGTAAGAAGGTTGAAGTAAGATAAGTTGGAGAACAAATCTGACAAGTGTTTCTTTCTGAGATATCTACAAGAAACCATGGGATACTACTTCTATAATTCTCAAGAGGGAAAGGTTTTCATCCCGAGGAATGCTGTCTTTTTAGAGAAAGAGTTTCTCCTCAAAGAAGCAAGTGGGAGTCGTTTTGAACATGAGGAGATGTTTCAGAACGAGCCAGTGACACCTATAGAGATGCCAGTGGCTGACTCAAAAGGTAAACTAGGCTCACCATCTCGAAATTGTGTCCCAGAAGCTGGTAATGTACCAGTGAGCAATCAACCTAAGCAATCTGACTTGCCAAATGTACCAAGCATGTTTTATGTCAGAAGATTAGTCCGACAACGTAACCCTATTGTGAGATATGGTTTCATTGTTGATGTTGAAGGCATGGGAGACCTCATATTAGATGAGGAACCTCGGACTTATGACGAAGCAATCAATAGTGCTGAGTCAAGTAAATGGCTTGTTGCCATGAGAACAATGTATGGACATTGGCCAATGCTCCAGAGGGAGTAAATCCTATTGGATGCAAATGGCTATTCAAAAGGAAAATTGACATGGATGAAAATATATCTACCTATAAGGCACGACTTGTGGCAAAAGGGTATCATCAAAAACAAGGTGTTGATTATGACGAAACCTTCTCGCCTGTTGCTATGCTGAAGTCCATTCGAATTTTACTTGCCATTGCTGCTCATTTTGATTAGGAGATATGGCAGATGGATGTGAAAACAGCCTTCCTAAATGGAAATTTTGCTGAGGAAGTGTACATGACACAACCTGAAGGTTTCACACAAGATCCTAGTAAAGTGTGTAAACTGAACAAATCCATCTATGGGCTAAAGCAAGCTTCAAGAAGTTGGAACATCAAATTTGATGAGACAATCAAAGAGTTTGGTTTCTCTCAAAATGAAGATGAACCTTGTGTATACAAGAAGGTAGATGGCTTGGCAATCATATTTCTCATACTACATGTGGATGACATATTAGTAATGGGAAATGGTGTTGCAACAATGCAATCAGTAAAAATCTGGTTATCCAAGAGCTTTTCATTGAAAGATCTTAGAGATGTGGCTTTTATATAGGGCATACAGATCTATAAGATAAACCTTATATATGTGACTCTTTAAGGTTGGAGATAGTTGATTGATCAATAAAGGATTCATCACTCAGGTTAGCAATGAGATCATATATCAAGTAATTGTATCAAAGCCTAACAGTAAGTCTTGGGCCCAGGGTAATGACACTCGAATTGTTTGAGTAGGTCATTGAGTGTTAGTGCTTGAATGCAATTATAAGTTCGATACATCAGAAAGACACACACCCATGTTCTGGTACCGAATGAGATATAAGTATGATGAAAGGTGTTCATTGCATAGTGGCTGGTCATGGAAAGGCTCAATCCGTTCACCTGATTATTCTTTAATCTTGGGGATCATGATATGTTGCTAGACATCACTCATGATCGATAATGATGGAGTTGATTAATTAAGAGTTATCGACGGAGTGCTCCGTAAGTGGATATCATAGAGGCCGTATTCCAAGATCTGCGTTCGGGGTTTCTATTTCATATATTTCATATATTTTGAAATAAAAACATCATCTATTTCATATATTTTGAAAACAAAAAATAAGAAGAATTAAATACATTATATTTTCAAAATTAACATCATATATTTCACATCTCTTAATAATCGTTAAGGGTGTCTAGGCTCTAGAGAAGATCCCAGTTGCCCTTAATAACGGATCAAAGTGCCTGGACAACCTCTAACCACAATCCTAATTCTAAAGTACACGCTGCGTTCGTTAAGGGTATCCAGGACTCCAAACTCTAGAGTCCATAGAAGATCCCATGCACCCTCAATTATGGATCAGAGTGCCTGGACGACCTAGAATGACAACCCTAATTCTGAGGCTCACGCTGCCGAGGCATTAGAGGCACCCTAAGAAATCATTATACGTGCCTCCAAAATGAATTTAAAGAATCACTATTCACTAGAGCATATTTCACACAATGCATATGGGAATTCAATGAATTTAACACTAACAACATAATTCTCTACTAAAAAAAAAAAGTCATCAACAAAAATATTGCAACTACAATATAAGTGTTCAAAAGAACTAATATTAGAGGCTCCCTCTAACAATCTTGTAGGCATGCATAATACTCCCATAAGGTATGTCCCTCACGTATGGGAGGCTGTGCTATTCGGTTCTCATTAACATAACTTGGAACATCATGAGCATACCGTAACCCTTCAAGGAAAGTCCGCATCTCACCATCAATATTTAGTGATGCATCATCCCTATTAGTATGCAAATCGGGACTTGGTAAAACATCGTTATTTTCCTGAAAAATTAAGGGTTAGTTTTGATGTATAATCAAGTGTATGCTAGAGTAGAATAGCAAAAATGACTTACCGGATAATTCATTGACTTCTGAGGTGAATCATCAATCAATAAGGTGTTTTGACGGTCATATCTTGTGTTTAATCCATTGTTGACAGCCCATACACGACTCAACTCCTTCATGTAGACCGTGTTGCTAGGATTGCTGTGAACACATACACCCGTGTCCGTAGTCATCGTTTGATCCCACACAAAAATGACTTTATCAAATAACGAAGGTAGAAAGACCCATTTAGTGATTGCTTGTAGCTGCTCCCTACAAAATAAATCAATTACAAGAATTGGCACCATTCTAAATACCAACCAAAAAAAAAAAGCAACACACGTACCCGCCACGGGATGACCATAAGGCTACATCAAAATTATCCATACACTACCTAATAAAGTCACGGGCATATGGACATAGAAAGATTGCATAAATTACACCAAAAATCACCTATGATATCTCACAAATCTTGAATGCGAATAACACACAAAATAAGTGTTGTTTTAGTACCTGATCGGCCATATATAATTTTATCTGGAGGGATTCATGACCTTGACGATCCAGCCCTATACATGATGTCTGCGAGCACACCATTGACATCCAAGATTATCAGCTTTCGTTAAGGCTCAGAGGCACTCAAAGAGGGTCCGGTATATGCCCAACGACTCTCATACCAATCCAACTTGTAGTGAAGCTCTTCATCCTCTTTTGTTATAAATTCAAGTCTCTCATCCACATCATTGAGTCCATGTGTGAGCTCGTCCCTTCAACATCATTACTCTCTTGTGTCCTCTCATTCCTAGACAAGTCTTCATTCTTTTAAGATACTATAGGATTCTTCAACACACCACACCAATAACATTTTGTCCCTGGTGCATCCACAAATGGTGGTAAAATGTCAATAAAACTCATTTGCATACTGGAGAAAAGGAGTATAAGATCTTGTACATCCCTCTTGTGCAAGGTATCAAATCCTACAACAAAAAAGAATTAAACTCGACAGCAATAAATTGAATACACATATTCGAAAAGAGTATTGAAAAAAATATTCAATACCATTAAACTGTATAAATATATACCCAATAAGAATAGATTAAAAAATATTCAATAAAAATATTCAGTAATGATAGATTAAATAAAAATAGATAGAAAAGTATTCAATAAGAATAGATTGAATAAAAATACATTGAAAAAAAATATCTTTCAAAAATATTGGATAAGAACATAATCAAAAAAATTAACAAACAAATTTAATTAAATTAGATTGAATAAAAGTAGAGTCCAAAAAATATTCAATAAAAACAAGACTTAATAAGATTAACTTCACTAAAAATATTCAATAAGACTATTTAATAACAATAGATTTAATAAGAGTAGATTAAAAAACATTCAATCATAATACATTAAATAAAAACATTCAATACAAATATTCAATAAAAATATTTGATAAAAATATTCCATATTTTGATTCATATTTCTTCTAGCAATACAATGAAAAATTTACTTTTTGCCTTTCCTACTTCACTCGAATTAGGATGCATTTGAGGAAATTTTGTTTCCATTGGAGGACGTATCCAAACAAAACTTATCCACCATTCCTCAAATTCTCTTCTCACATCTTTCACTAGCAACAACCCTTTTTTCCCCTTTAGGGTGTAGTGGTTCTTGTTTGGAGTCCTAGAGCATACACTCACAGCACAAAAAAAACGAAGTTCTACTTCAAGAGATAACTCCTCACAAATACTCACAAAAGCCAACACATATGAGATAGATCTTGGAGTCAAATGAGATAATAGAATCTCTAAACATTCTAATATTTCTTCTAAAAAGGGCAACAATGGTAAGTGCAAACCACAACGAAAATGTTCCGTGCTTAAGGCAAATCCCATTGGACCCACATGGTTTGGAATTTCACTCTCAATCAACTCATCCAGTTCTTTGTCCCAAATCTCATATTCATCCTGTATTAAGAATCTAGTTCTCAATTTTTCAGAAGTATACATCTACAAAACACCCATAGGTATTGTATAAAAAATCAAACTACAATAATTGGACAAGGTATTTCAATTTGGAACACAGATCAGCAACCCATGGTGGAAAATAAATCACATACCTTGTTTAATTTAAAATACACTCCAAGTTGGTGGTGGGACTATGGGGGCGTCCGGTCACTTTTGGCTGGGGGGGACAGGGGAAAGAGGTAAGAAAATTTTCTTACCAGATGGGTGGGGATTAGGGTTGTCTTACTTGACACCGTGGGGAGTGGGTAAAGTGGGGGCTGGGGTGATGATGTGTAGCGCTATGTATGGGAGCGTGAAGAGTTGGTTTAATTATCCAAATCATTAGGTAATGATTACGCGCAATATGTCTCTAGGTTCGTAGGTTGTCGGTAATTACTTTTGTTGTTTTCAGGTGAGAAGTATTGTTCGCTTGAATCGATCTGAACCCACTGTATAATTCTTTTGGAAATGCTATTTAATTACTCCAATTTTGAGGCACCTAGAGTCGCTAATGTGGGCGACTGGCACTGTCACCCATAAAATTGTATTATCTAGGCACCCATACCCTAATATTTGGTAATTGCGCAATTTTGAAAGAAGACTCTATTTTCAAAAATATACCCATGTTTTCGTGCATTAATTGGAATATAAGAAATTGAAAATTAAATTCTTTAATATACCCTAAATATTACAAAAAAAATTAAGTCACATGTTAGTTAAACATTGAAATAAAATTTCAGTAAATAAATAATATTCCTGTGTCACTTAGACACAAAGGAGTTAAACATTGGAACAAAGGAGTTAATACACGTGGGGAGTGATATAAAAGTCACTTGGAGCACTTAGTTTCGGACTTTTGAACAATTTCTCTTGTACTTAGAACTTTTGAGTTCTTCCTCCCTTCAAGGAGGAGGAACACTTAGTTTCTAATTTCGTTTATGTTTGATGGTCCTTTGTGGCTAAAACCTTTTATTTTCTAGGAAAAGATGAAATTTCCTTTCAAGTTCTGAGCAATACACTCAGTTCTTCGCTGAATTGATTTTAGATTCTGCATATTTCCACACATCTTGTTGTAGTCTTTCTATAATGACTCCTAGTCAAGGTTCATGAGTAGCAGGCCACTCCTCGCAGATCTTGTTGCAGTCTTCACCTTGGTGCATATCAAGGTGAAGAGCACCAACTCTAAACCTACCGGTTCGAGGGAAATAGCGGATTGTTTGTGACCTAGGTACTGCAACAGTGGAAAGGTTGTGACCTCGGACTTGCCACTAGCCATTGGCAACTGCTGGGCACACACGCACAATTCGGTTTTGAAGGCAATCAAAGGCAATCCTCTTGTCTTCCTAATCGTCCAAGGGGGAATCAAATGAGGCTATTTCCATGCCTCCTTGTCAATCAGAGTGTAAGGGAGAATAGGCTATTCTTTGCTCCTATAACCAGCTATTCGAGGAAATCAGTGAAAACCGAGGCAAGGACGGACAAAGGATGGAGGTGGAATCTTATTCCTAGGAACTACGTCCCCTAGTTAAGGCCCATCACTTAGGTTGTAACTTTTATTTCTGTATCTTAAAAACCCCCTTTTGCAAAACCGTGACATTTTGGTGAAAGTTTCTTACAAACACATTTCACAAAAAACAACTCCCTGAGATCGATACTCGTACTAGGCTTTTTGTGTTTTACATTTTGTAAATATTTTTGGCACCGTTGCCAGGGAGTTAAGTAGCTTTGTGTTTAGTGTTGTGTATAGTTTTTCTTTTTCTTTTCTTTTTCTTTCTATCTTCTTGTTTTCCTTTTATTTCTGTTTTGCTATTCTTTTTCTTTGTTTTTATGCATTCAGCTCCACCGAAGTGTCACCGAAGCTTAAGAGCGTACCGAGATATCTTGTGTCCCTTAGATCCGGAGATTGAGCGAACATTTCTGGCGAAAAAAGAGAGAACTAACTTCAAATTCATCTCCTGACGAAGAAATGGATGATCAACCATCTACTGGAGTGCCCACAATGCATGGAGAACAGGAGCAACAGCATCCATAATTTTTTCCAGTTCTGCCGATCACTATCATGGCCCAGCACTAAGAACCATAAAAGAAGAAATCATTGCCAACCATGCTAACCGATCACTTTGTATTATCTTTCACGCAAAAGAGGACTTTGAGCTTTGCCCATATTCGTTCCAGACACTTCCTAAGTTCGCCAGGAGAGAAAATGACAACCCAAATCGTCATCTTAATGAGTTGCACATGGCTTGTGCATCCAAGCGCCCAAAAGGTGTAACGGAGAACCAAGTCAAGCTACGGGTCTTCCCTTTCAGTCTCATTGAGCGAGCCTTGGAGTGGCTGTATGGAATACCACCATCCTCTATTGCAACCTGGGAGCAAATGGTTCAGAAGTTTCTTGATCGATATGCACCCTTAGGAAGAGCCTCCGCCAGAAGAAGAGCTTTAGCTACCATGCTACAAAGTGAAAGCGAGAATTTATGGGAGTATTATGACAGATTCAACCGGATCTGTTATACTTATCCAAAGAATGGACTTACTGAAGGTCAAATTTAACAGCATTTTTACGAAGGACTGACTCCCATGATCAAAGGAAATATGGATGCCGCTTGTAATGGGTCATTACTAGAGAACCGCCACAGCGCTGACGCCCAAAGATTGATAGAACAAATGGCTGCCAACTCTTATTCTCCTTCCAGCCGTTATGACCACTCATATCGAGCACCTGGAGAGATTTCTCAGCCTATCAAATCAGTGCGTGAAGTGGACAACTCTAAAGTTTTTACTCAACTTGCTACTATGAGTGATACCTTGAAGCTTGGCTTCCAA
Organism: Utricularia gibba; assembly: GCA_002189035.1. NCBI lineage: Eukaryota > Viridiplantae > Streptophyta > Magnoliopsida > Lamiales > Lentibulariaceae > Utricularia > Utricularia gibba. Next base: position 3,874,459 of record NEEC01000002.1, on the reverse strand, counting down.
TCACTTCTCTAACAACAAGGAATGTATCAAGGATCTTCAACCTCTCATCTTTCTTATCCAAGTCCTATGATACATGAGATGCCAGTAGAAGAGGCGAACGCCTTCTATCAGAACCAAGGAGGAACCTACAATTACGGAAACTACCAAATGCCGAGAAGAGATCACCCTAGTTACCGCTGGAGACAACCAGTATCTCCTGGTCAAGCCCCATCACTAGGGAACCCTTCTACTGTTCCTCAGAAAACCCTCACTGCTCCGTCTGAACCTTTGCAAATCACTGGAGTTCCAGATCAACCCCTTGTTCCTTATCAGCCGAATCAGAATCTAAAGTCCATGGTGAAGTCCCTTGCCGAGAGCACCACCAAGATGCATGCCGCTCAAAAAAACATGGATGGATGAATTACAAGCATGCAAACTCAGATTACCCAACTGGTTCAAGCCATGAACTGACAGGAGACGCAAGGAGCACTGCCATCCCAGCCACTGAAGAACCCAGAGCACATCAACGCACTATCTTTAAGAAGTGGGAAGGATCTATCGGAACCTTACTCATGGTTCATGACTAAGGTGGACAGATCTGAAGAAAAAGAATTAGAAGTCTTGGACGACGATGATGACGTGGATCATGAGATTATTTTAGAGAATCCTGATGATTCTCCAATCCATAACACTGCTGTACCAATGCCACTTGAAGAAGTGAAGGAGAAGGAGCCGCAAGAAATTGATCAACCTAAGCCTCTAGTCATTCCTCCTCTTTTCCCTATGAGACTTCGTAGGAAAAATAAGGACAAACATGGACTAAAAGCCTTTCTGGAGGTGATAAAGAAGGTGAACATGAATATTCCCTTGCTGGACATGATAGATCAAGTGCCGAAATATGCGAAAATGCTGAAAGATTTATGTGACCCCAGGAAGAAGGAAAAAGTGGAAGAGGTAATTCCTTTGACTGAAAATATTTCAGCAATTATTTAGAGAAGGCTTCCACGAAAGTGTAAAGATTCAGGTATGTTTTCCATACCTATTACTATTGGTGAGACAAAAATTTCAATGGCCATGTGTGATTTAGGAGCATCAGTTAATGTTATGCCTAGATCTCTTTATCTTGCATCTAAGCTAGGTAAACTTGAACCTACTGATTTAGGAGCATCAGTTTGTCAATTGGCTGATAGATCACATGTGAAGCCTAATGGTAGGGTTGATGATGTGTTTGTGCATTAAAAAGATTTGATTTTTCCTGCTGACTTTTTAGTTATTCCCATGGAGAGTGAAAATCCCATGATTTCGGAGTCCATCATTTTGAGACGACCGTTTATGGCTACTGAAGGCACCAAAATTGACGTCCAAGCCGGCAGAATTTCCCTACAGTTCCATGGGTAGGTGCTGACTTCAGCCTGGACAAAGCCATGCAATATCCGGACCAGATTAACGAGATTTTCTCAATATCTACATCTGACGCAGATGTAGAACACTTAGTGATGCTCCATGAAAAAGATCCCTTGCTCAAATGCCTTACTGAAAATTTTGATTCTGATCGTATTTCTTTTTCTGATTCTGAACTTTTAAGTTATTTTGATCATTTTCCTGAAAAAAACCTGAATTTTCTGACGTTGCTTTTCTGAGTCTGGAAATGCCTAAGAAACAGCTGATTCCTTCCGTTATTCATGTCGCATTACTAGAGTTAAAAACTCTCCCTGAGCATTTGAAATATTTATTTCTGGGCGAAAATGAGACTTTACCTGTTATTATCTCTAGTACACTAACCCCTGAATAGGAGCAAAAACTCAGGAGTGTGCTCCAGGAGCACAAACACGCAATTGGGTGGATATTGGCAGTTTTTAAAGGCATAAGCCCCTCCATATGTACACACCGCATTTATTTGGAGAAGGCAACAAAGCCAATTTGCCAACCTTAGAGGAGATTGAATCCACCTATGATTGAAGTGGTCAAGGAGATTCTGAAGTTGTTGGCCGCAGGTATAATCTATCCTATATCTGATAGTGAGTGGGTTAGCCCTGTGCAGGTTGTCCCGAAGAAAACAAGCATCACATGCATGGCCAATGACCAAGGGGAACTCCTGCCTACAAGAGTGCAAAATGGCTGGCGAATGTGCGTAGATTACCGAAAGCTGAATGCAATCACCAAGAAGGACCACTACCTACTTCCATTCATTGACCAAATGTTGGAAAGACTTGCTGGAAAGAGCCATTATTATTGCTTGGATGGATACTCCGGTTTCCATCAAATACCCGTGGCTCTTGAGGATCAACCTAAGGTTGTTTTCGTTTGCCCTTTTGGAACTTTTGCTTACCATAAAATGCCCTTCAGACTTTACAATGCACCAGCAACATTTCAGAGATGCACGGTTAGTATTTTTTCTGAATATGTTGAGAATATTATTGAGGTTTTTATGCATGACTTTACGGTTTATGGAAATAGCTTTGATGAATGTGTTGCTAACTTGTCATTGATTTTGAAGCGTTGTGTTGAGACTAACCTTGTTTTGAATTATGAGAAATGTCACTTTATGGTAGAACAAGGTATCATTTTAGGACATGTTGTTTCCCAAATGGGAATTGAGGTTGACAAGGCCAAGATTGAGGTAATCCAAAAATTACCTTATCCTACTTGTGTGAGAGATGCACGTTCTTTCCTTGGACATGCTGATTTTTATCGTAGGTTTATTCAAGATTTTTCGAAAATTGCATCTCCTCTATGTGCCTTATTGCATAAAGATGTTGAGTTTCACTTTGATGAAAAATGCATGCATGCATGCTTTTGATGTTTTAAAAGAGAAGCTGGTTTCAGCTCCCAATATTCAGGCTCCAAATTGGGATCTACCATTTGAACTAATGTGTGATGCATGTGATGTAGCTCTAGGTGCAAGACAAAAGGTGGAGAAACAATCCCATGTTATCCACTATGCGTCCAAGTGCCTCGATGAAATGCACTCTATCCTTTCACATTGTCATGAGCTACCTTGCTGTGGATACTTTGGTGCAAAAGTTACTGCAAAGAAGGTCTTGGAAGCTGGACTTTATTGGCGTACCATATTAAAGGATGCCTACCTTCATTGCAAGGCATGCCCACATTGTCAAAGAGGTGAAATTTTGAGATATAGAGATCAAATGCCCATTCAACCCATTATCATGTATGAGATCTTTGATGCATGGGACATCGACTTCATGGGACCATTTCCCCCTTCTCAAGGGAAGCTCTACATCCTTCTTGCTGTTGATTATGTTTCCAAATGAGTTGAAGCCATTGCTTGTGAAAGGGATGATGCCAAAACCATGGGTAATTTCTTGACAAACATCTTGTTTCCTAGGTTTGGACATCCCAAAATTATAATTTTAGATAATGTCACCCATTTTGTGAATCATGCCATCAAGAGTGCATCGGCCAAATATGGAGTCAACCACCGCCTGTCCACAGCTAGACATCCTCAAACAAATGGCATGGCGGAAGTATCAAATAGAGAGGTGAAAAGGATCTTGGAGCGTACAGTAAACCCAAATAGGCGAGATTGGAGCTTATGACTCAATGATGCACTATGGGCATACTGTACAGCTTACGAGAATCCTATAGGAATGTCTCCATACCGAATGATCTATGATAAGGCATGTCATCTATCCTTTGAATTACATCACAGGGCGTACTGGGCCGTCAAGTCATGCAACCTGACTAGCGATCAAGCAGGAGAGAACAGACTTTTAGACGTAAATGAGCTGGAGGAAATTCGCCTCAATGCCTACACTAACCAGCTCTTGCACAAGGAAAAGGTAAAATGCTTCCATGATGGTAAGTTGCATGGGAAGCAATTTTTAGTAGGTCAAAAAGTTCTCTTGTTTGATACCACATTGAAACTCTTTCCCGGTAAATTGCGTTCTAAGTGGCTTGGACCTTATGAAGTTGTGAATGTTTTTCCCTCTATTGCTGTTATTATTCGTTCATTTGAGACAAGGAAAAGCATTAAGGTGAATGGACACCAATTGAAGCCATTTTATGAGAATTTTAAGCCGCACAGTGTGTGCAGCTTACTTCTAGTCGAGGCTCATTAACAGGTGTCACAGTCGGCCAAGGACTATAAATTGGCGCTGCATGGGAGGCAACCCATGACCTACTTTGGTGCATCAGAATCTGCTTGCTGATCTTAATCGCTTATTGATGCTTCCCCTGAGTGGCGTAAATTTTCTGAAATTAGCTTGCCGGTTTATCCCAAACTTGTGTTTGAATTTTACACTACTTTTGTGTTTGAGGATGTAGCTGGTAATCCTCTTGCTGAGGAATTGATTTCTTTTCGCCTTGGTGGTAAAAAATTTCGTATGTCTATCAATGATTTTAATGTGGCTTTAGGCTTTGTTTCTGAATCTAATTTAGCCACTACACGTTACCTCCAAGCATTCTCTGATTATCTTGAGCATTTTAATGTGTTGAATGTGTATGCTTCCATGTCTATCTGTGAGCCCCATTTTCTGTACGCAAACTCAAGGCCCATTACTTGAGGGCCTTCTCTTTTATTGTTGAACAGGTATTTGGGAGGCTGTTACAGCGCAACCTGACAAGGCACCAGCATCATTGCCAAGGTGATCGTGTTCTTTTTGTGGGCGATGATGAAGAAGCTCCCCATCAATTTGGGATGGTGGATTGCCACTCAAATGCATTCCATCACCGCCAAAAATGAAAGAGTGCTCCCAATTGCTTCCCTCATCACCAAGATCGCCCAACACCTCAAAGTTAACCTTGACAAACAGACCCCTCAGATAGATGATCATTTCCGTTATCTAGATTTGAATGACTTGTTTTCTTATAGCTACCTGAAGGAGGTTGAGGGGAAGGCTGTTTTCATGCAAGTGGGTACCAAGAGTACCATCACTTCCATGCCCCCCTCCATTGTGAATCCATATGGTGCACCAACTGATATCCCCTTGAGCATTGCACCTTCAAGCCCCACCAAACACACCCTGCTGCTAGCTATTCAGAGTCTCCAGGAACAGGTTTCTGCGCTTTCCATGAAGCTGGACACTCTTATGGCTACTGCTTCACACTCCCGCATGCCCCATGACTAAGGTACCCTCCGCTGCATCCACATCTATCGTTAATGTGTCTTGGAAGGGGTGTTTGAGAAGATTTTTCAGGCACCCACTTCCGTCGTAATTCGTATGGGTGTCTGAAAAAAGTGTTTGAAATAATATACATTTATTTATTTTTTTTTTTTTAATTTTTTTTAATTTTTTTTAATTTTTTAATTTTTTATGATTTTTTTTAAATTTTTTTCGGTTCCGAAGAACCGTGAACAATATAGCTCACACACGGGTCGGAACTGTCGGTTCCACGGTTCCAAATATGCCGAACCGAACCGAAACCGTACGGTTCCAGTTCGAACCGACCCCACCTCTACTTCCTGCCATACTGGTTCCGTAACTGCTTCAAAGAAATCTACAGGTTCAGTTTCTATAAAGAGACAAGTGACTAAAACTGCCAACTTCTTGAAAAAATTCATGACTCTATCAAGGTAAGTCATACACAAAATCTTCCAAGTGCCTTGGAATTCTCCTGACTTGCTCTCTTACCGGTGTTTTCACATTTTCAGGATCAATAGGTGTAGCCATGGGAACTTGTAAATCATCATCAAATGGAGAATCATTAATGAAAGTGTGTTGATTATCAAAAAACTTTCAATCCCAACTTTTGGACTCACTAAAAACCACATCTCTTTTGAGATGGATTTGTTTCTTCCAAGATCAAATAGCTTGTACTTCTTTGAAGTCTGGTCATAGCCAATAAACACAAGCTTTTGTAATTTATCATCCAGTTTGATTCTCAGTATATCATCCTTATGAGCATATGTAATTGATCGGAAGACTTTCATGTGTGAAATAGATGGTCATGTTTTTCAATTTCGAGAAGAGTTCCTATTCAAAATATAAATTATCAGAACAACAGTTTCTCCTCAAAGTTCCTTCGACATACTTTTTGTCTTTAGTAAGCTTCTCACCATATCCAATATTTTCTTGATGTTTTCCTTTCTGCAAGCCTATTTTTTTGTGAATTCCTTGCTGCAAAAAATTCAGGATGAATGCCTTAGGTTTTGCAATACTAACAAAACGTGTTGGGAGTGAACTCTCCCCTTGGTCTCAATCTTCTTACTAAAAGTCCAATTTGCCTCTCTATACCACTACCTGGTATTCACAGAAAATCTGAAACACATCAGATTTAAATTTTAAGATATAAATCCATGTCTTCTTGCTGTAATCATCAATAAAGAGCAAAATATACTTATTTCCTCTCAAAGTTTCTGGTTTCATTGGTCCACAAACATCACTATAGATCAATTCAAGTGGCTAACTTCCTCAAAATTCCTTCATCTTTGAGATCTTTGCTCTTGGTTGCTTCCAAAAAATACAAACTCCGCACCAGGATGATCAATATGAGGAAGGCCTTTCACAAGTTGTTTCTGACTCATCGTCTTCAGCCTCTCGAAGTTGATGTGCCCAAGTCTCAAATGCTATGACCAATCTTGATGATCAAAACATGCTTTAAGACACATGGGAGTAACCACTTGAAGCTTTAGGGGGAACATCCTATTTACTTGCATTTTGATTGTGAAAATTGCTCTTCCATCCTGATCAATCAAATTTAGGCACTTGTTTTGTGTAGAAAAATCACATCCATTCTCTATAAACTGTCAAAGGCTCAGAATGTTGTTCTTAAGATTATGAACATATAATACATTAGCATCGGAGACAAAATTACCATTCCTCATACAAAGAGTAAAACTCCCTTTGCCTCCCACTACCGATTTCAATGCATCTGCAAGTGAGATGAAGCCTCCTCGATCCTTTTTTATGTTAGAAAATGAAGTTTTCTGGCCTCACATGTGATTCATGGCTCCAGTACCCAGATACCAAGTGTTTGAACACCTTTGATCATCTTCCTTGGCCATTAGCAAAATCGGTTATTCATCAATCTACTAAGACTCCATTTCTTGCACTCCTTCAGTAAGATTACTTTGGTCTTGTTTTTCTTGATAACACTCCCATGAAGAATGACCCATCTTATGGCAGTTGTAGCACTCAATGTTTGCCTTCTTTTTCTGATAATTATTTTTAGCAGAGTTTTTGGAGTTGTTCTTGAAGAATCCTCTACCTCGGCCTTTCTAATTATTTCCACTGTCTCCATTATGTGATGGAGATCATGTCCTGATGGTTATTGGATATATTAAAACATCCAGAACCCCTGCAATAGCCACATCCTCTCCAATTTCCACGAGGACTATGCTACTTTTTCTCACCTCTTCCCAAACCTGCAACATTGAGGTGTAGCAATTTGGTAGATGAAGTTCATCATCATCTTTAAGCCTCTCTTCATATGCTTGTAATGACCCTCTTAATTCATCAACTGTCAATATGTTTCAATCAGTTGCTTCCTCAATGGAAACCACCACAAAGATAAATTTCTTATCCAATGAATGGAGGACTTTCTCCACAATCCTTACTTCAACGGCCGTTTCATCAAAATAGTTCACCTGGTTTGCAAACTTTGCATTCTAATGACATAGTGATTCACACTTTCCTCAAGCTCTTGTTTCAAGCCTACAAACTCAGCCGTTAGAGTTTGAAGTTTCACCCGTTTCACCTCATCTACACCTAAGAATGCAGCAATAAAGGAGTCCCATGCATATTTTGATGAAGTTGCCTTGGAGACCATCTTAAAGTACTTCTCATTCAGTGCTTGGTGAATAATCAATAAGACCTTCTTGTCTCTTCTCAGAGTTGCAGCATTAGACATGGGTGTAATCCCATTTCGAACTACTTCCTAAACTTCCTACACACCAAATATCGTTTGCATTCGGATTTTCCAATAGTAATTCTCTTTTATCAACAATGGGAATGGGAATGGGAATTACTCTGATCCTCCTAAGCAATCACTAGTTGCCATCTTCTTTCCGAAAACCTGCTCTGATTCAACTGTCATAGAGGAAGGGATCAAAATTACATAACTTTTTTTTGCTTTCATTTATAAACGGCCAACCTTTCTTACAAAAGCAATGACGTACTTATACTATCACACACAAGACACTACTGTTTCTAAACCTTAACCATATCAGTTTATTACATTAATTCTATCCAAATATAACTACTCTCAATAACCATAACAGTTGCTACTAATCAGCCTCCTTTTGACAGCATCTTCTCCCATAATGATCAGCATTCATCTTGATTTCTCCAACTTCATCATCCAACAACAAAATGGACTTAAATTTCTATTTGGGCTTGAACACGAATTTGAGCTTTAATTAAATAGCATGATATTATATATAATATATATCAATATACAATGTATTATTTTAGAATTAGTTAATGGCAATGGCATGGGCACAAACTTAATAATAACTCCACATTCACCCGACCTCACCATGTGTTGGAAATTTTCAAACCCTCACCCTCTCTAAACCCATGAAAAATCCAACACTCACAATTTGGGAAGGGTAGGATATCTAATGGTTTCATTTATTTGCCATTCCTAATGGTTGACGTGTAAAAATTATTACATCTTTTGGCCATAGCCTCAAAGTCGATAAGTGATTTTGTATCATTCCAAAACATATTCTTTCATTAATCTTGAGTGTTGTTTTTCTTACGTTATACTCCACTTTCTCATTATTTTCAATTGATTTTACATCTTTTACACTACCTTGATTTTTTTGAAGAGAAATTGTATTTTATAGATTTTTAAAGTATCTTTGGATCAATTTGAGGAAAAAACAAGATCCAATAATTTATAGATTTGGTGAAAGATTCATGAATAAGATAAATATTTGAAAATAATCTTGGAATGTCTAAATAAAATATTTGGATAGAATATTTTATCCAAACCCATCATCTAAGTCCAATACGAAGACATGAATCTTTTCTCCTATATATATCCCACTCTCTCAACCATTATAGACATCTTTGGACTAGTTTTCTTTTGTATTTTTCCTTATTTTTCGTATTTATTTTCATGTTAGAGTAAAGTGTACACGTATAGGTGCTTGTGGTTAAGGATCTGTAGTGAAGCCATGTTTGCTTGCAACTAAAGATCTACGGTAAAACCTTCCTTGTGACTGTTTTACTATATCTTACCAACGTGCTCTTAAGTATCTTATAACTTTAATAGAGTGTGGGAGAATCTTGGATTGGCCTCAAACACCTAAGGAGAATGGCTCAATCATATATCATTGATAAAACACATTTTGTGTAATCTATGTGTGTGGTATGAGGTGTAGAGGTTAGATTTGATTGTGGGGAAAACATGGATTATCATAATAGATAAAATAGTTCTAGTGACGTGGTTAATTCTATAATCCTATTAAATGAGAGACGGTGATATAACGATGACTGAATAGGACTATTTAAAATAACACACCAAAACTTATCCAAGCACCTCAGTGCTCAAAGTTTGCATACATAGATATGGATGAGTTTTGAGTATTGTGGATTCTACATCCAAAGCCACTTTTTATATCTCTTTTAAAATCGGTCTTTCTTTTTTTTTTAGTTGTTTTGAGTCCTCATTTTATAAATACAATCTTATTTTATTATTTCGACGGTTTATATGTAATTGCAAAATTACTATCAAAAGCCTTTAAGCCTGATTAAGCTTAGGACCAAGAAGCCGTGTGGGCCTAAGACCAAAATTGAATGTAAGGATTTTATATGCCAAAAATGTGGCTTCAATTACTATTGCAAAATCCTTCATAAATGGCAACCTTCGCAATAATTATTCTATTAGTATTGAATACACTTGTGTTAAAATGATAGTAGCCAAACAGTAGTCAATCTTCAATATCATTCTTTTTTTTTATTTGAAGATATTATACGCTTTTTGATATTTGAAGAATTCAGAAAAAAAGGTTTTTGTTACTTGTTTTTTTAAATTTATAATTCTAAAATCTTGAGTTTCCTAATTTAAAAAGAAAATCGTAGATAAGTTATCTCTTTATATGCATTGTAAATATTCTTATTTTATTACATTAATATGTTTGCTATTTTCTAGTATGCTAATTTATTTGAATTTTAATTTTTATAGCAAATTTGATGATGATTGCATTAGAATATGACTTTTTTACACTATTTAATTAATATATTTAGTAATTTAATTATTTTGGTTATTATTAGAATATTAAATATGGTTCTTCAAAATTAGTGTACAAATTATTTTAAAGGTTTATTTGTGCTTATTAATATGAAATTTGATAATTTAGAAGAATGTAGTTTTACTTTGCAAATTTGGGATAATATTTTGCATTTGTTACAACTTCTATGATAAAGAATTTAGAAGACATCAGTGGTAATATTCTATTATTAAAGACCTAAATTTGAAATATGAAATCATTTTGAAAATATCAAAAAACTGAAGGGTAAGGATATACAATCACAACTATTGCATAAAAAATTCAAAGTCATATAAAATCTAAAATTTAATGATATAATTTTTTTGCTTAGTGACCAAACTATATTGGTAAGTTACGTGAAATTTAACATAAGGCATTTCGATTCAGTGGCAAGAACCATGATCTTTCTTTTACTTATAATGAATATGAAGATGTTAATATTAAAAATCAAGTTCTTAATCTTGATTTTAAATTTATTAGTACAATAATTACAAAAGCTGATTGCATAAAAATTTATGCTAAAGAAAGTAAAGATTTGAATCTTCATTGTCCTCTATTTATAGATGAATTGTTTGACATTATATGTTTGGACAATTGTTACTATAAAAGATATCACTATTCTATATATTCATGAGCATTGGAAATAAAGCTCTAAATTGTTTACATTTTTAAAATTGAATGGTCTACATATTAAAGAGTTACTAATTATAAAATTATAGGGAGTATTGAGAGATTGGTGAATAAATTCAAGCATATTATTATCACATTGTATCATTGATTATTGAGTTGAAAGTGATAAATATTGCTTTGAAGATACTTAGATACCATGTTAAATATGTAAGATATTTATAAGAAAAAAATTTGATAACTTGATAAATGCATCCAAGATACACACTAGAAAAATGTTGGTGGAAGTTTATTGAAGATAGATATATCAACTAAATGAATTTCACATATTTAATGTTACAAAATATGTTAAAGTATTATCTTGTAATCATTACGTTATGTTATAATACTAAAAACTCTTCAATTAGTGTAGTTACACATGATTGGAAAAAAGCAGAGAAGATATATTTCATAAGTACTAAAATGAGTATTATATTAATCTTATTGTTATACATAACTTGATCCTTATAATTATAAAGGGAATTTTGGATTATATTAGAAAGGTTTTGAATAAATTGTTTCATGCTTATGAACAAATATGAATATACCTTGAGTATTTTATTGTGAATATATTAAAAAAATTAATTTCATATTCAAAATCAAAAAATTTATATATGTTAACTTTTAAATTATTTCTTGAGGTAAGTTTCACTTCCACATTGTTATATTTAATTTAGTTTAGTAATTACTTTAATATATTTATATATATATATATATTAATTTTATTCAATTTGTATGACTATCATAAAGAAATGAAAAATGATTTTCAAGAAAATCTAAATTTAAACTTGATGTGCATTTCTTAAGGATTATGTGCCTTTGTTGGTTAATTTCCAAAAAAATTTCACCCTTGAAGTGTAAGAAATATTCCAAGTTCCTTGTATTTGTGCTAGGGATGTTATATTGAACAAAAAAACACGAATATCTATGTTTGTATTCTTTTGTTTAAATTTATCGAATAAAAAATTTATTCATATTTTTTTATTTAAGTTAATTGAATAAAAATTTTGTTCATGTTCATTTATTTAAAGTTCATGATCATTTACGAATTTTTATGAAAAAATATAATATACTTATATTTTAACATAAGCATAAACAAGGTAGTACTTGAATATAAACATAAATATAATACTTTTAATACAAATTAGTATTTCATATATTTTAATCGAGAAATATGATCGAAAATCATTTATAACTTTACTAGTAACACAAAAATAATTGTAGAAATAATGTGATACCTAAGTTGTGAAAAAATTCAGAATAATAATTTTGTATTAAAAGAGAGCATACTTGTCTCATCATTCAATGGTGTTTATACACAGGTGTTGGTTAGAAAATAAAGGAGGAATCTGAGGAATGTGAGGGAAGTTGGAGTGGGAAGCGGTGGTAGCCATGGTGCCGTAATACTCGGTCTTAGTGGTTAGGAGTTTCACACTTGGTCACACGTGGTTACTTTTAACATGCCCCCTCGATCGCAATCGTCACCGAATGTTGAGATTGTAACAGACAGCTTCAATCGATATCTTGGACAATACCTTTGTAAATACGTCAGCCAACTGATCTTTAGTGGAGATGAAGCGAACTTCCAGTGCTTTGCATGTAACCTGCTCTCAAACAAAATGAAAATCAATTTCAACATGCTTGGTGCAAGTATGGAAGATTGGATTGGCCGTGAGATAGGTTGCACCAAGATTATCACACCACAAGATTGGGGGCTAAGTTTGAAACACATCAAGTTCCTTCAAAAGAGCTTGTATCCAAATGAGCTTAGCAGTAATGTTTGCAATCAATGATTTTTAATATTTTATTAATTGTAGTGTTATTTGTATTTTTATGCATAATATAGACTAAATCAATAATTTAGTCTATATTATGATTTCTAATATTCTTCCAAGTGTTAACAGCAGTATTGTGGATCACATTTAGCTAGTTTATGAGCACAATTCGAATGGGCACAAGACACAAGGAGGAGACATGATTAATGTTAAGCCACCTACAATCTGCAAGTTCAGGCTCACAATAATACAAATGTCAGGAACAGTAGATTGATTTTGAAAAATGGAAAAAAGATGTGAAGATATTTTTGGAGAAGGGAGAAGAGAGAGCACAGAACGTACGCAAGGGGGCTTCTCCCCCAATGTGAAAAATACCAAACAGAAGAGGAGAAGGAGGCCTTCATCATCAAGAGCAGCACCAGAGCCCAGTCTAGCACTACTGTTCCGGGCTATGAACAGTAGCAACAGGGCGACAGAACAATCTTTATTTGCTTTCCGTTTTCTGAACGTTTCGAGTTTCTGTATTTGACTTGCTTACAATGTTCCTGTTATTTTCACCAACTTACCTAAATGAAATCGTGTCTTATTTTCCAAGCATGAGCGGCTAAAGTCTTAAGGATGCCTTGAGGTAAAGTATGGTGTTGTGTGCTTAGGGTTAATAATGAAATTTATGTTTGTTTCTTAGCTCTTGTTTCTATCAATCCATGGGTAGACCTAAGGAGGGGAACAAGTAACTTCACAACTTAGATGTTTGATTTAAAGATAGACCAACAAATCAAGATGGGAGCAGTAGGTGTTAGTCCAGGATAGAACCAGTAGGATCGGATAGATCTAGTTCTATATGTTTTGCATGCGGGTAGACCTAATTGCAATGTTGGTTATGATATTGGGGACTAGCTTAGTCGAAAACATGATGAATGACCTGGGTAGATTTAGGTTATTTGAAGTTGTAAATGTAGGAACATGGTAAATTAAATTAGGCACTTTAGCATGACACCACCTGCAGACCTTAATGCATTTTCGTGTTATTCTGAGTTAGAACTAGTACTTATTATCTTTCGTATTGAAACCTGATCTTGTTTACCGAACTTGTTTACCACTGTTGGTCCGAGCTTGGACTAAGACCATTGTTATTCCGAATTATGCATTTACTAAAACACTTAGCAAGCACCAACTCTTCGTGATCGACCCCAATAACCACCATACAAGTTTTCTAAATTTGTATTTTGTGTAGATTAGAAATTATAAATTTATTTGATACGGATTTCTATTTTTATTACAACGATATTAGGAATTTCCGTTTATTACTACCACTGTTGTTGGCAACTATGCAGTTGACTCAAGTTGGTACGTTGACACTGGAGCCAACGATAACATTACCAATGACCTTGAACGTCTCTCCGTGAAAGATTGCTACAATGGGAAATGACCAGGTCCAAGTTGCTAATGGCACATGTTTGTCCATTTCTCATGTAGGAAAGTCATTCATTGCTGCTGCCACACGACCCCTTATTTTTGAAAAATATCCTTTGTGTCCCAAAATAAATAGGCACCTCCTCTTTATCCATAAACTTGTGAGTGATAATAACGTCTTTGTCGAATTTCATCCATCCTGCTTCTTTGTTAAGGATCAGGTCTCGAAGAACATCCTCCTTCAAGGCGAATGTAGAGATGAGCTCTACTTCCTATCAAATAAGGGGTCCAGCAAAGCACTTGCCTCAACCCAACTCTCTAGGGAGTTGTGGCACCGCTGACTAGGACATCCCTCTTTCCCTATTACTCGTACTATTTTGAAAGTCAATAACCTTGTTGAAGGGTCGACCAACATGCCCAATGTTTGTGATGCATGTCAACAAGCAAAGGTTCATCAATTACCTTTTTTTCCCTCTCATATTTCTCTTAAACCTTTAGAACTCATGCGTACTAATGTTTGGGGTGCTGCTATTACTTCTATTAATGGTTTCAAATATTATGTTAGTTTTGTGGATGATTATAGTAGATTCACATGGATTGATTTTCTCAAAACTAAATCTGATGTTGAGCACATTTTTTTGACTTTCCAAGAACATGTTGAGCATCTACTAGGGCACACCATCTGTTCTGTTCAATCTGATTGGGGAGGGGAATATCATTGTTTACATCGTTATGTTAATCAGGCAGGTATTACATACTATGTTTCTTGCCCACATACACACCAACAAAATGCTCTTTTAGAACAGAAATATGTCTGATAAGGGAAAAATCGGCCAAGGGTAATCGGTTCCCAAAAGGCTGCCAAAAGAGATCCCAAGGGGATAACGCCAGACGACAGATCGACGTCTGTCAGAAATCTGACAGGAATGGGCATATGACACAGCCTGAAAAGCGGCTGAATTACGGCATAACATGCGGCCGATACCTGAAAAGCGAGATCGTATAGCAGGAGCAGAAAGCAACCGATGTTTGCAGACACCAAAATTCGGTCAGAGTGAGCTCTCCTATAAATAGACGGAATTATGACAAGAGAGGGGTTGGACTCAAAAAAGATTTCTTCAAGTTGTATTCTCCTTTTTCGCGACCTCCGCCTAGTGAAACTCTTTTCCGACGAGCTCCAGCAGCTCCGTGGTTTTTCCGCTCTCCGGCGGTTTCCACGTAAAAAAATCCCTGTGCACTCTTATTTTAATCGTACTAGCCGTGAAGAAGGTGACTAAGTGTCGCATTCCCGACCGCGCCTATCACCTAAAATCGGCCTCTCACCGGATACCGATTTCACTCATAACATATTTGGTGCCCACCGTGGGGCAACGTTCCACAGTCCCATTTGAGAAACCCACAGGAGCCACTCGCTAATCACGAGTCATGGCGGAAAATAGCACAGCCACCGACCCGGCTCATGACGGAAGTGCCGACGCTCGAGATCCCGGCCTTATGATCACTAGGAGGGAGCGACTGAAGGCCCTGCTAACGGAAATCCTTACCGACCTCCGGGCACCTTTAGGTCTCAACTCCAACGCCCAGGAGAGAACACCCGAAACCGCACCACGAACGGGGAAGCAACCTCTTATTCCGGAGTACCCCCCAGATACGGAGACTGAATCCGAAACCGAGGAGCAAATGCTGCGGAGAAAGAGGCGCAACCAAGTCGTGTATGAGCCAGGAACTAACAGGGAGAAGATGACTAGCAAAATCTTGGAAGAAAGAGATGAAGAGTTGAAAAGAGAATTAGACTAGATCCACGAAAGGAAAAGGTTTATCGACAAGCGGACGTTGCCAGGAAGAAGAGAGGATAGAGGCTTCAGGGACGTTTTCGATCAGAACGTATCCACTGGAAAAGGAGACGTTTTGGCCGATATTGCTTTGGCCTTGAAGAGTGGAGTTGAGGGAGCAGCTGGAACCACAACGCTGCGTTTTGACCCTTTCTCAGACGATTTAGTCGGAGAAGAGCCCGAGAGAGGATTAAGGGTCCCGGACGGATTACCCACGTATGACGGAAAAGGGGACCCCATATCGCATGTAACCGACTTCGATATGAAGATGTCCACAGTTCGACATTCAGAGGCCATGAAGTGTAAGCTGTTTGCTTGCTCGCTCCAGAAAGGAGCGAAAACTTGGTTTAAACAGCTGGAACCATGCAGCGTGGCATCTTATCGGGAACTAATACTGCTCTTCACTACCCGATACGCTGTTAACATTGAAGCTCCACCTTCGAAGGCATCACTATACTCTATTCGATATGACCACCGAAAAGAGAGCTTGCGAAGATTCATTGATCGATTCAACTGCTGGCGCAGGATGTCCAATTGGATTTAAAAGAAAGGGTGGAAATAATGAAGCGGGCCTTAGGAACGTCGAAATTGGGACAGAGCCTATCGAAGTCCCCACCAAAGAATCTCGGAGAATTGCTAAGGAAAATCATGAAGTACATCCGAGTGGATGACGACCTCAGGGCCGAGATGAAAAGCCGCGTGGAGATTCGTCCAGTCCCACAACAGGAGACCCAACTTAACCGGGGACCCAGGCCGAATAAGCGCCGTGAAGTATATCAGGTGGAACCAACCAGAACAGATGCCTACTGCGAAATACACAAAACCACCGGGCATGATACTGCCACTGCCGACTGATGAAGAGGATGATCGAGCAGTATCATGCTGGTCGAGGGATGAACAACGCGATGTGGAACCCCGCATCAATGACGGACCGGAAAAGAGGACGTAACGAGCGAAGGGGGAACGAGGAGAACCGATATCCGAAATTCCCTCCGAAACCGGGGATGGCGAACTCGCGAGCCAACAGGGAACCGAATCTTAGAGAAGGACAAGACATACCGGAAAGTTCACGGAATGCCCATCAAATGCAGAGTAGTCCCCCCTATATTCGGGAAATCCATATGATATCCGGAGGAACCGAGATGGATGTGTCCGGAAAGGAACGGAAGAGATATTTGGATGAAGTCAGAAGAGAAGTTTTCGAAATCGGAAATGATCCGACTGAGAAAGATGCTTGGGAAAAGGAAGAAATCAGCTTCTCCAGCAGAGACGACCCGGTTGGCCCAGCCACGAGAGATGAGCCCTTGGTGGTGTCAGGAATATGCGGGAGCACCAAGGTAAGGAGGATCCTTGTCGATCAAGGATCCTCGTGCAACATCATGAAGAAGGAAGTGGCCGAGTTACTGGCGTCATCTAACGAGGGAAATATTCGCCATGTGCGCATGGAGTTGTACGCATTCGACCAGCGGGCCGTGCAAACTATCGGGAAAATAACTCTACCCGTAACATTCGGAGCGGCAGGGCGGAGCCGAACCGAAAGGTTGGAATTCTTAATCCTAGATTCAGAGATCTCGTACAACATCATCCTCGGGCGACCTGGCATCAACCAATTCGGTATGTTACCCTCCACTGTGCATTTGAAAATCAAATTCCCAACATCGAAGGGCATTTGCACGATGGGTATCGACCAACCCACCGCCCGATCCTGTTATGTATCTTCTTGTCGGGACCCCTTCGCGAAGAAGTCGAGAGTAATGATGGTAGAAAAGGAACCCCCTAGACAAGCAATGGAACCAGTAGGGTACAAGTCGGTGCAACTAATACCAGAAGATGCGCAGAAAGCCACCCGCGTCGGTGTCAATCTAGACGCTAGATTCAAGAAAAGGTTAGTTGAACTTTTGATGAAGAACACCGATATTTTTGCCTGGATTGCTGCGGATTTTGTAGGCATTGATCGATCCGTTGCCGAACATCACATTGATACCTCCCGGGGGCAAAATCGATTCGGCAGAAGCAACGACATTTCTCAGAGGAAAAGTGCTGAATTATCAAAGAAAAAACAAGAGAGCTCTTGGAAGCTGGTTATGTGAAGGAGATCCAGTACTCCGAATGGGTAGCCAACCCGGTCGTTGTCCCGAAGCCCGGGGGAAAATGGAGGATGTGCATTGACTTCATCGACCTCAACACCTGCTGCGAAAGGGACCTTTATCCTTTGCCAAAGATCAACAAGCTAGTGGACACCATTGCCAGATCCCGATTTCTGAGCACCATGGATGCCTATTCGGGGTATCATCAAATTTTCGTGGCCGAGAAAGACCAACTGAAAACCACCTTCTACACTAAGGATGGAGTTTACTGCTACATGGCAATGCCTTTCGGATTGAAGAACGCTAGGGCGACTTACCAGAGGTTGGTAAATAAAATATTCTCTTCTGAAATCAGTACTTCAATGGAGGTGTATGTGGACGATATGATCGTGAAATCTATGAATGAAGAAGACCATTTAGCGTATTTGGATTCGTGTTTCTCTTTATGTCGGTCATATGGGTTAAAGCTCAACCCATTGAAATGTTGTTTCGGGGTGCAAAGTGGAAAATTCCTTGGGTATTACGTATCGGAGAGAAGAATCGAGGCTGACCCCGAGAAGATTAAGGCAATATGCGAAATGCAACCCCGAGGACAATCAAGGAATACCAGAGCCTCACGGGTAAATTGGCTGCCCTCAGCCGTTTCATATCTCGGTCAGCCGATAAGTCGGCATCCTTCTTCAAGGTCTAGCGAAAGGGAAGTACTTTAGAATGGAACGAGGATTGCCATATTGCTTTTGAGAAACTCAAGAAATACCTCTCATCACCCCCGCTTCTTGTGGCTCCGAAAGTAGGGGAGCCCTTAGGACTATATCTGTCTATATCGCCCGTCGCAGTCAGCGCAGTCTTGACAACCATCTCGGCAAATAATCATTTGCCGGTGTATTATGTAAGCAAAGTTTTGTTATCGGCCGAAACCCGCTATACGGTGACAGAGAAATTCATCTTGGCTCTGAAGATGGCAGCCACCAATTTGAGGTCATATTTCCAAGATCGGCACATTGTGGTATTCACCAATCAGCCTCTGAAGAACATCCTGTCTCGTCCAGAGATTTCCGGAAGGGTTGCCAAATGGGCAGTTGAATTAAGTACAATGGATATTGAGTTTAAGTCGAGAACAGCAATCAAGGCCCAACCTCTTGCTGATTTTGTGGTCAAAATGACCAGACCTATAGACCGTTTCATGGAAGCCAACGACCGATGGGCTATGCACGTGGATGGCTCAACATACAACGGTGCCGGAGGAGGAATAGACATTAAGACCCGAGAAGGAGAGCATATTTATATTATGGTAAAATTCTTATTCCCTACCTCTAACAATGTGGCCGAATATGAAGCCCTGATTGAGGGAATGAAAATTGCCAAGGAGTTGGGAGTGGCAGAACTCGACGTTTACACCGATTCGCAACTTGTGCAAGGGAAGGTTTCGGGAGAATACGAAACCCATGACTCCCCCATGTCTCTGTACCGTGCCCAGGTGAAGGACTTGGCTAAAACCTTCAAGGAGTTCACCCTATCGCACGTAGCACGTGAGAAAAATGGGTCCGCAGATAGCCTCGCCCGATTCACAGTAGGGTTTTACGAGTTAAGGGAAGGAAGTGTGACAATTCGATTGCGGGACCAACCTTCGGTGAGCCTACGAGCCGTAAATCATATCACACAGCAACCGGGAAACAATATCTCTCCACAACTGAGTCCCCTTGATGACTGGACGATGCCCTACATCCGGTATCTACAAAATGGGAAAACCCCACCTGATAAGCCGAATGCCCGACAGTTAGAGACTAGAGTGAAGAGGTATACGTTAGTGAATAGAATTCTCTATCGCAAATCCTTAGATGGACCCTTATTGAGGTGCATCGAGGCAAAGCATTCTCAAGAACTCATAACCGATCTACATGAGGGTGAATGCGGCAGCCATATTGGAATACGATCCTTATGCCGGAAAGTTCTAAGAACCGGGTACTACTGGCCAACTATGAAGCAGGATATTACCGATATGGTGAAGAAGTGCAAAGTGTGCCAATACCATGCAAATATACCGAGGAAACCAGTAAGCAAACAAACCTCTCTCCCGCTTTCCTGCCCCTTCGACCGATGGGGGGTGGATATAATGGGGCCTTTTCCCCACACCTCGGGTCAAAGGAAATTCGTCATCGTGGGTGTCGAGTATTTTTCCAAGTGGGTAGAGGCTGAAGCCGTGGCAAAGATTTCAGAGGAGACTGTTATCCGATTTCTGTGGAAAAACATATTCATCCGGTTCGGAATCCCTCAAGAACTAGTGACTGATAACGGAACTCAATTCATCGGAGGAAAAATGGATGCATTCCTGGATAAGTATTTGGTCAAGCACAACTTCACTTCGTTATATCACCCGCAGAGCAATGGCCTCACAGAGGTAACGAACCGAACGCTCCGACTAGGTATGAAAACTAAGCTCGAAGATTTTGGAGGGTCATGGGCAGATCGCTTAGATGAGGTACTGTGGTCATATCGCACCACCCCTCGAACCACCACGGAGGAGTCCCCATTCTTATTGGTTTACGGTTCAGAAGCCATATGCCTTATCGAACTGACCTTGAAGAGCTACCAGGTAGAGAATACTGAACTCCGAAAACTAGAATTGGAGCTGTTGGAAGAGAAGCGACGAAGCATGTATAGCCGACTAGGGGCTTATCAGAGAAGAACGGAGAAAAGTTACAACAACTCGGTATCCCCAAGGGAATTCCATGAGGGGGATTTGGTGCTCCGAAGCGTCCAACTGCAAAGACACGTCGGGAAATTAGACCGCAACTGGGAAGGCCCTTATCGGATTTCAAGGGTGATCGGAAAAGGAGCATATCGCCTGGAACAATTAGATGGCGTGGAACTCCTGAGGTCGTGGAATGCATCCCATCTAAGGAAGTTCTACGCCTAACCGACTCAATATCAATCTCTGTCACAAGATTCGGCATTCTCTTCCCCAAAGCACTCACGCACCTATAAATTCCTCCGAAATGGAGATGGGAAAACAAAACACAAGCCCTGGCCGAATCGCGTAAGCCCAGGCAGACCATCAAAGATTTAAAGCTCTGGCCAAGTAACATAAGCCCAGGCGAATCTCATAAATCGGGGTCCCCTGTAGGATACAGCAAATCGACTCGGGGTTTCCCACGATAATATATGCGATCTACCCACCCAGGCGTCAATAGCAAGAATAAGCCTTGGTACGATTCGGGCACCGGTTTATATAAATCGCACGCGTAAGCCCCAAAAAGCCCTTAAGTATTGACCTTATTGTCGTAATCTCGAGGCGGCAAGAGCACACGAAACAAATCCACCCTTGTTCAAAACAATGGGGTATGGCCAGAAGAGGGCCCTTTCGGATTGGGGAAGTCGCGCAACCCATGAGGGGTTCCGGCCTACTTCCCTAGTAGCGGTTCAGCTCGCATGAGGAAACACTAAGGCAAACTAAAATCAAAAAACCCAATCAAAGGGTTGGCGAGGAGGCATCCACCGCCGAATCATAAAAACATAGGCGAATCTCCAAGTCTAAGCACGTAATAGACACAGCAAACCAACTCGGGGCTTCCCCGAAATGTGAACGTCACCAAAGGCAAAAGTGATGCGCAAAAAACAGAGTAAATTAGAAGAAAATCCCGAACCGGGAGACCAAAATTATCAAAAAAGCCCCACAGCAGGGGGAAAAACATCAAGTCAAAAACTACTAAAGTACAGGAGGGGATGGGGGATTATCGGGAGGATTGGCAGAGGAACCGGTATGCCGTTCCATCCTTGCCCTCAACTTGGTGTCATTCTCTCGCCCTATCCTCGCCCAAATTAGCGAAATCAGTCGCTCCCAGTCAGCTTCGAACCCGAACTCCGGGGCCTGGAAGGTATCCGCGATAACATCAAGCATGTTCTCATCCTTTGACAGGGGTTTATCCTGTCGAAGCGCGGATCCATGATTGAAAGCCCAAATTCCCGGCTGAACTGTCGTCTCTGACGGTATAGAAGTAAGCCGATTAAATTTCCTGCATAGATATCGGAGAGTTCGGCAAAACAGGCCGAATTGACAAACTCATCCAGAAGACCCTGCCGAGATGCTTGTTGATCAAGTAATTCGGCCTCCAATGCTGAAATGCGGCCCCTGGCATGCTCTAACTCCGCTTCTGCCTCCTCAAATCGGACTTTGAAGCCCTCTCTCTCTGATTGAGCGTCGTCAACCGCCTTTCCCATTTCCTCAATCACATTTCGCAGTTCTTCCTCCTGGCAGCTGCACTTCCCTAAAACGGTTTTCAGAGAACTCCCCTCCTCCTCCAACAACTTTATCTGGGCGCTCTGAGCCACAACTTGGGCGCGAAGCCGAGAGACTTCCTCCGATTGAGAGCCAATCTCTCTAACCATTCCCCACCCAAGAGTCAGAGCCTGAAAGAATATCCCTAGTCAAGGACCGACTAATTAGAATTTAGAAGAGGAAACGGGATACGTACCTGCCAAATCCCTTCAAGTACCGTCTCCGGTTCAACACCCGAGGTATTAGACATAGCTCTATCCAGGATTCTCCTTAGTTCAGCTAGAACTGAGGGTAGAGGAAGCACCGGATTGTCCCTTACTTCTACGAGGGCAGAATCCCTCTGTAACTCGATTGGAAGAGCCGATGTTGAAGCACCAGCCGAAAAGAATCTTGCATCGGGAATAGGAGTATCGCTGAGATCGGGTGATGGAGGAAGTTTCTCTTTCCCTTTCCCGGCTGAAGGACGGGAAGTCAACTCCCGGGTCTCGGAGACTTCTACTACTTGATCTTCCCCGAGGAAGGATCAGCGGCGTCCAACTGAGCTCCAATCGTATCAGCCTGAAAGAAAAACCAAAAAAAAAAGAGGGGGGGGGGTTATAATCAGGAATTCGCGGTAACTGTTAAATAGGAGACAGACTGGTGCAGGGGAGGGATCCTCGGGTTCCTGCGCCCTCTGCATCTCGGCGGAGAACCGCGCCATCACCGAATCTTCCAGAGAACTTCTCCGAACCATCTCTTCAGCTGAAAACGAAATAAGGAAGAGCAATAAGGCATAGTGCCGATTCTTAGACTCGGGAAAGCTGAACCCGACTACCTCTCTGCCTCTTTGAGGGTTTGTGCGCAATTGTCTTAACCCTCTTCTTTTTCTTGGGGGCCCCGGTTTGAACAGGTGGGGGAATTGGAGGTGATGCCGGAACAAGAGGGAAGGATGAAGAGGGGCTAAGAGGAAGGCTCCTCGAATTGGTGCCATCGAAAGGAATGATATCGGGCCAATGGAGGTCTCGGGAACGACCGATAATACCTGATCTTTTCAATGACTCACCTGAGAACATCAAGGCACGAGACTCATACCGAACTGAGCCCCGAATAAGCCTCTCATAAAGGACTTCGCGAGATTCGGAAGAAGACCGATACGCACCCAAGATCTTGATCCTGAAAGGAGTTGGGGGATCGACTAGGAAGTTCAACCGAGAACCCAAAGGGGGAGCTATCCAAACGAAAGAAGACCACCAATCATGGTGGGTATCGGGGGCTTTGACAACAAAGTTGGGGTTATCTTCAAATCAGCGGAATTGAAAGTGAGATCGGCCATCTATCGGGGACTTAGCTTTACGAACGGCTATCTTGAAGAGATCACAGAAGTCTACCAGAGTCATAGCCGGATCCATACCGGCCGAATAGAAAAGGAAAGTGGTAAAGCAGAATATAGAATTCGAGGCAAGACAGTAAATCGGAATTGCAAAAGTATAGAGAAAACGGACTATTAAAGGGTGAAGAGGGAAGCGTAAACTGCTTTCGAAATAGGCAAGTGGAATTGGGAGACTGAATGGAGGTAGGGGGTCCTTACTAACCCCCCAAGGGATTTCAGTATCTCTGAGCATGAGAAAGCTGGTACTCATCAGGGATCGAGTACCGAATGCGAAGGGAAGGGATGTAGTTCACTAGATCTCCTACCCATTTTCAAATAAGCCCAAAACCCTAGAACGAGGCAGGAGTTAGGAAGGGGGAAGGACTTAGAACGACAAGGGGGACCCGTCAAAAATCCCAGAAGAGCCAACGGAAAAGACGAAGAACCGAATGATACCTGGAAAATTGACGTTTTCCGACGGATATCGCGACGATTGAGCAGCGGACGAGTGTGACGGATCACGGAGGGCACAAAACTCTTGCAGGCAACAGAAAGGGCAAAGGAAAGAACTGACGCGAAGGGCACTTATTTATACGGGAAGGGTTAGGGAGATGAAGCGTCGTGACGTTTGGGGTACCCAGAATGAGCGGGAAAAAACGTGGCGTGCCAACGAGCCGACGCGTGGCAGAGAACGGCATGTGGCCTATTCAGGGGAAGCGGCAACTATCTGTCAGAAATCTAACAGGTATGACCATATGACACAGCCTGAAAAGCGGCCGAATTACGGCATAACAGGCGGCCGATACCTGAAAAGCGAGATCGTATAGCAGGAGAAGAAAGAAACCGATGTTTGCAGACACCAGAATTCGGTCAGAGTGAGCTCTCCTATAAATAGACGGAATTATGACAAGAGAGGGGTTGGACTCAAAAAAGATTTCTTCAAGTTGTATTCTCCTTTTTCGCGACCTCCGCCTAGTGAAACTCTTTTCCGGCGTGCTCCGGCAGCTCCGTGGTTTTTCCGCTCTCCGGCGGTTTCCACGTAAAAAAATCCCTGTGCACTCTTATTTTAATATTCGATTTCACCTAAGTGTGGCATTCCCGACTGCCGTGAAGAAGGTGACTAAATGTGGCATTCCCGACCACGCCTATCACCTAAAATCGGCCTCTCACCGGATACTGATTTCACCCATAACAATGTCCCTTCCAATATCTGAAATGGGCACACCTTCCAACAGCCCAGCAACGAATGAGGATTCTGCTAATAATGGACAAATATGTCCCTCACCGCTTCCTATCTCTGGTTCTATTGATTTTGCAAGATCTCCTAGTTCCCCTGTCGAACCCATTGCAACAGACACCATTGCACCACATGTTGTTGCACAACCTGCTGCACAACCTGGGACTGTTCGATATGTGGCTGCTGCTCTAATGTTCAGCATTGTCGAACCAACTAATTATATTCAAACCATGGCCCAACCTGAGTGGAAACAAGCAATGAATGACGAGTACTCTGCACTCCTTCGCAACCGCACCTGGACACTTATTCCACCAAAGCAAGGAATCAACTTGATTGATAGCAAATGGGTCTTTAAACTCAAACGGAAGGCCGATGGCTTTATTGATAGATGCAAAGCCCAGTTGATCGCAAAGGGATTCAAACAACGATTTGGAGTTGATTATCTTGACACCTATAGCCCCATCATCAAGCCAACCACCATAAGAATCATACTTTCTCTTGCTATTTCTAAGGGCTAGAGCTTACACCAAATCAACATTTAGAATGCTTTTCTCCATGGTCTCCTCAAAGAAGACATATATATGCGCCAACCCTTAGGTTATACAGATCCGCATGCTCCATCTAATTATATATGCAAATTGAACAAATCTCTCTATGGCCTCAAGCAGGCTCCAAGAGCCTGGCATTCTCATTTGACAAGCAAACTTCTTGCTTTAAGCTTTATTCTCTCCAAGGCGGATACATCTCTATATATTTTTCAGTAGGGTGAACTCGTCATGTATATGCTCATATATGTCGATGATATCATCATAGTCAACTCATGTGACAATGCCACAACAAAGCTTACCTCAAACCTACGCACCTTATTTGATGTAAAAGATTTGGGGTCTCTTGAATAATTCTTGAGGATTCAGGTTACATTAGATCACGGAAACCTTTTATTGTCTCAATAGCGGTATGCCTCGGATCTTCTCAAGCGTGCCAACATGGAGAAATGCAAACCAACCTCAACCCCTATGTCCTCAAGTGAAAAGCTGTCCAAATATCAAGGCACACCTCTCGTTGGTATTGCAGAATTTCAATACCGGAGTATTGCTGGAAGTTTACAATACTTAACAATCACAAGGCTAGATATAGCTTTTTTCAAAATAATAATTTTGTATTAAAAGAGAGCACACTTGTCTCATCATTCAATGGTGTTTATATACAGGTGTCGGTTAGAAAATAAAGGAGGAATATGATGAATGTGAGGGAAGTTGGAGTGGGAAGCGGTGGCAGCCATGGTGCCGTAATACTCGGTCTTGGTGGTTAGGAGCTTCACACGTGGTTACTTTTAACAAGTTGAAGGGTCAAGGGATTTGGATATAGATTATGAGACTCACAATGTGATTTTATATTTGTTCATGGGATTTTATGCTCAAACACTTTTCATTCTCTTCATGCTTCGGTATGTTTCCTTCCAAATTACGGCAGCATAATCACTTCATGCTTTAAACTTGTTCTAGGCATGGAAGGGGATGACTAAGGATTAGATGATCAACCAAAGTAGGAATATGGGTATCCAAATTATGAGAGGTATTTTAATGGTTGTAGAGATTTATGTATGAGTTGTATCATATGTAGGTTGGTTGTATTAACTTTGCATGTTAGGTTAATTATGAGTCAATGTATATAAGTTTACTTTATGTTTTTCTCCTATGTTATACAAATGTTAAGTTGCCTTAAATCCTAATGTTGGCTAGGACTTGCATTCATGTCTCTTGGGCCGCGGACATGAGTCATGACAATAATCTTCTTATATATATTGTATGTTATTTTTTTAAAAAAAATCATTTAGTATTCCATGTGAGCTCATGAAAATCAAAGTCCTATGAGATCAGACCACCTCAATTTCTCGCATCCAAAGAATTCGTAAGAGGAATTATTTAGGTTAGGATGGGCCAGTTGGAGCAGCAGATAAAGAGAGTAGTGATTTCTTGGGTGTTGTTTTCTGCAATTCATCATTGTACGGACCATTCTGTTCCAAATTGTCATATTAGTTCATTTGTTGCAAGGAGATTGTATCGGGGCTGGAGGACCAACACAACCTCGCTGGATATTTATGACATTGTAATGTGGAATTTGGAGTGATAGGCTGGGACGAAATGGAATGGAACGGTGCGCGTCGCCTGGCCTGTGTGTTGGTTCATCTCAATCATGATGATTAAATAATTGTGTCCTCTCCGCCCGTCGCTGTCTGTCTGTTGGAGAGACAGATGGGCAGCATTTATGTATCCGGGGTGTCGCGGATATCGCCCTTCCCGTGCAACTGGTTCGAAATACGGGACTGGGAGCGGGAGCCCACCAACACCAAAATGAAAAATGTGATGGAGGGTGGATAGGGCAGGGCAGGGCCTAAGGGAAAGGAAAGGGATAGTCGTCTCGTCTGTCTGATAAGGCCAACGTGAAGCTGCACAGGTGGCCCCTCCGGATGCCACACGTCTTTTGGGTGAGGAGATTTCCCATGCCCATGCCCTCCCTCCAACGCTTATCACAATTTTAAAATACTGAATTCTGCACGCATCACCTGCTGCTTTATTCATTCTCTTACACCACTCCCACTCCCCCACCAAATTATTCAAGCATTACTCCTTGAGATGAACTCAACCCAACCCAACCCAACCCCTGGGCACAAAACCCACCCTGCACGTGTACAAATAGCTCCGGGATTAAAAAAATGTAGCCCCCCTCCCCCTCCCCCTCCAGGTGCCGAACCCAACATTCTGCCATCTACTCTACTCTATCAACAACTATCAAGCAAAAGACAGAAGGGAGTGCAAAGAGAGAGAGGGGTTGAGTTAGTACAAAACCGTCAACAAACCCATCCTGCAGGCTGCATTTATTAAATAAATGGATGCCTGCCTTTCTTTTTCCATATGGATGTATGGACACAGATTCGAAAATCGACTTCATGCCACGACTGCTGCTCGGATTGCATCACATTACATACATATCTAATTGGAGTAGTAGAAAGAAAGAAAAAAAAAAAAAAAGAACATCTCAGCACAAGGCCTCCAAAGGCTCTCTCTCATACTTGTCACTACAAAAATGGGAATGGGATAATGAGATAATTGTGATGTGGAATAAATGAATAAATTCTATGTGTGCAGAAGAATTATAAGTAGGGGCGTTGTGTGCGCGTCCCCTTCCATGTTTCTCCTGCGCCAGTCATCCAACACTTGCGCAAACTCAGACATGTCTGTCAATCACTACTATTCGGAACTTCCAGACGCCGCCGATGGGTGCTGGCCAAACTCCCTCACGGAGTCTCCGCCACCCAATCACGACCGCCGCTTCCTCGTCCCCGCCGGAGGAATATTCTGCCTGCAAACAACCACGCCTGCGCCGCCCCCTTTCGCCTTCAATCTCAACCTCAACAATGATGAAGACGAAGAACTGGACAAAAACAGCAACTACGACGCCGCCGCGACGGAGGAATGGTTGCGCGACAGAGAGATGTTGTTCGAGAAGCCATTAACGCCGAGCGACGTCGGGAAACTCAACCGTCTCGTGATCCCGAAACAGTATGCCGAGAGGCATTTTCCGATGAACTGCGGCGGTGAATCCTGTGAAAATGGACTTCTCTTAAACTTCATGGACGAAATAGGGACAACATGGAGATTTCGTTACTCTTACTGGAACAGCAGCCAGAGCTACGTTTTAACAAAGGGATGGAGCCGTTTCGTGAAGGAGAAACGTCTCGACGCCGGTGATGTAGTTACCTTTTCTCGCCACCGCGCATCCACGGGCAGCTTATTCATTGGATGGCGGCGGAGGAACCAGATCGCCGCTGCGAGTGGGGATGGCAGGGGATGGAACAGGGAAAACTCCGGTCAACCCAAAAATCCAGGCCCTCCTACCGGTAATAATTTTTTTTAAAAAAAGTAGTGATTCCCAAAGCCTATTGCTCATTTTTTCGATTAAAAATTACCTACTTCCTGCATTTTCTCTGCAATGAAAATTGTGTTGGTGTTTCCTGAAGAAAAGCAATCTCTGAGCTCTGCAAATTTGCATGCGTGTGGGTTTCCTTTTTCCCGAAAGATTCATTCATCTCACTTCACTGCACTGCATCATCTATCATTCATTGATTGAGAATATAAATAAAATACAGGATCTTCTCCAGTGCAACAGAATCAAGCAATTACAGGGAATAATAGTTTCAAGACACTGAGGCTATTCGGTGTCAACTTGGAGTTTCACGGCGGCGAAACGCAAACTTCGACGCCGGTTGATTCAGCATACTCCAGTCACGCAAACCCATATCATCAATACTACTCAAATACGGTACACACTCCAATTTTTCCCATCTTTCAGACTTACAAATTAAAAAACAAAGTTATCTTGATCCTCGTTCTGATGTCAAATCAACACATGTTCGTAAATAGGTGATTGTCATTTAAGGTATTGGACTTTGTTTAACCATAGAACAAGTTTGGTCAGATCTCTGCTTGCTATTCTGAGAAACGTATCTCCCTGGAACATCTGTTTGCCACAGGGGAAAAAATTACCCTGAACCTTAAAACCTACATAAATGTTACGGTAGAACAATGAGTACTTGGAAGGAAGCATGAATTTGTGACACCTTAGGTATGTGGTCCAGAAGCTCTGCCCCTTTCTGCTACTAGCTATCAATTTTCTATGGAGGGGTCGGTGACTTGGTTTGATTGGTTTCATTTTCTTAGGGAATTTGAGGATGAAAAACAGACAATTGCCTACTTTTCTTTATGTGATTGATAGCTGATGTTATGTGAAGGCGATGGTCTTGCGAACCCTCCTCCTTTTGTGCCCACATGTCAACAAAAGCTTATCTTGTTTTCGTAAACCTTGTCCATATAATGGTGACTGTCAGTTTCGGTTGTCAGCAATTTCTTTTGTTTCTTAATCTCAGGATATGATGAGTTTCTCGGAGGAAACAAGCACAAGGGACTGTTTATCAGGACGGAGAGATGAGATGTGGGAGAGCTGAAGTGGCCTTTTTATATCAGCTGCTGTGTTGCTTAATATTCAGTTGCAGAGTGGGGGAGTAGAAGGAAGGAGAGGAAGAATCCCAGATTCTGTGGGTAGAGTCAGTCATGTTGCATTCTAAGAAAGAGAGTGAAGGAGGGGGTCCCGCACGCCTTTCAACGGCGAGCAGAAGAAAGTGACGGAGCTGATGATAAGATCGGACAGAGCATGGACGGTTGGATTGCATCCCCTTGTCTCAAAAACCTTGTACGGATAGATGGATATGATTCATACTGATGCTGGTTGGTTCCTCTGATTTTTTGTCCCCCCCACCCCGCTGCTGCTTGCATTCCGTTCATCAGTCTAGTGTTCAACTAGTCACCTTTTTCACTGACACATAAAAGGGTTTCACTGTACAATGTTACTATTCAATCCTTAACAGAAGGAACAGGTTGCTTGCTTGCTTGCTGAGCAGAGTATTATAATAACATGGTAGAAAAGTGAAAAGCAATGGAAATTTGCCCGACGTAATCTTTAGATTTATGTTCAGTGAACCTCTGCATACGGGATTGGTGGGGTTACTCTTGGCCGTCCTCAGTGCTTGTCATTACTTCCCCTTCCAATTCCCTCACTTTCTGAAGCTTCCTCAGGAGATCCAGGCGTTCCTGCCCATATGTGGATGGTATCTGCCATGGGAGGCATCATGAGCACCAGTTATCTTCTATAGAATAGAATGGAATCAGTAGTACGAACCAGTGCAGGCATGTATCGCTGGATTGCAGCCAACATCGCGGCATGCCCAACTGCAGTGACCTGACATCGAACATGGAGTGATTTCGAGAGCCGCGTGAAGCCAAGTGAGCTAAAGGCTGAGGGAGTATCTTACTGGAAGCAACATGAGGACGCCAATGGGAATAACGGAAGCCAAGTCGGTCAATGTGCGTCGCAGGGCCTGCTTTTCTTTCTCTGTCAGCTCATCGCCGATGAGCGCCCTCCTAAGCAGTCCTACAGCGGCAGCAGTATCTATGGCTAGAAGTTGAGTGCCTTGAAGGACATCCTGCGCATGCGAACACAAACAGACAATGCATAGCATAATGTTCAGGCGGTGAAAACTGCAAGAGGTTGGCATCATGCTTCATCAGATCTATACAAATGAATACACATTATCTATCCAATGCTTTCTGTGATGATGTATACCGTGTGTGCTGTGAAAACAGCCGAGAAACGGTAACTCATACCGTGCTTGTCTCTTTCAGTTTATCAAGTGATTTCCCAATAATACCAACTTGCTTCCCAACAGGAGCCAGAGAATTGCTCCCAGGGGTATCATTGAGCGCGAGTTTAGTATTCTTTAGCTGCAATTCTTCCTGCACCATTATTTGATTAATCAAAAAATTTTAAAAACTACTTGCACGAATCAAAATATACCTCATCATATTCACGTGTGCTAGCACTCGTTTGAACTCGCCTCTCAAGTTCCATTAGCTCAGACCTTAAAACTTCAAACCGCTGGACTTCATTTGAATCCTTTCCAGCCATTTCATTGATTGAAGTAGCTTCTTCTTGAAGAAACGGACCATCCTGTTAAACGCACAGTAAAGATATGCCCCCCACTTATTAAGGACACATAAAAAACCGGTATTGCATATTAAGTGAAGCAGATATTGGGCAAAGTCGAAGGTGAAGTGAGACAAGCCAACTAGATATGGAACATGGCATACCTCATTTTCGGTAGCTTGTGTGGTAACATCAGAGGATTTTGTAAGGCGCTGTACAATGTATCTCCAAAATCCAACTGAACTGCTGATATGAAAAATAAGAGTGCAACAATCAGACAAACCTCCAGCTTTTAAAAACTTTAGCTATGCATAACAGAGCAGTAAAGACGACCAAGAAAAGGTAATATGAGATTTTTGCACCTGCTGTCCTTATTTGTCTTTGTGTTAGAATCTTTTTCAGTCATTCCATCAGAAGACTCTTGCCGTCCAACAGGAAATGTACGGCGATCCACACCATCCTGATATATCAGCAACAAGAGGGGTTTCAAAGAAAGCGAAAGGCACTTTAGAGTTCATTTTTCATAGAATGTTGACCACATTTTGACGATTTTGACATACTCGATGAAGAGAAGCTTCTTTAGCTCGGAAAGACGCTTCCAGGAATTCTGCCTCTTTCTTCAGTCTTCTTATACCTTCCAGATCTGAACAGGCAGCCTTCAAGTGCTCCTTTCCACAACCTGAGTTTGATACATGCAGTTCTTTGAGTAGTTCCTCCAGTCGCAGAACGGCATCTTCAACACTCTCCAATGCCTAGCATTGTGAATACAGACAACACGAGAAGATGTAATACAAAGCTCAACCTAGAAGGTATTACTTAAGTTGAGTGCCGAGAGATATGTAAGCTTTCTGATTGTGAAAATCACCATTTGGAATATTTGCAGCCAAGATAATTGGCAGCCGTAATGATCTCCCAAAAAGATAGCAATGGTGAATATAAATTTGAGGATGAAAGAAACTTAGAGGCTTTTGCAGGACCTACCTTGTCAAATGACTGGGTCTCTTTGTTGACTGCTAACATCTCCCTGTAACAAGATTTCTAAGATTCAATATCAAAGCTTCACACTATAATTTATTGATGATCTCTAGGTTAATGAACAAGGAACCGGTCTGTTGAATACATGGCAACAGAGGATGACTCATTTTAGAAGGGACTCATCTATGCTGATTACACACGAATGAATGACAGGAGAATGAGAATTTGGGCAGTCGTTTATCTGATTAGAAAATTAGAAATTTGCTGCAACCATTGAAGGAAACAGCTTTATAAACTGTCAGTTTATATGAAATAGTGATTATTCTCAGTTATAGAAGAATCTAGTGATTCTTGATCAGTTAGAGATGAATCTAGTATTTTGAGTGAACACTTGGCGAAATATAATTAATCTAAGCTACTTACTTGTCAATTCCCAGATCTGCCATGCATGATTTTAATTTGGTATATCTGCAAGGGTTGCAAAGAAGATCTAAAATCTGGCAATTCATGAAGCCACTCTGTAAGGAATTTGGATGAGACGAAAAGGCCTTAGATTTTGATACCCTTTTGCAAGAAATCTAGCTGCCTTGACGTCGGATGGATTCTTTAGCCATGTGCTGTGTTTTATGAAGCTCTCAACCCAATGAAGGCAGACATCCAAAGCCAAAACAACAAACTCGCCATTGGTATCTCCTTGCAGCTTGTCTCCATGGATGTCCTTCGACTTGTTGCTGATGCCTGGATAAAAGGGAAGCCAATCGAGCTCTTCACATACAACCTGTCATATCACCAGATACTAAATAATTTTTACATTTCAAAATGCAAGTACTAATTGGTTCATTATTCCAACCTCCACATACAGTTGATAAGAACTTATCGCTGACAACTGAGGATAGTATAGCACACTTCCCCCAATCAGATACCTGATGGAACAGGAAAATGAATACTATGAAATAATGAAAACACGAAAATGATGCACCTGTACGTGAGCTTTTGCACCTTAAAAACCCTTCTATAGGTTCATCCACATTCCGAAAGCCATTGGCGCTCAAAAATGACTGTGTGCTTCTTCCCAAAGCAATGAAGAATCCAAATATAGCCAGATCTCTCCCGAGAACCTCCAAAGAAAAAATAAATAAAATAAATAAGCAGTGAACACCAATGATGATAAAAAATCATGGCAATTCGGTTTAGAGTAAGTTATAACAAATTATCCTCCACTTGGATTACAAGTTTCCACTTGCATTATATTGCGTCACTGTTAATTGTATTAAATGCCGAAATTAGAATCACATGAAGCACAACATGGGATTCAGAAACCATGTTAAACTCAGATTCAGGCTTCTTACCACCATCCAGATGGCATCCAAACAATGTGAAATTTGTTTGTAAATATCTTTAGTACAAACCTCAATACTTTCACTGGTAGTGAGTCTGGACCATATTTTCTCCCTACGTATAGCTTGCTGTAGCTGCTTTTCTATAAGACCCACCCAAAACACCATTTCATCAGTTCCTAGCTCAGTTTTCAATCTACATGCAGCTGCACGAGGACCAAAATGCAACAGAAATTCTCTACGCAGTCCAATTTCCTTCATCAAAGAGTATGATTGGCGAACAGAAACATAATCAACCAGCATGTCCATCTGTCTTCCAGTTAGGTCAGGGATGGTCGAGGAAAACTGAGGACAATAAAGTGTTGTAGGGCCAAGTTTTGTGATGGCTGCAATGCAACTAAGTGCTAGCATCAAAAGTGATACTTCATTTGAGTATCCAGACACTGGGGATGAGCCCTTCGTACACCTGTCAAAACGGGAAAAAAATTGAACCTTGCTACTGCATTCACAACCGCAGAGACAGATGTGTCCTTTAAAACTGTTAAAAAAGAATAAAACTTACATGGCTGTTCTGGGAGAAAAATAGTGCTCATCAAAATAACTGACGAAACTGCTCACTGCAACTGGAATTTGTTGAGAGATACACCATTCATAAAGTTCAGGACCTTTCGCCAGTAATTTATCTTTAATTGTTTCTTCCAAAGGGGTGCAATGCCGTGACATGCTTCGCAGGCAAAACAAAGATAGTAACATGTTTATATCAAAACTGTAATGAAAGTGAAAAAAAAAACATTTCTAGCTTCCCATACTGGAAAGGTTAGCCCCCAAATAAATGAGTAGAAATTGAACCAAAAAAAAAAAACAAAACCATTTCTGTTCATAAGTAACCAACCTTCTCTGGACAAAGACATTGATATCTCTGTCTCTTTCATCTCTGGATGAAACTTCAATTGCAGCTTCCAACAGCGAGTATACAGACACCTGTGGACACATGAAAAACTTCAGAGAACAACAATAGTGATTTAAAAAAACACAAAAGGAGTTTCTATGCAACAAAAAACCACAGCATTTCAAATATCGGAAGATCATTAACACAAAGTCCATTCAAGTTATCTGCATGAAATTCGTTGTGAAAGTCACCCCAATAGAAATCCAGGCCGCCAAAAATAGGTTAAAAAATTTTGCACACAACAATGAAGTCAAAATGCTAGTCCATTATTCCTGCATAGCTAGCTAATAAGAAATAGGAAACAGCATTGAGAACTAGCTCAATAATAAGCGTACTCATTAAAAACCTGATAAGAAAGGGACTTAGCCCATGCACTGTTGTCCATACCAAGCCATGCCGTTGAAAACCAGTATATCTTATCTAAAGAAGTTTTTTCTTTAATAGCTAGCTCAAAAATCCTTGCAGTGTCATGCAACAATTGAACAAGGCCAGAGTTACAGTCTTCATCCTGTGTGGACTCATCAAGCTTATGCCTCACCTCGTCAAAATCATTTTTTTTTCCTGTTTGAGCACTGCTATTTATAGTCAAACCATCATCAGCAGTAGCTAGAGGTAGCTTATCATCAGCCCTCCTTAATCTATAATAGACGCCCGACTGATTTTGTGTTTCTCGGAACCTACGGGCAACAGGAAGTTTACCATTTTCCAACGACCGCACAATTCGCCTCTTCTTCCGTGCAAAATACTGTTCAACTGACGATGAACCCGGGAAAAATAATTTTCCACTTAAAAAGTAAGCCTTGGATGGACCAGGAGGTCCCAGACCTAAAGAACTGCACAGAAAAAGGACATCCATGAACCGCATACAGAGAAACAACGAAAAGGGGCAGCGTCATTGCTCATCTCCTTAAATGGCTAAATACACTAACTTACAACAAAGAACGCCCAACCCAGGATCCATTTTAGTAATATGTTGATTCTTCTACTTGATGGGAAGGGGAAAGAACAGCTCATTCGGGGAATCAAATAGAGAATTCACTTAACATCTACCCACATATTATCCCATAATCCCACCATGAATACGGCGCTTAAAAGCAGGCTAAACAGAGTTACCTGGAGCTGGGGCCCGATGAGATCAGATGTTTGTGGGATGCGAAGGAATACATAAAAACTGAGCTCAATACTTCACCGGCGACGTGCGCTTACCGACGACAATGATAACGATGAGCCAATCACCCAGAAACCAAGAGACTCGGACGTGGGGGAAAACGGTTTCCGCCTCACAAGCGATAAATGGGCTGGGTTTTTTATGATTGGCTCACTGGATAGATAACCTTCGAGCATCATACGGAGGCACTTATGTGGCCCACGAAGCTATTTAAAGAAATGGTGGCCAGGCCACATTTGAAATCATTAGTTTAAGTAGATCTTTTAGGCATGTTTGGTAAATGGGTCTAGAATGCTAAACCTAAGGCTGTTATACTCAATGTTTATTTAATTTTACCAAACTGTTTATTTTTAATTATTTAAGTTATTCGAATAAAAATTTTATTCATATTCATTTATAAATACATATATTGATTAATTATTATATTTCTTTTTATTTAAAATAAATATTATTTAATTCAACTTTAAATAATAAAATATTTAAAAACCAATTAAAAATTAATTTAAGAAAACGAAATATGTTAATTACTTCAACAATTGTCATTTATTATTATAATTCTTTTTTAATTTAAAAGTTTGATGTGATTCAATAGGTTATATCTATGCAACATATCGTTGAGAATTTTGTTTTTTTATTCAATAATTTTAATTGATTTATTGATACTTTTGTGTTCTGATTCACAATTTTCAAGTTTAGATAGAACTTATGAAAGAATCAATTCAATTTTAACTAATGAATAAAGCTAGGCGAGAATAACTTTAAGATACTCATATACATTCTGGCTTCACTAACTTAGAATCGATCTACTATTTCCACTTGAAAATAACAAGAATTATTACCAAAAATCTATCAATTTAATGTAATCATTGTGCATAATGATTTCCCTGTAATTTGGTTAATAAAACCGATTTCTCGCAAACCCATAGAGAACGTTACATGTTTCCTACTCCAGATCCCTACATTGTCAATGAAAACAACCATAATCACCACCCCCCGGTAATAAATTTTCTTACCGCTTCGTCCAAACCAAAAGCAATTGGGCACCTCACACCGCCTACTTCTATTATTGAGCAAATTAAATAAGGTTAGCGATTTATGTTTTACTGTAGATTGCTGATTTATTTTCAAAATTGAAATACCCTTGTAGAATTATTGTAGTCTAATTTCTTGTACAATACTTATGGATATTTGTAGATGAAATTTGAAAAATTAAGAACTAAATTCATGAATATGAGATTTGGGACAAAGAATCGAATGGGTTGATTGAGAGTGAACTCCCAACCTATGTAGGTTCAATGAGATTTTTGTTGAGCACAGAGCCTTTTCGTTGTGATTTGCGTTTGTCATTATTGTTATTTTTAGAAGATATATTAGAATATTTAGAGATTTCTTTATCTAATTTGATTCCTAAATCTATTTCGTATGTATTGACATTTGTGAACATTTGCGAGGAGTTGTCTCTTAAGGTGGAATTTCACGATTTTTTTGTTATGAGTGTATTCTCTAGGACTCGCACATGAACCACTATACACTAAAGGGGAAAAAGGATTTGGTGCTAGTAAAAGAAGTAATAAGAAGACTTTAAGAATAGTGGACAAATTTTGTTTGGATACATCCTCCAATGGAACCTAAGTTTCTTTCAAGTCAATCTAATTCTAACAAAGTAGACAAGGCCAAAGATAAATCGTTCAATGTATAGTTAGGATAAATGCTAATAAAAATATTTCATATTTTTATTTTCCTATCCTTATTTTAGATTTAATACCTTGCATAAGAGAGATGCACAAGATTTTATACTTCTAATCTCGAGTATGCAAAAGAATTTTACTGACATTTTACCACCCTTTGTGGATATACCGGAAACAAAATGCTATTAGTGTGGTGTATTCAAGAATCCTAAAATACTTAAGAAAGATGAAGATGCATCTAGGGATGAGAGGACAATGGATGCTAAGGATTTAGAAGGAGACCAGCACAAATATGATCTTAATGATTTAGATGATCGACTTTCATTTATAACAAAGGAGAATGAAGAGCTTTGTTACATGGATTTGTATAAGAGTTGTTGGATGTACATCGGATCATCTTTGAGTGCTTTTTAGCAACAATGGAAATTGATTATCTTGGAAGTAAATGGTGTGCTCGAATTGTCAAGGGTCACAAACCCCTCTAGACAAAATTATATATTGCCAATCAGATATGTTAACACAAAACTTATTTTTATGTGTTATATGCATTAAAACTTTATGAGATATGTGATAAACGGAAATTTCCTAATGTCGTTGCAAAAAATAGAAATTCCATATAAAATAAATTTATAAGCCCTAATCTACACAAAATATAAATTTAGAAAACTTGTATAGTGGGTTTCGAGATCGATCACAAGAAGCTTGTGCTTGTCATGTGTTTCAGCAGATGCAGAATTTAGAGTAACAATAGTTCTTAGTCTAAGCTCAAACTAGCAGTAGTAAGCAAATTCAATGAACAAGTTCAAGTCTCAATGCGGAAGATAATAAATACTAGTTCTAACTCGGAGTTATACTAAGATGCCTTAAGGGTCTGCAGGTGGTGTAGTGCTAGAATACTTAATTTAATTTGTCATGTTCCTACACTCACAACTTCAAATAACCTAAGTCTATCCAGGTCATTCATCAATTTCAGCTAAGCTAGTCCCTAATATCATCACCAACATTGCAATTATGTATATCCCCATGCATGTATAGAAATAGGTCTACCCGATTCTATTGGTTCTAACCCAAACTAACACCTATTGTTGCCGCCTTGATTTGTTTGTCTACCTCTAAATCAAACATCTAATTGTGAAGTAACTTGCTCCCGCCCTTAGGCCTACCCATGTAATGACAGAAACAAGAGCTAAGAAATAATGATGAATTATGTCATGAATCCTAGATCTACACCATCATATTTTACTTTAAAGCATCCCTAAGGTTCTATCTACTCATACTTTGGAGATAAAATATGATAACATTAACATAGAACAGCGAAAATATTAAGAACATCGTGAAAGAGTTGGTTGCAGAAACTAAGAACATCAACAAATGAAAGTAAAGCAGTAGAGTTTTGGTTTCTGTCTACTACTATTTACAGGTAGGAACAATAGTACTGGACTGAGTCTTGATCTTTGTTCTTCACATTGAAGGTTCTTCTTCAGAAAATCGCCCTTGTTGTCCCCTTCTCGTTCAGTTTTTTGTCATCTTCGAGTTGGAGGGAAAACCCCCTCGTGTCTGTGCTGCTTACTCTACTAAAGCTCTCCTTACAATTCTCTCTCCTCTATTTTTTTCTCTATCTCCCACTTCCCAAAGTCAATACAATCTCTAACAGCTCTGTTGCTTTTGTTCCTGACTTGAGACTGCCGCCGCCATAGTGTACTAATTGCTCCCTGCTGCATGATGACTTGCACGAAATCCTTGTTTATTCCATGATTTTGGAGTTGCTGCTAGACTCAAAATTGGGTTAGAACATGGGGTGAGTTAAATCAAAGGATTTAGTCCACTAACACACTAAAAATCATATTTTTCTAAGTTATATAAAAATACTTAAAACCATAAAATAAACAACTAAACATAATTATAAACTTGTGATTTTCATATTCTAAAACATGAAAATTTGTATGATATCAATAGCATAGATATTTTTCATCTAATGTAGCAATATTTCTATGTCTATATGTCTATGATTTTATTAGATAGTGCTTGATAATTTTGATGTTGTCATATGGTCATATAATGATAGAAGAAATAAGTGAAATATTCTATTTTTTTAAAAACATTTTCATATTACCCTACTTTTTAAATTTATTATTTTTTAACTGACTTTTCAAATAGAATTTAGTAATATACCTTATCTTTATACAAAATTTGTAATATTAACAAAAATAGAGTTATTTTTTCATTTTATCTTATCTTTATGATTTTTTATATATTGTAGTTTTAATAAATTTATTGGATACATTTTTTAATATATTAATATTATTAAAAATATACTTTATTTTCAAAATTTAAAATTTCAATTGAAGGTTTAAATTAAGTATTTATACTTTAGTAATAGTATATTATTACTTTTTCGAAATTTATGATTATATTTTATAATTTAATGATTTATGATTCATACATTAATATTATTAAAAATATAGTTTATTTTTCAGACTTTATAGTTTCAATTGAAGATTTAAATTCATATTTATATTTTAGTTATAATATAATATTAAGGTTTTCGAAATTTTAAGGTTAAAATAAACGTAAATAAATTTTATTATTATGATTTAGTTAGTTTAAGGTTATAATATCAGATTTTAAGGTTTCAATTCAAGATTATGATTTAGATTATTTAACCTTATAATTTGAAGAATTATTTTAGAATTTAAATTTTAAAGATGAAAATAAAAATAAATTTCTAATATAGATGAGTATTAAAAATAAATTATTAATAAAAATGTAAACAAAGGTAAAATACAAAAAAAAAGGAATAACTAATGTAAAATGCCAATAAAAAATATTAAAAAAGGTAAAGAACAAATGAATTAAGGCGTAAAAGATAAATGATTAATAAATATGTTCTGATAAGGGAATTTAACAAAATCACCCAACAGGAACGTGTGCGACATCATATTGTTTCACCTTTAGGATTGTGCAAATATCTTTCAAATGCTATCTTTTGTAGGGAGCAATTGAAAACAATCACTCAATAAATTTTTCACACTTCATCATTCAACAAACTCATTTTCATGTGAAATCAATCAATGACTATAGACATAAATTTACGTGTTCACAACAATATTAACAACACGGTCTATATGAAGGAATTGAGTCATGTATGGGGTGTGAATAATAGGTTGAATACAAGTATGATTGTTATAATATGCTCTTGATTGATGACTCACCTCACAAGTCAATTAAAAATCTGGTAATCGTTTTTTATATTCTTATTTAGCATGTACTTGATTATATATAAAAACTAAGCTTACATTTTTCAAGAAAATAATACTATTTTATCAAGTCCTTATGTGCATACCAATAAGGATGATGCATTACTAAATATTGATTGTGAGATGCAGACTTTCCTTTAAGGATTTCAATATACTTTTGATGTTTCAAGCTATGTTAATGACAATCGAATAAGATAGTCCCCCATACATGAAGGATATGTCTTATGGAATTATTATGCATGTCTACATGATAATTAGAGATAATCTCTAATATTAATTATTATGAACAATCATGTTGTTTAGAATACTTTCGTTGTGACTTTTTTTCTAAAAGATAATAATTGTTAGGATTAAATTTGTTATTATGTAAAATATGTTCCAGTGAAAAATGATCTATGAAATTAGTTCAAAAGCATTCATAATGATTTCTAAGTGTGACTCTAATCAATTTTGGACACATATAATCACTATGAAGTGTATATGAGCAATGTAACTGATTGGTTCCGGTTTTGAACTGAAACCGTCTATATAGTTTTGAACTTAAACCAAAGTTTAAGTTTCAGAATCTAGTTTTTATGTTGTTTATTGTATGTTGAAGATTTTGTTGTTATTAGAACTTTTGATTACAATTATGGTATTGGTGTAGGTTTGCGTTATAGTGTGATTGATTGTTAACTGATGTTATATAATTTAGTTTATTCTATTTAATAAATTTCACATGAGTTGTCAAGTAATCATTTTCATGGAACATGATAAATTCCATTTAACATTATTTTTTATTGTATATGAATTGTCTTTTTTGAGCAGGCAAGATCACACTTTCAAGAATATTCATTTTTGTTTTGTTGGTACTCATATTTCCAATCCCTTCATCATTGGTTCTCAATAACAAATCAAATCAAATAAAAGATATGAATTAAGAATTACAGCACCAAATAATATGTTTTTTTCAAACAAATAAGCAATCACTAAACATATGATCAATCTTATTATTTGTAAAAAAAAAACTTGGCATATATTGATTAACTAAATTTGATCAAACAATTAAGAGAATATATAATCATAAGTTTACCACAAATAAAGCATCTAAT
The DNA here is from genome assembly GCA_002189035.1 of Utricularia gibba. NCBI lineage: Eukaryota > Viridiplantae > Streptophyta > Magnoliopsida > Lamiales > Lentibulariaceae > Utricularia > Utricularia gibba. Next base: position 3,832,664 of record NEEC01000002.1, on the reverse strand, counting down.
AAAACAAAGCATAGCAAATTCTATCAATCCAACAAAACTTACATCAAGACTTAATGACTAACAATAATTCAATACAAATTCCAAATACATTGAATATGCAAGACAATCTTTGTAAGTATTTCATTTGTTAGTGTTCTCAACTGATGACACACTTTCAAGTGTGATAAAACTATCATGAATTGACTCATTACCATAATAGTCATTCGGAACCTCATGTTTATAAGAATTTTTATCATCTCTCAATACATAAAATTGTGAAATAAGTCACATGCATTGATAATTTGAATTTGCATGTTTATAAAATAGAACGAAGCCGAATGTAATGTATCCTATCTTTTTTTTTTTTTCATAATTCCCAAATTCTCTCAATAACATTACATGACTTTGCATGCTGCATGTTGAATTATTTTTTTCATCTTGAGGAATTTGAATACTTTCACTTCAATCTATGAGATGTACCTTACGTTTCTATATACTATCAAAAAACCTTCACTATTTGTATTTCCATTGTCTATCAGATAATAATAATTTAAAAAAATCTCAACAAAAATTAAGTGAATTTGTATATAAATAATACACAAACACATAGACATGCCACACCCTTAGGAGCACAAAATAAGTTCATTCATGTAAATGTATCTTGTAGTACTCTTCCATCTGTATCAAAGCCTTATCATCCTACTAATACATATATGAAGCACATTTTATCATCACAAACTCCTAATATATTGGTTGCTATTGATTCTTTATATGTTGGATGACAAGGTTTATCCACCCCGTTCATTGTAACATTCACACAAGTTCCATCTAATGCATTGAAACAATTGTAACACCAGAAGCAATTAATAATAAATATTTATTTGATTTTATCATCAATAACAACAAATATTAACTTAAAAGTGTACTACACAATATATTTTACATCAAAAAAATTGAATTGTCAATCATTGATATCCGAATCCAGTCCTCAAGTTGGGGAATGCACACTACACGCAAAATGAGAGAGCAACACAATGGTTTTACGGACAATGAATGTGTCATTGAATGATGCAAATATGTGAGCGACTCCAAAAACTAATTCCCCATCCTGTGTTGCAGGCCTAAGAGTAGCATTGTCTTCCGTGGGTTCTCTGGTCCTTATCTTTGACTATAAATTCAACACCCAGTAAAAAAAAAAAAGGAGAAATAAGATCTACTACGCTGTGGGTTGCATACATGAAACAATATAAGCATTACCATTATCTACTGTTGCAATAACAATGACACCTAATCTACACACAGCTCATATGCGAAGTTCATCCAGTTGAAAAAAAACGGACGGATCCACGGCATTCCAATAAAAAGCAGCGGCAGTAGAGATCGATATCATCCAAACAAGGAAAAAAATATACACGAGACAATGCAAAGAAGATAATCAGTCATTCGTCACACATTGCCCCGGCGTCGGCTGATTTAGAAACCACGGGAATGCGGAGAGGAGCGATCACCTTACAAAAGCAATTTGAGGGGCGAGCCCTCTGTGAAAATTATTTCCATATGGGCCGGGCCTCATACGAAACGGAACCCAATCTATTTATCTAATTATCTGAGGCAAGCCCAGTCCTACAAGTTGCAAAAAGGATATCCACGATGTAGCATTGCAAAGACCCGACCCGAGACAAGCTCCATAAATGACAAAGCACCAACAAAGTCAAAATGGATTGCGTGGGAAGAAAAGAATAGGTAAATAGGCATAAGAGGGAGAGAATGATTATTGAATTGCATGCCAGACTGCCTTCATCCGGTATCCCAATGAATGTTAATAACAACCGTTGTTTCAACGGAACTCTGCTTATAAATGAACCTCCCTTTTCCCTATCACGGATGACTTTTGTGAAAAGGAGGGAACAACCAACCCACCATATTCTGGAAACTCCCCAGTCCCCACGACTTCAAACTCACACAAAGGCGCATCCCCGTTTTAAACGCAACCAAGTCGGTGGGGTACTTCTCCCTAAACCTCACCTGTCTTCGTCTTCAAGCTTCACTATAAGTAGACCTAACACGCCTTTCCAGGTCATGAAGGTCTATGGCAGAGAGGCTGCAACGGCACTCATTTGCCAGCGGATGTCGAGAAGGTAGAAAATTAGTTGGGGCGAAGGAATATCGTGTTATGGATATTGGGCAGCCAACAGACGTCAGGCATATTGCTCATGTTACTTTCGATAGGTTCAACGGGTTTCTTGGGTTACCTGTGGAGTTTGGGCCCGAGGTTTCTAGGAAACCTCCTAGTGCAAGGTTACTCTTTTTGCTCCTTCCATGTCTCTACTTGATGAAAAGATCATTTTGTGTGTGTGTGGAATAATTCAATTGCTTTGTTATTTTGATGCAGTACCAGAGTTTTTGGAGTTTCTACAGATTGTATGCAGCTTTCATTTGACTCTAGAGGTAACTGTGTGCCCACAATTCTACTAATGATGCAAAAGCGTCTGTATTCTCAAGGAGGCCTGCAGGTTTGCTGTTTTGTCAGTTTGATTTATTTCTGCCCCTTTCATGTTATGTTTAAGCTCAAGAAAGTAATGGATTGTTACCCTGATCAGTATGAGGGGATCTTCAGAATAAACCCTGAGAACGGACAGGAAGAATATGTAAGGGAGCAACTAAACAATGGACTTATTCCAGATAACGTTGACGTTCATTGTTTAGCAGGGCTCATCAAGGTACTTTCTGTTATTGCTGTGCCGCTTTTCTTAAGTTTCAGTCCCGGTTCCTACTGTTGGTTTACTGTTCTCTGCTAGCAGGCCTGGTTCAGGGAACTACCAAAAGGAGTATTAGATTCTGTGACAACAGAGAAGATTCTGCAGGCAAAGTCTGAAGACGAATGCTCTCAAATTGTTAGGCTTCTTCCGATGACAGAAGCGTCGCTGTTGGACTGGGTGGTCAATCTGATGGCGGATGTTGCCCAGTTTCAGTCCTGGAACAAAATGAATGCTCGGAATATCGCCATGGTTTTTGCTCCTAACATGACTGAGGTTAGCAGACAGCAGCTCTTGCCTCCACCTCCACCTCTTGTATTCTGTTTTCTTTTCAGGTCGTCAGTTTCCATTGCTAAATGCAGATATTGGATCCTCTAACGGCTCTGATGCGTGCTGTCCAAGTGATGAACTTCCTCAGGACACTTGTCGTCAAAACGTTGAGAGAAAGGGGAGACTCCATATCAGATCCTGCCTCCGATGCTGATGGTCCTCATGGAATCCTTAGAGCTCCGAGTCCAGACACTGGAAACGAGAAAATGCAAGCCAATCGGACACCTGCTCTTTGCTTGACAAACCTTGGAAATTCTCATGGAACTACGAGTGATGGAAAGGAAAGTGGAAATGCATCAGTAGGAAGGGCTAAGGCCAGATCACGAATCTGGAGTGCAAAAAATGAAAGTTTAAGTGATGCAAGTAATTCCAAAGAAGCACCAAGAAAAGAAGTCACTACATCAGCTGCTCGTGCTTATGAGACCGCTAACAATAACATGGAAAGTAGCAGAATCAATCGGGTGAATTGGCGTGGTGCTGAAGCATGGAGATGATTACCATGCTTCATTTTATGTAAGCCTTCATTGACAGTATATACCAAGGCTTTTAGACCTCTGTGTGCAGTATATCACTCGTTTAGCTCCGTTTAAAAGAAAAAGGTTGCTCATTTGGCCATGAGTTTTATAATCTGAAATTGCCTTCTGATTCTCCTTTTCATCTCAGCCTTCCCGAATACATTAAGCACCAAGAAATCAGACCAGCTCTGAATCTCATAGAGCACGGCGCAGTTGATTCCGCTGAAAAACTGAAGGTGATTTCTTTTACCACAAGGAAAATTTAGAGCCCCTGGTAAATAACTGGTATCCGTGTAATCCTCTCAACTCAATCTTCCTAAAGATTAAATCTTTGAGATTTGATAAAAATTAAAACCATACGTAAGAGCAGGAAATACCCGAGATTTTCTTAACAAAAGGGGCACTGAACCAATCCATTTTCGTTGCATTTCCTGCACTTAACCGTCTTCTTTCTGTCTTCACAACACTACCAAACAGCCAATTATAATTTCTTTGATTTGTTAAGTTGTCTTAACAAGCCTACCAAACAGGGCCTCAAACCTGTATGGATCGAAGCATCTCTGTCGAATAGTTGAACATTCTTTGAATCCACTATACATCTCGCAACACTGCACTCCTCAAATGTTTTTGTGATTCCTCGCAGAATTGCCGTGTACAATACAACACCATTTTCGCCTACAAAGGGAAACTTCCTCTTGCAAGACTCAAGTAAAGCAGAGGAATCATGAAATTTCTTCAAATCTTGTCTGAAACCGATTTGTTATTCTTCGAAGTCCTTCTAGACGTGTGATTTTCAAAACCATCCATTGTAAAAAAACTCAATTACAAAACCATCTACTGTATACAAAATCATCCATTCTAATTTTTTTTTGAATTACTTTTATTCTTATATATCATACATATTTAAATATAATAAATATATACATTAAATAATATAATTTATATTATAAATATGTCAAATTTTTTTTAAAACACTGTTTATGTAACTCAAACTAACTAATTAATAAAATATTTTTAAAAAATTACTCATAATTATAATTGTATAATTTTAAAATAAAAAATACATATATTTATATTTCTAATATTCCTCAAGATATTTATGTTTTTTTTTAAATTACAAATATAATACATATATATTATATGTATAATTATTTTTGAATATATAATAATACAAATCATGTTTTCCTATATATTATAATTATATTTCGATTAATGAAAAAAAAATTTGCATATATTAATTTATATTGAAATTGATGCCTACAATATAAATTACAGTGTCCGAGATTTTGAAGCACCATAATAATCTATTACAGTTACTAGACATGTACAATAATTTAAAATAATAACAAAATATAATATTTATATTTATAATATTCCACAAGATATTCGATTTTTTGAAAAAATACAAAGATATATTTTATATGAATCATTATAATGCATATATATGTATAATGTGTCGATTTTTTTTATAATACAATAATAGAATTCATGTTTTACTAATTGTATTTCAATTTTACATATGTTAATTTATGTTGACTAATTACTACAATTCATCAATTACAGTTATCAGAAATGAAAGTAATATAAGTAATACGATAATTCTCTATTTTTTACAATCACTGTAATCATGAATTACAGTTACCGGAAATAAAAGTAATATAAGCAAAACGAAAATTGTTAACTTTTTCCAATTCCTATAATCATCAATTACAGTTACCCAAAATGAAAGTAATATAAAGAAAATGACAATTACTTATTTCTGGTGATCACTGTAATTCATCAATTACAGTTATTAGAAATGAAAGTAATATAAGCAAAACGAAAATTGTTTATTTTTTCCAATCCCTGTAATCATCAATTACAGTTACTAGAAATGAATGTAACCAAAACGAAAATTGTTTATTTTTGCCAATCCCTGTAATCATCAATTACAGTTACCAAAAAGAAAGTAATATAAAGGAAACGATAATTGCATAATTATGCCGATCACTATAATTCATCAATTACAGTTACCAGGCAAATAATATTTTACATATTGATAATATTTATCCTTATTTCATAAACGACCCAAAAAATTTACGCATAAGTGACTTCTGCTTCCTAGGTTGTTGAGTAGACGAGCTAGGAAGATCAAACCTAGTGTTCATACCTTGAGGTCGTTCTTGAAGAGATGACCGTGGTTGTTGAGAAACACCTTCGAAATCACGGTAATATGGTACATCAATAGATACCTGATGGCTCTGAGGTGGACTATGTGCAAATGAAGCTGTATTTTGTGAAAATCTTGGTCTCTCAGTATGTCCACTTCTCCTTCCTGTGCTCCTTCCCCTATCCATATTCATCCTATATTGTGAACTACGTGTACGACCATGTCTAGTCATCTTTTTACGTGTAGGATCATGAATGAGAGGCATTGTTGCTGGCCAATGTCTCTCTGCTCGAAGTGGATGGAATTGGACCTTGTATGCTTTCAACAAATGTTGTTGTAAGTGTATGAGATCCACATGTTGTTTTGAATCAACTCCAAGTCTCTTGCATGCCTGAAATAAACATGTCTTTTATACTGAATAAATGAACATTATTAAATCATAGTCTAACCTGTTGTGCATGTGAGCATGATATTCCATAATTTTGCCATTTGTAACACGTGCATTTGCCCTCCTTGATGCGCACCACACAAACGTTATCTTTCCCATTTGCTTTCCTTCGGGTGATTACATGAACTATCATTTCGTAGCGATTATAAATCTCTACTCTTGAATAAGGATGAGACTTGTCCCAATGATCAAACAATTGTTGCGCTTGTGTCGAAAGGACTTGATTCTTCCTTTGTGCCTCTAGTGCCAACTCCAAACCTTCTGAAATATACTTTTTGCATCGAGCAAATGTAGCCTGCATGTTATTACATTCAAAATTTTCATTAAATTTAAAACACAAAACACAAATTAATCATACCTGAGCTATTGCCATAAGTGGGAGATGTCGTGCTCCTTTCAAAACACCGTTTATTCCTTCAACTTGATTGGTAGTCATTGTTCCATATCTTCGGCCACCATCGTGAGATATTGTCCAAGCCTCGCGAGGAACATTCATTAAGTAGTTCCAAGCCACGATATTTATCATTCTAAGCTCTTCCATATAATCATAGAATTTCTCCATGTACGCGGTGAATGATGCTTTAAGGAACAACGTTCGAACCGGCTCAGATTTAAATCTGTCAAAGAAATTTGCTCAAAAATGGCGAAAGCCATAGCGATGACATCCTCCAAATTCTTCACTGAATGCTGTAACTCTGATTGCTGCCTTTCGAATAGAGTCACATCTATCAGAAATCAAGCACGGGGTTTTCCCAAAGCAATGTAAGTTCCCACTAGCTCTAGAAACCATACCCAAGAAGCATCAATTTCTTCATCTACTATGGCAAAGGCAAGCGGCAAAATCTTTCCACATTGAGAGACGGTCACTGCAATGAGCATTTTGTGCCTGTATGTCGCATACAAGTGCGTTGCATCGACTGAAATAACCGGACGGGTGTGCTGGTAGGCATGTATACATGTTCTAAACGCCCAGAAGGAATAGTGCAATGTGACTCCATCTTCCTTATTCCTCCATTGGATTACGGTGTTAGTGTATGTGTTTTAGAGACAATCAACTCATTGGCAAATCTTATCTTTTGATATTTACTTTGAATTGTGATTAAATTTATATCATTGATAAAATCCTCTACTTGATCTATGTGCTATAGAAATTATGATGAGATCATAATGTGAGATTCTTCAAGCACTCATGATCAAGTTAAATCTCCCTAGCTAGAGTATTTTTGAAATGAGGATATCACAAATACGGATAAGCTGGCACACAGTGAGTTCCCTAAATTGTTTAGGCAATGGTTCTCACAATTGATGTAATGAGATTACTAGAACCTATGTATGGGTGTCGATTAGAGAATCGATTCACTAGATGACTCATCTTCGAGATGCTACTATGGGAAGCTAACCAAGTGTCAGTAGCAAGATCTCAAATATGACAGCCGTGCAAGTAAGCTTAGACTTGAGGTCAACAAAGTTATCTTGATCTTAAGCTCACATTTTCGTTTCTTACTAATGGAAGCCTAACCATGGCTTGCCTAGTATGGATGAGTAGGGATGTGACTCCTTAAGGTTGGAGATAGTTGATTGATCAATAAAGGATTCATCACTCATGTTAGCGATGAGATCATATCTCAAGTAATTGCATCAAAGCCTAACAGTAAGTCCTGGGCCCAGGGTAATGACACTTGAATTGTTTGAGTAGGTCATTGAGTGTTAGTGCTTGAATGCAATTGTAAGTTCGATACATCAGAAAGACACACACCCATGTTTTGGTACCGAATGAGATATAAGTATGATGAAAGCTGTTCATTGCATGGTGGCTGGTCATGGAAAGACTCAATCAGTTCACCTGATTAATCTTTAATCTTGGGGATCATGATATGTTGCTAGACATCACTCATGATCGATAATGATAGATTTGATTAATCAAGATTTAATTAATAAATCCATTATTACGGACTTGATTGAGGAAGTCTATAGGGTCACACACAATAGTGGAGTCACTCATCGATATAAAATAGAATGACACAATTACATGAGATGTAATTGGTAAAGTGGATAATTTAAATAGAGAATTGTTTTGAGATTAATATTGATTAAATTCAAAATAAAAGATCTCATATAGATATTATTTGATATGTCACAAAATATCTAAAAAAAGGTTTAGATCTTGAGATATGCTCCAAGGTCTTCGTGCTCTCTGAGAATAATCCACAAGGAGGCGGTTTTCTCTACTAGCACCTGAGAAATTCGACCAGCATTGAAGAACCTTGAGAAGGTTGTCGACGGAGTGCTCCACGTGTGGATACCATAGAGGGCGTCTGCTATTGGCGGTTCGTGAAGAATGGAGTCATCTGAAAGGTATTTCAGAATCCCTTTGTGTAAGGTATATCGTATTCCAAGATCTGTGTTGGGGGTTTCTCAAAATTTTTAAAATTCCGCTGCTTTTGAGACATACGATGTCTACTAAAACCCAACATACGGTGCCTGGATTTTGTAAGGCAACTTCATTTAAGAAAGTTGGAAGTTTCTTTACTGATTCCTCCCATGTGCCATACACTTTCTCAAAGGCCTTTCGCATTCCATACCATGCACGTTTGTACGGTACTTCATAACCAGTTCTATCCAACATAGCTGCAATAATAGTTGACACTTTGGTCCCAATGTCACATGATTGATGTTTCTGTGATAAAAGAATCCCGCCCCCTGTCGCTTGCATGTGTGAGGCTCAATAAGCTTTGAGATCTTCCATTTTCCCAATCGTTTATAATGAGCTGTGCGAATCCTCCAGTGACAATTTTGAGTGTCACGTTGTTTGCAATACATCTCCAAGACTCTAGGCTCAGTGTCACCAACAGTGAACTCCTTTCCAATTTCAATGGAAAATTCTCTAACTTGTCTTCGAAAATCTTCTTTATCTTCAAATAAATCACCTTCCTTGAATCTCGGTTCATATTGATGTGTGTATACTCCATGATTACTTGATTCTTCCTCTATATCATGTCAGCCATTCCGAATCACAACTTGCGTTTCCTTCAAGCACATTCTCTTCGCCTTCTGAGTTTTGAGGAGTATGATCAATATCGGGAACCTCATTTTCATTAGTGAATTGCATAAATGAATCACCATCAATATTTTGGACTGGACTGAAATCATAATCCACATATTTATCTATAGAAAAATAGAATAACATAAAATTAAAAAAACATATATAATTTCGAAATTTACAAGAAAGAAATAGTCATTACCGTTGTCTCCAATTTGTGAGTGAGGTTCTTTTGAAAAAAATGGTCGTATTCCACAAATAAATTCACCGGAGCAATAACATGGTTAGGTTCATGAAGATAATCCAAATTACTCTGTGTCTCTAAATTCAAATACATCGTTTCTCTAGTCACAACATCAAAAAACTGGGCTGATAATTCTTCCAATGAAATATCGGCATCTGACTGAAAAAATTGGATTGGTGCCACACCATAACTTATGTAATTCCTGTAATTATAAATTTGACCTCCAAAGAAGACCTTGTATGAGACAGATATGAAAGCCATCCAAATAGAGAGATATGTAAGAATGAGGTTGCAAGAAGATGAGGTTCTGGAGAGGGATGAAAGAATGGTTTTCAAAAGACTTTCAATTTGAACAATTCGGTCATGTGATTGAGGCATGTGAGTCCAAAACATGGGGACACATGTCAGTAGACTTTATTGATCTTGGAACATGTGGCTGTCGGTGTTGTCGGCTGATAATGGAATATAGGCGGCACACCGCAATGGAGAAACCAGTGAGCATCCAAAGATATAATCAAAATTACACAAATTAATTAAGATTTACTATGTTTAACAACCTGAAAACGTGTGATTAAGTGTATGTGTATGATGCAATAGAGAGTATGTGTATACTTTTCCTGTTTTTGGAGTAAAAAAAGTCAAAATCAAAGAATTTTTCACAATGTAATACATTCTCATTACTACATCTAAAACATTACATACACATTCATGTTACATTTTTTTTGAATCTTATTCATGTATGTAAAAAAAATCGTAATAAGTTGCAAATCATATGTAATTCATAACTATGTTAATATATGATCATATTTTTTAATCCCGACTTCAAAACATTAATCAGATGGATTTATAGGGTTTAGGGTTTAGGGTAAACCTCGTTTACTCTAAACCCGAAATATGGTCACCGTATATTCAATTACGGTGACGATCCGTAAATCTGGTATTTTTAGTAGAATCGCGTCAAATTTTACTTTGCGCGCCTTCCACTTATCACGTGCTATAGCATCTTTGACTGAAAAAGTATCATTCGGCTCTCGATAAAACAGACTGACAATTTTCCTAAATTTATTAAATTGGGTTTTAAAAAACAATTTAATTACTTTAAAAATTTATTTACACCATTTTTCTCTTCCTTCTTCAACCACCGTATCAATCTTCACATTTCAAAGGTTTTTTCATGCAGAACAGGTATGCTTTATATGTTTTTTTTATTTATGTTTTTTTATATCTTAATGGTCATAGTATTGGTTCTCTATTTCACGAGAATCTGAAAGCATACAAGATTTGTTTTATTTGAAAATTTTTGTCACTGTATCGATCAATGTTGTGAGTGAATCTAAAAAGGATGGATGGCTTTCTTTTGTTTTTTTTGAAATTATAGTCACAATAATGCGTTTGTTACAATGCATTCCTCTGAAAGTATCCCCACTCTTTTTCATTTTGAAATTACGGTCACTGTAATGTGCAAAGATCTCTAAGCATATGAAATGTTATTTTACTCTCGTCACCGTATTTTGCGATAATTGCGGTACGTGGCTCTGAAAGTATGCATATATTTATTATATTTTGGATTTGTAGTCACCGTAATTCGTTCATTGCATTGCGTGGCTTTATGCAGATGTTTTTTTGTTTTGTATTTTTCATCACTGTAATGTGTTCATTGTGGTGTGTGGCTTTGAAAGTATGCGAAATTTATTTTATTGTGAAATTTATTTTATTGTGAAATTTTAGTCACTGTAATGCGATCATTGCGATGTGTGGCTATGAAATTATGTGAAGTTTATTTTATTGTGACATTTTAGTCATTGTATCTCTTTTATTGTGGTATGTGGCCATGAAATTATGTGAAGTTGATTTTATTGTGACATTTTAGTCACTGTATCTCTTTCATTGCGATGTGTGGCTATGAAAATTATGTGAAGTTTATTTTATTGTAAAATTTTAGTTACTGTAATGTGATCATTGCGGTGCGTGGCTATGAAATTATGCGAAGTTTATTTTATTGTGACATTTTAGTCACTGTATCTCTTTCATTGCGATGTGTGGCTAGGAAATTATGTGAAGTTTATTTTATTGTGAAATTTTAGTCATTGTAATGCCTTCATTGTGGTGTGTGGCTATGAAATTATACGATGCTTATTTTATTATGAAATTTGAGTCACTGAAATGCTTTCATTGTAGTGTGTGGCTATGAAATTTTAGTCACTGTAATGCTTTTATTGTGGTGTGTGGCTATAAAATTATACGAAATTTCTTTTATCATGAAATTTTAGTCACTGAAATGCTTTCATTACAGTTTATAGATTTGAAAGTATCCATTTTCATTGTTCTTTATGTAGAGATGAACACATCAGAAAAGTTGAGGCTTCGATTCAATATTCCTGCAGAATATCAATTGTGGGATAAGGAAGAGATCGTTGGTGATATTCCAGAACGTGTTGGTCTAGGGGTTTTGCTATCAACACTGAGCACCTTAGATGTGGCTTGCGTGTGCCAGTTGTACCATTTATGTTGCAAGTTTTGACATGCCTTCAAATTCCATTTTCACATTTGACTCCTAAGTCAGTGGCATATATATTGGCATGGGCTACATTGCTTGTGAGGAAAGCATTCCCTAGAATTGCCTATTTTCTTTGCTATGAGCATGTGTAGTATAATAAAGGATTCACCAAATTATGTGATAAAGGGTAAGTCTACAATTAAATTAGTGAAAGGTCTACGTAGTGGCCACTTCAATCATAGGTGGATTCAATCTCCTCTAGGGTTGACGAATTGGTTTTGTTCCCTCCTCCAAATAAATGCGGTGTGTACATATGGAGGGGCTTATTCCTTTGATATTTGCCAATGTCCACCCAATTGCCTGTTTGTGCTCCTGGAGCACGTTCTTGAGTTTTTCCTCTTGTTCAGGGGTTAGTGTACTAGAGATAATAACAGGTAAATACTTCAAGTGTTCAGGCAGAGTTTTTAACTCTAGTAATGGGACATGAATAACAGAAGGAATTAGCAGTTTCTCATGCATTTCTAAACTCAGAAAAGCAACGTCAGAAAATTCAGGTTTTTCAGGAAAATAATCAAGGTAACTTAAAAGTTTGGAATCAGAAAAAAAAATACGATCAGAATCAAAGTTTTCAGTAAGACATTTGAGCAAGGGATCTTGCTCATGGACCATCGTAAGTGTTCTACATCTGCGTCAGATGTAGATATTGAGCAAATCTCATTAATCTGGTCCGGATATTGCATGGCTTTGTCCAGGCTGAGGTCTAGCACCTGTCCATCGAAATGTAGGGAAATTGTGCCGGCTTGGACGTCAACTTTGGTGCCTGCAGTAGCCATAAACGGTCGTCCCAAAATGATGGACTCCGAAATCATAGGATTTTCACTCTCCATGGGAATAACTAAAAAGTCAGCAAGAAAAATCAAATTCTTGACATGAACAAACACATCATCAACCCTACCATTAGGCTTCACATGTGATCTATCAGCTAATTGACAAACAACAGTAGTAGGTTCAAGTTTACCTAGCTTAGATGCAAGATAAAGAGATCTAGGCATAACATTAACTGATGCTCCTAAATCACACATGGCCACTGAAATTTTTGTCTCAACAATAGTAACAGGTATGGAAAACATACCTGAATCTTTACACTTTCGTGGAAGCCTTCTCTAAATAATTGCTGAAATATTTTCAGTCAAGGGAATTACCTCTTCCACTTTTTCCTTCTTACTGGGGTCACATAAATCTTTCTGCATTTTCGCATATTTTGGCACTTGATCTATCATGTCCAGCAAGGGAATATTCACGTTCACCTTCTTTATCACCTCCAGAAAGGCTCTCAGTCCATGTTTGTCCTTATTTTTCCTGCGAAGTCTCATAGGGAAAAGAGGAGGAATGACTAGAGGCTTAGGTTGATCAATTTCTTGCGGCTCCTTCTCCTTCACTTCTTCAAGTGGCATCGGTATAGCAGTGTTATGGACTGGAGAATCATCAGGATTCTCTAAAATAATCTCTTGATCCACGTCATCATCGTCGTCCAAGACTTCTAATTCTTTTTCTTCAGATCTGTCCACCTTAGTCATGAACCATGGGTAAGGTTCCGGTAGATCCTTCCCACTTCTTAAAGATAGTGCGTTGATGTGCTCTGGGTTCTTCAATGGCTGGGATGGCAGTGCTCCTTGCGTCTCCTGTCGGTTCATGGCTTGAACCAGCTGGGTAATCTGAGTTTGCATGCTTGTAATTCATCCATCCATGTCTTTTTGAGCGGCATGCATCTTGGTGGTGCTCTCGGCAAGGGACTTTACCATGGACTCCAGATTATGGTTCGGCTGATAAGGAATAAGAGGTTGATTTGCAAAGGTTGAGGCGGAGCACTGAGAGTTTTCTGAGAAATAGCAGAAGGGTTCCCTAGTAATGAGGCTTGACCAGGAGGTACTGGTTGTCTCCAGCGGAAACTAGGATGATCTCTTCGCGGCATTTAGTAGTTTCCGTAATTATAACTTCCTACTTGTTTCGTGTAGAATGCATTCACCTCTTCTACTGCCATCTCGTGTATCATAGGTCCTGGATCAGAAAGATGAGAGGTTGAAGATCTGTGATACCTTCCTTGTTGTTGGAGAAGTGATTGGAAGCCAAGCTTCAGGGTATCACTCATAGCAGCAAGTTGAGCTAAAACTTCGGAATTATCCACTTCGTGCACTGATTTTACAGGCTGAGAATTTCTTCCAGGTGCTCGGTATGAGTAGTCATAACGACTGGAAGTAGAATAAGAGTTGGCAGCCATTTGTTCTATCAATCTGCGGGAATCAGCACTGTGGCGGTTCTCTAGTAATGACCCATTACAAGCGGCATCCATTTGTCCTTTGATCATGGGGGTCAGTCCTTCATAAAAGTGTTGTAAAATTTGACCTTCAGTAAGTCCATGCTGTGGATAAGTATTACAGATCTGGTTGAATCTGTCATAATACTCCTGTAAATTCTCGCCTTCACTTTGTAGCATGGTGGCTAAAGCTCTTCTTCCCGCGGAGGCTCTTCCTAGAGGCGCATATCTATCACTTTGTAAAAGATGGTTTTTAAGATGCAGAAATGAAAGTTACAACCTAAGTGATGGGCCTTGACTATAGGACGCAGCTCCTGGGAATAAGATTCCATCTCCTTCCTTTGTCTGTCCTTGCCTCGGTTTTCACTGATTTCTTCCGAATAGCTGGTTAAAGGAGCAAGGAATAGCCTACTCTCCCTTACACTCTAATTACAAGGAGGCATGGGAATAGCTTCATGTGATTCCCCCTTGGACAATTAGGAAGACAAGAGGATTGCCTTCGATTGCCTTCAAAACCGAATTGTGCGCGTGTGCCCAGCTCTTGCCAATGGCCAGTGGCAGGTCCGAGGTGTCAACTGTCGCGGTACCTAGGCCACAAACAATCTACTACTTCCCTCGAACTAGCAGGGTTGGAGTTTTTGCTCTTCATCTTGATCTTCACCATAATCCGCGAGAAGTGGCCTGCTACTCATGGACCTTGACTAAGAGTCATTATAGAAAGACTGCAACAAGACGTGTGGAAGTATGCGGAATCCGAATTGAATTCAGTGAAGAACCGAGTGTATTGCTCAAGACTTGGAAGGAAACTTCATCTACTTCCAGAAACTAAAGGTTTTTAGAAACTAAAGAAACTAAGTGTTCTTAGCTCAAAAGTTCTAAGTACAAGAGAAATTGTTCAAAAGTCCGAAACTAAGTGCTCCAAGTGGTTTTTATATGACTTCCCACGTGCATTAACCCCTTTGGGTCCCCTTCCTATCATTCCTTCTGTCTTGCGTGCGCCAGCAGCCTTTCTTTGCGTGCAAGTTTGCACCCAATAATTGCTACAGACTCTGACATGCCGTAAGTCATGGGCCTTGACCAGTGTCAGTCTTTCGCCCACAATCATTCCAACTCACGTATAAGGCATGAAAACTCAGAGTTTGACCACCTGCAATACTCCTACAACACTCTATGACAGTCTCCTGACATATCTTGGTCAAAGTGTGAGAAAAAAGGCATAAAATAGACACAAAATGGGAAAATAGGAATTTTCTAGTAAAAATCAAATACTTAATAATAAGACTCCTAATTTGGGCGACTTCATACATAATTAACACATAATAATACCTAATAATTAACTAGAAAATGACACTTAACATATTCCCCCACACTTAAATCATGCTTGTCCTCAAGTATGAAAATTATAGCAGTCCACGAAAAAGGGCAGAATCTAAGTCATGATGCATTATTAAGGTACATTGTTCCTACAGCAGGCGTTTACTCCAATTCTTTTCCTATCCTTCAATCAAATTAAGGCAGGCCACTCAAGTTCGCATGCATCAGGTAAAGATTTAACCAATGACTACTTATACACTACATCATCAAGGCAAAACAGCAAAGAACATACACTATAGTGACTCAAGACCTTTTTCTCTCTTTTCTCTCTTTTTTTTTTCTTCAGATAGAGGTCCCCACTTTGAGGAAGAATACTTGGATTACGAAACCTCATGTGTGGTGATTACCACGGTTTCGCCAAACATCCTTACCTTTGGCACCCCTAATATTTTTTTCTTCTCTCTTTTTTTTTTCATATTTCTTTTTTTTTTTTGGTCTCGGTCTTGTCACTATAGAAGCAGCAAAAATTTATTCACAACATAATATATACAAGGGATGAAAATGTAATCATAGCCATGGTGTAATCTTACCTAAAACATGCAACAAAAGCTTGATATCTAGAAAGAAAAATAATTGAAGTGTTTTCCTAGCAGCAAGGAATTTATGAACCTAAGCATGATCAATCTAAAAATTCTAGTCTTATTCATGGAAGCAAATATACTTCAGGAGCATAGTGGGGATTTTTAAACAAAAACAAAAGGAAAACAAAACATTAAGCACGAAAACAGAAAAAAAAATTCCACAAAGTTTAACACATACGTCATAATGCCCAGAAAATATTAGAAAATAAAAAAGAAACATAAACTCCTCCCCACACTTAATTTTGAGGATGTCCTCATCATCAAGTGCAGCGGAGGGTACCTTAGTCATAAGGCATGCCGAAGTGTGAAGCAGTAGTCATCAGAGTGTCCAGTTTCGTTGAAAGCGCAAAAACTTGTTCTTGGAGACTCTGAATAGCAAGCAGGAGAGTGTGCTTGGTGGGGCTTGAGGGTGCAGTGCTCAAAGGAACATCTGTCGGTGCACCGTAGGGATTTACAATGGAGGGTGGCATAGAGGTGTTGGTACTTTTGGTACCCGCTTGAACAAAAACAGCCTTCCCCTCAACCTCCTTCAGGTAGCTGCAAGAAAACAGGTCATCTAAATCCAGATAACGAAAATGGTTATCTACCTGAGGGGTTTGTGTGTCAAGGTTGATTTTGAGATGTTGGGCGAGCTTGGTGATGAGAGAAGCAAATGGGAGCACCCTCTCGTTCTTGGCGGTGATGGAGTGCATTTGAGTTGCAATCCACCATCCAAATTGATGGAGAGCTTCTTCATCATCGCCCACAGAAAGAACAAAATAACCTTGGCAATGATGCTGGTGCCTTGTCGGGTTGCGCTGTAACAGCCTCCCAAGTACCTGTTCAACACTAAAAGAGCAGGGGCCCTCAAGTAATGGGCCTTGAGTTTGCGTACAGAATATGGGGGCTCACAGACAGACATAGAAGCATAGGCGTTCAGCACATTGAAATGTTCAGGATAATCACAAAAGGCTTGGAGGTAACGTGTAGTGGCTAAATCAGATTCAGAAATAAAGCCTAAAGCCACATTAAAATCGTTTATAGACATGTGAAAGTTTTTGCCTCCAAGGCGGAAAGAAATCAAATTTTCAACAAGGGGATTTCCAGCCACATCCTCAAACACAAAGTTGTATAAAATTCAAACACAAGTTTGGGATAAACCGGCAAGCTAATTTTAGAAAATCTACGCCACTCAGGGGAAGCATCAAATAAATGGTTGATATCAGCAAGTAGATTCAGATGCACCAAAGTAGGCGTATGCAATTTGAAGTCAAATAAAATTCTGCGCGAGGTTAAGAGAATAAATAGGAGTTGAGCATTCTTATCTGAAAATTTCACATTGTTTTTCAGCTGAGTCCAAGCAAGGGACTCCAAGGCTCGGTGTCGCCAGAATTTTGTGCGACCACGCTGTCCTTTACCACGCTGTGTGAGCTGAGTTGCTTCATCAACATCCTGTTCTCCGAGGAGAAACTCTAGGCATGGCCCTTCATTAGCGGCACGCTCCATTTCAGAGATCCAGAGATCAACCTCTTCGTCGATGGTGATCTCCTCAATGTCATCTTCATCCAATACTGGAGAAGGGGATGAGTGAATAATAGGAATTTCTGGTTCCTTACCCTTTCCTCCAGCGATTTCTTCCGGTTGTGTGGGCTGCGGGCTCTCGGGAACAGAAATTGCTATTGGGGAATTTGGCTCTGAAGGTTCCAACTCGGCAACAGCAATAGTAGCGGTGGCAGGGACTGGGTACCACTCCAGGTACAGCAACGGAGACACAATGGTCAATGGTGTGGCCTCAATCGGAACAGACTCCGCCGCGACGCTTGGAGATGGTTCATGCTCAGGGGAACAGAAGCTTCTGCTGGGTTATTGGTGCGACGACGCTAGTCCTTCTGTTAGTGTATGTGTTCTAGAGACAATCAACTCATTGGCAATCTTATCTTATGATATTTACTTTGAATTGTGATCAAATTTATATCATTGATATAATCCTCTACTTGATCTATGTGGTATAGAAATTATGATGAGATCATAATGTGAGATTCTTCAAGCACTCATGATCAAGTTAAAAACTCCCTAGCTAGAGTATTTGTGAAATGAGGATATCACAAATACGGATAAGCTGGCACACAGTGAGTTCCCTAAATTGTTTAGGCAATGGTTCTCACAATTGATGTAATGAGATTACTAGAACCTATGTGTGGGTGTCGATTAGAGAATCGATTCACTGGATGACTCATCTTCGAGATGCTACTATGGGAAGCTAACCAAGTGTCAGTAGCAAGATCTCGAATATGACAACCGTGCAATTAAGCTTAGACTTGAGGTCAACAAAGTTATCTTGATCTTAAGCTCACATTTTCGCTCATTACTAATGGGAGCCTAACCATGGTTTGCCTAGTATAGATGAGTAAGGATGTGACTCCTTAAGGTTGGAGATAGTTGATTGATCAATAAAGGATTCATCACTCATATTAGCGATGAGATCATATCTCAAGTAATTGCATCAAAGCCTAATAGTAAGTCCTGGGCCCAGGGTAATGACACTCGAATTGTTTGAGTAGGTCATTGAGTGTTAGTGCTTGAATGCAATTATAAGTTCGATACATCAGAAAGACAAACACCCATGTTCTGGTACCGAATGAGACATAAGTATGATGAAAGCTGTTCATTGCATGGTGGCTGGTCATGGAAAGGCTCAATCAGTTTACCTGATTATTCTTACATCTTGGGGATCATGATATGTTGCTAGACATCACTCATTATCGATAATGATGGATTTGATTAATTAAGAGTTAGTTAATAAATCCATTATTACGGCCTTGATTGAGGAAGCCTATAGGGTCACACACAATAGTGGAGTCACTCATCGATATAAAATAGAATGACACAATTACATGAGATGTAATTGGTAAAGTGGATAAATTAAATAGAGAATTATTTTGAGATCTCATATAGATATGATTTGAAACATATACATGTCTCCACAAGATAAGATCTTTATGAAGATATGATTTGATATGTTACAAAAATATCTATAAAAAAGATTTAGATCTTGAGATCTACTCCAAGGGTCTTCGTGCTCTCCAAGAGTGATCCAGAAGGAGGAGTTTTTCTCTACTAGCACCTAAGAAATTCGACCAGCATACTACAGCCTTGAGAAGGTTATCGACGGAGTGCTCCACGTGTGGATACCATAGAGGCCGTCTGCACGAGTTGGGAATAGTGGACGAGTTGCTGCCATGGCAATTGGGACTTGCCACATCGCCCTACCTTCTGGATTATCCCTTGAATTAGATTCTGTTTATTGTGTTCCCTCATTGTCTAAGAACATTGTCTCTATTTCTTGTTTGGACAAGATTTGTTTTGAGTTTTATATAAAGAACAATTGTTGTTCCATATGAAGAGGGAGTGTGCATTATCGTACTGCTACAATAGTAAACGGAATATATGTTTTGGATCAGCATGATTTAGAACAGATTAACATGTGCATAAAAAGGCCAAGGATTGACAACATCTTGAATTCTTACCTCTGGCATTGTCGTTTAGGCCATATAAACAAGAAGCGTGTTGAGTACTTATATCGATTGGGATATTTGGACTCAGAAGATTTTGAATCTTATGAAACATGCGAATCTTGTTTATTGGGCAAAATGACAAAGCAACCTTTTCTAGGAAAAGGAGCAAGAGCTGAAAACTTATTGGATTTAATACATTCTGATGTATGCGGTCCAATGAGCATCACTGCTAGAGGGGGTTTCTCGTATTTCATCACTTTTACAGATGACCATTCAAGATATGGACGCATCTACTTGATGAAACGAAAATCTGAAGCCTTTGAAAAGTTCAAAGAGTTTTGGATGGAGGTCGAGAACCAGCTTGAGCGTTCCATCAAGAAACTTCGATCAGATCGTGGTGGGGAATACTTGAGTAATGAATTCAAGAATCATCTTAAGGACAATGGTATTGTCTCAGAAAGAACTCCTCCTAATACACCTAAGCACAATGGTGTTTCTGAGAGGAGAAATCGAACTTTGCTTGACATGGTTCGATCCATGATGAGTTTTGCAGAACTACCAAAGTCCATTTGGGGATATGCTTTACAGGCAGCGGCTCATGTTTTGAACAAAGCCCCATCAAAATCGGTTGAAACCACTCCTTATGAGATTTGGACTGGTAGAAAACCGAGTTTCTCCTACCTCAAAGCTTGGGATACCCTGCTTATGTAAGAAGGTTGAAGTGAGATAAGTTGAAGAACAAATCTTACAAGTGTCTCTTTCTGGGATATCCACAAGAAACCATGGGATACTACTTCTATAATCCTGAAGAGGGAAAGGCTTTCATCTCGAGGAATGTTGTCGTTTTGGAGAAAGAGTTTCTCCTCAAAGAAGCAAGTGGGAGTCGTTTTGAACTTAAGGAGATGTTTGAGAACGAGCCAGTGACACCAATAGAGATGCCAGTGGGTGACTCAAAAGGTAATCTAGGCTCACCATCTCGAAATTGTGTCCCAGAAGGTTGTAATGTACCAGTGAGCAATCAACCTGAGCAATCTGACTTGCCAAATGTACCAAGCACGTTTTCTGCCAGAAGATCAGTCCGACAACGTAACCCTATTGTGAGATATGGTATCATTGTTGATGCCGAAGGCATGGGTGACCTCATATTAGATGAGGAACCTCGGACTAATGACGAAGCAATCAATAGTGCTGAGTCAAGTAAATGGCTTGTTGCCATGGGGGCAGAAATGGATTCCATGTATGAGAACAATGTATGGACATTGGTCAATGCTCCAGAGGGAGTAATCCTATTGGATGCAAATAGGTATTCAAAAGGAAAACTGACATGGATGGAAATATATCTACCTATAAGGCACGACTTGTGGCCAAAGGGTATCGTCAAAAACAAGGTGTTGATTATGACGAAACCTTCTCGCGTGTTGCTATGCTGAAGTCCATTCAAATTTTACTTGCCATTGCTGCTCATTTTGATTATGAGATATGGCAGATGGATGTGAAAACAGCCTTCCTAAATGGAAATTTGGCTGAGGAAGTGTACATGATACAACCTAAAGGTTTCACACAAGATCCTAGTAAAGTGTGTAAACTGAACAAATCCGTCTATGGGCTAAAGCAAGCTTCAAGAAGTTGGAACATCAAATTTGATGAGACAATCAAAGAGTTTGGTTTCTCTCAAAATGAAGATGAACCTTGTGTATACAAGAAGGTAGATGGCTTGGCAATCGTATTTCTCATACTATATGTGGATGACATGTTAGTAATGGGAAATGATGTTGCAACAATGCAATCAGTAAAAATCTAATTATCCAAGAGCTTTTCATTGAAAGATCTTGGAGATGTGGCTTATATATAGGGCATAAAGATCTATAGGGATAGATCAAAGAAACTTATTGGATTATCACAATCGACCTATATCGATAAAGTGTTAAAGAGGTTTAACATGGCTGATTCCAAAAGAGGTTTATTGCCCATGACACATAGAGCACTATCAAAAGTGATGTGCCCTAAAATAGAAGAAGATAGGGATTATATGGCTCGAATTCCACATGCTTCTCCTATTAGGTCAATAATGTAAACAACGCTGTGTACTAGACCAGATATGTCATATGCTTTAAGTGTTACAAGCAGATACCAGTTGAACCCTAGAATGGATCATTGGACTGCAGTCAAGAGCATTCTTAAGTACTTAAGAAGGACTAAAGACATGTTCCTGATTTATGGTGGTCAAGATCTCGAAATGGGAGAATATATTTCTAATCTCATTTGACTTGACGTCTCAATCAAAATACATATTCACCCTAAATGGAGGTGCAATCACTTAGAAAAGTTCTAAGCAAGACTGCTCATTCACAATGGAACTAGGACGTCCATGGAGTACATAGAGTCCATTGGTATAAGATACATCAATGATTGGCTCTAGTACAAGTGGGAGATTGTTAGTGTATATGTTCTAGAGACAATCAACTCATTCGAAAATCTTATCTTATGATATTTACTTTGAATTGTGATTAAATTTATATCATTGATAAAATCCTCTACTTGATCTATGTGCTATAGAAATTATGATGAGATCATAATGTGAGATTCTTCAAGCACTCAGGATCAAGTTAAAAACACCCTACCTAGAGTATTTGTGAAATGAGGATATCACAAATACGGATAAGTTAGCACACATTGAGTTCTCTAAATTATTTAGGCAATGGTTCTCACAATTGATGTAATGAGATTACTAGAACCTATGTGTGGGTGTCGATTAGAGAATCGATTCACTAGATGACTCATCTTCGAGATGCTACTATGGGAAGCTAACCAAGTGTCAGTAGCAAGATCTCAAATATGATAGCCGTGCAAGTAAGCTTAGACTTGAGGTCAACAAAGTTATCTTGATCTTAAGCTCACATTTTCGCTCATTACTAATGGGAGCCTAACCATGGCTTGACTAGTATGGATGAGTAGGGATGTGACTCCTTAAGGTTGGAGATAGTTGATTGATCAATAAAGGATTCATCACTCATGTTAGCGATGAGATCATATCTCAAGTAATTGCATCAAAGCCTAATAGTAAGTCCTGGGCCCAGGGTAATGACAATCGAATTGTTTGAGTAGGTCATTGAGTGTTAGTGCTTGAATGCAATTATAAGTTCGATACATCAGAAAGACACACACCCATGTTCTAGTATCGAATGAGATATAAGTATGATGAAAGCTGTTCATTGCATGGTGGCTGGTCATGGAAAAGCTCAATCAGTTCACCTGATTATTCTTACATCTTGGGGATCATGATATGTTGCTAGACATCACTCATGATCGATAATGATGGATTTGATTAATTAAGAGTTAATTAATAAATCCATTATTACGGCCTTGATTGAAGAAGCCTATAGGGTCACACACAATAGTGGAGTCACTCAACGATATAAAATAGAATGACACAATTACATGAGATGTAATTGGTAAAGTGGATAAATTAAATTGAGAGTTATTTTGAGATTAATATTGATTAAACTCAAAATAAAAGATCATATATAGATAAGATTTGGAACATATACATATCTCCACAAGATAAGATCTTTACGGAGATATGATTTGATATGTTACCATATATCTATCAAAAGATTTAGATCTTGTGATATGCTACAAAAGGTCTTCGTGCTCTCTGAGACTAATACACAAGGAGGCGTTTTTCTCTACTAGCACCTGAGAAATTCGACCAGCATTCAAGAGCCTTGAGAAGGTTATCGATGGAGTGCTCCACGTGTGGATACCATAGAGGTCGTCTCCTATTGGCGGTTGGTGAACAACAGAGTCATCTGAAAGGTATTTTAGCATCCCTTAGTCTGATGTATACCGTATTCCAAGATCTGCGTTGGGGGTTTCTCAAAATTTTAAAATTCCGCTGCTTTTGAGACATACGATGTCTACGAGAAACCCAACATTGACTACCTGCAATACTCCTTCCACACCCCATAACTGCCTCCTGACATGTCTCGATCAAAGTGTGCAAAAAAGATAAGGAAAACATATAGAAAATAGGAAAATAGGATTTTTCTAGAAAAATCAATTACTTATCAATATAATTCCTAAATTCGGTAACTTAACACTAGATTAATACAGAATAATACCTAAAAATAAACTAAAAAATGACAGTTAACATATTCCCCCACACTTAAATCATGCTTGTCTCCAAGTATGAAAATCATAGCGATCCACGAAAAAGGGCAGAACCTAAGTCATGATGCATCAGTAAGGCACATTGTTCCTACATCAGTAAGGCACATTGTTCCTACAGCAGTCATTTACTTCAATTATTTTCCTATCGTTCGATCAAATTAAGTTAGGCCACTCAAGTTCAAATGCATCAGATAAAGACTTAACAAATGACTACTTATACACTAACATCATCAAGGTAAAAACATCAAAAAACATACACTATAGTGACTAAACATCTTTTTCTCTCTCTCTTTTTTTTTCAGATAGAAGTCCTTGTTTTGGGGAAGAATGTTTGGATTATGAAACCTCATGTGTAGTGATTACCAGAGTTTCGCCAAGCATCCTTACCCTAATATTTTTTTCTTTTTTCTCTTTTTTTTTCATATATATATATATTTTAGTCTCGGTCTGGTCACTAAAGGAGCAGCAAAAATTTATTCACAACATAATATATAGAAGGAATGAAAATGTAGTCATAGCCACTGTATAGTCTTTCCTAAAACATGCTACAAAAGTTTGATATCTAGAAAGAAAAATAATTGAAGTATTTTCCTAGCAGCATGGAATTCATAAATCTAAGCATGATCAATCCTAGAAATTCTAGCCTTATTCATGGAAGCAAATATACTTGAGGAGCATAGTGGGGATTTTTTTTCACTAACAAAAACAAAAAGGAAAATAAAAAACATGAAGCACGAAAACAGAAAAAAAATTCAACACAGTTTAACACATAAGTCCTAATGCCTAGAAAATATTAGAAAATAAAAAGAAACATAAACTCCTCCCCCACACTTAATTTTTAGGATGTCCTCATCATTAAGTGTAGCGGAGGGTACCTTAGTCATGGGGCATTCTAGACTAAGAGTGTCCAGTTTCATTGAAAGTGCAGAAACCTGTTCCTAAAGACTCGAAATAGTTAGCAGGAGGGTGTGCTTGGTGGGGCTTGATGGCGCAGTGCTCAAAGGGATGTCTGTTTGTGCATCATATGGGTTCACGATGGAGGGGGGGCATGGAAGTGATGGCACTCTTGGTACCCGCTTGCACAAAGACAGCCTTCCCCTCAACTTCCCTCAGGTAGCTGCAGGAAAACAAGTCATCCAAATCCAAATAACGAAAATGATTGTCTACCTGAGAGGTATGCTTGTCAAGGTTGACTTTGAGATGTTGGGCGAGCTTTGTGATGAGGGAAGCAAAGGGGAGCACCCTTTCATTTTGGTGGTGATGGAGTGCATTTGAGTTGCAATCCATCATCCCAAATTTATTGGAAGCTTCTTCATCCTCACCATGACAATGATGCTGGTGCCTTGTCGAGTAGCACTTCAACAGCCTCCCAAATACCTGTTCAACTCTAAAAGAGCAGGGGCCCTCAAGTAATGGGCCTTGAGTTTGCATATAGAATACCTGGTAGAGGATGTTTTGGTGAAAATTGAGCATCTTGTGTTCCCAGCTGATTTTTATGTGGTGAACATGCCTACTAGAGGATCAAAAGACACGGCCATTATCTTGGGCAGACCATTTTTGAGCTCCTCAAATGCTATCATCAACGTGAAGATGGGAACCATTGAGCTTTCTTTTGATGAAGATAAAATCACACTGGACCTGAAGGATGTGAAGAATTATCCCAGTGATTTGAGAGCATTTGCTGTGGATGTCATGGATGGACTCATTGAGGAGCACTTGAAGAAAGAAATTCAAGAAAAAGAAGAGGCTCATGAAGAATCTTTATTTGCAAAATTCGAAGCTGAAGAAAAATTCGAGAGATTAAATGTGGTGCAAGCCAAGACTCAAGGAGAGAGGTTAGCTGAATTGAAACCATTGCCTGACCATTTAGAATATGTTTTTCTTGACGCAAAGTTCAGGAACCCTGTTATCATCTCCATTGTTCTACGCTCAGACCAAAAGTCACAACTGCTCGAGGTCCTGAACAGGAACAAAAAGGCAATAGGTTAGACGCGGGATGACATTGAGGGGATCTACCCATCCATATGCATGCACAGAATATTTCTAGAGGATGGTGCAAAACCTCAAAGATGCCTCAACCCAAACATGATTAACGTGGTAAGAAAAGAAATTGTTAAACTTCATGATGCAGAAATTATTTATTCTATCACAGATAGTGAATGGATGAGTCCCATTCACGAGGGCCAAAGAATACTGGAATGACTGTGGTGGAGAACGAGAAAGGCGAGCTTGTTGGAAAAATAGATGGAGGGTTTGTATAGATTATCGAAAATTAAATGAAGTGACAAAGAAAGACCATTATCCTCTGCCTTTTATCAATCAAATGGCAAGTCCCAACTGCCATGGCAGCAACTCGTGCACTATTCCCAACTCGTGCAGACGGCCTCTATGGTATCCACACGTGGAGCACTCCGTCGATAACCTTCTCAAGGCTGTAGTATGCTGGTCGAATTTCTCAGGTGCTAGTAGAGAAAAACTCCTCCTTCTGGATCACTCTTGGAGAGCACGAAGACCCTTGGAGTAGATCTCAAGATCTAAATCTTTTTATAGATATTTTTGTAACATATCAAATCATATCTTCATAAAGATCTTATCTTGTGGAGACATGTATATGTTTCAAATCATATCTATATGAGATCTCAAAATAATTCTCTATTTAATTTATCCACTTTACCAATTACATCTCATGTAATTGTGTCATTCTATTTTATATCGATGAGTGACTCCACTATTGTGTGTGACCCTATAGGCTTCCTCAATCAAGACCGTAATAATGGATTTATTAATTAACTCTTAATTAATCAAATCCATCATTATCGATCATGAGTGATGTCTAGCACCATATCATGATCTCCAAGATTAAATAATAATTAGGTGAACTGATTGAGCCTTTCCATGACCAGCCACCATGCAGTGAATAGCTTTCATCATACTTATATCTCATTCGATACTAGAACATGGGTGTGTGTCTTTCTGATGTATCGAACTTATAATTGCATTCAAGCACTAACACTCAATGACCTACTCAAACAATTCGAGTGTCATTACCCTGGGCCCAGGACTTACTATTAGGCTTTGATGCAATTACTTGAGATATGATCTCATCGCTAACATGAGTGATGAATCCTTTATTGATCAATCAACTATCTCCAACCTTAAGGAGTCACATCCCTACTCATCCATACTAGTCAAGCCATGGTTAGGCTCCCATTAGTAATGAGCGAAAATGTGAGCTTAAGATCAAGATAACTTTGTTGACCTCAAGTCTAAGCTTACTTGCACGGCTGTCATATTTGAGATCTTGCTACTGACACTTGGTTAGCTTCCCATAGTAGCATATCGAAGATGAGTCATCCAGTGAATCGATTCTCTAATCGACACCCACACATAGGTTCTAGTAATCTCATTACATCAATTGTGAGAACCATTGCCTAAATAATTTATGGAACTCAATGTGTGCTAACTTATCCGTATTTGTGATATCCTCATTTCACAAATACTCTAGGTAGGGTGTTTTTAACTTGATCCTGAGTGCTTGAAGAATCTCACATTATGATCTCATCATAATTTCTATAGCACATAGATCAAGTAGAGGATTTTATCAATGATATAAATTTGATCACAATTCAAAGTAAATATCACAAGATAAGATTTGCCTATGAGTTGATTGTCTCTAGACAACATACACTAACAGTCAAGCTCTGACTTTTCATGCCTTGTACGTGACTTTGAACAATTGTGTGCAAAAGAATAACACTGGTCGAGGCCCCTGACTTACGGCATGTTAGAGTCTGCAGTAATGATTTGATGCTAACTTGCACGCAAAGGAAAGCTAGTGGCGCACGCAAAACAGAGGGGACGAGAAGGAGTTAATGCACGAGGAGAGTGATATAAAAGCAACTTGGAGCACTTATTTTTGGACTTTCACCATTTTCTTTCTTAACTTAGAACTTTTGAGTTCTTCCTATCCTCGAAGGAGGTAGACTTAAGTTGTTTGGAATTATGAAAGAATGAGATTGCATGTAACATTAGGGTTTGTTTACCATACCACTGAAGTACCTTAAGGCATCACATTACTCTTTGTGCAAAAGTAGAGTTCATTTACCTTCTGCATTTCTATTTACGGTGAACTTCCTATGTTGTATTTTAATTTTAACTAAGAGTAATGTTTATTTTGTAATTCTACATCTAAAAAAGTACTTAGCAACTACTTGCTACTTAATTGATCCCGAAATTCCACTATGCATTTTGCATTTAATTTGTATTTTGAGAAGATTAGAACTTATAAATTTATTAGATACGCAATTTGATTTAACTGAAATGATATCAAAATTTTCCATTTATCAATGTAGTATAATTCAATGTCATCAACAAGAATTTTTAATCGATTTGCCAATCTGGAAATACTATATATAATTTTCTTATTAATAACTCTTGAGTATACGGACCGCCCAATTCCACAAATCCAAGCAATTTAGAGTGTAATTTCTAATTTTCATCAACATAATGAGTAGTCATAGTCATTTATTCTTCTACAGTAAAAGACATCCATGTATCTGATGTCAAAGAAATTCTTCTAGAAACAAACAATAAAGATTTCAATCATTCATTCTCATCAGCATAAATTTTCATACAATCAGTTCTTGTAGTTATTCTGCTAATTGATCTAATATCAAGATTAAGCACTCTATTGGAAGCATTAACTTCTTCATATTCCGTATAACCAAATGGAAGATCATGCATAATAATTGCTCTTACTATTGAATCTTGAAATTTATTATGATCAAATTTAAATTTTCTGAAAAAAGTAGTTGTAATGGTCTTCAATTTTAGAATCCATTTGAGAGGTTAGAAATATATTTGCTATGGTTAAGTATATTATATGAAGCCCCGAATTCATACCTTATAAACTTAGACCTTGATGCCATGTTCCCAAAAAGGAACATAAGGCCATATTATCCTATCAAATAAACTCATAGGGAGATTGGATTAGTTTACATCACATCAGAAGAAGTGAAGCAAAAAGAAAGCAATTCGCATAGCCATTATACAACATGGTGGACGACATAATTGTCTAGCTGACATGACTCCCTACACAAACTTAACACTTCAAGAATTCACAAGACAACCTAGAAACATAGGAACTAGTTTAGATGGGAGCTCTACTCAAAACCACCAAGTTCACAGCACAAAACCCACAACCAAGAGGCTCCAAATGAGATCCTTTTTCCTACAACCTAGATCACAGCACTTAGTCCTGCCTTTCCCGTTCATTTCTTGGAATAATTAGCGGTCAAGGCATTGTATGCAATTCATTAAATCAAGAAGTTCATAGTGAGCAAGCATGTATCCATTCAAGATAAAGGTTCATTAAAAAACAATAATAAACAATAACATTTGACATATAATGAGTCCATTAACTATGTAACCATTTACATGTATGGTTGCACCATCTTGATCTTAGTAACTTTAGTCTGGCAACCTTAGAAGCCAAGATCAAGAAGTCCTTTTGGCTTTGGTCTCATGAAATCAATAAATGGGTGCCACCCCCTTTACCAACTCCACATGGTTGCAGCCCCTTACCCTTTTTCCATTCCTTGATGTCATACCGTTTGATGGCTAAAACTCCATAAGGAGTTGCCTCAAGCACGCTTCACATATAGGAGTGTGTGTCCACAACTCCCCATAAGTTTTCTATTTGAAAATATTGATACATATGAAAACCATGTCATATTTCATAAACTTTTTCTTATTTAAAATTACTAAATAAAAATCATTTGGAAGCTAGGGAGCAGGGGATTATTCAATAATAGAAATAACATAAATTCAAACACCGAGTAGAAAGTTACAAAATCAAGAGGTTGGACTCAAAAACCAGTTTCTGGGGCTTAGCAGATTTCAAAGGTTTTAAAAGACAAATCTATAACATCCTACTCCCATCTTCAAATCGATAAATTTTTCTTGAAACATACACAAAAGGATAAAGAGATGTCCAATTAAGCATACCTCATGAATCATAGCCAATCAGTACATAAAAGTCATAAAACACATAGAAGCATAGATTTACACGTAGAACACTACACATAAATTCAGAACCCATCATCTCGCTTACCTTTGTCCAAACGAGCTCCTTCCAAAGCCAAACCCTTCGTAAACCTCTATGGTGTAAGCTTGAGAAATCTCGTGATTGTTAAACTGCTACACAGCTCTCATAAACCAAACTTCACAACGGTGCAAACTATTTTTATGATATCCCTATAAGCAAATCTCCACATTTTTCAGCTTTCCAAAAATGCTTTTCCTTTCATCTATGCTCCTTTTATAATGTTATTCATGCTTATCTAAAATTCCTCTAAGGGAAACACATGTCACCACAATCAAAACACTTGGTATTTTCTAAATCTGCATGAAGCACATGTCAACACCATATTAAAACACATGGCGCTCTTTGATTGACCAGGCTGCATGTTTTATCGTCGCAAGCTAACTAAAACACATGGTGCTTTCTAATTGGTCATGGTTGCATGTATCATCTTTCTCTATTCTACCTTTTCTTTCCCTCATATTCTAATTCTATTTTGAAATATTACATATTATCTCTCTAATGGCCATAGTTTATGTATAAAATTAATAAAGGATGGGGTCCACATCAATATAAGGTATTATTAACGACAATCAATAGAAGTGATGTAGGTGCAATATAAAGACAAAGCCACATGGTAACCTTAGGTTAGAGAGGATGTTGACTCATGTAGGTGTATTAATATTGGTGTTGAGTGTATTTTGAGAAAAACCTTAAGGCCGTGTTTGGTAGTGATAGGGAACAAATCGGTTAAGGATAATCGCTTTTTGAAAAGCTTCCAAATGGGGTTTTCGATGGGACAATGCCTGTCGACAGATCGATATGTGTCAGAAAATCTACAAGGCGATATGGCTCAGTCTGAAGAGTAACCGAGTCATGGCAGAGTGGGCGGCGATTGTCTGAAAAGAGAGATCATAGCACAAGTGCAGAAAGGTAGCCGACACCTACAAAAGCTTATGATTCAGTCAGATTGGCCCCTCCCCCTTATAAGTAAAAAGAATAAAGGGGGGGGGGGGGATCTGACTTGTTTTTTCCTTCTCGACATCCCACTAGCAAAGATTTTCTCCAGCGAGCTCCGACAGCTCCGTGGTTTTTCCGCCTCACAATGGTTTCCACGTAAAAATCCCCACCTACTTCCATTTCATCCAATCAAACTGAACAGAAAACAAAAAGGAAACAATACCATCTGCAACCCGAAAATCGGCCCAGTTCGGCATACAAATTTTCACCCTTAACATTTTTTGCGCCCAACGTGGGGCCATATAAAGCCCCACTTGTGAAATCCGCAAGAGCCACTCACTAAGCGCTGACCATGGCAGAGAATAGCACGGCCACCAACACGGCCCATGACGGAAGCGCTGACGTACAAGACCTTGGTCTTCTAATCACCAGCAGGGAACAACTGAAGACCCTACTAACAGAAATCCTCGCCGACTTCAGAACACCGTCGGGTCTGAACTCCAACGCCCAGGAGGGGACACACTAAACCACACCACGAGCGGAGAAACAACCCGTGATTCCGGAATATCCCCCGGACACGGAGACTGAGTTTGAAACCGAGGAGAAGATACCGTGAAGGAAAAGGCGCAATCAAGTCATTTACGACCCGGAAGAGATAGGGAAAACGTGACTAATGAAATCGTGGAAAAAAGGGAAGAAGAATTGAAGAGAGAATTGGATCAGATCCGGTAAAGACGAATGCTTATCGCCGCGCGAATGCTATCGAGAGAGAAAGTGAGTTGGGGCTTCAGGGACGCCTTCGACCAGAATGTCTGCACTGGAAGAATAGACGTTCTTGCCGACATTGATCTAGCCTTAAAGAATAGTGTTGAAGGAGCTGCGAGAACCCCTGCACTTCGCTTTGATCCCTTCTTGGATGAGTTAATCTGAGAAGAGCCCGAAAATGGATTCAGAATCCCTGAAGGACTGCCCACATACGATGGGAGAGGAGACCCCATATCTCACGTAACTGATTTCGACATGAGGATGGCCACGGTCCAGCATTCGGAAGCCATGAATTGTAAGTTGTTCGCCTGCTCGCTCCAAAAAGGGGCCAAAATCTAGTTCAAGTAGTTAGAACCCTGCAGTGTGGGATCCCATCAGGAGTTGGTGTTACTTTTCACTACCCGATATGCTGTCAATATCGAAGCCCCACCATCGAAGGCAGCGTTGTATTCATTTCGGTACGATGAAAGAAGAAAAAGCTTGAGGAAATTCATCGACCGATTCAATTGCCTGGCACACGATGTCCAGCTAGACTTAAAGGAAAGGGTAGAAATAATGAAGCGAGCCTTGGGAACTTCAATGCTGGGTCAGAGCCTATTTAAATCCCTACCAAAGAATCTCGGAGAATTATTACGGAAAATAAGCATCGTGAAGTATATCAGGTGGAGCCAACCAGAACCGAGGCCTATTGCAAAATACAAAAAACCACAGTGCACGACACGGTCAACTGCCGAGTAATGAAGAGGATGATCGAGTAGTATCATACCAGTGGTGGAATGAGCAACGCAAAACGGAACCCTACATAGATGACGGAATGAAAAAGGGGACGTAACGGCCACACGGGAAACGAGGGCAGCTGATACCCGAAGTTCTCCCCGAAACCAGTAGGCGGAGTCCTGCGAGCTAGTGAAGTCTCGAACCATGAAGGGGATCGAGATAGACCGGAGACCACAAGAAACGCAAGCCGAGCACAAGGTACTCCCCCCTATGTCCGAGAAATCCATATGATATCCGAGGGACCGAGATTGAAGAATCCGGAAAATCACGAAAGAGATATATGGAGGAGGCTAGAAAAGAAGAAGTCTTTGAAATCGGGAAAGGACAGACCGAGAAAACCGCGTGGAAGATGGAGGAGATTAATTTCTCTAACAAAGATATTCCCACTGGAGGGATATGCAGGAGCACCAAGTTGAGAAGGATTCTCATCGATCAGGGATCTTCCTGCAACATCATGAAAAAAGAAGTTGCCGAGTTTCTGGCATCATCTAAGGAGGGGGATGTCTACCTGGTCCGTATGGAATTGTATGCATTAGATCAACAGGCCATACAAACTATTGGGAAAATAATCCTACCCATGACATTCGATGCGGCAGGGCGAAGCCGGACCAAAAGGTTAGAATTCCTGATTCTAGATTTGGAGGTCTCGTATAACATGATCCTCGACCGACCCGGCATCAACTAATTCGGTATGCTGCCCTTACTGTGCACTTGAAAGTTAAATTCCCAACACCAAGGGGAATTTGCACGCTAGATATCGACCGACCAGCCGCCCGGTATTTTCATGTGGGTAGAAGCAGCGGCACTTCTATGAAGAAAAATGCCGAATTATCAAGGAGAAGACAAAGGAGATTCTAGAGGCCGGTTACATGAGGGAGATCCAATACTCGGAATGGGTAGCCAACCCGATCGTTGTCCTAAAGCCCGGCGGAAAGTGGAGAATGTGCGTTGATTTTACTGATCTCAACACCTATTGTGAAAGGGATCCCTATCTCTTACCAAAGATAGACAAGCTGGTGAACGCCATTGCCGGGTCCCGTTTTTTAAGCACCATGGATGCATACTCCGGAAATGGTCCAGCCAAAAACAACCTTCTACACCAAAGACGGGGTTTAATGCTATATCGCGATGCCTTTCGGTCTGAAGAATGCTGGTAAGTCGTTTCATAAAGGAATATCAGAACCTTACGGGTAAAGTAGCTGCCCTCAGTCGTTTCATATCTCGGTCAGCTGATAAGTCGGCTCTTTCTTCAAAGCATTGAGAAAGGGAAAGGCATTAGAATGGAACGAAGACTGTCAAATCGCTTTCTAGAAGCTCAAAGAATACCTCTCCTCGCCCCTGCTTCTAGTTGCCCCGAAGGAAGGGGAGCCCCTAGGGCTATACCTATCAATGTCCCGTGTTGCGGTGAGCGCAGTCCTGACAACTATCTCAGGAGAAAAACACCTTCCAGTGTATTACATGAGCAAGGTCTTGCTGCCAGCCGAAACTCGATACACAGTAATAGAGAAGTTCATCTTGGCTCTAAAAATGGCGGCCACCAAGCTCCGATCATGTTTCTAGGATCGACACATCATGGTGTTCACTAATTAGCCCCTGAAGAATATCCTATCTCGACCTGAGATTTCAGCGAGGGTCGCCAAATGGGCAGTTGAATTAAGTACGATGGACATTGAATTTAAATCGAGAACAGCAATCAAGGCCCAACCTTTTGCCGATTTTGTGGTCGAGATGACCCGATATATCGACCGCCTCATGGAAAATAACGACCGTTGAGCCATGTATGTTGACGGTTCAACATTTTTGTCACCGTAAAATTCTTGTTCCCCGCCTCCAACAACGTGGCCGAATATGATGCCCTGGTGGAAGGAATGAAAATTGCCAGGGAACTTGGAGTCACGGAACCTGTTGCTTATACCGACTTACGGCTGGTGCAAGGACAGTTTTCGGGCGAGTATGAAGCTCATGACCCCCTCATGGCTCAATACTCTGTCAAGATAAAGGAGTTAGCCAAGACCTTTAAGGAATTCACTTTAGCCCATGTTGCGCGAGCGGAAAACGGATCCGCGGATAGTCTCGCCAGGTTTGCCGTAGGGTTTCCAGAGCTAAAAGAGGGGAGAGAGACAATCTGGTTGTGAGATTCACCTTCAGTAACCTTCCGGGCAGTAAATCACATTACTCAACAACTAGGGAACCACATCATCTCTTCACAACTGAACCTTTTCGAGGATTTGACATTACCCTATATCCGATACCTACAAAGAGGAGAAACACCACCCGAAAAGTCGGAAGCTAGACGGTTAGAGACCAGGCGAAGAGATATACACTGGTGAACGAGAATCTTTATCACAAATCCCTTGACGGACCCCTATTGAAGTGTATCGGGAAGGAGCATTCTCAAGAGCTTATAACCGATTTGCATGAGAGCGAGTGTGGCGCTCACGTTGGCATACGATCCCTATGCCAGAAGGTTTTGAGTAGCGGATATTATTGGCCGACCATGAGGCAGGATATTACAGAAATGGTGAGGAAGTGTAAGGCGTGCCAATACCACACCAATACCGAGAAAACCGGTAAACGACCTAACTGTCCTTCCACTCTCATGCCCATTTGACCGATGGGGGTAGATATTATGGGACCATTCCCTCAAACACTCAGGCAGGGTATGAAGACCAAACTCAAGAACTACGGAGGATCGTGGGCGGATCGCTTGGACGAGGTGTTATGGTTGTACCGTACCACCCCCCGGACCACTACAGAGGAATCTCCCTTTTTGCAAGTTTATGGATCGGAAGCGGTGTGTCCGATCGAACTAACATTGAAAAGCTACAGAGTTGAACACTATAGTGAGGAAGAGAACGCCAACTTACGAAGATTGGAGTTGGAACTATTGGAAGAAAAACGACAAAATATTTATAAACACCCAGGGGCTTATCAGAGAAGAACGGAAAGGATCTATAATCGATCCATATCCCTAAGAGAATTCTTGGAAGGAGACCTGGTTCTTCAGAGCATCCAACCGCAGAGACACGTGAGAAAGTTGGATCGCAACTGGGAAGGCCCTTACCGGATTTCAAGGGTAATTGGAAAGGGAGCATATCAGTTAGAGCAGTTGGACATTCTACGCTTAGTCATCTCAATACCGACCACTATTATGGACCTTCACCAGATTCGATAATTCCTTTTGTCGAAGTACACGATTGGTAATAGATTCCTCCAAAGCGGAGACGAGTTGACAAAAACGTGAGCCCAGGCCGAATCACGTAAGCCCAAGTAAACTCTCCCAACTTAGGTCATAAACCTTGGCCGCATTATTAGAAGAGCTCCCCCTCCCGGGCATGGTAGATCAACTCGGGGCTCCCCCCCCCCCCCCGATCTATATTTATGCCTTTCTAAACCTGGGCACCCGTAATGAGGATAAGTCCCGGTATAATTCGGGCGTCGGTTCCCTAAAACCGTCGACGTAAGCCCCAAAAAAGCCCTTAGATTCAAGCCTTACTGCCGAATCTTGAGACGGCAAGAGCACCCAAAGCAAATCCGCCCATGTCCAAAACAATGGGGTTTGGGGGAGTCACTTGACCCATGAGGGGTTGTAGTCTACTTCCCTAGCTGCGGTTCAACTCATGTAAGGAAACACTAAGGCATACGAAAATCAAAAAGCCCAGCCCAAGAGCTGGTCAAAAGACACCTATCCCCGAATCACAACACCCAAGGCTCTGGAAACGAGGGTAAGCCCTAATATAACTTGGGCACGGGTCATTTTCGAACCGTTCACACAAGTCCAGAAAAAGTTATGCAAGGTCCGTGCTCTCAAATCCTGGTATGGTGATCGTACTTGAAGTAGATATCCCGAAAGCGTGGGTTCTTCCAAAAAGGGCCTCTTTTGGATTAAGAAGATAGCTCAAGTGAAAGGCCTTGGAGGGTGACTGGCGAATCACGCATCTCATAAACCGGAGGGACTATTGAAGGCAAAAAGTAAGAGAAAAAACTGAGTACTTCAAAAAATCCATAAAACCCAGCACCGGGGACAAAGAATATTGTTTCAGCGAAAGTAAAGAAAAGGAAACTAAAGCTGAGGAGGAGGAAGAAGATTTGTAGAGGGACCAACTGAAGGACCAACGTGCCCTTGTAATCGTGCTCGCAGCCTGGCTTCGTTCTCCCGATCGACTCTGGCCCAAATAAGTGCTCCTAAGCGTTCCCGATCCGCTTCAAAGCCGAATTCAGGAGCAAGAGGAATGTCCGAGGCAACGTCAAGCATATTCTCGTCTTTCGACAACAGGTTGATCCTGTCAAAACGCGGATCCATAACGGATAGGCCGAACTCCTGATTGATCTGACGCCATTGCTGATACATGAGTAGAACGATTAAATCGTCGACGTAGATGTCCGACAATTTAGAGAAGCATGCCGAGTTCACGAAATTCTCCAAGAACTCTCGCCGGGATGCCTCTTGCTCAAGTAGTTCAGCTTCTAAGGCCAAAACGCGTTCCTCGCTTTGCTTCAACTCCTCTTCAACCTCCTCAGAGCGTGTCCTAAAGTCTTCCTTTTCGGAGTTGGCATCGTTGATCGCCTTCCCCATCTCTTTCGCTAGGGTCTGCAGTTCCTCCTCCTGGCGGGTACCGTTTCCAAGCATATTCCTCAACACATTCCCCACATTCCCAGTGATTTCATTTTCACATCCTGCGCCTCAACTTGGGCTCGAAGCTGAGAAATTTCCTACGAGGCGGACCCCAACCCCTTGGCCATCCCCCATCCAAAGGTCAAAGATTGGAAAAAGTTCATCATGTCAGAAAAGGTTATCTCCGATTTCGAAGAAGAGGAAAGTTACCTTCCAAATCCCCTTAAGGATGATTTCCGGCTAAGCCTCAAAGGGATTTGAGGACGCCTCTTCTAAGGCTTTTCGAAGCTCCGGCAGAAAGGAGGAAGGAGGTAAGGCAGGATCCACTCCTGCCTGAATAGGTGGAGTGGGAACCCTTCCTATCTCACTTGGAGGAACCGATGTGGATGCGGCAGCCAAAAAGTGCCCAGCATTGAGTGTGGGGCCCTCAACGGGTCTTGGTGAAGGAGAGAGCCTCCCCTTTTCCTTTCCTGAAGGGGGAGGGAACGGCTCCCGGATCCCAGAATTCCCGATTAAACGATCCTCCTCCGGGGAGTGATCAGCAGCGCCTGAGCGAACTTTAGGAGAATCAATATGCGAAGAAGGTAACACTTCAGGAGAATCAATATGCTGAATGATAGGGAACAAATTGGTTAAGGATAATCGGTTTTTTGAAAAGCTGCCAAATGGGGTTTTCGATGGGACAACGCCTGTTGACAAATCGATATGTGTCAGAAAATCTACAAGGCAGTATGGCTCAGTCTGAAGAGTAACCGAGTCATGGCAGATTGGGCGGCGATTGTTTAAAAAGCGAGATTATAGCACAAGTGCATAAAGGTAGCCAACACCTGCAAAGCTTATAATTCGGTCAGATTGGCCCCTCCCCCTTATAAGTAAAAAGAATAGGGGGGGGGGGGATCTGACCTGTTTTTTCGTTCTCGACATCCCACTAGCAAAGATTTTCTTCGCCAAGCTCCGACAACTACGTGGTTTTTCCACCTCACGGTGGTTTCCACGTAAAAATCCCCGCCTACTTCTATTTCATCCAATCAAACCGAACAGACAACAAAAAGGAAACAATACCACCCGCAACCCAAAAATCGGCCCAGTCCGGCATACAGATTTTCACCCTTAACAGGTAGCTAGTATAAGCAAGGATATACGGGGTATTGGGATACGTGATATGTGTTTAGTAGTCAGTTCAAATTTGTCTCAATACATTTTTTTCCCTTACTATAAGCATACATCTCTCTTGCATGTCACCCCTCAAATTTATTTTGGTATCATGGATAAATTTATACCAGTATAGCTACTAAACACGACCTAAGAGGCAGAGTAAAGAGAAGAGGAAATAGCGGATTCAATTGAAGAGTAAGGGATTTTTTGAGATTTAGCTATAAGAAAAAGGTATTTCTACAGAGAATAAGATAAGTGAGATGAGTGATATTGTTTACTTTAAGAAGTATGCTTTCATGCTTTTTTGGAGCATATGTGACTACTTGCTTACATGATTCTTTTTTATTTCTAGAAGGGCTTCTTCCTTGTTTTATAACTCTATCTTTCTTATTTGTTATTCATTTTTTCTGAAAAGTCCATCAGTGCATGTTTTTTTAGTTTTTGGTGTTTGAAATTCCATTTAGAGTCCTTAAAATCCTTTAGGGTTGAATGCCTATTTTGTTTGTTTTCCAAATGATTTTTACCCTTTGAAGTGTAGTAAGCATTCAAAGTTTCTTGTTTATGTGTTATGTGAACATACTTTAAAAAATGGTTAGTGCTATGGATCCATACTCCTAGCAACATGATTTTAACTACAGAATTCAAGATAATTATGTCAGTAATGTCTTCTGATCACTATTGATGAACTTAGACAATATGCGTTTTCTTTTCAATGTTAGGATAAGGATTTAGATGAGTTAGAATAAGTAAAATATATGTTCAAGTTCCTAGTCAGATCCTAGTCCACATCAACATCCACTTTTTGTGCAGACTGAATGTAAAGATTTGCTCGGAAGGTTTCGAGTGCTCTGCTGCTGTTCTAGGCGATGGAGGTGGATCTAATGTCACTTTGAAGCTACTTCCATCATCTTCCTCTCAAAGACAGATTTCTGTTCCACGGGTCTCTGGCGCTGAAGTTGAGTTTCACTGTCATATAAGAACTGTCCCTCCACCGTCTTCTTCGCCGAAATTGGTTCAAACTATCCGGAAAATCTCTCCCAACATTTGAAACCTTCGTTCCTTCTTTCTAATCGATCACCTGCCCTTATTGTGTGCCTTGGGGAGGCTTAGTTTCTCCTCGTTCCTTATCTCCTCACGCATGAAAACGCATATTTGCTATTTTACACTTGAACTAATAAATACTGCAGAAACGAAATCAAAATAAAAAAAAATTCCAAAGGAATACAATTCCCCGCAGCGGTGCC
This sequence comes from Utricularia gibba, assembly GCA_002189035.1. NCBI lineage: Eukaryota > Viridiplantae > Streptophyta > Magnoliopsida > Lamiales > Lentibulariaceae > Utricularia > Utricularia gibba. The sequence goes on along the minus strand of NEEC01000002.1, from coordinate 3,793,175 downwards.
AAAAACTTGATAGTAATTCTAGAGGTGCATAGAAATCGTTGAAGTAATAAAATAAGATCGTATTCATAGGAAGATGTTATTCAATTTTTTTTTTTCAAACAAAGACTTACAAAGAATGAAAAAAAAAGAAAGATTTGATTTTTAAAACAATAAGAAAAGTGCTACTCGGTGATCGTTATAGCACCGTCCCTTATTTTGTGGGATTATGGAATAAACCACACCACCAGAGCCATTTCACCTCTTGTGATAACCTGCATCTTCCCCACATCCAAGTCTAATCCCTACACCTCTCACCTCGTGGATAGATTAGACAGAATGTGCATTACCAATGATTTCTGATTGAGCCATTCTCCTCAAGTGCTTGAGGCTAACCTTTGATTCTCTCACACTCCCTTAGAGTTATATGGTACTAAAGATCACGTTGGAAAAGAAGACATTGCAAAAAATAGAATCAAACCTCAAATTAAATGCTGAAAAACATAATAAGACAGCCACACACGTAGGACTTGCGCAAGCAAGACTTCACTACAGATCCTTAGACACAAACACTCACGCGCATGCTCCACTCTAAACAACAAAATTTGATGTAAACGAACGGAAAGGAATCCAAAAAATGCTATACTCTACTCTAAACGCTAAAATTCGCTATCTCTTTGATCTTCGGGTTTTGGTCTTTATATAATGGTGAGGACTTGTCAGACTTTCTTGATGGGCTCATATCAAATCTTCTATCCAGATCTTCTAAGATTTGATACAGATCTTCTGGGATAAGATCTTAATTTTACAAAATAAGATGCGAATCGTATCTTATCCAAGTATCTTTGACCGTGTCTTCATGCGGATTGACAAATCTTTGCCTCAATTGAAAACTGCTTACTACCGATGGATCGACCTGGACTTGCTACTACTACATTATTTTCATATTAAATGTGTTGTATAATTCTTGATGGGGAAAACTTTTAGAAATGTGACACCTTTAGAATTTTCTATCCGTTAATGACTCAATTAGTAAGACTTGGAGATGATTCTTAAGCTTAAGGCTGAAGGATTTTGTGCAAAGATAAATGATGGGACCAACAAAGTGATTATATATTTGTTCATTTTATGGTCAAACACTTATTATCTTCTTCATACTTGTATATGTTTTACCAAATTACAATAACATAACCACTTCATATTTTAAATTTGTTCAAGGTGTGCAAGGTAATAGCTAAATATTAGGTGATCAACCAAAGTAGGAGCATAGATGTCCAAGCTATGGGAGATCTTTTAATGCCAAAGTATATGTAAACTTATGTATAAAATGTGTCATACATAAGCTAGTTGTAGTACCTTTACATGTTAGGATAGTTATCTGACAATGTATATGTAAACTTACTTTATATTGTTTCCTTATGTTATATAAATTAAGTTACCTTAAGTCCTAATACTAGATGGGATTTGTCTATCATGTCTCATGTCTCTTGAGCTCTATGCATGGGTCATGACAGTGGTTTAACCACTAAATAAAGAAGTGACATCATGAAATTTTAGAAACTTTAGACAACATCGAGAACATCTTAATAGATGAGATGTACCTGACTACAAGTCAAAATTTTATTCCAATAATTACACTTGCACATTTTTTGCACCATTAACTTTTCCCAACTTTTCAAAATGACGCTATACTTCAGACTTGGCTTCTTATATAATGGAATAATATCACTGGTGTCTTCTAAATCCTTTCTAATAAAAATGTAGGAGATAGTGAAGATGATCGCAATATTTGCAAATCACAACTATCTCTTTAAGGGTTGTTCATATTTATACTATCAAGTATAAATAAATATATAAAAATATTTAACTAACATGAAAGTTGAAGATTATAAAATAATAAACATCGAAAACTTTAGCAAATCTAAAACAACCTTTTTTTCTAAATTGTTGGAATGCTGAAAGGCGTTTGATATATTCAAAGTAGATGACTTGAGAAAAAATATCACTCATGATCAATGGGTTCATATGACATGAGAATAAAATATCAAAACTAGAATCATAAAATAATTGCATTCAATATTATACCAAATAAATGAAGACTTGAAGTTGAGCATTCATCAATAATAAATGTACTTATTTGATATCTTAAAATCCTAATTTCGAGTTCAGCCATAGCCCCTTCAGGATTTTGACCCCTAAGCAGCTAATAACATATATTTTTGAGTATATAGGAATAAGAAAATGACTCATATTTTGCTACAAAATTCAAATTTTATTATGTATTTCTATGTTTTTTTATTAGTAGCATCATTGTATCTTTTATGGAGGTTGAATGCATCAAAAAGATTATACCAAATAAATTTTATTATGTATTTGTTGCGTGTCGTTTCCTCAAAAAATTTTAAATATTTTAAAACGTAAAACACTAGAAAGCGTAGTACGAGTATTGATCCCAGGGAATTGTTTTTCGTGAAAAGTGTTTGCAAGAAACATTCACAAAATGTCACGGTTTTGCAAAAGGGGGTTTTTAAGATGCAAAAATAAAATATGCAACCTAAGTGATGGGCCTTGACTACGGGACGCAGTTCGTGGGAATAAGACTCCATCACCTTTCTTTGTCCGTCCTTACCTCGGTTTTCACTGATTTCTTCCGAATAGCTGGTTATAGGCGCAAGGAATAGCCTACTCTCCTTACACTTTGATTGACAAGGAGGCACAGGAATAGCTTCATGTGATTCCCCCTTGGACGATTAGGAAGACAAGAGGATTACCTTCGATTGCCTTCAAAACCGAATTGTGCGCATGTGCCAGCTGTTGCCAATGGCCAGTGGCAAGTCCGAGGTCACAACCTGTCCACCGTCGCAGTACCTAGGCCACAAAAAATCTGCTAATTCCCTCAAACCAGAAGGGTTGGAGTTGGTGCTCTTCACCTTGATCTTCACCAAAATCCGCAAGAAGTGGCCTGCTACTCATGGACCTTGACTAAGAGTCGTTACAGACAGACTACAACAAGACGCGGGAACTATGCGGAATCCGAATTGAATTCAGTGAAGAACCGAGTGTATTGCTCAAGACTTGAAAGGAAACTTCATCTACTTCCCAGAAACTAAAGGTTTTTAGTCCAAAAGAGCCATAGAAACAAAAACGAAAAGGAAGCAAAGTGTTCTTCCTCCTTGAGGGGAGGAAGAACCTAAAAGTTCTAAGTACAAGATAAAATGTTCAAAAGTCCGAAACTAAGTGATCCAAGTGGTTTTTATATGACTTCCCACGTGCATTAACTCTTTTGGGTCCCCTTCCCATCATTCCTTCTGTCTTGCGTGCTCCAGCAGTCTTTCTTTGCGTGCAAGTTTGCGCCCAATCATTGCTGCAGACTAGTGTCAGTCTACCGCCCACAATCATTCCAACTCGCGTACAAGGCATGAAAAGTCAGAGTCTGACCACCTGCAATACTCCGGCAACACTCTATGACAGTCTCCTGAGATGTTTGGTCAAAGTGTGAGAAAAAAAGACATAAAATATACACAAAAATGGGAAAATATGAATTTTCTAGTAAAAATCAAATACTTCATAATAAGACTCCTAATTTGGGCGACTTCATACATAATTAACACATAATAATACCTAATAATTAACTCGAAAATGACACTTAACAGTATTTCTATGTTTTTTTATTAGTAGCGTCATTGTATCTTTTATGGAGATGAATGCATCAAAAACATTATACCAAATAAATTTTCTTTATGGAGGTTGAAGACTTGAAGTTGAGCATTGATCAATAATAAATGTACTTATTTTATATCCTAAAATCCTAATTTCGAGTTCCACCATAGGCTCTTTGGGATTTTAAGCTATAAGCAGCTGATAACACATATTGTTGAGTATTTAGGGATAAAAAAATTACTCATATTTTGTTACAAAATTCAAATTTTATTACTCATAATTTTCTTTTGCTTGTTAGATTAATGATTTTAAATTTGGGTGGGATAGTTATAATGATTAGCATGCTACCCTCAAATATCCCAAGTCATCACCTTCATTTACTTTAGATAAAGATCTGACTTTTCCCCTTATTGTCTTTCTGCATGTTCTTTTGAAACTCTTATTCCTAGCTTAAAGTAAATTTCTAACTGTAACAAAAACAACATGCATCAATCTTCATACCACAAGCACTTAGCTCCTTGTGTTCGGCGCTGATCTACTATGCTCATGTTTTTTGTATGATTGCATGTGAATTAGAATCATAAATTTAAAAAAAATTATGTCATGAAACAAAATCTAAAGTAATATCACCAAAAAAAGCATACTAATGTCATGAAAACAACACATAGTAACATCATAGAGTAGCATGCCAAACTACTTGTGTGGAGAACTAGCAGTAGACCTCAATCCAATTGATATGGTCCCATGTGAAGAATGAGTAGTCATGCAATGACTATTAAGCCATGCTGCCTGATCTTCATCACGATCAAGTGCCAAATTCCTGTTCTAGTGAACAAGCAGAGAGTCATACACTAGCATGCATCACCTTGATTGATTCCTATAGTTTGTTGCAAAATCTCAATAGATTTTAGCATTGCTAATTTTTTTATCAAATTCTTCCAATAGGTGTTGTTTTCAGCGATCTCCTTCATACATTTAGCAATTATCTCACTATTCGTAGAACAACTAACTTTTCATTTTTTTGATTAAGATTTTTCACCCTCGTTCAATACTGGAATTGAACCTTTTCCAGGGGCAGGTATACTAAGGTCATCAATAGAAGGAGTGAAAGCTCAAATCAGACCTGTGTCCTCAATTGGTTAGGAATCATGTTTTTCATCGAATTCTTGAACAAGAATACTAGAATTTGGTGTATAACTGTGTTCCTTGTATGCAATATTACCATCAAAAAAATTTTCTTGGAGCTCAAGGTGTAGTGGTGTTCCATCGTGATATTTTTTGCATCTGGATTATCCTAGACATCGAAAAAAATATATCAAATAATGAATGAGTGAAACAAAGAACCATCGACCAATAAATACTAATATATAAATATAACCGTAAAACATACAATAATTCTTTCAATCCATCACTCTTCTTCAGTCAAGATTGTATTTTTTTGATGCTCCCAACTCGTACATATCCAGTTCTTTAGCTGATTCCACAATGTCCATAAACCTCGTAGTTTTGTCCATTTGTTCTTTATTTAATAATTGATTCATAGTGCATCACTTGCCAACTAGACTATGCACTTATTTTTTTGTGAAACTTCAAACTTTGATCAAATTTCAACATGAATGCTACTCTTCCTACAGTTTATTGTAGGAATCCACTCCCATTAGCTACTGGTATTTGAGGGGTATTGATGAACGTTAGAATGGGTTTCTAAATTTCGCGGTCTAGTCTATTAAATGCATCAAAAGAAATTTATAACCTAGCTATTCTACTACACAAATCACAGGAATTAATGTAGTGTGGCAAACAAGGGTCGAATCCACAGGGAATGGTTGTAATTTCTAGAAGTTCATTGCATTTACTGAAAAAAGGGGGTTTCTTGAGGTTTAGTTCTAACGTGGGTAGAATCTAAAATAACAATGACTGAAATAAACGAGTTGAAGGGTTGAAAGGGGCACTGAAATTAAAGTTAGGGTACAGAAAACATAAAATAAAAGTAATTTGGCTGGGTTTTACACCAGGGTCTGGCTCTTGTGTCACTCAAGAGAGCCCATAGGCTTAAACTCAGCTTAAAAACGCTTAAAACTAGAGTAAGAGTGTGCAAAAACAGAATATGCGTGCGCAGGAACAGTAAATGGCATATTAAGCTTAAAAGAAAATGTGAAAAGCTTAAACAGAAACATGTTTATAAACTAAGGCAAGGTCTACAACGAGTTTCCCGTTCACAGCAAGGTACCGAAAAGCAGCAACCCTAAGCATAGAAACGAAAACATTAACGATACCAGGAACTCGCAGAAATGAAAGTGCAGAAAATGCGCAAATAAAAGTTGCAGAATGCTTTTGTGGGCTGGGGATCTGCTAGAAATCGAAGTTCTGGCCGAAAAAGTGGTGTAGACACGCAGATCTGGAGGTCGCCGAAGACTTTTGCCAGAGAAACGACGTTCTCCTCGCTTTCGCTTGCTCTTGTTCGCTGTCTGTGCACTCTGCGTGCATAGTGTACTCTGTTTCTTTTCTCCCTTCCTTTTTTCTTTTGCAGCTCAAAAGTAAGAGTAGTCTTCTCTTTTCCTTAGGCTTCTAGAAGAGAGATCCTGCTCCAAATCTTATCTTTGCAGAAGGGCGGCTGTTTTCAGCGAAAGTGGCTTTTGCATAGCTTTTTCCTATCTCCTTTTGTACTAGCTCTTACCCTGGTAAGACTTAAAACAAAGACTAGATGAAATATTAGAGTTTTCGGCTCAATTGTTTCCAATTGAGCCTATTTTCACAATAAACATATTTCAAAAGTCCAAATATACAAAAGAAGACATTTTAGCACGCTAAACAACATTTAATCCAACAAAACATACTTAAAAACATATATAAAAACACCATAAAAACTGTGTTATCAGGTATCCTAGCAAATTGCAATTCTAAAAATAAAAATTAAGAGAGGAAACCCAGAAGTTGCTTCTAATTTCTTAGAGAAATGAGCAGGAGAAGGAGATTTCGAAGAGAAAGAAGGGGAATAAATGTTAAGTGTCATTTTTTAGTTATTATTATGTATTATTATGTGTTACTCCAGTATTAAGTAGCCCAATTTAGGATTTATATTGATAAATATTCTATTTTCTTAGAAAAATATTATTTTTCTTTTTTGTGTATATTTCCTTTGTCTTTTTCGTGCACTTTGATCCAAATATGTCTGGAGACAGTCATTGAGAGTTGCACGATGCTTGCAGGAGACCAAACTTTGACTTTTCGTGCATTGCACATCACTTGGAACAATTGTGGACGGAGGACTGACACTAGTCAAGACCCCTGACTTACGGCATGTTAGAGTCTGCAGCAATTATTGGGCACTTACTTGCATGTTAGAGGAAATCTAAGTGTTCTTCCTCTACTCCAAGGGAGGAAGAACACTTAGATTTCCATTTCGTTTTCTGTGTCCTGGACCCTTTGTGGCTAAACTCTTTTAGTTTCAAGGAGTAGATGAAGTTTCCTTCCAAGTCTTGAGCATTCAACTCGGTTCTTTACTGAATTGATTTTGGATTTTGCATACTTCCACGCGCCTTGCGATTTAGTCCCAACCTTCTAATAGTTTTATTCGAGTAATGCAGTGTAGGTTGCAACACAAATCCCAAGGAGCCGAATATGAACAATGTGGTGGCAGAGATGAGATAGAAGTCTGAAAAGATGTACACACAAAAGGAGGATTTTGGACAAAAGGAGGAAAAGTTGGAGAGAGAAGGCAGATCTCCCCATTGGAGACTCAAGACACGTTTTCTGGAGATTTTTCTGGGGGTAGAAGAAGGAAGGGAACGACGAACCAAAAGAACACAGCTTCTTTTTGAAGATTTATTTTCGTTCTTGATGTATACTGTTCCTAGCTAAGACTAGTTTTAGATTTACTGTGTGAACAATTTGTCTTTTCTATTTCTGTTATGCATTGCTTGTTGTTGTTTAACATTGAGACCAGAATGTTGCTTAGGATATGTTATGAAAACGGTCTCCTTTCTCTTGTTATGAGTGGCTAATCAATCTTTAAACCTAATCAGCCATAAGTCACACCACTTCTTTAACAAACTAGGATAGATCTAGGAGGGGAAAGTAGTGAAACTCAGCTTAACAACCCTAATTAGAGGTAGACCAAAGATTAGAGGGAAAACAAGAGTCGGGGTGGACTAGATCTTGTGAGTTAGTTGTATGATTTATGATTTGTGTGAGCTTACTAAGTGATACACATACACTCTCTAAGAGTCCCAAGGCATCACCCATTTCATTCCAGAAACCACCGAGTTCAAAAACTTATTATTTTTCTTTACAATATTCCGTTGTCGTTCTGCCTTAGTCCTAGTTAAGACCAATTCTACCATCGTGACACTGATTTTTTGCATTGACCTTCACATAGCAAGCACCTAGCTCCTTGTGTTTGACCCTAGTCCACTATGCTCATATTTTTCATATGATTTGATGTGAATTAGGTTTATAAATTTTATTTGATAGGAGAAATTTGCATTTAACGACATTGCGTAATTTTTCGTTAATCAAATTGGCGCCATTGTCGAGGAGCGGTGTTTAATTTTGTTGTGATTTGGTTGATGCATTTGGGTTCTTCTGGTACAGGTGATCTTGTTTTCTACCCAGAAATCGAGAGAACTATCAACAAGAACTGCGCAAGAGTGAGAGAAGCAGCAAGGTTGAGCAGACTCCCTACTGTAACTCAAGCTAATTTTATTATGGCAGAACAGAAGAAAACCCTGAATGAGTTTGATGCAGCTAACCATATGTACAGAGGGCTGTACATAAGGTTTTCTCATTACAGAGCCAACGAATTAAAGCCAGCTATGATTAATTTTCTGCCCAAGTATTATGGGAAAGTGGTTGAAAACCCAACGAATTACACATCTTGACAACGTGACTACTGTTTGCACCTCTTTCAAGAGTGCTGGGATGATTGAGCATGCCATCTGTTTGAAGGCATTTCAATTTACGCTGGAGGGAAGTGCAAAAGCATGGAAGTATTACAGATTGGAGTGGGATGGAGAAAGTATTTCTCAGCAAATATTTCCCTGCTTCAAAAGCTGAAGTAATAAGGAAGAAATTAGTGATATTGAGCAGTCAAATGGCGAATCTTTACATGAATATTGAGAGCGTTTTAATCACCTACTAGGCTCCTGTCCACACCACAAATTTCAGACCAATGCATTGGTCAAGTATTTTTATGATGGTCTTCTATGCACAGATAGAGCCATCGTGGATTCTGCAGCAAGTGGGTCTTTTTGAGGAAAAAGACTCCCACGTAAGCTCTTGCATTACTTGAGGAGTTGGCAGAACACTCCAGACATATTATCAAAAAAAAGCCTCAAACAGAACGGTTTATGAGCTGGAATGCCAAAGTCATCAGAAAGCGAGCTGACGAAAAATGTGGCTGCCATGTCTAAGATGATGGAGTTATTTTTATTCCAAGTTAAGAATATGCCCTACGGGAACTACCACAGAATGGGACACATTGCTGATAAATGTCCCGAATTGATGGAGGAAGAACATGTAAAGGCAATGGGATATTTGGAGCCACAAAGAAAGAAATATGATCCCTATTCAAGTACCAACAATCCTGGATGGAGGGATCATCCAAATTTAAGATGGAGTAATAATGATAATTTTTACAAGGGTGAGAGTTCATCTACTGGACAGCAAGGATTTCAGCAAAATTTTTAGGAGCAACAGCAACGTTCTTATCACCAATAGATGCAACAACAATTTCAGCCTCCAAACCAAAATAATTTTGGAGGAAATTCTGGAAGTTCATTGGAGGATATTTTGAAGACTTTCATGATCCAATCAATCAAGAATCCAGCTGAGAACCAAAAAGCTATCAAGAATTTGGAAATCTAAGTTACTTAGCTAGCAAGAGAGGTTGGGGAAATGAAGCAAAAAGGAAGCCTACCGTCGCCAGCCAAACAGAATCCCAACTCTGGGGGAGGACAAAATATCAGCGCAATGACATTGAGAAGCGGAAAAGAAAAACCTAGAAGAGAATTAGTCCAAATTAAGAGTAATTTAGCGGTGGAAGAAGAGTATGAAGTTGAGGTGGAAGGAGATGCTGAAGAATAGGAGGTGGAGATTGCTCCTGAGCCTCTCGTGGTAAAAGCAACCCCACCACCATTTCCAAGAAGGCTGAAAGCGAGAGAAGAACAAAATGAGAAAGAAAAAATGTTGAGTGCTTTGGGTAATACCCAATTAAATTTGACATTGCTAGAGTATATTGATTTGGTACCCAAAAGCGTGAAGTAACTGAAGCAGCTCTATATGTCAAAGCCAAAATTGAAGGAAAAAGGGAAGGTGAAGCTGAGTGAAAGTTGCTCAGCCCTTTTGACTTTGAAGCTACTTAAAAAACGCAAGGACCCTAGAACATTTTTTATTCCTTGCAAAATAGGTGACCTAAACATCAGGAGAGGAATGGCTGACCTGGTAGCCTCTATAAACGTGATGTCATTTTCTGTATATGAAACTCTCAGGTTAGGACCTCTACAAGCCTCAGGAGTGCAAATTGAGCTTGCTGACTGAAGAATTATTTCTCCTAAAGGCTAGGTTGAAGAGTTCTTGTGAAGATTGAGCGGCTAGTGTTCCCAGCAGACTTTTATGTGGTGAATATGTCTGCTGGAAGTTCAAAGGATACGATCATCATCCTTGCAAGGCTCTTCTTGAGCACTTCCAACGCCATAATTAATGTGAAGATGGGTACAATTGAGTTATCCTTTGATGAAGAAAAGATTACGCTGGATATGAATGAAGTAAACAATTATTCCAGCGATTTTGAGAGTGTATGCTCAGTAGACGTCATGGATGAAGAACATATAGAGAGAGAAGATGACAAAAAGGAAAATGGATATGAAGAAGGCTTTGTTGAAGAATCAAATGTTGAGGTGAAGATGGGGCATTTGAATGCTATAAAAGGTGAATCAGAAGATAAACATGTGAATTTCAAGTCTTCTCTAGCTCAACGAAACTGGTTTTGGTGGATAATGAGAAGAAAAATTCCAGTGTTAGTCTTATCTCGGACCAAGAATCAACATTATTTGAAGGATTCATCCAAGATCCAAAGGAAATTTTGGATAATGTTGAAGGGGAGAATGTTTGTGTTAATTATTTCAGGAAAATTGATGGACCTGAAGATGCTTACATGGTTGCAAAAACATGTCTCGATGAACGGTTACTCCTAGGTAAGTCTATAACTTAGGAACGAGGTTCTACTGATATTTTTAATTTCATTGCTGCAGGAATTGTACAAGTTGGAGACAAATGCAATGAAAAGGACATGTATTTCAATGATGAAAAATCTGATGTGTGGGATGATCCATATTGATGGAAGAAATGCAAAGATGGAGTATACAAAATGTTGAACAATTCTTGTAAAAATTTTGAGAAAGAGGCCCATGACATTGCTGATGATATGGTATTGAAAGATACAACAAAAACGTAGCCTCAAAGAAAGTCTAGTCCAGGACTGGAAAATGGGACGCTCCTGGGAGACAACCCAAGTTTAATTTCTGTTAGTTTTATTTCCTGTCATTTTACTTTTGCGCTTTTAGACTTAACTAGGAGTTATTTTGGAGAACTCTGCTGTGTTCGTGTTGCAAAATGTGGGAGTTACATTGCGTTTACAGGAAAGTAACGTACAGGGATCGCAACTAACTATCAAGAATTTACAAATTTACCCTTCAACCCTTGGGGAATTGAGGGTAAATTTCCTTGCAACGTTCATTTTGTTCCAAACGTTTCACTTTGCTCCTGAGAATTGCAGACAGAAAAGCTAGCAAAATGCCTGCAAAACGTCGACACCAGAGCACTGCCGCTGCAAAACCCAGTAAGAAAGCCGCATCAGATAGCAGTAGGCGCAAGAAAACTAGAGAGGACATTGGAATTGCTCCTACCCAGGAACAAAACAAGGCTGTTAATGCTAGAGAAGAGCAGTTTCAGGGAGTTGATGCTCTTCTGCATGTAGCGAATCTGGGCGGAACTCCTTCTCAAGAAACAGCAAAACTTCCTATGGTAGAACGAAGAAGTCCACGATTGAAGGTACCCAACAGCCCTGACCTTCAGCAAAAATTGAGGGAATTTCAGAGGAGTTACAAAGGAAAAGCAAAATTGGTGGTTGAAGAAACATTTGCTGAACCACCCCATATTGTGTACCACAAAAAGCAGAAGGGGAGAAAGAACTAGAGGAAGCAACAGGAAATAACCATCCAAATTGCACTTGAAGAGGAAATTGCACCAACAGAGGTGGAAGAAATTCTAGAATTTGCAGAGCAATCCACTAGAGAAAAGGACGTAGAAGTTGGAGAAGAAAAACAAGTTCCAACAGGAGAGGAGAAACTAGCCAAAGATACTGCTATAGCAGTAGAGGAAGGCGAGAGGAATTTGGTTGCAAAGAGAACAAGGAGCAGAACAAAGAAGCAGCAAGAACCTGATCCAGAAATAGAGGAATTGGAGAAAAATGCCAGCGAGGAGAAGGAACAAATACAAACAAAAAGAGAAAAATTTTTACCTAACCTTGTCCCATTGCTTTTAAGTTTAGGTAGACTTGACGAGGAAGAGAAGGGGAAATCGCAACGGAAAATGACCAGCAAGGGCATCCCCTATTTTAAGCAGCATGCAGAGATGCTGTACCTGAAATACCTTCAGTTTTATGATGAAGAATTCGCCACCAGGTATAATGAGATAAAAGGGACAAAGGTGATGCCTTGCCGCATCATAGATTATGAGATATTGGTGGAATTGGAAATAGTTACTGAAGTTTATTCTCTGCTAGAAAATTCTGGGATGCTTATTTTGTGCAATATGAATTACCCTTCCTATGTTGAACTTGTATATGAATTTGCTTTCACATTATGTTATGAAAAACAGAAACTTTCATTACACCAGGAGCAATTACATTTAGATTGTTAGGAAAAGAATTTTCCCTCTCGATTGCTGAATAGTCTGTAACCTTAGGATTCTGTTCTGAGCAGCATGTTGACTTGCATGCATTTTCCACCTCCTTATTTGATTATCCTGATGATTTCAATGCTGAGGAAGTGTATGAGATGTTAACTAGTCAGCATGTTATAGAATTTAAACCTAAGGGTGCAAAGGCTGATTTATTTGCAGAACCTTCTGCACAATATGTCCATTTGTTGATTTTTGCTGTGCTATTTGGAAGAGCCCTAGGATTCAATACATTATATATTGGTGGAATTATTTGTCATGTGGTGTTTGTTGCACAAGAAATCATTGAATCTAGGGGTAGTTTTAGCAGAGCAAATGAACAGGTACTATCGGCGAAGCACCATCAATCATCTCGGGTTTGGTAATGTAATCACTCTCCTTTCTCAAAGACTATGTGCTTATCGAATTCATGAGAAGGAATATTTTCATGTGGAGACAAAAATATTCTCTTTGAATGCTCACTTTCTTAAAACCGCTGGATTAATCCAAACGAAGGGGAGTAGTTTTGTGTTTAGATCTCTAGCAGGAATTTGCAACAACCTGCCTACACAGAAAGCAAAAGCAGGGACATCTCGACAAGGACCAGACAAGGTGAAGGACGGAAAGGACTGGTGTTGCAAAGAAAGAATTGATATCATATATGATAGGCTGGGGGATTTGTTAAGGGAAGTGAAGGAACTGAAACAGGGAGTGAAGGACTACTCCCTGATCAAGTAACATCACTGCATTGCTTTATTTTTATTTTTATTTCTATTTTTATTTTTATTTTTATTTTTAGGGCGTTAGTCTAAGTTAGGAGTAATTTAGTAGTTCGGTACTAGGATCAGGAGAATTTTGCAAGTTATTTAAGGAATTTTCATATGCATGTGTGATGCTTTTCATGACGTACAGGATGCATGAATTTTGTTTTAACCATTTGTACACCTGTGAGCATGACTTTAACCTACTTATCTTTGTGAGGTAGCAACATGTGTGATGGATTCTGATTTGTGCAATTGATATTTTTTTTGTGCAAGCTAACATATTTGGTTCTTTCATGGATAATGGTGGTCTAAAGGCTTATAGAGAGATGAAAAAAAAAAGAGGGGGTCAGAAAAGCATCATCATAAAAAAGCGATGAGACCCCATGTCTTGAAAAGCAACACACAATTAAAAAGCGTGTGTAGACGACATAGTAAAGAGAGAAGTGAGGTTGCGAGAATAACTTAGAGGAGTAAGAAACCCTCAAGAGAAATAAGGAGAGGAGTGCTTAGCTCACACTCCATATACAAAGAAGGGGAGCAAAAATTGCTTGAGTTGATTTTGGAACCTTCCCTACTCTTGATCTCTGTATAAAATGTAAAAAAGTGAAGAGAGGAAGAAATGAAAAGAGACCACTAGTCACAATACTCGATTGTTATTCAATCCAACTATATAATAGTGATCAAGTAGTGATTTTTATTTAATAAATTAGTTTAGTACTCACTATAGATGCATAATATTGATCAACTACCTATTTGTCTTTCACTTTTAAAGTGAGACAAAAACAGCACTTGATCCAAATGTATAATGGAGAGAGTAGTTTACAACACTGTTTTTCCAAAATGCACCGAATGAAAACATGTGTATTCAGCAGTTACAATGACAAATTTCATAAGCTTTCATTAAAAATTCCAATAAAACATATCATTGTTGCTCTCTAAATCCGACCGGAATGAATTTTTCCTTGATTTCTTTTTGTTGCTCATTAATCTTTTTTTCTCTCTCATTTAGCATGTTTTCAAGGGTTTTCAAAGTCATCTCATAACTCTCACTTCACTTCATTTGTCTTCATTGCTAATTGTTTTTGAAGATTTTCAGAGCCTTGTTTTTGAAGTCACTTCATTTGACTTCCTTTGGCATCGCATTTTTCACTTGATTTTCATGACCACGTATATATGTTTCATTCATTCATGATCTCATACATATCCCTTGAATAATACACTTCAACTAACCAAGAAATCTCAATTACATCAAAAGATTGAAACTTTTTACTTGGAATCAATGAACCTATAAGCTTCACAATCTCCACAATATTATCATTGAACCTATGTGTTAAGTGTCTTTTCTAAGAGTTTATTATGTGTTAATCTAGTATTAAGTTGCTCAAATTAGAAGTTATATTAATAAGTATTTTATTTTCTTAGAAAAATCCTACTTTTGTATTTTGCACATATTTTGTTATCCTTTTTCATGCACTTTCACCCAAAATGTCAAGCAGGTTTGGAGTGTTGCAGAAGACCAGACACTCATGTTTCATGTCTTGCATGCGACTTGGGTCAATTGTGGGTGGAATACTAACACTAGTCAAGACCCCTAACTCACGTCATATCAAAGTCTACAGTAATGATTGGGCGCGTACTTACACACATGGGAAAGCTGGGAAGGGAGTAGAGGAAGTTAATGCATGTGAGAGTAACTTAAAAGAAATTTGGAACAATTTGGGAACGAACTTATCTTTCGGACCTTTTCGCACTTTGTTTTCGTACTTAGAACTTTTGATTCTTCTTCTCCACCAAGGGAGGAAGAACACTTACCTTTTTGTTTTTTTTTTCTATTTTCATGGCTATTCATGGCTAAACCTTTCTAGTTTCTAGGAATCGATGAAGTTTCCTTCTAAGTCTTGAGCACTAATCTCAGTTCTTTACTAAAATTCTTTAGGATTTCACATATTTCCACGCATCTTGTTACAGTCTTTCGGTAACATCTCTTAGTCACGGTCCATGAGTAGCAGGCCACTCCTCACGGATTTTGATGAAGAGCAACGTGAAGAGCACAATCTCCAACCCTACTGGTTCGATAAAAATAGAGAATTGTTTGTGACTCAAGTAGCGATTGGTCATTGGCAACAGCTGGGAGAGTGGGCTATTCCTTGATAACAATCGATGGCAATCCTCTTGTCCTCTCAATCGTCTAGAGCTGAATCACATGGGGCTATTCATGTGCCTCCTTGTCAATCAGTGTAAGGGAGAGTAGGTTATTCTTTGCTCCTATAACTAGTTATTCAGAAGGAAGCCCCCCTATGGCGTTCTAGGTGTGCCTAAGCGAAATTCCAAATCTAATGGTTTGGCAACTCCACCTGCTCCTTCATTGAAAAGAACTATTAGTGAAAGCTGAGGCAAGGATAGACAAGAGGAAACATAATCTATTTCCAAAGAATTGTAATCCTTAGTCAAGGTTCATTACTTGTGTCGTATCTTTTATTTCTATATTTTAAAAATCCCATTTTACAAACCTGTGACAATTTGTAAAAGTTTAGTACAAAACACTTTCCGCAAAACTCAAGTCCCTGAGATCGACACTCATATTACACTTTATTGAGTTCTACCTTTTTCTAAATTAAAATTTGTTGAGGAAACGCAACACTATGGCTTAACCATGCATTTGAGTGTTAATAGTAATCAAAAAACTTTCAACTCAAAAGTACCTTTCATTAATGAAATTCTCAATTTATTGACACCCTTGCTCATTGCTAGGATATATGTCTCATCCCTATTTGGAACATCAATATCATGACTTTAACAAAACTTAACAACTTTGTCAAACAAAGCCATCCAACCATCATTTCTCATTTTTTGTTGTAGTTGCTATCAAATGAATAGCATTAACTATATTTTGTTTCGTTTTATGCTATTCTTGACAAAATGAATCAACGATCCCTAAAACATCACTCATTGAACACAAGATGAATATAAACTCAAAAGATAATAGATAACATAAAGCTGTATCTCCATTTGCTCTAATAGTACCAACTAAATCATTACTTATATTTTCAAGAATAGAAGAAACTAAATTAAACATCTCCATAAAACTAAGAGTGAAATACAAGTGAGAGCTCCATAGTATCTCCTAGGCAATCTAAAGAAACGATTTGATTAGCATCTTGACCTTTCTCAAGCTCATCAATAGTTAGCAAATTTGATAACTCAGCATCTCATGTTATTGGTGTATGCATTCTAGAGAAAATCAATTTATTCGCAAATCTTATCTTTAGATATTTACTTTAAATTATGATCAAATTTATATTACTGATAAAATCCTCTACTTAATCTATATGCTATTGAAATTATGATGAGATCATAATGTGAGATTCTTCAAGTATTTATGTTCAACTTAAAAATTCCCTGGCTAAAGTATTTGTGAAATGAGGATATTACAAATGTGGATAAGCTGACACATATTGAGTTCTTTAATTTGTTTAGGCAATGGTTCTCACAATTGATGTAATCAAATTACTAGAATCAATGTGTGGGTGTCGATTAAAGAATTGATTCACTAGATGACTCGTCTTTGAGATGCTACTTTTGGAAGCTAACCAAGTATCAGTAGCAAGATCTCGAATATGATAGTAATGCAAGTAAGCTTAGACTTGATGTCAACAAACTTATCTTAATCTTAAACTCATATTTTCACTCATTACTTATGGGATTCTAACCATATCTTGCCTAGTATGGATAATAATGGATGTGACTTCTTAAGATTGGAGATAGTTTATTGATCAATAAAGTATTCATCACTCATGCTAGCTCTGCGATTTTATCTCAATTAATTACATCAAAACCTAACACCAAGTCCAAGGCCTAGGGTAATGACACTAGAAGAGTTTGAGAAGGTCATTGAGCGTTAGTGCTTAAATGTAATTATAAGTTCAATATTTCAAAAAGACACATACCCATCTTGTGGCATCGAATGAGATATATGGATGAATATTGTTTATTGCATGGTGTTTGGTCATAGAAAGGCTCAAACAGTTCACCTGATTATTTTTATATTTTGAGGATAATGAATGTATTGTTAGATATCACTCATGATCGATAATAATGGATTTGTTGATTAAGAGTTAATTAATAAATTCATTATTACGGCATTGATTTAAGAAGCCTATAGGGTCACATATAATAGTGAAGTTACTCATTGATATAAAATTGAATGACATAATTACATAAGATGTAATTGGTACAGTGGATAAATTAAATAGAAAATTATTTTGAGATTAATATTGATTAAACTCAAAATAAAAGATCAAATATACATATAAGATTTGGAACATATATATCTCCACAAGATTAGATCTTTCCGAAGATTTGATTAGATATGTTACCACATAATATAAGATAATAAGAAAGATTTGATTCGTAGAGAGATTTTCATATCGTTGTTCTCTTTGAGATTTATTTGCAAGGGGCGACTATCTCTACTAGCACCTAAGGAGATCGATCAGTATTATTTGGCCTTGAGAAGGTTATTGTCGGAGTGAGCTTCATGTGTAGATACCATAGAGGTTGCCTACTGTTGGGAGTTAGTGAATAATGGAGTCCACTAAAAGTATTGTTAGTATCTCTTTATCTAATACATTTTGTATTCCAAGATTTGCGTTTTGGGTTTCCTGAAAATTTTTAAATTCCGCTGCTTTTCTTACATGTGATATCTACGAGAAACCTAACACATACATCATGAAGTTTATCATGTTGTTTTAATGATGAATCAATAGTGTTTATAATAAAATTCAACTTTTGAAAAAATCGAAAAATTGAAGGAACATTCTTTGAGACTCTAACTAAGAGAAGTTGCAAACGATGTGCATAGCAATACACATAATATGCATGGGGACATTCTCTTAGAAGAAAAGGTTGGAGTCCATTTAACTCCCCTCTGATTGCTAGCACGAACATAGCCTTGACCATGGAAATTTTTCACATCAATAGAATGGTTAGTTAACACATAACTCAACTGCTTCTTCAGAGTCATAGCTTCGATATTACTCCCATGAATCAAGTCAAAGAAACATTCTTGCAAAACTCTATTCTTGTAAACAAATTTTAGAATCAAAGCCATTTGTTCATGCTTGGCCACATCACGTCCCATGAACAAAAAAAAAGAATTTTGAATCGCTGAATTCTTCAAGAATATGGTTTCTTATGATAGTAGCATAAATACTCAAAATCTCCTTTTTTATACTAGGTTAGTACTACTTACAAGTTGCAGGAGCATTTTGAAGAAAAACTTTATCAATTTCAGAGTTGAAATTTGGCAATAATTGAATAAGCTCTTGAAAATTACCTTGATTCCTAGATTGTATGCTTTCATCATGACCTCGAAATGCACAACCTTGGTCAGCAAGCCACTTAACTGTAGCAATAGAGACTCTTAAGCATAATCAGCTTCTTTCTTTTTCTTCTTTACTATACATTTGGATAACATTTTCCACTTGTTCATTAGGATTCTTCAATGCAATATATGATTTCATTGCATTATTATGTTAAGAACATGGACTATTTCCCTTATGAGTAAGAAAAGGACACTTCTTTTCATCATTCACTCTCCTCCAATTTTGAAAATCATGAATAGTGAAGGCGTCAAAACCAGATTGATTTATTCCTTCTTTACCAAATAAAAAGCAAACAAAACAATATGCATGATGTTTCCTCAAAACAACAATTTATACTTATTCAACAATGGTTGCATAGGACCCAATGTCACATATGCTCTATGAACTTTATTTTGTTGATGAACAGGATATTGCCATATCTGTGATCATATTTCCAGATCTCTTACAAGACTTTCTCTATTCCTTCAAAATGTATTTGAGTTTGTTCAAGGTCATCAGTCACTTGTCCTTGTTCATTCTATGAATGCAAATTCTCATCAATGTGAGATGTTTATGCATTCTTTTTGTCTTCTCTAATCACTTGTTCTTGTTATAATTTGCAGCCTTGTAGGTGACACAAAAAAAAATGAGAAGATGGCTATGACACACACAAAAGTATGAAGCCGATTTCTGAAAGAGTGCCCTTGCTAACACCTATGCCTGCAACCTACAAGGCTGCAACTCTATTCCATTTTATGGTTGCAATCAACATGAGGATTTTGTTGCAACTACAAGACATGAAGCATGTGTTGCATCGGAGTTAGATATAAGTGACTGCATACATAATCAAGGAGATAAGATCTGGAACTAAAATGAAACATGCTTTGATAGAACTAAATGTTATCGGCTCACCTACATGTTGTGATCTTTAGTGTAAGAGGATGGGGCATTTATTAGAAGTCCGTATGCATAAAGAAATTAGATGCCATTTTTGAAGATGTAGGAGGACTTGTGAATATCACTACTAGTGGTATGAAATATCATCTTACTTTTGTGAATGATGCCTCCAGGAAAATTTGGGTCTACTTACGAAGAAAACATCTTATGTGTATAAGTTCTTCAAGTTTTTTCATAGCTCGGTAGAAAGCGAGGCTGGGGCAAAGCTGAAGTGTTTTTGTACATAAAATGGTGATGAGTCTTGTAGTGATGAATTTAAAAATTATTGTATGGACCTTGAGATTAGGAAGGTCACTACATAACATGAAACACCACAACAAAGTCCAATTGCAGAGATATTAAATAGAAATTTGTTTACATAAAGAGTATTGTATGTTGAAAAGGGATAAGCTTGGAAAATAACTTAAAGTCTATCTAACAAAAGTCCTAAGAAATCACTCACATTCCACATATCAAAAGAAGAGTGGTAAGTAAATAAGTGAGTTTTGAACATTTAAGAATAATTGATTGCAAAGCCTTTGTTCTTGTTTCGACAAACCAATGAACAAAATTGTATGATCACTCAAAACCATATTTTCTAGGTACAATGAGCATGAAATTGGTTATTGCTTTTGGAAATCCAGCTACAAAACAAGAAATTAGTTCAAAGGATGTGAAATTTCTAGAGGATCAAGTGTATAATGATTTATAGTGTGGTAAGGAGGATAGTAGAGTGACAGCAATTTGGAAAAACAAAACATATGAACTCATGGAGCTACCAGCAATGAGTAAAGTTTTGGAAAACAAATGAATATTCAAGCTAAAGAAGAATTTTGATGGAATAGTGAGATGTACGACTAGATTTTTTATTCAAGTTAAAGAATAATCTTGATTGGTGCGAACTTCGAACGTGGAAACTTTGGTCAACAAATTTTTGTTTATTATTATTATTATTTTTTCAGGACCAATGCCCAAGTGTGATCCAAGAATATAGGTTTTGACGTCTGAGAAGGATCTACGTGCCCTAATTATTTATTGATTTCATATAATACTTTTTTGGGGCATTAACGATCCTTGGTCCGTAGAAGCCCAATTCGACTCATCAAGACCCAATGAATAAGCTCCAACAAGGCCCATATGATTTTTTTTTTTCTCCGAAAATCTCATTCATATGAATTTGGCAGCTAAAAAAGGTATGGGGGATAAGGACCAAAGCAAGTTGCAGTTGCGATAGGACAAGTGGCGTGTGCTGTCCTGTCCTATCCCTTTATTTTCATATTTAAACTACGATAAGAGCTTTATTTTTTATCTTCTCACAGTTAACTATTTAGAATCATGGTTTTTGTTTGCAGAATTTTTAATATTACATAATCATTAAGGAAAAAAAAAGTATTGTACATGAAATTTTCACACGATCGAGGCAATAGGCATGAAGGTGATTTCCGCCGATCACTTCGACGGCTGACATCAAATCTTGTGCAACTTGGCAGCTTTCACCACCGGATTGGACTTGGCGATGGCGTCTCTGCCCACCGCCTTGTAATCGAAGGTGCAGCCGTGTTTCTCGGGTACCTGTGCGCCCCACAGAACATGACCCCGCACCGGCACCGGAAACCCATCAGCCCCATTCTTTTCCGGCAAGCGGAGCAACGGCTGTCATCGATTAGCAGCGGCAGCGGCTGATGCGCCAGGGACGCTGCTGAATGCTCAATTTCAGCCTTTACCAGCGGCTCCACCCTCGACTCCGGCAACGACGACGGCGTGGAGGCGATTGGGAAGGGGAAATACGGGGAATTCGTAGAGCTTATGAGGTCTGCGTAACATTTGGAGCACAAATTCTGGGTCGCGGGGTTGCCGAAACACCCGCAATTGTTGACGCACATGTCGGTGGCCTGAAATTCTTGCTCTTCAGCCATGGCGGATATTTCCCCGGCAAGAGGCGGAATGGAGAGAAGGTCAAGCAAAACAACAGGCTTTCCGATGGGGGGAGAGCAATTTCATGGTTTTCACAAAAAGGAGAGGAGGAAGCGAAGATAATATTGGTGATGGAAAAAGGCTGTGGGGGAAAAAGGACAAAAATTATCGACGTAAATATATATTTATTTTAATAAGCGAGCAACTTGCACATGCAAGAAATAAAAATATCTAATTTACTCGCGATCAGATGAGTAATGACATGATTAGTAAGTATATGGACCAGTGACGATGTTAATGCCCGCTCATTATTACATACCCTTTTTAATGCTGCCCATGATTAGTAAGTGCATACAATGCGCACTTTTTAATGAAAATTATGATGAAATCCAACATTCATGAGAGACAACATGTAATGCATGGCCTCAGCTTTTGGGTTGAGAGCTGAAGTAGCGAAGGATGCACATGCCCTTGCTCCCACCCTCCTTCCAACCAGTCGAGGTATCAGCAGCATCATTTGGGCAGGCCTTGCCTGATGCATCTAAAGAATCTGTGTTCATTCGTGAGTCATCATCAGGATTGCACTTCATATTTTGCGCGCCACGTCGAAGTTTCAAAAGCGTGGATTCTGCAAGCAGAAGCCATGAGATTAACTCAATGAAGCACAATGTCTCCAGGATACCAAACAAGGAACTTCCTTCCTTCACATTCATTCTCACGTTTTTCTAGTTTCCACCTAAATTTACGGCAGATTTCAAGGGAATAAGAAGGAAGTACAACTACCATAAAGGGAGAGCGAGTCACTCTTGATGATCTTCGGGGGAGCCCTTTCCATCTCTAGTGGTTCCAGGGAGCCTAGAGTCGATTTCCTAGTTCTTCCAAACATTTCTTTGACGCGCTTTCTCAGACGGCTGCGTCTTTTGTTTCAGTTGATGAAAACAATCAATTTTGTGAAGCAAAAGGAAGTCATTCCAGTTGTTGCTAAGCCACGTTCGTGTGCAGAACTCGCCTCTACTCCTGAAGATCAACCCTTTTGTGCCCGGATACATGGAAAAAAAGTGTGTAATACGCCGCAGAGATTCAAAATAACACCAACATACGCAAAGGCAAGAAAAGAAACACATCAAATTTTTACAGGGTAGTGACGAATTTGCCTCCACACTGCAAATTAATTACGTGCGGTAGCAGTTGGGGCGAACATTCGCCGGAACCCAATCACACATCTCAATTCGAAATACACAAATCAAAAACAGAATCAGCAAAAAGATAGAATGCCCCGCATCTAAGAAACAATCAAATGCCTGCATAAATTCCAAAAACTCAGCTATCGGGTCGATAGGCACAGCCTACTTACCCAGAGAGTGCGAGTGCGATTTCTTCGTTGGTTTCGCACGGGATTCCCCTACTCAAACCCATTTTCCCTTTTTAATGCATTATCTCCTTTTCTCTTTCCAGCAAATTCAGGGGATACTACGACAGTCGACGGAAGATCGAAAAGAGCATAAGGGCAGGAGAATAAGAGACGGCGCCGTGAAAGAGAACGAGATGGTCCAAGAGTGGCAAAGTAACCTACACATAACACGAGAAAATTAGTAAAATATACGATTTAAAAAAAATGATTGTCAAAATACCCATGATTTTTAAAGGCTTTGTAAAATACATGTACGGTTTTTACATGATTGTCAATGGAGTTCCCATCTAGCCCTCTGCAACATAATTCTTAGCAAAATAGCCTCATTTAGTAATTATTTGTGGAATAGTTATGTTTTAATTAAAATAATTATTTTAGTCATTATTTATTTAATTTAATACATAAACAGAGTAGTTTATAAATATAATTATTTTTAATTGATAAAAATCATATTTTAAAGTATAACTTTTATTAAAAGTATAAATTTAACAAAGAAAATTATAATACATTTTTAATATAATTAAAGGCATTGATAACAGTGACCTATTATAACTATAATTGCATGGATTATGTAAAATTGCATTAATAATTCTTAATGCAAATATATCCGATTATAGATACATGCATGGATTATTATCCATAACGTTGTATCATTGTTAATTTTTATATATTTGCAATTATAGTTAATTGCATTAATATTACAATTGTTTGGATTGTTAAATTTTTATATATACTTGCATGAATACAATTAATTATTTTTATTATATCAAATATATTAATTTAGAGTATTTAATAAAAAAGAGGACTATTTAACAAATAATTTTACAAAAGAGGGCTAGTTTGACAATAATTATGAAAGAGGGTTATTTCACTAATAAAATTTAAAAAACAGACTATATTACTAAAAAACTCGTCCAACTCAATCACAATCTATACTCGCTGCATTTTCGCCCGTCAATCCAACACAATTATAGACTGTACTCCATGTATTTTCACCCGTAGATCATCTTTCCCATTTGAAATCGGTATTTCAAACCAGATTGGAATGGAGCCGGTCTAGTCAAAACTCGTAATTGACCAGTCAAATCCGAATAATAAAAAAATATTATAACTTTAAAAAGCATATTACACATTATTAATATATGAATTATCAATATTAAACATTAATAATATAATAAAAATATTAATTTTTAATAAGAAATGCCATGTATATTTTCATTAATATGAATATAACTACTGAAATATTTTATCTATTTAATAAAAATCATATTAAAAATACTTTGCACATTAATTTTTATATGTAAAAGATAGTATGAAAATTGTTACCCAAAATAAATCATAATTCTTTTAAACCACATCAAGTTACCTTACATTCTACTAAATTGGTTGAGTATTTATTAAATCCTCCGTTGTTTTTTATCACAACTTTTTTACCTTACATTCACCCCTCGCCCACTCCTCTCTCTCTGCTCGTGTCTTCACTACAATACCGACCAATATTGAATACATGTATTTTACTAACTTTTATATTAATTAGGTATTTTACCAATACATATTTTTTAAATATGTATTTTGGTAACGCAGCTTGGATAAGACAACATTACCCTTACATCATGTGAGATTCAAAATTTTCTAAATAGGACAATGATGTCTTAAAAATACTAAGCAATTTAAAAACAATTCAATAAATGAGTGTTTTGTTCACTTTGAAATGATTCATAGATTTCTCCACCCACTCCTCTCTAGCTGGCTTTATGTTCCTAAAAAAATGCTCAATAGATGTAGAGTGTTAAATCTATACGATTAGAAATTTTCATATATTTCTCTTATAGTGATGTGTGTGGTGTTTGCATTCATTATTCGATTTAAGTTGGTTGTTCTTTGGACTTTCGCTTTATACATCGAATCCCCAAAGTGTTTAGTTTTTTGGTGGAATTTGAACCAGATACAAAAAAAATGTATATAGCACATTATATAGAATGATACTATAGAACTAGTTTAGTAATTTCATTATTTTCTTTTTTGAATCATATCTATGCATTTTGTGGCAATTCCAAAGTTTTTATTCACATTGTAGTCTTGAATTTGTGGATTCCATAGTAGAAATTTTACTATAATCTCATTATTTTATTTTGACTTGTTTTTTATATATATAATATATGTATTTTAGGTCTGTCACCATGTTTTTATTTCTTTTATTGAAATATTTTTTCTGACCAATTCAGGTATATGACCTTTAGAAACATTTGTGTGGTAAGTGGGTTAGCAATTTCACTTTTTTTGAGTATTTCTTTTTATTAGATACATTATATACATTTAGGTTTGTGATTATGATTTTTTAAAACAATTGTGATCCATTCAAGTGGCGTATATAAAGAATCACGACATAAGAAAGTTTAGAAGGATTTGAGATGATAACAGAATAGAAGACCTAATTTATAATTATCAAGAAGATAGTCAAAAGCTCATATGTATATAATCTATTTACAGCTAATTAATAGTGTGTTTTGTGAAGTGAGAAGCATTTTGGTTTTCAAAATTCTTTTAGGTAATTTCACATTTGTTTATTTCACTTTTTTTATGTTCTTAAGTGAATTTTATATCTTTTGTATTATTTAATCATTTTGGAGAAAAAATGAGTTTTATAATTTTTCATGATAATTTTGACCTAAATTAAAGAAAATTATAATACTCTTGGTGAAGACAAAGATTTAAGATACTTAAATGAGACTTAATCAAAGATCATCGAATATGATAAAATACAAGATTTGGATCTTGATAGGGGATAAACCGGTCGGATATAATTAATTCCTAAAAAGCTGCCAAAAGAGATCCCGATGGGATAACGCTAGACGACAGATCGATGTCTGTCAGAAATCTGACAGGTATGACCATATGATATAGTCTAAAAAGCGGCCGAATTATGGCATAACAGGCGGCCGGTATCTGAAAAGTGAGATCATATAGCAGGAGCAAAAAGTAACCGATATTTGCAGACACCAGAATTCGGTCAGAGTGAGCTCTCCTATAAATAGGAGGAATTATGATGAAAGGGGGGTTGGACTCAAAAGATTTCTTCAAGTTGTATTCTTCTTTTCGTGACCTCCATCTAGTGAAACTCTTCTCCGGCGAGCTCCGGCAGCTCGTGGTTTTTCGTTTTCCGGCGGTTTCCACGTAAAAAATCCTTGCCCACTCTTATTTTAATCGCACCAACTGTGAAGAACGTGACTAAGCGTGGCATTCCCGACCGTGCCTATCACCTGAAATCGGCCTCCCACAAGATATCGATTTCACCCATAACAGATCTTATTTTAGAAGATTCATATCAAAGATTTGATATGAGCCCATAAATAAAACCTATAAAATCTCCAGTCCTATATGAGGGCATGAGCATCAAATTGTTGAGGGAGAGTAGAGTCTTTGTGTTAATTTTGTAATTTAGAATCGTGTTTGGCAATTTTTGAGTTCATTTCCTTTTATTTTTCATTAGTTTTCATATGAGTCGAGTATTCATATCTAGATGCTTGTAGCTAAAAATCTTTGGTGAAACCTTGTTCTTGCAAATCTTTGTACATGTGATCGTTTTACCATGTTCTTTGATATTTGATTTGATGTTTGATCTTTCGTTTTGCATTTATTTTTTACCAATGTGCTCTTTGATACTACAAAACTCTAATGAAGTGTTGATAAACGAAAATTCCTAGTGTCATTGCAAAAATAGAAATTTCGTTATCAAATAAATTTATAATCCCTAATCCACATAAAATACAAATTTAGAAAACTTGTATAGTGGTTATCGGGGTCGATCACGAAGAGTTTATGCTTGCTAAGTGTTTTAGTAAATGCATGATTCGAGATTTAAGTAGGTCTTAGTCTAAGCTCAGGCTAGCAGTGCAAGTAAGTTCAGTAAACGAAATTAGGTTTAAATGTGAAAGATAACAAGTACTAGTTCTAACTCGAAATAATACAAAGATGCTTTAAGGGTCTGCAGGTGGTGTGGTGCTAAAATGTCTATTTTAAATTACCATGTCCCTATACTCACAACTTCAAATAACCTAAGTCTACCCATGTCATTTGTAATATTTTCGACTAAGCTAGTCTCCAATATCATCACCAACATTGCAATTAGGTCTACCCGTATGCAAAGTGTATAGAACTAGGTCTACCCGATTCTACTGGTTCTACTCCGGACTAACACCTACTGCGCCCGCCTTGATTTGTTGGTCTACCTCTAAACCAAGCTTCTTAGTCGCGAAGTTACTTGTTCCCCTCCTTAGGTCTGCCCATGGAATGATAGAAATAAGAACTAAGAAACAATGATGAATTTTACTAAAAATCCTAGACCCACACCACCATGCTTCACCTTAAGAGATCCCTAGGGTTCTAGCTACTCATACATTAACATAAAACAACGAAAATGTCAAGAACATTGTGAAAAATTTGCGTGCAGAAACTGAAAACATCAACAAACCAAAATAAAGAAGTAAGAGTTCAGTTTTCTGTCTGCTACTGTTCCCTGGCCGGAACCCCCTCGTCCCCCGTTGGAGTCCTTCTTCTTCTCCCCTGGTTTGTGTTCTTCGTATTGGAGTTGGAGGTTGGGTGAGAAACCCCCTCGTCCCCGTTGGAGGTTGTTGCGCGTCGTTTCCACAACAAATTTTAATACTTTTAAAACTCATAAAACACAAAAGCGTAGTATGGGTGTCAAACACAGGGAGTTGTTTTTAAGTGAAAGGTGAGGTACCCCGAATACAACTGTCACGATTTGTAAACGGTTTTGAAGGTAAAAGGTGCGAGAAACGTTGGTGATGAAGCTTGAGTAAGGGAATAAGAGGGGGTTTGAATAAACAACTGAAATAAACGTAAGCGATGAACCTTAAATAAGGTAAATGTTCCTGGGTTTGGAATCATGTCCACCTATGTTCGTTGCGTCTTTACTCTTCTCTGGTCTTCTTGAGTACTTGGTTATAGGAGTAAGGAATTGTCTACCCTCCCTTACACTCTCTTGCAAGAAGGCATGGGAATAGCTCGATGTTACTCCTCCTTGGACGAACGTGAGAATAAGAGGTCCTGCCAGCGTACCCTCACGGCTGAATTACGCGCATGTGCCCGAGTGTTGCCAATGACCCAACGAATCCAGATACGAGGTCACTACCTGTCCATTGATCATGAGGTACGGCCATAGACAAAACGTAGTCTTCCTCCTGCCAAAGGGGCGTGAGTTGGTGCTCTCCACCTTGCTCCTCTCCAAAACTCGCGGGAAGTGATCAGCTAACCATGAATCTTGAATAAGGGGACTGTTACAGAAAGACTAGAACATAGTCGCGTGAAGACATACGAAACCCGTTCGTATTCAGAGAAAATGTGAAGATAAGCTAACGAAACATAGATCTGGTGGTGTTCCAACCCAAAAACAGAAGTTTCTAGCCGCGAACGACAATACAAACTAAAGGAAAGGAAAACAAAGTTATAGAGAGAAGCTAGAGAAAAATTCCTCTAGAGAGAGAAATAAAAGGGAAAACTAAATTAACTAACTACTAACGTCTGAGCAGAATGGAACTTCAATGAGAGTCTGAGATTTCGTGTTCATATGATTCTGCTGAACTTGGGATGACTTGCAAGCAATGTCTGACACTGGTACGCTAATGATGCCACCTGTCAAAGACTCTCATGCTCCGCACGTCAAGGCTCATGATTAGGCGTTCGCAGTCTTCCGGAAATCAAGGGAATGTCAGCTCGGGAAGATCCAATTTGTCGCCATCTGATACCCTCTTTCTCTCACTTCCTGCCACATGTGCACCTCTAAAAAAACTCAATTAAAATTAGTAAAATTATTACATAAAATACAAGATTTAGGATAATTACCCTAAACTAGACAAAAACCTAAATCTTATATTATAGACCCCTAATTAGACACTTCTAATCACTATTAGACATAAAAACAACCTAAGAAATAGTAAGAAAATGACACTTAACATATTCCCCCACACTTAAATCATGCTTGTCCACAAGTATGAAAACAGATAGACAATCCATAGCTCTGATAGTACTTAACTCATGATGCACGACTAAGGTAACCCATCCCTATCTAACTGCATGTATCACCTTCTATATCCTTCCAAACTCTTCAAATCAATTTAAAGAATGCCACTCAAACAACACAATCAGGGAAAGAGACAGTTCGGGATCGCTCTCTAATTTCAAAAGTTTGGGCCACAATGACTTATTCCTCTTTCTCTCTTTTTTTTCAAACAACATAATTTTTTTTTTTTTGAAGAAGGACCCCCGCTTTGGGAAGAGTTGTCTGGATTACGAAACCTTATTTGTGGTTCATAAGTAAAGTTCGCATTGTCCACGGTTTCGCCAGACAATTCTTACCTTTGGCATCCTCGTTTTTTTTTTTTGAGGTGTCACTGGGCCATGGATATAGAACGAAAACATGTGAGAGCGATCCGAAGCAAGTCTAAACCCTAATGCATGTCATAAAAGCTAGATATTTAGAGTAAGAAAAAGTCTAGAAGGTTTCTTAGCAGCAAGATAAGTCTAAGCACCCTAATCATGAAGCATGCGTAAGGAATACCGAAGCATAGATGTCATCTAACCTAGGAAGCATGATATGGGGTAGACTCATAAGATAAAAACACAAGCATGGAAAATAAAACATACGAAAAGTTGTCCAAATACGATAACGTAAGATAGTTCGTTTAATAGAGAGAGCTCCTCCCCACACTTAATTCTGAGGATGTCCTCATCATCAAGCATGGTGGAGGGTACCTTAGTGATGATGCGGCAGAGAGGTGATCAGGGTGTCCAGTTTGGACGATAGTGTGGTGATCTGGCGCTGCAGATCTTGAAGAGCCAGCAGGAGGGTGTGTTTATCTGGAGAACTTTAGAGGAGTCACCGTATGGAACTACAATGGTGTGCGGCATCACGGTGGTTTTACTCTTCATCCCGGCTTGGACGAAAACGGCACGGCCTCTAGCTTCTTTGTGGTAGCTGCACTGAAAGAGATCAACTAGGTCAAGGTATTGAAAATGAGCCTCTACCTTGGGTGTGTTGGCGGTGAGGTCCACGTTAAGCGGCATCGCGAGGTTAGTGATGAGGGATGCGAATGGAAGCACTCGTTCGCTGCGCGATACCACACGATTCATGTGCGTGGCAATCCACCAGCCAAGGTTGATCGGGATCTTCTTCATCATGGCCCAGAGGAAGAATACTACCACCTAGACCACACTGGTGCCTTGGTGAGTGGCAGAATAGCATCCTCCTAGATACCTGTTAAAAACTAACAGCGCAGGGGCCCTCAAGTGATGGGCCTTGAGTTTGGAACTAGGAAAGGGTGGTTCACACACAGACATGGAACCATAAGCACAATGAACATCAAATGATGGGGGATAATCACAGCAAGCTTGCAAATATTGAGCAGAAGTAA
The DNA here is from genome assembly GCA_002189035.1 of Utricularia gibba. NCBI lineage: Eukaryota > Viridiplantae > Streptophyta > Magnoliopsida > Lamiales > Lentibulariaceae > Utricularia > Utricularia gibba. The sequence goes on along the minus strand of NEEC01000002.1, from coordinate 3,762,784 downwards.
GTTCATCCTCATAAACAAAACCAAGAGCAACATTAAAATCATTAACAGAAAGCTCAAAGTCTTTTCCACCCAAACGAAAAGAAATGAGGGGTTCACCAATAGGGTTCCATTCCACATCATCAAAAGCACAGGTAGCATAAAATTCAAAGACCAATTTTGGAAAAATAGGAAGATCAATCTCTGAAAAATGACACCATTCAGGTGAAAACTCAAACATGCGGTTAATATCATATGTCAAATTCAAATGAGCTAACATTGGAGCATGCATTCGGAAAGCAAACAAGATACGGTGACTCGTTAAAGCGTTAAAAAGGGCTTGGGATTCTTATTGGGAAACCTGACAGTGTCCTGGAGTTGGTTCCAAACAGGAGACTCCAACAAACGGTCCCGCCAGACCTTTTGTCGCCCTCGTTGTCCTTTGCTACGCTGCCTGCTTGTCTGGCCAGCGTTGATGGCTTGCTCGCCGTCTTGGAACGTTAGTGGTGGTCCTTCGTTAGCGGCTCCCTGCATTTCTACAAACCACAAATCTACTTCAGAATCAATATTATCATCCTCACCTTCCCCTTCCTCGTGGGGTGAGCGTCTGTGTTCAGTAGCTGGTGGGCTGGATGCTTCTTCCACTTCGGTTTCTTCTTCTTCTTCCTCCAAGCCGTCCAGTTGGAAATCTTTGTCAGAGCTATCGGTACGAGTCTGGGTTGCAACTGGGTCGTGCTCCGGTGTCTCCTCTGCAACAGGTTCTGGTGTGGCTTCTCTCTTCGGGGTTGCAACAGGCATTTCCTGGTCTGCCGAAGAATCCTCATCTTTCCATAGAAGGTAAAAAACAGGAGGGAGTTTGGCTAAAGGGACTGGTGAAAAAAGTAGAGAAATCTCCCAGGATGAAGTTTCTAGTGCAGACACAGATTGGTGTTTGTGAGGTCTGGGTGAGGGTGAAGCAGAACGCTGTCGGTTCCTCCGTGATGGACCTGCAGTGACGGCCTGGCGTTGCCTAGCTGTGCGGGGTTTCCTAACAGGGGTTCGAAGAGATGAAGCAGAGGATGTTGCCTTCATGGCTGTGGGTTACGATGGGTCACAAGGTGAGGAAGAAGGTAAACTAGAAATTGGTAGAAGTGGGGAATGTCTTACGGAAAAGTGGGGAAAGTGATAGAAGTAGTGGTGTGAATGGGAAAATGGGTAGTTATGGTGAGAGAAGGGTCCCAAGGAGGATAATCATGGGGGGAAAGGAAAGCAAAATATTAACGTCTCTCGGTAATGATGTGTGGGATAGTGTGTAATCCCAACAAAATCCTGGGGAACCTGCGACGTCAGACAAAAAGTAAAAGAGGAAAGAGAAAATTAACCTAGGGTTGCCTCCCGTGCAGCGCCAATTTAAAGTCGTTGGCCGACTTGGTACGCTACTGATGATCCTCGATTAAGAGCAAACAACATGCTGTTTGCGGCGGAAAGTTCTCATAATACGGTTTCAACCTATGGCCATTCACTTTGAAACATTTCCCTGTCTCATAAGAACGGATAACAACAACACCATAAAGGAAAACATGTGAAACTTCATAAGGTCCTTGCCATTTAGATCTCAATTTCCCAGGAAAAAAATTCAAAGTGGTATTGTATAAAAGAACTTTCTGACCAACTCGAAATTTCTTCTCATGCAAATTACTGTCATGGAAGTATTTCACCTTCTCCTTGTAGATTAAGTGGTAGGAGTAGGCATTCAAGCGGATTTCCTCTAATTCATTCAGATCAAGTAGTCTCTTTTCTCCTGCTTGATCACAAATCATGTTGCATGCTTTAACGGCGCAATACGCTTTATAATTAATCTCCACTGGAAGGTGGCAAGACTTTCCATAGATCATGCGAAAGGGAGACATTCCAATGGGATTTTTGTAAGCTGTGCAATAGGCCCATAACACATCATTCAGTCGGAGACTCCAGTCTCTTCTGGTCGGATTCACTGTTCGTTCCAGGATGCGTTTGATCTCGCGATTTGAGTTTTCAGCCTGCCCATTAGTCAGAGGATGTCTAGCAGTAGAAAGACGATGATGAACTCCAAATTTTGTTAGCATAGCCCTTATGACATAGTTCACAAAGTGGGTACCTCTATTGGAAATGAGAATCTTAGGATAACCAAACCTTGGAAAAATGTGAGAAGTCAAGAAATAGCTTACAGTCCTTGCATCATCTTTCTCACATGCCATGGCTTCAACCCACTTGGAGACGTAATCAACAGCAAGAAGGATATAAATCTTTCCCTTTGATGAAGGGAATGGTCTCATGAAGTCAATACCCCAAGCATCGAAAATTTCGCACATCACGATGGGCTGAAGTGGCATTTGGTCTCTGAAACCTATGCCTCCACCTCTTTGGCAATTAGGGCATGCCTTGCAATGAAGGTATGCATCTCGGAAAAGAGTGGGCCAATAGAAGCCAAGCCAGCTTCCAAGACCTTGTTAGCAGTGATCTTGGGACCAAAATGACCCCCACAAGGTAATTCATGTCAATGAGTAAGAATTGAATGCGCTTCACCTTCAGGGATGCACCGACGAAGGATTTGGTCTGGCCCAATCTTCCATAGGTATGGGTCGTCCCAAATGTAGTGCATACTGTCACTCTGCAACTTCTCCTTTCGATGAGATCATAATGTGAGATTCTTCAAGCACTCATGATCAAGTTAAATCTCCCTAGCTAAAGTATTTGTGAAATGAGGATATCACAAATACGGATAAGCTGGCACACATTGAGTTCCCTAAATTGTTTAGGCAATGGTTCTCACAATTGATGTAATGAGATTACTAGAACCTATGTGTGGGTATCGATTAGAGAATCGATTCACTGGATGACTTATCTTCGAGATGCTACTATGGGAAGCTAACCAATTGTCAGTAGCAAGATCTCGAATATGACAGCCGTGCAAGTAAGCTTAGACTTGAGATCAACAAAGTTATCTTGATCTTAAGCTCACATTTTCGCTCATTACTAATTGGAGCCTAACCATGGCTTGCCTAGTATGGATGAGTAGGGATGTGACTCCTTAAGGTTAGAGATAGTTGATTGATCAATAAAGGATTCATCACTCATGTTAGCGATGAGATTATATCTCAAGTAATTGCATCAAAGCCTAACAGTAAGTCCTGGGCCCAGGGTAATGACACTCGAATCGTTTGAGTAGGTCATTGAGTGTTAGTGCTTGAATGCAATTATAAGTTCGATACATCAGAAAGACAAACACCCATGTTCTAGTATCGAATGAGATATAAGTATGATGAAAGATGTTCATTGCATGGTGGCTGGTCATGGAAAGGCTCAATCAGTTCACCTAATTATTATTTAATCTTGGAGATCATGATATGTTGCTAGACATCACTCATGATCGATAATGATGGATTTGATTAATTAAGAGTTAATTAATAAATCCATTATTACGGTCTTGATTGAGGAAGCCTATAGGGTCACACACAATAGTGGAGTCACTCATCGATTTAAAATAGAATAACACAATTAAATGAGATGTAATTGGTAAAGTGGATAATTTAAATAGAGAATTATTTTGAGATTACTATTGATTAAACTCAAAATAAAGGATCTCATATAAATATGATTTGATATGTCACAAAATATCTATCAAAAAGATTCATATCTTGAGATCTGCTCCAAGGTCTTCGTGCTCTCTGAGACTGATCCACAAGGAGGCGTTTTTCTCTACTAGCACCTGAGAAATTCGACTAGCATTCAAGAGCCTTCAGAAGGTTATCGACGGAGTGCTCCACGTGTGAATACTATAGAGGCCGTCGGCTATTGGCGGTTGGTGAACAACAGAGTCATCTGATGTATACCGTATTCCAAGATTTGTGTTGGGGGTTTCTCAAAATTTTTAAAATTCCGCTGCTTTTGAGACATACGATGTCTACGAGAAACCCAACACAAACTTCAGCGTGTTGCTCATTGCTGCAAGTTGAGCGAGTACTTCTGAGTTTTCCACTCCATAGACCGCTTTCGCTGTTCTAATCTTTCCACCAAGTGGTCTATAGGAGTTATCATAACGATTGGCTTTGGAATAGGAATTAGCAGCCATTTGCTCAATGAGTCTGCGGGCATCAGCACTGTGACGGTTCGCTAATAATGATCCATTACAAGTGGCATCCATCTGTCCTCGGATCATAGGAGTCAATCCTTCATAGAAGTGCTGTCAGATGTGGCTCTCAGTGAGTCCATGCTGAGGGTAGGAGTTGTAGATTTGGTTGAAACGATCATAATACTCCTGCAAGTTTTCTCCTTCACTCTGCATCATGGTAGTCAAGGCTCTCCTTCCGGCTGAAGCTCTTCCTAGTTGTGCATAGCGATCTAAGAATTTTTGAACCATCTGCTCCCATGTGGCGATAGATGAAGGGGGAAGTCCATAGAGCCACTCCAAAGCTCATTCGGTAAGACTGAAGGGAAATACTCTAAGCTTGACTTGATTCTCCGTAGCTCCCTTGGGGCACATGGATGCACAAGCCATGTGCAACTCACGTAGATGACGGTTAGGGTAATCATTTTCCCTTCTAGCAAACTTTGGAAGCGTCTAGAATAAGTAAGGACGTAGCTCATAGTCTTCTTCTCCATCAAATATGATGCATAAGGGATGGTCTGAATGATTTGCAGTGATTTCCTCCTTGATGGTCCGTAGTGCTGATCCATAGTTAGTGGGAACTAGTACTGGAAAGTTTCCGTGAGGTTGTTCTCCCAGGCTCTCGGGCACAAGTGGTACTCCAATGGGTATATGCGCTCCCATGATGCCTCCAGTGATTGAACAAGACGTCTGCTCTCTCTTTTTAGAAAGAAAGGTTCGTTCCACCTCTTAGTCCAAAGGATATAAACTTCTCGATAAAATCTCAGGCTTGGACGAGCCCTTGGTGGACCTGGCTGCATAAAAAGAGAAAAACAAGTAGAAACGGAAACAAGAAAAGAAACAACAAGGAAAAGAAAGAAAAACAGAAAAAAAAAAAGAAAAGAAGGCAAAAAGAAAAAATAAAACGAAACTTACACACACAACACCAAACACAAAAAAAAAAAAAAATTCAACTCCCCGCTACGGTGCCAAAAAATTTGTTGCGTGTCGTTTCCACAACAAATTTTAATACTTTTAAAACTCGTAAAACACAAAAGCATAGTACGGGTGTCGAACACAGGGAGTTGTTTTTAAGTGAAAGATGAGGTACCCCGAATACAATTGTCACGATTTGTAAACGGTTTTGAAGGTAAAAGGTGCGAGAAACGTTGGTGATGAAGCTTGAGTAAGGGAATAAGAGGGGGTTTGAATAAACAACTGAAATAAGCGTAAGCGATGAACCTTAAATAAGGTAAATGTTCCTGGGTTTGGAATCATGTCCAACTATGTTCGTTGCATCTTCACTCTTCTCTGGTCTTCTTGAGTACTCGGTTATAGGAGTAAGGAATTGTCTACCCTCCCTTACACTCTCTTGCAAGAAGGCATGGGAATAGCCCGATGTTACTCCTCCTTGGACGAATGTGAGAATAAGAGGTCCTGCCAGCGTACCCTCACATCCGAATTGCGCGCGTGTCCCCGAGTGTTGCCAATGACCTAATGAGTCCAGATACGAGGTCACTACCTGTCCATTGATCCTGAGGTACGGCCACAAACAATACGTAGTCTTCCTCCTGCCAAAGGGGCGTGAGTTGGTGCTCTCCACCTTGCTCCTCTCCAAAACTCATGGGAAGTGATCAGCTAACCATGAATCTTGAATAAGGGGACTGTTACAGAAAGACTGAACATAGTCGCACGAAGACATACAAAACCGTTCGTATTCAGAGAAAATGTGAAGATAAGCTAACGAAACATAGATCTGGTGGTGTTCCAACCCAAAAACAGAAGTTTCTAGCCGCGAACGGCAATACAAACTAAAGGAAAGGAAAACAAAGTTATAGAGAGAAGCTAGAGAAAAATTCCTCTAGAGAAAGAAACAAAAGGGAAAGCTAAACTAACTAACTACTAACTTTTGAGCAGAATGGAACTTCAATGAGAGTCTGAGATTTCGTGTTCTTGTGATTCTACTGAACTTGGGATGACTTGCAAGCAACATCTAACACTGTAATGAGGAATAAAGTCGGCCAAGGTTAATCGGATTGTAAAAAGCTGCAAAAAGGGACTCTGAGGGGATAATGCCAATCGACAGACCGATATCTGTCAGAGATTTGACAGGTATAGCCGTATAACGTAGTCTGAAAAGTGGCCGAATAACGGCATAACAGGCGGCCGATATTTAAAAAGCGAAATCATATAGCAAATGCAGAAAGCAACCGACATTTGTAAATGTCAGGATTTGATCAGATTGAGCCCTTCTATAAATAGAAGGAACTATGACAAAGAGGGGACTTGTTCAACTTGTATTCTCTTCTTCACCTTCTCCGTCGAGTGAAAACCTTTCCCGGCGAGCTCTGGTAGCTCCATGGTTTTTCCGCTTTCCGGCGGTTTCCACGTAAAAATCTTTGCTCAATTTTATTCAATTGGACCAACCGTGAAAAACCAACTAAGTGCGACATTCCGATCGCACCTTTCACCTTAAATCGGCCTCACACCGGACACTAATTTTACCCGTAACATTTTTGGCGCCCACCGTGGGGCTACGTTCCACAGCGCCACTCGAGAAACCCACAGGAACCACCCGTTAATCACAGAGCATGGCGGAAAATAGCACAGCCACCGACCCGACTCAGGACGAAAGTGCCGACGCGCGAGACCTCGGCTTTATGATCACCAGCAGGGAGCAACTGAAAGCCCTGCTAACGAAAATCCTCTCCGACCTCCGGGCACCTTTAGGCCTCAACTCTAACGCCCAGGAGGGAACACCTGAAACTGCACCACGAACGGAGAAACAACCTCTTATTCCGGATTACCCCCGGATACGGAGACTGAATCCGAAACCGAGGAGGAGATGCTGCGAAGAAAGAGGCATAACCAAGTCATATATGAGCCAGGAACTGATAGGGAAAACATGGCTGGAAAAATCTTGGAAGAAAGGGAAGAAGAGCTGAAAAGAGAATTGGATCAGATCCGGGAAAGACGAAAGCTCATCGCCGCTCGAACGCCACCGGGAAAGAAAGAGAATAGGGGCTTCAGGGACGCTTTCGACCAGAATGTCCGCACCGGAAGAGGAGATGTCCTTGCCGACATTGATCTAGCGTTGAAGAATAGTGTTGAAGGAACTACGAGGACCCCTGCACTTTGTTTTGATCCTTTCTTTGATGAGTTGATCCGAGAGGATCCCGAAAGGGGATTCAGAGTCCCCGATGGACTACCCACCTACAAAGGGAAGGGAGACCCTATATCTCACGTTACCGACTTCGACATGAGGATGGCCACAGTCCGGCACTCCGAAGCCATCTAGTGTAAGTTGTTTGCCTGCTCACTCCAGAAGGGAGCCAAGATCTGGTTCAAACAGTTAGAACCATGTAGAGTGGGGTCCTATCGGGAGTTGGTGCTACTCTTCACCACCCGATATGCTGTCAACATCGAGGCCCCATCATCAAAGACAACGTTGTACTCCATTCGGTATGATCACTGAAGAGAAGGCTTGAGGAAATTCATTGACCGATTCAACTGCTTGGCACAGGACGTCCAGTTGGACTTGAAGGAAAGGGTGGAAATAATGAAGCGGGCCTTAGGAACGTCGAAAATTGGGACAGAGTCTATCGAGATGAAAGGTCGCGTGGAGCTCCGCCTAATCTTGCAACAAGAGACCCAACCTAACCGAGGGCCCAAGCCGAATAAGCGCCATGAACTGTATCAGGTGGAACCAACCAGAATGGATGCCTACTGCGAAATACACAAGACCACCAGGCATGAAACTACCGACTGTCGAGTAATGAAGAGGATGATCGAGCAATATCATGCTAGCGGGGGGATAAACAATGCGGTATGGAACCCCACGTCAATGACGGACCGGAAAAGAGGGCGTAACGAACGAACGGGGAATGAGGGGAACCGATATCCGAAATTCCCCCCAAAACCAGCAATGGTGATCTCGAGAGACAACAAAGAACCAATTCCCGGAGGACAAGACAGACCGGAAAGTCCACGGAATGCCCATCAAATGCAGGGCAGTCCCCCTATATTCGGGAAATCCATATGATATTCGGAGGAAGCGAAATAGATGTATCCAGAAAAGCACGGAAGAGATATTTGGATGAAGCCAGAAGAGGAGAAATTTTCGAGATCGGGAATGGTACAATTGAGAAAGCCGCTTGGGAAAAGGAGGAGATTAGCTTCTCTGACAGAGACGTCCTGATCGGCCCAGCCACGAGAGATGAGCCCTTGGTGGTATCGGGAATATGCGGGAGCACCAAAGTAAGGAGGATTCTCATCGATCAAGGATCCTCGTGCAACATCATGAAGAAGGAAGTAGCTGAGTTACTGGCGTCATCTAACGAGGGAAGTATCCACCATGTGCGCATGGAATTGTACGCGTTTGACCAGCGGGCTGTACAAACTATCGGGAAAATAACCCTGCCCGTGATGTTTGGAGCGGCAGGGCGGAACTGAACCGAGAGGTTGGAATTCTTAATCCTAGATTCAGAGGTCTCGTACAACATCATCCTCGAGCGATCTAGCATCAACCAATTCGGTATATTACCCTCCACTGTGTATTTGAAAATTAAATTCCCAACACCTAAGGGCATTTGCACGATGGGTATCGACCAACCAACCGCCCGGTCCTGTTATGTATCTTCCTGTCGAGATCCTTGCGCGAAAAAGCTGAGAGTGATGATGGTAGAAAAGGAGCCCCGAGAACCCCTCAGACAAGCAATGGAACTGGTAGGGCACAAGTCAGTACGACTAGTACCAGAAGATCCGTAGAAAGCCACCCGCATTGGTGCCAGTCTGGACACGGAATTTGAGAAGAGGTTAGTTGAACTTTTGATGAGGAACGGCAATATCTTTGCCTAAACTGCTGCAGACTTTGTAGGCATTGATCGATCCGTTGCCGAGCACCACATTGATACCTACCCGGGGGCAAAACCGGTTCGGCAGAAGCAACGGCATTTCTCTGAGGAAAAGTGCTGAATTATCAAGGAAAAAACAAGGGAGCTCTTGGAAGCTGGTTATGTGAAGGAGATCCAATACTCCGAGTGGGTAGCTAACCCAGTCGTCGTCCCAAAGCCCGGGGGAAAATGGAGGATGTGCATTGACTTCACCGACCTCAATGCCTGCTGCAAAAGGGACCCTTATCCTTTGCCGAAGATTGACAAGCTAGTGGACACCATTGCCGGATCCCGATTCCTGAGCACCATGGATGCCTATTCGGGATACCATCAAATTTTCATTGCCAAGAGAGACCAACCGAAAATGACCTTCTACACCAAGGATGGCGTTTACTACTACGTGGCAATGCCTTCCGGTTTAAAGAATGCTGGCGCAAATTATGAAAGGTTGGTAAATAAAATATTCGCTTCTAAAATCGGTACCTCAATGGAGGTATATGTGGACGACATGATCGTAAAATCTATGAATGAAGAAGACCACTTAGCATATTTGGATTCTTGCTTCTCTCTGTGCCGGTCATACGGGTTAAAAGTCAACCCACTAAAATTTTGCTTCGGGGTGCGAAGCGGAAAATTCCTGGGACATTACATATCGGAGAGGGTAATCGATGCTGACTCCGAGAAGATTAAGGCAATATGAGAAATGCAACCCCCAAGGACAATCAAGGAGTACCAGAGCCTCACGGGTAAATTGGCTGCCCTTAGCCGTTTCATATCTCGGTCAGCTGATAAGTCGGCATCCTTCTTCAAGGTCTTGCGAAAGGGAAACGCTTTAGAATGGAATGGGGATTGCCAGATTGCCTTCGAGAAACTCAAGGGATATGTCTCACCCCCCCACTTCTTGTGGCTCCGAAAGCAGGAGAGCCCTTAGGGCTATATCTGTCTATATTGCCCGTTGCAATCAACGCGATCTTGACAACCATTTCGGCAGATAAACACTTGCCGGTGTATTATGTGAGCAAGGTTCTGTTACCAACCGAAACCCGTTATACAATGACAGAAAAATCCATCTTGGCTCTAAAGATGGCGGCCACAAAACTGAGGTCATATTTTCAAGATCGGCACATTGTGATATTCACGAATCATCCTCTGAAGAATATCCTATCTCGACCAAAGATTTTCGGAAGGATTGACAAATGGGCAGTCGAATTGAGTACAATGGATATTGAGTTTAAATCGAGAACATCAATCAAGGCCCAACCCCTTGCCGATTTTGTGGTCGAAATGACCAGACCTATAGATCGTTTTGTGGAAGCCAATGACCGATGGGCCATGCACGTTGATGGCTCGTCATACAACGGCGCTAGAGGAGGAATAGACATCCGAAGTTAGGATGGGGAACACATTTATATCACGGTGAAATTTTTATTCCCAGCCTCCAACAATGTGGCCGAATATAAAGCCTTGATCGAAGGAGTGAAAATTGCCAAGGAACTAGGAGTTGCGGAGCTTGACGTCTACACCAATTCGCAACTTGTGCAAGGACAGTTTTCGGTGAATATGAAACCCATGACTCCCTCATGGCTCTTTACCATATTCAAGTAAAAGAGCTAGCAAAGACCTTCAAGGAATTCACTCTGTTCCACTTGGCGCGCGAGGAAAACAGATCCGCGGATAGCCTTGCCTGATTTTCTACAGGTTTTCATGAGGTGAGGGAAGGAAGTGTGATGATTCGGTTGCGGGATCAACCTTTGGTGACCTTACCCAGCAACCAGGAAATGATATCTCACCACAGCTGAGCCATCTCCATGATTGGGCATCGCCCTATGTCCGATATCTACGAATTGGAGAAACACCATCTGATAAATTCAAAGCCCGACAGTTAGAGATTAGAGCAAAGAGATATACATTGGTAAATGGAATTCTCTATCGCAGATCCCTAGATGGACCCCTCTTGAGATGTATCGGGGCGAAGCATTCTCAAGAACTCATAACCGATCTACACGAAGGGAAATGTGGCAGCCACGTCGGAATACAATCCTTATGCAGGAAAGCCCTGAGAACCGGGTATTATTGGCCAACTATAGAGTGGGATATTACCGAAATGGTAAAGAAATGCAAAGTATGCCAATACCATGCGAGTACACCGAGAAAGCCGGTACATAACCTGACTTCTCTTCCATTCTCGTGCCCGTTTGATCGATGGGAGTGGATGTTATGGGGCCGTTCCCCCAAACCTCAGGCCAAAGGAAATTTGTCATCGTGGTGGTCGAATATTTCTCCAAATGGGTGGAGGCTGAAGCCGTGGCAAAAATATCAGAGGAAATCGTTATTCGATTTCTATGGAGAAATATCTTCATCTGGTTCGGGATCCCTCAAGAACTAGTGACCGATAATGGAACCCAATTCGCTGGAGGAAAAATGGAGGCATTCCTGGATAAATATACGGTCAAGCACAACTTCACCTTGGTGTATCACCCGCAGAGCAATGGTCTCACAGAGGTAACGAATCGAATGCTTAGGTTAGGTATGAAGACTAAGCTTGAAGATTTTTTAGGGTCATGGGCAGATCCCTTGGATGAAGTGCTATGGTCATATTGCACCACCCCTCGAACCACCACGGAATAATCCCCATTCTTATTGGTTTACGGTTCGGAAGCCATATGCCCTATCGAACTAACCCTGAAAAGCTATCGGGTAGAGCATTACAATGAAGAAGAGAATGCCAACCTGCGAAAGTTGGAGTTGGAGCTGTTGGAAGAAAAACGGCAAAATGTCTATAGCCAACTAGGGGCTCATCAAAGAAGAACGGAGAAGCGATATAACAAGTTGGTGTCTCCAAGAGAATTCTCTGAGGGAGATTTGGTGCTCCGAAACATTCAATCACAGAGACATGTTGGAAAATTAGATCGCAAGTGGGAAGGCCCTTATCAGATTTCAAGGGTAATCGTAAAAGGAGCGTATCGTCTAGAACAATTAGACGGCATGGAATTCTCAAGGTCGTGAAATGTGTCACACCTAAGGAAATTCTATACCTAACTGGCTCAATGACAATCTCCATCACAGATTGCGCAGAATCTGGTATTCTCTCCCTCAAAACACTCAAGCGCCTGTAAATTCCTCCAGAGTGGAGATGAGTAAACGAAACCATAAGCCCTGGTCGAGTCGCGTAAGCCCAGGTAGACCTGAAAGATCTAAACTACAAGCCCTGGCCAAGCAACACGAACCCAAGTAAATCCCCTAAATCAGCACCCCCTGCGGGATACGGCAAATCAACTCGGGATCTCCCCCGATGTATGTACATGTGATCTCCCAAAACCCAGGCATAAGTCGGTGGCAAGAATAAGCCCTAGTATAATTCGGGCACTGGTTCCCGTAAACCGCACCCAAAGCAAATCCGAAAAGCCCTTAAGTATTGACTTTATTGTCGAAATCTCGAGACGACAAGTGCACCCAAAGCAAATCCACCCATGTTCAAAACAATGGGGTTCGGCCAGAAGAGGGCCCTTCCGGATTGGGGAAGTCACTCAACCCATGAGGGGTTCCGACCTACTTCCTTAGTAGCGGTTCAGCATGCATGAAGAAATACTAAGGCAAACAAAAATCAAAAAGCCCAACCAAAGGGCTGGCGAAAAGACACCCACCCCTGGATCACAAAAGCATAGGCGAACTTTCCAAGCCTAAACACGTGATAGACATAACAAATCAACTCGGGGCTTCCCCCGAAATGTGATATCATCAAAGGCTGAAATGATACGCAAAAAATTGGAGCAAATCAGAAGGAAATCTCGAATCGGGATATCAAAAATGTTCGAGAAGCCCCACAGCAGGGGGAAAATACACCAAGTTAAAAAAGTCACTAAAGTGCTGGAGGAGATGGGGATTAATGGGAGGATTTGCAGAGGAACCGGTATGTCGCTCCATCCTGGCCCTTAACTTGGCGTCGTTCTCTCACCCTATCCTCGCCCGAATTAGCACAATCAGCCGCTCTCGATCAGCTTCGAACCCGAACTCTGGGGCCTAGAAAGTATCCGCAATAACATCAAGCATGTTCTCATCCTTCGTCATACAAGTAAGCCGATTAAGTATCCTGTCGAAGCGTGGATCCATGATTGAAAGCCCAAATTCCGGCTGAATTGTCGCCTCTGACGGTATAGAAGTAAGCCGATTAAGTCTCCTGCATAGATATCGGAGAGTTCGACAAAACAGGCTGAGTTGACAAAGTCATCCAAAAGACCCTGCCGAGATGCTTGTCGATCAAGTAATTCGGCCTCCAGAGCTTAAATGCGGCCCCTGGCATGCTCTAACTCCGCTTCTGCCTCTTCAAATCGGACTTTGAAGCCCTCTCTCTCCGATTTAGCGTCGTCAACCGCCTTTCCCATTTCCTCGATCACATCCCGCAATTCCTCCTCGTGGCGGCTGCGTTTCCCTAAAACGGTCTTCAGCGAACTCCCCTCCTCCTCCAACAACTTTATTTGGGCGTTCTGAGCCACAACTTGGGCTTGAAGCCGAGAGACTGCCTCCGATTGAGAACCAATCTCTCTAACCATTCCCCACCCAAGAGTCAGAGCCTGAAAGAATATTCCAAGTCAAGGACCGATTACTTAGAATTTAGAAGAGGAAACGGGATACGTACCTGCCAGATCCCTTCAAGTACCGTTTCCGGTCGAAGATCCGAGGTACTAGGCATAGCTCCATCCAGGATTCTCCTTAGTTCAGCTGAAACTGAAGGTTGGGGGAGCATCGTGTTATCCCTTACTTCCACAAGGGTAGAATCCCTCTGTATCTCAACTGGGGAGCCGATGTCGAAGCTCTAGCCGAAAAGAATCTCGCATCAAGTATTGGAGCATCACTGAGGTCGGGTGATGGGGGAATTTTCTCTTTCCCTTTTCTGTCTGAAGGATGGGGAGTCAACTCCCGAGTCTCAGAGACTTCTACTACTGGATCCCCCCCGAGGAGAGATCGATGGAGTCCGGCTGAGCTCCAGATGTATCAATCTGAAAGAAAAACCGAAAAAGATTATAAACGGGAATTCACGGTAACTGTTAGATAGAAGACAGACCTGTGTAGGGAGGGCACCTCGGGTTCCTGCGCCCTTTGCATCTCGGCAGAGAACCGCGCCATCACCGAATCCTCTAGGGAGTTTCTTCGAGCCATCTCTTCAGTTGAAAACGGAAGTAGGAAAAGTAATAAGGCATAATGCCGATTCTGAAACTCGGGAAAGCTGAGCCCAACTACCTCTTTGCCTCTTTGAGGGTTTTTGCGCGAGTGCTTTAACCCTCTTCTTTTTCTTGGGGCCTCGGTTTGAACATGTGGGGGGATCGGGGATGAAGCCGAAACAAGAGGAAATGACAGAGGGGGCCGAGAGGAAAGTTTCTCAAATCGGCGCTGTCGAAAGAAATGATATCGGGCCAATGGGGATCTCGAGAACGACCGATAATACCCGATCTTTTCAGGGATTCACCCGAAAACATCAAGGCACGAGACTCGTACCAGATTGAGCCTCGGCTAAGCCTCTCGTAAAGGACCTCACGGGATTCGGAAGAAGATTGGTACGCGCCGAAGAGCTTAACTCTGAATGGGCTCGGAGGATCGATTGGGAAATTCCACCGAAAACCCCAAGGGGGAGCTACCCATACAAAGGATGACCACCAATCGTGGTGGGTATCAGGGGCTTTGACAATGAAGTTGGGGTTATCCTCGAATCGGCGGAATTGAAAGTGAGATCGGCCATCCATCGGGACTTGGCTTTACGAACGGCTATCTTGAAGAGATGACAGAAGTCTACCAAAGTCATAGCCGGATCCATACCGGCCGAATAGAAAAGGAAAGTAGTAAAGCAGAATATGGAATTCGGTGCGAGACAGTAAATCGGGATTGCAAAGGTATAGAGAAAACGGACTATTAAAGGATGAAGAGGGAAACATAAACCGCTTTCAAAATAGGCAAGCGGAATTGGGAGACTGAACAGAGGTAGGGGGTCCTCACCTACCCCCAAGGGATTTCAGTATCCCGAGCATGAGAAAGCTAGTACTCATCAGAGATCGAGTACCGAATGCGAAGGGAGTGGATGTTTAGTTCACTAGATCTCCTACCCATTTTCAAAGAAGCCCAAAACCCTAGAACGAGGCAGCAGTCAGGAAGGGGAAGGACTTAGAATGACAAGGTGGACCCGTCAAAAAATTCCAGAAGACCGAACGGAAAAGATGAGGAACCGAATGATACCTGGAAAATTGGCGTTTTCCGACGGATATCGCGACGATCGAGCGGCGGACGAGTGCGATGGAGCATAGAGGGCACAAAACTCTTGCAGACAACAAAGAGGGCAAAGGAAAGAACGGACGCGAAGGGCGCTTATTTATACGGGAAAGGTTTGGGAGATGAAGCGTCGTGACATTTGAGGTACCCAGAATGAGTGGGAAAAAACGTGGCGTGCCAATGAGCCGACGTGTGGCATAGAACGGCATGTGGCTTATTCGGGGAAACGGCAGCTCAAGAATCGGTATCAGAGGGGCTGAATGATGAGGGATAAAGTCGGCCAAGGTTAATCGGATTCTGAAAAGCTGCAAAAAGGGACTCTCAGAGATAATGCCAACCGACAGACCGATATCTATCAGAGATCTGACAGGTATAGCCGTATAATGCAGTCTGAAAAGCAACCGAATTACGGCATAACAGATGGCCGATATCTAAAAGTGAAATCATATAGTAGATGCAGAAAGCAACCGACATTTGCAAATGTCAGGATTCGGTCATGATTCTTCAACTTGTATTCTCTTCTTCACCTTCTCCGTCGAGTGAAAACCTTTCCTTGCGAGCTCCGGTAGCTCGTGGTTTTTCCGCTTTCCGGCGGTTTCCACGTAAAAATCTTTGCTCAATTTTATTCAATTGGACCAACCGTGAAAAACCAACTAAGTGCGACATTCCCGATCGCACCTTTCACCTTAAATCAGCCTCACATCGGACACCAATTTTACACGTAACACACTGGTACGCTAATGATGCCGCCTGTCAGAGACTCTCGTGTTCCGCACATCAAGGCTCATGATTAGACGTCTGAAGTCTTCCGGAAATCAAGGGAATGTCAGCTCGGGAAGATCCAATTTATCGCCATCTGATGCTCTCTTTCTCTCACTTACTGCCACGTGTGCACCTCTAGAAAAACTCAATCAAAATTAGTAAAATTATTACATAAAATACAAGATTTAGGATAATTACCCTAAACTAGACAAAAACCTAAATCTCATATTATAGACCCCTAATTAGACACTTCTAATCACAATTAGACATAAAAACAACCTAAGAAATAGTAAGAAAATGACATTTAACAGAGGTTGTTGAATCTTGGAGGGAAACATCCCCCCATGTGTATGCTGAAAAACGCGCTGTCCCCTTGCAATTCTCTCTCCTCCTCATCTTTTTCTCACCTCACTCTACCCAAGGCAAGTACATTCTCTGACAAATCTGCTGCTCCTGGCTCTGACTTGCAGACTGCTGCCGTGACGATGTACTCATTGCCCCGTGCAGCCAATCACACCAAAAATCACATTTTCGCTAATCAAATAAAAATACTTAAAACTATAAAATTAACACTTAAACATTATTAAAAATTTATGATTTTTCATATCCTAAAACATGAAAATTTGTGTGTTATCAAGTGTGGAAAAATCTCACATTTACCTGAAACATCTTAAGTAGAAGGGTTCAATCGGATATTATTGGTAAGACAAATCATGCCTAATTTGTCTGCAAGGGTATGAGATATAGATGTCATGATTGAATCTAGGAAAAACATGGGTTATCACAAAAATTGAAATGAATATGATGAAATGATTGATTTTATAATCTCATTAAACGAGATACAATATTACAATAGTTATCGAATAGTACTAATTTAGAATAGCATTCTCATAATTTATGCAATTAGGTCAGTATTTAAAGATTACATACATATATAGTCAAGTTTTAATAAGATGTAAACTAGATCCAAATCATTTTCTATATTGATATAAAATTAGTTTTTTTTTTTGTTTTCATTTTTTTTGAATCATTGTTTTTAGATAATATAAACATTCAATTTCGTATAGAAATAATTTTATTTATCACTTTAATAGTTTCTATGCACTTACATAATCCTATCAAATCTTCTTGATTAATTTCGATTCCACACAAACATGACATTTTTGAATGTCATCAAAATATCTTCGAATATGCTAATATTGGTCATTTTTTTAAATAAGATTTGTTTACATGATCAAGTTTTGCATGTTAAAGCTCATAGGAATCCACAAAGTAAATTGAGGAAGAAATTTCTTTTGTAATGGAAATGAGTACAAGGGGCACTCTCATTCTAATTTCATCAAGGAGACAACCAAGATGAAGTTGGCTCACATGTTAGACACATGATGCACCTCTCTAAGTGAGTTATCTTTTCGGAATCATATTACAACTTTGCATTAGAAAATATTCTCTAAACGATTCTCGTTTCACACAAATGTACTTTGTTGCTCTAAAATCAATTAGCCAAAACTTATTTGACATTTTCTACATCAATTTTATTTCATAGATCATGACCACAATCATGTCTTCTTGCCCTTGTACAAAATTGGCTTTGTTAGAAACCATTTTTTCCTCTTCATCCAATGTTGCCCTTTCATGGCATTGAAGTGCATAGTGGTCAACTTTGCCACAAACATAGTACCCACCATTTTTTGTTTAGAATTTTCCACTTAAGTTGGGTTTAAGGGTTTTCCTCTTTGATGCTGGGTTTCTCCTCTACCACATTAGCCCTATCTTGAAATAATCTCTTAGAATGTGTGACAAGTTGTGATACATTTTATTAAATTTAATGCCTTAATTGTTGATGTAGCTCCGACACTGGTTACGTGTTTGTATTGGAGTCCCATGTCTGTAGCGTTTGAGTTGGTGTGGAACTTGTGCTCGCAGCGTCATTTTGTCTCTTCTCACGCCAATTCAGAATAACAACCGGAAAAGGTGGCTGCCTTGTTTCAGGAACCCAGCTCCCAACTCCGAATTTTGCTGGGTTAACTTGGGATTGGAGGAAAAAGCGAAGCGGATATGTCAACTCTTCTTGGAGATGGGTTCATGAAGCGCGAGAAGATTATCATTGATACAGATCCTGGAATTGGTAGGAAGAAATCGAACCCAGTAATTTATTTTCTTCAATTGTTTGGCTTTTCTAGTGTTGGCTTGGCTACTTACTTTACACTCTGGGTGCTAAATGCTATCCATTAGTTGGTGATTGAAGGCCAGGGGGTTGTGATTGGAGTATATGTGTGCTGAAAGTACTTTAATGATTCGGGGTGGATGTGATTTTGGAATGTAATTTATTTTTTAAGATTCTTAGATCTTAGAGTTGATTCTGCGCTGCTTCTTGGGAAATCAGTTTTGGGAACCGGAGCTTATGCTTTTGTTTGTGTGGCCGGTCACTCGGAATTTGAGGGGCATGTTTCTGATGTCTTTTTACCTGTAGGCAGTAATACTTTTTGTGATATGTTTAACGAGATTTCATTCATAAGGTGTACTGGGCACCTTTTGTCCATATATTTGGTTTTCGAAGATTTGATGAAAGCATTGGTGGTTCTATTAAATGCAGATGATAGCATGGCTATATTCATGGCTTTCCAATCTCCGGATATTGAAATATTAGGATTGACAACGATATTTGGTAATGTGTCCACAAGAGATGCTACTCGGAATTCATTGATTCTGGTATGTTTTTTGTGGTACTCCACAATTCCATCATCCTAGAACGCAGCTTTCTTGTTTTTGTACATGTTCTTGATCAAGTAGCCTTGTCATGCAAAAGGATAGAGTGAGATTGCTGGGTTTCCTGATGTTCCCGTGGCTGAAGGCAGTCATCAACCTTTAAAGGTAAAAGGATGATTCCATTTTTCAGCCCTGATTTCGCGAATCACTGTTAGTTGCTTCCTCCCTTCCTGTTTTTTTCGAATGGGCTTACCGAGGCATTTTGTTGAGAGTTGGAGATTACCAAGAAAATCATTTTTTCAGTTGTATCGCATTATGTACTTCAAATCTCTGGCCAGGGAGGAGAACCACGTGTTGCAGACTTTGTCCATGGTAAAAATGGATTGGGAGAAATACCCATTCCCTCACCCAAGGCAAAGAAATCAGAAAAATCTGCATCTGAATTTTTGGTAGAAAAAGTTTGTGAATATCCTGGTGAAGTATCTATACTTGCATTAGGACCTCTAACCAACCTTGCTCTTGTGAGTTTTTCATTTGATACCCCTTGCATGCAGCCTCGTTTATCCTGTGTCACCCTTAAATTTCTTCTTCTTCTGCACATAGGCTATCAAGAGAGACTCATCTTTTTCAAAAAAGGTGAAGAGGGTGGTCGTACTTGGTGGGGCTTTTTTTTCCCTGGGAAACGTTAATCCTGCCGCTGAAGCGAATGTATGAACTCTGCGTGTGACCTGGAGTGGTGTCAACTCTTATTGATGCTTTGTTTGCTAAATGGTGACAGATCTATGGGGATCCTGAAGCTGCAGATATCGTGTTCACCTGTGGGGCAGATATCTGTGTCGTTGGTGTTAACATCACAACTCAAGTCAAGTTGACAGGTTAGAAGGTTTGCACATTTCATATTTTTTGCTGCATATCTGAGCATCTTTTCCATCAGACGCACACCTGGAAGAGCTGAGAAAGTCCAAAGGCCGGCACGCGCAGATCATCTGTGATATGTGCAAATTCTATCGCGAGTGGCATGTCAGATCTGATGGTGTGCATGGTATGAGAGATACTCTTAAACTAGCTAGGACAGTGCATCCATTCCCTTTTGAGGCCCTTCATGGCATTGCGTTCTGTTTATAAATGCAGGGGTTTTCCCTCATGATCCAGTGAGCTTTGTGGCTCTAGTGAGGCCTGACCTTTTCACGTTCAAGAAGGGAGCGGTGAGGGTGGAAACGCAGGGAATCTGCGTTGGGCACACACTCATGGACCAAGGATTGAAGAAGTAATAATAATGCCCCTTCCTCATCGTTGTCGTTTCAGTGCTTTATGACCTGATCTGGTTATTATTGAACATGGTGACAGATGGAATTCATGCAACTCCTGGACCGGGCACTCCCCAGTTTCAGTAGCGTGGAAGGTGAATTCCGAAGAGGTGCTCAACTACATCCTCAGCATTCTCATGAGGCCTTGATTTTCATCCATCATGATGATTTCTTGCATTTGCATTTACACACAACAAAAGACGACACTCGTCTGCCTCATTGAACATCTATTTTTATTCAATGATTCACTCTCTGTAAGGCGGTAGTCCTCCGCCTATCACACAACACGACAGGAGTTGGAAACATAAATGTGAGCCACACATACCAGAGAAGTAGATGAGTATTAGATTGACGGGGTTGTGCCAAAACTGCATCACTAAGCGGATAAAACATGAACATGAATGATTCACCACAGCCTAAGTGATATATACGCACAGGGTCACTAATAAGACTACATCTTATGGGTGCTTAGAAACGCAAACTCACTGGAAAAAAAGGCAGCACAGCTAACAATTTCTCCACACCAGATGAGACCAAGGTATCTTACTGACGAGGGCGATTTCTCAGTTTCATCAATTCCTTCCTCCTCCATCTTGCCTCCGTTGCATGCGGAATACCCATGGATGGTTTCCCTTTATCATGACTGATACCGGAAGAACCAGGGGAGCATTTCTTCCCACAGAGCTTGATGTCTCTCCTTTGAAGCCCTGGTTGGGTAATAGGTGATTATGACTCATTTCATCCGGTAGAATCCAATGGGTGGGGCGTGTTCTGTCACACTCAAGTGGGTTTTGGGGATGGACTACACTTATATGAGCAACAAAAGGAAGCAAATAGGTGACAGGGAGGAAAACCAGAGCAGCTCCTTGACCACCACCAACTGTTGTGCCTTCTCGTGCTTGTTGAATCGAGGTTGCAGGGGCGAGAACATTTAAAGGATTAACATGAGAGTGAGGATCATACTGGAAGTGGCTAAAATCTCGGAATGGATGCATAGGGGGCCAATATGGAGGAAGTAAACAGGGTTGATCACTCGAGAAACTACTAGTATTGGTTCTGGGGGTCAAATTAGAGCTTGCTAGCAACAACCCCTTTGAGTTCTCATGCTTGTCGCCTAGATCAGTTTTCTTTATTTTAGCCAACTGTAAGCGAGAGATTCCAGGTGATGCAGATTTCCAGTAATACAGCTCAAGAGCTATATTGAGTAGATTACCTTAGCTTTCAGGTACGCATTTCTATCTTTCAGAGAGTTGTGTTTCTTCATTGCAAACTCCTGAGCCTTCTCACCACATTCAACGGGTTCAGAAAACGATACAGGGAACAACAATACAAGAAACAAGAGCAGTGAGAAAGGACCAGGCAGCCTACCTTCTTCAAGTTCCCATTCTCCTCTGTAAGCTTTGTGGCATTTCTTCTTAAATCTTCAAGCATAGCCTGGTTTCAAAAGACATAAGGACTCACTACTCGCTGCTGCCAGACACAAGCCAAGTGTACGGAGTGTTTAGATATCAATTCTGTAAACGCTGATAACTTAAAACGACTTGCTCTAACCTATCACCGAGCTAAGTGGACAGATTATGATCCACAGGCTTACCAGCCAACGAAATCCCTCATGTGACACCAGCGGAACTGTATCGAGCACTTAGATAAAGATTCTTTAAACAACAACTAAATCACTTACAACAGCTTGTTCTAACCTATTACCAAGCTCGGTGAGCAGATTATACACAATGAAATAGGGCAGGAATAGTTCAGCCCACAACGGTAACACTACGAATCATGCTTTCCACTAGCAACCAACACAACTACAAAAAGACCATGAACAAGCTTGTAATAAGTTAGTCATTCTTTTAAGAAAAGAAGAAATGATGAATACCTGTCTGCGGATAATAGTCTGCCTAGCTGATTCTCTATTAGCCAACACACGGCGCATTCTTCGTTCTTCCTGCTCAGCCTGAGACGAAATTAAAACATCAGGAACTGCCCAGATCAAAGGCAACACCAATGCAAATCCAATGCACATACCTCTGTCCATTTTCTACGAATTTTCAAGATGAAGCTGGGTGGGGGGGGAGGGGTAGCCAGGTAGGAGGACACTGCCAGCCCGTGCGAGCAAAAACTTGGACACAGCAGATGTCGCCACGTACGGAGTGTCATGCAGGGAAACCAGTACGCGTGTGCAGCAGCCAATGCCATTTCAAGTTAAAATTTTGAACAAACGGGATTTTGATTAGGTCTACTTCGATGTCCGCGCGGCTGCCCACCTGGTGTGGTGTGTGTCACCCGTCCATCTGGACTTGTCACATCAGAGGTGAGGATATATTGGATAAATCGCTCTCTTTTCAATTTTATTTAAAAAATTATCATTTTCTAATTTTTTTTTATAACCGTTTTTATAATTGAACATTAAAATAAATCATTAATTTATAAATCAATGTATTTCAATTTTTTATTCATGTATTTGCATATTTATATATATGATTTAATAATATTTTAAAAAATAATAAGAAATGTGATGGTGATTCTGCAAATGCACATAAACCGTCGAAGTAATAAAATAAAATCGTATCTACAGTGAATTGTTATTGGAATTTTCTTTTCAAACAAAGACTCAAAAAGACTGAAAAGAAAAGAAAGATTTGGTTTTAAAAACAAGAATAAAAGTGACATTAGACTTAAGATCCATCTTGTTCAAAACTCGCCCAAACTTGTGTGTGTAAACCTTGAAGATTGACCTATTTGCGCAAGTTCTGGGGGTATTATTATAAAATATGCTACTCGGTGACCATTATAGCACCGTCCCTTGTTTTGTGGGATTAGGGAATCAACCATGCCACTCGAGCCATTTCACCTCTTGTGATAACCCATGTTTTCCCCACACCCAAATCTAACCCCTACACCTCACACCTCGCAGACAGATTAGACAGAATGTGCCTTACCAACGATGTCCGATTGAGCCCTTCTCATTAAGTGCTTGAGGCCAACATTTGATTCTCCCACACTCCCTTAGGGTTAAATGATACTAAAGATCACGTTGGTAAAGAAAACGTTGTGAAAAACAAAATTAAACCTCAATTTAAATGTCGAAAAACATAGTAAAACAGTCACACGTGCAGGACTTGCGCAAGCAAGGCTTCACCGCAGATCCTCAACCGCAAGCGCCTACACACGCAGACTTGACTCTAACATGAAAATAGACACGAAAATAGGAAAAATACAAAGGAAAAGTGGTCAAAGACGTTTCTAATGGTTGAGAGAGTGAGGTATTTATAGGAGAGTAGATACAAGTATTCGTATTGGGCTTGTTTGATGGGCTTGGATAAGATTTTCTATCCAAATTTTCATATCTTTATCTTATCCATGAATCTTAAACCAAATCTTTATCGTTTGACCGAGTCTTGGGCTGAGATTCGTGGCCCATCAAGTCCATAATTTAGTGGATCTTTATTTCTCCTCAAATTAATCCAAAAGTGCTCTAAAAATCCACAAAATACACTTTCTCTCCAAAAAGATCAAAATAGTGTGAAAGATGTAAAATCAATTGAGAATAGTGAGAAAGTGTAGTTTAAGATAAGTAAAAACAACATTCAAGAGTAATAGAATAACATGTTTTGGAACGACATAAAATCACTTATCAAAATGTAACATTATTTTTATTTAGACTAAATAATATTTAAAAAACCTAATAAAAAAGATAAGCTGTATTATTCAATTTACAAAATATAATGTAAATATTGATATAAATATTTCTAATGATTTTAAATATGTTTTTAAGTCAAATCAATAATAAAACTAAAACAAAAATAAATATCCTAAATGTTTTGAATTTTTTAATACAAAAGAAGTTTCTCAAGTGTTATAATAACAAACAATATCCATGATACTTTAAACACTACCTCTAATAACAAACGACCATCATATAATTTTGGGCACTACTTCAGGCAACAAATGACGCTCATGACATTGTGTTATTAGTTAATATATTCTGTATCTGATGGTGATTTTGCAAGTGTACAAAAACCGTCGAAGTAATAAAATAAATCGTATCCACAAGGAATTGTTGTTGGAATTTTCTTTTCAAACAAAGAATTAAAAAGATTGAAAACAAAAGAAAGATCTAGTTTTGAAAACAATAAGAAAAGTGGCATTGGATCTAAAATCCACCTTACTTGAAACTCGCCCTTGCGTGTATACAAACCTTGAGAACTGACCTGCTTGTGTAAGCTTTGGAGGTGTTATGCTAAAATAGTGCTACTCGGTGACCGTTATAGCACTGTCCCTTGTTTTGTGGGATTATGAAATCAACCACACCAATAGAGCTATTTCACCTCTTGTAATACACCACATCCAAATCTAACCTCTACACCTCTCACCTCGCAGATAGATTAGACATAATGTGTCTTACTAACGATGTCTGAGTGAGCCCTTCTCCTTAGGTGCTTGAGGCCAACCTTTGATTCTCCCACACTCCTTAGGGTTATATGGTACTAAAGATCACGTTAATAAAGAAAACGTTGTAAAAAAAAGAATCAAACCTCAAATTAAATGTTGAAAAACATAGTAAGACAGTCACACATGCAGGACTTGCACAAAAAAGGCTTCACCGCAGATCCTTAGCTGCAAGCGCTCACACGCGCATGCTCGACTCTAAACAACAAAAATTGATGAAAAACAAAAGGAAAAGAATCCAAAATATGCTAGACTCAACTCTAAACCCTAAATTGACTCTCTGATCATCCACCCCTGACTAACTCTTTTGATCTTCACGTTTGGATCTTTATATAATGGTGGGGATTTTTCGGGCTTTCTTAATGGGCTCACATCAAATCTTCTATCGAAATCTTCTAAGATTTGATACAAATCTTCTAGAATAAGATCCAAATTTTCTAAGATAAGATGCGAATCTTATTTTATCCGAGAATCTGTGACCGAGTCTTCATCTGAATAGACCAAATCTTTGCCTCCATAAAGGTCAACTCAAAAATCCTCCAAATTATTCCAAATTAGTCCTGAAAAATCACAAAACACACTTTCCTTCCAAAAGGATCTAGTATAAAAGATATAAAATTCTTCTAAAAACATAAAGAAAGTGGGATAAAAAGAATGCAAAACTCATCTAAGTGAGTATCAAAAAACACAAATATAAGTGACACAAAATCACTTATCAGTAACACTCTTAGAAAATGTGCGTAATTCAATGGAATGATACAATTTTGATTCTACAAGGAAGAAATCAACAACTAGCGAATTGTTTCTAAAAATATTTCTATCGTAAGTGTATTTTCAAAATGAACACATTGTGTTATTGATGAAGCATGTTTTAATATTTTTAATTTTGATAATAGGAAAAAAAATTATGACAAAGTGTTATTAGTGAATACATTGTATCATTTTTCTGAAACATCTATAATTCGATAGAGTGGCACAGTTTCAACTATATAAATGAGAGATCAAAAACTAAAAAATCCAATCTAAAAACACTTCTATCATTTATGTATTTGTTATTAAATTATGTATTTAAATCATTACACTTTCTAATATAATTGTTGAGTGCATTTTTATTATTATATTACATGTTACTTTCTATGATAAAGTATGATTTAAATCGTCTAATTAATGGTTTAAAATAGCAGTTTGAAAATTTCTTAAGAATAATATAATTTTTGCTATTATTATATTTTTATCAATGTTTTCTTTACTTATACTAAATCTCATTAAGGTTGTGTTTAATAATAAACTCATGTTTGATACATGATTTGAAGGTGAGTTAATGTTTATCACCCACTACGGTTGGGTTTACGTAAATCAAAGGGGAGGGGTCAGCTTATGTAAACATGATCGATTTCTTCTAATTTTGCCCTTCATCATTAACACTTATTTTTCAAAAATAGATCTATCCGGATTCTTGTTTTCCCCCTAATCTTTGGTCTACCTCTAATTAGGATTGTTAAGCTGGGTTTCACTACTTTCTCCTCTTGGATCTATCCTGGTTTGTTAAGGAAGTAGTGTTACTTATGGTTGATTAGCACATTTCTCCTCTTTTCAACCCAAGGCACCCCTAAGCACTTAGCCACTCATGCTTAAGATAAATGAAAATAGAAAAGAAAACATCATCCACATTGTACTCATCTCACAGTCGAATACTAGAAAATAAACAAGTAAGGAATTTAAAAGGTTTAGTAGAAAAGTAGAAAATGTCCCAAGCTACTCTTAGCTAAGAGTAATAATCTTTGGAAATAGAAAATAGTCTTCAAGCATCAGCTTCATTCCTGGTTCATTTTCCTCCTTCTTCCCCCTCAGAAAACCTTCTCCAAAAAGAATGTCGTGTGTCTCCAATGAGGGAGATCTTGTTTCTCTCTCCATCTTGTCCCTCTTTTTGTCCAAAATCCTTATTTTTCCTTCCTTTGATTTTGTGTGTACTTCTTTTTCAGACTTCTGTCCCATCTCCTGCCACTACACTGTTCATATTCGACTCCTTGGGATTTAACCCCAACTAAGCCTAAAATAACACAACTACAGTACTTAAAAGCAAAAATATAGAACTAGGTAATAAAACTTAATTTTTGTAGCACAATATGAGTAATTTTCATGTATTCAATCACTGAAAAATATGTGTTATCACATTATATTACAACGATACTAGACTTGTCCTCAAGTCCTAACTAAGACTAATAGAAGGCAAATAGTTAATGAATCTCCTACACATTGATGTGGATGCTTAACATTCAGCTAAAAATGCATGAATTGCAAGGGTGCCAATGTGCATGTGAGGGTGTCACTCAAGCATACATGTCAATTTCATCCTGAAAGGTGCATTCAAAGATTAAATGGGCAAGAATAGCATATGCTTACCTTCAAAGAATGCTGGTTGTCACTACTATTTTTCCGCTCACCCTTTTTTTTTCTCATTCTCTTTCTTATGTTTTTTCTACAAAGATTGAGGCCATGGAAAATTTAGAGTTCAACTCAGGTAACTGTTGCTTCCCCTCTTTGTATGTGAGTGTGGGCAATGCACTCTCCTCCTTCTACTCCTCTGAGTTGTTCTCATAACTTCCCTATGCTCTTTACTCTACCGTCTAAACTTGCTCTTGTTGTGTGTTGCTTTTCAAGACTAGGGTTTCATCGCTTTTCTGGTGATGATGCTTTTCTGACCCCTTTATTTTTGCTATCTATGGATTTTGTGACAACCAATCTTCCATGAAAGATCAACACATGGCAATCTACTTAAAAAAAAATCTTGAAAGCACCAATCCTACTACATTGAACATGTTGCTCCCTCATGAAAATAATTGAAAGAAAATATGCTCACTGGTTCATAAATGGCCATAACAAAATTCATGCATTTCGTGCGTCATGAAAAACATCCCACGTTTGCAAGAAAATTCCTCGGCCATTCACAAAATTCTCCTGATCCTAACATTGCACTACTAAATTACTCCTAACTTAGACTAACACCATAAATATAAAAATAAAAATAAAAATAAAAATAAAATTAAGGCAATGCAATGATATTACTTGATCAGGGAGGAGTTCTTCACTCCCTGTTTCGTTTCCTTCACTTCCCTTAGCAAATCCCCAAGCATGTCATATATCATATCAATTTTCTCTTGGCAGCAGCAATCCTTCCCGTCCTTCACCCTACTTGGTCCTTGTCAAGGTCCTTGCTTTTGCTTTCTGTGCAGGCAAATTGTTGCAAATTTCTGCTAGAGATCTAAACACAAATCCACTCCCCCTAGGTTGGATTAATCTAGTAGTTTTAAGAAAGTGAGCATTCAAAGGGAATTTTTTTTTCTCCACATGAAAATATTCTAGCTCAGAAATTCGATCAGCACACAGCCTTTGAGCAAGGAGAGTTATTACATTACCAAACTTGAGATGGTTGATGGTGCTTCGCCTATAGTCCCTATTCATTTGCTCTGCTTAAATCGCCCCTAAATTCAATAATTTCTTGTGCAACAAACACCACATAACAAATAATTCATGTTTATATAATGTATTGAATCCTAGGGTTCTTCCAAATCGCATAGCAGAAATCAGCAAATGGACATATCGTGTAGCAGGTTCTGTAAACAAATCAGCCTTTGCACCCTTAGGTTTATACTCTATAACATGCTGACTAGTTAACACCTCATACACCATCTCAGCATTAAAATCATCAGGATAATCAAATAAGGAAGTGGCAAACGAATGCGAGTCAACATCCTGCTTAGGACAGAATCCTAAGGTTACACTCCATTCAGCAATTGAGAGGGAAAATTCTTTTCTTAACAATCTAAATGTAATTGCTCTTGGTGTAATCACAGTCTTTGGTTTTTCATAATAGAATGTAAAAGAAAATTCATATATAAGTTCAACATAGGAAGGGTAATTCATGTCACACAAAATAAGCAGCCCAGAATTTTCTAGCAATGAATAGACTTCAGTAACTATTCCCAATTCCACCAATATCTCGTAATCTATGATGCGGCATGGCAAATTCTTCATCCTCAAACTGATGATACTTCAGGTTTAGCATCTCTGCATGCTGCTTAAAATAAGGAATGCCCTTGCTGGTCATTCTTCATTGTGATTTCCCCTTCTCTTCCTCTTCAATCCTACCTGAACTCAAGAACAGTGGAACAAGGTTAGGTAAGAATTTTTCTTGTTTCGTTTGTACCACTTGTTCCTCCTCCTCGCTGGAATTTTCCTCCAACTCCTATATTTCAGGTTCAGGTTCCTGTTGCTTCTCTGTTCTGCTTCTTGTTCTCTTTGCAACCAAATTCCTCTTGTCCTCCTCTGCTGCTGTACCAGCATCCTCAAATGGTTTCTCCTCTCTTGTTTGAACTTGTTCTACCTCACCAGACTTTGCTTCTTCTTCTACAGTTTCTTGTTCTACAATTTCTGGGACTTCCTCAACCCCTACTGGTGTAATATCTTCTCTTGATTCCAAGTTCTCCTCCACGTTTGCAATCACCTCTTCAATTGCATTGTTCATGGTGATTTCTTTCTGCTTCCTCTGACCCTTTCTCCCCGTCTTCTTCTTTTGGTAAACAATCTAGGGTGGCTCAAAAGATGCTTCTTCAACAGCCAATTTCCTTTTCCTTTGTAACTCCTGTGTAGTTCCCTTAATTTCTTTTGAAGATCAGGGCTGGTGAGTGCCTTTAACCTTGGACTTCTTCGTTCTACCACAAGAGGCTTTGCTGTTTCTTGAGAGGGGGTTCCGCCTAGATTCGCTGCATGCAGGAGAGCATCTACACCCTGAAATGCTTCTTCTGTTGGGGTTGCGACCTTGATCTGTTCCTAGTTAGGAGTAACAGCTACTGCCTTCCCAGTTTTCTTGCGCTTGATGCTTTCAGCAATGATCTTCTTGTCTGATTTTTCAGCAGCAGCACTCTAATGTTCGCATTTTGCAGGCATCTTGTGAGATAATCTTTCTGCAATTCCCAAGAGCAAAATGAAAAGTTTGAAACAAATGAACATTGCAATGGAATTTGCCTGAAAATTAACCATAACCCTGTACTTATCTTGCATGTAACCGCAGATTAATTCCCCATTTTGCAACAGGAATACAACAAAAACTCTCCAAAATAACTCCTAGCTAAGTCTAAAAGTGCGAAAGTAAAATGACAGGAAAATAAAACTAATAGAAATTAAACTTGGGTTGCCTCCCAAGACCGTCCCTGTTTTCAGTTTTGGACTAGACTTTCAGCAAGTTCTACGTTATTTCTGTGTCCCTTACGACAAGAACTTCAACTTCTTCAGCCATCCTGTCTTGAAAATTTTCATAAAAAATCTTCAACCTATGTCCATTCACAATAAAACTTGCATTAGTTTCTCCATCATAAACCTCCACTGGGAAAACTTCGTTCACTACAAATGGTCCAATCGAACGAGATTTGAGTTTCCTTGGGTGTAACTTCAACCTAGATTGAAACAGCAAAACTTTCTGACCAACTTCAAAGGGCCTCCTGGAAATATGCTTGTCGTGGTAACTTTTAGTCCTAGCTTTGAATAATTTTGAGCTTTCGTAGCCATCATTTCTCAGCTCTTCCAGTTCTGAAAGTTGCAACTTTCTTTGAGTTGCACTAAAACTTTCATCAAGGTTCAGCGTCTTCACTGCCCACCAAGCCTTAAGCTTTAACACAGCAGGTAACCTGCAAGGTTTTCCATAAACTAACCTGAGTAGAGAAGTCCCAATTGGTGTTTTATATGTTGTTCGAATTGCTCACAAAGCATCCCTTAGTCTCAGACTATAGTCCTCCCTGTTCGGGTTCACCACTTTCTCCAAAATTTGTTTACTCTCCCTATTCGATACTTCCATTTGGCCATTTGTTTATGGATGGTATGCTGTTGATGACTTGTACCAAACGTTGAGCTGCTTCAAGACACTCCTCAAGGCCTGATTATAAAAGTGTGTACCTCTATCACTGATCAGCGCCTTGGGCGTCCCATACTGCACAAAAATGTGGTTACGCAGAAAATTTATCACTGTCTTTGCATCATCTGTCCTTGTAAGAATGACTTCAATCCACTTTGAGACGTAATCAATGGCCACTAAAATTTAGTTGTAGCCTGTAGAAGTGGAAATTGCCCCATAAAATCAATGCTCCACACATAAAATAATTCACATACCAGGATTCCTTGCTGAGGCATTTCGTCCCTATTGAATAAATTTCCCACTCTTTGGCATGGCTCATAACCTTTGCAATAAGCATAACAGTCTCTGAAGATGTGAGGTCAGTAGAATCTGCAGTCAAAAATTTTTCTGGCTGTACGGTTTGGTCCATGATGGCCACCAAAAGGTCTTCCATGACAAGAATTGATAATCTTAGGAATCTCAAATTCATGAACACACCTTCGAATGAAGCCATCATTGCATCTCTTCCAAAGGTAGGGATCATCCCAAATATAATATTTGGCGTCACTCTTCAGTTTGTTCTTCGCGTGATAATCAATCCCTAGTGGCATCACTTCTGCTGAAACAAAGTTAGCGAAGTCAGCAAACCACGGTGTTGGGTTTCTCATAGACATCGTATGTCTCAAAAGCAGCGGAATTTTAAAATTTTGAGAAACCCCCAACGCAGATCTTGGAATACGGTATACATCAGACTAAGGGATGCTGAAATACCTTTTAGATGACCCGTTGTTCACCAACCGCCAATAGGAGACGGCCTCTATGGTATTCACACGTGGAGCACTCCGTCGATAACCTTCTCAAGGCTCTTGAATGCTGGTCGAATTCCTCAGGTGCTAGTAGAGAAAAACGCCCCCTTGTGGATTAGTCTCAGAGAGCATGAAGACCCATGGAGCAGATCTCAAGATCTAAATATTTTTGATAGATATATGGTAACATATCAAATCATATCTCCGTAAAGATGTTATCTTGTGGAGATATTTATATGTTCCAAATCTTATCTATATATGATCTTTTATTTTGAGTTTAATCAATATTAATCTCAAAATAACTCTTAATTTAATTTATCCACATTACCAATTACATCTCATGTAATTGTGTCATTCTATTTTATATCGTTGAGTGACTCCACTATTGTGTATGGCCCTATAGTCTTCTTCAATCAAGGCCGTAATAATGGATTTATTAATTAACTCTTAATTAATCAAATCCATCATTATCGATCATGAGTGATGTCTAGCAACATATCATGATCCCCAAGATGTAAGAATAATCAGGTGAACTGATTGAGCCTTTCCATGACCAGCCACCATGCAATGAACAGCTTTCATCATACTAGGCAAGCCATGGTTAGGCTCCAATTAGTAATGAGTGAAAATGTGAGCTTAAGATCAACATAACTTTGTTGATCTACAGTCTAAGCTTACTTGCACGGCTGTCATATTCGAGATCTTGCTACTGACACTTGGTTAGCTTCCCATAGTAGCATCTCGAAGATGAGTCATCCAGTGAATCGATTCTCTAATCGACACCCACACATAGGTTCTAGTAATCTCATTACATCAATTGTGAGAACCATTGCCTAAACAATTTAGGGAACTCAATGTGTGCCAGCTTATCCGTATTTGTGATATCCTCATTTCACAAATACTCTTGCTAGGGAGTTTTTTAACTTGATCATGAGTGCTTGAAGAATCTCACATTATGATCTTATCATAATTTCTATAGCACATAGATCAAGTAGAGGATTTTATCAATGATATAAATTCGATCACAATTCAAAGTAAATATCAAAAGATAAGATTTGCCAATGAGTTGATTGTCTCTAGAACACACACACTAACACACGGTTCACGAATATTAGTCCTAACTAAGAATAATTGTTCATCTGGGAATGTTTCAATGATAGGATTGTCATTCTTAATCCCCTTCATTTTGCTGAGATGGTCAGTGACCATGTTCTCCTTTCCAGACCTGTCTTTAATTTCCAAATCAAACTCCTGAACAAGGAGAACCCATCTGATCAACCGTGGTTTGGTCTCCTTCTTCTCCATCAAGAATTTTGCTGCTGAATGGTCTGTGTAGACTACCACCTTGCTCCCTAAAAGATTGAACGAAATTTCTCCAAAGCAAAAATCACAGCCAAAAATTCCCTTTCAGTCACAGTATAGTTTTTCTGGGCATCATCTAAAGTTTTTCAAGCATAAGAAATAACATGATGCTTTCCTTCAATTTTCTATCCTAAAACTGCTCCTACAGCATGACTAATAGCATCACACATAATTTCGAAATCATACCTCTAGTCTGGTGGTTGCATCACAGGAGCAGTGGTCATAGCCTAGTTCAAGAAATTAAAAGCATTTTTGCATGAATCATCAAAAATAAATTCCACATCATTATGCAAAAATCTAATAAGAGGCAAGGCAATCTAAGAAAAATTCCGAATAAATCTTCTATAAAAACCAACATGCCCCAGAAATGATCTCACACCCTTGACATCAATAGGATACGGTAATTCAATCATAATTTCGATTTTTGCCTTGTCTACCTCAACACCTTTCCTAGAAATAACATGGCCAAGCACAATTCCATGATCAACCATAGAATGACATTTTTCAGAATTAAGAACAAGATTTTTTTCAACACATTTTCGCAAAACCTAATCCAAATGGTCTAGACATGACTCATAATCTTCTCGATACCTTGTAAAATCGTCCATAAAAATTTCTATGAAATCCTCACCAAAATTTGAGAAGATACTAGTCATAAAAATTTGGAAGGTAGCAGGGGCGTTGCACAACCCAAAGGGCATCCTTGTATAGGCATAAGTCCCAAATGGACAAATGAAAGTTGTATTGTCTTGATCCGTACCTGAAATTGCAACTTGGTAATATCTAGAATAACCATCTAAGAAATAATAAAAAGATTTTCCTGTTAATTTTTCGATCATTTGATCAATGAAAGGTAAAGGGTAATGGCCTTTCTTGATCACTTCATTCAATTTCCTATAATCTATGCACACTCTCCACCCATTTTAGATTCCTTGTGGCACCAGCTCTCCCTTCTCGTTCTCTACCACTGTCATATCAGTCTTCTTGGGCACTACATGGATTGGACTCACCCATTTGCTATATGTAATGGAATAGATAATACTTGCATCATGAAGTTTGACAATTTCCTTCTTTACCACTTCCATCATATTTGGGTTGAGGCGCCTTTGTGGCTGGCGAACAGGTTTTGCTCCATCTTCTAATAGAATCCTATGCAAACATATAGAAGGAGAGATGCCTTCAATATATGCAAGAGTCCAGCCAATCGCCTTCTTGTTCTTGATCAACATGTCCAGTAGTTGCGACTCTTGGTCTAAGCTAAGACTATTTGAGATGATAACAGGGTTGCTCATTTCTTTATCCAAGAATGCGTACTTCAAGTTTGTGGGCAGTGGCTTCAACTCAACTGTCCTCTCTTCTAGGGTTTTGACTTGCATAGTATTCACCTGTTCTGACCCCTTTTCAGCTTCCACTCTTGCAAAAAAATGATTCCTCATGCTCTTCTTCCTTCTCTTGGATAGCCTTCTCAAGATGCTTCTAAACCAACTTATCCATCACGTCCATTGAGCATACACTCTCAAAATCACTGGGATAATTGTTCACTTCGTTCATGTCCAGCATGATCTTTCCTTCATCAAAAGATAACTCATATGTGCCCATCTTCACATTAATTATGGCGTTAGAAGTGCTCAAAAATAGCCTTCCAAGGATGACGGTCGTATCTCTTTAACTTTCAGCAGGCATATTCACCACATAAAAGTCTTTTGGAAACACTAGCTGCTCAATCTTTACCAAAACATCTTCAACCAAGCCTTTTGGAGAAATTACTCTTCGGTCAGCAAGCTCAATTTGCACTACTGAGGTTTGTAGAGGTCCTAACCTGAGAGTCTCATACACATAAAATGACATCACGTTTATGGAGGCTCCCAGGTCAGCCATTGCTCTCCTGATGTTCAGGTCACCTATTTTGCAAGGAATAAAAAATGTTCCAGGGTCCTTGTATTTTTCAGGCAACTTTCAAGTCAAAAGAGTTGAACAACATTCACTCAGCTTCACCTTGCCTTTTTCCTTCAATTTTGGCTTTGACATACAGAGTTGCTTCAGGTACTTCACGCTTTTGGGCACTAAGTCAATGTACTCAAGAAGAGTCAAGTTCAATTGGGTATTACCTAAAGCTCTCAACATTTTTTCTTTCTCATTTTGCTCCTCTCTCGCTTTCAGCCTTCCTGAAAATTGTGGTGGGGTTACTTTTACCACAAGAGGCTCTGTACCAATCTCCACCTCCTGTTCTTCACCATCTCCTTCCACCTCAACTTCATTCTCTTCTCCCGTCTCTAAATTACTCTTAGGTTGGACTAATTCTCTTCCAGGCTTTTCTTTTCCGCTTCTCAGTGTCATTGCACTGATATTTGGTCCTCCCCTAGAGTTGGGATTCTGTTTGGCTTGCGATGGTAGGCTTCCTTTTCGCTTCAATTCGCCAACCTCTGTTGCTAGATTGATAACTTGTTGGTTCTCAGCTTGATTCTTGATTGATTAGGTCATGAAAGTCTTCAAAATATCCTCCAATGAACTTCCAGAATTTCCTCCTAAATTATTTTGGTTTGGAGGCTGAAATTGCTGTTACATTTGCTGGTTTGGCTTGCAAAATGGTGGAGCTTGATAAGAACGTTGCTACTTCTCTTGGAAATTTTGCTGAAATCCTTGCTTTCCAGCAGATGAACTCTCACCCTTGTAAGAATTATCATTATTGTTCCCTCTGAAATTTGGATGATCCCTCCATCCAGGATTGTAGGTGTTCGAATAGGGATCATATTTCTTCCTTTGTGACTTCAGATATCCCACTGCTTTCACATGCTCTTCCTCCATTAATTCGGGACATTTATCAGCAATGTGTCCCATTGTGTGAAAGTTCCCGCAAGACATATTCTTAGCTTTGAATAAAAATAACTACTTCATCAACTTAGACATGGCAGCCACATTTTTTGTCAGCACACTTTCTGATGACTTTGGCTTGCATTCCAGCTCATAAATTCTTCTGTTCAAGACCTGTTTTCTGATAATATGTTTGGAGTGCTCAGCCAACTCCTTAAGCAATGCAAGAGCTTCCATGGGAGTCTTTTTCTTAGAAACCCACCTACAACAGAATCCACCATGACTCTATCCGTGCATAGAAGTCCATCATAAAAGTATTTACTAAGAAATACTTTCTTCATCCCACTCCAATCTATGATACTTCCAAGCTCCAAAGTGTTAAACCACATTTTTGCACTTCCTTCTAGTGTAAATTGGAATGCCCTCAAACAGTTAGCTGTTAGTGTATGTGTTCTACACACAATCAACTCATTGACAAATCTTATCTTATGATATTTACTTTGAATTGTGATCAAATTTATATCATTGATAAAATCCTCTACTTGATCTATGTGCTATAGAAATTATGATGAGATCATAATATGAGATTCTTCAAGCACTCATGATCAAGTTAAAAACTCCCTAGCAAGAGTATTTGTGAAATGAGGATATCACAAATACGGATAAGCTGGCACACATTGAGTTCCCTAAATTGTTTAGGCAATGGTTCTCACAATTGATGTAATGAGATTACTAGAACCTATGTGTGGGTATCGATTAGAGAATCGATTCACTGGATGACTTATCTTCGAGATGCTACTATGGGAAGCTAACCAAGTGTCAGTAGCAAGATCTCGAATATGACAGCCGTGCAAGTAAGCTTAGACTTGAGATCAACAAAGTTATCTTGATCTTAAGCTCACATTTTCGCTCATTACTAATTAGAGCCTAACCATGGCTTGCCTAGTATGGATGAGTAGGGATGTGACTCTTTAAGGTTGGAGATAGTTGATTGATCAATAAAGGATTCATCACTCATGTTAGCGATGAGATCATATCTCAAGTAATTGCATCAAAGCCTAACAGTAAGTCCTGGGCCCAGGGTAATGACACTTGAATCGTTTGAGTAGGTCATTGAGTGTTAGTGCTTGAATGCAATTATAAGTTCGATACATCAGAAAGACACACACCCATGTTCTAGTATCGAATGAGATATAAGTATGATGAAAGTTGTTCATTGCATGGTGGCTGGTCATGGAAAGGCTCAATCAATTCACCTGATTATTCTTTAATCTTGGGGATCATGATATGTTGCTAGACATCACTCATGATCGATAATGATAGATTTGATTAATTAAGAGTTAATTAATAAATCCATTATTACGGCCTTGATTGAAGAAGCCTATAGGGTCACACACAATAGTGGAGTCACTCAATGATATAAAATAGAATGACACAATTACATGAGATGTAATTGGTAAAGTGGATAAATTAAATTGAGAGTTATTTTGAGATTAATATTGATTAAACTCAAAATAAAAGATCATATATAGATAAGATTTGGAACATATAAATATCAGGAGGCGTTTTTCTCTACTAGCACCTGAGAAATTCGACCAGCATTCAAGAGACTTGAGAAGGTTATTGACCCAGCTATGCTACCGCTAAGTTAGCATAAAAAACAGGACCCACTGCATAACATGCATGTCCAGCTAGTCATCTGAAGCAAAACAATCTACATAAGCAGTTGATTATTATCATATTTATCAACTTAAATGGCAGTGGTGCTGCTCTAATACTTGCATTTATAACATCACGTCAACACGTCATAGGTCTAGTCTCACTAAGGTAGAGAGCAAACGATGCTTTATTTGAATATCAACATGCACGAAAATGTCCCACTTCACACAATGCAGAGAGATATACAACCATAAAACTATCAAAACTACAAATCATAAATATCAACAGAATTGTTCAGCATCACTGATGCCAAGGAAAACTATCATTCACAAACAAACAGATTTTTTGCACAAAAGTTCATCAATAGCAACCAGGTGAACAAGAAACAAATGCAATAACGCAATGAAGCAAAAAAAATCACAAAAGCCATACCTTAAGAGAATGATGATCAAGAGCAACTTCACACCTTTCTGTTGTGTGGGAATCACTTCTCCTAATCTCTCGGTAGTTTGCCTTCACCCGTAGGAAGAGAAGAGGCTCATCCCCAATTCTATTTAAGGTCAAATATCAAAAGTACAAAATTTTAAATATTTTAATAATTAAATATATATTAATAAAATATTACTATTATTGAACTGGGTTCAATTATGTAGATCAAATATGCCAAACCGGTAAAATATTTGGGTCAAATATGCCAAAATTGAAATTTTATCGAGTTAAATTTATCATTATTAAATGGGTGTGTTCTACAGTAACAAAAATCCATAGGTCAAATATGTCAATTCATGAAACTTATGGGTCAAATATGCCCATTCCCGAAACTTTATGGGTCCGTTATGTCCCGTTATGAAAATTTCTAGGTCCGTTATATTCTAAACCCATAATTTTTAGCTCATATATGTAATTATCTCATGAGATTATAAATATGAATGCACAATGGTGGGCTAATAAAATTTATGTATGTTTTCTCCACTTGAAATGAATTTTTATGAGCATCTGTTATTTTTTTCTTCCAATATCAAACTTGTCCTTTGCGCTTTCTTTTATGAAAATCCTACTTTCAAAAAGTTCGATGATAAAACATCTTCACGTCCAAAGTTATTGGCTTATTATTTGATCTAGTTATACACTATGATGTTAAGTGATATGCACCAGCCACAAATATTCGTCTTTTTGATAGAGCCATCTAGGCCAATGGACGATATACTTTCACCCAAAGATATATTAGATGCACATGAATTTTTTCAAGCATTCAAAATGATGCCCACCCCACCTGAGACTCTCTATATTCAAAGAAGACAACTTTGGTTTCAATGTAGTAGTCTAGTGATGAATCCAAAAGGCAATAGAGCTTCAAAAGGAGAGCAATGATCTAATTGTAGAGTCTTTAGAGGTAATGGCTGATGCTTCCACAGAGATTGGAATAGCGAACATAGAAGTTTTGAGGTTTTAGATTGAGAAGTGTGTTCTTCTTCTTAACAACACTGCTAGCATTCAAAATGATAGTAAAACTTACATGAACATCTTAAAATTATTCAAATATTGACATATCCAAGAGGTTTTTATGTCCTTGACAAACTCAAAAAATTGATGCAAATTCATTGAATAAGGTTTGATACAATTTCTCCATCAAAGTGTCTCTACATGCATAATGTGCTTTGAATTGAACATTGAACATTGTCTTTCTAATTTTTCATTAGGATATTTAACTATAATGCTTAGTGTTTTGTTTCGAATTGATCTTTATGCATTTTAAAAAATCCAACACAAATATTGAGAGTTTGGTTTTTAACCTTTAGATTTTTCAGATTGAGCATCAAGATTAAAGAAAACACAAACATTGAGAATTTGTTATTTCTTCTTGAGATTTGTTGGTTTGGACCTCAAGATTTGAGAAAACACAAACATTGAGAATTTGTTTTTTCACCTTGGGATTTGTCAGATTCATCCTCAAGATTCACGAAAACACAAATATTGAAAGCTTGTTTTTTCACTTTGAGATTTGTTGAATTGAACCACAAGATTCAAGAAAACACAAATTGTGAATTTATAAATACTATGAGGTTGTCGAGTATGTTGAATTTAGAGATGTTAGTTCATGAATATAGCACATGCAATACAACGTTCTATTCATGTATTATATATTTAGTATCTATAGGAGACTCATTTTTTTTAAAAAAAGTAATGTGTTCAACATTCTAATACTAATGTTGTTGATATAGCATCTACCTTCAATCCTCTATATGATGATTTTTTAAATGATGAAGGAGTGGTGAGATGCCCAAGGGCTAAATTTACTGTAACACAAATGCATCAAATGAAATTCTTCAAGATTATCATGAAGGATATATGGTTAACCAAACAATTTATGTTCAAGCTACTAGTGGATAGGCTTTTCTAATATTGATGTTTAATGGACATGATAGTCGAGCATAATGTGAATGGCATATACATAGCACCACCTTCTTAAAATTTTGTGAGTTATTTGTAAATAAGTATGGCTTAGAGAAGCATATATATTCTTAAGACATGTGATTGGATGGCAAATGATTGGATTATGCCAAAGCACCACATAGGTTCATCCTTTTTTCATGAATAACTCTAAATATTCATGTTTTTGAAACTGAATCAGAGCTATAGATGATAAGCATATTAAAGCTTGTGTTCTTGAAAATGAGAAGGTGTATTTCACTATATGTAAAGGATATCCCACTCAAAATTTTTTGATCGTTTGTGACTTTGATATGTGATTCAAGTATTTATGGCTGGTTATAAAGACTAGTCATAATGGTAGAATTTGAGAGATTGTCAACATGAGCAAAATCTTAACTTTCTGACCATCCCTATAGGTAAGTAGTATGTTGTTAATGTAGGCTTTGTGAATACAACAAACTTTTTGGCACTATATCGATGTGAGAGGTATCATCTACTGGACTTTCGTCAACGTACTTTGGGAGGTTACAAGAATAAGTATGAATGTTTTAACCGTTGACATTCTAGTCTTCGAAGTGTTATTGATAGATGTGTTTCAATATCAAAAAATATGAAATTTAAGTATCAAGTAAGAATGGTTAGAGCCACAATGACCATTCATAATTGGTTGCATCATGTTAACATCAATGATGATGGCTCTCAATTATCAAACTTCCAAGACAAAGAGGATGTTCTAGAAGATGATGTTGATCTTGAAGAAAAAAATGGGGATGAGAGTACATACCAACCCATGAATATTTTATGAGAATGTATTATAAATGAGTTGTGGGTAACTTATAATAGAAGAAGAGCGTAATGTAGTAGATTTTTGCAAGTTAGGTTTCTCATTTCAATGTATTATCGTTAACATAAAAATCGTATAATATTTGATATGTAAAATAAGGTTATTAATATAATTTACAGTTTACTTATACTTATTTATAATTTACCTCCAACTACTTAAAAATAATTTATAGTTAAATAATGAACAGCGCAGACTACTACTACTTATTTGTCATATACTTATCTAATAATTTCTACTTATGACTTAAATAGAAGTTCCAACCTTGTAGACTTTTGTTCCCGTGCATACTCTTGATCAGATTATCACCACGCCTTTGGTATGAGCTGCATGTTCACAATGGACATAAGCTTTTCCTATCCTTGTTTCACTTTCATATGAAGATCAAACCAATTACCCTCCTTGGCTGTTGTCTTGACATCTATTGTCGTGTACTATTTGGTTCAGACATTACCAGATAGTCATCCTCATGTTCAAAATACCTCCTATACATGTTTTCCTTCATTGCTTGTGCGCTTGACAATTTTCCAACCTCATTCTCCAGCAAGTCCTGTCAATTTCCAGGTCTAATGAATAAGGTTCAGTTGAAATCCTATGCCCATGCATGCAACACATATCAAGAGTATTCGCTTAGACAAGTGCACAAAATAGAAAAAACTTAGTAAATAACAGAAAAATATGTAATAACAAGAAACAAAATCACAAAAGAAAATCCAATAGAATAAAATTTTTCAGCAATGACATCAAAAACTTGATGGTAATTCAACAAGTACATAGAAATTGTAAAGTAATAAATAATATCATCTTCATAAGGAATTGATTATTTGGATTTTCTTAAAACAATAACTCAAAGAGAGCCAAACATAAGAGGATTGATTTTAGAAACAATGTGAAAAGTTTCTTTGAATTTAAGCCCCACCTTACTAAAATTCACTTATATGTATGTGTATAAACCTTGAGTACTGATTCGCTTAAATAAGTTTTGAGGTTGTTATTCTAGAATAGTACTATTTGATAAATGTTATAACATTGTTTCTTATTTAATAAGATTATAGACTCAATCATAATACCAAAGTTATTTTTCCTGTTGTGATAATCAATGTTTTTCTCGCATTTGATCATAACTCCTACACCTCGCACCCTCATAGATGGATTAGGTCAAATGTGTCTCACTAATAATACCCAATTGAACTCTTATCTTTAGATAATTGAGACCAATCCTAGAATCTCTCATATTCACTTAACATTTTGTGTTACTAAAGAGCATGTTAGTAAAAAAAAACTTGTACAAGCAAAACTTCATCACAAATCCTCAACTACAAGCCCCCTACATGCACATGCTCTACTCTAACATAAGAAAACTATTGAAAAACCAAAAGAA
The DNA here is from genome assembly GCA_002189035.1 of Utricularia gibba. Lineage (NCBI taxonomy): Eukaryota > Viridiplantae > Streptophyta > Magnoliopsida > Lamiales > Lentibulariaceae > Utricularia > Utricularia gibba. The sequence continues at coordinate 3,721,146 of NEEC01000002.1, read as the reverse complement.
ACGAAAAATAGATGTTGGACTCAATTCTAGATTTATAAACTAACTGAGAGACTCTGGAACTCTCAATAACTTGATGTGTCCTCATATAATTGTGAAGATTTTTTGGGTTTTTTTTTATTGGTTTGTATCAAATTTTCTATTCAAATTAAAATAAGATTCAAATTTTCAAAGACACGATTCAAATTTTCGAAGATAGATTCAAATTTTTTAAGATAAAACTCAAATATTTTTTATCCCAAAATCCTTGAGTAAGTTTTCGTACCGATAGCTCAATCTTTATTTCTACCAAAATCAATCCTAATTTCTCTAATTTACATCGTAATCGTCTTAAAAAATTTCAAAATATAATATCTCTCTAAAAAAATAAAATTGATATAAAATATAGATTCATTAAAAATCATAGAAAAATTGAAATAAAAGATATATAAAAAGGCATAAAAGAGTTATTCAAAATAACAAATATAAATGATATAAAATCAATTATCATATCTAACATCAATTATATTATTGAGCAATGCCCAATCAACTTTTTTTGGTTAAAAAATCTGAAATTATTTGAAAGAATTATTTATGATAATTATTTATGTGTTTTTTTATTTAATTTTAAAACATATTTAAATGATTACATGAAATTTACTCGATAATTACGTTATATTTTTTAAATTGAACAGTACAATGTATATATTTTATTAATTTTTAAATTTTATATAATTTAAATATAAATCATTTTGGATTCATCATTATTTTTAAAAATATTAATAAAATTATAGCTAAATATAGAAATACAAAAATAAAAAAATAAATGTGAAATATTGAATATTTCACGAATTAATGATTTATTTTTAAACTAAATAATAAGAATATTATTTGTTTAAAAAATTTTGAGAATATGACAATTTAAAACTTATTTTTAAATGTTTTATTTGACCATTTATCAAAGAAAATAAAGGTGGCCCCTCCCACTCCCAAGTCCCACCGCACCTCCACCAACCTTTTCCTTTTTTAGTCTCAAAGTTTTCGTCACAAAAATCTAGTTTACAAAAATGTGACAGTTTCCAGTGGAAAATTTTGGGAGTGAATTCCAGACGGTCAAACTTGCTAAGAATTAAAGATGCCTGGTTGTTGAAGCCTAAGTGCTTGTTGGTATGATTTTACACCATCATTTCATTGTGGAGCCTCCCCTCTCCTTGGGCATCCAAGTCCACCAGAAAGACTTTCTTTTGGTCATAGGATCTCCAGAACAACAGGTTCAATGAACAGGTCAGTTCTCACTGCTCTCCTATTCCTCACTTCGTCTGAAAATCTGATTAGAAAAAGGAGAATTAGGGGTATTCCTCAATCAAATCAAGTTCTTTGCACTTCCAATTCTGTGAGGTCGAACTGACAGCTCGGACCACGGCTCAAATATACAGATGTCGCCGCTAGCTCCATTTGCCTTGCATTTGATGTATGCAGTACCTGTACTTCATCCAAGCTAACTCCATTTTCCTTGAGAAATGATGAAAAACCATCAAGGCTTTCTTCAGTTGGCCTGTAGTGTCCGCTGTAGCCTGAGATGCACTGGGAATTGGATCCCAAGAAGATAAAGAGCTATCCTTTTAGAGAACACTTTGGGCAGTGAGGAGAGAAACTCACAGAAGTTCCAAATATCTAACTGATCATACCTTAACCACACCATCCTCCACATCGAGCCTACCAGACGCGAGAGTAGCTCCTCCCGCTAAAAAGCTGGAGTGATGGAAATAACCTTTCTTCTTCTGGTGTCAATGAAAATGTCTTTCAGGATCAAAGCAGAAGTAACGGGGCTCAAAGAGTTGCAAGAACATACCTTCCCAACATAGAGCTTTTTACATGTACTCAGCACAAAAATCCACTTTGAAACAGTTGATGGCTCGTGCTTCGTATCAAGAAGCCTACCGCTTAGTTTATGTGTAAGCTTGCCATCAATCACAACATATTCATATTGTTCCCTCTCATTCTGATCAAAGGAAAACAATATCTAAGAGGAACCAACCATCATGAAGAGAGAACACAGTATGAAGTTGTTACCACCATCTAAAGACACCGAAAAATGAATATCTACCAAAGAATGGTATGTGTTTTGACGTACAGGACCAAGATACTTGATGCATTGCTCACGAAGCTTTGATCTTGGCCACTCACGGAGATCAACCTCCTTCCCGTCTCCCACATCCAACCTGCAGAAAGTTTTGCATCGGAGCTCATTAAAGCAGCATGCCGCTAATCATCTTAACAAGTCAACGACGGTACCGAGGAAGTAATCTAGGAGAGCAAATCTCAACAGTACAAACCCGGCTTCTTTTTAAATTTGTGCTCTCACCAGTAAAAGAATGGTTGGCCAGAGCTTGCGTTACACCACTCGTTGAAATAATAGTGCAAGCCGTGCCCGTATCGGTGCCTAGGATCAATCTGAATAAAGTGGAATAAAGTCAACGAGTAACATAAAATATTTAATCAAGCAGGAGAAACTCACTGCCTCAATCCAATGTTGAAAAGCCAACTTCTGCGCCCTGGCATCTTCGCACAAACCTTTACCAACCTGATAGCATGTCTTTTCAATATTCACAGGAAGTGCGGAATCAGAATGGAAATTGATATAGAAAAAACATCGAATACCTTGGAAGCATTCAAGCTAACGCGGTTCCATCGCGAGGAAACTGTTTCCGGCTTGAAGAAATTGAAAAACGATATGGTTGTGCGATTCAGTCTTGCAAAATCCAACAACTGCCACCTTCAATTTCGCACATCAGGCCAGGCCAGGCCACAGACAGAATAACAATAATAATAATAATAAAACGACCATCGACGAAGAAGGAAAATGAAAGATCCTATGTACCAGAGTTCCTCCACAATGACGGCGGAGTCAGCTAACAAGCGCCGGGCACGGTAACCTCGATACGCCTTCTGAAGTCTCATTGCCGCGTCCGAGGAAGCGCCGGCGCCGACATCGCCATTATGGATGCCCTGGGGTTCAACTCGTCGAGACTCATCGGAAGACTCGGGCATGGCGGCAATCGGAAACTCCGGATCATTCCCACGGTACGGAAGAGGGTAATTGGAATCAGGAGTAGACAGCAATTGAGGCGTGAGCTCCATACACAGGGAATGACGATGATAACAAAAGAAAAAAAAAGAGGCCCTGAAATTTATAGTCTCGTAGGCGTTTCTGCTTCACGCGCTGGATCCCCCTAAATGCGCAATATTCTCCGTAGGACAGAAAACAACACTCCCTTCCTTTCAGCTGCGCAAGTTGCAGCGGTGCTTTCTAAACATTTTGTTTGTTGCATGACTCCCGCGCTCTCAGAAACAACGACGGCCTGAAAGCGCGTGAACAAGGGTGACTGGAATAAAAGTGAATTACTGAATTACCCCTCGTAGATTAAGTTTTGAAATGACTGTTGGAATTAGGGTGGTCCTTGCTTGATTCCTAAATAGAGAATTGTGGGGCCACATTACGTATTTTTTTTATAGTATCAGACTGGCGTCTTTGCTACACATACATACATACAGATATGGTGATCTTTCTTCTATGATTCAACAATCGTCACTTTGTTAGCAACCCATGACGAGTCCGTATCGTTTCTCCCCATAAAATGAATAATTTAGATGAACGCAAGTATCATGAGATGCGATCTTTTATTTCAAAAAAAAAAACATTTTTTTAATTCATTTCCCTTTTCTCCATGAATTTTAATCATGTTCTACCATTCTATAATAATTTACTATAAAGGTCGTTGAGATTATTATTTGTTTCTTTTTTTATGTATGTTGTAGCATTTTTGTAACATTCCATATTCCATACCAATGGAGTCACAGACATCATTAAAGTCAACTGTATATGGTTGGTATACTCACAGAATAAGCCTGGTTTACTTGCGTGTACGACTCTTTTTACTCCTAGGAGAAAAAAAAAAGTGACCCGCAGGGTGGAACCCCCAAACTCTCTCAATCGCTTTTCCGATCTTGATATGCTACCAGATTGGATTGGATGAGTCGTTGAAAAGCCGGCGGGTGACCCACTAACTACTTGCGGTCCTGAAGATTGTGAGATTTCTGGGGGCCAAGATTTTTTACCCACCCCACCCCACCCCCACAATATAAGGTAACTTCTTTGGTTGAAGGGAGCCTTTGCTCGATCGAGGGGACGAGCCGGCAGGCAGGCTGGCTGGCTGGCTATATGTCTTTTGTATGACCGGATTTAGACAAGAAATCGTGGGTGGTCCAAACTCCCGACCAGAGGGCGTGGTTTCTAGTGATGTACATCTATCTAGTTGTGCAGTGGCGGCCCCGGATGCGGGTGACAGTTGACGCTTAACTCCTCTTAATGAAGCAAAATTGATGGCTATTTTGTTGTTATATCTATGTTAGATAATAAAATTTATCATAATACCTGTTATTTTTTTGTCATCACTCAAATACCTGTACTTTCTTATTTTTTTGTTAAAATACCTGTGTTTTTATTATTTTTTTACATGAATTGTTATTATACAAAATATAGTTTTTTTAAAAGAAATTGAATGATTTTAATTGAAAATAAATTGTAAGCATTTGTCGCCTTTATTGTCACTAAAATCCGATCATCCGTAAAACATTGTATCTATATTTTATGAGAGGAGGTAGGAAGGGGGACAGAATAGAGAGGCAGTTGAACCATACAAAGGTAGGGAGACAATATATTTTTTTATTTAATCAATAAAAATTTATAAATTTTACTAAACATTGTAACATATATATATATATATATATATCTATATATCTATATATCTATATATATATTTTATTAATAAAAATATATTTGAAATTTTATATCATTTTCGAGTTATACATTTATTTATGTAACATTTGAAAATTTATGATATACTTGATTAATTGGTCATTAGATTTGATAATATTATGATTTATTAAATGTTTTTGCATTTGAATACTTATCCACATATTAGTTTTTATCCTTTCAAAATATAAAATTTTTAAAAATCATAATTCTTTATCTTGTTGATACTCGGTGAATAAAAATATAGTCGAAATTATACTAATAAATCTTTATTCTTCATTTAAATTAAAATTTATAGTATTATATTATTATTTTTTTCTCATTTTAAAAAAGTGAAAAATAATTATGTTATGCAAGATTATTGATTTATCATTTTAAGAATAAAAAATATGTACTAAATATAACATCGTTGGGATCATACATCTTATCATATATGCAATTATTTTTTAGGTATGGTGTAGATAGAGTTTGAGGTGGAAATAATTCCAACCTGAGGCACATTATAGTTTATATTACAATTTTTTATTTAATTATTTATTATTATTATTTTCATCATTAAGAGTAATTCATCTAAATAATTTTTTTGATTAATAATAACTTTGAAGTAAACTAAATTATCTTAATAGTTTTGATAAAGTAAAAAAAACAACAGGTATTTTAAAAACAAAATTTTCTGACATAAGTAATACATTAAATTTCTGCAAAATTGACCGTTATATCATTTCGGATCTAACAATTCTCCCAAATATTCTGCTATGTTTCTTTAATGGGTTTGATTCGACCCAGTCTAGAATTCTAGGAATCCAGAAAAAATTGTGTTTGATTACAGGTACGTAAAGCTTAAATAGAATTTGATTGATCGGATAAGATTTTTAAAAATCCTTCCTATACAGTATCAGAGTTTTGTTCTGGCTTTAAGGATAATAATCTCATACTTCTCAAAATAATCAAACAAGTTATAAAAAAAACTATCTTATATCTCATCTCATACATTAATCCTTAATAATACTAATCGTTTAATATTCTGATGATGTGTGATAAATGCAAATTTATTAAATCATCGCAAAAGATGAAATCTTTATATCAAATACAAATTCAAAAAACTTATATAATAGATTTTGGGTTTGATCACAAGGAGCAAGTGATTGCAAATTACTTTTCGAGATGCAAAATTTGAAATAAATGATACACTTAGTCCAAGGTCAAACTAACTACAGTACATAAGTTCAATAAATAAAATTAAATCTCAACGTATAAAGTAACAAATAATGGTTCTAAGCATAAAGTTATACTAACATATATTAAGGTAATCTAGATGATTTATATCTTTAATTTAATCGATAATGTTTTCATACTTACAATTCTAAACAACCTAAGTTTATCCAAATCATGTTTTTGGTTAAAATAATTTCTAATATCATCAATTATTCCACAATTAGGTCTATTCATATACAAAATACGTAAAACTAAGTTTATCTAACTCTATTGATTCTATCAAGGAGTAATATCTACTATTAGCATCTTGATGTGTTGGTTTACATTTAAATAAAATATTTGATTTGATATATGAATTAGAATTTGGAGTACATTGAAGATGAATGCCATCCCCATGTAGGAATATAATGTAAAATAATATTTCTCTTATATTTTTAGTAAAATATTCAAATAAAAAAATGTTCATTTTAAAAAAAATGATTTTCGAATTTGTTTCAATCAAATGATTTCTTACTAACATTTGATATCTAATTTCAAGTTGATTTCTAACAATAATTTTTTGATTGTTAATATTTTTTTTATATGTATACTTATAGGGTTAGCTTTTTTATTTAATGTCTTTTTAGCATAAAAAATAGTGATATATCTAAAATTCAAAATATTGAAGATGAAGGCTTACCTATTACCGAATAATAACAACCATTAATTTGGAAGTTTGTAAGAAGGTTTAGCTACATGTTGGAAAAGGTCGTACAGTAAATTTTTATTGTAATTTTGCAACTAGAAGTTTTGTCATTCACTCAAAAATAAAGGACATATTTATTTAAATTTCATGATAGAGATGCAAAAAATGATAAAAAAGATATGTCTGGGATATGGGATTATTTTATTAAGGTTGACATGGTAGAAGTTGGTGAGAAATGGAAATGAAAAGATTACAAAAAAATATTTTCTTGCAAGTTGTTTTATGATGTTGGAAATATGCTCAGTGGCCAGTCTTCATTTGCAACAAAACAAATTTAGATTTCATGATTACTTCATCTAGTCATACGACACTTGAATTATCATTGACGTTACTTCATGTGCCTAAAGTTTGGGGGATAGAATCCAAGACTTTTTCTATCATATTGGATAGTGTATCAATGAATAATTGTATAGTTAAGATCTTAAAGGATAGACTAAGTGAGTGTTCTAGAAAATTTTTAGAATTTGTTTTACTTTTGAAAAAATAAAAAACAGAAGTAGAAATAATTTATAAAAATAGAACTAAAAATGGATGTTCTAGAAAATTATGAAAAATTTTTAAGAATTTGTATTGAAAAGTAGAAATAGTATAGAAAAATAGCTCATCTCTATTTTCAAAAACTATTTTTGAAGCTTAATACCAAAAATATTTTTGGTAGACTAATAATTGATTTTGTGTCACTTATATTTGTGTTTTTTGAGACTCACTTAGATGAGTTTTGCATTCTTTTTATCCCACTTTCTTTATGTTTTTAGAAGAATTTTATATCTTACCACTTTGATCTTTTTGGAGAAAAAGTGTGTTTTGTGATTTTTCAGGACGAATTTGGAATAATTTGAAGGATTTTCGAGCTACTTTAATGGAGGCTAAGATTTGGTCTATCTGGATGAAGACTCAATCAAAGATTCTCGGATAAGATAAGATTCGCATCTTATCTTGGAGAAATTGGATCTCATCCTAGAAGATTTGTATCAAATCTTCAAAGATTCGGATAGAAGATTTGATGCGAGCCCATCAAGAAAGCCCGGGAAATCCCCACCATTATATAAAGATCCAAACGTGAAGACGTAAGGGGGTAGAAGTGGTGGATAACCAGAGAGTCAATCTAGGGTTTAGAGTCGAGTCTAGCATGTTTTGGATTTCTTTCCTTTCATTTTTCATCAACTTTTGTTGTTTAGAGTCAAGCATGCGCATGTGAGCACTTGCGGCTGAGATCTGCTGTGAAGCCTTGCTTGCGCAAGTCCTGCACGCGTGACTGTCTTACTATGTTTTTCAGCATTTAATTTGAGGTCTGATTCTGTTTGTCGCAACGTTTTCTTCACCAACGTGATCTTTAGTACCATATAACCTAAGGGAGTGTGGGAGAATCAAAGATTGGCTTCAAGCACCTAAGGAGAAGGGCTCAATCGGACATCGTTGATAAGACACATTCAGTCTAATCTGTCTGCGAGGTGTGAGGTGTAGGGGTTAGATTTGGGTGTGGGGAAAACATGGGTTATCACAAGAGGTGAAATGGCTGGTGGCGTGGTTGATTCCATAATCTCACAAAACAAGGGACGGTGCTATAACGGTCACCGAGTAGCACTACTTTAGCATAACACCCCCAAAGCTTGCGCAAGCAGGTCAGTTCTCAAGGTTTGCACACACACAAGGGCGAGTTTCAAGTAAGGTCGATCTTAGATCCAAGGCCACTTTTCTTATTTTCTTCAAAAACCAAATCTTTCTTTTGTTTCCAATCTTTTTAACTCTTTCTTTTGAAAAGAATATTTCAATAACAATTCCCTGTGGATACGATCTTATTTTATTACTTCAACGGTTTCTATGCAGTTGCAGAATCACCATCATAGACGTAAAAGTAAAATTAAGTTGTGTTCTAAATTTTTATTTTTCTAAAAATAAAAATTGATTTTAAAAATTTTTAGAACACAACTTAAATTTACAAGGTGTTTTGTTGTGCAAAGGAGAGTATTTTCAAGTGAGGTATTATACACACATTTTGAATATTATTGTATGCGATGGTTTAAATATATCAGGTGATACATTTTAAAAAAATCAAAAAAAGTGTCAGATATGTGAGAGCATCAGAAGAAAAACTATGAGAATTTAAAAAATATATTATATAAGTTCATTTAGAAGATATTTCTGGAAGTTTTTTGATAAATGAAGAATTTTTGCACATTGTTGTACAAATTTGAATTCTTACATCAAATAAATTTGTAAACCTAATTCTACTTCATATATCAAGTGAATAAGAGCATATAGTGGAATTAGAATTGAATATGAAAAGCAATGTGTTTGTTGTATAAAAATTAATGTATTCTAGTTTGTCACGATAAAATATTAACTATAAGATACAATTAGTATGGTTCAATGGCAAGTTAGAATAAAAGAAATAAACAAATCCATTTAATTTATGGTATAGAAAAAAATCATATGATGACATAAGGTTTCTAGGAATAGTATGCATATCAACATCCTTATCCCATCTAAATTAAAAATTATTTATCAAAAAAATCAAAAATTTCAAGTCTAATTAAATCTTTTATCTCAATAACTTTTCATTTATCTCAAATTAGGTTTGTCTTAGAATGCACATGTCACTATTTCTCTTTCCTGAATCTATCCTAGTGTAATAAGAATTAGTATGATAAAATCTAAATTCCATAAAATAAAAACTTACTTTCATTAGTCTTTGCTACAATGAGAGAAATTATAAGCGTTGTTTAAGTGATGAAGATTGGTACATGCCTTAAAAAAATATGCAACTTCTTGGAGCCTTTTTTTTCATATTTTCAATTTGATATCCAGATTAAAATATCCTATTGCAAACTTGTGTTTCATGCAAATTGAAAGTGTTAAGGGCAAAAATCAGTATCCGAGAGGGGACCGATTTTCAGGTTATGGTTGCAGCCGTATGTACCACACATGATTAAGCTTTTTGTGATTTGCTCGATTTAATCAGCAAAAATTAAGTTGGGCAGATATTTTTACGTGGAAACCGCCGAAGGATGGAAAAACCACGGAGTTACCGGAGCTCGTCGGAGAAAAATCTTTACTAGATGGAGGTGAGGGGAGAAATACAAGTTGGAAAGCTCAGGATCGAACCCCCTTTCGTTCAGGATTTCTCCTACTTATAGAAGAGGCAGATCTGACTGAATCCTGACTCTTGAAGTTGTCAGTTGCTTTCTGCACCTATACTAGGATCCTGCTTTTCAGAAAATCGCCGCCTACTCTACCGTAATTCAGACGCTTTTCAGACTGTGCCTCTGATATATACCGGTCTGTTGGTCGGTGCTATCTTGTCAGAGTACCTTTTGGCAACCTTTCAGAGTCCGATTAAGCATATCCGATTTACACCCCATCAGAAAGTATTAAGATGAATTTGAAAGAGCTTGGTAACTCTAAAGATGATGTCATTTGAGATATAGTAAAAAATATGAAGGTTAAAGCAGTGTTCTGAAATATTTCTCTGGACTATTTCTACTTTCCGAAAAATATAAAATAGAAGTAGAAATAATTTATAGAAATTAAAAATGTTTCAGAAAAAATGTATAAATAAATTTAAGAACAAATCTAGAAATTAAAAGTATTCAATTTCACATAAATCTTATCAAATACAAATCATTACATGAAACGTTATTACATAGGTTACAAATAATTCGAGACAATATGAAAACATTTTTTCCAAATACCGAATGTCCTTTCAATGATAGAACGTAGAGCTGAATGTCTGTGGTTAAACAACTCTTGAGGACGAGTATATCCACGTCTTGGGACTCTTGGGGATATATGCTCATCATTAAACAAGCTCATACAAACCATAAATTAAACAACTAACTCACAAGATTTAGATCTATCCGGACTCTTGTTTTCCCCTTACCCCTAATCTTTGGTCTACCTCTAATTAAGGTTGTTAAGCTTGGTTTCATTGCTTTCCCTTCTTGAATCTATCTTGGTTTGTTATGGAAGTGGCATGACCTATGTGTTGACTAGATCTAAGATTGATTAGCATATTTCTCCCCCTTTCACTCCAAGTCACCTTTAAGTACCTAGCCACTCATGCTTAAGATAAAAGAAAATAGAAAAGAAAACATCATCCACATTGTAATCTCACAGTTGAATATGAGAAAGTAAACAAGCAAGGAATTTAAAATGTCAAAAGAAAACTGGAAAATGTCGCTAGCTATTCTTAGCTAAGAGTAATATTCTTCGAAAATAGAAAAATAGTCTTCAAACATCAGCTTCGTTCCTATTTGTCGTCCTCCTTCTTCTCCCCCATAAAACCTTCTCCAGAAAGAATCTCGTATGTCTCCAATGGGAGAGATCTTTTTCTCTCTACATCTTGTTTCCCTTTTTGTCCAAAATCCCCCTTTTTTCTCTTCCTTGAATTTTGTTTGTATTCCTTTTTAGACTTCTGCCACTATACTGTTCATATTCAGCTCCTTGGGATTTGTGTTGTCAACATGTGCTGCAATGCTCAAAGGAAACTATTAGAAGGTTCAGACTAAATCTACGATTTACTCCCAACTAAGACTTAAATAAGACAACTACGGTACTATGCGCAAAAATATGGAACTAAGCAGTAAAACTTAATTTTTGTAACACAATATGAATCTTTTCCATGTACTCAATCACTCAAAAATATGTGTTATCAAACGTACTCTTTCCTTCATTGGAATGCAAGCTTTGATATGCATTCCATCTATAGTTCCAACACATCCTTAAAAAAATGGAAAATAGCAAGTTTTATTTCTAATGTATGATGGGACATGTGTGAAATCTCTTCCGGGTGCTATCCAAACTGAGGCCATACGATTACAAGCTTTCAGTACATTATGGAAAGCTCTACTTATAGTAGCACCTTCTCTTTGAAAATATTCTTGTAAGAGATGATTTCTCATCCGTGTGCCAACAATTTTCATAAAAATTGCAACCTTCTTCCTCTAATGTGATGTGTCGCCTCTTCTGTAGACCGAATTCATCAACAACTAACGAACAAAAGTGGAGGAATACTAATGGTTTCATACGGAGATCCTGATATGCGCGAATATGTAACAATAAATTTCATCCTGAGACCGGACAATCATGGATTCTATTTTTCTCCAGATAACTATTATGATAGTTCTAAATTGTTGAGAAGAACTCAAAGCCTTCACCTAAGAATGCCATTTGCTCTTGAACCTTTTGAAGCTCCACATCACTATTTTCTTCATTGGTTTCTTCATTTTCAGTGAGATTTGAGTCATGCTCACTATCTTCTGAGAATGATCCCATTGGGTTTGAAAAGGATGCCATGAAAGAGTTGGAAAATTTCTAAAAGATGAGATTTCAATAATGCTAATTAAGGAGTTCTCCAAAATGACCATTTATAGAGAATATTAAAAAAAAAAATCAACCAACCCATGAACAAAAAAAAAATCTACCAATGAATGGCCACAATTGTAGATGAGAAAGCTTTTGAAAAATCTATACAACGAGTGGTCACAATTTAAAACAAAAAGCATTTGATGTATCTATAAAATAAAGCTTTTTAATAATTATGTCTAAAGAAAAATGAAGATGAGCGTTTCATATTTTGTCTCGTAAATAAAAGGAAGAATTTGGAAAACTAGTTTTTATGAAATGCAACATGTAATACAACAATTTAATAGAGCAAGCTTCCAAGCACAATGCATGAATCATTGTAATCAGATCGACCAGCCTCGGGTGATGCGCTTGAAGTCATTGCATAATCCATCGGCAACGCGCAGTATGACTCTCGATTATCATAAAGATCTCCCTGTTGCTAGAACGGAGAAATAAATAAAGAGCACGGAGCCACATATTGCTCCCCTCAACGATCCATGTGGTATTCGCCAATTGGTTCATGCAACTAGCTATTGAAAATTTTTCTTTTCTTATAGTAGCTGCAAAAATTGCCTCTGATGCCTTGGCCCATCTTTCCAAAGATGCTGCTATACGGTCACTATTCCTACGACGAACAATTTGTTTTTTCTTAGATAATACTGGTGTTGGTTGCTCTTGAATATTCAAATCAGTTATAATACCTTCATGGGTCTGAAAGACAACCAACAGAGTAGTTTCATCAAGTTTTCCTTCATATGAATTGTTATTCTCTTCTTTATCTTGTTGTTGTGATCAACGGATAATTGTGCAATGTCGTTAAATGCAAATTTTCCTATCAAATAAATTTATAACCTAATACACCTTCAAGCATAAAACAATTATGAGCATAGTGATTAGTATCGAACATGAAGAGCAGGTGCTTGCTATGTGAAAGTTAATGCATGAAATTAATGTCAAGTTGGTAAAATTGGTCTTAGCTAGACTAAAGCAGAACTGAAACGAAATACAGTAAAAAAAATTAATAAGTTCTGGAGCTCGGTTGTTTTTGGAATGAAATGGGTGATGCCTTGGGACTCCTAGGGGATGTATGCCTATTACTAAACAAGCTAACATAAATAAAAAATCATACAACTAACTCACAAATCTAGGTCTACCCGGATTCTTGTTTTTCCCCCTAATCTTTGGTCTACCTCTAATTAGGATTGTTAGTTGGGTTTCACTACCTCCCCCTCCTGGATCTATCCTGGTTTACTAAGGAAGTAGTGTGGCTTATGATTTAATAGGTCTAAGGATGGATTACCATGTTTCTCCCCTCTTCACCCCAAGGCACCCCCCTCTAAGTGCTTAGCTACTCATAACAATGAAAAGTAAAACATTTTCATAGCATATCCTAAGCAACATCTTGACTACAAATATTAAATAACAGCGAGCAATATGAAGCAGAAGTAGGAAAGACACTTCGTTCACACAGGAAATCCAAATCTAGTCTTAGCTAGAAACAATAAACATGAAGAACGAAAATATTTTCTCAAGAGAAGCTGTGTTCTTCTGGTTTGTCGTCCTCTCCTTCTTCTTCCTCTAGAAAAATCTCCAGAAACTTGTCTTGAGTCTCCAATGGGAGATCTGCCTTCTCTCTCATCTTTCCTCCCTTTTTGTCCAAAATCTCAATTTTTCACCTCCTTGAACTTTGTGTGTACTCTTTTTCAGACTTCTGCCACCTTCTCTGCCACGACACTATTCATATTCGGCTCCTTGGGATTTGTATTGCGATCTGTGCTGCATTACTCAAAGGAAACTATTAGAAGATTGGGACTAAATCGCAGATTTAGTACCAACTACGACTAAATTGGCACTACTACGGTACTTATGGCAAAAATACAAAACTAGGCAATAAAGCTTAATTTTTGTAGCACAAAATGAGTAAATTCCATGCATTGAGCCACTCAAAAATATGTGTTATCATGTTGTATCCCTGCATTTGGCATATAATGCTCAGGTGCATATCCAACCATGGGATCAAATATTTTTGCATCAACTCAAGAAATATAGGTGGTTTATTCTTGAACTTAGAAGCTACAGCATTTTCCTGCTACAAAACAATTGTAATTAAAATGAGATGAATGTGAAAAAATAAAAACATGATATATTTAAAAAACTAAAAGAACATTAATGTTTTGTAAAAGTTTCAGAACTATTAACATATACTAATATTGATAACATAAAAGCTAATGAATAGTATGTATCTAATTCATTTAGTTAACACATGTATGAAGTCAGAATCATATATAATTAAAAAAATAAAACCTGCTACTTTTTGGAACAAGTCAACAGGATAAAAAAGCAAATTAACATGCTATTCAATGGAAGAAATCAATAGCTATTAAAAAGCAACAAAACATACTAATATTGATAAGAATATGATGTTTCAAAAAATATATTAACCTCAATTTACAATTTCCACCATTCTGTATATATTTGAATTGACCATCCATAACCTCCCATCTTATTCCAATCATATTGCTTAGCCTCTTATACACCCTCCAATATTCTCGAAGGCTATTCCAATTATTTTTTATTTGCACCAAATTGCATTTGTATGGTTGGGTATTATTGAATACACTCAATAAATTTTCCCATCCTTCATTATTAAATGAAGTGTTGCGGAAATTCCCTTCTCAACCTCTATTAGTGCCCCTTGAAAAAAGATCTCATTTGCAGTCAAATCCCATATTACTTTCTTGACAGATTTTTTACTCAGTTGACTTGAAGATGAGACATCTTTTTTTCTTTTACCTTTGGTTGCCTCCATATCCATTTGTGAAATGAACTTATAAAGAAAAACAAGCCAATCAAGAAAAAATGCAACTCCAACAAATAAGAAAACACAACAACAAAGAAAATCACAAACAAGTAATAGCAAAACAACATTCTGAAAAACAAAAAAAAAATCAGCAGGGGATTAAACAATGAACTTTCTCTATAAATCAAGGTTGATTCAACAAACAAAGAGAATGTTTCCATTATTGAGTAGTTTGATCAAAGCATCATGAATCCCAATGTTGTTTTCTCATTTCAACAAAAAATAATTATACAAGTTTATCCTCTGCTATGAGAAACAATTTTAAGCAGTGTTTTGAATTATTGTTTGACAAACAATAAATACTATTAACAAAAAAGCATTTAGTAATAATCAACTACCTTTTTAATGGAGGATTTAAAAGACCCACATGATAAAACAAATGAAACATGTAAACAAGTGAAAAAAAAATCCCTTGATACATGCATAATGGATAACAAAAAGAGAAGTAAACATGCTATAAAAAAATTGGAACAAAATTGCAATTCTTGACCCAAGAACAAAATTGGAATTTTTGAGTTTTTGCTTTGAAAAATAAAATTGTATTCAAATGATCATGTAAGAAAGGTAAATGATACAAAAACAGTTTTGAATAATCTTTTTGTTCTTTATGGACATTATAGCTTCAACTCTTTTAGAAATAGTACATTCCAATTCAATTGGAGCAAGTTATTATTCAAAAAATACAAAATCTTTTCTTTATGTAAGTATTCTCTTTTTTTCATTAAAATTATGTATTTGATATCAATTGTGCTTATCATGTAACTATATTATTTTAAAAAAATTTAATCAAAGAATATATAAGGAGTACAAAGAAAAAGCATATATGAACTAGATATAGATTTAGAGGGAGATGTGGAAAGCGATGTAGATCTTCTAACCTATTGGAGAGTGAACAAATATTCATTTCCTCAACTTTCATCACTAGCATGTGATATTCTAAGCATTCCAATAACAACCATCGCTTCATAATCAATTTTTAATATTAATGGTCAAATTTTGACAAAGTACATGAGTTCTTTGTTGCCAAAACATTACAAGCAATGATTTGTGTTAGTAATTGGTTACATGGTTTCAAATAAGAAGTCACTTTAGGTTATAGTACATATTAATTGAAAACTTATATTTTTTGTGTATTGTATCTAATATGTCTAATGTTTTCAGGTAATATTAATGATGAAATTTCAAGTGAAGATGAGATAGATATTATGAAAATTAATGATTTTAAAATTGATTAGGATATTTATTTTCTACCATTGGATATTGTTCATTTATGTATGCTTATTGACTTATTTGATGTTTATGATTGTTGTTGTTGATTAGGATAATATTGAATTCTTTTTAATCTATTGTATTTCAACAATTTTTATAAAAGAATGACACAAATAGACTTAATTAGGATTACTAATTCAAAACTATATCACTTTTGAAATTTATTACAAAACCAATCATGTTTGTATTTAAAATAATTCACTATTAGTATTTTTACCCTCAAAACCTTTCCACAATTATTTATTTTACTATAATTTTCTTAAAATTACAAAACTAATTACTAATAACTGTTTGTTATATCTTTGCTTTAAAATATTATTGATAAATTAAAATACACACAATCCCTAATTCTTATTGTAGATAGTGATATCATGCTTGCTTATCTCTGTGATATTCAATGGATTAACATGTATATTAAAAAGGGTTCATTGGTAGTCATATATCATGGGCTCATGGTTTAGATCTAAAGCCCTAAGCCCATATTTATAACGCCCAAGCTCATTTTGTAAACCTACATTAAAGATGTGTCACATTAAAAGGGTCTTTTGAAAATTAATCATCCCTTCATTGGCACATTTGAAAAGTAACTATCCGTTTTTTCTTATTTGAAAAATAACCATCCTTTTTAATTTATAAAATATTAATCATTATACATTAATTTTTTAATTTAATAAATAAAAATGCATGTATTTTTGTTTTTTAATTAATTTCTATTTACATATATAAATAATATAATATGATGATTTTTAACTTTTGAAATATAAATGATTATATTTTTAACATTTATTCAATGTTCAATACATTTATAAAGAATAAATTTATTTTGTATAAAAAAATAAAAATATTTATTTATTATTTAGTATAATATAAGAAATAATGGATGGGTTGGAAAATTACGCTTGTGAGTAGTTTTATTTAGTAAAATACCTTGATTTCATATTTCATTTGCAAAATTAGTTATGTTTGATTGTTTTATTTGTTAATTACCTTATCTTTTCAGTTTTTAGAATATTTTATTATACATATGATTTAAAGATCGCTTTTGAATATAATAAGATATTTCTGTTTCAACATATTTTCATTAATAAAAAAAATCGATTTTCTTTTATTAATAATCTTCTACTTAATATATCTATTCTATATGAAACATTTAAAAGTAAATATTTTTTTAAAAAAATTCAAAATAAAAAAAATTAAAAAGTATTTTTAATCACAAAGAGACTTAAGTATTTTTGTAAAATGAATAAATAAAATCTAAAAACAACATATTTAAAAAACTAAATCCTTTCACTTAATTCATAATATTTATTATTCCATAATAAAAATGATTGTTATTATTGGTGATTAAAAATTTAATCATATAGTAAATAATCATGAATTCCATTAATATCATTTTTAATTTATAATTTTCATATAATAAATAAAAAAATGAACATAATCATGAATGCTTATAAAGAAAAAAATTAATTGTTATATAATTAAAATATTTCTTGTTAAAATATGATAAATAAAATATATTATCAATTTTGATTTAAAACGTGATTTCAATTATTTTTCATAATCAATATTAAAAATAAGTAAACTATTTTTTTACTTAAATGTTGAGTAAAAAATAGATAATTTGATTAAATAAATTAAAATAACGAAAAGAAAATTAATTCGAGTATGAAATATGATTAAAACATAAAGTATAAATGATGTAATACGAATAGTAGTATTCAAAGGATCAAAATGGATATTTAGTTTTTTTTAAATAACAGTAATCAATACATATACCGTTCAATATTGCGTTTATAGATTTGCCAATGTGGATCAGTCTCATTAATTAGCTTTTGACTGAAGCAGAATTCGTTGACGTAACATCCCACATTATCCGCATCTAGAACACCAAGAAGTAACAAATGAAAGACATTATAGGAGGCAAGCATATTGTGCAGACCTTCAATGTGATTCCATGATATACAAAATATTGTATTGTTAACCTAAAAAAATTACATTAGAGACATTTATAGAAAAAAAATTAAGAATAAAGAAATTTAATAAATAATTTAAAGTCACTAACTGGCTTTAAAATGATTTATATAGAGAGTCATCCACTAACAATGTGTTGGTAGAGTTGTATTTGCCTTCAAATACTTTATTCTCCCAAATATACCATAATGGCGTCAACTTCATGATATCAAATGCGTTGTCGATCTAACTCTCAGAAGTGATTATGTTTAATCCCATAAAAACACCAAATTCTCCTTGATATTATCTCCAAGAACATACTCTATCAATGACTTGAGTATATCCCTATCACCAAAAATACTATTAGTAATAGAACACACAATACATTCCTCTTGATAACCATATTCCTACATCAAAATTTGCCATACACCATTTCAAAAAAAATCTAGAATATGGTCTTAAATACATTGAAAACAAAAATAGTTAATCTTAGATGTAATTTAGAAAAATGAAACAATTAAATATACTAACCTCTTTATTTCTTAATCATAATTGGAGGCGTAGGATCTCATCTATTTTTACGATATACAACATCGGTTAGTACCAAGTTAATATCTGAAACGAGTAACTTCTGGCATGTCAAGCTTTCAGCTCTTTCTTCATAGTTACGAAGAGTACTAGTCAATCTCTCTATCTCTGATTGTACCTCCAATAACTCCAATTGTAGTCTTTGTAACTACAAATAAAATAGTAAAAATGAGAAGATAATATGTAATTTATATAAATCATGTCTGAATGAAATCAGACTTGCTTACAATGTTTCTATTATTTTTGCCACATTATCTGAATGAAATCATGTCTTATTTTCAAAGTATAAGTAGCTAAAGCCTTAAGGATGCCTTAATGTGAAGTATGGTGGTGTGGGCTTAGAATTAATAAGGAAATTTATATTTGTTTCTTAGTTCTTGTTTCTATCAATCCATGGGTAGACCTAAGGAAGGGAGCAAGTAGCTTCATAACTTAGATGCTTGATTTAGAGGTAGCCCAACAAATCAAGAGGGGAGCAGCAGGTATTAGTACGAGGTAGAGGCAATAGAAACGGATAGACCTAGTTCTATACACTTTGCATGCAGGTAGACCTAATTGCAATGTTGGTGATGATCCTTAAGGCATCTTCATATTATTCCAAGTTAGAACCAGTACTTGTTACATTTCTCATTGAGACCAAATTCTGTTTATTGAACTTGTTTACTATTATTAGTTTGAGCCTATACTAAGACCTACCGTTACTTTGAATTCTGCATCTACTGAAATACATGATAAGCACAAGCTCCTTGTGATCGACACCGAAATCAATTATATAAATTTTCTAAATTTATATTTTGTGTAGATTAGGGCTTGCCTTAATTTGATTGAAGGATAGGAAAAGAATTGGAATAAATACTTATAGTAGGATGGAGTTATCTTAGTAATGTATCATGACTTAAGTTCTGTCCTTCTTCGTGAATTGCTATGATTTTCATACTTGAGGACAAGTATGATTTAAGTGTGAGCGAATATGTTAAATGTCATTTTCTAGTTTTTTATTATGTATTATTTGATGTTAATCTAGTATTAAGTTACCTAAATTATGAGTCATATTGATAATTAATTGATTTCCTTAGAAAAATCTTATTTTCTATTTTATATATATTTTCTTTGTCTTTTCCATGCACTCAGACTGAAATATGTCAAGAGACAGTCACGGAGTGTTGCAAGATGCTTGCAAGAGACCACACTCTGACTATTCGTGCCTTGCACGAAACTTGGAACAATTGTGGACGGAAGACTGACACTAGTGAAAGCCCCTGACTTACGGCATGTCAGAGTCAGCACCAATGATTGGGCGCTTACTTGCACACATGGGAAAGCTGATGGCGCACGCAAGAAAGAAAGAATGATGGGAAGGGGACAAGAAGGAGTTAATGCACGTGGAAAGTAAGATAAAACAAACATTGAACACTTATTTTCGGACTTTTGATACTTAGTTTTGGCACTTAGAACATTTGATTCTTCCCCTTCTCTAAAGGAGGAAGAATACTTTAGCTTTCCAATTTCGTTTCTGATTTCATGGCACTTTGTGGCTAAATTCTTTTAGTTTCTGGGAGTAAATAAAGTTTCCTTCCAAGTCTTTAGACTAAACTTGATAATTAATTGAATTTATTCCGGATTTTTCATACTTCCATGCGTCTTGTTGCAGTCTTTCTGTAACGATTTCTAGTTACGGTCCATGAGTACCAGGCCACTCCTCGTGGATCTTGATGAAGAGCAAGGTAAAGAGCACAAACTCCAACCCTACTCGTTCGAGGAAAGTAGCAAATTGTTTGTGACCGAGGTACCGCAACGGTAGACGAGTAATGACCTTGTACTCACCACTAGTCATTGGCAATAGATAGGCACACATGCACAATTTGGTTTTGAATGCAATCGACGGCTAATGACACACATTTTATCAGTGTTTTTAAGTTATAAAATTAATATGTTTAATGATAAAATTAGGTATTTTAATTATGATTTATAATATTCTGTTAATTTTAGTGTTATTTGTATTTTTATGCATAATATATACTAAATGTTGCGTGTTGTTTCCTGAAGAAATTTTAAATGTATAAAGCGTAAAACATAAAAGAGCGTAGTACGAGTATCGATTTCAAGGAGTTGTTTTTCGGAAAAAGTGTTATGTAAAAAACCTTCACAAAATGTCATGATTTTGCAAAAGAGGGTTTTTAAGATGCAGAAATAAAAGTTACAACCTAAGTGATGGGCCTTGACTACGGGACATAGTTTCTTAGAATGAGATTCTATCTCCTTCCTTTGTCTATCCTCGGCTCGGTTTTCACTGATTTCTTCCGAATAGCTAGTTATAAGAGCAAGGCCTACTCTTCCTTACACTCTGATTGACAAGAAGGCACGGTAATAGCCTCATGTGATTTCCCCTTAGACAACCAAGCTTCTCCTACCTCAAAGCTTGGGGATGCCTTGCTTATGTAAGAAGGTTGAAGTCAGATAAGTTGGAGAACAAATCTTACAAGTGTTTCTTTCTGGAATATCCACAAGAAACTATGGGATAGTACTTTTATAATCCCCAAGAGGAAAAGATTTCTATCTCGAGGAATGCTATCTTTTTAGAGAAAGAGTTTCTTCTCAAAGAATCAAGTGGGAGTCATTTTGAACTTGAAGAGATGTTTGAGAATGAGCCAGTGACACTAATAGAGACACTAGTGGGTGACTTGATAAATGAAAAATTTGTGCAAGTCGTTAATTTGCAAATTTCTCTTATCAAATAAAATTTATAAACCTAATTCACATCAAATCATATGAAAAATATGAGCATAGTGGACTAGGGTTGAACACAAGGAGATAGGTGCTTACTATGTGAAGGTCAATGCAAAGAATCAGTGTCACGTTGGTAAATTTGGTCTTAACTAGGACTAAGGTAGAATTACGATAAAATGCAATAAAGAAAAATAACAAGTTTATGAACTCGGTTGTTTCTAAAATAAAATGGGTGATGCCTTGGGATTTCTAGGGGATGTATGCTTGTCACTAAACAAGCTGATACAAACCATAAATCAAAAACCTAACACACCAGATCTAGGTCTATCCGGATTCTTGTTTTCCCCCTAATCTTTGGTCTACCTCTAATTAGGGTTGTTAAGCTGGTTTCACTACTTCTCCCTCCTAGATCTATCCTGGTTTGTTAAGGAAGTGGTGTAACTTACGGCTGATTAAGGCTGATTAACTCACCCCAAGGCACCCCTAAGCACTTAACGACTCATAACAAGAGAAAGGAAAACGTTTTCATAGCATATCCTAAGCAACATTCTAGATTCAAAGTTAAGCAACAATAAGCAATGCATAAAAGAAGTAGAAAAGACAAATTGTTCACACAGTAAATCTAAAACTAGTTTTAGCTAGGAATAGTATGCATAAAAGAAGTAGCTAAAACTTTAAGGATGCCTTGAGGTAAAGTATGGTGGTGTGGATCTAGTATTAATAAGGCAATTTATGTTTGTTTCTTAGTTCTTGTTTCTATCATTACATGGATAGACCTAAGGAGGGAAACAAGTAGTTTTGCAAGTCAGATGCTTGATTTACAGGTAGAGCAACAAATTAAGGCGGGAGCAGTAGGTATTAGTCTAGGGTAGAACCAATAGAACCGGGTAGACCGTAGTTTTATGCACTTTGTATGTGGGTAGACCTAATTGCAATGTTGATGATGATATTGAGGATAGCTTGGCCAAAAATATGATGAATGACCTAGATAGTCTTACCCACCGTAATATTGAAGTCTGCTATACTTACCCACCGTAATATTGGAGTGTCTGCATGATTAAACATAATAAGGATATAATAGTCAATTTGTAATATTTAGCTACAAATACCCATTTTTAAACATTTTTAACAAACATATAAAGTTGCTAATCCTAAATAATTGTAACTTATTTATCAAACACATTATTTTGAATAAACCATCATTCATGGGATGAATTAAACCATAATAACCTAAACCCTAATAATTTATATCCACGTAACAAACATGACCTAATTGGTGTTCTAAATACAATTGTTATAAAAATTATAAATCAAAAGAAGATCCCTAAAACTAATTTTATCAAACAAGATTTTTGTTAATTAAATTCATAAATACACTTATATATTTAATAAGTATAATAAATGAATATTATTTCTTAGATTCTACTAAATAATAAATAAATATTTTTATTTTTTTGTATAAAATAAATTTATTTCTTATAAATGTATTGAACATTGAGTAAATGGTAAAAATATAATAATTTATATTTTAAAAATTAAATTAATTACATTTTATTATTTATATATGCAACTAAAAAATTTTTTTTAAAAAAAAACACATAGGTTGGTATTTTTTGAATTAAAAAACGAATATATAATGATTAATATTTAATAAATTAAAAGAGATGGTTAGTTCTCAAATAAGAAAAAACGGATGGTTATTTTTCAAATGGGTAGGAGAGAAGATAGTTACTTTTCTAAAAAACCCCATTAAAAGGCATGCCAATGAGGGATATAAATATGTGACATTTGGAAAAGGCAATCGAACTTCTTCTTCTAAGAAGTGCTTCATCTTCAAAAAGAAAAGCGATTATGAATGTTTGGGAAACCGGTGAGAAGTTAATGAAGAAACAAGACCAATGAATAGTCAAATGAAGAAAAGAACTTGACTATGAATTTGAGTCTGGTAACATTATTTGTTTATTCTCTATGTTTTTTTAGATTTCTTAATAGTCAATCTTAATATGAGATATTAGCATTTATACTATCATGTATTCATGTTAATATGAGATATTAGTATTGATTTTGATATTTTTTTTCTAATATATTGATTCAAGAGTTGAATCATGTATTGATGCTAACATCTCATATTAGTATCAGTTTTATGTTTATTCTATGAGATGACATAAATATATGTTGGACAAAATGCAATGAAATACATTTCTTAGTTTTAACAACCTTGAAACATTTATGTGATAACACACAAATTTTCATGTTTTAAGATATGAAAAATCATAAATTTTTAATTATGTTTAAATGTTAATTTTATAGTTTTTAGTATTTTTATTTGATTAGGGAAAATATGATTTTTGGTGTATTAGTGGGCTAAATCCTTTGATTTAGCCCACCCCATGTCTAACTCGATTTTGTAGTCTAGCAGCAACCCGAAAGTCAAGGAAGAAATCTGGATTTCGTGCAAGTCACCAAGCTGCAGGACACAAAGGTCACTGTTCTGTCGCCTGCAGTCTGCAAGTTCAGGCCGAGAACAGAGGTGGTGTCAGGAACAGTGCGTGGGAGTAAATGAGTGAAGATATTAATTTAGAAAAGAAGAGAAAGCGGGAAGTGGAGCAAAAAGAACAAGCAGGCAGCTGGGGGTGGAGCACGGAGAGCACCCGAGGGGGCTTCTCCTCCAACTCCAACATGAAGAACACAAACCAGGGGAGAAGAAGGACTTCACCCTCAAGAACAGTATCAGAACCCAGTCCAGCGCTACTGTTCCGGCCAGGGAACAGTAGCAGACGGAAAACTGAATTCTTACTGCTTTACTGTAGTTTGTTGATGTTTTCAGTTTCTGCACGCAACTCTTTCACAATTTTTTTGACATTTTTGTTGTTTTATGTTAATGCTATCATGCTTAACCTTCAAAGTATGAGTAGCTAAAACCCTAGGGACGTCTTAAGGAGAAGCATGGTGATGTGGGTCTTAGTAAAATTCATTATTGTTTCTTAGTTCTTGTTTCTATCATTATATGGGTAGACCTAAGGAGGGGAACAAGTAACTTAACAACTAAGAAGCTTGGTTTAGAGGCAGACCAACAAATCAAGGCGGGTGGTAGTAGGTGTTAGTCCGGGGTAGAACCAGTAGAATCGGGTAGACCTAGTTCTATACACTGTGCATGCGGGTAGACCTAATTGTAAAGTTGGTGATGATATTGGAGACTAACTTAGCCGAAAATATGACAAATAACCTGGGTAAACCTAGGTGATTTGAAGTTGTGAGTGTAGGAACATGGTAATTTAACTTAAACATTTTAGCACCACACCACCTGCAGACCTTTAAGGCATCATCATATTATTCTAAGTTATAACCAGTACCTATCACTTTAGCGTTGAAACCTGATATTGCTTACCTACCTTGTTTACTGAACTTGTCACTGTTAGTCCGAGTTTAGACTAAGACCTACTGTTATCCGAAATCATGCATTTACTAAAACACTTAGCAAGCACAAGCTCTTCGTGATCGACCCCGATATCCACTATACACGTTTTCTAAATTTATATTTTGTGTAGATTAGGGATTATAAATTTATTTGATAACGGATTTTCTATTTTTATTGCAACGATATTAGGAATTTCTGTTTATCATTATGTTTATCTGATAGCACATATATTTTCTTGTTTTTATGATATGAAAATTACAATTTTCAATTATGTTTAGTTGTTTATTTTATAGTTTTAAGTATTTTTGTATAATTTAGTGAACATATGAACTTTGTGTGCAAATGGGCTAAATCTGATTTAGCCCATCTTATGTACTAACATGTTGAGTCTAGCAACAACTCCAAAAAATCAAGGGAGACAATATGGATTTCTTGCAAGTATCAGGCTTCTGAAAAAAGACAGCTTAAAAGAAGAAGCAATGAGTACACTGTCGTGGCAGCAAATTGGAAGTAAGGGGCAGGAGCAACAAATCTGTCAGAGATTGTACATGCTTTGGGAACGAGAGAGGAGAGAAAATCAGGAGGAGAGAGAATCGCAGAAGGGAGAGCGGGAGCTTCAAAAGCCACACAGAGGGGGCTTCTCCTCTAACAATAGGAATATCAACGAGAAGAGGAGAAGAAGAGCTTCATCCTCAAGAAAACCACCAAGCTCAGTTCAACACTACTGTTTCGGATAGTGAATAGTAGCAGATGTGTTAAGTGCCATTTTCTAGTTAATTATTAGGTATTATTATGTGTTAATTATGTATAAAGTCGTCCAAATTAGGAGTCTTATTATTAAGTATTTGATTTTTACTAGAAAATTCCTATTTTCCCATTTTGTGTATATTTTATGCCTTTTTTCTCACACTTTGACCGAGACATGTCAGGAGACTGTCGTGGAGTGTTGCAGGAGTATTGCAGGTGGTCAGAGTCTGACTTTTCGTGTCTTGTACGCGACTTGGAACAATTGTGGGCGGAAAACTGACACTGGCTTTTCATGACTTACGACATGTCAGAGTCTGCAGCAATAATTGGGTGCTAACTTGCACGCAAAGGAAGGTTGCTGGCGCACGCAAGATAGAAGGAATGATGGGAAAGAGACCCAAAGGAGTTAATGCACGAGAAAGTCCCAAAACAGGCTATCAACTAACAACTAACCCAAGCCTACTCAACGAGGAAGAACACTAAGCTTCCTTTTCGTTTCGTTTTCCATGGCCCTTTGTGGCTAAAACCTTTTAGTTTTTAGGAGAAGATGAAGTTTCCTTCCAAGTCTTGAGCAATACACTCGGTTCTTCGCTGAATTCAATTCGGATTCTACATACTTCCACGCGCTTTGTTGCAATCTTTCTGTAACGACCCTTAGTCAGGGTCCATGAATAACAGGCCACTCCTCGTGGATTTTGGTGAAGATCAAGGAGAAGAGCACCAACTCCAACCCTGCTGGTTTAAGGGAAGTAGTGGATTGTTTGTGGCCTAGGTACCGCAACAGTGGACATGTTGTGACCTCGGACCTGCCACTGGCCATTGGCAACAGCTGGGCACATGTGCACAATTCGGTTTTGCAGGCAATCGAAGACAATCCTCTTGTCCTCCTAATCATCCAAGGGGGAATCACATGAGGCTATTCCCGTGCCTCCTTGTCAATTAGAGTGTAAGGGAGAGTAGGCTATTCCTTGCTCTATAACCAGCTATTCGGAAGAAATCAGTGAAAACCGAGGCAAGGACGGACAAAGGAAGGAGATGGAATCTTATTCCCAGGAACTACGTGCCGTAGTCAAGGCCCATTACTTAGGTTGTAACTTTTATTTCTGCATTCCACAAACCCCCTTTTACAAAACCGTGACATTTTGTAGAAGTTTCTTACAAAACACTTTTCACGAAAACCAACTCCCTGTGATCGATACTTGTACTATGCTATTTGGTGTTTTACGTTTTAAATATTTAAATTTTTTTGAGGAAACGACATGCAACAAGACGAGAATCATAACAATCTTTTACTTTATTTTCATTCGCTGAATGTTTTAGTTTGTGTGATAGACTTCCTCACAATGTTTATGTTACTTTGACTATTTAATCTTAATGACATTATGTTTATCTTCAAAGTATGAGTACTTAGAATCTTAGGGATGCTTTAAGATGATGCATGGTGGTGTGGGTCTAACGTTCATAACATAAATCATCATTGTTTCTTAGCTTTTGTATCTAGCATTCCATGGGTAGATCTAAAAAGGGAAATGAATAGCTTCGCAACTTAGACACTTGATTCAGAAGTAAACTAATAAATCAAGGTGGGGACATTAGGTATTAGTCCAAGGTAAGATCAGTAGAACCAGGTAAACCTCGTTCTATACACTTTGTATGTGGGTAGACCTTGCGATGTTGGTGATGATATTGGAGACTATCTTAGCCGAAAATATGAAGAATGACTTGGGTAGGCTTCGGTTGTTTAAAGTTATGAATATAGGAACATAGCGAATTAAATTAGGCTTTTTAGCACCACACCATCTGCGGATTCTTAAGGCATCTTAGTATTACTCTGTATTAAAACAAGTATATGTTATTTTCGTTTATCATTATTTCATTTGCAATATGAGATATTGCCAGTTATAAAAGAACTTTTTTTATATATATTTTCCACCTTTGTGGGCATTACTCCCTCCACAATTAGGCGTATGCTACTTAGTGCAGGTAACACATGGCATTCTTTAGTAAAAGCTGAAATAATAGTTAGCAATAAATAAATAAATAAATAAAATATATAATATATATATATATATATATATATATATATATATATATATACAATTATTGTAATATCTTTTTTAAATTATTGTTATTAATCATATACATTTAAATATTTCGAATGTGGATGAACCAATTAGAAGTGAATTATAGATGGCAAAATGGATAAGCTGCCCACTACCTGATGGATAAACATATCGGTCCTGTTTATTACCCACAAAAGGTGGGTAGCGGAAAAAAAATCACAATCCATTTATAAACGGAGCGGGTAGCGAAATGGCCTTCACTCGCACAGCTATTTGTGTAAAAATTAAAACCTGTTTATTTTTTAAATTTATAAATAATAAATTATATTTTAAAATAAGAATTTATATGTAAATATTCAGGTTTTAATAGAACCATGGGATATTGACCGCCTCTTTATTGCTAGAACTGCACACGAGTCTGATCCGCTATGTTGCAGGTCAAACCCACCAAGTCAAGAATAGATTCTATGACTCAGTGGATATGGTTTTATGAATCAATGTGCTGGACCTGTTTCAAGTCATGAATTGACCCAGGTCATTATAATTATTTTTGTTTTAGGCATAGCAAATGTTGATTTGTAGTGCATGGACATCAAAGGGCCAGTCTGCATATTGAAGGTATAACAAACTTTGAATTGTAGTATTAAAGCCAGTCTTTGTATGTTGATTTTATATTTTGATGTGATTCTAGCATCTTGGGTTAATTGAAACACAATTGTAAAAATATCATAATTCAGGAACATTAGCAAAATGAATTATTAGATAGTAACGATAGAGTTCTTAGATAGTGGAAGGATCAAAAAATTCAAACACATTCACAAGCTCTATATATATACTCAGCCAAATTGAACTTGAATCAAGTTGTGCTGAGCCTAATGGTTGGCTTGCTCAACTTTTTTTCTTAAAAGACACACTTTTTGTTATCCATGTGTGTCGGTTCGAGCAAGAGAAGGAGCCTTCGGGCAAGGTCGGTGGTGACTGAACACTGATGGCAACTCGGCTCGCCAAGGTCGTCGAAGCAAAGAGCTCAAGTGAGTGGGGGCGACATGGGTCTTTTGCGATTAGAAGCTCAAGTTGCCGACAATGTGGGTGAACCTGCACGACGGTAGACATGGGCCTTCGGGCAGCGATCAGGGCGTGGTCGTGGCGTGGGTTGAGGCTTCCTACCATGTTCTAACTCCCTTAACTTTTCTCATGTGTAGGATCAGACGTCGGGGCTGCCGCAGGGGAGGCTAAGGAAGGTGCGCCGATGGTGTAGCCGTGGCTTGGGGGCAACCAAAAATCATGTTTTGACTATGCACCCATTTTTGCTTGATGAGGGAAGTGTCTTCTCTTAATTGCTCACTTGTTGTCTCATTTTGCGTAGCCTCATGTGGGGAGTGCCTCGCCCCTTTGATTATGAGGCTGCTGTTTGTTTTGCTTACCTTGTACCAGGAAGTGTCTTCCCCTTGTGATTTGTTGTAGGACACCGCTTGACCTTATAAATACAATGTGAGTTTTGGCTCTGGTCTTGTCTTAACCTTAAAAAGGGAAGTGTCTTTCCTTTCATTTTCCATGTTAGGATCTAGTATGTTTAGTTTAGGTGTCACTTTCAATGATTTTCTTTCTTTATTTGTAGGATCCACCATGTTTTCTTGTTTTTTCCTTTGTAAATACTTGTGTTGCATAGTCTTAAAATGAGTTGTCACTTTCAATGATTTATATTTGATTTCTTTTTCACATGCTTTTGATAATTGGTAGAAATTATACTTTTGTAAATATTCTTGCAAAAAGATATTGATTTTATCTACACATATGTTCTGCTTTTGGGTTTTTTTTTTTTTAAAGTTCTACTTTTGAGTTTTGATATATATTTTTTTTGCTTACTATAATATGGGAAAAAAATTTAAATGGAATTTGACTATACTTTTTTGTTTGCATAATAAATTATACATCTATAGGAACCCATAGATTTTTTTGATGGATAATTGTTCAAATCAAGAGTTATCACCTGGTTCTTTACCATCTCAGAATGAAGAAGAGGCTGATAACAATGACATACAAATAATTGATGAGGATAGCACATCAACCTCTTTTAAAAAAAGGAAAAGAACATCATAATGGTGGCAGAATGTATAAGCGGAGAAGTTAAGGAAAAATGTAAATACTATCAGAAACTTTTTGTCAGGAAAGGTAAAAGTGGAACATCACACTTGAAGATCCACTACATGACTACATGTAAGAAAAGGCCAAAAAAATTAATGTCGAACAAATGATTATAAATGTTAATTTAAAATCTATTGGGAGATCATAACTGAATGTTCTTTTAGTGAAAAAGTTTCAAAGCATGAGCTTATTGTTGCAGTTATCTAGTATGATTATCCATTGTGTATAGTTGACCATTATGGGTTCCAAAGATTTTTCAACAGCTTGAATCCAAACTTTAAAATGATTTCACGAAATACATTAAAGAATGACATTTTGAAGATATATGGAGATAAGAAACAAAAGGTCTATCAAATCTCGAAAAATTTTGATTGTAGGATTGCTTCAAATGATAACAATAAAGGTCATATGGTGATAAGTACAAATTTCACAAATATGTAGTGGAAGCTTCATATTTAATGTTTTTCTTTTTTGTAACTTTTTTTCTATAAGTTTTTTTATACTAATTTTTAAATGATGCAGGTTTGCACATGTGCTCTCTCCACATATTGTTGAAACTTCATATGAGGAATTATGCTGCTCACAGATAGATCGAAATATCTATCAGAAAAACTCTTCAATAATGGTTGATAATTTGTAGACAAGGGATGCCATGCTTACTCCAATGTTGGATAAGCTTTCTACGAATGATATGTTGCTACAAGGAAAAGTGTTGCATATGCATCGTTGTGCTCATATTTTGAACATAATCATTCAAAAAGGATTGAAGAAACTCAATGATGGTGTTGAGAGAATTAGAAATAGTGTATCTATTGGACAAGGTTACCCAAAAGAAAAGAAAAATTTAAAAAGTATGCTACTCAATTAAAAATTCAATATTCAAAAGAATTGATTGTCTATTGCAAGATCTAGTGGAACTCTACTTGATGCAAGAAACCACTATCAAATATGAACAAACGTTTGTGAGACTTGCCATGAGATTTGTTGGTTACAAGTCTTGTCCAACACAAGAGAGTTGGTTAGAGGCAAAATTTATTTGTAAAAAGTTGAAACTCTTTTATAAAGTGAATGAAATAATATCAGGTACGAGTTATCCAACCTCCAATTTTTTTTTTCCAAAGATATGTTTAATTAGAACCAGGTTAGAAGAATGGTCAATGAGTTATGAATGATACAATGCTTAGAGAGATGGCTTGTTCTATGTGGGAAGAATTTATGAAATATTGAGATGTTGTTCATGCGATGATAGTAGTGGATGTGGTTATGGATCCAAGATATAAAATGGCACTTGTGGACTTCTATTTTTGAAGAATCTATGGAAGTGAAGCAATTGAAAAAATTTCAGATGTTCATGCTAATTGTTTCTTTATTGAAAGATAATGAGAGTTGAATAAATAATATTACCAAATCTTATATTAGTGATATCCCTGGTAGTAGTGCTTCTAAAAGCACAACTTCCTCAAGCATGACATTATAAGATAAATCAGAATTTGATAATTTTATCAAGAAACAAAACAGACATTCATGGTTGGCAATAGAATTAGATCATTACTTGGAAACAGAGGTTTTGCCTAAATGTGAGACTTATGATATATTGAGTTGGTGAAAATCTGAAAGTTCTAAGTGGCCACTTCTGAAAAAAATGGATAAGAATGTTCTAGCTGTTTCAAATTCAACAATCACTTCTGAATCTGCATTTAACACAAGTGGTAGAATTTTAAATCCTCATAACTCCACTCAAAGACATTATAAGCACTCATGTGTGACAAAAGTTGGTTATGAAAATTCATAAAAAGTGAGTTAAATATCTTTTTATTTATTTAAGTCTACATGGCATGAAAAACGATTTGATATTTTTGTTTAGACACTTGAAAAACCCTTGAGAGTTGTCCAACAATGGAAGAAGGTGAAGTAGATGAAGAAATTCCATCTGGAGAAAGTCATGCACTTGATTCTCAAGAATGAACCATCCTTTTAGGTGTTTTTGAACAAGTTGGACTTTGGATTCAAACTTCTGTTATCGGTTTGTTGTATTTACTACCAGTTTTTAAATTTAGGCTTTTCAATGATTAATTTAGGAATTGACTGATTGTGAAATGTTGTTACAATATATTTAAAAAGATTATACTTTTAAAATCTATACTCGGTTGATAATCAACCTAACCAACGGATCTATGGGATGGGTAGCAGGGTGGGTAGTGTGGCGGGTATGTGCATGCACTAGGCAGGTTGGGGCGGGTAGAGTTGGGCGGTTTCGGTGGTGATAACACATATTTTTGAGTGATTGAATACATGGAAATTACTCATATTGTGCTACAAAAATTATGTTTTATTGCCTAGTTCTATATTTTTGCACATAAGTACCGTAGTTGTGTTATTTTAGTCTTAGTTGGGACTAAATCTGCGACTTAGTCCCAACCTTCTAATAGTTTCCTCGAGCAATGCAGCACATGTCGATAGCACAAATCCCTAGGAGCCGAATATGAATAGTGTAGTGGCAAAGGATGAGACAGAAGTCTGAAAAGAAGTATACACAAAATCCAAGGAGGAGAAAAAGGTATATTTTGAGACAAAAAGGGGGACAAAATGGAGAGAGGAGGGAGATCTCCCCCATTAGAGACTCACGAGATTTTTTTCTGTAGAATTTTTTGGGGTGGAAGATGGAAGGGACGATGACCCTAAAGAACCAGTTCTCTTTGAAGATTTACTTGTATTCTTGATGCATACTGTTCCTAGCTAAGACTAATTTTAGATTTACTGCATGAAAAAATTTTCCTTTCTATTTCTGTAATGCACTGCTTGTTGTTGTTTAACTGTGAAACAAGAATGTTGCTTAGGATATGCTATGAAAACGTTTTCCTTTCCCTTGTTATGAGTGGCTAAGCACTTAGGGGGTGTTTTGGGGTGAAAGGAGGAGAAATGTGCTAATCAATCTTAGATTTAATCAACCCATAGGTCATGCTACTTCCTTAACAAACCAGGATAGATTAAGGAGGGAGAAGTAGTGAAACCCAACTTAACAACCCTAATTAGAGGTAGACCAAAGATTAGGGGGAAAACAAGAGTCCGAGTAGACCTAGACCTTGTGAGTTAGTTGTTTGATATATGGTTTGTATGAGCTTGTTTAGTGATGAGCATACATCCCCTAGGAGTCCCAATGCATTACCCATTTCATCATGGTCAGCTGCATATTCTGAAGATGTAAGCAAGTTTGACAACATCATGCAAAATACTCGAAATATAAATGAAGAAGCACTTCAATGGCTAAGGCTAGGCATGGATACGGATTGACCCAGATATCCTTTGGGTTGGATGG
Organism: Utricularia gibba; assembly: GCA_002189035.1. Classification (NCBI taxonomy): domain Eukaryota; kingdom Viridiplantae; phylum Streptophyta; class Magnoliopsida; order Lamiales; family Lentibulariaceae; genus Utricularia; species Utricularia gibba. The sequence goes on along the minus strand of NEEC01000002.1, from coordinate 3,687,965 downwards.
GTTGGATGCATTATTAGATGGGTACGAGATGGGATCATAGTGTGCAAGTGCATATCGACTTGGTGGGTTAGAACTTATGGGCCTACAATGCAGCCCAAAAACAAAAGATTGTTGTTTAATAAAAATAACTTTTACCAGCCCAACCATTGGGTTTAACACAACCCAATTGAAGCATTTGTGTTGTCGTTTGAACATTACACCTTGTTTGGATCGACTGCCTATTTTGGCTTGTCCAACACGGTGCTCATTCAAGAAAGCTGGCACATTCAAGGCTATCACCAACCCCTCCAAGAAGTTTCATATCTATTGCATATGTGTATAGGTAAGGTAGTATCCTTCATATTCATATGAGTGTATGACATAAGGATGATGACATTATCACACTGTTGCATATCCCAAGCTAGATATGGTAAGTATGGTGACAATTCTTATGTAAATATATTAAATTGGATAAAATAAATTTCATATGAGTGTTTTATTTATGAAATGGGAAAAATATCATACCCTTTGCTTTTTCAATAGTAGATGAAGACTCAAGTTGTATGGAAAAATTTGGTTCTTTAAAAGGGGATTCCCACATGAAGCTGGTCCACGAATCATAATACCCACTATATACATCTTCTACCAATATTATACCCTACTTTCCATTCAATGAGAAGTGGTTGGTTCTCCAATCTTCATACATATGCTAATTGTGAAAAAAACTAGAAGAGCAAGTACATGTTCTTCAGTGCACATGTTAATGAATGATAACACATATGCAACTGATCGAGGAGTCAAGTGAGACAATGAAACTTCCAAGAAATTCAATAAATCAACTAAAAATGGTTCCATGAGTAGTCTCCATCCACATAAAAAATGTTCCGAACTAACCACAAATTCCATCGGCCCAACCTCGAAGTGGTAAGTCACTCTCGATAGTTTCATTATCCTCCTTATCCTATAGGAAGAAGCTGTCGGGTATTATAAACTATAGCCTCAACTTATCCAATGTCATTATCATCTACAATGTTTTCAACAGTAACATTGCTTGAGAAACTCAAAAAACCAACTTACAATCCTTTTTTCATCTCCAAAGCATCTCATGACGTCAACATGAATAATTCAAGGTAATTCTCACAATGAGATATACCTTGCAAAAATTCATTTGCAGTGTGTAGAGCGACAGGTTGCAATGTGTGTAAACTAGGTAAAAAAATATGTCTTTTAATGGGGGTGGTGAGGGTTTGAATAAATGAATATAATATTACAAATAATTAACGAATTTTAAAAAAAAATATTATGTTGACTTGAGCCAGCCCATGACTTCGGATGGGTACACCCATCCTCCAAGTTACAAAATTGATTTTTGGCTAGGTGGGTTTGACCCATAACCCATAGAGTCAAACCCATGTCCAGCTCTAATCAATGGCTGAAGAAGATCAATTCGACATGATGGAAATTTGTTTAGGATGGCAGTGCAAGGTTTGCTCTTTTATATCCATAAATTTAGTTATTTAAATTACTATAATAAATTATATACGTATGGATCTACAATATCAAATTGTCAGCTATCTCCTACAGCTATTGAACATGCTACATTTTTGCATTATTTGCATTACATTCAAGAACATCAAGGAGAGATAAATTGTTTGAAACAAGAACCATATCTACAACCAAAAAATTTCACTTGAAATATAATATGTGGAATAGAAAAACTACAACATATTCTATTTCTTCATACAACACAAATACTAGGACAGCATTTGTCTTTACTCTAGGTAAACTAGGCGTGGCTCTAAGGTTCTAATAAACAGAAATTCCTATTATCATTGCAATAAAAATAGAATTTCGTATCAAATAAAATTATAATCCTAATCTGACAAAGTATAAATAAAACACAAAATGTAGAGTAGAATTCAAGGTCGATCACATGGAGCTTGTGCTTGCTAAGCATTTCAGTGGATGTAGATTTTGGAATAACAGTGATTCTTAATCTAAGCTCAAACTAACAGTAGTAGGTAAGTTCGATAAACAAGATTAAGTCTCAACGTTGAAAATAACAAATATTGATTTTAATACAGAGTAATACTAAGATGCCTCAAGGGTCTGCAGGTGGTGTGGTGCTAAGATGGCTAATTTAATTTACTATGTTCCTATATTCACAACTTTAAACAACCGAAGTCTATCTAGGTCATTCATCATATTTTCAGCTAAGATAGTCCTCAATATCATCACGAACACAATTAGGTCTACCCGCATGCAAAGTGTGTAGAACTAGGTCTACCTGGTTCTACTGGTTCTACTCTAGACTAACACCTATTGTCCCCACCTTGCTTTGTTGGTCTACCTCTAAATCAAGCATCTGAGTTGCGAAGCTACTTGTTCCCTCCTTAGATCTACCCATGGAATGATAGAAACAAGATCTAAGAAACAATGATGAAATATGTTATAAACCCTAGACCCACACCACCATGCTTTACCTTAAGTCATATCTACAATTTTAGCTACTTATGTATGGAAGGAAAAATATGATAACATTAAGATAAAGTGGTGAAAATGTCAAAGACATTGTGAGAGAGTTGGTTGCAGAAACTAAAAACGTCAACAAACGAAAGTAAAGCAATATTAGTTCTGATTTCCATTTGCTATTATTCACAGGCTAGAACAGTAGCACTGAACTAGGTCTTGATGTTTGTTTTTTAGAGTAAAGGTTCTTCTCCAGAAAATCGCCTTTGTTCCTCCCTCTAGTTCCATGCTCGTTGTGTTGGGGAGAAGCCCCCTCTCCCTATGTTGCTGCTCGCTCTAGCTCCCTTTTCAATTCTCTCTCCTCCTAATTTTCTCCTCTCTCACTTCTCAAAGTACAATTTTTGACACCATTGTTGCTCTTGCTCCTGACTTGCAGACTAATGTGATGGAAGTGCACTCATTGTCTTCTACTCCTCCTACTACATGGTCATTTGCACAAAATCTTTGTGTCTTTACATAATTTTGAGACTTGCTGGTGGACTCACGATTGGGTTAGAACATGGGGTGGGCTAAATCAAAGGATTTAGCCCACTAACACACAAAAACCACATATTTCCTAAGTTATATAAAAAATACTTATAACTATAAAAGCAATGAAAGCATAATTAAAAAGCTATAATTATTATATCCTAAAACATGAAAATTTGTGTGCTATCACACTATACTACAATGACACTACACTTGTCCCCAAGTCCTACCTAAGACTAATAGAAAACTGATTCCTTCAGTGTCAATGATGGACATAAACAACTAATAGTAATTTCCGATGCATGAGCTATAGAAGTGCAAGTGTGCATGTCATTTCATCGCTCAAATGTGCATGAGTAGATTTCTCTTGAAAAGTATTTTTGAAGATCATGTCTTATAGAGTTGATACATCCAAGGTCACTTAGGATCATAGTTGCCAACTCATTTTTTTTTCTCTTTTTTTCTTTTTTTGGGTAGTGAAGTGGAAGCTTGTTCCAGAGTAATCCGGGCATAATGTAATTGCCTTTTCTTATCAAAATGTTGGGCAAGCACTCACACCTTATAACACCAAGCTTCTTTATATTCCTCTGGATTAGTCTATCCCTACTCACCCTTTCACTATTTATTGTGTCCGCACATGCTCTTTAGATATGTCATTGATAACAGATATTTTTGAGTGGCTCAATGCATGGAATTTACTCATTTTGTGCTACAAAAATTAAGCTTAATTGCCTGTTTCTATATTTTTGCACATAAGTACCGTAGGAGTGCACTTTTAGTCTTAGTTGGGACTAAATCACAGATTTAGTCCCAACCTTCTAACAGTTCCCTTCGAGCAATGCAGCATAGGTCGCAACACAAATCCCAAGGAGCCGAATATGAACAGTGTGGTGGCAGAGAAGTTGATAGAAGTCTGAAAAAGAGTACACACAAAGTCCAAGGAGGTGAAAAAGGGAGATTTTGGACAAAAAGTTAGGAAAGGTGGGGAGAGAAGGCAGATCTCCCTTTGGAGACTCATGACAAGTTTCTAGAGATTTTTCTTGAGGAAGAAGAAGGAGGCGAACGACGAACCAGAAGAACACATCTTCTCTTGAGAATTTATTTTCATTCTTGACGTTTACTAGTCCTAGCTAAGACTAGATTTGGATTTCCTGGGTGAACAAATTGTCTTTTCCACTTCTATTGGATATTGCTCGTTGTTGTTTAGTTTTAAAGCAAGGATGTTGTTTAGGATATGCTATGAAAACATTTTCCTTTACCTTATCATGAGTGGCTAAGCACTTATGGTTTATTGCTACTAAACAGAACATATAGTAAACGCATCTCTAAGTCTAGACTTGAACTAATAGATGCCACTCTTTCTTGACGTAAACAGGATCCTAAACATGAAAATAAAACAGAATAAAAATAAAAACTAACTACACTAAATCATCATACCAGCAAGTTACTTGTTCATCGAGACATCGCCCACTCCTTGTTTCAACTCTGTGACTACACAAATCAGGTTTGAAATTTTTTCGCTCATCACTTCAAGGATTTCCGGGCAGTAGAAGCATTTTCTCCTTCAATTTAAGTTGAAGAAGCAGTAGTGTTTGCTTTCTTCTTCCTTGGAATAACACTTCCTTCCAACCATGCTAAAGATCTAAAAACAAAGCCACTTTCTTGGGCTTTAATTAGTCCATTAACTTTCAAAGAATATACATTAACTCTCTTAGTCTCAACATGGAAGAATTCAAGTTCAAACAGTTTTTCCGGGCAAAAAGTGTGAACGAGATGCATGACAATATGACCAAAGCTTAAATGCTGAATTTTCGAATGCCTACAATCCCTATTCATTTGTTCAGCAAGCATGGCACCTAAGTTTAAAGTTCATTTTTGCATTATACACCACAACACAAATAATTCACTTTTGTAAATAGCATTAAATCCGACATTCCTACCAAAGGTGGTTGTAGTGACTAACATATGAACATAGCGCACGAAAGGATCGACAAATAATTCAGATTTTGTTCCCTTTACCTTAAATTCAATGACATGCTGATCAGTCAAAATTCTATAAAATTCCTTAGCATCAAAGTCTGATGGATAATCAAATAAAGAAGCAGCGAAACCATACGAACCGACTTCCTGTTTTGAGCAAAAACCAAGAGCTACATTCCACTCAGCTAATGAAAATGAAAATTCAGTCCCCATCAAACGAATAGAAATAGCAGCTGGCTCTAAACCAGTTTCTAGAATTCGGTATATAAACGTGGAGGCAAATTCATATGTGAGTTCCACATAAGCAGGAAGTTTTAATTTGAATAAGATCATAAATGCAGTGTTCTCAAACATTTCATAAACCTTGTCCACTATGTTCAACTCGACAAGAATTTCAAAGTCAATGTGGCGGCAGGGCCATACCTTAGCACCTTTTACCTCTCCATACCGGTCCACATATTCTGCTGTTACAAACTTCAGGTACTTGTTGTTCAATATGTCTGCATGATGCTTGACATAAGGGATTCCCTTTCCAGTCATTTGTCGATGAAATAGTTCCCTCTCCACTGTGAACTTTCCAACATTCATAAACATAGGGACTAATTTTGGAAGAAATTTCTTTACCTTTTCCATCCCTTCCTCCTCTTCTTCTGTTATGCTTGTGGCGGTTTCTGCAAGTGGAGTTCCTTGCTCTTTCTGGCCTTGGACCAATGGCTGCATAGCCTGTTCGTCCATTTTCTCTGAATGTCAAGTTTCCTTCTTACCTCCAGCCTCCTCCTGATTCTTCGCCTCCAGAATTTCATTTTCAGCCTCCGCCTCTTCCTCTGCTGCCTCTTATTCATTTCTAGAAATTCCAGCATTTTCCTCCATGATGGGCAGCATTTGTTCTTCAGGTACAGTAGATTCCTTCTCAGTCATAGGTTCTTCCAACGGGGCCTTCTACTTTTTCGTTCCATGTTTCTTTCCCTTCTTCTTAGATGAGACCTACAGCTCTGAGGGTGGTTCTTCAGCTGGTGCCTTTCTTTTCTTGTAACTCTGCTGCATGTCCTTCAATCGTTGCTGGAGGTTGGTATGTTCTAATTTGTAGGTTGGGTCCTTCCATTTCTTCTGTGTAGAGGGCTCCCCCACCTCCGCTGTTTGAGGAATCACGTCCACTTCTCAGGGGTCCTCTGCATTGGCAGCAACTTGCTGAACCACTTCTTCCTGTGTTGGAGCAATAGTTGTGGCTGCTTCAGCATCCCCGTACCTTCCTTTGCTTGCTCCTTTTGCATCTTTTTCCGTTTAGGCTTCTCCTTTGCAGCCTTCTTTGCACTTCGTGTTGCCAACATCTTGTTTCTACTGCTGTAATTTCTCAGAAGGCTTGTGCCAAACATTGAAATGCTTCTAAACACTCCTTAAAGCCTGATTGTAAAAATGTGTTCCCCTATCACTGATCAGAGCCTTAGGAGTTCCATATCTCGTGAAGATGTTGTTGCGTAAGAAATTAATCACAATCTTTGCATCATCGGTCCATGTAGGGATTTCCTAAATCCATTTGGACACATAATCAACCGCAACAAAAACGTAATTGAAACCTGCTGAAGTAGGAAATGGTCCAATAAAATCTATACCCCAACATCAAATAATTCACATACTAGAATTCCTTGCTGAGGCATTTCATTTCTTTTTGATAAATTCCCACCTTGTGGGATAGCTCACAATCTTTGTAATAAACATAACAATATCTCAAAATATGAGGCCAATAGAGTCCGCAATCTAGAATTTTTCTTGCTGTTTTATTTGGTCCATGATGGCCACTAAAAGGTCCTGCATTGCAAGAATCAACGATTTTTGGAATTTCATTTTCATGAACACACCTTCAAATAATGCATTCATTGCATCTCTTCCATAAATATCGATCATCTCATATGTAGTATTTAGCATCACTCTTTAGCTTGTTCCTCGCATGATAATCTATTCCAGGTGGCATCACTGCTTTCGAAACAAATTTTGCATCCATATGGATGGACAGATCCCTTGAATGTCGTCAAGAGTCCAACCTATTGCCTTCTTGTTTCTGTTTAGCATCTCGAGAAGATTTGAATATTGGTTAAGCTCAGACTAGTGGAGATGATAATAGGGTTCCTGAACTCTACATTAAGAAAAACATATTTTAAATGATCAGGCAATGGTTTCAATTCAGCTAGCCTCTCTTCCTGAGTCCTAGCTTGCACCATATTTAATTGCTTGAATTTTTGTTCAGCTTCCAATTTTGTTAGAAGAGTGTTAAGGGCGATAATCAACACTAAAGTCGGAACCGATTTTCAAGTTATGGAGTTCACCAGATGCATCGAACCCGGGTAGCGGTTTTGTGCTTTGTTTGGTGCGTTTAGCGAAAATATAGAAGGACAAAGGTTTTTTACGTGGAAACCGTCGATGAATGGAAAAACCACGGAGTTTGTTCGAGCTCATCGGAAAATGACTTCACTAGATGGGGATGGGGAGGAATTACAAGTTGGAGGGCTTGGAGTCCAACCCATTTCTCTTCAGAATTTCTCCGATTCATAGAAAAGGTGGATCTGACCGAATCATGAATTCTGTAGTAGCCAGTTGCTTTCCATGCATGCTGTATGCGCTGCGACTCTGCCCTTGGATAACCGCCGACTGCTCTGCTATCGCCGAAATTTGGCTACTTTTCAATCTGTCCAAAATGGCCGCTTCTAACAAACCCTGACAGTTATCGGTCTGACAATTTTCCCTCTCCCTCTTTCTGTGACCCCCTCCAGAATCTTTTTCCTCTCTATCTCCCGAAAGAAAGATGGTTAGGAAATCCAGTGAGTTGAATATCTCCGCCATTCGGGCCAAATATTCGATTCTCGATGAATACATCCTTAGCCAAGCTCAGGATAGTCAAATACCATGGGGTGTGGGAGAGACGCCCCTTCCCCGCTTTAATCTTCCTATTCTGTTTGCTTATTTGGACAGCGGACTTCAATTCTTGCTTCATCCCCTTATAGTCCAGTTTCTTCACATATTTTCTATTCCGCTCTACTTTCTCTCTCCGAATTCGATCTTTTGCTTCATCACATTCCTCTTTTATTCAGTGGGTATGGATCCAGGTATGACCCTAGTGGACTTCTTCCAACTTTTCAAGGTCGCATACCAAAAGGCTAAACGCCCAATGCACAATTTTTCACATTTTCAATGTTGGTGTATGTGTTCTAGAGACAATCAACTCATTGGCAAATCTTATCTTTTGATATTTACTTTGAATTGTGATCAAATTTATATCATTGATAAAATCCTCTACTTGATCTATGTGCTATAGAAATTATGATGAGATCATAATGTGAGATTCTTCAAGCACTCATGATCAAGTTAAATCTCCCTGACTAGAGTATTTGTGAAATGAGGATATCACAAATACGAATAAGCTGGCACACATTGAGTACCCTAAACTGTTTAGGCAATGGTTCTCACAATTGATGTAATGAGATTACTAGAACCTATGTGTGGGTGTCGATTAGAGAATCGATTCACTAGATGACTCATCTTCGAGATGCTACTATGGGAAGCTAACCAAGTGTCAGTAGCAAGATCTCGAATATGACAGCCGTGCAAGTAAGCTTAGACTTGAGGTCAACAAAGTTATCTTGATCTTAAGCTCACATTTTCGCTCATTACTAATGGGAGCCTAACCATGGCTTGCCTAGTATGGATGAGTAGGGATGTGACTCTTTAAGGTTGGAGATAGTTGATTGATCAATAAAGGATTCATCACTCATGTTAGCGATGAGATCATATCTCAAGTAATTGCATCAAAGCCTAATAGTAAGTCCTGGGCCCAGGGTAATGACACTCGAATTGTTTGAGTAGGTCATTGAGTGTTAGTGCTTGAATGCAATTATAAGTTCGATACATCAGAAAGACACACACCCATGTTCTAGTATCGAATGAGATATAAGTATGATGAAAGCTATTCACTGTATGGTGGCTGGTCATGGAAAGGCTCAATCAGTTCACCTGATTATTCTTACATCTTGGAGATCATGATATGCTGCTAGACATCACTCATGATCGATAATGATGGATTTGATTAATTAAGAGTTAATTAATAAATCCATTATTACGGCCTTGATTGAAGAAGCCTATAGGGTCACACACAATAGTGGAGTCACTCAACGATATAAAATAGAATGACACAATTACATGAAATGTAACTGCTAAACTGGATAAATTAAATAGAGAGTTAATTTGAGATTTCTATAGATTAAACTCAAAATAAAAGATCATATATAGATAAGATTTGGAACATATACATATCTCCACAAGATAAGATCTTTACGGAGATATGATTTGATATGTTACCATATATCTATCAAAAAGATTTAGATCTTGAGATCTGCTCCAAAGGTCTTCGTGCTCTCAAAGACTAATCGACAAGGAGGCATTTTTCTCTACTAGGACCTGAGAAATTCGACCAGCATTCAAGAGCCTTGAGAAGGTTATCGACGGAGTGCTCCACGTGTGGATACCATAGAGGCCGTCTGCTATTGGCGGTTGGTGAACAACAGAGTCATCTGAAAGGTACTTCGAACATCCCTATGTCTGATGTATACCGTATTCCAAGATCTGCGTTGGGGGTTTCTCAAAAATTTTAAAATTCCGCTGCTTTTGAGACATACGATGTCTACGAGAAACCCAACATTCAATTCTGCCGATTTGAGGATCACCGTGATTTCATCCTCAAGGCCCCCAATACCCACCACAATTGGTGGTCTTCCTTTATCTGGGTTGCTCCCCCGTTGGGGGCGAGATGGAATTTTTCAGTAAAGGCCTCTTCTCCTTTGAAGTTTAAGCCATTTGGCCGATTCCGTCCTTCTAACGAATCCAGTAGGGAAGTTTATCGTAGGCTGGGTGAGTGTTCAGTTAGGTACGAGTCTCAAACCTTGACGCTTTTTCGAGACTCCTTATCGACATGGGGGATCCTCGGTCGTGGTCAAGATGGACAGTGGCCCGATTTCCTCATTCCTCTGGGTTCTGACTTGGAGTATTGGCTTCTCTTACAATCTCCACATAATGCTTCCTCTAATTCGGCTGCACCCCCCACTTCCAATCCGACAACTTCTCTCCCCTCCGATTCAGCTCCTGAGCCCTCTGTTCGGCCCTCAACTCCAAAGAAAAGAAAAAGGGCTAAGGTTTGCGCGCAGAAACCTTCTAGGAAGCACAGAGGTAGTCGAGTTTTGCCTCCATGAATTGCAATACCTTTATTGTGTTTCACCACTTTCTTCATTTTCGTGTGCAGCTGAGGAAATGGCATGTTGGTCTGCCTTGGAGGATTCAGTGATGGCCCACTTCTCTGTCAAAATGCAGAGGATGCAAGAATCTGATGCTGTCCCTTCCATTCAGGTTTGGTTTATATAAGCCGTCGTAAAGGATTCATGATTATGATCTTTTTCAATTCCTCTTTTAGGCTGATTCCCCAGAAGTTCACTCGGATTCTACCGACCATTATTCAGAAGGGGATCAAGTAATTGAAGTTTCTTAGACTTGGGAATCGACCCATCCTCCTCCACCTGGGAATGGAAAGGAGAAACTCTTCCCTTCTCCTAAACCTTTCGAGGCCCCGATTCTCTGAACGGGCCCCTTTTTGGCTGGTGCTTCCACATCGCCCACCCCCCCCCCCCCGAATGAGGTGCAGAGGGATTCTTCTCCAATTGAGGTAAGAGGCGATCCGGCACTTCCCCCTCCTTCGGTTCCGGCCGAATTAAGGAGAATGTTGGAGGAATCCATACCGAGTCTTCCGGACGTTCAGCCGGAAGTCATGCTTAAAGAGATTTGGTAGGTATTCGTCTTGTTTCTTCTCAGAATTGTGTATAACCGGTTTCTTACTTGGTAATTTTTTCCAGGCTCTGACCTTCGGATGGGAGATGGCTCAGAAGATGGGATCCTACTCGGAAGAGGTTATCCGGCTTCTAACCCACATAGTAGCTCAAGAAGCCAAAGTGAAACTATTGGAGAAGGAAGGGAGTACTTTGAGGACGACTATCAGGAAGCCTTCTCGTCGGGAGGAGGAGCTTCATAATGTGGTTGATGAAATGGGAAAAGCGATCGATGATTGATGCGTGTCGTTTTCTCAACAAATTTTAAATATTTAAAACGTAAAACACCAGAAAGCAGAGTACGAGTATCGATCACAGGGAGTTGTTTTTCGTGAAAAGTGTTTTGTAAGAAACTTCTACAAAATGTCACGGTTTTGTAAAAGGGGGTTTTTAAGATGCAGAAAGAAAAGTTACAACATAAATGATGGGCCTTGACTACGGTACGCAGTTCCTGGGAATAAGATTTCATCTTCTTCCTTTGTCCGTCTTTGCCTCGGTTTTCACTGATTTCTTCCGAATAGTTGGTTATAGGAGCAAGGAATAGCCTACTCTCCCTTACACTCTGATTGACAAGGAGGCACGGGAATAGCCTCATGTGATTCCCCCTTAGACGATTAGGAAGACAAGAGGATTGCCTTCAATTGCCTTCAAAACCGAATTGTGTGCGTGTGCCCAGCTGTTGCCAATGGCCAGTGGCAGGTCCAAGGTCACAACTTGTCCACTGTCGCGGTACCTAGGCCACAAACAATCTGCTCCAAGTGGTTTTTATATGACTTCCCACGTGCATTAACTCCTTTGGGTCCCCTTCCCATCATTCCTTCTGTCTTGCGTGCACCACCAGACTTTCTTTGCATGCAAGTTTGCGCCCAATCATTGCTGGAGACTCTGACATGCCGTAAGTCAGGGGCCTTGACCAGTGTCAGTCTTCTGCCCACAATCATTCCAACTCGCGTACAAGGCACGAAAACTCAGAGTCTGACCACCTGCTGCAACACTCTCTGACAGTCTCCTGACATGTCTCAGTCAAAGTGTGAGAAAAAAGACATAAAATATACACAAAATGGGAAAATAGGAATTTTCTAGTAAAAATCAAATACTTAATAATAAGACTCCTAATTTGTACGACTTCATACATAATTAACACATAATAATACCTAATAATTAACTAGAAAATGACACTTAACATATTCCCCCACACTTAAATCATGTTTGTCCTCAAGTATGAAAATTATAGCAGTCCATGAAAAAGGGCAGAACCTAAGTCATGATGCATTACGAAGGTACATTGTTCCTACAGTAGGCGTTTACTCCAATTCTTTTCCTATCCTTCAATCAAATTAAGGCAAGCCACTCAAGTTCGCATGCATCAGGTAAAGATTTAACTAATGACTACTTATACACTACATCATCAAGTCAAAAATAGCAAATAACATACACTATAGTGACTCAAGACCTTTTTCTTCCCCCCCCCCCCCCCCCCGCCCATTTTGTTTTTTTTTTTATAGAGGTCCCCGCTTTGGGGAAGAATTTTTGGATTACGAAACCTGATGTGTGGTGTTAACCATGGTTTTGCCAAACATCCTTACCTTTGGCACCCCTTGTATTATTATTATTATTATTGTTATTATTATTATTATTATTATTATTATTATTATTATTATTATTATTCTTATTATTATTATTATTATTCTTATTATTATTATTATTATTATTCTAGTAGCCAGGAATTCATGAACCTAAGCATGATCAATCCTAAAAATTCTAGCCTTATTCATGGAAGCAAATGTACTTGAGGAGTATAGTGGAGATTTTTCACAAAAAAAAAACAAAAGAAAAACAAAACATTAAGCACGAAAACAGAAAAAATTCCACTAAGTTTAACACATATGTCCTAATACCCAGAAAATACTAGAAAATAAAAAAAAAAGAAACATAAACTCCTCCCCCACACTTAATTTTGAGGATGTCCTCATCATCAAGTGCAGCGGAGGGAGGATACCTTAGTCATGGGGCATGTCGGAGTGTGAAGCAGTAGCTATCAGAGTGTCTAGTTTCGTTGAAAGTGCAGAAACCTGTTCCTGGAGACTCTGAATAGCGAGAAGCAGGGTGTGTTTGGTGGGGCTTGATGGTGCAGTGCTCAGAGGAATGTCTGTTGGCGCACCATATGGATTCACAATTGAGGAGGGCATGGAGGTGATGGTACTCTTGGTACCCGCTTGAACAAAAACAGCCTTCCCTCAACTTCCTTCAAGTAGCTGCAAGAAAACAAATCATCCAAAATCTAGATAACGGAAATGATTGTCTACCTGAGGGGTCTGTTTTTACAGGTTCATTTTCAAGTGTTGGGCGAGCTTGGTGATGAGAGAAGCAAAGGGGAGAACCCTCTCATTCTTGGCGGTGATGGAGTCCATTTGAGTTGCAATCCACCATCCCAGGTTGATTGGAAGTTTCTTCATCATCGCCCACAAGAAGAACACAATCACCTTGGCAATGATGCTGGTGCCTTGTCGGGTTGCGCTGTAACAGCCTCCCAAGTACCTGTTCAAAACTAAAAGAGTAGGGGCTCTCATGTAATGGGCCTTGAGTTTGCGTACAGAAAATGGGGGCTAACAGACAGACATGGAAGAATGCTTGGATAATCACAGAATGCTTGGAGGTAACGTGTAGTGGTTAAATCAGATTCAGAAACAAAGCCTAAAGCCACATTAAAATCGTTTGTAGACATGAGAAAGTTGTTGCCTCCAAGGCGGAAAGAAATCAAATTTTCAGCAAGGGGATCTCCAGCCACATCCTCAATCACAATAGTTGTATCAAATTCGAAAACAAGTTTGGGATAAACTGGAAGACTAATTTCAGAAAATCTACACCACTCAGAGGAAGCATCAAATAAACGGTTGATATCATCAAGTAGATTCAGATGCACCAAAGTAGGCGTATTCAATTTGAAGTCAAATAATATTCTGCGCGAGGTCAAGAGATTAAATAGGAGTTGAGCATTCTTATCTGAAAATTTCACAATGTTTTTCAGCTGAGTCCAAGCAGGGGACTCCAGTGCTCGGTCTCGCCAGAATTTTGTGTGACAGTGCTGTCCTTTACCACGCTGTGTGGGCTGACTTGCTTCATCAACATCCTGTTCTCCAGGGAGAAACTCAAGGCATGCCCTTCATTAGCGGCACACTCCATTTCAGAGATCCAGAGATCAACCGCTTCGTCGATGGTGATCTCCTCAATGTCATCTTCGTCCTGTACTGGAGAAGGGGATGAGTGAATATTAGGAATTTCTGGTTCCTTACCCTTTCCTCCAGTGATTTCTTTCGATTCTGTGGGATGCAGGCTCTCGGGAACAGAAATTGCTGCTGGGGAATTTGGCTCTGAGGGTTCCGGCTCGTCAGCAGCAACAGTAGCAGCAGCAGGGACTGGGTACCACTCTAGGTACAACACCGGCAACACTATAGTCAGAGGTGTTGCCTCAATCGGAACAGACTCCACCGCAGCGCCTAAAGATGGCTCATGCTCAGTGGGAGCAGGGGCTTCTGCTGGGTTGTTGGTGCGGCGACGCTGGGTCCTTCTGGATGGTCTAGCAGCAGCAGGTTGGCGCTTCCGAGTTGCTGCCTTTGCAGCACTTGCGCTTCGGTTAACCGGAGATGTGGGGCGTCCAGGCATGGTGAGCAGAAAATTCGGAGAATCGGGGAATTTCAGGCGAGAGAATGAGAAGAATCGAAATGCAAGTCACAACAGCGAAGTGGGGTAACGGTCAGTAAAAATGGGAATGCCAAAAGATAAAAGAGAGATTGAGTGTAGAAGCAGTTAAAGGAGTAAGTGGTGGCATGGGGCAGGTGAAAATAAAGTAACTTGGAGTAGTGGGTGATAAGAACGAGGAAAGAGTAACGGTTACGAAATTAAAGTCATGGGTTGCCTCCCATTCAGCGCCAATTTACAATCTTTGGCTGACTGTGACACCTGTTAATGGCCCTCGACTAGCAGTAAGCTACACACACTGTGCGCTTAAATTTCTCATAAAATGGCTCAATCGATGTCCATTGACCTTAATGCTTTTCCATGTCTCAAATGAACGAATAATAACAGCACCAGAAGGAAAAACATTCACAACTTCATAAGGTCCAAGCCACTTAGAACGCAATTTACCGGGAAAGAGCTTCAAGGTGGTATCAAATAGGAGAACTTTTTGACCTACTAAAAATTGCTTCCCATAAAACTTATCATCATGGTAGCATTTTACCTTTTCCTTGTGCAAGAGCTGGTTAGTGTAGGCATTGAGGCGAATTTCCTCCAGCTCATTTAGGTCTAAAAGTCTACTCTCCCCAGCTTGATCGCTAGTCAGGTTGCATGACTTGACGGCCCAGTATGCCCTGTGATGTAATTCAAAAGGAAGATGACATGCCTTACCATAGATCATTCGCTATAGAGACATTCCTATAGGATTCTTGTAAGCTGTACGGTACGCCCATAGCGCATCATTGAGCCTTGAGCTCTAATCTCGCCTATTTGGGAATAAGATTCCATCTCCTTCCTTTGTCCGTCTTTGCCTCATTTTTCACTGATTTCTTCCGAATAGCTGGTTATAGGAGCAAGGAATAGCCTACTCTCCCTTACACTCTAATTGAAAAGGAGGCACGGGAATAGCCTCAAGTGATTCCCCCTTAGACGATTAGGAGGCAAGAGGATTGCCTTCGATTGCCCAGCTGTTGCCAATGGCCAGTGGCAGGTCTGAGGTCACAACCTATACACTCTCGCGGTACCTAGGCCACAAACAATCTACTACTTCCCTCGAACCAGCAGGGTTGGAATTGGTGCTCTTCACCTTGATCTTCACCAAAATTCGCGAGAAGTGGCCTGCTACTCATGGACCTTAACTAAGAGTCGTTAGTCTAAGAAAGACTGCAACAATGATGCGCCCTTCTGTCTTGCGTGCGCCACCAGACTTTCTTTGCGTGCAAGTTTGCGCCCAATCATTGCTGGAGACTCTGACATGCCATAAGTCAGGGGCCTTGACTAGTGTCAGTCTTCCGCCCACAATCGTTCCAACTCGCGTACAAGGCACGAAAACTCAGAGTCTGACCATCTGCAATACTCCTGTAACACTCTATGACAGTCTCCTGACATGTCTCGGTCAAACTGTGAGAAAAAAGACATATAATATACACAAAATGGGAAAATAGGAATTTTCTAGTAAAAATAAAATACTTAATAATAAGACTCCTAATCTGGGCGACTTCATACATAATTAACACATAATAATACCTAATAATTAACTAGAAAATGACACTTAACAATGATGTCAATTCCGAGAGGGAGAGTTTCAAGTTTGGTTCAAGGAGGCGGAGGCTGAGCTGAGGCAAGCCAATTATCGCGTCTCGGCCTTGGAAGCTGAGTTGCTTGATCAAGAGGCATCTCGGGGGAGGCTTTTGGAAGATTTTGTCAACTCGGCCTGCTTCTCTGAGTTATCAGATATTTACGCCGGGGATCTAATCGGCAGGCTTCTATATCAACAAAGGCGCCAAATCAGCCGAGAATTCGGGTTGTCGATCACGCACCCGCGCTTCAATTAGTTCGATCCCTTAGGAAGGACGAGAACATGCTGGATGCCATCGCGGACGTGTATCAAGCCCCGAAATTCAGGTTTGAAGCGGATCAGGAGCGCCTAATAGTGCTTATTCGGGCTAGGATTGGGCTAGAGAATGAAGCCAAGCTGAGGGCAAGGATGGAAGGACATGTCGGCCCCTCAACTGATCCCCTCCCTGAACTTTAATTCCTTTCTTTTGAGACTGATGTTTTTTTTTTGTCCCCGATTTGGAGTTTTTTTATATTTTGAGATCCTAGTTTGGGATTCCTTCCTTTAGTTTATCTATGCTTTCGGGGCATAGTTGGATCTACTTCGAGTGCATTTACTGTCTTGAAATTCGGTAGCAAAATTCTTACTTAGGGTTTTTTCGGGGCTTATACGAGCGGCTTATGGAAGCCGGTGCCCGAGTTGTACCAGGGTTTATCATCACCATCAGTGCCCAGGTTTGGGGGATTCAATACTTCGGAGGGAGCCTCGGGATATTTTGCTATGCCGATTGCGGGACTTAGATTTGGAGGGTTTGTGTGGACTCACATGATTCAAAGGTTGTGTGTCCCTTGCCAACCATTTGGCTGGGTTTTTTGATCTTTATTTGCCTTAGTCTTTTCTTACGCAAGCTAAACCGTTGCTAGGGAAGTAGATCAGAACCCCTCATGGGTTGAACAACTTCCCCAATCCGAATGGGCCCTATTCTGGCCGAAATCCCATTGTTTTAACATGGGCAGATTTTCTTTGGGTGCTCTTGTCGTCTCGAGATTCAGCAGTAAGGTTTGTACTTAAGGGCTTTTTTGAACCTTACGCGAACGGTTTAGGGGAACCGGTGCCCGAGTTATACCAAGGCTTACCCATGTCACTGGGGCCTGGGTTTGGAGGATCACATAACTCTGGGAGAGCCCCGAGTTGGTTTGCTATGCCCATCAGGGGCCGCAGGCTTAGGAGGTTTGCCTGGGCTTACATGACACTACCAGAGCTTTTGATTTTTTTTAACTCATCTCCACTTTGGAGGAATATATAGTCGCTTGAGTGTTTTGATGAAGAAAATACCAAAACCTGTGGAGATTCGCGATAGACTTAGAATTTCCTTAGATGCGATGCATTCCGTGACCTTCGAAATTCCACGCCATCTAGCTGTTCTAGACAATAAGCTACTTTTCTGATTACCCTTGAAATCTAATAAGGGCCTTCCCAGTTGCGGTCTAATTTTCCTACACGCCTCTATGGTCGAATGCTTTAGAGTACCAAGTCTCCTTCCGAGAATTCCCTTGGGAATACCGACTTGTTATAATTCTTTTCAGTTCTTCTCTAGTAAGCCCCTAGTCGGCTATGAAATACTCTGTCTTTTTTCCTCAAACAACTCCAACTCAAGTTTTCGTAGATCGGCATTTTCCTCTTCGTTATAGTGTTCCACCCTGTAGCTCTTCAGCATTAATTCGATTAGGCATACTGCTTTCGATCCGTAAACCAATAAGAAGAGGGATTCATCCATAGTGGTTCGAGGGATGGTGCGATATGACCATAGCACCTCATCCAACCAGTCTGCCCATGACCCTCCAAAATCCTGTAGTTTTGTTCATGAGGCCATTGCTCTGAGGATGATAAACTGAAGTGAAGTTGTGTTTAACTGAATACCTATCTAGAAAAGCATCCATCTTTCCTCCAGCAAACTGGGTTCAATTATCGGTTACTAGCTCTCGGGGTATCCCGAATCGGATGAAGACGTTCCTCCACAGAAATTGAATAACTGTTTCTTCTGAAATTTTTGCCACGGCTTCTGCTTCTACCCATTTGTAGAAATATTCAATCCCCACGATGACAAACTTCCTTTGGCTAGAGGTCTAAGGGAAAGGTCCCATGATATCCAGCCCCCAGCGATCAAACAGGCACGAGAGCGGTAGAGTGGTCAAGTTTTTTACTAGTTTTCTTATTACATTTGCATGATATTGGCATATCTTGCATTTCCTCACCACTTCAGTAATGTCTTATTTCATAGTTGGCCAATAGTACCCTCTTCTCATTGCCTTTTTGCATAGTGATCGTATCCCATCATGACTGCCGCACTCTTCTTCATGGAAATTGGTAATAAGGTCTTGAGAATGTTCTTTCCCGATACACCTCAGTAGGGGTCCATGGAAGGATCTTTGACAGAGAATTCCTTTTACTAGTGTATATCTCTTACCCTAATCTCCAACTTTCAGGCTTTCGATTTGTCAGATGGTGTTTCTCTGTTTTGCAGATACTGGATATAAGGTGACATCCTATCTTTGAGGGGACTTAGCTGTGAAGAGATGTCACTTCCGAGTTGCTGTGTGATTTAGTTCACTGTTCGCAAGGTCACCAAAGGTTGATCCCGCAATCGGATCGTCACACTCCCCTCTTTTAACCCTAGAAAACCTATGGCAAATCGGGCGAGGCTATCGGCAGATTCATTTTCTTCGCGTGCCACATGCGATAGGGTAAACTCCTTGAAAGTTTTTGCCAACTCCCTCACCCGAAAATTGTCTTTGCACTAGCCGTGAATCGGTATAAATATCGAGCTCTGCGACTCCAAGTTCCTTGGCTATTTTCATTCCTTCAATCAGAGCTTCATATTCGGTGACATTATTGGTGGCGGGGAATAAGAATTTCACCGTGATGTAAATATGATCTCCATCCTGAGTTCGGATGTCAATTCCTCCTCCAGCCCCATTGTATGTAGAACCATCGACATACATGGCCCATCGGTCATTGATTTCCACGAACCGGTCGATAGGCATGGTCATCTTGACTACAAAGTCGGCAAAGGTTGGGCTTTGATCGACGTTCTCGATTTGAATTCAATATCCATTGTGCTTAATTCGACCGCCCACTTGGCGACCCTTCTGGAAATTTCAAGTCGAGATAGGATATTCTTCAAAGGCTGATTGGTGAATACCATGATGTGCCGATCCTAGAAATAGGATCTCATTTTGGTGGCCGCCATTTTCAAAGCCAAGATGAATTTCTCTATCACTGTGTATCGGGTTATGGACGGTAGGAAAACCTTGCTCACATAATACACCAGCAGGTGCTTTTCTCCTAAGATGGTTGTCAAGACTATGCTGACCGCAACGGGTGATATTGATAGATAAAGCCCAAGGGTTCTCCTTCTTTCGAGACATCAACAGTGGCGGTGATGATAGATATTCCATAAGTTTTTCGAAAGCAACCTGACAATCCTCGTTCTATTCCATAGTGTTTCCCTTCCAGAGAGCCTTGAAGAAAGATGCCGATCTATCAGCAGATCGGGATATGAACCGACTGAGGGCAGTCAATTTACCCGTAAGGCTTTGATACTCTTTGATTGTCCTTGGAGGTTGCATTTCGCATATTGCTTTGATCTTTGCTGGATCGGCCTCGATCCCTCTTTTCGATACGTAGTACCCGAGGAACTTCCCACTCTGCACCCTGAAGCAGCATTTCAACGGATTGAGTTTTAATCTCTATGATCGACATAGAGAGAAACAGGAATCCAAATACGTCAAATAATCTTCTTCATAGAAGTACCGATTTCAGAAGAAAAGATTTTGTTCACCAGCCTCTGATAAGTTGCCCAGCATTCTTCAAGCCAAAGGGCATCGCAACATAGCAGTAAACTCCATCCTTGGTGTAGAATTTGGTTTTTGGTTGGTCCTTCTCGGCGACAAAGATTTGATGATATCCAAAATAGGCATCCATGGTGCTCAGGAATCAGGATCCGGCGATGGCATCCACCAGTTTATCAATCTTCGGCAAGGGGTAAAGATCCCTCTCGTAGCAGCCGTTGAGGTCGGTGAAGTCGACACACATTCAACATTTTCCCCCGGGCTTAAGGACAACGACCGCATTGGCTCCCCATTCGGAGTACTGGATCTCCTTCACATAGCCAACCTCCAAGAGAATCGATTCACTGGATGACTCATCTTCGAGATGCTACTATGGGAAGCTAACCAAGTGTTAGTACCAAGATCTCGAATATGATAGCTGTGCAAGTAAGCTTAGACTTGAGGTCAACAAAATTATCTTGATCTTAAGCTCATATTTTCGCTCATTACTAATGGAAGCCTAACCATGGTTTGCCTAGTATGGATGAGTAGGGATGTGACTCCTTAAGGTTGGAGATAGTTGATTGATCAATAAAGGATTCATCACTCATGTTAGCAATGAGATCATATCTCAAGTAATTGCATCAAAGCCTAACAATAAGTCCTAGGCCTAGAATGACACTCGAATTGTTTGAGTAGGTCATTGAGTGTTAGTGCTTGAATGCAATTATAAGTTCGATACATCATAAAGACACACACCCATGTTCTGGTATCGAATGACATATAAGTATGATGAAAGCTGTTCATTACATGGTGGCTGCTCATGGAAAGGCTCAATCAGTTCACATGATTATTCTTTAATCTTGGGGATCATGATATGTTGCTAGACATCACTCATGATCGATAATAATGGATTTGATTAATTAAGAGTTAATTAATAAATCCATTATTACGGCCTTGATTGAGGAAGCCTATAGGGTCACACACAATAATGGAGTCACTCATCGATATAAAATAGAATGACACAATTACATGAAATGTAATTGGTAAAGTGGATAAATTAAATAGAGAGTTAATTTGAGATTAATATTGATTAAACTCAAAATAAAAGATCTCATATATATATGATTTGATATGTCACAAAATTTCTATCAAAAAGATTTAGATCTTGAGATCTGCTCCAAGGTCTTCGTGCTCTCTGAGATTGATCCACAAGGAGCCTTTTTTCTCTACTAGCACCTGAGAAATTCGACCAGCATTCAAGAACCTTGAGAAGGTTATCGACGGAGTGCTCCACGTGTGGATACATAGAGGCCGTCTGCTGTTGGCGGTTGGTGAACAACCGAGTCATCTGAAAGGTATTTTGAACATCCCTGAATCTGACGTATACCGTATTCCAAGATCTGCGATTGGGGTTTCTCAAAAATTTTAAAATTCCGCTGCTTTTGAGACATACAATGTCTACAAGAAACCCAACACTCTCTCGTTTTTTCTTTGATGATCCGGCACTTTTCTTCAAAAAAATGCCATTGTTTTTGCCGAATCGGCTTTGCTCCCGGATAGGTATCAATATGATGTTCAGCAATAGATCGGTTGATATCCACAAAGTCAGCAGTAGACCAAACAAAAATATCTGCATTCTTTCTTAGAAGTCCCACTAACCTTTCCTCAAATTCGACGTTCAAGTTGGTGCCAATGCGGGTCGTCTTTTGTGTATCTTTTGGTACTAACTGCAATGACTTGTACCCCACTGGTTCCATTGCTTGCCTGGGAGGTTCCTTTTCCACCATCATTATTCTTGATTTCTTCGCGTAGGGATCTCGGTAGGAAGACACATAAAAGGATCGGGCGGCTGGTTTGTCGATATCCAGCGTATAGATGCCCGTTGGTGTTGGAAACTTAACTCTCAGGTGCACGATTGATGGTAACATACCGAATTGGTTGATGCCGGGTCGGCCAAGAATGATGTTATATGAGACCTGCGAGTTCAATATCAAGAATTCCAGTCTTTTTGTCCAGTTTCGGCCTGCAACACCAAAGGTTACGAGAAGGGTTATTTTTCCGACCGTCTGCACAGCCCATTGATCGAATGCGTATAATTCCATGCGGATTGGACGGATATCCCCCTCCTTAGACGATGTGAGTAACTCGACAGCTTCTTTCTTCATGATGTTGTAGGAAGATCCCTGATTGACGAGAATTCTCCTAACCTTGGTGCTTCCGCATATCCCTGCTAAGGTTCATTTCATGCGATTGGCCCGATGAGAACATCTCTTTAATAGAATCTGATCTCCTCTTTCGCTCTGTCCTTTGTGTGAGGTCTCAGGTCGCACCATTCCTCCCAGTGTCAGCATGATATTGCTCAATCATCCTTTTCATCACTCGATAGTTGACAATATCGTGCCCTATTGTCTTGTGTATCTCATAATAGGAGCCCATTTTGGTTGGTCCCACCTGATACACTTCACGGCGTTTATTCAGTCGGGGACCCTGTTGTGCTGCACTTCTTGCTGCAACCCCGACCGAATTTCTAGGTGGCTTTTCATTTCGGCTCTGAGGTCGTCATCGACTCGGATGTATTTCATGATCTTTCTCAAGCTCTCTTTTTGGTGGTCATACCGAATAAAATAAAGTGTTGCCTTTGAAGGTAGAGCTTCGATGTTGATAGCGTATGGGGTAGTGAAGAGCAACACAAACTCTCAATAAGATCCTACACTACACGGTTCTAACTGCTTGAACCAAGTCTTTGCTCCCTTTTGGAGCGAGCAAGTGAACAGCTTACATGGGATATGGGGTCCCTTTTTTCATCATATGTGGGTAGTTTGTCGGGGACCCTGAATCCCCTCTCTGGTTCTTCCCCAATTAATTCATCCTAGAAGGGGTCGAAGAGCAGTGCTGGGGTACCGGCCGCTCCTTCAATGCTGCTCTTCAGAGCCAAGTCAATATCGGCCAGAACGTCCCTCTTCCAGTGCATACGTTCTGAGCAAAGGCATCCCTAAAGCCTCTACTCTCTCTCCTCTTGGGCAGTGTTTGTCTGCCAATAAGTCTTCTTCTCTCACAAATCTGGTCTAGTTCTCCTTTCAGCTCTTCCTACCTTTTTTCAAAGATCTCTCCAGTCATGTTTCCCCTATCGGTTCCTGGCTCATAGATGACTTGGTTGCACCTCTTCCTTCGCAACATCTCCTCCACGGTTTCGGATTCAGTCTCCGTGTCCGGGGAGTATTCCGGAATGAGGGGTTGGTTTTCTGCTCGTTGTGTGGTTTCAAGTGTACCCTCCTGTGCATTGGAGTTCAACCCGAAGATGCTTTAAAGTCAGAGAAGATTTTCGTCACAAGGGCTTTCAGTTGTTCCCTACTAATGACCATGAGGCCGGGGTCTTGTATGCCGGCACTTCCTTCATTGCCGGAGTTGGTGGCCATGCTATTTTCCACCATGATGGATGTTTGGTGAGCGGCTTCTGTGGATTTCTCGAGTGGGACAATAGATCTTGCCCCACGGATGTGTTGTTGTACTGCACTTTGCTTGTGAGAAGGGCCTGGCGCATCGTCCGTCCGCGTGAGATGATGGATGGATGGCATGCATTCGACACTTCCGCGATGAACGACCCCCCCCCCCCCCCAAGATGGGCACCAAAATGTTAAGGGTGAAAATCGGCACTGGATTCGGAACCAATTTTTCGGTTATGGAGTTCACCATATGCGTCGAAACCGAGTAGTTAGTGCGTTTAGCGAAAATATAGAAGGACAAAGGTTTTTTACGTGGAAACCGTCGAAGAATGGAAAAACCATGCAGCTTGTCAGAGCTCACCGGAAAATGACTTCACTAGACAGCGGTGGGGAGGAAATACAAGTTGGAGGGCTTGGAGTCCAACCCTTTTCTTTTCAGAATTTCTCCTATTTATAGAAGAGGTCGATCTGACCGAATCATGAATTCCGTAGTAGTCGGCTGCTTTCTGTGCTTATTGTACGTGCTGTGATTCTGCCCCTGGATAACTGCCAACTGCTCTGCTATTACCGTAATTTGCTACTTTTCAATCTGTCCAAAACAGCCGCTTCTAACAAACCCTGATAGTTATCGGTCTATCGGCATGTGCCGGTGTGTTAGAACATCTTTTGGCTACTTTTTCAGTAACCGATTAGCCAGGCCCGATTTAGACCCCATTAAAGAGACTCTTCATGAACCTCTTCTTTTTCTTGAATTTATTTCTCCAAGTGCTCCTCAATGAGTCCATCCATGACATCCACCGCACAAATGCTCTCAAAATCCCTAGGGTAATTCTTCACATCGTTCATATCCAATGTGATTTTGTCTTCATCAAAAGAAAGCTCAATGGTCCCCATCTTTACATTGATGATAGCATTTGAGGTGCTCAAAAATGGTCTGCTATCCTTTGATCCTCCAGTGGGTATATTCACCACATAAAAAATCAGCTGGGAACACAAGATGCTCAATTTTCACCAAAACATCCTCCATCAAGCATTTGGGAGAAATTACTCTCTATCCGCTAGCTCAATTTGCACACCCAATGCTTGCAAAGGTCCCAACCTAAGTGCCTCATAAACAGAATTCGACATCACACTTATAGACATTCCCAAGTCTGTCATAGCTCTCTTGATGCACAAATCTCCTATTTTGCATCGAATAAAAAACGTACCCGGATCCTTGCGTTTTTCGAGTAGTTTCCATGTGAGAAGTGCTGAGCAGCTTTCACTCAATTTCACCTTTCCCTTCTCCTTCAGTTTGGGTTTGGGCATATATAGCTGCTTCAAATATTTAACACTCTTTGGCACAAGATCAATATACTCCAAGTTAAATTCAATTGAGTGTTTCCCAATGCTTTGAAAATTTATTCCTTCTCTGTTTGCTCTTCTTTCATCTTCAGCCTTTTTGGAAAAAGAGGCTAGGTCACCTTCACAGTGACAGGTTCTGGTAGTATTTCAATTTCGTCTTCACCCTGAACAACAACTTCATACTCTTTTGTTTCGTTTTCCTTAGTCTCAATCTGGACCAATTCTCACCCAGGCTTCTCTTCTCCAATCATAAGTGTCATGTCACTAATGTTCGGTCCTCCACTGGAATTTGGGTTTGACTTGGGTTGAGATGGTAAGCTCCCTTTCTATTTTACATCTCCATACTCTGCTGCCAACTAACTCACTTGGACCTCCAAATTCCGGATTGCTTATTGATTTTCAGCTTGATTTTTGATTGATTGCGCCATGAATGTATTCAACATTTCTGTTGGGTTTCTCGTAGACATCGTATGTCTCAAAAGCAGCGGAATTTAAAATTTTTGAGAAACCCCAAATGCAGATCTTAGAATACGGTATACATCAGGCAAAGGGATGTTCAAAATACCTTTCAGATGGCTCCGTTGTTCACCAACCGCCAATAGCAGACGGACTCTATGGTATCCACATGTGGAGCACTCCGTGACTACCTTCTCAAGGCTCTTGAATGCTGGTCGAATTTCTCAGGTGCTAGTAGAGAAAAACGCCTCCTTGTGGATCAATCTTAAAGAGCACCAAGACCTTTGGAGCAGATCTCAAGATCTCATCTTTTTCGATAGATATTTTGTGACATATCAAATCATATCTATATGAGATCTTGTATTTTGAGTTTAATCAATATTAATCTCAAAATAGCTCTCTATTTAATTTATCCACTTTACCAATTTGCATCTCATGTAATTGTGTCATTCTATTTTATATCGATGAGTGACTCCAGTATTGTGTGTGACCCTATAGGCTTCTTCAATCAAGGTTGTAATAATGGATTTATTAATTAACTCTTAATTAATCAAATCCATCATTATCGATCATGAGTGATGTCTAGCAACATATCATGATCCCCAAGATTAAAGAATAATCAGGTGAACTGATTGAGCACTTCCATGACCAGCTACCATGCAATGAACAACTTTCATCATACTTATATCTCATTCGGTATCAGAACATGGGTGTGTGTCTTTCTGATGTATCGAACTTATAATTGCATTCAAGCACTAACACTCAATGACCTACTCAAACAATTCGAGTGTCATTACCCTAGGCCCAGGACTTATTGTTAGGCTTTGATGCAATTACTTGAGATATGATCTCATCGCTAACATGAGTGATGAATCCTTTATTGATCAATCAACTATCTCCAACCTTAAGGAGTCACATCCCTACTCATCCATACTAGGTAAGCCATGGTTAGGCTCCCATTAGTTGCATGAGCGAAAATGTGAGTTTAAGATCAAGATAATTTTGTTGATCTCAAGTCTAAGCTTACTTGCATGGCTGTCATATTTGAGATCTTGCTACTGACACTTGGTTAGCTTCCCATAGTAGCATCTCGAAGATGAGTCATCCAGTGAATCGATTCTCTAATCGACACCCACAGATAGGCTCTAGTAATCTCATTACATCAATTGTGAGAACCATTGCTAAACAGTTTAGGGAACTCAATGTGTGCCAGCCTCTCCGTATTTGTGATATCCTTATTTCACAAACACTCTAGCCAGGGAGTGTTTAACTTGATCATGAGTACTTGAAGAATCTCACATTATGATCTCATCATAATTTCTATAGCACATAGATCAAGTAAAGGATTTTATCAATGATATAAATTTGATAACAATTCAAAGTAAATATCAAAGGATAAGATTTGGCAATGAGTTGATTGTCTTTAGAACACATACACTAACAATTTCTTCCAACGAATTTCCGAAATTCCCTCCAGCATTGCCTTGATTTGAGGCTTGAAATGGCTGCTAGTTCTGTTGATTTTGCCTTTGAAATGGAGGTGCATGATGAGATTTTTGCTCTTGAAAATTTTACTACCCCATTGTTGAGCTTTTCCCTTTGCAAAAATTTTCATTGTTACTTCAACGAAAATTTGGATAATCCCTCTAGCTTGGATTGTAAGTATTTCAATATGAATCATATTTATTTCTCTGCTAGGGTCCAAATATCCATGATTTTGGCATGCTCTTCTTCAAATAAATCTAGACACTTATCCAAACATGCCCTGTTCTGTGACAGTTTCGCATAGAATGTTCTTAGCCTGGAATAAGAATAGCTCCTTCATCATTTCTGACATAGTAACAACATTCTTCGTGAGTTCAATCTCTGAAACCTTAGGCTTACTCTCCACTTCATACACTTTCTTGTTTGAGGCTTGCTTTCTGATAATATGCTTGGAATGCTCAAACAATGAAAGAGCTTCAGTTGGTGTAATTTTCAATTAACAATCCTAATTTAAGACTATTTATGTTATTCTTTCCAGTTTTTATGCTTTACCAATTCTAAATAATTAATTGGGTTCATTTTTATTGCCTTAATTTTCCAGGTATAATAAGCTCGGGCCAGGTATAATAAAGAGCTTCGGTTCTAGGCCATATTTCTTTGGCTCATAATCATTCGACTAAATTGTCTCAGCCTGAAAGAAAACCTAAACCCAAAAAATGGGCCAGGCCGGCCCGACCCCATTCGAAATCCCAACTCTACTTTCTTATTCATAAATTCATAATTTTAATACGTTTGGTTTGTTGGAAAAATCAATTCTTTGAATACAACAAGTAAATGATACGACAAAAAAATCTGATTTTTAAAATTTATTTTCAGTTAGAAATAAATCCTAATGATTATTTCATAATATTGAAATGAATGGAAAAATGCAAGTAATATTAAATTATTTAATAAGAATATTTTAGTAATATAAATATAAAATACCTAATATCTAAATATTAATACCATTTAACTAGCGAAGAAGTTTAATGACAAAAAACTTAATATTTAACCAAATAAAATTTTACATTAATTCATCTAAACCAAATATATTAAACTCATTCCATACCCATTTGATAGGTTATTTTGTATTACTTATATTTGTGCTTTTTGAGACTCACTTAGATGGGTTTTGCATTCTTTTTATCCCACTTTCTTTATGTTTCTAGGAGAATTTTATATCTTTCATACCACTTTGATCTTTTTGGAGGGAAAGTGTGTTTTGTGATTTTTCAGGATAATTTTGACTTAATTTGGGGGATTTTCGAGCTACTTTGATGGAGACAAAGATTTGGTCCATCCGAATGAAGACTCGGTCAAAGATTCTCGGATAAGATAAGATTCACATCTTATCTTGGAAAATTTGGATCTCATCCTAGAAGATTTGTATCAAATCTTAGAAGATTCGGATAGAAGATTTGATGCGAGCCCATCAAGAAAGCTCAACAAATCCCCACCATTATATAAAAATCCAAACACGAAGACTAAAGGAGCGAATGGTGGACGACCAGAGAGTCAATCTAGGGTTTAGAGTAGAGTCTAGCATGTTTTGGATTCATTTCCTTTCGTTTTTCATCAACTTTTGTTCTTTATAGTCTAGCATGCGCGTGTGAGCGCTTGTGGCTGAGGATCTGCTGTGAAGCCTTGCTTACTCAAGTCCTGCGCGTGTGACTGTCTTACCATGTTTTTCAGCATTTAATTTGAGGTCTGATTCTGTTTTTCGCAACGTTTTCTTTACCAACGTGATCTTTAGGATTCAGAATTCGGTCAGGTCAACTTCTACGATAAATGCTAGAAACTCCGAGGAAGAAAAGGTTCAACTCCAAGCTCCATGACTTGTATCTCTTCCCATCTCCATCTAGTAAAGTTATTTTTCGGCGAGCTCTATAATTTTTCCGTCCTCTAACGATTTCCACATTAAAATCCTTGCCTCCTTTCATCTCTATTAACCGGATTACGCCACACAATACACTGAAATCTTAGTCGAATATGACGCGTCCAGCCACATCCATGACTGAAAATCGATCCTTGCCGTTGCTCCGATTTTCAACCACAACAAATACGTTAGCTAGTCTATAATTTAATAAGGAATTTAATCAATGAACTCATTTTATGACATTTAAATAAAAAATTCGTCAAAATTAACTGACACAACTATCATTTGCCCTCCTTTTTTTAATTAAATACTTATGTATTTTTTTCAAATAAATCATAAAAAATTTTCAATTATATTTTTTATGATTGTAAATTTTTAAAATTTGGGATATATATTTTCAAATAGAACTAATTTCCTGAATTTTGAAACATCAAATTATTTCCATTTAAAATATATATCCCATATTTTAAAAATTTCTAAAATTTACACTCATAAAAAATATATTTTAAATTTTTTTATAATTTATTTGAAAAAAAACACATGATTATTTAATCAAAAAAGAAAGGAGAACTAATAAAAGTTGTGGGAATTAGTTTGTAGGGAGTTTTTGATGGACATACCATAAAATAAATTCATTAATTTATTTATCGACTGTGAAATTAAAATAGATCAAATATTGTAAGTTAAAAAAACTATTTTTCAAAGAATTACATTGTTTCTTATAAAATGTTTATATCCATTTTAAATGTAAAAATGAAATATAAAAATCGCATATGTTGATGCAAGAAAGATAAAGTCTTGGAAAGGAACAAAGGGATAATTCTTATGAGATTACTTTGGATGAAAAACAACTCATGAACAATAATAATGACCGAAAACCTAATTCACACCAGTTTCTAGTAGGGTTTATATATATCCAATACCTAGATTTCCCAACAGTAAGCCACAATCATTAAAAACATACAAAAAGCCCAACAACTCGAACCCAACACCTTTTTAATTGAAACATGACTTTATAACACAAGGTTAGTGCTTCCAATCACCTTCAAGATTTGGATTGAGGCTGATCTCCAACACTCCCCCCCCCCCCCCAAGATTGAGATCTTCCAACTTGAGAAAGCCTTCCATAGTCATGAGATTCATGTTCTTCCTTGCTAGCTCAAATTGAACTATGTTCAAACCTTTGGTAAGCCCATCAGCAAGCTGATTCCCACTCTCAACATACTGCACTTTGATCTTCTTTTCCTTGATGTAATTCCTTATGACATGATACCTTATTCTTATGTGTTTGGCTTTGCTGAAATTTGTTGGATCCTTGGCAATGGAGATTGCAGCTCGATTATCCATAAGTAGATGTGTAGCTTCCTTTTGTATGAATCCAAGTTCGTTCAACATCTATCTCAACCAAACACATAGTTCGAAGCATGTGCTGCTGAGATGTATTCTGCTTCAGCTGTTGATTGTGCTACCACCTTTTGTTTCTTCGAAAACCAAACTACAAGGCTCTTATTTAAGAAGAAGAGTGCACCATATGTACTCTTGCTATCTTCAGGCATAGCATAATCACTATCTGTGTAGGCTCTAAGTTTCAAGACTGGTTTTTCACCTTCATAGGGATAGAACAATCTGAAATCAGTAGTAGATTTTATGTACCTGAAAGCTCTTTTCACAGCTGCCATATGAGTTGTTGTTGGTTTGTTGAGAAAGTGAGATAATACATTTACACAAAAAACATAGGTCAGGCCTTGTATACTGGAGATAGATGAGGCTTCCAATCATACTTCTATAAGTAGTAGCATCCACATTCCTTCCCTGATTGTTTTCTCCAATCACCTGTTTGTAATCCAAGGAGGTTTTTGAAGGATTGACATCTTTGAATCCAAACCTCTCAAGGAGTTCATTACAGTACTTCTTCTGAGATATGAATGTTCCAACACCTGCAAGTTGATGAATTTCCATGCCTAGATAGTAGGACATTATTCCAAGGTCAATTATCTTAAATTCATTTTTTAGCAGAGCTTTGAATTCTTCTATCTTCCTTTCATCACCTGAGGTAATCATAAGATCATCCACAAATAGGCTAACAAATAAACGCTCATCTCCTTTTCCTTTAACATACAGTGAGTAATCACTATATGTTTTTCTGAAACCAATACCCTGGAGAAAGTTATCCATGCGTTCATTCCATGCTCTAGGAGCTTGTTTCAACCCATAGAGAGATTTCTTTAGCTTCAATATTTTGTCTTCATGACCTGACACTTCAAAGCCCTTTGGTTGTTCAACAAAAACAACCTCCTCCAACACACCATTCAAAAACGCAGTCTTCACATCCATGTGATGCACTTTCCATCCATGAGCAGCTGAAATGGCAACGAGTACTTTAATCGTGTCAAATCTTGCTACTGGTGCAAAAATCTCATGAAAATTTATTCCTTTGATCTGACTATATCCTTGGCTTCTAATCTAGTCTTATATTTGTTAACAAAGCCATCTGCATTCATCTTGGTTTTGAATAACCACTTGAGGCCAATAGGTTTGAAACCCCTATCCTTGAGTTTATCAACTAACTCCCATGTTTCATTTTCAAGTATAGAATTCATTTCTTCCTTCATGGCATCTCTCCATATCGGATTTTGTACACCCACTCCAAATGATGTTGGATCTCCTGTCAATAATCCAGCCAAAATATCAGCTATAGCATCTTGAACATCATCATTCAATTGCGTTTCTTTCCTTGCCAATCACGATCAGATGGGTAATAATCTTCATCATCAATATAAGGTTCCTCTCCATCAGATTCATCTGTTGATAAGTCTTCTGCATTCGTCCCTTGCTCCTCTTCTGGGACTTCGAAATTCCCATCTGAATATTGACCATTGGTCTGATGTGATTGTTCATATAAGGGTTCTAAGATTGATCCTAAATTCTCATTGGGTGAGTCGTCTTCATTTGTGACCTTCTCCTCTTCTGGAGGTAGGAAATTCTCATCTGAATACTGATCATTTACTTGATTTGAATCTTCATGAAAGAGTTCAGAAGTTGATTTTGAGTTCTCATTCACCTGTATATTTTCAATTCCATCTTCACTTTCTTGGTTTGTTGAATTCTTGGAAGAGATATTTTGAGGCATGTGTGTCCAAAGGTCAACTTTCACGTGAGTGTTATGCCCTCCAAGATTTTTATGAGCTTTTGCATCATTTAGAAAAATGCAATCATCAATCAAAGTGTACTTTGTACCTTTATCAAAAGAGACATTATGACTAAAGATGAATTTCTTCTGGTCAAGTATATAAACTTTATATCCCTTGGTAGTGTTGCTATAACCAACAAATACACTAAATATAGATTTCTTATCAAGTTTTCCTTGTTTTTTATCTAGTACATGAGTAAAACATAAACTACCAAAGATTCTGACATGATCAACTTTTTTAATATAACCATGCCATTTTTCATGAGTAGTTTTTCCACTAGTCGCCTTGGAAGGAAGCAAGTTCAATAGATATACAGATATAGATACCGCTTCAGCTCAGAAATTTACAGGAAGCAAACAATAGGCATCTTGACATATCAAGAATTGTTTTGTTTCTCCTTTCACATATGCCATTCTATTGTGGAGAATATGGTACTGTGAATTGATGAATGATTCCCTCATTTTCACAGAACATTCTTATGCTATTATTGTAACCTCCATTGTTTAACCTAATCATCTTTAAGGAGCATCCACTCTGATTCTCAGTCATCACTTTGAATTTTCGAAAGATATGAGGAACTTATGGCTTGCTTTTAAGAAAGTAAACCCAACAATAACGTGAATCATCAATGAATGTAACAAAATATCTACTCTCCCCCAATAAACATTCCTTAAATGTTCCACAAACATCTGAATGCACAAGTTCTAATTTCTCCTTTGCTACTGAATCACTGGAATAAAATGACTTTCTACAACATTTACCTTGATGGAACACTTCACATATGGCATCAGCAAACTTGATGTCTTTCAATTCCAGTACTTCCTTATTCTTCTGCAATATTTTCAAATTGTTGAAGCTATAGTGCCCAAAACATTTGTGCCAAAGGCTGCTTTGATCCTCAAGTGAGAAAAAAACACTTATATGATCAATGACCATGATTTGGTAGAGGTTGTAGGTGGTCAACACAGCATGGAATTCAATCTTCATTTTTGGATCAGCAACTTTAACTTTAGAGGTTATACCACCAGCATCCTTCATCAGCTCAATGCCAAAACCTTGCCTGCTCAATTGGCCAAAGCTCAATAGGTTCTGTTTGAGGTTTGGTGAATAATAAACATCATCAACTTGAACAATTCCTTCTTTTAGCATGAGTAAAAGGCTTCCTTTGCCCACAATGCCAATATTTTCACCAGTGCACGTGCTTACCTCCTTCCCAATCTTTTCAAACTAGAGAAATGATCTTGTATCACAACATACATGATAGACGTGCCAGAATCCAAGTACCAGCCTTTAGCATATGAGACTACTGTCATTAGAGCACACTCATAATCACAAGAATCTTCAAAAGATATTTCTGACTTGTCTTCAAAATAGGTAAAGGATGCATGTGATTTTTCATCCTTGGAAGTAGTCTTCTTGTTATGATCAACTTTGATTGGATTTGACATTCCACATACCTTGTCAAGGTGGCCTCTTTGATTGCATTTCGTGCACAAAGCATCAGGCTTCCCATTCCATCAACAAAACTCACTCCTATGATTCTGTTTGTTGCAATGCTTGCAAGCATTTTTGCTTAAAGTCCAACAATGTTCACTCTTGTGGTTGGATTTATTACAATGCCTGCACTTCTGATTACCCATGATTGAAGTTGGGATTGACGTTGGTGATTGTTTGATGGCTGTTGACTTGACATCCTTGACATTGTTTGTTGCACTTGAGTTTATATTCATATTCTGCATTTTGGTGAGGAGAGTAGCTTCACCATAGGATTTCTCAACCTCATAACATCTCTTAGTTTCAATCTCTTTTCTGTAGATTGTAACTCAATCATGAATTTTCTAAATGTTGGCTCTGGTGTAACAGGATATTCAGGATACAGTTGATGGAGCTTTTCTTCAATAATGTCAAGGATTTTTCTTTCTATCTCAGGTGCATATAACTTTGGCTCAAATCTTGCAGGTAGGCTCATGATTGCCTTACTTATCACCTTTTTATCTTCAAGTTTTTTCCTCAATCCTCAAATCTCCTTCACAAGCTTCACAGTACGTTCATAATATACTTGTATGGTTTCATTGTCTAACATTTTATTCTTTTCAAAGTCTTCCAGCTTGTTTTTGCATATTATCTCTCTGAGTTTGACATCATCATCATAATGGGATTTGAGAGTATCCCATATTTCTTTCGTTGATTGACACTCTGCAATATCATCAAATAGATGTTCAAAAATGGCTTGATATAAGGCATCCATTGCTTTATCTTTTCTCTGTTGAAGATACTCAGCTTCCTCTTGCTGTTTTTGATGTAGATTTGATTGTTATTGTAATAGTCGATATCTCCATTTCAACAACATCCCAAATCTTTCTGACTCGAAGATAGCTATGCATCTTTTTAACCCAACTTCCATACTCAGAACCATCAAATATTGGAGGCCCCCTACGAGATGCCATCATGGCCATCGTTTGACAACTTCGGGTTGATACTTGGCAAACCGCTAAGTGAAAAAAGGCTAAATGGTAAATAAAATACTGAAACGAACACAAGTTTGAGAACCTTACTTCTCTGATACCATGTTAATGCAAGAAAGATAGAGTTTTGGGAAGGAACAAAGGGATAATTCTTATGAGATCACTTTGGATGAAAAACGACTAATGAACAATAAAAATGATTGAAAACCTAATTCACACCTATTTCTAGTAGGATTTATACATATCCAATATCTAGATTACCCAATAATGGGTCACAATCATTAAAAACACACAAAAAACCCAATAATTTGAACTCAACATCTTTTTAACTGAAACATGACTTTATAACATAAGGTTAGTCTTTCCAATCAACTTCAAACTTTGAATTGAAGCTGATCTCTAACAACATATTGATTGGTATTTAAGAACAAATTAAAATCTTCAAAGATGATTTTATTTTTTATACAAATATTTATTTTATTAAAATTAATTATTTTTTATTATAAAAAACCAGAAATCTTACCTCGATTTATTAAGCATTTATTTATGTCACAAATTTTAAAATTTGTATCAACATATATTTATCAGATATATAACTATTATTTTGATAAAAAAAAAACGTAATTAGTCATATTACATATTACATACTTGAAAATTTGAAAATAAAATATATGTTTTTTATTAAATTTGCAAAGTTATTTAAAATTAAAAAATATTTTTATTAAAATTTAAATGATGATTTTTTATAAATCAAAATGCATATTAATATGTTTATTTGAAGTATTAAATGTATTAATATTATTTATAATGATGCTGAAAATTGAGGTATTTTGTAAAAAAGTACAGTATATCATTAAAATGTTAGATACTTCACGAATTTTCGGGATACTAAATCCGAACGTTGAATGCTGGTAACCCTCCCGGCCACGCGCCACCGTAAGCCGGCCTTCTCTGAGCCAAAAACAGAGAGCTCGTCTGACGAACCTTGACCTTCTTGATTATTATGTAATCGAATGCCCTAGGATTCCGACCTTCAATTCACTAGCATGAGTTACACTTGAATTTTGAGTGTGCGCGGGTTTAGGGTTTATGAAAACTGTAACTCGAGTGTTTTTTAACCGGAATTACGTCTTCGACCTTTGATTTCAGTGATGTTCATTTTATGGGAGGTGATGGAAATATGCTGCGTATTTTAGTTGCTACGGATTGCCATCTGGGCTACATGGAAAAGGACGAAATCCGCGGGAATGATTCGTTCCAGGCGTTTGAGGAGATATGCTCTATCGCGGAGCAGAATGAGGTACCTGAAGATTCTTCATTTATTGTTTCATGGGATTTCTTAAATGAAATTCTGCATTTCTAGGTTGATTTCGTACTTCTTGGAGGCGATATTTTCCATGAGAACAAGCCTTCAAGATCAACTTTGGTCAAGGCGATCGAAATCCTGCGTCACCATTGTCTCAATGATAAGCCGGTCCGGTTCCAAGTTGTCAGCGACCAGACTATAAACTTTCCCAACTCGTAATCCTTATTCTCTTTGTTAGCTCGTAAGGATTTTCATGATTTACTTCAGTGAATTATGAATTTAGTACAGTGTGTCATATGTTGAATAATCTGAATAGATGTATGCACTCCTGCTGTTAAGATAAAATCATCTATGTGCAGTTTTGGCCAAGTGAACTATGAAGATCCGCATTTCAATGTCGGATTACCGGTTTTCAGCATACATGGGAATCATGATGATCCTGCTGGAGTGGTATGAACTGTATGATAAACCAACTGTTTTCTTATCCCTATAGCCTATGATGACATTGTGTTCGATATGTGTTCATTGTAAGCTTGTTAGTACTAGGATTTTCATGATGGGGTTGATCAAAAAGAATAGTTTATTTTTGCGGCTGTACCTACTCATTTCAGATACGAGGATACCCTGTTGTTATCATATAACCATGAGTGTGAAGCTCTATGTGAGATTTGCTCGATATGTTTTGAATGTTGTCAATTGTCTATGTAGGACAATCTTTCGTCTATTGATATTCTGTCAGCATGTAATCTAGTTAACTACTTTGGAAAAATGGCCCTTGAAGGTTCCGGTGTTGGGCAGATAACTCTTCACCCCATCCTTATAAGAAAGGTTTTAAAACTGGAGTTTCCAATTAATTTTATTCAATTCACTATCATATATATTAATCCTTGCTTTTTTTTTCTATGCAAGGGTTCGACATCCATTGCTTTATATGGCCTTGGAAATATACGAGATGAACGTTTGAACAGAATATTCCAGGTTTTATTACCTGTCGTTGTTATTACCTTGATGTAGCTCTCTCATTCTGTTTTTCTATGGAAACTAGACCCCTCATGCAGTTCAATGGATGCGGCCCATGGATGAGGAAGATTGTCAAGTTTCAGAATGGTTTAACATGCTGGTACTTCATCAGAATAGGTGATAAGTGGTGCTCATCTTGTACTGGAACACAATTCTTTATGGCCATAGCTCATCTATAGTCTCCACATTTTTAAAACATTCAGTGAAGTTCTGGATCCCCATTTTTTTTCATTTCAGAGTAAAGGCGAATCCAAAAAATGCAATCAATGAGCATTTTCTCCCCCGTTTTCTAGACTTTGTCGTCTGGGGGCATGAACATGAGTGTCTCATTGATCCCCAGGTTTCAATATGTTGAGTTTCGTTTTTGAGGTTCTTATGGATTGTTTTCTTCTATTTGATGAGTTTGTTCCTGCAGGAAGTTCCTGGAATGGGTTTCCACATCACGCAACCAGGATCTTCTGTGGCAACATCGCTTATTGAGGGTGAATCAAAGCCAAAACATGTGCTTATTTTGGATATTAAGGTTGGACTTCATGATTCATTCAAGCCTTTCTCATATAATTCTGCCTTCATGTCTCTCATACATCGACATTATGTACCAGGGGACTCAGTATAAGCCACACAAGATACCTCTCAGGTCTGTGAGGCCTTTTGAATATGCAGAGGTAGCATCGTTGTATCTTCAGGTTGATATCGTACTTCAGATTATGTAATAAATTTATGATATGTAGGTAGTTTTGAAGGACGAAACAGATGTTGACCCGAAAGATCAAAATTCCATTCTTGAGCACTTGGATAAAGTTGTAAGAAAGTTGTATTTGGTACTTTCTGCATCACGGGGTTTTGGTGATGGATATCTAGATTTTAGAATGGATGGAGTGGCTTCAGAAGGCAAAGTTAGGTGCTGCTGTTGCTTAACATATTGGGATAGCCAATATGTGATAACAGTGTTCAGTTGGATTTGCCTGATGATTTAGGATAAAAACTATTGGTGGATGATAGTCATGTCATATTTGGAGCTGAAGCCACCATTGTGGGAAGCTTTGCTTTTGAAATTGTTGTTTTCCATGACATGATCTCTTCCCTTATTATATCTGTTAATCAAGTTTGTGCATTACCTCGTATTTTTACCTTTAACTAAAACATCTCATTCATTCAGGCTGAGAATTTGATAGAGAGGGCTAATCAAAGGTCAGTGGAGAAATCTAATCTCAAGCTTCCAATAGTTAGGATCAAGGTAAATTTCTCTCTATTTTATTGGATTTATTTTCTTGAATAATTGTTGCATCTCATTTTGCTTTTGAATCAAATAGGTGGATTACTCAGGATTTATGACAATAAATCCACAAAGATTTGGGCAAAAATATGTCGGAAAGGTATGCAAATTTTGTCCTCTCCTACATTTTATTACTGAAAAGTAACTGCCAATGTCCTCTGCTTTAAAACTGTAGGTTGCAAATCCTCAGGATATTCTTATATTTTCTAAATCTAAGAAGGTGCACAGTGAAGGTAAGTTTTAGTGTCTTGGATGATCTGATTTTCTTATATTATACATATTTACATTGTTTGATGGGTGTACGAGACAAAAAGCGAAATATGATTGATTATGTAATGTTTCCGATGGAAAAGTGCTGTTTTGATCTTCACTAGATAAAAATGGTGACTCTGAAAAGCTACGGCCAGAAGAGCTGAATCAGCAAAATATTGAAGCCTTAGTGGCTGAGAGTAATCTGGTATGGTATATTCAATCTCATTTTATTGCCGCTGAATTCTAGCATCTGTCAAATCTGCAACTTCTTGGAGTTCGTCTTTCGCAGCAAAATGTGAAATCATATTTTTGCCTTGTTTCTCCAATACTTCCATGTATTTTACTGTGATGGGAGGGGGCTTTCCCTTTGTCACGTCTGAGGTTACAAGAAGTGTGAGTTAGCTAGCTTACCCATGGTGCTGCAACAATCTTCAAATCAAAACTGAAAATTATTCTCACGGGACTTTCTTTATTATGATCCACTTCCTGATAAACTTCGTTTGTATCATTCTCAGAAAATGGAAATACTCCCTGTCAATGATTTGGACGTTGCTTTACACAATTTTGTCAATAAGGATGACAAAATGGCTTTCTATTCGTGTTTGCAATACAACCTTGAAGAAACTCGTGTAAGTGATGCAGTTTTAGTTCAGTTTATTGCAGTTTTCTTTTTCTCATTCTCGTGGTAGCTTTGGTAGCTTGATTTTTATTTTTTGTTCCAAACTTCATAGGTGCAAGTTCTCCTTTAGTACGTTAAGATAGTGGATTTCATTCATCCTGCAGAATAAAATTGATTGGAATCCAGATGTTGATAAGTTTGAAGAGGAAGACCTTATTGTCAAAGTTGGAGAGTGCTTGGAGGTAATGACTTTTCCCTAAAAAGATAAGAATTGCAATTTTTTTGGACCTTCCTGATAATTTAGCCCTTGCGCCATTTCAAGTTAACGTAACTCGACGTGAATGAACCCAAAGTTTTTGGAAAATGTTACAGTATCGAAGTGGATTTATTCCTCTGGCTGATGGCAGTGCTACCTTATTCAGCTCCTTCGTCAGCCTCTTTCAGACATGCCTTGATTTAAAATGTGATGATTTTCAGGAAAGAATCAGGAACAGAGCTCTCAAGCCACAAGATCGGCAAAGCTCTGCTCCTTGTAAACCCTCCTCAGAGGTGCCAGATTGTTATTCTCATGAGCAGGTTCCTTGATTGCTGGTTATCTAACGTATTTGCATTGGATTTTTTTTTTTATTTTATGATTCTAGAACATAAGGACTGTAGAAGGGGCTGGGACTGCCAATGATTTTTTTGGAGATGAGGGTGCTTCATTCCCTGGTTCCGTTTCAGTCAGAAAGGGCACATCCCAGACTTTAATGTCCTCTCTTGACATTCCAAAAGCTGGTAAGGTTACTGGAAGAGGAAGGGGTAGAGGGAGAAGAAGGGGCAAGGCCACCGAGACTCTAAAGCAAACTACCTTAGATGCCTCCTCGGGTTTCAGTCGTTCACAAAGGTCTGTTTGGTTTGTGAAAATGGCCAGTTTTCTTCTTGATATCCATCAAGCCTTCCTGTTTCATGGGTTTCTTCTCAGAAAATGATTTTTCCATTTTGATATAATTATCAAAAAAGTTAAGGCAGAACCTTGTAGCTTCTAATAACTGATGCAGACTCACTGTAGATTCAATGGGGGCATGGTGATACACTCCCACTTTCTCTTCGGGCTAATGAGTCGTCAAAGAATGTTCTACAGAATCTCATGCATGTGGTCTTTTCGTAGGACTGCATCAGCTTCTCTTCGTAATGTTATTGAGGAGGAAGATGCAGTGGATTCAGACCCAAAGGATGAAACGGCCAAGTTCAATCTCAATGACGTGTCTGACAGCTCGGTATCATCTCACTTCCACAACTTTTCTATTGATTTAGGAATCTCCAAAGTGGATACCTATATCCTTCAACTCAACACCGATTGCAGGATGACAACGAGGCTCAGGTGCGGAGAGGCACAAAACGAGCAATGCCAAGAGGTAGAGGCAGAGGAACAGGTACCACAAAAAGAGGAAGAAAATCCGAAAGCATGTCAACCTCTCCTTCACCTTCACTTGATAGATTCCTTTGGAGTAACAAAGACGATGATAATGATGATGACGCTTGTGCACCCAATAATCTGATGAAAGGGTCCCAGCCTCAAGTAAGTGTTACTGAAGCAGCTTAGAACGTTGCATTGCTTTTATTTTTTTTTTTTCCAGTATAAACAAAGAGCATACGTAAAATCCATGGCTCAAATCATTTTTGTTTGTAGCCGAGGCGTAATTATGGAGCTTTGAGGAGGTGAAGGTGCTCGTCAGCTTCAGCAGAAGCCTGGCGCTGCCAAAAGACAAGAGCAACTTTTGCTAGTGATTTAACACTTTTCGCACCGTGGTGCTTTTCATCGAAGAAAAGGCACCTGTGGGTTTTTTTACTTGTACGCTGTTCCGTATGCCCGCCTGTGTCCATGGATTAGACTGAGTAGTAACAAAGCCACTCCTTTTGTCTCTTGAACGGTGACAAAACATAACTAAACCAACAAACAAAGAAGACAATGGATGGGAAAATAAGAGGCCACTTGTCGCTTCAGCAACTGTTTTCTGAAACGGAGCTCCTGGGAAATCTATTCTGCAGCACGCTTATGGGCGAACTTGTAGAAGCAGAAGTTGAAGAAGATCTCAATGCCTCGGCCAAGGGCCCCCCGGTGCTCCAACTCATCGGCGGTCTTTCCCTCCCAGCCTCGTTCCCCTTGCAGGTTCCGAGCTTCAGTGACACATCGGACGACGGGTTTCCGGGGATCGAAATCGACAAGCTGGTGGCGGAGACCACCATTTTAGCAGCATCATCCGTTGCCGTCTCGTGAATGGATCTCGGCCAGTCGTCGAAGAAAGG
Source organism: Utricularia gibba (assembly GCA_002189035.1). Lineage (NCBI taxonomy): Eukaryota > Viridiplantae > Streptophyta > Magnoliopsida > Lamiales > Lentibulariaceae > Utricularia > Utricularia gibba. The sequence continues at coordinate 3,646,961 of NEEC01000002.1, read as the reverse complement.
TATGAGAGTTCGTTTCCCGCCGGAGCTACCATGGCCATCGTTCAGGGACTCGAGAGGGCAGCACTTGGTCTCATTCATGAACTCCATTGGCCTACACACACACCACTTAGAACACGCATCCAGGTAAGAGCTAAAAAAAGAACACTATACACCAATTCACTTGAGCCCCCTCACTCAGGGAAGGGTCTGCTTTCTTGATAATGAAATAAGAAGGGCACAGAATTGATTAGTGCCACTTCTTGCTTTTAGGGAACAGGTCCAAAAAGGCAGAGGCAGTCAACAAACGAACAGACGACAGAAGCGTCATATTCAATGCATGGATCCATAGCCGTTGATGGTTTTCTTTCTGGCATTTAAAAAACAAAACCCCCCAAAAAAGTCACCTTTGATTACGCTGAAGAAGATCCACGGAGGGTGGCGATGGACCTGAGAGACAAAACTGCCTGGCCGCGGCCATTTCCTCCGCGGCAGAGTTGTCGAAGAATCCGGCGGCGGATGTCGGATTTTCCACGGGCTTTCTTGAACGGTTTTTTCCTCGATGCATGTGACGCTCGCAGTACTTTTGCCCCACCACCACATCTCTAGAGCACCGCCACTTCTTTCCATCAGTTCTCCGGCACCGACCTGGCTCCGGATCCATCGCCGTCCTCCCCCAATACCCCGTTTGCATCACTAACCAAAACAAGACGTGAGTAACAGAAATAAATGAAAGGAAGGTACCGCATAGTAATGCAGATTTCTTACGAGCAGAGTGATACTGAGCATAGTAGGAATGAGGGGGGCTGAAGATGCAATAAGGAGAAGAATCAGAGACGAGGCTTTTCTTAACAAGATGAAGAAGCTCAGGAGGAACAGCAGCGCCAGCAATCATATGCCTGAAGATGAGAGCTTGAAGCTCAAGCTCTTGCCATTGAACCAAACTGAAGTAGCAGCTTCCCATCATTGTTCCTGGTTGTACCATGGTTTGTTTTTTGTTAGAGAAAATTAATAAGCAGTAGAAAACACAAAGCGCAGGAATGAAAAAGCGAAACCTGGTAACCAAAACAATGAAAAAAAAACTTGAAACACAACTGTCACCGACAACTCGCAGAGAGAAGGTACGTGTCTGTGCTTTTTCCTCTTTTTTTTTTTCCGTGGAAATGAGATGGAGATAGAGGGAGAAACTGACTCTTGTAAATTTGTTGCAAGATTTATGAGGAAAAAGAGAGAGAGAGAGAGAGAGATTCGGTATTAAGGCAAGAGAATGAGACAGGTGCTTGAGCTTCTTCTCACTCGTCCACATGATTAAAACAAGGGTTGATGTGTGAAAGAAGGCAAGGGAATGAATGAATTTAATACAGTAGATGTTAGTTTCTTCTTTCCAGAGTTGGCTTAACCTACCATTTTTTTTTCTTTTGTGCTGAAAAACGTGTCATCACCCATGATGAATCATTAGCACAAACACCTAATAAGAACAATGTATACTCTAAATACGTCTGTGCAGCTCAACTAAAGTAGAGCCCCCATCTCTGTTGCTTTAGGAGTGGGAAGTGAAGGATAAAGTGGGATATGGGGGCAACACCTCGAATTTACCCTTGAAAAGAGAAGGGGGAATCAAGAGTAGAGTAGCCCCGGGCCCGGTAGTTGAGAGTGAGTAATACTGGGGGGGAGGTGTCAGTAGTTGCAGCTTTGGAAACACAAAGAGGCTCGGAGGGCGGCAGCAGCCTATGGAAGCTTAGGTAGGGCTCTCCCTCCTGCCCCTAGCCACAAATACTTTACTCGGACTGGGTGGAGGATTCAGGTCCCCCCTCCCGGGAACGCTCACTCACTCACTCACTCACTCACTCCAAGTTGAAAGAAACAAGGGTAGGCAGTGGCATGGTAGGACGATGATTCATACACAGATCACAGTATGCATAATAGAGGTTGGTTCTCCCTCCCACACGTCCCAATTCTCATGTGGGCGAGGGCTCTTTTCATTCACCTTGAGTTGGCGTGAAGAAGGAAAGGGCCAGGCTTTCTGGTGTACCACAACACAACACAACCAACCAACCAAGGACATGAATCATGGTCATGTAGGAGGACTCCGGAGGAGTCTTCCCTTCCCTTGGCCCGGCCCGGGCCTCCTCTCCTCTCCGCCAGTTGTATAATTGTGTCAGGGAGGGGGTGGCGTCATGAATGAGTCGCTGGTCCATGGGGGCCACTTCAAGCGCATTTTGAGTAACTGTGCTATGGGCTATGGGCGATGGGTGGGAGCCAGAGAGAGAGAGGTGTCCGGTGTCCGGTGTCAACAACAATCATTACACCTCCCCTCCCCTCCCATTTATAACTAACTTTCACGCATAGCATGGCATGGTGCTACCGCTACTAAGTAGTATTTTCCAAAGGAACTAGGGATTGATGGATGGATGGATACTTCTTCGTCACTCAAATCGCACATCTGCCGCATTCACTCACACTCTATCGCAGCATTCACTTTTCATGTTCCGTAGAGAGAGAGAGAGAAGAGAGAAGAGAGCAAGAGCTTTTCTTTTCCCATTTTTTTTTTTTTTTGTTTTATGTTGGTGGAGCGTACGGAAAATGCATTCAGACTTCAATTCCGAGAGGCTCATGTGGGCCCAGAGGGGAGAGGACGAGGTTTCAAGAAGTGGCATGTGGCATGGGCCGGCCCACCACCGGAATTATCGGGCCTACACACCCGGAAACGGGAAACGCCTTGAGATGGGTTAAGTGATAATGGTACCAGGTTTTAATTGATTAGATACTACATGTGAATGCAATTAGTTTAAATACAAATAAAATATTGAAAGCAACGTGTGTGTTTTATAATTAGACTAAGATAATTATCATAGTTTGAAATCTGAATGATAAAATTGATAGTTGGAGTTAGAGATCTCCCATAAGAATTCAAAACATTTCGGCTACGATCTACCAAAGTAAGAAATAATAATGAAAAAAAAATCATCGACTTTGAGGCCCTTGAGATATTGACACCGGCATCTGGTCCACGGACCGGTTCTCTTTCCCTCCACCGGCCCACGCACCCACTTGGCAGTGAGGCCTCAGAAATGCCAAAGGCTGATGCCCTCGGCCGCACATGCTCTGTTCAGCCTCCTCCCAGCCGCAACATGTGTCGGACACCGACGCCTACTTACTTTACGCGATTATTACAAGTATTGAGTTTAGCACGTGTTTCTGATTATTAGGCAGCCTCAGCCTCGGATGAATGAATGAATAATCCACGCTCCCCCTCCATTTGTGTGTTGTCTTCTTGGTCCCAGTCTCTCCATGTGTCGGCACCACATCTCTCCACCGCCGCCCTCTCACTTGATTTTGACCAACTTCATTTTTTACTGTCACAGATGCCCCCTTCTGTTTTCTTTTCCCATAAATGGATACCTCCAATTCAAAAACAGCGTCTGAGGAACAACACGTGTTAGTTACCACTCCCTTTTGAGCTCCCGCTCCAATTCTCTACCGTCCTAGTATTCATATGCATTGCCATCGCTGCTTTACTCATCTTCTCCGCAAATGAGCATGGCTGGGAAACAGAGTTTGTTGCATGAGCTTCTCCGGAAGGAGCAGGAGGCGTTTTGTCTCAGGAGCTACATCGCCGATCGCCGATCTCACTCGCCGGCGAAGACGCATCCCGTGAGTAACGACGAGGGTGTGTCTCTACAGATTCCGTCCCCTCTCGTAGAGGCTGCGATGAGGATCCAGAAGTATAGAGCAAGGAGAGGCTCTGGGTTTGCGTTGTTCGATTCCTTGTTGAAGAGATTCAGAAGTCTGAGAGGTAATAGAAAGCGCGAAAAGGATTCATGGAAAACGGCGGTGGCCCAGGACGAGGGGCATTCCGGCTGCAGTGATAAAAAAGTGATCTTGAGAGGTTGTTCCAAGTTCATGGCAGAGGAGAATGCGGCCGATTTCGTGATCATCTCACGTTTCTACATTAGCCCCTTCTTACACACCGGCGACTCTCCGGTAAAGCAGCCTGATAAAAGCTTTCTTCTTCCGTTTTTGCCCCTTTTCAATCTGCAGTGTCATTACAACTCGGAAAAGATTCCAACCTTTTTCAATAAAGCAGGAGACTGGCAACTGCAAGCTTGCAAATTCCAAAAAGGATTCAAGGGAAGAAGAAGATGATGATGATGAAAAAGAACAAACAAGCCCTGTATCAGTACTGGAACCTCCCTTCTCTCCTGACATTGTCCATGAAAACTACGGTCTCGACATCAACAATTCGAAGAGTAAATTTCTCATTGCCCAAGGTACCCTCCAATTTTTTCAGTGGGGATTGCTCTGTGTGATAAGAGAGGTTCAATGCAGGCTTCAACGGGATAGCAAGACATGAGACGACCCTCGGGAGAGTTGATGGCATAGCAACGCAGACGAATGATGAGCAGAAACAGAGCTCGGAGACGCTTATCGAAGTAGAAGATAAGGACACGATCGACATAACCGAGGCGATGAGCGTGTTCGATTCGATATATGGTGAAGGTCATGGTAAGCATGTGGAAGAGATAGCAGGGGAGGTTGCACTTGCCATCTTTAAACTGCTAGTAGAAGAGGAATGTGTTGTGAGTACCTGTAATTGAAGCATGCGCAAGCCTATACTTGTTCTTCTTCTTGCCAATTTGTTATACTTGGTTACCCTTTTCCTTTTTCTTTTTTGGTTATCATCTTTCTTCCGGATATGCGTTCAAATACCTTTTATCTGCTCGAAAAAGGGTACTGGAGCAGGCCCACGTTAGCTCTGGGCCCAGGACAGAGGCACCTGCGTGGAAGTCTAGAAACATATTGGATGGGTACTCGGTCCTCTTATAGATTCCCTTGAAATGTTTTTTTTTTTTATTCATGGAACCAACCAGCACGAATCTCGATCCAAACACGAGACGAGAATCCAATCCAACGGCGGTGAGAGGAGCGGATCCCCCTAAACCCGACGCGATCTGCTTTAATCTCGTGTTCTCCACAGCACCTGATCAGGTCTACGGATGGTCGCCGCGGTGGTCCACAGCGCGCCGCCCCACCCCTCATGCTGGCCTGCCTAGGAGGGAGGAGGAAATGGCAGCTGCGGATGGAGCAAATTCAGCGTCCCAACAGGCGCTACGCCGCTCCGTGCAGTTCCTCTTCCCTCCCTTCCTTTATCTTGCAAGTGGGGTGATGTGAGAATAACAATATAAAATGAGGTCTGCATTCAGATATGAATATGGGAGGGGACAGAGTGGTCAGTGTACATAGGATAGGAAGAGACAACTCATGGATATGTGTAATAAGTTTCAGTATTCTATTTTCATGTAATCCATTTTATTCTCAACTGGTCTCCATTATTGAGGCTCTCATTGGTCCACCACCTCTTTCCCCTCCCCTCCCCTCCCCTCCCCTCCCCTTTTATTGCTTTTTGCTTTGCAAAGAACCAGCCCGCGGCTGAAACTTCAGCTTTTCAAGTATTATTTGTGAGTCACTTGCCATGCATTGGAGAGTTAGTTCACGAGATCACATTTTTTAGGAAGACCAAAACCAGTGCCACATGGCATTGCATTACAAGTCAGACCCTTCAAACAAACAAACGTCGGGTCGGGGGTAGGTAGGTGCGTGCACTGGGTTAGACCTGGGGCAATGCAGTCGCCAGTCGGAAGCTTGGGTTCAGTGCCTTGTCATGCAACTTGGAAGCGATAAAGTAATTTTTTTGAAGCTTCCCTCCGGCTCCCTCCCCTTCGATACTGATGAAACCAGCCACACGCAGCTGTCAACTGTAGAGCACAGAACAGACAGCATTGTCAATTGGTGTTCTCCAAGAACAGTATCAGATGTAGCTGCTGCTGCTTCTTTTTCTCCCGTAAACCTAAACCCATGGGATGAATTGTCAGGTTTTGAGAATTTGGGAGGTTTAACCCAGCAAGTTGGCGCTATGAGAGATAGATGATGATGCAGGCTCGCTCAATAATGAGGCTCCTGCACAATAAAATTGGTTTCAAACATATGGACCATCTCTTTATCATTGACTACATAGATGCTTTAGAGACATGATGATTTTCAGAGTTTATTTCCTCCCATGGGTGTCCCCCCACACATGGATCATGGTCTCCTCATACAAATCTATCACGAAAGCGAGTGTATTAAACAGAAGAAAAGAAAAGAAAAAAAAAGAAGCAGTTATTACTCACTCAGCCCAGCCCCTTGGTCCGCAGGAAGGATCCATTTTCGTGGCGATGATATTCCCTCCCCCCTTTTCTTTGTCGTCTTCGACATTCCTATTTTCCTAGGAAAGCCGCCTGTGGTAGGTTTTGTGTAGGCGCAAGAAACCCGGGTTTGGGTCGCAGCGCGGCGGATGTGAGTGCAATGGGTTTTGCCAAAATAATCGGACAACGAGGAATAAAGCGGTTTTGGATTTTTACCCTTGAAATCATAGCGATGATTCGTTGGATGGGTCCATTGCCTTTGGTTACATCCAGAGACGTCGCGTCAATGAGGACAAGGTCACTCCTCTGGAGTCTGCCCACACCAACGGGGAAAATGACATAAAAACATACTTTGAGACCTATGCCTTTCTAGGCCTAACCCAACAGCAATGAATTCCAACTTCACCAAATTGAAACCACATTTCTCAGTTGTTGGATTTGGGCATTCAGGAACAAGGGGATCCCAAACCCTACCCTCCCCCCTCCCCTCATTCATTCATCTTACGTGGAATTGGAATGAAGCCTGCCTGAAAAGGGCGCGGCCTCTTACCTTCTCCGGTTGTATTCACTGTATGGTACGGCCACCACCACCCCCCCCCCCCCCCCCCCATCCCCGCCCTTACTCCAAGGTTTTTTTTTTTTTTTTTAATTTTTGATCTGATTTCCAGAAATCAAAGAATAGTAATAAAAAAAATACTAATAAGAAGGATAAGGGTCCATTTCATTACCATTGGCCTTCAAATCAATCCAAAGCCCCTTCCCCACAGACCACGACCCGCTTCTGCCGCATCCTTTTTCTTCCATTTCCCGAATCGCATACAACCACTCACATGGAGGAGGATCAGTACGGCATCGCCGATCTCCGTCATTTCATCGCCGGGAGGTCCATCTTTCCAGCCATCTCTCAGTCGCAGACTCTCAGCGCCTTCCCTCTTTCTCAGCCATACGACATGCTCATGTTCCGCCCGGATTCCCTGAATGCCACCTCCACCACCACTGCCAACCCCACTGCCGCCGCCTCCACGTCCGGTGCTGGGTTTCTTATCACGGCGCCGAGCGGAGGAGGGGACGCCGCGAACGGGAGGTGGCCGAGGCAGGAGACGCTTACACTTCTTGAGATTAGGTCTAAGCTGGATTCTAAGTTCAAGGAAACCAATCAAAAGGGTCCCTTGTGGGATGAAGTTTCAAGGTTCGTTGCTCCGCTCTGCAATAATTCATGCTCAAATACACCATTCCCAAACCGCTTGGATCTCCAATATTTTCATTAGATCCATCGATTTGGACGAAACCCAGAATCTACTTCCTCTAAGAAATCTAACCTCAAGATCGCAATTCAAAGCAGAAAGGCTTTTTTCTCGCGTGTTGAGAAAAAGGGTTTATGCTTTTCACTTGTGCAGAATTTAACCTAAATCTTATGCATCTTCTTCTTCTTCTTCCTCTTCTTCCACTAGAAAATTCATTTTTTTACACGAAAATGACAGAAGCTAAGTTGGAAGTGGCAGTTAAAAGACTCATCGGAAGATTCTGTAACTTTCTATTTACTTGTTACCTTCTGAACTTGTTACAGCCCTTGTCTGTCCGAGAATAAGATACCCCAGTGCCTTTTGTTTGAGGCTTTAGCAATAACGTTCACCACTTTTTCGTCAATCTTTTTTTTTGTTTCTTTCTTTTGCTTAGAGATTTCACTAGTTTTGATGTTGCAACTAGCAAGGATGGGGACTGCCTCGTGGTAATTAGCAAGTGAATTCGCTCCTTGCTGCACTCGATTTCTGTGAAACTAATCTTGTTTACGATCAATTTACTCATATTATTGAGTCATTATCACATGAAATTAGGGTTCTTTAGCTCTTCTTTATTCTTTGGAATCCACTTTGCATTCTTTTATGTGATTCTTCACACTCTGCTCTGGAAGTTTCAAGGTTGAATTTTATGTCATCTAGGATCATGTCCGAAGAGCATGGATATCAGAGGAGTGGAAAGAAATGTAGGGAGAAGTTCCAAAACTTGTACAAGTATTACAAGAAGACTAAAGAAGGAAAAGCCGGGAGACAAGACGGCAAACACTACAGGTTTTTCAGGCAACTTGAAGCCTTGTATGGTGAATCAAACATTTCAGGTTCAGCATCGGAATCCCAGCACGCCAGTGGAAGTTTTCATTACAGTCACAGGAAGAAAGCTACAAACCAACAAAGATATCCTGATGACGAGAAGCTGTCGGAAACGAGCTTAAGCCTCTCAGACTTCTCCGACAACCCGGATGATAATTCGTCCGATGATAGGGCGAAGTCCGAGAATGGTGATTCAGACAATAGGAATAGAGGAATTAGAAGGAGTTGGAAATTAAAAATAAGAGATTTCATAGATTCCCACATGAAGAAACTGATAGATAAGCAAGAAGCTTGGATGGATAAGATGATGAGAGCAATTGAAGATAAGGATAAAGAGCGAACCTTGAGGGAGGAAGGATGGAGGAAGCAAGACGCAGCGCGAATCGAGCTACGGCAACAACTTTGGGCAAGAGAACGAGCATGGATGAAGGCTCGGGACACAGCTTTGATGGACGCATTGCATAAAATTGCAGGAGAAACGGCACCGACAAACTCGACTAAAGCCGATTTCTGGTCGGAAGTGGAGGTCAGTAAACTGATCCAACTAAGAAAATCAGTAGAGATGCAAAGGGGAGTTTCAGAAGAGATGGCGTGGAAGGAAGTATCATCCAAAATGACATGCTTTGGATACGAAAGGAGCCCATTGGCATGCAAAGAGAAGTGGGAAAGCGTGAACAATTATATGGTTCAAAATAAGACGGAGAATTATTTTGATCCGTTTAGCGATCAAGGAGGAGGAGGAGGAGTGTACTTGGGAAATGAGCAAGGAATAATAAGGAACTCTTCGCCAAATAGAATCATTGGGGGTGGGTTGAGCAATGACAACCTCTTAAGATACTTCATGGCGATGGGAATGGAAGGATTGGGGATTAAAAAACGGAATTTTCCCACTTGTGCGCTTCACTGCTGCTGCAGCATATGTAAGGTGATGGATACCTTTCAATTATACCTGTCGGCTAGAAAAGAACCCTAAGTCACAAAAGTTGTGTGAACTTATGATCATGGAAGAATTTTTATGGTTTTCGAATCCCCTTATTACTCTTATGGCAGAAGAAGTAATGATTTGGATCAAGGAGAGCACACAATGTCACCTACCCACGTCTTCTTTTCCGGAAATTGAGAGCATCTTCTAGCTTGACCTATCTCCTAATCTAGAACTCAATTTTAAAAACTCGGCAATAAAAAGGGGGGGGGGGAATCATTTTCGATGCATGCGTCATGCAAGTAAAGTAGTGGAGTAATCCACGTCCCCACTTTTTTTTTTTTTTTTCTCTCTGTCTCGTGTGCTGGAGAGAGGAAAATAAGGCGCGAGTAAGTTTTTATACATGAAACTAAAGTTGTGTTCAGTGGGGTGGTTGGCTGAGGAGAAGAGAGGTCTGTGGCCATGTAGAAAAAAGTCAAAAAACTGGAGATCCGTCAGCGAGAAAAAGGTGTACGGATGCTGCCAGGTGATCGAACCGGTCCAAGCCGAAGGCAAAGAAGGCTGCAGAAATGGACAGCCCGTCTCCCGATGTTCTTTCTTTCCTTGCTCACCACAGGAACAAAGTAGTGGCTGTCTCCTTTAGGTCTCCGGAATCCAAACTCCGTTGATCCTGAAGATGCTACTTTTAAAATGGGAATACTTCAAGAACAGCGAGCGACCTTGGCTGGGTAGATAGTGCTGTTGTACGAAGGTAAAGGCCTCCTTCCATTCCACCTAGCGAGCGAGAGAGAGAGAGAGAGAGTGGTGATTGATCATAAAGAATTTGCGTGATGCAATGGGATTCTGGGGTGATTTGACATGAGCTGACTGGCGATTCTGAAAAGCTGGACACCGCTTCTCCTATGCATGCCCTAATTCGGAATCATGCTCCGCTCCCTTTTCCCCCCTTGCTTTCTCGGTTTCTTTCTCCTTCTGGGTATTCAAGTAAAGGATTCCTTCCCACCCACTCTTGGGCCCAGCCCCATGCAACAAATCAGTGCCGGCTTGCGTATCTTCTTCAACGGGCTGTCGAGATAACCAAGCGCTCGTACCAGGCATACCTTACGTTTTTTTTTCTTTTTATTAAAATATTTTAATTTAAATATACATCAAATTTTATTTACTTCGATCAAATATTTAAAGCATACCCTTTTTTCCGTAATTTATAAGCGTGTGTATACTTGAAATTCAAATCGAAAAACTACAGTAAAAATTTTTGAACCCTAGATGAATTTCAAAACATTATATCCGAATATATAAAAGTGTAGAAAAACAGAACACAATGGAAACGAAGATCACAATTCTCAAATTACGAAAAATGTGAATATTTAAGTAAACAATAGCGAAACCGATGCCTTGAATCATGCAATTACTTTAAAAACATAAATAATATCAACAAGTTGTAAGGGTCAATCATTCTATCATTTGAAATTCGGTAGGGCTCACTTTGGGAAATGGCAATGCTCAAGATTATGTATTTAGTAAATATCAATCAAGTGGATATTTTTTACAAAATATCACATATAATAAAAAGTAAAACAATTTTATCAATTAATTTTATTCTCTTAATATATTCGAATTAATTTAATAATTTGATTTTTTTTATAATCTAAAAAATTGAAAACAATTTTTATTAATTATAATAAAAACATTTCATTTAAGAATTACTTTAAATCACTTGAATAAAAAATAATATTTAATTACTATTTAAATTAATAATTTATAATTAATAAATACAATTTAAAATAATTACAAATATATTTTAAATGGGTATATTTATTCAAAATAAAAGAAAATTTACTTAAATGATTTACGTACAAAAATCAATAGTTGTGTATTAATTATTTTCATTATTTATTTACACTATATAATTTAAAATAATTATAATATATTAAAAAGAATCAGATTTATTTATTTTAAAGAAAATTGAATTCAGAAACTATTAATAATTTTATAGAAATAATAAATAGTATAATTTTTTTTATTTGAATTTTTATTTTTTTATGAAAAGATTGTCATTTAGTTATTATAACCTAGATGTAGAATTATACATTAACGTATTTTGTATAACTTTATAATTGATTTCTTATCATTTATATTTATTATTTTTACCACTCTTTTAGGATGATTTTGCATTATTTTTATTTTCCTTTCCTTATTCTTTTAAAAGAATTTTATTTTCTTCACGCCAATTTGATTTTTTTGAAAAGTAAGTGTATTTTTTAATTTTTCAAAATAATTTTGATATAATTTGGAGAATTTCAGAGTTGACTTTGGTGGAATCAAAGATTTGATATATCCGAATGAAAACTCAGTCAAATATTCTCAAATAAGATAAAATTTGTATTTTATTTTGAAAAATTTAAATCCTATTCTAGAAGATTTGCATCACATCTTATAAGATCTGGCTAGAAGATTTGATATGAACCTATTAAGAAAGTTTGACAAATCATCACCATTATATAAAAATACGAACCCAAGGATCAAAGAAATGAGAGTCAATTTAAGGTTTAGAGTCAAGTCCAACATATTTTGCACTCCTTTTCTTTCGTTTTTCATTAACTTTTGTTGTTTAGAATCAAGTATGTGCGTATGAGCATTTGAGCCTAAGGATCTATTGTGAAGCTTTGCTTGCACAAGTCCTACATGTATGATTATTTTACTATGTTTTGCAACATTTAGTTTGAGGTTTGATTCTTTTTTTTGCAAATTTTCTTTATCAACGTGATTTTTAGTTCCATAACCCTAAAAGAGTGTGAAAGAATCAAAGGTTGACTTCAAACACCTAAGGAGAATGGCTCAATCGCATATCATTGGTAAGATACATTCTGTCTAATCTCTTTGCGAGCTGAGAGTGTCGGGGTTAGATTTGAGTATGGAGAAAACATGGGTTATCACAAGAGGTGAAATAGCTTTGGTAGTGTGGTTAATTCCATAATCCCACAAAACAAGGGATCGTGCTATAACGGTCACTGAATAGAACTATTTTAGAATAACACCCCCAAAGTTTGTACAAGTAGGTCAGTTCTCAGTGTTTTGTTAAGTGTCATTTTCTAGTTTATTATTAGGTATTATTCTGTATTAATTTAGTGTTAAGTCACACAATTAAGAATTATATTAATAATTAATTGATTTTTTTAGAAAAATCCTATTTTCCTATTGTGTATATATTTTTTCTATTTTTTTCGTGCACTTTGACCAAGATATGTCAGGAGGCAGTCATGGAGTGTTGTAGGAGTATTGCAGGTGGTCAAACTTTGACTTTTTGTGCCTTGTACGCGAGTTGGAACGATTGTGGGCAGAAGACTAACATTGGTCAAGGCTTCTCACTTACGCCATGTCAAAGTCTGCATCAATGATTGGGCGCTAACTAGTGATCTTTACCTGCCACTGGTCATTGGCAATAGCTGGGCACACGTGCGCAATTCGGTTTTGAAGACAATTGATGGCAATCCTCTTATCTTCTTAATCCTCCAAGGAGGAATCACATGAGGCTATTCCCGTACCTCCTTGTCAATCAGAGTATAAGGGAGAGTAGGCTATTCCTTGTTTCTATACTCGTACTATGCTCTTTTGTGTTTTATGTTTTATATATTTAAAATTTTTTGAGGAAACGACACGCAACACATTTTTGGCGCCGTTGCCGGGGAGTTGTGTATATTTGTGTTTAGTGTTGTGTATAGTTTTTTTTCTTTTCTTTTCTTTCTTTCTTTTTGTTTTTCTTTTGTTTCCGTTTTGCTGCTATTTTTTTTTATGCATTCAGCTTCACCGAAGGTTTACCGAAGCTTGAGATCATATCCAGAAATCTTGTGTCCCTTGGATCCGGAGATTGAGCGCACATTTCTGACGAAAAAGAGATAATTAACCTCCAGTGCATCTACTGACGAAGAAATGGATGCTCAACCATCTACTAGAGTCCCCATAATGCACGGAGAACAACAACAACAACATCCTCAAATTTTTCCAATTCTGCCGATCACTAATCATGGCCCAACACTAAGGACTATAAAAGAAGAAATCACCGCCAACCATGCTGACAGACCATTATGTATCATCTTTGACGTGGAAGAGGACTTTTTGCTACGCCCATATTTGTTCCAAACAATTCGTACGTTCGCTGGGAGAGAAAATGAAAACCCAAATCGTCATCTCAGAGAGTTTCACACGGCTTGTGCATCCATGCGCCCAAAAGGTGCAACGGAGAACCAAGTCAAGCTACGGGTCTTCCCTTTCAGTTTCTCTAAGCGAGCCTTGGAATGGCTGTATGGATTACCACCATCCTCTATTGCAACCTGGGAGCAAATGGTTCAGAAGTTTATTGATCGATATGCACCTCTAGGAAGAGCCTCCACGGGTAGAAGAGCTTTAGTTACCATGCTACAACATGGTATTATGACAGTTCAACTGGATCTATAACACTTATCCACAACATGGACTTACTGGAGGTTCAATTTTACAACATTTTTGCGAAGGACTGACCCCCATGATTAGAGGACAAATGGATGCCGCTTGTAATTGGTCATTACTAGAGAACCACCACAGCGCTGATGCCCGAAGATTGATAGAACAAATGGCTGCTAATTCTTATTCTACTTTCAGCCGATATGACCACTCATACCAAGCACCTGGAAGGATTTCTAAGCCAGTAAAATCAGTGCATGAAGGGGACAATTATGAAGTTTTAGCTCAATTTGCTGCTATGAGCAATACCTTGAAGCTTGGCTTCCAATCATTTCTCTAACAACATGGAAAGTATCAAGGATCTTCAAACTCGCATCTTTTTGATCTAGGATCTATGATACATGAGATGCCAACAGAAAGGTGAACGCATTCTACCAGAACTAAGGAGGAACCTACAACTACGTAAACTACCAGATGTCGAGAAGCGACCACTCTAGTTTCTGCTAGAGACAATTAGTACCTCCTAGTCAAGCCCCATCACTAGGGAACTCTTTTATTGTTCCTCAGAAAACTCTCACTGCTCCACCTCAACCTCTATAAATCACTGGAGTTCCAAATCAACCCCTTGTTCCTTATCAACCAAATCATAATTTGGAGTCCATGGTAAAGTCCCTTGCCGAAAGTACCACCAAAATGCATGCCACGCAAAAAGACTTTGATGGACGAATCACAAGCATGCAAACTCAGATTACCCAACTGGTTCAAGCTATGAACCGACTGGAGGCGCAAGGAGCATTGCCATTCTAGCCAGTGAAGAACTCAGAGCACATCAATGCAATATCTTTAAGAAGTGAGAAGGATCTACCGGAACCTTACCCATGGTTTATGACTAAGGTGGACAGATTTGAAGAAAAAGAATTAGAAGTTTTGGACAGTGATGATGACGTGGATGAAGAGATTATTTTAGAGAATCCTGATGGCTCTCCAGTACATAACACTGATGTACCACTGCCACCTTAAGAAGTGAAGGAGAAGGAGCCGCATGAAGTTGATCAACCCAAGTCTCTAGTCATTTCACCTCCTTTTCCTATGAGACTTCGAAGGAAAAGCAAGGACAAATATGGATTGAAAGCATTTATGGAGGTGATGAAGAAGATGAACGTGAACATTCCTTTATTGGAGATGATAGATCAAGTGACGAAATCTGCAAAAATGTTGAAGGACTTATGTGATCCCAAAAAGAAGGCAAAAGTGGAAGAGGTAATTCCTTTGATTGAAAATATTTCAGTAATTATTCAGACAAGGCTTTCACGAAAGTGTAAGAATCTAGGTATGTTTTGCATACCTATTACTATTGGTGAGATCAAAATTTCAATTGCCATGTGTGACTTAGGAGCATCGGTTAATGTTATGCCCAGATCTCTTTATCTTTCTCTTGCATCTAAGCTAGGTAAACTTGAGTCTACTAGTGTTGTTTGTCAATTAACTGATAGATCACATGTGAAGCCTGATGGTAGAGTTGATGATGTGTTTTTGTATGTTAAAGATTTGATTTTTCTTGCTGACTTTTTAGTTATTCCCATGGAGAGTGAAAATCCTATGATTTCGGAGTCCATCATTTTGGGACGACCGTTTATGGCTACTAAAGGCACAAAAATTGATGTCCAAGCCAGCACAATTTCCCTACAGTTCAACGGTCATATGCTGGACTTCAGCTTGGAAAAAGCCATGCAGTATGCAGACCAGATTAACGAGATTTGTCAAATATCTACATTTGACACAGATGTAGAACACTTAGTGATGGTCCATGAGCAAGATCCCTTGCTCAAATGCCTCACTGAAATCTTTGATTCTAATCGTATTTCTTTTTCTGATTTTGAATTTTTAAGTTATCTTGATTATTTTCTTGAAAAACCTGAATTTTTTGACGTTGCTTTTCTGAGTTTATAAATGTCCGAGAGACAACTGATTCGTTCTGATATTCATGCCTCATTACTAAAGTTAAAAACTCTGCGTGAGCATTTGAAGTATTTATTTTTGGGAGAAAATGAGACTTTACCTGTTATTATCTCTAGTACACTAACCCTTGAACATGAGAAAAAACTCAGGAGTGTACTCCAAGAGCACAAACAGACAATTGGATGGATGTTGGTTGATATAAAAGGAATAAGCCCCTCCATATGTACTCATCGCATCTATTTGGAGGAGGGAACAAAGCCAATTTGTCAACCCCAAAGGAGATTGAACCCTCCTATGATTGAAGTGGTCAAGAAGGAGATTTTGAAGTTGTTGGTTGCTGGTATAATCTACCCTGATTCTGATAGCGAGTGGGTTAGCCTTGTGCAGGTTGTCCGAAGAAAACAGGTATCACAGTCATGGCCAATGGCCAAGGAGAATTCCTTCCCATCAGAGTGCAAAATGGCTGGCGAATGTGCATTGATTACCGAAAACTGAATGCAGCCACCAAGGACCATTACCCACTTCCATTCATTGACCAAATGTTAGAAAGACTTGCTGGAAGGGGCCACTACTGTTGCTTGGATGGATACTCCAGTTTCCATCAAATACATCTGGCCCTTGAGGACCAATCTAAGGTTGTTTTCGTTTGCCCTTTTGGAACTTTTGCTTACCATAAAATGCCCCTTGGACATTGCAACGCACCAGCAACATTTTAGAGATGCATGCTTAGCATTTTTTTTTGAATATGTTGAAAATATTATTGAGGTTTTTTTGGATAACTTTACGGTTTATGGATATAGCTTTGATGAATGTCTTGCTAATTTGTCATTGACTTTAAAGCGTTGTGTTGAGACTAACCTTGTTTTGAATTATAAGAAATGTCATTTCATGATAGAAAGGTATCATTTTAGGACATGTTGTTTCTCAAAAGGGAATTGAAGTAAGGCCAACATTGAGGTAATCCAGAAATTACCTTATCCCACTTGTGTGACAGATGTATACTCTTTTGTTGGACATGTTGGATTCATAGATTTATTCAAGATTTTTCGAAAATTGCATGTCCTTTGCATGCTTTATGCATAAACATATTGAGTTTCATTTTGATGAAAATTGCATGAATGCTTTTGATGTTTTAAAAGAAAAGCTTGTTTCACCTCCCATTATTCAGGCTCCAAATTGGAGTCTACCATTTGAATTAATGTGTGATGCAAGTGATGTAACTCTAGGTGCAATTTTGGGACAAAAGGTGGAGAAACAATCTCATGTTATCCACTATGCGTCCAAGTGCTTTGATGATGCCCAAAAGAGCTACGCCGCTACAGAAAAGGAGCTGCTAGGCATTGTGTTTGCCTTGGAGATATTTCGATCTTATTTATTAGGAGCTAAAGTGATATTCTATTCGGACCATGCCGCATTAAGATATCTCCTCACCAAGAAGGATTCAAAGCCCAGACTCATCAGATGGATTTTATTGCTTCAAGAATTCGACTTGGAGATTACGGACAAGAAAGGATGCGAGAATTTAGTTGCAAACCATCTCAGCCGCATCACTTCTGGAGAAAAATCAAGCCTTATCGATGACAGCTTCTCGGACGAACACCTATTCATGATCCATGACGAGAGTCCTCGGTATGCTGACATCGTAAATTTTTTAGTAACTGGACAATTTCTGCAGATTTCTAGCACTACCAGAAGGAGAAATTGAGGAGTGACAGCCTAAATTTCATCTGGGATGATCCATATCTCTGGAAAATCGAAGTTGATCAGATTATTAGGAGATGCATTCCCCAAGATGAAGTGCACTCGTTTTTTTTTCCCATTGTCATGAGTTACCTTGCGGTGGACATTTTGGTGCAAAAGTTAATGCAAAGAAGGTTCGTGAGGCTGGATTTTAATCAATATTCAAGGATGCCTACCTTCATTGAAAGGCGTCAACCAAATTGTCAAAGAGAAGGAAATTTGGGATACAAGGATCAAATGCCCCTTCAACCCATTATCATGTGTGAGATCTTTGACTTTATGGAACCATTTCCCCCCTCTCAAGGGAAGCTCTACATCTTTCTTGCTATTTATTATGTTTCTAAATGGGTGGAAGTCATATCTTGTGAAAGGGATGATGCCAAAACTGTGGGTAATTCTTTAACTAACATCTTATTTTCTTGGTTTTGACATCCCATGATTATTATTTCAGATCATGGCACCCGTTTCGTGAATCATGCCATCAAGAGTACATTGGCCAAATATGGAGTCAACCACCGCCTTTCCACAGATAGACATCCTCAAACAAATGGCATGACGGAAGTATCAAATAGAGAGATGAAAAGGATCTTGGAGCACACCGTTAACCCAAATAGGCGAGATTGGAGCTTAAGGCTCAATGATGCACTATGGGCATACCGTACTGCTTACAAGAATCCCATAGGAATGTCTCCATATCGAATGATCTATAGTAAGGCATGTTATCTTCCTTTTGAATTACATCACAAGACATACTGAGCCGTCAAGTCAAGCAACCTGACTAGTGATCAAGTTGGAGAGAATAGACTTTTAGGCCTAAATGAGCTGCAGGAAATTCACCTCAATGCCTACACTAACTAGCTATTGCACAAGGAAAAGGTAAAACACTTTCATTACAGTAAGTTGCAAGGGAAGCAATTTTTAGTAGGTCAAAAAGTTCTCTTATATGATACTACCTTGAAATTCTTTCTGGGTAAATTACGTTCTAAATGGCTTGAACCTTATGAAGTTGTGAATGTTTTTCCTTCTGGTGCTGTTATTATCCGTTCATTTGAGACATGGAAAAGCATTAAGGTCAATGGACATCGACTGAGCCATTTTATGAGAAATTTAAGCCGCACAGTGTGTGCATCTTACTGCTAGTCGAGGGCCATTAACAGGTGTCACAGTCAGCCAAATACTGTAAATTGGCGCTAAATGGGAGGCAACCCATGACTTTAATTTTGTAACTGTTACTCTTTCCTCGTTTTTATCACCCACTACTCCAAGTTACTTTATTTTCACCTGCCTCACGTACCCACTTACTACCTTAACCGTTTCTACACCCAACCTCCCTTTTATCTTTTGAAATTCCCAATTTAATGACTGT
This sequence comes from Utricularia gibba, assembly GCA_002189035.1. Classification (NCBI taxonomy): domain Eukaryota; kingdom Viridiplantae; phylum Streptophyta; class Magnoliopsida; order Lamiales; family Lentibulariaceae; genus Utricularia; species Utricularia gibba. Next base: position 3,628,265 of record NEEC01000002.1, on the reverse strand, counting down.
TACCCCACTTTGTTGTTGTGACCTACGTTTCAATTCCTCTCCCTATCATCCCTGATTCTCCGAATTTTCTACTCACCATGTCTGAACACCCCACATCTCCTGTTACCCGAAGTGCAAGTGCTGCAAAGGCAGCTCAGAAGCGCAACCTGCTGTTGCTAGAACATCTTGAAGGACCCAACGTCGCCGCACCAACAACTCAAAAGAAGCTTTTGTTCCACCTGAGCATGAGCCATCTCCAGGCACTGCGACGAAATCTGTTTCGATTGAGGCGACGCCTCTCACTATCGTGTCTCCGGTGTTGTACCAAGAGTGGTACCTAGTGCCTGTTGTTGATGTTGCTTCTAATGAGCCGGAACCTTCAACACCAAATTCCCCAGGAGCAATTTCTTCTCCCGAGAGTCTGCAGCCCACACAACCAGAGGAAATCGTTGGAGAAGAAGGTAAGGAAAAAGAAATTCCTATTACTCATTCATCCCCTTCTCCTGTACAGGAAGAAGATACCTATGAAGAGATCACCATCGACGAAGAGGTGGATTTCTTGATATCTGAAATGGAGCGTATCTCTATGGAAGGGCCATGCCTTGAGTTCCTTCCTAGAGAACAGGATGTTGATGAAGTAACTAAGCCCACACAGCGAGGTAAACGACAGCGTGCTCGCACCAAATTCTGGCAAATCGAGCCTTGGAGTCCCGTACCTGGACCCAACTGAAAAATACCATGAGGTTTTCGGATAAGAATGCTCAACTCTTATTTAATCTCTTAACCTCGCATAGAATTTTGTTTGATTTTAAATTGCATATGCCTACTGTAGTGCATCTGAACTTGCTGATAAACGAAAAATTATGCAATGTCGTTAAATGCATATTTTCCTATCAAATAAATTGATAACCTAACCCACATTCAAGCATAAAACAATTATGAGCATAATGATTAGGGTCGAACTCAAAGATTAGGTGCTTCTCAAGTGATTAGCCAAAGCATGAAATCAGTGTCACGTTGGTAAATTGGTCTTAACTAGGACTAAGGCAGGACTAGAACGAAATACAATAAAGAAAAGTAACAAGCTTGAATTCGGTAGTTTCTGGAATGGGATGGGTGATGCCTTGGGACTCCTAGGGAATTTATGCCTATCACTAAACAAGCTCACCTAAATCATAAATCATACAACTAACTCACAAGATCTAGGTCTACTCGAATTCTTGTTTTTTCCCCTAATCTTTGGTCTACCTGTAATTAGGGTTATTAAGTTGGGTTTTACTACTTTCCTCTCCTAGATCTATCCTCGTTTGTTAAGGAAGTGGCATGACCCATGGTTTATTAAGTCTAAGGATGGATTAGTATATTTTTCCCCTTTTCACCCCAAGTCATCCCCTAAGTGCTTAGCCACTCATACTTAAGGTAAACGAAAGTGGAAAAAAAAACATCACCCACAGTTTGCTCATTTCACAGTCGAATACCAGAAAGCAAACAAGCAAGTAGTGTGAAATGTCGACAAAAACTAAAAACGTCGCTAGCTACTCTTAGCTAGGAGTAATATTCTTCGAAAACAGAAATTAGTCTTGAACTTCAGCTTCGTTCCTGTTTGTCTTCCTTCTTCTTCCTCCCTAGAAAACCTTCTCTAGATAGCTATCCGTGAGTCTCCAAGCGGAGATCTGCATTCTCTCATCTTCCCTCTCTTTTTGTCCAAAATCTCACTTTTTCACCTCTCCTTGGACTTTGTGTGTACTCTTTTTCAGACTTCTGCCACCTTCTCTGCCGCTACACTGTTCATATTCGGCTCCTTGGGATTTGTGTTGCAACCTGTACTACATTGCTCGAAGAAAACTATTAGAACGTTGGGACTAAATCGCAGATTGTTGTGTGCTGCTTTTCAAGACATGGGTCTCATCACTTTTCTGGTGATGATGCTTTTTGTTTTTTGACCCTTTTTTTTTTTGCTGTCTACAGATTTCGTGACAATCAGTCCCCCATGAAAAATAATCAAGGGGAAAACATGCTCACTGGTTCATAAAATGGCCATAACAAAATTCATGCATTTCATGCATCATGAAAAACATCCCATGCTTGTAAGGGAATTCCTCAACCATTCACAAAATCCTCCTGACCATAACGTCGTACTACTAAATTACTCCTAAAGTAGACTAATGCCATAACTTAGAATAATGCCATAAAATGGCTGGAAATCCCCTTGCTGAGGAATTGATTTCTTTTCACCTTGGTGGTAAACATTTTTGCATGTCTATAAATGATTTTAATATGGCTTTAGGCTTTGTTTCTGAATCTGATTTAGCCACTATTCATTACCTCCAAGCCTTTTGTGATTATCCTTAACATTTTAGTGTGCTGAATGCCTATCCATCCATGTCTATTTTTGAGCCCCCGTATTCTGTACGCAAACTCAAGGCCCATTACTTGAGGGCCCCCCTGCTCTTTTAGTGTTGAACATGTATTTGGAAGGCTTTACAGCGCAACCCGCCAAGGCATCAGGATCATTGCTAAGGTCATTTTATTTTTCCTGTGGGCGATGATGAAGAAGCTTCCCATTAATTTGGGATGGTGGATTGCAACTCAAATGCACTCCATCACCACCAAGAATGAGAGGGTGCTCCCTTTTGCTTCCCTCATCACAAAGCTCGCCCAACATCTCAAAGTGAGCCTAGAAAAGCAGACCTCTCAAGTAGATAATCATTTCCGTTATCTAGATTTAGATGACTTGTTTTCTTGCAGCTACCTGAAGGAGGTTGAGGGGAAGGCTGTTTTCGTACAAGCGGGGTACCAAGAGTACCATCACTTTTATGCCCCCGACCATAGTGAATCCCTACGGTGCACCAACCAATATTCCACTCAGCTCTGCACCTTCAAGCCCCACCAAGCACATCCTACTGCTTGCTATTCAGAGTCTCCAGGAAGAGGTTTCTGTGCTTTCCACGAAGTTGGATACTCTCATGGCTATTGCTTCACACTCTGGAATGCCCATGACTAAGGTACCTTGCGCTGCAGTTGATGATGAGGACATTCACAAAATTAAGTGCGGGGGAGGAGTTTGTGTTTCCTTTTTATTTTCTAGTATTTTCTGGGCATTAGAACTTATGTGTTAAATTGTGTTGAATTTTTTTTTTAATTTTCAAGCTTCATGTTTTATTTTTGTTATTGTTTGTGAAAAAATCCCCACTATGCTCCTCAAGTACATTTGCTTCCATGAATAAGGCTAGAATTTTAGGATCAATCATGCTTACGTTCATGAATTCCTTGATGCTAGGAAAATACTTCAATTATTTTTTTCTAGATATCAAGCTTTTGTTGCATGTTTTAGGAAAGACTATACTGTGGCTGTGACTACATTTTCATTCCTTATATATATATTATGTTGTGAATAAATATTTGCTGCTCATATAGTGACTTGATCGAGACCAAACAAAAATATGAAAAAAAAAGAGAAAAAAATATTAGAGGTGCCAAAGGTAAGGATGTTTTGTGAAACCGTGGTTAACACCACACATAAGGTTTCGTAATCCAAACATTCTTCCCCAAAGTGGGACCTCTCTCTGAAAAAAAAAGAGGGAAAAAAGAAGAGGTCTTTAGTCACTATATTGTGCTCTTTGATGCTTTTATTTACCTTGATGATGTTAGTGTATAATTAGTCATTGGTTAAGTTTTTATCTGATACATGCGAACTTGCCTTAATTTGATTGAAGGATAGGAAAAGAATTGGAGTAAATACCTACAGTAGAATGATTATACTTTAATAATGCATCATAACTTAGGTTCTATCCTTTTTCGTGGATTGCTATGATTGTCACACTTAAGAACAAGCATGATTTAAGTGTAGGGGAATATGTTAAGTGACGTTTTCTAGTTTATTATTAGGTATTAGTACGTATTAATCTAGTGTTAAGTCACCCAATTATAAATTATATTGAAAAGTAATTGATTTTCCTAGAAAAATCCTATATTCCTTTTTTGTATATATTTTCTCTATTTTTTTTGTGCAAGATATGTCAGACAACAGTCGTGGAGTGTTGCAGTAGTATTGCAGGTGGTCAGACTCTAACTTTTCGTGCTTTGCAGACGACTTGGAACAATTGTGGGCGGAAGATTGACAATGGTCAAGGTCCCTCATTTACAGCATGTCAGAGTCTACAGCAATGATTTGGCGCTAAATTGCACGCAAAGGAAAGTTGGTGGCACATGCAAGACAAAAGGAATGATATGAAGAGGACTAGAAGGAGTTAATGAACGTGGGGAGTGATATAAAAGCAACTTGCAAAACTTATTTTGGGATCATGTTTTTGCACTTATCTTTGTACTTAAAACTTTTGGGTTCTTCCTTCCCTCCAAAGAGGAAGAACACTTAGCTTTCATTTTCATTTCTGTTTTTATGGCTCTTTTGAGCTAAACTCCCTTAGTTGCGGGGAGTAGATGAAGTTTCCTTCCAAGTCCTAACAATACACTCGGTTCTTCACTGAATTCATTTCGGATTTCGCATACTTCCATGCATTTGTTGCAGTCTTTCTGTAACGACTCCTAGTCATGGTCCAAGAGTAGCAGGTCACTCCTCGCGGATATTGGTGAAGATCAAGGTGAAGAGCACCAACTCTAACCCTATCGGTTCGAGGGAAGTAGCAGATTTTTTGTGGCCTAGGCACCGCAACAGTGGACAGGTAGTGACCTCATGCCTTTCATTGGCCATTGGGAAGAGTTGAGCACATGTGTGCAATTCAGTTTTGAAGGCTATCGAAGGCAATACTCTTGTCTTCTTAATCGTCTAAGGGCGAAACATGAGGGTATTCCCATGCCTCCTTGTCAATCAAAGTGTAAGAGAGAGTAGGCTATTCCTTGCTCCTATAACCAGCTATTCGGAAGGAATCAATGAAGACCGAGGCGAGGATAGATAGAAGAAGGAAGCGGAATCTCATTCCCAAGAATTGTGTCCCGTAGTCAAGGCCCATCACTTAGGTTGTAACTTTTATTTCTGCATCTCAAAAACCCTCTTTTGCAAAACCGTGACATTTTCTAAAAGTTTCCTACAAAACAGTTTTCACAAAAAACAACTCCCTGAGATCGATACTCGTACTACGCTTTTTTGTGTTTTACGACAAACCAAAGCTCTTTCCTTTCTTGGAGAATTGGCTATGTATTCGAGACATATTATCAGGAAGCAAGCATCAAGCAAGAGAGTGTATGACATGGAGAGTAAGCCAGTTGGTTATTTCCTCTTTTTTATACTAAGGATGTCATAGTAAACACGTGAAAAGTCGATTCTCTTTCATCACACGAAATGATCAACGTTCTCAAAAATAGTAAGGCCTTGTTTAGTTAGTTGATTTAGATTTTCACGGGTTTATATAAACCAAAATATGTAGGTTTATGTATGAAATGATGTTTGGTACATTAGTTTACCTTATTTGGGTAATATATTAATGTTGCATTTGTTATGTGGGTTTATTTATTGGGTTTATAATATAATGACAATTGTGTCCCCATGAATTTAATATAAATATTATGATTTTTCAACCCTAATCATACAATGACAAACACAATTGACGATCTTGTTGGATGAAGATGTCCTCTTATTTGCATTGATGTTGTTGATCTTATACGTCTAGGCATCATCTTTGAATATTATTGGGTTTGTTGATCTTGTACGTCTAGCCTTCATCTTTGAATATTATATGATCTAAATATTCTTTGTATGACTAGGGTTCCTTTACCATTGTCATATTGCATTCATTAAGTGCATCGATTTTGAGATTGTATCTTATATTCTATTATTCTGCTTTCATATGTGTATGACAATATTGGAGTTATTAATTGTATATATACTTGGTTATTTAGTTTGTCACAATGATGATGAGAAACAAGGAAGTGGAAAAGTAAATGAGGTAGAAGATGCAAAAAAAACTAAATGCCAATGAAAACCTGATGAAGAGATTCATCTCATTGAAGCATTCAAAGAAATAATTGAACAATCTTGGAAAATTGAAAACGGATTTATAGGATGGTGATGGAAGGAAAATTCTACATCACATTTCAGAGAGAAAACAAGGCAGTAATGGAAAGTCTAAGTCGATCCACAATGAGCAAACGGTTTTCAGTTGCGACTTCTTTGTGCAAGTGAGATTAAACAGAGGGTTTGGTTGAGAAGTGGGTTTCTACTCTAGAGAAATCAATTAAAATTCAGAAAATGGATTCTACACTAAATACAAACAATAAAAGTAAGCATTACACTTAATACACTTAATACAAAAAGTTTAAAAGTAAGTATTTACACTTACTTTTAAAATGGGTTTCTAATCCGCATTTTTGAAAGTTTAAAAATAAGTATTACACTTACTACAAAAATTAACCATTCTGAAAGGTAACCTAAACATGCTCCAATATTATTGTGATTCATGCTTGAAAGCAGTAAAAAACACGATGATGAAAAACATGCTAAGTTGAAAACATTCAAACAAGATGAAGATTCAGCAAGAAACATTAAGTGAGCTAGCAAGTTGTGAAAGTGCGAAAATAAATGAAGAAAATGGAAGGGTGTGTTTGGTTCTCCAAATCAATTCTTGTGGATGCATCAGTTTTTTTTCTCGTCAAGTTAGACATGAAGCTTTGCCAGGAAGGTTCCAAGTACTCTGTTGCCATTTTAGGCAATGGAGGTGGTTCTATTATCACTCTGGAATTACTCCCATTGTCTTCTTTGCGCTCCCAATGTTGGAGATGAGTTCTACTATCACGTTGGAACTATTCCTCTTTCGTCTTCTTCCTTGAAACTCATTTGATATCATCGGAAAAATCTCTCCTAGCATTTGAAATCTCTGTTCTCTCTGTAGCCAATCTTGCCTGCCCCTGTTACGTGCCTTGGCGAGGCTTAGCTTCTCCTCATTTCCTTTTTCTCACCGAGTATCTTATCTCCTCGTGCATGTAGACCTGTAATTCATATTTTGCCCCTAGACTAATAAATATTGCATAAAGTGGTCATAATACATGGCCCGGCCCAAAGGGGCTGGCCATTCCTGGGTCTAGATGAACATGAAGTTCAGCCCGATAAGTAAATCAAGACAAAATAGACTCAAAACATGTTTTTACACATACTAAATTTAATAACACTAATTTTGATATTTTTACGTTTTTTTATCTCAACTAATTCCTCATCCTAACATTTAAAAGACCATAAATATGATTAGTTTTGACTCAACATCATAGGGTACCAGGTGGCACTTGAAATAGCTTTCAAGGAGCTCACATCAGAGACTGAGATTTGAGCACAGCTACACATCAACTCCAAGGTTCACAATTGGAAAAAAGAGTATTATTCTTTAACAGACTTCTTATCTAAATTAAGCACTGGTTACACAAATATGCTTGATGCAAGTAATGAAGTTTGGAAGGAAGTATATCATGTAATGATTTTCAGATCAACTGTTTTTTTAATAAATTTTTAGATTTTTATTAGTTGAATGCATTATATAATTTGCTCAATTATGGTCTAGAATTGTTCGAGATTGTATGCTTTGAGGTTCAAAACATGGCTCTACTATAAGGATTGACAAGAAATATTTGGGAAAGACAAGGCTACTAAGACTAACTCAGAAACTTGTAAGAAGGCTACGTCAAAGAAGAGGGAAAATGAAATGTCTGAATATGAAGTAGAATAGACTTCATTATTTCTTGAATATCTTCATTCAAACTTTCAATATGATGGTAATGGAACTTATTATTCTAAAGATGGTCCCTCATTTTGTGAGACTAATCACTTTTCAGAGCATTAAAAGGCTGATTCCAAACTGAAGACCAAAGAAGCAGAATGTAATGCATCTCAAAAAGACAAGAATCGTAAATCTGGAAGAAAGAAGCCATTGCATGCATAACCTGATTTCTTGGCTAAAATCATGGAATTAATTGACCATACTTGTGCTGAACTGTGGACTATTGCCTCAAAGATGGGAGAAAATGATCGAGTGAATGAGGAAAGGCAAGTAAGTGCATAGGAAATTATTTAAAGAATGCCATTGCCATTGTCTACCATGCAGTGTTTTCATATCAATGAAACTATTCGCACTAACTTTGTGAAGCTCAACTACTTTCTTATGTCTACTAAAACTTAGTGTGAGTAGATTGTGCTAAACTTGGCTGTAATTTATGAAAGCAAGTAGTAAATGAAGAGTGCCGAATCCACACTTGCTGCTTTCATTATGTATGCTTGCTTTTGTTAAATAAATTCAACTTTGTTGAAACTTGATACAACTGGATTTGTTGTTTGTAATGGACAAGTTTTTTTTGTTAGCACCTCATAATGTTTTGTTATTTTAGCATCCACAGTGTGTTGAAAAAAGATACATGAAATTGCCCCCCCCCCCCTCAAAAAAAATCCATCATTGTTTAGTTATGAAAAAACTGTTTAGGTTTGAAAAATCATACTCATTACTCCGCCATGAGACAATGATGAATATGAGATTGATATTGACTCACTTTTTTCAAATTTGATTAAATAAAAACTCAAAATTTTGCAACCATGATATCCAAGAGAATAAAAAAGCACAATGAATTGTTGACTGAATTCATATAATATGTCAGAATGATATAGAGAATTTATTCTATATCAGCAGTTGTCTTTATAGAAACTCAACTTTATGTAAATCACTAATGTCTTCTTTTAGAGCTTTTCCATACATTGAATAATTTCTAGGACTCTGAATGATAGAAATGTGATCATCTAATTCTTCATTGTCAGCATCTATATTTTCATATTCCTCAAGAATCAACTCTTCAAATGGGTTGATATGGCTTTCTACTAAATACAATTAAGTAATAGAGTGCATTCCAAAACAATGCAATTTTGAGTTTGAATAGGATAAAAGCAAGCACTTTGAAGGATTGTACAATCACATTTCTAGTAGATGCATGCCATATATATTAAAGTACTTGCATTTTGAGGGACTTGATTTCCAGCTTCCCATTCTTTTAAATGATAACTTACACTTCTGTAATTTGTTATAAATCCATCTGTATTGGCATATCCTTTGTAACACAAGTAGTATGTACCTATGGAAAAAATAAAAAATGTAAATCATTAAATTCACTCTCATACTTTTAGCATAGCTTACACCGTACATCATCTTCCTTCATTTTTTCATATCAAAATAGAAGCAAAAAAATATCAGCGCCAATCTCACAAAAAAAGTTTAACCTTTGCAATTTTTTGTAATTCATACATTTGCACACTTCAATACCATCTGAACATTCTAATGCATCATGCAATACAAATATGAGATTCATGTCTTCATTGCATACTCCAAGAACATTTGTTGAAATATAGCCTTTGCAATTTCTATACTATGGCTTACGATTTCTTTTAAACGTGCCTCAATATATGTACCATCCAAAGCTTCTTCACAGTTCCTTTCTTTAAAAAAGTATATCGATAGCTACTTCTCAATCTTTAAATATGTTTTGAATAAAATGTACCTAAAAAATGCTTAATTTTTAAGATGAATTTGCTGATCTCAAAGGTATTGGTTTTTGTAAGAGGATCTCATGGAGTCTGAGTATTGTTTGGAGCATAGACTTGAAATACCTTGATATCGTCTCAATGGAGCATTTGAAGTGATGTTTATACACTCGTACTTTCTTGTGATGAGATAAGATCCCATAAAACAAGGCCATTTTTTCTAGCACTGTCACATATCTTGAAACCTTCAATCGTGAGTACATTTGTAGAAGGAAATCATAACCTTCCAAAAAAATCTCTACTTTTTCTCAAATTATCCAAGACATAATTATTCACATCATAAATAAGAGTACTTCAGTACTAGATTTCTTTTGGAATTTTTTTCATTCATCAATTGCTGCAGTTTGCGTCAATAATCCTCACAATAACTATGCTACCAAAGTAGAAAATTCAATATGCACAAATGCTTTGCAACAACACAAATAATAGCATTGACCATAACTTTATTATTCATTCTTCACTATAATACCTGAAAAATATTCATAATTAAATTATATCTTCATACAAAACAATTGGATAAAGAATGAGTTATAAAAACCTATCTTGTCCCCTTTTTTAAACGTATGTAAAAACTATGGCCGTTGTGTACAGTATCTCTACAATAGAAGAAAAGTGACAAGATAGTTGCAATGAGAACATTCAAATTGAAATATGTAACAAAAAATCCATGCCAGTGCGATCTTCCAATGAATTGTAAGGTATGTAAATTAAAACAAAAATGACAAGTTATGAAATTTATAAAAGAGAAGTTACAATATTCCACGGCTTGAAGAACATTCATATCAAGAATTTCAAGGAAGAAAAGTCACTTGAAATATTCTAGAATACATGACCCTCCCCCATCTTATCTCAAGCTGCGTAGAGGCTACGAAATTAGGGCATGTGAGAGTAATTTAGTAGATAAAATAATCAAATTCAATAAAAATAATGTAATTAAAATGACTAAATATAATTAGATAATTAAAAAATTAGGACACAAATATAATTTTAATACCAAGTATAAAAATACCTATACCTCCCTTAGGTATTGATATAGATACCCATATATGAGGGTTACAAATTTGTATAATGTTAAACGTCATTTTATTATTATCTTTTAGATCATTTTTATATTTAATTTAAGTTGTTTAGTTAAAAATCTATAATATAAGTTTTAGATTTTAAAAGTCACTGCAATCCATAGCAGAATTAGGAGACACGAAAACTCAGATAGAAGTAGTTTAGTTTCAATTAAGACATTCATTTTAGTTTATTCTTTTATTTTATCTCTTTAAAGGATTTTTCTTTAGCTTCTCTCTAAAACTTTGTTTTCGTTTTTCATGTTTTGCATGGTCATTTACAGCTAGAAACTCTTTTTTTATGGATGGGGAGACTCCTAGTTTTATGTTTTGTTATTCAATCTCCAATGCCTTTGGAAAACTGATCGGGTTCCATATGTGCAATTGTGTTAGTCTTTATGTAACAGCACCTTTATTCAAGATTCATGTCATTACCTTCGAGTGTTGAAGATGAGAAAGGTGGAAATTACCAACTCATACTCTATCGGTTCGATAGAGACAATGTTTTGTCTGTTACTGTACTGATCTCGTATACGGATTTATTGGGTCATTAGCAACACTTGGACACACATGCGGAATTTAATTGTGAGGGTATGTCACCACGACCTCTTATTTTCACGTTTATCCAATGAGGAGCAGCATCTCCTTGCAAGAGAGTGTAAAGGAGGATAGACAATTCTTTATTCCTATAGTCAAGTACTCGAGAATATCAGAAAAGAGAGAAGACACAATGAACATAAGTGGACATGATTCCAATCCCAAGAGCATTCTCTTATTTAAGGTTCATCACTTAAATCCATTTCTCTTGTTTGCTTACAATTCTCTCACTCAAACTTCATTATTTATGTTTCTAACATCTTTTACTTTACAAACCCGTTTACAAAATGTAATAGTTGTATTTGGTATAACTTCACCTATCTTTAGAAAAGTAGCTCTCTGTATTCGACACCCATACTACGCATTTTGTATTTTACAAGTTAAAAATCCTTTAAAATTATTTAGAAAATGACATGTATCATATAATTATAACAACTTGCTATAATTATACCTAGATACCAAACAACAATATTTCACTATTTTGTTTATTGCATCAGCTGAATTGCTACTTAAAAATACATGATTGTACTTTCATTGAGGCTGTGGTGGGCTGCCTTTATCTTACCTGTCACCTAAATAAACCAGCCCACGTCTAGATGACCCATCATTCTTGGGCTCACTGAAAATAACGACTAATGGATACGAACTCTTTGCTGCTTCAAACTAAATGACAAAGAGCTTTTAAGTAGAGGTGCACAACCCAAAAGAGGATTGAAAAGGAGATACTCTATTTCTAGGAGATCAATCCCTTTCGTATGAATGACCAATTGGAACGATGCTTCAAGCGCAGGTGATCTAACTCTGTTGTAGCAAACCTTGTGTCAAAATTGGTTCAAGATCTTTCTATGATTGTCAAATTCTGTATCTTGTAGGAGTTGTTATTGCTCCCATAAATTCTCTTGGCAGTAGTGTGTTAGTGTATGTGTTCTAGAGACAATCAACTCATTGTCAAATCTTATCTTATGATATTTACTTTGAATTGTGATCAAATTTATATCATTAATAAAATCCTCTACTTGATCTATGTGCTATAGAAATTATGATGAGATCATAATGTGAGATTCTTCAAAGCACTCATGATCAAGTTAAAAACTCTCTAGCTAGAGTATTTGTGAAATGAGGATATCACAAATACGGATAAGCTGGCACACATTGAGTTCCCTAAATTGTTTAGGCAATGGTTCTCACAATTGATGTAATGAGATTACTATAACCTATGTGTGGGTGTCGATTAGAGAATCGATTCACTGGATGACTCATCTTCGAGATGCTACTATGGGAAGCTAACCAAGTGTCAGTAGCAAGATCTCGAATATGATAGCCGTGCAATTAAGCTTAGACTTGAGGTCAACAAAGTTATCTTGATCTTAAGTTCACATTTTTGCTCATTACTAATGGGAGCCTAACCATGGCTTGCCTAGTATGGATGAGTAGGGATTTGACTCCTTAAGGTTGGAGATAGTTGATTGATCAATAAAGAATTCATCACTCATATTAGCGATGAGATCATATCTCAAGTAATTGCATCAAAGCCTAACAATAAGTCTTGGGCCCAGGGTAATGACACTCGAATTGTTTGAGTAGGTTATTGAGTGTTAGTGCGTGAATGCAATTATAAGTTCGATACATCAGAAAGACACACACCCATGTTCTGGTATTGAATGAGATATAAGTATGATGAAAGCTATTCACTGCATGGTGGCTGGTCATGGAAAGGCTCAATCAGTTCACCTGATTATTCTTACATCTTGGGGATCATGATATGTTGCTAGACATCACTCATGATCGATAATGATGGATTTGATTAATTAAGAGTTAATTAATAAATCCATTATTATGGTCTTGATTGAAGAAGCCTATAGGGTCACACACAATAGTGGAGTCACTCAACAATATAAAATAGAATGACACAATTACATGAGATGTAATTGGTAAAGTGGATAAATTAAATTGAGAGTTATTTTGAGATTAATATTGATTAAACTCAAAATAAAAGATCATATATAGATAAGATTTGGAACATATACATATCTCCACAAGATAAAATCTTTACGGAGATATGATTTGATATGTTACCATATATTTATCAAAAGATTTAGATCTTGAGAGCTGCTCTAAGGGTCTTCGTGCTCTCTGAGACTAATCCACAAGGAGGCGTTTTTCTCTACTAGCACCTGAGAAATTCGACCAGCATTCAAGAGCCTTGAGAACGTTATCGACGGAGTGCTCCACGTGTGGATACCATAGAGGCCGTCTGCTATTGGCGGTTCGTGAACAACGAAGTCATCTGAAAGGTAATTTGAACATCCCTATGTCTGATGTATACCGTATTCCAAGATCTGCGTTGGGGGTTTCGCAAAATTTTTAAAATTCCGCTGCTTTTGAGACATACGATGTCTACGAGAAACCCAACAGTGCATTGACACACATGTAGTACTCAATCATCATACAAATTGTCTTATCCCTCTGATTTAGAATAATTGAAAAACTTTGAGTTCTCTTCTGCAAATTGAAATCCTTATCTATCCAATGTGCATTGACACACATGTAGTTCACATTCTGTATTGAAGTCCATGTATCTACAATAAGACATAATCTTTCCAATCTGAAAATAATGTACTCAAAATAAAGATTGAGAAATGATAGTTCTTGTATTGAATGTAGTTAACATTCTGTATTGACACACATGACTTTTTTCAGTTTTTTCTTCTACTCAAAATAAAGATTGAGACAATCTCTTGAAATTGTAAAGCAACTAGAAATCTTAAATTTTGGCTATGAATCATAAACCATCAACGGTTATAAAATGACATTCATCAATAATAATCATCTTTGTCAGCGATTTTCTACACTCTTCTTGAGAAAAACTTGATGACTTTAATGCAAAAGATCCATCCTTTGATGTTTTAAAAGATAATAATTTTGTTTTCCATCAACTTGTCTATAAGTATACTTGCATTGTTCATTAAAATGATAAATCATATTACTTGTAACATGTTTTTTCACTTCAGCTACATATTCTTAATCAAAATACTTGCAACATGATTTTAGTTTGAATTTCTCTGTATCCATTGCATCTTCAACAAGAATTTCATCAAAATGGTCTCACACCAAAGATCTTCTACTATTAGTAATTTTGGATACTATACTTTTATTAGTAAAACTAGATTTCTTCTTCTTTGAATTAGAGGTACTTGGCTTCCAATCCAAAAGGATCATTTTTGAGGTGGTTTTGATGTAGAACCATGAGCATATTCACTGATAGCACACAAATTTTCATGTTTTATGATATTAAAATCACAAATTTTTAATTATGTTTACTTGTTAATTTTATAGTTTTGAATATTTTTATATGATTAGGGAAAATGTAATTTTTGGTGTGTTTGTGGGATAAATCAAAGGATTTAAGCCACCCCATGTTCTAACCCAATTTTTGAGTCTAGCAGCGATTCCAAAATTGTGGAAAAGTCAAGGATTTCATGCGAGTTACCGTGCAGTAGGGAGGAATGAGTATACTGTCACACGGCAGTCTACAAGTCAGGGGTAGGAGCAGCAATGTTTTCATAGATTGTACTTGCTTTGGGAAATGCGAGACAGAGAAAAAAACGGAGGAGAGAGAGTCGCTAGGGGGCTCGACCAGCTTTAGCAGCAGTTTTGCAGCACACACGAGGGGGTCTCTCCCTCAACCCCAACACGACGAATACTGAACCAGAAGGAGTAGAAGGGTGATTTTTTCTGGAGAAGAACCTCCAACATGAAGGAAGAAGATCAAGACCCAGCCCAGTGCTACTATTCTAGCCTATGAACAGTAGCTGACAGAAACAAGAACTATCATTTCTTTACTTTCGTTTGTTGATGTTTTCAGTTTCTACAACCAACTCTCTCATGATGTTATTGACATTTTCACCATTTTATGTTAATGTTATCATATTTTACCTTGAAAGTATGAATAGCTAGAACCTTAGGGATGCTTTAAGATAAAGCATGGTGGTATGGATCTAGAATTCAAAATAAAATTCATTATTGTTTCTTAGCTATTGTTTCTATCATTTCATGGGTAGACCTAAGGAGGGGAACAAGTAGCTTCACAACTAAGATGTTTGATTTAGAGGTAAACTAACAAATCAAAATAGGAATAGTAGGTGTTAGTCCGGGGTAGAACCAGTAGAACCGGGTAGACCTGGTTCTATATACTTTGCATGCGGGTAGACCTAATTGCAATGTTGGTGATGATATTGCGGAAATACTTAGGTTCTATATACTAACTTAGCCGAAAATATGATGAATGACCTGGGTAGACTTAGGTTATTTGAAGTTGTGAGTGTAGAAACATGGTAAATTAAATTAGGAATTTTGACACCCTACCACCTGCAAACCCTTAAGGCATCTTAGTATTACTCTAAATTAGAACCAGTACTTGATACCTTTAGCGTTGGACTTGATATTATTTACTGAACTTGTTTACCACTATTAGTTCGAACTTAGACTAAAACTCACTGTTATTCCGAATGATGCATCTATTGAAATACTTAGCAAGCACAAGTTCCTTGTGATCAACCTCGACATTTACTATACAAGTTTTCTAAATTTGGATTTTGTGTAGATTAGAGCTTATAAATTTATTTGATAACGAAAATTTGGTTTTATTGCAACGACATTGCTAAATTTTTGTTTATCATTCACTCTCAATCTTGCCAATACTTTTGTACTTTTCAGTTTTCATGATATACCTAGCCCCTAAGATTAAAATGTTTGAACATTTTAATCATAAATTACATTTATATAAAGGAAAAAAAAACTATTTGAGAATTATGAAAAAAAAATTATTTCACTCAATCCAAAGATATAATTCAATAGACGCATATTTCAAACAAAATATAACCAAGATCTAGTAGAAAAATGCATGCTCAAGAATATCTAACCAGGATAGAGTAAATAACAGTCACAATTTGCAAAGAAATAGGTAGGGCGATGAGAGAGGTGAATTTTGCAAAAATTCAATACCCTCAAGTCAAAAGCATTGCTTACGATGAGAGAGGTGAATTTTTGAATAAAAAATATTGAATATTATTTAATATACAGACATTTATGATGGGTCGGGTGATTAATGGTTTTTAAAATTAAAATTCACCATCCGACCCAATAACAATGTATTAATTCAATCCTCTCAGTTTTTTAATTTTTTTATAATTATCAAATTTTGGTTTACATATGCGGACCGATTTATTTTAGTACTCCAAAAAATTCCTTCTCTTTGACCATTGTGCCTTCCTCCCAAGCTGAGCCTCTTATTTTTTTGCGAAAACCCATTTCATTCTTGAATAGGGTATCGTTAACATACACTTGATTGATCATTGAGATTGAACTTGATCATTAAGATTGGAAGTGCCATCAACTATGGTTCTTTTGTATCCATGACTTGTGCAAGCAAACAAATATAACTATACTCCAAATGCTCACTCTTTGGGTCAAGAAAAATTAACATAGACCATAATTCGGGATGTTATAGTGAATAAATAACTTCTGTCCGAATTGTATTTGACTCGATTAAGCTCATTTATTTTCGTTTAAATAAAGTATATAGATGAAAACAAACCAAATTTATTACTTTAATAAACTAATAGAGATAAAAATCAATGTTTGATTGTATTTGATTCTATTTTATTATAATATATAATATTATAATAAAATACTTTCATTGATATAAAATAATAATATAAAATATTTTATAGTAATCAATATTATAAACATAGTGTAATTATTTAAACAATATATATATATATATATAACATTAGAAATTATTTTTTATGTTTATAGTCAAGTTATAAATGATTTTTGATCATTTTTCTCGATTAAGAAACATAAAAAATGCTAATTTGTATTAAAAATATGATATTTATGTTGAATCACAATAATTTTTAACTAGAAAATAAGAATTGTGATATTAAAACAATAATTATTAGAATAATTGATATATTTTGATTTCTAAAATTACTATTTAATTATTTTATTTGTTATATACTTTATCAAAAACCTACTATCATGGATTTTTGTATTTAAATTTAAATTATGTATATGTTATATTTTTAATTAATAAATACAAATAAATATAATAATTAATAATATTTATTTGTTGATAAATGTTTGTGAATAATCATGAATTTTAAATAAATGAACATAAAAAAAATTTGATTCGATGAACTTAAATAAATGAATATAAACAAATTTTATCGATAGAATTAAATAAACAACTATAAATATAGATGTTTGTGTTAGTTCATTTGATATAACAATCTTAACCATAATATTAAAAATAAATTAGGCTTTTGACATGGTGATTCAAATAAAAAGGGGCCAAGCCCAATGATAATCATTGGTCATGTTTGGTTGATGAGTAATATTTAAATCCAAGTTTAATTCATTTGGATTTAGATAAATAGATTTTATGAATTTAAAAGATTATTTGTGTTTGGTTTATGAGTTTAACTTATTTGAGTTTAAGATGAAAACATGTTTGATACATGAATATAAAATTAAGTATATGATTAATGTATGCATTAAATTACCAATATAACCTTTTTAAAAAAATCCATCTTTTTAATTATAATTTGTAGAAAACACCCTATAATAGTAAGTATAGTACTCTTTTACAATTTTATACAATTGTAACAGTTTATTTTTCTTTTTCTTCTCTTATTTATTCTTGTTTTTCTTCTTTTTTTTTTCTCATTCTTCTTTTTTTTCTTCTGCGTTTTTTTCTCCTTCTGGTATCCATTTTTCAACCAAGTGCACAGATGTAAAGAGTGCTACTGTTGTAGGAGAGCTATTTCATGAGCAGAGGGATGCAACAACACCATTGCCTTCTTTTTTGGCTCCAAAAACTGAAAAATGCCGAGACCACCATCTTACATCAACTTGAAATGGGAGTTAGCAAATCCAAGGCAGCCGCATCATCGGCAGTGAAGAATGAAGCAAGGCTGTCTAAAGACAAACATTGCTGAAGCTTAGGGGAATGGTCTTCAATAGATTTGCTACAGATCTGAAATTAGCTTTCAAAAAGACTGATTAAAGGGTAAAATAAGAAGGAACAAAAAAGTTTATATAAACCCACCTCCTACATGGGATTATATAAACCCACGGTTATGGGTTTCAAACATGTTTATGAACAGTATATGGGTTTAAAATTACCCATCTTAACCCACATATCAAACATCGGTTTACCGATAAACACACTCGAAAACCTATTTAAACCCTACCAAACGTGGCCTTAATGAAATCAAGGTAAGACATTGGATAAAGTAAGTCAAATCCTAATGCCTTAGTCTCCTTGCGCAAGATCTGTCGAAGAAATATAGTAGTATACGTAGGAATAAGTCCAGGATCATTTTGTATTTGGGTCGCTCACTGTGAATTAAGGGTTGTGCAGCTTGTACAAAAAACTTAAAGAAAGCATGATAATAAAAAATATCACAACAAAAAGCATGCTAAAATTCCTATGTAAGGTAACAATAGATTACAGAAATGGACATTGTATTTTGTGTGTGTGAAAATGTATAAATTTGGTCAATGTATGAGAGAAAAATGTTCAATGACTATTTTTATAATTAACTGAAATAACTACCCGAAAAATATAATACCAATAAACATAACCAAAGCCAATCAAAAAAAGAAATGCAAGGGGAGTTACCAATCACATGTCTTATTCAATAGTATTATATATTTTAATTATTATATTAATCATTATTAATTCATCCATATTTTATTTAATTTCATGCATTAATTTTTTTGATTCAACAATCATGATAATTGTGTAAAATATGTTCAAATATTTACAACAATTCAATTCAGTTGTTATTATTTTATTCATAGTTAAGTAATTAAAATTAATAGGTTAAAGTTAATTATGTATTTATCTGTTTTTAATTTAATATATGTTTAAATTTATTATAATATAAAAATATCATTATATTATATTTATATTTAAAATAATTTATTTTAATCTTTTAATATATTATTTTAATAATTTATACAATTTTTCTTTTAAAATGTACATTTATTCAAACTTGCAATATTTTACAAATAAAATTATCTCCTTTTCTCTAATTTACCTATTTTTATCAGGAGAAGGTGCACTCAAGAGTTAACAAGCATTGTGGAGAGTTAAAAGAAAATTAGGGAAATTCCAAAAAATAAAATTTCAAAAAATGATTTTAGTAGAAGCAGAAGAAAACATTTTAGAAAAACTCAATTTTTAAAAATAATTTAAATATTCTTACAAAGTCATTTTTTTATATACTATTTGATAACCTAACCAAGAGTAAATTATCAAGAAAATAAATTAGACAAATTATTAATAATAAACCTAACAAAGTTAAATCACAAATACATTAAGGTGCAATAGCAATAGCAAAAATCTGACAAGGGTATTAAGCAAAATTAGCTCTTTGCCCCATGATTGAAAAATATAAAGAAAAGAAGCGAAGGTGTGAGCCGGAGTGGTTCGAGTTGGGTCACGGTGGTCTAATAGGGCTCGACCGGGCGACGGAAGTTGGCTCCCGCATAGACCGCTTCAGAACCCAGCTCCTCTTCAATTCTCAACAACTGCACGCGCATTCACAGCCCACAAGTTCATAAAGCCCGTAAACGCCACGGTGAATCAACAAACCAATCTACCCCTACCTGGTTGTATTTCGCAAGGCGTTCTGATCTGCATGGAGCACCAGTCTTAATCTGGCCCTGCAAGATTTATGGGGGGCTTGGTGAGTATGTGCAATCCTTAACGAATACAGGAACAGGAAACACAAGAGGTAGAGAGCGAGCATTACGGTGGCCAACCCAACAGAGAGATCAGCAATGAAGGTATCCTCTGTCTCCCCACTGCACCAATATGTGTCGCATTAGTGGGGCAAGAACAATTGGAAGAAAGCATCTTGTGTGAATTGGATGAGGAAATCCTCAATATTGTCACCTGCGGTGACTGGCCATCACACCCCAGCCAGCATGCTTTGACATCTTAACTGCCTCAATGCTCTCGGTCACGGATCCAATTTGATTAACTTTGAGGAGGAGGGCATTGCAAGATTTTTCCTCGATAGCCTTGCCTACTCTCTGTAAACATGATAATTGCAGGGAAGAAACCATGACAAGACAGCTCGTTGGTCCCCAAAACTAGTCTTCTTCTCAAATCGATGTCATTACCTTGGGGTTGGTGACAAGAAGATCATCGCCGACAATTTGTACTTGTGTTCCGATTTCTGCTGTCAGCTTGGAATAGTGCTCCCAATCATCCTGGTCAAATGGGTCCTCAATTGACACAATAGGGTACTCAGAAACAAATGACTTGTATAAGTCCTTGAGCTGATCGCCAGAGATTTTTTGCTTGCCATCGTTATTCTGAAATTAAAAGAGAGAAAGAGGCATAAAAACATTCAATGCAGATCCAGGGTACGCCAAAAATCTAATCCAACATAGCCAAATAGTTGCCTACCTCTTCCTTGAAGTTCAAGTCATACGTCTTGTCTGATCCATAAAACTCAGATGCAGCAACATCCATACCGATAACAACCTGAAACAACAACGATGTAATTTTATATTTTTGGCATCTCTAAACTACAAACCAGTGAAGGGATAAAAGCATTACTTTTCCAGTGTATCCTGCCTTTTCAATAGCTGTCTTTAGAAGTTCCAGGCCTTCCTTGTTTTCCTGAAGGGAAACAAAAGATATAATTGAGGATGTCTTATGCTACAGTGTAATAAGCAATCGATGCCACATTACCTGAATGTTGGGAGCAAAACCACCCTCATCACCAACATTAGTTGCATCTTGTCCATATTTCTTCTTAATAACAGACTGAAGCCAAAAGAGGTTTGGTATAAGAAAACGGGTTAGCGTAGAAGAATTTTATTGTCAAAACTCAAGAGATTTATGAGAATTTTCATGAAATAAAAAAAAAACTAAACAAAGAGAGATATATTTCCAACTCTATTTTCGATTTTTCATGAGCTACGAAAGATAGAAAACAGAGTAATATATGGTTATTGCCTTCAAATTGTGATATACTTCAACGCCCATCTTCATGGCCTCCTTGAAAGAAGATGCCCCAACAGGAAGAATCATGAATTCCTGCATGGCAAGTTTGTTTCCAGCATGTGATCCACCATTGATCACATTAAAGGCGGGAACGGGGAGAACCAGCTTCTTGTTTCCAGCTAGGTTGGCTATGTGCTGCAACAGAGAAAGCGTTTGAATTAACATGCCAAATGCAGAAATGTTATACTTCAAGTTTGTTCCCAACGGTAAAAAAGCACGTTGTCAAAAATTACGACAATGATAGCATCTACCAAAGTCAATAATCCAGGATGCAACTTACCTTATACAAAGGAACACCTAGCAAAGCAGCGCCAGCTTTACAAACTGCAAGAGACACGGCCAGAATGGCATTTGCTCCAAGCTGTATCCCAAGTCACAATACATTACAAAGTTCAGGTCAAATTGTAGACCTTAAATAGAAGAGTGAGATAAAAGTGAGGGTTGAAACCTTTTGTTTGCACCAGCCCCAATCATTTTGAGTTCCGTCGAGTTCTTGAACCATAAAATTATCAATAGCAGTTTGTTCTGCGGGATTCTGTGAAGGAAACGACAAAGATTTTTCATTAGAGCAAACATCAAGAGTCACTTGAACGATAAGAACTGGGATAAAATCACAAACGAACCCTTCCAATGAGCGCGGGTGCAATTATGGTATTCACGTTATTAACTGCCTGCAACGGAGAAACGAAGCAGTGACCACAATTGATTTGACATCCCAACACAGAACATAGTGAACCATCCACATATGTAGTCACCTTCGATACACCTTTTCCAAGGTAATCTGATCCTCCATCCCTCAACTCAAGAGCCTCGTAGATTCCTTTAAAAACAGGAGAGTTGAAGGCAGGTCAAAGTTAACATTCCTAATACAAAACATATCCGAGAGAGAAAAAGACAGTAATGTGCTTTCCAAAAAACAAAAGAAAAAGTTAAATGATGAGAATAAAAGAATCGCGTCTGCGTTCAAAAAATCCCTCTACCGGTTGATGCACCACTGGGAACAGCAGCTCTAGCAGAGATTCCGTTGGAGAGATGAACATCAACCTACAGTTGTTTCGGCGTATGATTTCGCACCAATCCGGTCCATGCAACATACATAAAATACTTCTATAGAGCCAATATATTCAAATCTATCACCCAGAACAAAACTGGAAAAGAAAAATAAATAAATGCCGGCACAACACTCCAAAACAGATCTGGAAAAATACACCACAAATCGTCTGCGGAGCGCTTACCTCAACGGTAGGATTTCCACGGCTGTCGAAGATCTGACGCGCATGAACGGATTTTATCGTAGCCATTACAGGGAGAGAAAGACGTAAACGAGAATTGTAGTGTGGAGAGTTGCACCGGAGAGCGGCTTCAGCAGCGATTGCGGCATCTCGTCCAGTACTTAAAGAAGACCCCGGCCAATACCCGCCGTCGATGTTTACGCCGCCTGCCACGTGGATTAATGGGCATTCCAAAAAAGCATATTCGCTGTTAGATGCCTCCCAACATAAGGCTCCTATTTCATTATTTAAAAATACGTCTTGGAAGAAAATAAATAAAAATGGGGAAAATATCGACCATGTCTCTAATATAAATCATTTGTGACTGAAGTTATTTTTTTGAATATATTGATGCAAAGCTAAGGTTTATAAGAAAAACCAATTCCTTGTTTGTTGTAGTCAAAAAATTTTGTTTTTGTCTTTTTTTTTCACAAATAATTAATTTTATGTTGAACTTGATTTATATTAAACATTAAAAAAGTCACATAATCGATAATCTGGAAATTAAAAAAATCAAAAGTGCTTATCATACCATAGAATATAAATTGATTAAAAAAATTAAGAAATCACTATAATTACAATATAAAACAATTTTAAAAAGAATTTGAAAGTTATTTTAGCATGGAAAGATGTGTTGAACACGATATGATAGACAGAAGAATGGCTTGAGGCATTGCTAAGACTCATAGTTGAAGTTCCTAAAAGATATGGATGAAAAGAAAATGTTAGAACAAGTACGAGACGAGAGGAGGAAGAAAGCAATATGGTTTATTCTCAAAAATTGTTTCCAATCACTAAGAGAAGCGGAAGGGATGAATTGCTCGTAGGTGCTACTACGCATAGGATCAGTACCAAGTGTGTGTCATGTGCTCTTAACAAAGCGAGATACATATTCTTGTGCAATACAAGAGGGGGCCAAGTTCGGTTGTTGAGCATTAAAAGGATTGGGATGGAGTGTACGTCTTTGTACCAGTGTAAGATGCAATGGTTGAATATGAGAGAATTGGTGGTTTACATGTGTTAAAGTTTTTGTTTGGCATTTTATCTCAATTTTTTTTCTAATTTTTAAATTCCTTTATTTTTTTATTTTTTACTTTACATAATACCGATACTACAATTTTAAAATTATATATAATATATTTTAAAAAAATTACTTTTTCTTACTTAATTCGTAAATTATATTATATTATAAAACCCGACTTGCTCATAAGATATCATTTTTTAAAATTCTAAAATTATATATAACATATTTAAAATTTTATACAATACTTTGTTGTTGTCATTTTTTAATTAATAATTTCCAAATGAATAAATGATATTGTAATATATATAATTATGGTAGCTTATAAAATAAAATAACTGAATTACAAAAATATTTAAATATTTCCAATTACTTTCAAGTGAAATTGAACATGTATGAAAAATAATTGATAAGTAAAAATTACAAAAAATGGATAATTGTAACAACTAATATAAAATAAAAATGATAATCAATTTTCATACGATACTTAATTTCAATTATTTTTCAAAACCATTTTAAATTACAAGTAAATTACTTATTTACTACACATAAAAAGAGTTAATTTTATGTAAAAATGTTTTATAATTATAAATAAATTATAATAATTTAAAAAATAATTTGAATATGAAACATGACTAAAATATATAATATAAACAATATGCTATGAATGTAATGTAAAGAATTTGTAGTTCACTAATTAGGAGACTAAATATATGTTCGACATAACTTTTGATTATATAAATTCTACTTTTTTTTAAAAAAAAAAGAGAGGTAAACTTATTTATAGAATAATATTTCATTCTACTTATCTTCTCTCTACACAATCTGCTTCTACTATTACTTCTTTTTTTAATAAATGAGAAGTAGCACATGGGCTACTTCTTCTCTTAACTTTTACTTCTTAAGTTGCATTCACTAGAATACCCTTCTAAAGCCAACAACGAATGGAAGGGGATTTCAGCAACAAACCCTAAGAAGCACAGCATTCATCTTCAAATTTCATGGACGCTTGAAGTTTCAGCATGAAATTAGTGCTCCTATTAGTTTCCAAACGATTAGTAATTTTTTCCCTCTATTTTTCAGTCCTTCATCAATCTAAATGAATAATGCTTGATTTAAGTCTATTAGTTTTCTCTACATTTCATATCTGAAATATGAATGAGTTGCTAAATAATGTGAGTAAGTCATGTAATAGTGATTACTTTATCCGGCCAATATCTACAGTAAATGTGGGGATGTTGTGAGGTTGAGGAAGGTGTTCGATGTTATTCCTCAAAGGTATGTGGTAATTTGGAACGCCATAATTGGGGGATACACTAAGGAAGGAAATACGCGTCTTGCATGGGATTTGTTTCAGAGAATGCCCAAAAGGACATCCATCACTTGGAACAAGATGATCAACGAGTATGCTAAAAACAGGGATATGGCGATGGCAAAATGGGCTTTTGAGAGAATTCCTAACAAGTTAAAGAATGTGGTCACTTTATTGTTCAACACCTACGTGCACAACATCACAATTAATTGCATGTTGTGGTTTACTTTAATTCCATTTTATTCTTGTTTGTTAACTTTAAATGATCATAAATGCATTTTGATTACTTCATATTTGAACTATGGAAATTTATATTTATTCAAACTTACTTGATAGGTACAGAAACCAAATTCACACCAACTGCTAATTCTGATGGATAATTCTATCGGTAGAGTGAAATTACCCCTCAAGAAACCAAGTGCAAAATACGACAAGATATTTGTACATATTCTCTTGCTCTTGGAGATTTGCTTAACTAAAATTGAGGCAGAAAACAGACCAACAACTTCTTTTAACAAGCAAGGATGGAACAATATACTGAAAAATCTAAATAATAAGACATGTGATGAGTACACAATGAAGCAAATAAAGAACAAATGGACAGAACTATGAGGTTTATGGACATTGTGGAATCGGCTAAAAAATTGGACATGTACTGGTTGGGATTGTGAAAAAATACAATTTTGGGTGAAGAAGAGTGGTGGAATGAAAGAATTGCGGTACGATCATATTTATATACTAGTACTTATTGATGTATACTTCATTATTTGAATTTATTCATTATTTGATGTTTTTCTCTATGTCTAGGAGAATCCAGATGCGAAGAAATATCATGATGGACCACCACCACACCTTGAGATCCAAGAAAAACTTTTTGATGGTATCATTGCATATGAGGAGCATAGCTATACACCAAATTCTGGTATTCTTCCTCAAGACCTCGATGAAAATCATGATTTCCAACCGATTGAGGACTCAGGTTTGATTGGGATTTCACTCCTATTGATGACCTTGATACACCTCCTCTTAGACAAGGTTCGATTCCGATATCGAACGAGGGTGAAAATTCTTCATCAAAAAAACGCAAAGATCGTCGTTCTACCAATAGTGACATAATTGATAAATCAATGAAGGAGATATGTTAAGTATCATTTTCTCACTATCTTTTGTGTTCTTTTTATGTCTAAATATGAATATAATTGTTTAGTTAATAGTTTATAATATAAGATTTAGGTTTTTAACTAGTTTAGGGTAATTTTCCTAAATCTTATATTTTATCTAGTGTTGTTTAAGTTTTTTTAGAGGTGCACACGTGGTATGAAGTGAGAGAAGGAAGGCAACATATGGCGATAAAATGGATCTTCCCGAACTGACATCTCCTTGATTTCCGGAAGACTGCAGATGCCTAATCATGAGCCTTGATGTGCGGTACACGGGAGTCTCTGACAGACAAAATCATTAGTATACTAGCGTTCGAACAGAAGCTTTCTTGCAAGATACTCCAATTCACAGCAAGACTAAGGAGACACGAAAACTCAGACTTTTATTGAATTTCAGTTCAAACAATGAGGGGGAGAATTCACTTTCTTAGTTTTAGTTTTGACTTTTATTTTTATCTCTCTAGAAGAATTTTCCTCTAACTTCTCTCTAGAATCTACTTTCGTTTTCCTTAACTTGTATGGTCGTTCGCGGCTAGAAACTTCTGTTTTGGGTTGAGATACTTCAAAATCCATGATTCGTTAGATGATCTCCCTTTCGTTTTGTCTGTGGTTGTATCTCAGGATCATTGGACAGATAGTGACCTCGTATCTTTATTCATTAAGTCATTGGCAACACTCGGGCATACGCATGCAATTCGATTGTGAGGGTATGACGGCAAGACCTCTTATCTTCATGTTCATCCAAAGAGGAGCAACATCGAGCTATTCCCATGCCTTCTTGCAAGAGAGTGTAAGAGAGGGTAGAAATTTTGTTACTCCTATAATAGAGTACTTGATGACACACATTTTTCCTGAAATTTATAATGCAAAATAGTTATATTTTATTATGGTTTAGGTTAGATAAATGTGGTTTTTCATGTTTTAGTGGTGTTCATGTTAATCTCATGTGATTATGTGAAAAGTGGACTAAATCCTTTGATTTAGTCCACAACTCTTGTTACTGATGTTTTAGTAAATTCAGCAGGGAGATGGGCCGAAAATCAAACTTGCAAGCGTGTAAAACAAGCGAAAAAGGACGCAAAATCTGGCAAAGGACAAAGAGCATTGTTCTGCTGCCACTGCAGTCTGCAAGTTCAGGCCAGGAGCAGTACTGGTGGTCAGAAACAGTACTGGTAGTCAGGAACAGTGCAATGGAGTGAAGCAAAAGGGAAAATTATTTCGAAAATGAAGGAGAGCACGAAGAAGCGAACATTGAAGGGGGACACAAAGGGGGGTCTTCTTCCCCAACGTGAAAAACACCAACCAGAAGGGGGAAGGAGGGCCTTCACCACCAAGAGTAGCACCGGAGCCTAGTCAAGCGCTACTGTTCCGGCTGTGAACAGTAGCTAACGGGCGGAAGGACAATCTTTATTTACTTTCTAGTTTTCTGAACATTTCGAGTTTCTGCATTTGACTTGTTTACAATGTTTCTGCCATTTTGGCCAACTTATATGAATGAAATCGTGTTTTATTTCCCAAACATGAGTGGATAGAGTCTTAGGGATGCCTTAAGGTGAAGTGATGTGGTGTGTGCTTAGGTTTGATGATGAAATTTATATGTATTCCTTAACTCTTGTTTCTAACAAACCATGGGTAGACCTAAGGAGGGAAGCAAATAGTTTCACAATTTAGATGCTTGGTTTAGAGGTAGACTAACAAACCAAGACGGGAGCAGTTGGTGTTAGTCCAGCTTTGTAGAATCAATTTCTAGCAATGTTCAAAGTCTTTGAAGCACTTAGAGCTTGTTCTGTATAACTTTTTGAAATAAATTCTAATTTTGATAAAATGAGAAGTAGTTAAAAAAAAGTAGAATGATAAGTTATTTTTAAAAAGAAGTAGAATTTATTTCTTAATCATGTTTAGTCTATTGTAATATAAATTCTATTTTTAATATCAAATTACTTAATATTTTTTTATAGAAAAAGTATCATTCTACTTTTTTTTAACTACTTTATGGAATGTTATTTTGTAATCTTTGGATAGGTGTAGGTGTATACCAGCTTTGTAGGTTACTATTGTCATGTAATTTGGGTCAATATGGGGTCGATCTTTTCCTTAAAAACAGACTTGGGCTGCTAGGTATGAGCCCATATATAGTCTTTCTCCAATACGCTGTGGACTAATATTTTAGCTCAACACATGGTCACTCACCCACTGTTTTCTCAAGCTCCTCCCCGGTTCTTTTTCTTCACTGCATGTAGAATGTTCTAGCAGCACTTCACAATTTGTAGTGGGTCTCATGAGATTGTCCAAAGTTAACTCATCATCAAACAACATATAAGTATTCAAAAATATACAATTGATATTTCATTACTTGAAAAATAATATTAATCAATATATATGACGTTGAATAATCAGTTTATAGATATGCCAATGTGGATATGTCTCATCAATCAGCTTTTGATCAAACCAAAATTCATTAACATAATTTTTTACATCATCTATGTTAAGAATACCCTAAAGAAACAAACGGAACACATTGTAAAGACAAGCAAATTGTCTGTACTTTGAATGCAATTCCATAACGTAGGAAAAATTGCATTGTTAATTAAGAGAAATTGCATTAGAGAAGTTTATTAAAAAAAATTAAAAATAAATAAATTCAATAAATAATTAAAGACATTAACTGGGTTTAAATTCGATTTATACAATGAGTCATTTACTAGTAATGTATTGGTAGAATTGTATTTGTCTTCAATATTTCATTCGTCCAAATATACCATAAATATTTAAACTTCATGATACCATATTCATTGTCAATCCATCTCTCGAAAGTGACTATACAATTGATTTGATTTCATAAAAAACCTAATTTGTCTTTGATGCAATCTCCAAGAATGTATTTTACAAATAACTTGAGAATATTTGTATCACAAAAAATATTTTTAATCATTACATACAAAATAAATCAATATACTCGTATGATACAATATGTGATTAGGAGCTTACATTACTATCAATGATCATATTCCAACATCAAAATTTATCATACATCACTCCAAGAAAGATTGAGAATATGGTCTTAAATATAATATAAAAAAATAATTATTTAAATACAATTTGAAAAAAATGAAACAAGTAAATACACTAATCTCCTCGTCCCTTAATCATATATAGAGTCATAGGTTCTTGTCTATTGTTATGATAGACGATATCAGCTAGTAACCCATTAATATCTAAAATGAATAATTTTTAGCACATCGTGAAAAAAAAAAAAGGTGATATAATAAAACTTCTAGTTCTTTCTTTGTAGCTTTAAAGAGTAGTTGTCAATCTTTCAATCTTTGATTGTGCCTTCAATAACTTCAATTGTAACACATATAGTATTTTCTTGTAATTGAAAATGTAAATATAGGATAAAAAGATATTTAATTTATATAAATTACTTAATAATAAGTAATATGTCATCTTGCACATGTCGTCAACATGTGATAAAGATGAAACAACATTGAGCATCAGAATGTCTCGTGTCATATTTTGGACATTTGGAATTTCTGAAAATTATTGTTGTCGAGATGCATTCCTTTTAGTATCACACCAAATACGTCTAGTATTTTGAGTGTCTATAAATGATGGCTCAACTTCTAATCATTTCAAATGTCGAACATGAAGAAGAATCTTGATGTTTTATCTAACTGATTGATACCTTCATAAAAAATAAGTAATACAAACTTAACTAATGTTTATCAATCAAAATATAAAAAAATTAACCAACACTTTTGAAAAATAATAAAATCAATTAAAAAATATATTTAATAATGTCAAACGAATCAAGGTCCCCCTATGATAACTCTAAGAATGGGGATTTGTGTGCTCATCTATGATATCACTCATATGAAACTTGTCCATTATGTATTGTAGCATTCATGTAATCCTTATGCGATAGTGGTAAACAAATGCTAATGTTTACAATTGATGGTGATATCACATATTTCAATGTATGCTTTAACTTTTGAAGCAATTTCACAAAGAAAAGGATGAATCGAAAATCGCAGTCAATACAAAAAATGTTTGGTACTAACAATAAATCCATAATTTCTGATTCTTTCTAAAGCTAAATGTGTAATTAGCTAAAGTAAATAAAACTAACAAAATAGAAAATTTTTTAACAATATCCACAATCGTAAAGCAATGTTCACTCCTCATTGGGTATTCTTTCTAAATAGTGATATGTCTCAATCAAATGTCTTGCTATCTCGCTCATGACCATACTGAAATCAATTTTGGTTCTAGCATAAGAAGCTCTTTCAATCCATTGTTTCAAACCCTTTGATTTCAAATAAATGTACGACATACAATTTTTAATGATATAGAAACTGCACCATCAATGTTAAAGTGCTTGTAACTATTACAAGCACCAATTAAATCAGAACCACAATCACTGATAGTATAGACATGTTTCCGATGATGAATAACATGATTGGCAAGATTATGGAGGAAAAATTTCCAATCCTTAGTTGATTCTCCGTACACGAATGCATAGGTGACTGGGAAAAACACGGTTGTTAGCATCAATATCATTATAAACCAAAAACTTGTAATTATATTGTCCATATATGTGAGTCGCATCAATACAAAGCACAGGTCATCAATATTGAAATCCTTCAATAGCAAAATCCAAAATCATAAAACACATTTCGGAACACCTTCTTCCTGTCTTGATCTTTTCTATGATGTCATATGATGATCTTTTCTTTGATATCGTGATAAGACTAGTAGAAGTTTTCCATGTTCCATAATGAATCTTGTTAGCTCTGGTTCTACACAATCATGTATGTCAATAAGATATATCATAATGTCATTGCTGTTTTACATAGGTTTGCACAAACTTAACATTTATCTTTCCATCCATAAGCTTGACTAAATGTAGTACAATAAACTTAGTTGTAAGGTTAACATTGAATGTTGCAATGTCAACTGTGATATTGCACGTATGCGGTTCTTCCAAATATTTGATTGTATTTGAAGTCTTGTCGAAAGATAGAATGGCAATTAGAAGTTCTTTCTTTCATCTGACAACAAATGTAAGCATATATCTTTTTGTTGCTTGCCACAACGTGGGTCTCTCTGTGTGTGCTATAAACGTCTTGTAGAAAGCAACTATATCAATAAGAGCCTATTTATCTAAAAAATGCATCTTTTGTCGTAATTGAATTGATTTTTTGGTATATAAATGCTTATAGATGGGTATACCAATATCATCAACATACATGAAGACTATAAGATCTGGTGATTCGATTGCATTTGAAAACCCATTTTTGAGGGATGATCGAGAATCACTGAAATTTCATTATACTTTGAATCAGATTCATTGATGTTTGAGGGATCATTATCATCATATATTGCCCTCTCCAATTCAGACCCTTCGATATAGGTTATTGGGGTCTCATAAGTTTGATTAATGTGTCTTTTATCATTATATATCTCATCTAGAAGATATTTTT
Organism: Utricularia gibba; assembly: GCA_002189035.1. Taxonomy (NCBI): domain Eukaryota; kingdom Viridiplantae; phylum Streptophyta; class Magnoliopsida; order Lamiales; family Lentibulariaceae; genus Utricularia; species Utricularia gibba. The sequence continues at coordinate 3,596,771 of NEEC01000002.1, read as the reverse complement.
GATCATCTAAAATGAAAGATTAAAATTATAAAATATTAAATGAGAAATAATAATGTTAAAAATAGAAATAGAATAGAAATTTTACCTAAGTACGAATGTGAAGATTAAAGTATAATTTCTTATATTTTATTTAAAAAATCCAAAATCGAATAAAACCTATCATTTCACTTAACTTTGATTTTTAGCATGTATAAATTCTGAAAGAATTGAATTTTTTAAACTATTCAGAATATTACTAAAATAATATATTATTGAAAGAATTGTAGCTTAGATGAGATGAAATCTCCCAAAAAGGATAGAACGGCGTAGATGAGATGAGATGAGATGAGATGAGATGAATTACTAAAATAATATATTATTTCTTGGTTGCATAATTGCTATTGTTTTAGTCTTCACTAGTTTGTTTTAACATAGAAAATGAGAAAATATTTTATATTATCTAGATGTGATTTATAGAGGATAATAATAATGATGTAAGGTGGTGAAAATTAATATTGAAAAGAACAAAGTGATAATATAAGTTTCAATCTATTTGTTGTGTTTTAAATCTTTTTAAAATTATTTTTTCTTATGTAATATTTAAATTTTTTCTTGTCTCATATTTTAACAATATTTCAGTTTTATAATAATAAATCGTTTATTATAATAAATTTTTATTTATTTATGAAAATTTATATCTAAATAATTACTTCTAAATATGCAAATAATTCCATTTACTTCCAAAAAAATGTACACACATTTTTTTAGAATTTTATATATTCTTATATTAATTTTTTTCCAATTTGAAAATATTTATTAATATTTTTTATTATAATTTTTTATTTGGTAAATAACTTATATTATTTATTACATTATATTTTTGTAAAAATTTTTAATTTATTTTACTAACCCAATTTTCTTAATATCATTATTAATAATGAATTGTATTATTTATTATAATTTTTAAAATTATTATACTATTTTTTCTTTAAAAAATAATAATTTTGGTAGTTTTCAAACTAAAATAAAATTACATGTTAATTTTATAATAAAAACGTTTTAATATTTTTCAAATATCCTTCCTTTAATACATGCATTAAGCAAATTTGGCCAGTTGAATATTATCAAGTGTTAATGAGCGTCGGTAATTGAGTTGAAAAGGATGGGGAAGTTTCAAAAAAACCAAGAAAAATCTAGGAGATGTAAAAAATAATCAAAGGGATACTGGCATACTCATAACCTCACTTCTTATAGAGTTGAAGTGTTTATCTTTTTTGTTTAGGAATTGAACAGTTTTCTTCAACATTCCACGTGGACCCAAGATGACTCAAATTGGCCTCTTTCTGGGTCTCAACAGGTGAATGTGTTTTCTTCATCTATTCCATGGATGCTTGTTAGTATTTTCTAAGAATGGCCTTGATTTATGTCAATATCTTTTAATGATACCTACTTTCTGACTCTTTTTTCAAAGTCCATGGTAGGATGTTGTAACACCGCATATTTTTACATTAATTTGTATAACTTGTAAGGTTAATTATGATAAATTGGATATCTTTGTTAGTAAACTATGTGATCAATGGGATGCCCGTTACACAATTATACCATTCCTAAAATATAACGCAACATTCTGAAATATTTATGGTTAAAGTGATGAATCAGAAGAATTATTTTTGATCATATGATGGATTGATTGATGCAAACATGTTGGTTTATGATTTGTCCTCAGAAAGGCAGGGGGTTGAGAGGCGTGCGGCACAACATTTTCAGAGACGAAAAGGGACTTTTGCTTGCTATTTCAACCAACAGTTAGACAGCCCTCCCTTTCCATTTCCAGTTCTATAGATATGCTTTTTATCATATGTCTCCAGTTGTAATCCTCGACGCCACACCACAACACACACCGTCCATTTAATGTATTTCTTGCATCCAGCCAAAGAGAAGAACAAGTTTAACCTTTCCTTCTCTCTCTCACACACACACTCACACTGTGTACTTGATTTAGTAAGGAAGGGCCTTTGTCCTCTCTCTCTCTATATATATATATAGTGAATGATGTTGACAGTGTTATAGATTGTGAGTTTCTCAGAAAAAGAAAGTAGCGCTTTCTTCCTTCGCCTTTGTTTTCCTTGTGCTTCTTGGTGAGATAAAGATGGCAAGTATGGACTGGAACAATGAGGGTTACAGGCTGGCGAGTCTGGGTTCCAGGCCGGAGACTTCCTTCGGTTTCCTCTGCAATTACAACTATGATCACCCCTTCCCTGGTAACACAATGCTGCTTCTCTCTTTTTGTTTTCAAAGAATCAACGCAGCACAACGTTTTCTTCCTTTTGTTCGTTCATATTTCATCATCAGGTTTAGAAATGAAACCACAGTCCCTCTCAGCAACACAAATTCTGCCAAGTTTAACTGGAAAAAGCGTGGGCTTCAGTAACACATATGGGCAGGATCTGAAGAAGAAACGCCTTAGCACTGAGCAATTGGAGTCCCTTGAAAACTGCTTTCAAGAAGAGGTCAAACTCGATCCCGACAGGAAAATGAAGCTAGCCAAAGAACTGGGGATGCAGCCGAGGCAAATCGCCATCTGGTTCCAGAATCGACGTGCCCGGTGGAAGGCCAAGCAGCTCGAGAACCTGTACGATGCACTGAAGCAGGAGCTGGAGGCTGTTACTGGAGAGAAACAACAGCTTCAGCAAGAGGTACGCACATGCATCTATCTCCTAATCATCGGGGTAACTCTGAGCATGCATCCGCTGTCTAGGTCATGGCACTGAGAGCACTCCTAAAGGACCAGGTGGGGAAGAAGACCCAACTTTCCCCTGGGGAAGAGACGGTGGAGAGCAGATCCATTGTGAACCCCGAGGGCGATGCACCGCCCCTCACCAACGATGGCAACTACATAATGAATGTGGACGACTACTCCAACCCTGCTGCGATAATGACTCCGTACAATTGGCCAGCACTCCTCTAGAACAGAAGAGATTACGCACTGTTGATGTACCTATTTAGTTGATGTTATTTTGTTTTAGTGTGTGCTGTGCTGGTTGCCGGTGTTAGTTTGATATTTTTGTTTCCCCCAACTTCTCTTCTCCTTAGGCGTACGTTGCGGCCCTCTTGTATTATTGGGGCAATAATGGAATAGATTGGTTAATAAATTCAATCACTAGGCATGAGCTGTGGCTTGCGCACCACGTACTTAGCCGCGTCACTCATCAATACTCCACAATTTCACGTCTCTCCTTCTAAGAAACATATTTTTAATTTTCATTTCAAAGAAAACCAGCATAAATTATTAAAAATAAATTAACCTTAATAATGAGCTACTAAAATAGACAATCTCATAAAGTAAAATTAAAATAAAATAATGAAATATATCAGATATTATAAATTAATATCAATTGATTAAATTTAATATTTTATAATGTGATTCATATTTCTTATATAATTGAATTTTACAAATACCTGTCTAATTTATTGAATCTTTAGTTTAAACAAAGTATCATAGTATTTCACTTTATGGTTTGGTTGGCTTTCGTATTGGTTTGAATTTTGATTAAAAAAATAAGAAGATATATTAAATTTAAGTGATAAACATTAAATCAATCTATCATCCAAGTAATACTTATAAACACAAAAAAACAAAATTTAATCGAATCAAAAACTAATTTGACTTGAGGGTAGGTAAACAATCTCATATTAAGAAATTAAGGTGAAATAATCAAATATATAGAAGATTACAAATAACTAATTATTGATTGAGTTTAATTTTTTTAAATGTGATTTAAGTTTTTTGTACATTTAAATTTCACATATGTCTACACCAATCAATTTGATCTTTAATTTCAACATAATATAAGAGCGTTTAAGTAATTGATGGGATACAAATCAGTCGAAGATAATCGATCTCTGAAAAGACTGTCGAAAGGAGCTCTGAGGAGACAGCGCTTGCTGACACACCGATATATGTCAGAGATCTGACAGCGGTGGCCGTATGGCGCCGTCTGTAAAGCGGCCGAACCATAATAGAACGGGCAGCGATTATCTAAAAAGTAAGATCACAGTGCAAGTACAAAAAGCAACTGACACCAGCAGAAAGGGGCGATTCGGCTAGATCGACCTCCTCGATAAATAGGAAAAGTTCCAAAGAAAAAATGGTTGAACCCCTTATACTCAAAAACTTGTATCGCTTTTTCAATTACCTCCATCTAGTAGAAGTCTTCTCCGGCGAGCTTCGACAGCTTTGTGGTTTTTCTGCCTCACGATGGTTTCCACGTAAAAAATCTCTGCCTACATCCATTTCACCCGATCGAGCTGAAAGGATCACGAAAAGAAGTATAAAAAGAAATTGCATTTCCAATCACTTCCTGAGCCCGAAAATCGATCCAACCCTTTACACCGATTTTTGCCCGCAACATTTTTGGCGCCCAATGTGGGGCCGATCTATCGCCCCACTCGAGAAATCCACAGAAATCACTCACTAAACACCGACCATGGCGGAAAATAACACAGCCACCAACATGGTCCACGAAGGGAGCGCCCGCATACAAGACCCCGGTCTTATGATCACCAGCAGGGAACAACTGAAGGCCCTTTTAACGGAAATCCTCTCCGACTTTAGGGCACCTTTGGGGTTGAATTCCAACGCCCAGGAGGGGACACCCAGAACCGCACGACGAGCGGAAAAACCACCCTTGATTCCAAAATACCCTCAGGACACGGAGACCGAATCCGAAACCGAGGAGGAGACACTGGGAAGAAAGAGGCGCAACCAGGTCATTTATGAGTCCGGGACGGATAGGGAAAAGGTGGCTGACGAAATCTTGGAAAAAAGGGAAGAAGAGATGAAGAGGGAACTAGACCAGATTCGTGAGAGAAGAAAACATATCGGAGGATAGACGTTGCTAGGGGGAAGAGAGAATAGGGGCTTCAGAGATGCTTTCGATCAGAACGTATGCACTAGGAGAGGGGATGTTCTGGCCGATATTGACCTAGCTCTGAAGAGCGCAGTTGAAGGAGCAGCGGGAACCCCGGCGCTGCGTTTTGACCCTTTCTCGGATGACCTAATCGGCGAAGAACCTGAGAGAGGATTCAGGGTCCCTGATGGACTACCCACGTATGATGGAAAAAGGGACCCCATATCTCATGTAACCGACTTCGATAAGAGGATGGCCATGGTCTGGCATTCGGAAGCCATGAAGTGTAAGTTGTTCGCCTGCTCGCTCCAAAAGGGAGTGAAGACTTGGTTCAAATAGTTAGAACCATGCAGTGTGGGATCTTATCGGGAGTTGGTGTTACTCTTCACTACCCGATACGCTGTCAACATCGAAGCCTCACCTTCAAAGGCAGCCTTATATTCTATTCGGTACGACCACAGGAAAGAGAGCTTGTGAAGATTCATCGACCGATTCAACTGCCTGGCACAAGATGTCCAGCTGGATTTAAAAGAAAGGGTGGAAATAATGAAGCAGGCCTTAGGAACGTCGAAATTGGGATATAGTCTATCAAAGTCCCCACCGAAGAATCTCGGAGAATTGCTAAGGAAAATCATGAAGTACATTCGAGTTGACGATGACCTCAGGGCCGAGATGAAAAGCCGCATGGAGATCCGTTCAATCCCGCAGCAAGAGACCCAACCTACCCGGGGACCTTGGCCAAATAAGCGCCGTGAAGTATATCATGTGGAACCAATCGGAAAATTCAAGAAACGCTAACCAGGCATAAGGTAGTCCCCCCTATGTTCGGGAAATCCATATGGTATCTAGGGGAACCAAAATTGATGTATTCAGAAAAGCACGGAAGAGATATTTGGACGAAGCCAGAAGAGGAGAAGTCTTTGAGAATCGGGAAATGTCCGATTGAGAAAGCCGCTTGGGAAAAGGAAGAGATCAGCTTCTCCGATAGAGACATTCCGGTCGGCCCAGCCACACGAAATGAACCTTTGGTGGTATCAGAAATATGCGGAAGCACCAAGGTAAGAAGGATTCTTATTGATCAAGGGTATTCCTTCAACATCATGAAAAAGGAAGTCGCCGAGTCACTGGCGTTGTCCAAAGAGGGAGACATCCGTCCCATGCGCATGGAGTTATACGCATTCGATAAACGGCCCGTACAGACAGTCGGGAAGATAATCTTACCCATGACATTTGGCACATCGGGATGAAATCGGACCGAAAGACTGGAGTTTTTGATCCTGGATTTGGAGGTCTTGTATAACATGATCCTCGGCCGACCCGGCATCAACCAATTCGGTATGTTGCCCTCCACTGTGCATTTGAAAAGCAAATTTCCAACACCAAGAGGCATCTGCACACTGGATATCGACCAGCCAGCCGCTCGATCCTGTTATGTATCTTCTTGCCGAGACCCCTGTGCGAAGAAGCCGAGGATAATGATGGTGGAAAAGGAACCCCGAGAACCTCCTAGACAAGCAATGGAACCGGTGGGGTACAAGTCGGTGCAACTAGTTCCAGGAGATGCGCAGAAGGCGGGTCATTGGTGTCAATCTAGACATTGGATTCGAGAAGAGGTTAGCTGAATTTTTGATGAAGAACGCTGATATTTTTGCCTAGACTGCTGCGGACTTCATAGGTATTGATCGATCCATCGTTGAGTATCACATTGATACCTACCCGGGGGCAAAACCAATTCGGAAAAAGCAACGGCATTTCTCCGAAGAAAAGTGCCGAATTATCAAAGAGAAAACGAGGGACCTCTTGGAGGCTGGTTACGTGAGGGAGATCCAGTACTTCGAATGGGTAGCCAACCCAGTCGTCGTCCCAAAGCCCAAGGGAAAATGGAGAATGTGTGTCGACTTCACTGACCTCAACGCCTGCTGTGAAAGGGATCCTTACCCTTTGCCGAAGATTGATAAGCTGGTGGATGCCATTGCCGGATCCTGATTCCTGAGCATCATGGATGCCTATTCGGGATATCATCAAATCTTCGTTTCCGAAAAGGACCAATCAAAAACCACCTTCTACACCAAGGATGAGGTTTACTACTATGTGGCGATGCCCTTCGGTTTGAAGAATGCGAGGGCAACTTATCAAAGGTTGGTAAATAAAATATTCTCTTTTGAAATCTGTACCTCGATGTAGGTGTATGTGGACGATATGATCATGAAATCTATGAATGAAGAAGACCATTTAGCGTATTTGGACTCTTGTTTCTCTCTATGTCGGTTGTACGGGTTAAAGCTCAACCCGCTGAAATGTTGCTTCAGGGTGCAAAGTGGAAAATTCCTTGAGCATTATGTATCGGAGAGAGGAATCGAAGTTGACCCGAGAAGATTAAGGCAATATGCGAAATGCAACCCCCAAGGACAATCAAGGAGTACCAGAGTCTCACGGGTAAATTGGCTGCCCTCAGCCGTTTCATATCTCGGTCAGCCGATAAGTCGGCGCCTTTCTTGAAGGCCCTGCGAAAGGGAAATGCTTTAGAATGGAACGAAGATTGCCGGATTGCCTTTAAGAAACTCAAAAAATATCTCTCATCACCCCCACTTCTTGTGGCTCCGAAGGCAGGGGAGCCCCTAGGACTTTATCTATCGATATCGCCCATTGCGGTTAGCACAGTCTTGACAACCATCTCGGCAGATAAACACCTGCCGGTGTATTATGTGAGCAAGGTTCTATTACCGGCCGAAACCCGGTATACAGTGACAGAGAAATTCATCTTGGCTCTGAAGATGGCGGCCACCAAGCTGAGGGCATATTTCCAGTATCGACACATCGCGGTGTTCACCAATCAGCCTCTGAAGAATATCCTGTCCCGACCAGAGATTTCCGGAAGGGTCGGCATATGGGCGATCGAACTAAGCACGATGGATATTGAGTTTAAATCAAGAACAGCGATCAAGGCCCAACCTCTTGCCGATTTTGTGGTCGAAATGACCAGACCAATTGACTGTTTCGTGGAAACCAATGACCGATGGGCCATGTACGTTGACAGCTCAACATACAACGGGGCTGGAGGAGGAATAGACATCCGAACTCGAGACGGGGAACACATTTATATCATGGTAGATTTCTTGTTCCCCACCTTCAACAATGTTGCCGAATATGAAGCCCTGGTTGAGGGAATGAAAATTGCCAAGGAACTTGGAGTTGCGGAGCTTGACGTTTATATCGATTCACGACTTGTGCAAGGATAGTTTTCGGGTGAGTACGAAGCCCATGACCCCCTCTTGGCTTTATACTGTGTTCGGGTGAAGGAGTTGGCGAAGACCTTCAAGGAGTTCACCTTGTCGCATGTGGTGCGCGAGGAAAACGGATCCGCGGATAGCCTCGCCCGATTGGCTGTGGGGTTTCACGAGCTGAAGGAAGGAGGTGTGATGATTCAGTTGCGGGATTGACCCTCAGTGAACCATATTACCTAGCAACCAGGAGATGACATCTCCCCACAGCTGAGTTTCCTTGAAGATTGGATATCACCATACATCCGATACTTGCAAAACGGAGAAACACCGCCTGATAAATCAGAAGCCCGATAGTTGGAGATCAAGACAAAAAGATATACCCTGGTAAATGGAATTCTTTATCGAAGATCATTAGACGGACCCCTCTTGAGGTGCCACGTTGGAATACGCTAGAACAACTAGATGGCGTGGAATTCCCAAGATCGTGGAATGCATCACATCTCAGGAAGTACTATGCTTAAGCGGCTCGACATCAATCTCTGTCCTAGGTTTGCAGGTCTCGGTATTCGCTTCGTCAAAAAACTCAAGTATCTATAAACTCCTCCAAAGTGGAGATGAACTGATGAATTCATAAGCCCTTGCCGAATCGCATAAGTGCAGGCAAAACCCTCTAAGTCTAATTCGTAAGCCCTAGCCGAGTCATGTAAGCCCAGGCATATCTTCTCACTCTGTGCCCCTCGATGGGTACAACAAATCAGCTCGGGGCTCCCCCAAAGTATAACACCCTCAAAACCTAGGCCTCAATGGTAAGGGGAAGCCTTGGTACAACTCGGGCTCCGGTTCCTGCAACCGTCTGCGTAAGCCTCGAAAAAGCCCTTAGGATCAAATCTTATTGTTGAATCTCGAGACGGCAAGAGCACCCAAAGCGAATCCACCCATGTTCAAAACAATGGGATCTCGGACGGAAGAGGGCCCATATGGATTGGGTAGTTGTTCAACCCAAGAGGGGTTCCAATCCACTTCCCTAGCAATGGTTCAGCTCGCATAAGAAAAAACTAAGGCAAATAAAAACCCCACTAAATGGCTGGCAAAGGGCACACAACCTCCGGGTCATGAAGGCCCAGGTAAATCCCCAAGATCTAAGCCCGGTATGAGCACAACAAACCAACTCGGGGCTTCCCCCGAAATGTGGCATCCTCTAAACCCAGGCTCTAGTAACTAAGGTAAGCCCCAGTACGATTCGGGCATCGCTTTCCTAAACCATCTGCGTAAGCTCCGAAAAGGCCCCAAAGTGAGGTTCCCACTGCTAGACCTTGAAGCGGCAAACACAGTCGGAATAAATTTGGCTATACCCTGAAAGACGCGGAGGATCTACCCGAGTTGAAGAGATGATTCAGTTCCCGAGGGGATCTGAGTCATATCCTTAGCACATATGTATGCAGAAAAATCCTGCTAGGAGACTAGAAAATCATGCAACATACTAAACGGGGAGATCAGTAAAGGCAAAGGCGATACGCAAAAACTTAGTAAACTACAAGGGAATCCCGAACCGGGGTATCAAAATGTCCAAAAAGCCCCACAGCAGGGGAAAAAAACACCAAGTCAAGAAAAATAACTAAAGTGCAGGAGGAGATGGGGGATCAACAGGAGGACCGGCAGAGGAACCGTTATGTCTTTCCATCCTCGCCCTCAGTTTAGCTTCGTTCTCTTGCCCGATCCTAGGCCGAACAAGCGCAATTAGATGCACCCAATCTGCTTCAAACCTGAACTCTGGGGCTTGGAAAGTATCCACAATGACGTCCAGCATATTCTCATCCTTGGTTAGGGGGTTTACCCTGTCAAAACGCGGATCCATGATTGAAAGCTCGAACTCTCGGCTGAACTATCGCCTTTGTCGGTATAGAAGTAAGCCGATTAGATCCCCTGCATAAATATCGGAGAGTTCGGCAAAACAAGCCGAGTTAACAAAGTCTTCTAGAAGACCCTGCCGAGACGTTTGTTGATCAAGTAGCTCGGCCTCTAGTGCCATAATGCGACTCCTGGCATGCTCTAATTCCGCTTTTGCCTCCTCAAACTGGACCTTGAAACCTTCCCTCTTCGATTTAGCATCATTAACCGCCTTCCCCATTTCTTCGACCACATTCCGCAATTCTTCCTCGTGGCGAGTGCGTTTCCCTAGAACCATTTTAAGCGAGCTCCCCTCCTCCTCCAGCAACTTTATCTGGGCGTTCTGAGCCACAATCTGGGCTTGAAGCCTAAAAACTGTCTCTAATTGCGCACCGATCCCTTTAGCCATTCCTCACCCAAAAGTTAAAGCCTGAAGGGAACTGCCAAGTCAGGAACCGACTACATAGAGCTTAGGAGGGAAAGAGGATGAGTACCTACCAAATCCCTTCAAGTACAATATCCAGCCGAACATCTGGGGTACTCGGCATGGCTTCCTCCAGGATTTTCCTTAGTTCGGCTGGAACTGAAGGTGTAGGAAAGGCCGGATCATCCCTTACTTCTATAGCGGCAGAATCCCTCTGTATCCCCGCTGGAGGAGCCGATGTCAAGGCACCGGCCGAAAAGAATCTTGCATTAGGAACCGAGGCATTGGCAGGGTCGGGTGATGGAGGAAGCTTCTCTTTCCCTTTCCCGGCTGGAAGACAGGGAGTCAACCCGAAGATCCAGCCTATAGTAACCTATAGTAAGAATCCAGCATTGGCAGTGAGCCTCCGAAGATCCAGCTTAGGAGAAGAGCCAGGAAGGTAAGAATCGGGAACCTATAGTAACCGATAAAAGAAGACAGACCCGCATGGGAGGGGTCGCCTCCGGCTCCTGCATTCTCTGCATTTCGGCATCAAGGCGGGCCATCACTGAATCTTCCAAAGCAATTCTTCGGCCCATCCCTTCGGCTGCAGGCGAAAACCAAGAAAACAATAAGACTCGGCACAGATTCCGAAACCTGGGGGAGTAAAGCCCAACTACCTCTTTCCTTTGAAGAGGTTTTCCGGGCAAGCGTCTTAACCCTTCTCTTTTTGTTGAGGGCAACAGTTTGAGTAGTAGGGGGAACCAGGGAGGAAACTGGAATAATGGGAAGACTTGGGGAAGGGCTGGAAGGAAGGAAGATTAGGCAAATCGGCACCTTCAGAAGGTACGATGTCAGGCCAATGGGAGTCGTGAGAACGACCGATAATACCCGACCTCTTCAGCGACTCCCTCGAAAACATCAAGGCACGAGATTCATATTAGACTGAACCTCGACTGAGCCTTTCATATAAGACTTCACGAGATTCGGGAGAGGACCGATAAGCACCAGAGAGATTTACTCTAAAGGGTGAAGGGGGATTAGTCGGGAAGTTCCCCCGATAACCCGAAGGGGGCGCCACCCAGACAAAAGAAGACCACCAGTCGTGGTGGGTATTGGGGGCTTTTATGATAAAATGAGGATTGTCGACAAACCGGCGAAACTAGAAGTGAGATCGAGGTCAAGGCCGGATCCATACCACCCGAATAGAATAGGAAGGTAGTGAAGCAGAAGATGGAATTTGGGGCAAGGCAAAAAAGCGATATCGCAAAAGTATGGAGAAAGCGAACAATCAGGGGATGGAGGGGAAAACGCAGACCGCTTTAAAAGTAAGCCAGAGGAATCGGTAAGCTAAAGGGTGGAAGCGGACTCTCACCCAATCCCCAGGGGACTTCAGTATCCCGAGCATGGGAGATGATATACTCATCAGGAATTGAATACCGAATGCGAAGGGAAGGGATATTTAATTCAGTGGATCTTCTACCCATTTTTGGAGGAATGAAGGAAGAGCCTAACCCAGGTACAGGGCGAAGATAGAAATGAGAAGGAAGATTAGAGAAAGGGAGGGGACTTTGGCAAAACCCTAAGGAAACGAATGGAAAGAAGAAACATAGATTAATACCTAGAAGTGTGTAATTTCCGATGGTTTTCACATGCCATTTTTGCTCATTTAATCTTCGAATGCACCTTTCAGGATGAAATTGTCATGTATGCTTGAGTGACACCCTCACATGCACACTAGCACCCTACAACTCATGCGTTTTTAGCTGAATGTTAAGCATCCACATCGCTCTGTACGAGATTCATTGACTATTTACCTCCTATTAGTCTTAGTTAGGACTTGAGAACAAGTCTAGTGTCGTTGTAGCATAATGTGATAACACATATTTTTGAGTGGCTCAATGCATGGAATTTACTCATTTTATGCTACAAAAATTAAGCTTAATTGCCAATTTCTATATTTTTGCACATAAGTACCGTAGGAGTGCGCTTTTAGTCTTAGTTGGGACTAAATCTGCGATTTAGTCCCAACCTTCTAATAGTTCCTTTCGAGCAATGCAGCATGGGTCGCAACACAAATCCCAAGGAGCCGAGTATGAACAGTGTGGTGGCAGTAAAGGTGACAGAAGTCTGAAGAAGAGTACACGCAAAGCCCAAGGAGGGGAGAAAGGAAGATTTTGGACAAAAAGGGAGGAAAGGTGGAGAGAGAAGCAGATCTCCCCTTGGAGACTCACGAACACAATTTCTGGGAAGGTTTTCTGGGGAGGAAGAAGAAGGAAGACAAACAGGAACGAAGCTGAAGTTCAAGATTATTTTCTGTCTTCGAAGAACATTACTCCTAGCTAAGAGTAGCTAGTGACGTTTTTCAGTTTTTGTTGACACTTCACATTACTTGCTTGTTTGCTTTCTGGTATTTGACTGTGAAATGAGCACATTGTGGGTGATGTTTTCTTTTCCACTTTCATTTACCTTAAGTATGAGTGGCTAAGTACTTAGGGGGTGCCTTGGGGTAAAAAGGGGAGAAACATGTTAATCAACCTTAGATCTAAACAGCCATGAGTCACGCCACTTCCTTAACAAACCAGGATAGATCCAGGAGGGGGAAGTAGTGAAACCCAACTTAACAACCCTAATTAGAGGTAGACCAAAGATTAGGGGGAAAAACAAGAATCCGGGTAGACCTAGATCTTGTGAGTTAGTTGTATGATTTGTGGTTTGGATCGATTAAATTGAGGCAAGAGGGAACACCTAGACGACGTTTTTCTTCCTGGGCTGCTGAAAGTAGATCGAGAGGTCGTTCCGCCCCTTGTCCCCTAAGTTGGGTAATATGTTCTCGACCATTCTAGCTCCAATCTGACCTAGCTGTGAGTTTGTTTAGTGATGAGCATACATCCCCTAGGAGTCCCAAGGCATCACCCATTCCATTCCAGAAACAACCGAACTCCAGAACTTGTTATTTTTATTTACTGTATTTCGTTTTAGTTCTGCCTTACTCCTAGCTAAGACTAATTTTACCAACGTGACACTAGTTTCGTGCGTCAACTTTCACATAGCAAGCACCTGCTCTTCGTGTTCGACCCTAATCACTATGATCATAATTGTTTTATGCTTGAATGTGGGTTGTGTTATAAATTTATTTGATAGGAAAATTTGCAATTAACGACTTGCACAATTTTTCGTTTATCAAGTGTTTGGCGAAACCGTGGTTAGCACCACATAAGGTTTCGTAATCCAAGCATTCTTCCCCAAAGTGGGGACCTTTATCAAAAAAAAAAAAAAAGGCCCTGAGTAACTATAGTGTATGTTCTTTAATGTTTTTGCCTTGATGATGTTAGTGTATAAGTAGTCATTGGTTAAGTCTTTACCTAATACATGCGAAATTGAGTGGCTTGCCTTAATTTGATTGAAGGACAGGAAAAGAATTGGAGTAAATACCTGCTGCAGGAATGAATGTACCTTAGTAATGCATCATGACTTAGGTTCTGCCATCTTTCATGGACTGCTATGATTTTCATACTTGAGGACAAGCATGATTTAAGTGTGGGGGAATATGTTAAGTGCCATTTTCTAGTTAATTATTAGGTATTATTATGTATGAAGTCGTCCAAATTAGGAGTCTTATTATTAAGTATTTGATTTTTACTAGAAAATTCCTATTTTCCCATTTTGTGTATATTTTATGCCTTTTTTCTCACACTTTGACTGAGACATGTCAGGAGACTGTCGTGGAGTATTGCAGAAGTATTGCAGGTGGTCAGAGTCTGACTTCTCGTGTCTTGTACGCGACTTGCAACAATTGTGGGCGGAAGACTTACACTGGTCATGCCCCTTGACTTACGGCATGTCAGAGTCTGTAGCAATGATTGAGGGCTAACTTGCACGCAAAGGAAGGCTACTGGTGCACGCAAGACATAAGGAATGATGGGAAGGGGACTCAAAGGAGTTAATATAAAAGCCACTTGGAGCACTTAGTTTAGGACTTTTGAACAATTTCTCTTGTACTTAGACCTTTTGAATTCTTCCTCCTCTCAAGGAGGAAGAACACTTAGTTTCTTTTCATTTCTGTTTCCATGGCCCTTTTGGGCTAAAACCTTTGAGTTTCTGGGAAGTAGATGAAGTTTCCTTCTAAGTCCTGAGATATACACTCGATTCTTCGCTGAATTGATTTCGGATTCTGCATACTTCCACGCATCTTGTTACAGTCTTTCTGTAACGACTCCTAGTCAAGGTCCATGAGTAGCAGGCCACTCCTCGCGGATTTTGGTGAAGATCAAGGTGAAAGCACCAACTCCAACCCTGCCGGTTCGAGGGAAGTAGCGGATTGTTTGTAGCCTAGGTACCGCGATAGTGGATAGGTTGTGACCTCAAACCTACCACTGGCCAGTGGCAATAGCTGGGCACACGCGCGCAATTCGGTTATGAAGGCAATCAAAGGCAATCCTCTTGTCTTTCTAATCGTCCAAGGGGAATCACATGAGGCTATTCCCGTGCCTCCTTGTCAATCAGAGTGTAAGGGAGAATAAATTATTCCTTGCTCCTATAACCAGCTATTTGGAAGAAATCAATGAAAACCGAGGCAAGGACGAACAAAGGAAGGAGATGGAAGCTTATTCCCAGGAACTGCGTCCCGTAGTCAAGACCCATTACTTAGGTTGTAACTTTTATTTCTGCATTCCACAAACCTCCTTTTACAAAACTGTGACATTTTGTAGAAGTTTCTTACAAAACACTTTTCACGAAAAACAACTCCCTGTGATCGATACTCATACTACGCTATTTGGTGTTTTACGTTTTAAATATTTAAAATTTGTTGAGGAAACGACACGCAACACTCTTATACTCAAAAACTTGTATCGCTTTTTCAATTACCTCCGTCTAGTAGAAGTCTTCACCGTCAAGCTCCGACAGCTCCGTGGTTTTTCCGTCTCACGTTGGTTTCCACGTAAAAAATCTCTGCCTACATCCATTTCACCCGGTTGAGACGAACAGATCACAGAAAGAAGTATAAAAAGAAATTGCATTTCCGATCACTTCCTGAGCCCGAAAATCGATTCAAACCTTTACACCGATTTTCGCCCGCAACAGTAATCAAGATAAGTTTTGTATTGATTTGTGTTTCAATAAAAAAATAAAGAAATTCATTAGATTTAGATGATAAAAATTAGATCGATTTATGATTTTAACACTATTTATAATCATGAAAGATAAATTTTAATCATATCAAAACTAGTTCGATTTGAGTATGAATATTAAAATAAATAATATCACATAGATAAATTAAGATAAAATAATAAATTTTATAATTATTATAAATTATTAATAATCAATTAAATATAACATTTATGTTTATTTTGCAATTGGATTTTACACGTATTACATCCGTCGAATCCTTAATTCAACATGCAGTTGAGGATGTGGATCGGAAGGAAGCAAGCTACTAAAACATCTGGCCTTCGTTCATTCATCCCCCAAGCCTACCAACTTCAAGGCTGAGAAAAGAGAATGGAGCTCGCACTTCTCCCCTGCCATCCACCGAAACATGCAGTTGCTTTCATGAATTGCGCTAAGTTCCGCCTCGGTATCAGTTGGTCGCTCTGTATAACTAAAATCCTCTAGATCCTTGTATTTGGATAATAAGTACTCATTATTCAACAGGAAGCAGACGCTTGTTGATGAATCAATCGCTTTTCACATGCCGGTGTTCTTCCCAATTTTCGGAGCACTCTGAAGGGAAAGTTGCATTGCAGAGTCAAGGAAGGAGGGCATTAATGGGTTCTCTTCTTGTAGCGGGTAAGTCTTTAGATTCAATATTTTTTTTCTATGTTTTATTGATGATTTGATTGTCTGAACAAGTATCCCCTTGAATTGCTAAGCTTTTTTAAATTTCTCATTACCCTGTGGTGATTGCATATTTTCTTCTGTTATTCAGGGGCTGGAATTGCTTTATCTGACGCAGCTGAAGCTGTTAGCACCAGTAGGAGAGCTGTAAGATTCCGCTTTCTTGCTCTCTCGTTAACAGGCACTCTTAGACTCAGAATTTCTGCTGTTTCTGCAGCTCAGAGCAGCAAAAATACCTGAAAGTGAATATTCGGAAGTTAGTAACATACCCGGAAATGGTTATCTTTATTCTGCATTACCAGTAATAGCCTTCTCATAAGCTATTGTTGTAGATATCCTGCAGCTTAGAACAGCCGAACCAGCAACCGGTAACTCTGAAGTTAGTTATTTAATACATTGGGTTGTCAAGCATTCCCCCTTTTCAAAAAAAAAAAAAAAAATCCCAGCACTCTGATAGGCTGGATTTGTGGCAGGTACTATGATTTGAAGGTTGGGGGAGGACCTGAAGCTGAAAAAGGATCTCGGGTTGCAGTATGATTGGCATCATTAAAATTGTTTTGTCTAACTTACAAGCATTGAGTTGTTGGTCAAACAGCATGGCTTGCTTTTGAAGGCATAACATATTTTATCTCAACCTTCTTTTGTTATTGCTGGTATCATGTTTTTTGGGGGCGATGTCATGTTTCAGGTTCATTATGTCGCAAAGTGGAAAGGCATCACTTTCATGACCAGCAGGCAGGGCCTTGGTGTTACCGGTGGAACGGTACGGCATGATCAGTAACCATTCTGGCGTTTAAGGGTGTGTGCTTTGCTTGTATGAAAACTACACCTTACTGTTCTTTCAACCGGTGCCTTTCCATTTAGCCATATGGATTCGACGTTGGTCAGTCCGAGAGGGGGAGAGTCCTTAAAGGATTAGACCTGGGTGTTCGAGGAATGAGGGCAGGAGGCCAGGTGCCCGCATTAATTCCTAGCACCTTCCAAACGGAAATAGCTTAGTCTTGTCTTTGATTTGTAAGCAGCGGTTGCTGATAGTACCACCTGAGCTCGCTTATGGAAGTAAAGGGGTGCAGGAAATCCCCCGAATGCGACAATCGAGGTAAGAAATGATGGTTTTAAGCAGGGAACAACACACAAAGCAATCAGCCGTCTGCACTTGGTTGTTTCTTTGAAATGATTTTGGATCTTCAATACACAGCTCGACGTGGAGCTACTTTCTGTGAAATAGAGTCGTGGCCTGCGGCTGTTTGCTTGTTGGCGGACGAAGTTCATACTTGTTCAACTCCTGTTGTTCATGTTATACAACTTCGTTGTGGAAGGATGATTTGTGCCATCCAACGACAGAAAAGATATCTATGCAAATAAAAAGCTGCTTGCAGTTCCACAAACCAAATTTTTGCCCACCACGTTTTGGAAGTTACCAAAATTCACTTGAGTTCCGTGAGAGTACAGCAATGTCAGTAGAATTCCTTGGCAAAAGACTTGAGTTTTGTACAGGCATCCATCGCACTTGATGGAATTCTTTCCATTAGGTGAGTTTGAAACATACAAAATGAATTTCGTAATCATTTTCTTACACTCAATCAAGTGCTCTATTTATCACTTGATAAAGCACACTCGAAGGATTTTTTTTTCTTTTCGCTCAATATGATTTCTATATTATTTATTAGATTCTCATAAAATCTGTTTTCTTTCCCTCGATAGAAATAACTGAATTGCATGGATTACTTCATTTCATTTCCTTCCCATCTAATTTAATAATTCGATAGAGTGCTTTAGCAATTGCGATATTGGGTTGTGGGTTAGTTATGGATCTAGAGTTAGTTTCATGGTGGACGTCTTCCATATAATTATCCAATTTCATTCTATGCTATACTTCTTGTAGTAATTAGATAAAATGATTATTTTATGATGGAAAAATAAAATCATATGATGATGAGTTTAGCTGCAGATGGGGTTGGTTGGGGTTAAAACAACTTTTGTTTATTTTTTTTTATTTTACGAATAAAAACTTTTTTATGTAATTCAAATTCCCAAGATACCGTCCAAGTGCAGTATTATGATGGAGCCTTCTGATGCATAAAAAAATCCTTGATTGTCAATTGTAGATGAAACTAAGAAAATTTCAAATAGAACCAAAGAGTACATTAGTATTATTATCTGATACAATTAAAATAAAACTCTCATTCAATTTTTTTCAAATCACGAGTGGATGGCCCGGCCCAATTCACGGAAATTAAATAAATATTTTAAAGGAAATATAAAATTTAACTGAAAAGTGGTTTGGTCAAGACTAAGCTCCACCACTGCTATGGCGGATCAACTATAAATCATGCAATTCTAATAAGGTGTCTTTCTAAACAAAAGTAGTTGCTAATTGACTTTGTCTAAGGAGGAATAATAATAAGGAATAGGCGGAGTGGAATTGAAACAAAACAAAGGTTTGTACACAGTACTTAACAATATATTGGAGATCTTATTGTGTGTTATGGTATGCATTATATATTTCAACCGTACTGAATTCTATTTTTGAGATTCAATCAAATATATTTAAATACTAAAAACTAAATATTGTAATTAAATGCATTACTTAATTTACGTCAATTGCATTTCTCAATGACAATTAACCATTTTAGGTGGAGCAAATTTCTCTCAAATTTCAACTTCAAACTATAAACTTGATGCGTGTCGTTTTCATAACAAATTTTAATATTTTTAAAACTCGTAAAATACAAAAGTGTAGTACGAGTGTCAAACGCGAGGAGTTGTTTTTCAGTGAAAGTTGATGTTACACCGAATACAACTGTCACGATTTGTAAATGAGTTTTCAGAATAAAGGTGCGAAAAACGTAAATGATGAAGCTTGAGTAAGGGGGTAAGAGGGTTGTAAACAAACAACAGAAATAAACGTAAGCAATGAACCTTAAATAAAATGAATGTTCTTGAGTTTGGAATCCTGCTTAGCTATATTCGTTGCGTCTTCACTCTTTTCTGGTCTTCTTAAGTATTCGATTATAGGAGTAAAGAATTGTTTACCCTCTCTTACACTCTCTTGCAAGAAGGCATGAGAATAGCTCGATGTTACTCCTCCTTGGACGAACGTAAGGATAATAGGTTCTGCCAACGTCTCCTCACAGTCGAATTGCGCGCGTGTGCCCGAGTGTTGCCAATGACCCAATGAGTCCAGATACGAGGTCACTATCTGCTCATTGATCTTGAGGTACAGCCGCAGACAAAACGTAGTCTTCCTCCTACCAAAAGGGCATCAGCTGGTGCCTTCCACCTTACTCCTTTTCAAAACTACCTGGTAGTGATCCGCTAACCATGAATCTTAAATAAGGGGACTGTTACAGAAAGATTGTAACATGGTTGCGCGAAAACATGCGAAACCCGTTTGGATTCAAAGAAGAGATGAAGATAAGCTAACGAAATATAAATCTGGGAGTATCCTAACCTAGAAACGGAAGTGTCTAGCCGCGAATGGCCATACAAACTAAAGGAAACGAAAACATACTCTAGAGAGAAGCTAGACGAAAATCCTCTATAGAGAGAAACAAAAGTTTAAAGTAAACTAGGAAGTTAATTGTTCAATGTCTGAACAGAACTGAACTTCATTGAGGGTCTAAGCTTTCGTGTCCCCTTGGTTCTGCTATGAATTGGGAGTGACTTGCACGAAAGCTCTACTCTAACACTGGTACACTAATGATGTCGCCTATCAAAGACTCTTGTGTTCCGTACGTCAAGGCTCATGATTAAGTATCTGCAGTCTTCCAGAAATCAAGGGGATGTCAGCTCGGGAAGATCCAAATTGTCGCCATCTTCTACCCTCTTTCTCTCACTTCCTATCATGTGTGTAGTTTTAGAAAAACTTAAATAAAACTAGCAAATATATTAGATAAAATACAAGATATAGGATAATTATCCTAAACTAGATAAAAATCTAAATCTCATATTATAGACTCTTAATTAGACAACTTTAATCACATATAAACATAAAAACAACCTAAATAATACTGAGAAAATAACACTTAAAAAAACTCAAAACCACTAAACCATTAATATTAAACTTTACTATTTGTGAATGAAATACATAGAAACCCAAATAAAAAATAAACTTAAATTTTAATTATTTGTGGAAAAAAATTTCGACTAGAATAATTTAATAGTATTTGTGGTAGTTGACTAGTAGTTCCATTTTAAACTTTTTTTGAACATCTTAAAAAACTTGGATTTTATTTTAAAAGATTTAAATGGAAAATACGACAAATCAACAAAGAAAGATCATCAGATGTCTACATCTATATAAGGAACTACATCAAGTTTTTGAAGAGCCCAAATCTTTGAATTAATCTAGGAGTCTAAAATTGAGTCCAATCTCGTTTGTTTCATTTCATTCTGTTTTTCATTAGTTTTTATATGTTAGAGTCAAACATGTACTGTATATGTTTGCGGCGAATGATCTACGATAAAGTCTTGTTTGCGTCTCTCTGCGTATAACTATTTTACTATGTTCTTTAATATTTAATTTGATGTTTGATTTCATTTTTTACAATATTTTCTTTGTTATCATGCTTTTAAGTACTACAAAATCTTGAGGGAATTTGGAAAAATCAAAATTAGCCAAAAGTATCTGAGAAGAATGACTCAATTGAACATAATTGACAAGATATACTTTTGACCTCATCAATCTGTAAATATATGAGATATAGGGATTAGGATCAAATGTAGAATATTATTTTTGTGAGTTGAGTACTACTTAAACAAAGTAAATAAAAATTCTTGTGCACATCATTAAGGTGGGAAGTAGAAACATAACATATAAAATGTTATTTTAATCGCACAGAGCAAAAGTTACAGTCAAAATATAAATAGCATGAACAATTTAAGCAAATAAGCAAGTGGCTAAGTTCAAACTTTTGGAATAGAGATGCTGATGGTATCTCTTTTGTTTTGAATGTTAATCAAGAATAGCTGAAATAAACCCATAATGAAGTGGATAAAACATTTAAGTCATAAGGTGAGAAAAAATATTGAAGTAAAAGTGACAAAAATGCTAGAAATTTAAGCAAATAAGCAAGTGGCTAAGTTGTTGCTCTCTCTTTCAGCAAGTGAATAGTACTACCTTCCTTCTCACTCATCGATGGTTTCAACCTTGTCAAAGCTTCTCCTTTCACAGCTCAGAGTGATGATTGTGCTATTTATTCCAACTTCTCGCCTCAAGTTGTTCTTCACATCTGCAACTTGCTTGAAAAATAACTTCCTCAAGGAGAGCTCCCTCTAGGTATCGGTAATTGGCCTTTTTGACTTGTTTTACTCTCCCTCTTATTTGCTCTCTTTCTTCCAAATGCAGTTTCTTGCCCAAATCTATATTTTCAACTTTTCCCCTATTCTAAAATAACTTGTCAATTGTTTACATCATGCAGCCCAATCTAAATGGGCTGCACACATGAGTTTATTTAACAGTAGGCCTTCTGTGTCATCAAATTAAGAAAAAAATTAGATCCATTCAAGTTTTCATCATGCAAAATTGAAACCAACATTCTTTGGGCTATTTTCTCCCTTAATTTGAGTATTTCTAGCCTATTAATACTAAAAACTAAATATAAAACACAACATCAAGAATCTACTAATTTGGATTTTGAGTAGAAGAAATGGAGAATGCGAAAACTTTGGATATTCAATACTTAGAAATGAGAAACTTTTCTTATTTGTGAAAATAATGTAACTAACTCTGCCAAATGAAATTGAATTCCGATATTCATAGGTCCAAAATCCAATGGTTCGAATGGGAGCATTGAGTTTGGAGTCTTCTATACTTTCATCTAATCATAGCTTTCATGTTGGTGTATGTGTTCTAAGGACAATCAACTCATTAGCAAATCTTATCTTTTGATGTTTACCTTGAATTGTGATCAAGTTTACATTATTGATAAAATCCTCTACTTGATCTATGTGCTATAGAAATTATGATGAGATCATAATGTCAGATTCTTTAAGCATTCATGTTCAAGTTAAAAATTCCTTGGCTAGAGTGTTTGTCAAATAAGGATATCATAAATACAGATAAATTGGCACACATTGAGTTGCCTAAACTGTTTAGGCAATGGTTCTCACAATTGATGTAATGAAATTATTAGAACCTATGTGTGGGTGTCGATTAGAGAATTGTTTCACTGGATGACTCATCTTCAAGATGCTACTATGGGAAGCTAACCAAGTGTCAGTAGCAAGATCTCGAACATGACAGTCGTGTAAGTAAGCTTAGACTTGAGGTCAACAAAGTTATCTTGATCTTAAGCTCACATTTTCGCTCATTACTAATGGGAGCCTAACCATGGTTTGCCTAATATGGATGAGTAGAGATGTAACTCCTTAAGGTTGGAGATAGTTGATTGACCAATAAAGGATTCATCACTCATGTTAACGATGAGATCATATCTCAAGTAATTGCATCAAAGCCTAACAGTAAGTCTTGGGCCCAAGGTAATGACACTTGAATTGTTTGAGTAGGTCATTGAGTGTTAGTGTTTGAATGCAATTATGAGTTCGATACATCAGAAAGACACACCCATGTTCTGGTATTGAATGAGATATAAATATGATGAAAACTGTTTATTGCATGGTGACTGGTCATGGAAAAACTCAATCAGTTCACCTAATTATTCTTACATCTTGGGGATCATGATATGTTGCTAGACATCACTCATGATCGATAATGATGGATTTGATTAATTAAGAGTTAATTAATAAATCCATTTTTACAGCCTTGATTGAAGAAGTCTATAAGGTCACATACAATAGTGGAGTCACTCATCGATATAAAATAGAATGACACAATTGCATGAGATGTAATTGATAAAGTAGATAAATTAAATAGAGAGTTATTTTGAGATTAATATTGATTAAACTCAAAATAAAAGATCTTGTATAGATAAGATTTGGAGCATATATATATCTCCACAAGATGAAATCTTTACGGAGATTTGATTTGATATGTCACCAAATATCTATCAAAAGATTTAGATCTACAGATCTTCCATGATCTTTGTTCTCTCTGAGATTCATCCACAAGGGGGCGAATTTTTCTACTAGCACCTGAGGAGATCGACCAGCATTCAACAGCTTTGAGAAGGTTATCGACGGAGTGCTCGACATGTGGATACCATAGAGGTTGTCTACTATTGGTTGTTGGTGAACAACAGAGTCCTCTTAAAGGTATTTTCAGCATCCCTTTGTCTGATGTATACCGTATTCCAATATTTGCGTTGGGGGTTTCTCAAAAATTTTTAAATTCCGCTATTTTTATGACATAAGATGTCTACAAGAAACCCAACATTTCCAATATGAAGTCAATTTTCTCTTGCAAGCCAAGCATCCCATGTGATTTTCCATATGTAATGGGCTAGTGTTCTCATTCTCGATCTTTAATATCAATAGATTGTTTATTGAGAAATTTAATTTTACTTGACTCTAGCGTTAAGAGTCCCATGCCATCATCATCTTCTTTGTCATGAACCTTCATCTTCCAACATTTTTGCATCTAGTTGCTTAGAAAATGGATCAACTCCTTCTTCATCAACCAACATTCCTCTTGTATGAATGAAAAGTGCATTTGATGCGAAGGTAGTACAACTACCAATAAAAAATGACCAGCATTTCAAAGGGTTCTATATTGTCTACTCCAACCTTTTGTAGATACCCTAAAGCCACCAACTTTGACTCCAACTTATTCACAATACAATAATGATATAGTTTTGGTTTTCTAATCCATTTAAGTTCAAGGACTTTAGCATTTTCAAGTTTATACACTACTTCCCGGATATCATGGTCTTCAATATATACTAGTTTATCATACATTGATTTATTTCATCCATGGCCTTTTAATGCCTCTTAAGTGTTGATGGATTCATAGATCAATAGACACTTATTCAAAATATTAGAAATGGACTTATACTTTATATTTGGAGGTTGATCTCAATTTTCATGTTAATCTTCATGTTTTTATAGGACTTGTGCTAATAAAATGACAAACATATTTTTCATAAAGATTTTTTTTTCTTCATCTATTTCATCATTGATCCTTTAGAGTCTAGAATTTCTTGTAAAAATTACGGAACAAAGCCAGTTTGTAGATTCAAGTTAATATTGTCCTCAATTTCTTCATCATATTCTAAAATTCTCAAGTTAACAAAAAGTATTGAGATGAGAATCATCAACATTCTTATTCAGATTTTTTTTTCTTATTCCAAAAACAAGTCATCAATGTGTGCTGTTCTAGTGCAATTATTTTCAATATGAGGTGAACCATGATCAAGATCATTAGAGGAGTTGCACACTTCCTCGTCAATGTGTTCTTTTTCAATCGTCGAGAGGTGAGAGTACAATTGAAAACTTATAGGTGTGATGATATTACAATTCTCAGTAGAATTTTCTAACTCTTATTCCTTCTCAATATTAGGAAGTAGATTTAATATAGTTGAATAATAGTAAGAGTCAGTTGGAAGTGAGTGCAGATTTACATCAATCATAAATTTTCTCTCATCCCCTATCATATCCCCACTTAACTCAACTTGATTTGTTCATAGATTGAGGATTCTATAGGTTTTGCAAGTGTCTCCAGAACCTAGTAGAATTCTTAGGTCAAATTTAAGATCTAACTAAAATCTTTTTCTTTTAGAATTTGTATAAAACAGAAGAATCCAAAAACTCTAATGTATTCCATATTGTTTAACTACCTCTTCGCAATGATAAAATATCATATGGATATTTACAATCCTTGGAGGCTTTTGAAATAAAATATCATAAGATAGATACATGGTGTTCATTTGCCACTTTCATAGTTTTGTCAAATAGTGCGGTAAAGTCAATGGATATATTCCTATCATTTGTAACATGATGATTGCATTCAATGATGTTGTTTTACATTACTTATAATAAATTAACTTATAAATAGGAGGCACTAAAAGTTAACTTAAAGTAAAAAATAAATAGAAGTTGTTTGTTTTAACTTATTTATAAAAGTCATAAGTAAAAGTTAATAGTGTTTGATATAATTTTCAAAATTTGTAAATAAAAGTCTAAAATACCCTTTTATTCATATAAATGCTTTTTATAATTATAATTATAAATCAATGTTTTTAAGTTATATATATATATATAATTGATAATTATTTTTTTCATATTTTAATATATTTATTAATATTTCTATAGTTATATGAATTGTAATATGTAAGAAAGTAATATCAATAAAAATTTCATTTAATCGTAATAACATGCATAATAAACAATAGTTTGAGTTACATAAACTCTAAAAAAAAAGAGATAAACTAAACTTGATACTAGGAGACATTTTTAATTCATCCTACTAATTGATGCACATACTGCATTAGGTAAGGCATTCATATATCCATCTTAGTTGAGGATGCAAAAACTTTGCTGCTGGTAGAATTGTTTGAGGATTATATGGTGGAGTCCAATTATTAGTTTCAAAATGTAAGAAACTCGGATCATTTGCATCAACTCTCTTGATAAAATTGCAAACTGACATAATTGATGGTACAATAAGCACTTGATCTTACCATGAAAATCCCCAAGGAGGTTTGTTAACCATGTCAAATTTTGCCTTACATACACCAAGATATCTCTCAATTACAAAACGCAGTGAAGAGTGTTGATAATTATACATGTTTATAGGATTTCTAACCCATGGATTAGCACGAAACTCTTCCAGATGGTACCTTTGACCTCTATATGGTGTCAAAAAAATGTATTATTCATATACCTAGAATCAGCAAGGTAGCATTCGCTCTAAGGTAGCAAATGCTATCTCAGTGAATGATTCTAGGTATTATTCATATACCCAAAATTATGCATATCGATTAAGAAATTTCTGAACCATTTGCTCCCAGGTAGCAATAGAGGATGGTGGTAGTTCAGTCACTCTAGGTCTCGCTCAATGAAAGTGAAAAGGAAGACCCGCAGCTTGACTTCGTTCTTCGTTGCACCTTTTGGGCGCATGGATGCACAAATCATGTGCAACTCTCTAAGGTGACGATTTGGGTCGTCATTCTCTCAACCAGCGAACTTAGAAAGTGTCTGGAATAAATATGGGCGTAGCTCAAAGTCCACTTCCACATCAAAGATGATACAAAGTGGTCTGTCAGCATGGTTGGCGGTGATTTCTTCTTTTACAGTCCTTAGTGCTGGGCTATGATTAGTGATTGGTAGAACTGGAAAAATTTGAGGATGATGTTGCTCATGTTCTCCATGAACAATGGGGACTCCAATAGGTGGTTGAGCGGTCATTTCTTCGTCAATAGATGAATTAGAAATTAATTCTCCCTTTTTCGACAGAAATGTGTGCTCAATCTCCGAATCTAAGGGGCATAAGATTTCTCGGTATGATCTCAAGCTTCAGTAGCCCTTCAATGGAGCTGAATGCATAAAAATAGAGAAAAACAACAATAAAATGGAAAAAAAAGAAAAACAAGAAGAAAGGAAGAAAAAGAAAAGAAAAAGAAAAACTATACACAACACTAAACACAAAAATACACAACTCCACGGCAACGGCGCCAAAAATTTGTTGCGTGTTGTTTTCTCAACAAATTTTAAATATGAAAAACATAAAATACAAAAGAGCGTAGTATGAGTGTCGATCTCAGGGAGTTCAGTTTTGCGAAAAGTGTTCTGTAGAAAACTTTTACAATTTGTCACGGGTTTGTAAAAGAGGATTTTTGAAATATAGAAATAAAAGTTACAATGCAAGTGATGGATCTTGACTAAGGGTTGCAGTTCTTGGGAAATGGACTTCATTTCCTCCTTTTGTTTATCCTTGCCTCGGCTTTCACTGATTCCTTCAGAATAGTTGGTTATAGGAGTAAGGAATAGCCTACTCTTCCTTACACGAGAATAGCCTCATGTGATTCCCCCTTGGATGATTGAGAAGACAAGAGGATTGACATCGATTGCCTTCAAAACCGAATTTTGCACGTGTGTCTAATTGTTGCCAATGACTAGTAAGAGGTATGAGGTTACTACCTATCCATTGTCATGGTACTTTGGTCACAAACAATTCGCTACTTCCCTCGAACTAGTAGGGTTTGAGATGGTGCTCTTCATCTTGATTTTCATCAAAATCCACGAGAAGTGGCTGGCTACTTATGGACCGTGACTAGGAGTGGTTACAGAAAGACTACAACAAGATGCGTGGAGATATGCAAAATCTGGAATGAATTTAGCAAAGAACCGAGATTAGTGCTCCAGACTTGGAAGGAAACTTTATCTACTCCCAGAAACTAAAGGCTTTTAGCCAAAAAGGATCATGAAAATAGAAAACAAAATGGAAAGCTAAGGTGTTCTTCCTCTCTTGGGGGAGAGAAACAACCAAAAGTTCAAAGTGCGAAAAGTAAGTGTCAAAAGTCCGAAAGAGATTGTTCCAAGTTGGTTTTATCTCACTCCCCATGTGCATTAACTTTAACTGCTCCTCTTCCCATCATTCTTCCTGTCTTGTGTGAGCCACCAATTTTTTCATGCGTGTAATTAAGCGTCCAATCATTGCTGCATAATTTGACATGCTGTAAGTCAAAGGCCTTGACTAGTGTTAGTCTTCCGCCCACAATTGTTCCAAGTTGCGTGCAAGGTACGAAATGTCAGTGTCTGACCTCCTACAAGTTTCCTGACATTTTGGGTGAAAAGTGCATGAAAAAAGATAACAAAATATATATAAAATACAAAAATAGGGATTTACTAATAAAATCAAATACTTAACAATAAGACTCCTAATTTGGGCAATTTAATACCAAATTTGCACATAATAATAACTAGAAAATGACACTTAACATTAAAGCTATAAAGATTAACAGCATATTAAAGTCGCATACTGCCAAAATATTCTGTGTGGCTTCATGGTAATGACCAAAAAAGGGACATCTATCTTCTTTTCTGATTCTCGCAAGAATATGAGTACCATCAATGGCACAACCACATCTTGAAAATGAGGCCAAAATCATGAATCGTTTCTTATTTTTGCAAGTGAAGTCAACTTATCACTCGTTGGAACTATAAATTCAAAGGCCATATTTGCACAAGCATGAAGAATTGCATGAAAACTTTGACTTACAGTATATCCTATACGTTGGAACCATTCTTGGAGCAAACAATTACTACATTTCAAACTCATTGCCAAGAGAAACGTCGTCACTTGTTCCTCAATAGAGATTGTACGTGTGGCTATTAGACCATAGCATTCATATAGAACACTACATAACCTATGAAATATTTCTCGTTACATTTGAAGTAGTTGATATGAGAAAATCTAGTGACCTTCTAGTATACCCTTTAGCCATGCAGCTCCGGATAACTCTCTACCTTGACAAGGCATTCTTACAAAAGCACATTAGTAAAATTCAAAATTATTTTACCATGCAGCTCTGAATAGCTAGATTGTACTAGTGTTGCTATAATAGAGACTATTTCAGCATTTGGAGTCTCACCTTTATCTTTAGAATTATCAATATGTGAAGAAGAGTTGTTGGAAGAAGACATTTATGCATTGTGTTTGAAAATGATGTATAGCCACAAATTTATAGATGAAAAAGGTGGAATCTTTGTAAGAAATCACATGCAATAGTTGCAGAAACTCATATGCAACTATCGTTGAAAAGAAAATACAGCTATTAAAGCATATGGAATTGATGCAGAAAATTACATAGAATTGATGCATAAAAGCACATGAAGTTGTCACATAAAAGCAAATTCAGTCAAGGATCCACATGAAATGGTTCAACTTTAAATAAAACGATGTTCTTACTATATTTAAAATTCACCCACTAATATTAAAAGAAAACTAGTTTATATTAGTACTATTATATACTCTGATAAACACCAACCTTTCTTTATTACTTGTCATACTCATAAAAGCTTCACAATAAACAGTCTTGCGAAATGCAAATGTAGCAGTTCCAAATATACTTGGATGCTCTCATGCTTCTGAAATTCCCCTCACTATGTCTAAGCACTCTATAATCCAGGGTACCTTTGGTTTTTTTAAGCACAGATGAATAACATCTACTCTT
This sequence comes from Utricularia gibba, assembly GCA_002189035.1. Lineage (NCBI taxonomy): Eukaryota > Viridiplantae > Streptophyta > Magnoliopsida > Lamiales > Lentibulariaceae > Utricularia > Utricularia gibba. The sequence continues at coordinate 3,567,457 of NEEC01000002.1, read as the reverse complement.
TAATTGATTGTTAAAGCAACAATTGACTCAGCCAACTTTTCTCCTGTTTCTTTTTTGGTTCTTCTTTGACGTTTGTTTCCCACATTAGCAATGCTCGCACCAACTTTCATACTTCCCTTAACTTTAATGGATTAGAAGTAGATTCATATAATACTACAATAATTTGGATAGTAATATATCTGTTGTGGACTATCAAAAAATGATGGTTGTTCACTTCTTCCAATATCAATATTGTTGAAAAAGTCATCATCTTAAATATTTATGCTGTCTAAGTCAACTGATGCATCTCTATCATTAATAGAGCTATCAATTCTAGCCAACGTATGATAAGGTGCTCATGGAGGGACCTTGCCATTTCCGATATTCCATGCTGAATTAGTTGTTGTAGTCACTGGTGTGAAAATAACACTTTGCAAGTCAGAATAAATAGGTGGATTGGTCTTGAATTTTTTGCATCTTGGTATCTCTTATAAAATACAAAATAATTGAGTTATAATGCATTTATCATTTATACATAAGTGCAAATAAATCCAAATTACCTTAATCATTCTTGACCATCAAATATCTGTTCCAGTTTTGATTCCCAAGTTGTCATCCCAACCACTTTCAGTTGCCTTTTGAAGCCGAATGCATATTGACCAATCTTTTTTCATTGTATTGAATTTATTCTTCAACTATTTCATCATATAACGATAGCCCATCCTTTCATTGAACTCTTTTGAAATCCCATGCCACCCTTGAGAATTGAAACATATTACAAGCATATTGTTTGTATAAACATGATGTGCACAAGCTTCAAAAAATAGACGAGTCGCATTTTCATCCCAATTAGCACTAGAGGTAGGCGAAGATGGTCCTTGATTATCCATGTGTTCCCTATTTTCAAAAATGATTACTATATCATTTAACTATAAACATCTAATATTAGCTCAAATAAATTTTCAACAAATGATAACCTAACAAAATTGCACATATAAAAATAAAATTTCTAGGATCTAGTATATATCAAAACAAAAAAAATACTAAAATTAAAAATTCTACCATCAATTAACAAAACTTACAATAAGCTAATGACTATTTTTATTTAACAAGCTTTTATAAATTATTAATTATATTTATTGCATTCTAAAACATCCCATGAACAAAACATTTCACCTTCAAAGCAAGATCCAAGAAATCTCCATTTGCCTTCAAACAATTGCATTCCATGCACAATAATCACAAAAATATAGAAGATTTTCATGAATGCATACAACAAAATAAGCCAATGGCATCATTAAATCACATAGACAAGGAGCATAAAGATCACAACTTTTTAGGCAACAAGTTACCCAAAATGTGAGATTGCAGCAACGAAAGTCAAAAAGAAGAAGTACTACTGGATTGGAAAGTTATGCATCAATGAAACCCATGTCTCCCTGCAGAAGCAACCACGCACAATATCAAGAAAAAAAACCCAGCCCTTAGATCAATTGCTCCCACCATTAAAAAAACATTGGAAATAGAAAAGAACATGCTTGAGATTCTGTGTTTCGAAGAAAATTAACTTGATGAATGATCAAAGCTTAAAATAAAAGATAGACCTAAGAATTTTAGTGCACTGAAAAGGGATTCACAAATATAAAACATAAGTATAGGCTTTGACCCACAAAAAAAAAAGATCCCTCTCGTGATGTAAAGGTAAAAACAAACGAATTAGATGATGTGTTTTAATACAAAACTCCTATAAATAACATATAAAAATGAAAATAAATGAATTGGATATTATGTTCTAATACAAAACTCAAACCTTAAAAGTATCCCCAAATCACAAATGATACTAAATTTCGTGTATAATTAAACATCAATTTCAAACAATTTTCACATTTGAATAAACACTTATTTCGTATACTGAAATATTACCTTTATAACCTCTCAAGAAAATCTAAACTAGAAACTCACCACAAACCTTCACAAACAAGTCGATGGAGAAATGTTTTAAGAAAAATTTTCATCGTTTTATATTGTAATATAAGGGCATATAAGTAATTTCATAAGACTTTTTTCATTTAAGTTACAATTAAATAACTATATACCTACTTTTAAAATACTACTTGTAATTAACTTGTAAATCATAATTTATAAGTTAAATAAAACACTCATTTAATAAGTTTACTAATAGCTTGATTAAGTTATTTATAAGTGAAACAAAAGACCCCCAATGTATGTCACCCAAACTCCTTGCTTTATTAAGTCAATGAAGGTAGTAATTAAGGTATTATGGCACAATGTGTAAAGTTAAAAGTTCTTATTAGAATACTTATAAATCATTACATTGTTTAGCATATTTGCTATATTTTCCATTAACTCAATTCTCTTTCCTCCTACTTGATGATACTTCTTTAGAGAACACACTTGTCCAAGTAACCTGATTGGCAATAGGAGCAAAACAACCAGCTCAATCCTCTCATCATCTATCTTTTCTCCCATGAGTTGAAGCGTGAAACAATATTTGTTAGTTATTCAAAAAATTGTGAAATTGTTATACTCGGTGATGATGAAAGACTTTCAAAGCAATTCCAAGGTTGTCTTTTTTCTATTAGTGTTGATCTTTTCTGTAAATCTACTTCAATATATCTTATGTTTCTTTAGGACCAATGTACAACAAAATCCTTTTGTATACTTTAACAGTAACAACTCTTCCCAACATCACTTTAGCCTTTTTAACTAGTTTCTTGGTCTACTCTGACTCAAAGCTAGATGATCCTTCAAATGCACTCCACAAATCATGCAAATCAAAATAATCTTCCATGAGTTTGGCCCATACTTTGTAATTTTGGCTATCAAACATGGGTGGACTTTCTAAGAAACTCATGTTTAAGGTCTAAGATGCTGGAAGGATAACAATGAAAGATGGAGCAGAATGAAAAACGGAGAGTATTTTACAATCATTGCACCAAAATGCCACTGCACATCGAGTTCACCATGTTACTAATTTGGATTTTGAGTAGAATAAATGTAGAATGAAAAGGCTTTGGATATTAAAGACTTGAAATTATGAGAAGTTTCTTATTTTTAAAGACAGTGTAACTAATTACTCAAAAGAAAGTTGAATTCGGATATTCATAGGTCCAAAATCCAATTGTTGGAATGTGACCACTGAGTTTGGAGTCTTTTGCATTTTCATCTAATCATAGCTTTCATCATCATGAGTTCATTCTAATTACTTGAATTATTCCACTTCCTTTAATTGATTAAGTGGAACAACATTTACATTTTCTTCTAGATGTTAATTATCATGATAACTTGTATCCTAGAACAACTGAAGCTCCGAAGATTTTTTTCAAGAGTAATTGGAGAATATGTATTATTATTCTGTTGACCAAGATTAAAGTATCTTAATAGGTTATGAATTGAAAAATACTTGTGTTGTTGAAGTCTTAAAAAAAATTTTGTTTTGGTGCAAGAAATCTCTAGATAATTGTTTTGCCACTAGAGTATAAAAAGGTCATTTTCATTGCAACTTAGTTATAATTAGGTTCTCTCTGTTTTCCATACGTTACCTTCTAATTAATTCTACTTGTCTCCCCTCTCATTGGTGTTGCATCATGTTTCCTTGGTTAGTTCATTGGCAATCCAAGGTTTCTATAGAGCATGATGTGCTCTATAAACATATATCAAAGAATCTATTCTTTTTTACCATTGTTGTACTTGAAGCTGAAGGACTATGGGTTATGTTACTCCACATGCGTCGTCATTGGTTGTTTATGTAATTACGACAGTTTTTGGCTGCATATTGTATAAAGTCAGCCATCATGGTGTTGATTTTAATGAGAAGACTGTGCTCTGCCTAAGCAGACTAGACATAAATGAAGAATTATATCTAAAATGATATAATAATGAAGACAATCAATAAATGAATACTGAGAGGTGGCATACATGCCTAACTACTATTTCTAGAAAAGATGCATAAAAAATAAGAGATGGAAAGCACACTTCAAAAAATCAATAGAAAATTAGTGTAGATCTATGGTATCTTTCCATACATAATCAACAATTAGAAAACTGTCTCTTTGATCTATAGGTTAGAGATGTAAGAAACAATTAATATACCAAATTTTTTAAATAAATAGTCGGAATCTTTGTATTCACTCAAATTCCTTTTGAAGGAACTTGCTTCAAGGTTGAAGATTGGAGGCTACACGACTTCTTTCACATGGCTCATTGGGACCAGTAATTTTTTTTTTATATGTAACATAGGATTTAGAGCTTCAATCTTATTAAAAAAATTAGAATGATGCCAACCAATTTTTAAGGAGGTTGAAAGGAAGGCAGTCTTTGTGCAAGCGGGTACCAAGAGTACCATCATTTTCATGCCTCCCTCGAGTGTGAACCCATACGGTGCACCAACAGACATTCCTTTGAGCACTGCACCCTCAAGCCCCACCAAGCACACCCTTCCGCTAGCTATTTAGAGTCACCAAGAACAAGTTTCTACGCTTTCCACGAAGCTGGACACTCTTATGACTACTGCTTCACTCTGGAATCCCCCATGACTAAGGTACCCTTCGCTGCACTTGATGATGAGGACATTCTCAAAATTAAGTGTGGGGAGGAGTTTATGTTTCTTTTTATTTTCTAGTATTTTCTGGGCATTAGGACTTACGTGTTAAACTATGTTGAATTTTTTCTGTTTTTAGTGCTTCATGTTTTGTTTTCCCTTATGTTTTCTTTTAGTGAGAAATCCCCACTATGCTACTCAAGTACATTTGCTTTAATGAATAAAGCTAGAATTTCTAGGATTGATCATGCTTAGGTTCATGAATTCCTTGTTGCTAGGAAAATACTTCAATTATTTTTCTTTCTAGATATCAAGGTTTTTTTGCATGATTTAGGAAAGACTATACTGTGGCTATGACTTCATTTTCATTCCTTGTATATATTATGTTGTGAATAAATTTTTGCTGCTCCTATAGTGACCAGACCGAGACTGAAAAAAAAATACATGAAAAAAAAGAGAAAAAAATATTAGAGGTGCCAAAGGTAATGATGTTTGACGAAACCGTGGTTAACACCATATATAAGGTTTCGTAATCCAAACATTCTTCCCCAGAGCGGGGACGTCTTTCAAAAATAAAAAGAGAGAAAAAGATCTTGAGTCACTATAGTATATGTCCTTTGCTTTTATTTACTTTGATAGCAATACTGGTATAGATTATATCGGTATAAATTTCTCCGGGTTGAAGGAGAAAAATAAGGAGGGTGTTGATGAGGATAATTTTATGCTTTGTAGAGAGTAAAAAAGTATCCCGAAAAAAATTGCTCCCAATTACCAAACATGTCATTATTATCCAAGATGCTGGATATCCCATGTTATCCTTATTACCAAACACAGCCTTAGTGTATAAGTAGTCATTGGTTAAGTCTTTATTTGATGCATGCGAACTTAAGTGGCTTGCCTTAAATTGATTGAAGGATAGGAAAAGAATTGGAGTAGATACCTGTTGTAGGATGAATGTGCCTTAGTGATGTATCATGATTTAGGTTCTGCCCTTTTGCGTGGATTGCTATGATTTTCATATTTGAGGACAAACATGATTTAAGTGTGGGAGAATATGTTAAGTCTCATTTTCTAGTTATTTATTAGGTATTATTATGTGTTAATTATGTATTAAGTCACCCAATTAGGAATTATATTGATAAGTAATTGATTTTCCTAGAAAAATCATATTTTCCTATTTTCTATATGTTTTCTTTGTCTTTTTCGTACACTTTGACCGAGACATGTCAGAAGGCAATCTTGGAGTATTGCAGGAGTATTGCAAGTGGTTAGACTCTGACTTTTCGTGCCTTGCACACGACTTGGAAAATTGTGAACGTAAGACTAACACTGGTCAACAGCCCTGACTTACGGCATGTCAAAGTCTGCATAAATGATTGGGCGCTAACTTGCACACAAAGGAAAGCTGCTGGTGCACGCACAATAGAAGGAATGATGGGAAGAGGACTAAAAAGAGTTAATGCACGTGGGGAATGATATAAAATCAACTTGGAGCACTTATTTTAGGAACTTTTCAACCTTTCTTTCTAGACTTAGAACTTTTGAGTTCTTCCTCCCCTCCAAGGAGTAAGAACACTTCGTTTGTAATTTCATTTCTGTTTTCATGGCCCTTTGTGACTAAAACCCATTAGTTTTTGAGAGCATATGAAGTTTACTTCCAAGTCTTGAGCAATACACCGGTACTTCACTGAATTCATTCTGGATTTTGCATACTTCCATGCATCTTGTTGTAGTCTTTCTGTAACAACTCCTAGTGAAGGTCCATAAGAAGCAGGCCACTCGTCGCGGATTTTGGTGATGATCAAGGTGAAGAGCACCAACTCCAACCCTACCGGTTCGAGAGAAGTAGCGGATTGCTTGTGGCCTAGGTACCATGACAGTGGACAGGTTGTGGAGCCTGCCACTGGCCATTGGCAACAGTTAGGCACACGCGCGCAATTCGGTTTTGAAGGCAATCGAAGACAATCCTCTTGTCTTTTTATCGTCCAAGGGGGGATCACATGAGGCTATTTCCATGCCTCCTTGTCAATCAGAGTGTAAGGAAGAATAGGCTATTCCTTGCTCCTATAACCAGTTATTCGAAAGAAATCAATAAATACCAAGGCAAGGATGGATAGAGGAAGGAGATGGAATCTCATTCCCAGGAACTGCGTCCCGTAGTCAACGCCCATCACTTAGGTTCTGTCTTTCATTTCTGCATTTCACAAATCCCCTTATACAAAACCGTGACAATTTGTAGAAGTATCTTACAAAACACTTTTCACGAAAAACAACTCCTTGAGATCGATACTCGTATTATGCTCTTTTGTATTTTACGTTTTATACATTTAAAATTTATTGAGAAAACGACACGCAACAATGAGAATTGGATTCGCCTCTTCTTGAACTTGAAGCATACCATTATGAGATGTCAAATGTTGAAATCTATGATCAACCTCATGTGCTACTTGTTTTTGCACTTTTTCCTTGTAAATATGATGGCTTGATTGTGATCTGGTATGAAATTCTTACATTTTCCATAAAGTGAACACATGTCAAAGCTTGCCCATGGGCTACATAAGCCCACTTCTCTAGTAATGGCATACTCTCGTCTTGAAGTGTTCAGAGCATATATTGGAATGTTATCTATAACTCGTCTCCTTACCACATACAGCTATGCAAAACTATTGAATGCACCCTATAACTTTGAGCAAGTTCAAGAGACATATGAAGTGCAGGATGAAATTGAGCAAACATTTCAAGCAAAGTTTTATCTGAAGATTGAAAAGAAAAGAGTATACCCTGTGTGCCCGCACTGCAAGTAGAAGAATCATCCTGCATCAAATTGCTTCTACTATCCGAATAAAATCTTTAACTTCTGCAAGGAAAATGGTCACATTGAAAGAGTATGCAAGAAAAGATACAAAACAATTGCATGGAAAGGGGATGACAAGTAAGAATAAAATCATTGCATTGAATAGTTTATACTATTTTTATAATGCTAAGAAAGTTATCGATATTTACACCTTGCACAAAAATACCATATTCTCAACAATGAATGATATCACAAGCAAAGAAATGTGCCTCATAAATAGTGGATATAGTAACCAATTAACCTATCAATTCAATGTTTTTATAAGCTATAAGCCATTGATCGGAAAATCAATAGAAGTAGCTGATGGAAGACTGATACAAGTACATGGAGTAGAAATCATACAACTAGAAATATGCAATTTTACACTAAAGATATAAGAGTGTACCAAAAGCCTTCCACAATCTTCTAAATGTTGAACATCTTACCTCAAAAGGATTAAATCTCATCTTTGATGGAGGTTTCTATAGCATATATTTATAATCTTAAATCTCATCTTTGGTTGAGTGTAGAATCTTTTCTATAGGCTTTCAATTTAATGACAATCTAATTGATATAGTGATAAACAAAGGGATATAAAGTACTAGATTTATCAAGATGAAGATAACAATAAGTAGAGACGTGGTATTTGATTAGTTGAGAACTCAAATTATAACTTAAGTCATACAAAATTAGTGCAAAATCAAAGAACTATCTTCAACCTATTTCCAGATTTTCCACTAATTGAAGACATCACATTTGAAAAAAATCACCCAAGTCAAGAGAACGTTGATATATCGGGGCCAAAATCATATCCGAATTAAAATAGAAGTCATGAATCATATTAGAATGTTGAAAGTAACGAAAAAAAAACAGAAGATGGTGAAAATGAAGTATTGGAAAGACAAGAATTACACTTCACTCATGATGAGCAAAATAATAAGAGGAATATACCGACCAACACCACAAAGGCAACGGTCACAGTAGATGACCAGATTGAAGAGTTTCTTAAACAACCTAAAGAGCCTATTGAATAATTTGAAGCCTTAATTTAGAGTAAATGAAACTCATAACCCAAAGAAAGTAGTCAATAGAGGAGTTATAGCAATGATGATTTTCCTAAACAAGGTGAGAATAAATTATCAAACACTTATCGAAGATGTTTGATGATCAAGGAACCAAAAACCTTAAATCAAACATTACAACATTTAGGCAAGAAAGCAGCTATGGAAATTGAGCTAGCCATGATAAATAAGAACAACACATGGAAACTAGTAGATAGGCCACAAAAAGGTTATTGGAGTTAAGTGGATCTTTCAAACCAAATTAAACTTAGATGGAAATATCAACAAATTGAAAGCAATGCTTGTAACTAAGGATTATTCACAAAGGGAATGAATTGACTACATTGAAATTTTCGCACCTATTGCAAGGTTAGACATAATAAAGATTTTGATCAGTTTAATGGCTTGCAAAAATGGGAAGATCTATCATCTTGATGTGAAATCTGCGTTTTTCAATGGATGACTGAATGAGGAGATATACATTTTGCAAACACCCGTCTTTTTGAAAGAAGGACATGAAGATAAAGTGTTTGAAAAATGAAAAATTTGCAAATGTCGTTAAAAATGTAAATTCTTCCTATCAAATAAATTTATAAACCTAATACATACTTTATTATAAAAAAAATATGAGCATAGTGAATTAGAGTCGTACACGAGGAGTTTTGTGCTTGCTATGTGAAAGTTAATGCATTCAAATTTTTTCATGGTTGAAGATTACGTATAAGCTAAAACTAATTCAGTTTTACGATAACATACAATAAAACAAAGTAATAAACTAGTAAACTCAGTTGTTACCTAGAAAGAAATGAGTTGATGCCATGGGACTCCCAAGAGTAGTATGCTAATTATTATAGTTATCCTATCCAAACCAAAAATTATTTACCTAAAAAAAAGGTTCAAGTATACCTAAACCCTTGACTTCCCCTAATATGTGATCTACCTCTAATTAAGGTTGTTTGTGATGAGTATCACTACATTCCCTTCCTGAATCTATCATAGTTTGTTAAAGAAATAGTGTAATTTTGTGGTAAATGTGGTTTAATGAACAATAAACATGTTACCCCTCTTTGTTCTAAGACACCATTTGATGCTTAGTTATTCATAACAAAGGAAAATAAAACTAATGCATGGAAGATTATTATCTACATATTCATGTCACAGCTCAACAAATAAAAGGTAAACATCAACTCAAAATCAAAATAGTTTTCAACAAAACATTGAAATGATGTTTTTGATCTACTCTAGCCTGGGAGTAATATTACTAAATAACTAAGTAAATCTTCAAAAGTAGGCTTGATGTCTGGTTCGTCTCTCTTTTTCATGGTTCTTCTGCAATTTTCTTTCCAGCTCTCCCCTCCAAAATTGTGTTTCGTGTTCCATAAAGGAGAGATATTTTTCTCTCTTTTGTCCTCTCCTTGGATTTTGTATCTTTGTTTTTCTTTCTCTTTATCCTCAATTTCTGCCACATTCACTATGCAATTTAGGCTCCTTGGGATTTGCATTACTTAAAATATGTTGCATTGCTAAAAAAAAAATGATTAAAACAAAGATTGAGACTAAAATATGTAAACAAACACAAAAATATAGAAAGACTAGATAAACTCTTAATTTTATAGCATAATATTATTCATTTTCTAATTCTAAAACACTAAAAATTATGTGCTATTAGTGTTACTATTGCAAAAGACATTATATTTAATAAAGTAAGCCTCAAGAGAGTGGCATAGCAAAATCGATGCCCATTTTCAAGAAGTATGAATCTCATGAAGAACAAGATTTCAGAAGTACATATTAGAAACAGAAAACTTAAAAATGGTTATAATCTCATTGTATGTGGATGATATATTGATAAGTGAAGATGATGAAGATGTAATTGAAAAACAAATGGAAAACTTCATGAATACCTTCTAAATGTTAGATCTTGAAGAAATAAGGTACTTCTTGGAAATTACGCAAATCAAAGACTTTCTACCACAAACAAAATACTCTAAGAAATGGATAATGAGATCCAAACTTTGATAAAGGAAAGCATTATCTATATCTACTTCACAAGATTGTAAGTTAGCTTCGATAGATGCAATCCTAGAAAGAACGATTGATGATCCTAGAAATTTAATACAATAATCAATTTACAGAAGTGTAATTGAGGCACATATGTATCTTTAATGACCAGACCAAACATAGCTTTTTCAGTAAGTCTACTGTTGAGGTTCATGACCATGCCACATCAAAATTATCGTGAGAGTGCTTTGAAAATTTTAAAGTACATAAGGAGTACGATAAATCATTGATTGCTCTTTCACAGAAATACTGACTTAGACCTAAAGCATTATGCTAATAATGATTTTGCAGGAGACAATAAGGATCTCAAATCAATGAGTGGATATCTATTTATGATTGGAGACACAACTATAACATGGAGTAGCAAAAAACAAAAAGTGATCGCACCACCCTCAATTGAAGCTGAATATATGATGGTTTCTGCAACGACAAATCATTTTATTTGGATACAAAAAATTCTGTCATATTTAAGAGTTGAAGAAATCAACCCTACACCACTCATGGTTGACAATAAGTCAACAATTAGCATGGCTAAGAATCTTATTCAATTCGGAAAGAGCAAGCATATTTAGATCAAATTCCATGTGATACGAGATTATGTCAAGAACCAGGAGATAAGGCTCGAATATCTACCTTAAGAAGACCAAATTGCGGATATCTTGACAAAGCTACTCTACCCAAAGTAATTTTGTTATATTCGATCTCTAATGGATCGGAAGGAGAACCCTAGTTTCCATGAAGGCCCGAAGAATTCAAAATTACCTCATCACGAGGGAGTATTGATTTGATAATGAGTCAGTCAATGTTAGGTAATCTCATCAGACTTGTCATAAACTCAAAGGTGCTACTTGAACACATCATGTACAGTAAAGAAGGAGGTAAATAGTTTTGAGAAACCATGAGGTAAAAACATAAATGTAATGAGCTAAATATTGAGCCACTGCAATTGAAGGAAGGCTATGCATGGACTCATAAAAATTAGACCAAACCTACATCTAAAGAAATAGACCAAATCAAAGTCAGTACAACCCAGTAACGAAATAACGCTAACTTGCAACACTAATGCATATTTGTACCTACAATCATCGATTTTAAAACTATTGTTTATAAATAGAAGAAAGATATATAAATGATGTGATGAGAATACATATGCAAAAAATATTTTGTGTTGATTCGAAGGTTCTTGAAATATTTAGGCTCACAATTAATGAGTTGCAAATCCTTTCAGAAATTATAAGCTCATGTAATGTTGATAACCTACCATGCCTCCATTCTCCTTCTATGGGTGTTTATTTTATTGCATATGTTTCTTATGATAGGTTTTAAGCACGAGATAATAGGTTATCTACCCTGATTTTTTAAAAAAAATTTCGCATTACCTTATTTTTGAAATTTATTATTATTTTACCCTAATTTTATAATTTAATTGGTAATTTACCTGATCTTTTGTAACTATTTTTAAAATACCTCAACTAAAGGATGTAATGAGATTTTACCTTAACAATTTCAACATAATTGATAATATACCTTCATTTTCGTATTTTATTTGTATTTTACCTTACTTTCTATTTTAAAAATTATTATTTCATTTCTTTTTTGTATGGCGTGAATAACTATGTCCTTCTTAAATATTATTATTTCATTTTTTTTACATGGCGTTAATAACTATGTCATTTTTAAATGAATGACGTTAACTCCTATGTTTCTTGGAGGCTTTAAATAGGGGAAATAGGGGTCACTAGTTAACATTTATTCTTCCCGTAGGTTTGTTCAAAGACGAAATATCGGCTTTTCATTCCATATAGCTAGTAAGGGGCATTGCGGAGGGTTGTTCAAAGAAGAGATATTGGATTTTCGTTCCATATAGCTAGTAAGGAGCATTGCGGTGAAGTAAGTCAATCTCATCCCTTTTATGAAGGTCATGTGATTCTTTTACATTTATTTTGTAGCATCTTGATTTTTGTTAGAAAATCAATTATACTTATAATCATTATATCTTTTTCATTTCATGCTAAATAGAAATTAGAGAATCGTGGATCCAAAAGAAGAGAGCAACCAGAAAATGTTATTCCATCTTACAATGAAGGTGATATATAGATTTGGTAGTGTTTAAAACAATATCAAATAAATGGTCATTCTTAATATTTTTTGGATTGAATAGTTAAAATAAATTTTTATTGATTTCAAATATTAGAGAACTTTCATTTGTCTGATTTGAAAATTTAGAACTATCCAAACATGTAATTAAACTAGCCGTCACTTCAATAAATTTAAAATTTTCATTTTTATGATTTTAATTGCAACTAGCCTTGAAAATCTAATCAATTCTTCATCTATATTGATTTTTTAGTAATAAATAAAGCTGAAAAAACATTAGAAAAATAAAAAGATCACTTGTTTTCTTGGTTGTAGAAAATAATAAATATTCTTTCTTTATATTGAATGATAGAGTTGTAAAAAATATGATATTAAAATATAAAAATTCTTTGATCACTAAATTTAAAATAATTACTTTTAATGTAATTAGAAATATTTATATTTTAAATTCTTTGTTCTATAATGATTAATAAGTTTTGATAAAATTCTCAAATAATGATATGTTTATAATTATCATTAAAAATTTTTATAAAAGATTTTTGTATAATGAGTAAATTATTAAAGTAAAAATCAGAAAATATGTAAATTTCTAAATAATTTTAAAAATTACAATATTCAACTATACCATAAATTAGTTATCTGATATTTTGATACATTAAATATTATCATAAGCACCTAATTATTATATATTTTCATCATGTAGACCCTTATGACTATATGAATTCTCAAAGAATCTCTTATTTATATGATGATGAAGAGGATCATACATTTCCTGAATATTCATATGCTGACTTTGATCATTTGTCAACTAATGAGCAAATTCCTAGTCCTGAAGATATTATTGAGGATCAAGATTTTGAATCTCTTAGTAATTTACATCAACAATATGATTCAACCTTACAGTCAAACAACCAAAATACTTTTCATCATGATGAAGATGACTTCTATTATGTAGATAGTTTTGATACATCAATGGAAATAGATTACTATAATGAAGAAAGAATGGAGTTACGAGAAGGTATGCATTTCAAAGATAGACAAAGCTTAAATGATGCGGTTGTGAAATATCATATTTCTGTGGCTCAAAGGGAATTTAAGGTGAAAAAGAATGATAATGCTCAATATAGGATATATTGTGCTCAAGTTCACTCTGAAAAATTCATGTGTCCATTCTACTTGCGTGTGGGTATTCAGAAACGGATGGGTACGTGGAAAATTACTAAATTTGTGCATCCTCATACATGTGATATCACATCAGAATTGGACAATAATACACATGTCAACTTGTCCATTAAATATATTGCTCCTCGGTTAGTTCCTCTACTACACCCTCAATTGAAAGCTAAGGGAGTTATGATGATCATTAATGAGAAATTCCATTATGAAGTGAAATACTGGCATGCATGGGCTTGTTTAATGCAGTCATATGAATTACAATATGGTTCATGGGAAACATCAACTCCGGATCTCCCACGATATCTTATGGAGGTGCGTAAACAAAATCCTAGAACTATTGTGAAATTTAAGTCTATTATGGGTGAAGATGGTATCAATTTACTACATCGTGTATTTTGGGCTTATGGATTTTCAGTGAATGCCTTTCATTATTGTCGTCCTGTCTTATGTATTGATGGTACTCATCTTTATGGACGATATAATTATAAGCTCCTGGTAGCTGTTGCTGTTGATGCTAATAACTGTGTATGTCCTATCGCGTATGCAATAGTCCCGGGGGAGTCTGGATATGATTGGGCATGGTTTTTACGAATGTTGGATATACATGTAGTCCGTGGAAGACAGGGAGTTTGTGTGATAAGTGATCGTGGTTCAGGACTCGTTTCTGCTTATGAAACTTATCCACAATTCAATCCTCCTCATGGAATACATAGATGGTGTGTATTTCACATAAGAAAGAATTGCATGAGTCATATTGGCTCAAAATCCAAAGGAATTTCACAATTGATTATGCAAGCAGCATATGCTCGGAATGTGACAGATTTCACGCATGCAATGAACTTGTTGGCATGCAGATCCTCAAAAGCAACAGAGTACATGAATAATATCCCATACGAGGAATGGACGATGCTTTATGATGGAGGCTATAGGTACTTCTTTTTATTTTATATTTATATTATATTTTAAATAATTTGATTTATATATATTATATTAAATTTATCTTTTGATGATCAGACATACAATAATGACTACTAATCATGCGGAGTCCTTAAATAATGTACTTCGAGAGAGTCGACGTCTTCCACCTACATGGATTGCTAAGGTAATCTCATTATCAATATAATTTATTATATATTGCAATAATCATATGTATATATCTTTATTTAGGTGACATTTGAGAAGGCTCGACAATATTTTGAATGGCATAGGGCAGATGCACTCCACAAACAATATAAAGGGATTCCCTTTGGTGATCAAGTTATTAAGAAGTATGAGGAGGCCTGCAGAAAACTTTCTTTTCTTACGTGCACAATATATGATACAAGAAATATGGTTGCATAAGTGAAATTAGTAGGGCCTCATGGTACAACAACTAATAGGGTATGCGTTCGAGAGCAAACATGTGATTGTCGAGTTTGGCAACTTGATAGATATCCATGTGCTCATGCACAAAAGGTAGGATATCCAATTTATTTCAATGATTTATTAACTATATATTAATAATGATATTCACTCTTACAATAATGTAGGCTTGTCATCAATTTCGGATAAATCCAAGAGATCAGACGAGCGAGTATTATAAGGTTTCATATTTGGTGAATACATATAATACTCAAGTTCAACCGGTACGAGATGAACGTTATTGGGCACCAGCACCATTTTTATTTCAAGTTGATCCATCAAGAAAGCGAACAAAACGTGGCCGAAGTAATTCGACAAGGCACAAGGGACCTGCAGACTTTCAGAATTCAGGGAGACGCCATAAGGGTGTTACAAATGAATCAGATGCTATGGATCTCAATTCTCAACCTCCTGATCAATCTTATCATGAGACGATACATCGACGTGATTCACTTGCCCTTCAAGGTGTATGCTACCCCAAAGACGAGATAACATCCTATTGCCCTATGATTCTCATGTTGGATCACAAGCATCCAGACATTCATCATATCAAGGAGAAAGTAGTAGACCTGATACCTCAGGCTATACTGATGCTTGAAATTCTTTGTGGCATCCTCAATCATCAACACTCACATTTCCTTCTATGACCATCCCATCTGATTCATTATTGAGATCATCACAAAAATCTCATTTGGGATGGTTGGGACGGCATTTTGGACTATCAAGGAAGGACAAGAAGAAATGATGTTGATTCATAAATTATTTATTTATGCATTTTTACATTTTTGAACTTGATAATAACCATTCAAACATAATATTTTATTTTGATTATTTTAATCTATATAATTAAATAACTATAATATTTTAATTTTTATTTAATCTATATTTTGAACTTGATAATAATTATTCAAACACAATAACTATAATTATTTTGGTCTATTTTAATATATATATAATTAAATATAATATAATATTTAATCTTTATTTGATTAACAATACTATATATGTTATTTATTATTTATGTCAATTACTTTTGAACGAATATAATAAATGGCTAATAAACTAAAATATCAATAAAAATGAATACTTAAGGTAAATTACTAAAAAAAATGTATAAAAAAGGTAAATGGCCAAAATAAATGAAAGTTGAAGGTAAATTGTTAATAAAAATGTAAAAAAGGGTAAAACACAAAGAAATACACTAAGTAAGGTAAATTGCCAATAAAAAATGATAAAAAGGGTAAATAACAAATGCATTAACGAGGGAAGGGTATATGGGTAATAAAATTTATCTGACAAGGGTATTTTACAAAATTTCCCGTTTTAGCACTTGACAAGCGAGTTTAAGATCCCGAGGGAACAGTTAACCCTTCACAAGTTGAGAAAGAAGAGGGAATGATTCCGCTTACTGATTCTTTGCCAATAATTCCGCAGGTAAAATCGTTATTTTGTCATATTAACTGAGTGTAATGCAATTATAGGAGATGGTAGCATTACGAAAATGCTGGGTATGTGCCGTCGTGGAAGGATGTTGTTTTCAAATTGGGAATATGTTGTGAACTTGTGTTTCTCTTGCTGCAGTCTTATGTGACCCATGTCCTGACGGTGGAAGGCCTCAGACCTTCCCGGCTAACCATGAGTCCAACACACTCGTCTTTGCATGTGGCATCGATCTCTTCCTCGCAAGACTTCCACCTTCAAAAACGTCTCTTACGGAAGAGTTCAACTATGCTTTGCTTCTGATCACGATTGTCGCCTGTGTTGTGAGAATCCTCGTTACTTGGATTCATGCTTTTTTGCAAGGTGGCATTTTGGCTATCGATGATTGCGAACACGATAAGATAGTCATTAAAATGAGGCGCTTTTGTTTTGGTTTTTTTTACAACCACACCAGACGATGTTCAATTCAGGTGAAGAATACCCTGAACCCTCTACACAGCAGGGATACCATCACAGTATAATTTAAAACGAACGACAACGTAAACAGTTTGCACAGCGAGTGTGGCAAACAGAAGAAACACCTCAGCTGGGCACAGATGTCTTGGCAGCGAAATGAGTCAGAGTTTGCTTGTGATGAACATGTCGCATCTTCTTGTATTTTTGTATAAAGGTTGAGAGATCAATATCTCTATTGAGAAGCTGTGCATGAAGAGCCTCCGATTCCTCGTCTGTTTTACTCATTGCATCTGGGAAGATAAAAGAATTTTATAAGCTAGCGTTTGTTATAATTCCATCCAAACCCAGTCAGTAGGAATTAAATACTATGCTCACAGCTTTGGAGTAAAAGACAGAAATTGCTGCAAATGATTACCTTGAAGTCTACGAAGGAGAGACGACGGTGCACAAGATTTCAATATCTCGTCTCTTTTCCTCTCCAAGTCATGAAGCTTTTCTTGAGCAGCAGCCAGCTCTGTAGTTCGGATTATCCTGCACTGTGATCACATCAAGGCCAGCATTACTGCTCAAGCATACTGAGGAAACATGTTACTTTATGCAGAGAAAAGATAATTTACCTGATTCCTCAACTCCATTATACGAAGTTCTCTTTCTAGGTTATCCCTGTGGTTACATAACTTAGTTAACTCCAGTTCCCACGTAAACACCTGGTGTGTGTGTGTCTGTCTGTCTGCGTGCATATATTAGAATCAACTTACTAGCAAGCTGAAGTGTCTCTTGCCTAAGATCATCCCGGACCTACTCATTCAGAGTTCGATGTGGGTATTATCACAAGATGCATACCAGAAAGATGGTGAAAAGAAATAAAAGAGATACCTTGTTCTGCATCTTGACCTGCTCGAGTGAATTTACAAGGTTCTGGCACGCATCTTTGTCAGATAGAAGCTTCCGTAGCTCATCAACACTACAAACAAATACAAAAATGACATGTATAAAAGGGAAAACTTCCATTTTGACGTAGCTCCCACTACTACCAGAATTCAGCAGTTAGGCTTATAAGGCTGAAATTCCATGCAGGCATACATACAGCCGAATAACAAAAACTAACAGTAGATCACCTTTTATCTTTCAAGATGGCAATGATTTCTGCTGCCTCTGAAGGCGACACATTTGACATTGTATTAGCCCGGTCTGTGTATCTTGATCCTAAGTAACTGCTGGATGCACTTCCTGTAGGTGTGCTGGGATGCGAGGGACCGGGAGAGTTAACGGCAGAAGACGAATACCATGAGTCAGTAGACATTTGCGGACCTGGCTGAGTTTGCTGCTCCTGTAATGTCCTGAAGGTAGGAGGGTATCAATCCAAGGGGCAACCTTTATTCACAGTTATGGGAGATAAAGCATGTGAAGATGCCTAGCAATACATGATATGAAATTCGACCAAGTTGGTGCCCCAGAAAGGCATCAGAAACTCACAATATTACATAACTAGCGAAACCAAAACCTAATATGTGCGATTCACATAATCGATCGATAAAAACAATACTTCCCACAAAACTATATCTGCGCTGTATTCAATCAATAATCATGATACCGAGAACGAGAGAGGGGAGAGTGCTACCAGAAATTTTTAAACATATCTAGAAGGATGTCCTCAAAATCGAGTTTTACGGATGAGACGAAATCAAGAGAAACACGGTTCCCGGACACTGTACCGCCAGCGACCTCGAGGAACCAGATCTCGGTAGCGGGCGACTTTCGAGGACACTTGAAGAAGCAACACTGGAAACCATTCTGGGCCGGGTCGATTTCCACTCGGCCCAAACCCAATTGTGGGCCGGGCCGGCCAATTGTAGGGTTGTGTCAGGTATTGGTCAAGTACAATGGCATTTATTGGCAATCCGGAATTAATCTCTTGACAAGGAATAATATAAGAGTGTGGTCACTATTCTATCTCTAGGCTGATTCTTTTTTCTACGCCCAACACCTAACCACACGCACTAATTGCATTATCTGCCCCCATTAGTATTAATTAAATGTTGATTAGCAGGCACCCTGCCTGGCACAGCTGGAAGCACCCGATTGGGAGGGGCGAGGGAGGGCATTTTCGCCAAGCCAAACGGCGCCGTTTGGGCGTGGGCCATGTGACGCGAACGAGATCCCACGTGGTTCTAAAAGTAAGCGCCAAATCTCTCCCCCCCTCCTCCCCAATTGACATCCCACGCCAATCCTGGTTCTTCCTTCCATTTACGCCGTCCGTTTTAAGCTTCGGCGGTTTCTTCCTTTCTTTCTTTTTCGGCGATCTTCGGATTGATCGGACCGATGGTGCCGCCGTGGCTGGAGCGGCTTCTAACAACCGTCTTCTTCCAGGGTTGCCGGACTCACAGAGACGCGTCCCGGAGCGAATGCAACATGTTCTGTTTGGACTGCGATTGCGATTCCTTTTGCTTCTACTGCAGCAAGTCCAGACACAAGGATCACCGCCTCCTTCAGGTTTTCAAACTCGGTTTACTTTCTTCGATTTCAAGCAAAATCCGATTCCAAATCGTTGCCATTGCTCAAGATACGGAGATCGTCCTACCACGACGTCGTTCGCGTGTCGGAGATCCAGAAGGTTCTCGACATCAGTGGAGTACAGACTTACGTCATAAACAGCGCTAGGGTTTTGTTCCTGAACGAGCGGCCTCAGCCTAAGGGAGGAAAAGCCGTTTCACATGTGTGTGAAATCTGCGGGAGAAACCTCTTGGACACATTTCTTTTTTGCTCGCTTGGGTGCAAGGTCAGTAAATATCCAATTCTATTCTTCTTCTAGTTGTTATTATTTCATTTATGTGTGTAACTGTAAAATGTTTAGCTCGTGTGGGTCAAGAGAAAGGTGGATGCAACATTTTCTCCGCCGACGGAAGAGGAAGAAGGCTCGTCCCGGCCGGCGACGCCGGCGGCGACATCCGCCACGGCCAGAAGACGGAAAGGTGTTCCCCGTCGGGCTCCATTTAGCTCCTGATCATACAGAATTCAAAAACCAAACCACACCAAACCAAACAAAACATTTATTTGTTTAATAAAACATGCATACGCCAGGGAAGGGAAGGAAAGGAAAGCTGGTTTCCTTATTAGTGTATTTATTTATTGTGATTATTTATACGATAATGAAATTCGGAAATTCAAGGGCAAGGCAAAATAATTAGAGTGATTAGTTGGAAGGGACGTAATTAAGAGTGAAAGCAATGCTTAGTTAGTGCATGGCTGGCTGGCGGGCTGGCTGGATGGATTCCGCTTTCTTAGGTAGGTCTCATGTCACATGGGGCGTTCGCACAAGGAGCAACACCCACACCCACACCCGTAATGATTTAATTCCATCAAAACCATATTCCCTGGACTCGTAATTTCTCCATTTTTTTCAGGGCAACAAGCAGATGCGCGTGGACCAAACTCGCTTTGGTTTCAGGGATGAGGAGGATTCCTTACTCCATTAAGACCCCATTCCTTCCTTCCTTGGCTCATGGATCAGATGGTGCCCACGCCAAAGCATGTGGTACCATTGCTTATTCTTCATGTCCTGCTTCTGCTCCGCCTTTTTGAGCAGTAGTTCCGGGGGAAACCGCTATTGGGCCCAATGGGCTGTGTGGTAGTCATTAGTGCATACCCTCGCTCTCCCTCTGCCTTCCTATTTCCTCCAGCTCCCTGAATAATTCAGTGGTGTGCGCGCCGGAGGGAGGGAGGGAGGGAGAGAGAGAACGAAAATGGTAGCTCCATTGGGATGTCGGAACCAGCCATGACCAAGTGTTGGGATACGACAATCCTCTACCTGGTTGAGTCAGTAACTCATCTTCCAATACGCTGTTTAGGGCAAGAACGGGAAATTGAAAAAGAATCTCTTCTTTTTGTGGTGATATTTGCCAACTTTGATAGAGTGTCGCTCAATTTGTAATCCCCATTGTGACTTCATTTTTTCCCCCTAGTTTTTATCTCTTGCATGCCTGGTTTACTGTGTTGGTGTTTTCGCCTTTTTATTGTGGTTGTGTAGTGCGTGTCCATGCGCATACATCGTTTCTCAACTAAAAAAAATGGTTTGAAAGGCATAGTTTTAGCAGCTATTCTGTTTTCTCAGCGCTACCAAACCGCTTGACATAGCGTAAAAAACTTGTCCTGCCTATAACTCGGATGACCCATCATGTGTGTGCACCTAGTTCCGTTTCTAATATCAGACAAATGCAGATTCTGGATGCCGGTCAACCTTCGGAACCTGTCCAACGCCTTCTCTTTCTAGCAGGGTTATTCCCCCCTACCTCCCCTGACGGAAGGGTGGTCCACGAAATATGAGGCCAGTTGATCCGATGGTTGGACGTGTTATTGCGAGGCAGAACAAGAGCACAGCACACGTAAGAAAAGCCCAGAAGCAGAAGCAGAAGCAGATGGTTAAGTGCTGGAACAGCCGCCGTCAATGGTTTGTCGCTAGATGTGAGTTCATTTACTCCTGAGATGATATCGAATTTTTGTGGACGCAAGTTGTCCCCGATGGTGTGTTGACGGACAACTTACCTCTGAATTCCATTGCTTTAGTCTATTCCCAAACCAAGAACCTGCCAAAATCCTTCTATCATGCCCCTCCCATGTCCTTGAGTATAGATGCCGAGTTCAATGATCTGGCGACTCCCACATGGCCGTGGATCTAAGAAAAGGGGGAAGCAGTCACATGCATGCATCCTTCTCTATTGTGGTTGATTGCGCCGCCCCACCTGCCTGCCTTCGTGTAAGAATGAATGTTTGCCACGGGGCTTGAGATCACCCCCTCTCATGTACATGTGTTCGATGCTGGTAACCTTTCCTACAGATTTGAACACGCCAAACCTTGTAAACTGGCATGTCAAAGAAGGGGAGAGTGTTCATAATTTCCGACATTTGGTTCTTGAGGAGTCAAAAGAAATCATCTAAAACACAACTTATGTATGAAAGATTGAGTCTTTAAACATTTTCTCCAAAAAAAAAAAATGAAAGATTAGGCGGCAGTCCAAAGAAGTCAGTCAGTCCCCTTCTTGAATTGTGGCTGGAAAGTAGTGGGGCCCAAGTCCCAAACCAAGGAAATAAACAAAGAATGCGGATTCAGGTGTAAGTGTTGGGGGGTTCTCAAGGGACAAGGGTCAAAACGTTGTCCTAATTCCAGGAACGCCACCAGCTCAGTGTTGGCGCAAACAACTATGATGACTGATGATTCGGAGCACCGAACGCAGAAAGAACGACAACGTTTAGCAGGTGTCTGAAAAGTGGAACCGCCAAGGTTGAGCTGTCTCTCTATTTCAGCAATGAATGCCACTTTTACAGAATAGGGACATTTCCTTGAAGGAATGCTTGCTTCTCTCGCTCATATGTTCTACCCCGTTTAACTTGGTGTTTCATTACCTCACGCTGGCCACTGGGCTTGGCTGAAAGGAAGGTTTTTATTTCCTCGGGAGAAAAAAATCTTTTTTGTGTGTGAGATTCCTTGATGGGGACAGGGCTCAGCAACTACGATCTGTCGTTCAAGATCCTGCTGATCGGAGATTCTTCCGTCGGCAAGAGCAGCCTCCTCGTCAGTTTCATTTCTAACGTTGTTGAAGATCTCACCCCGACAATCGGTATTTCTTCTTCTCGGTAGTCCGAATTCAGTCACCCTGCTGATAGATTTGGACCCAGATTCCGTACCTCATCGCGTACTTGTTTATGTACTGGGATTTGATTTGATGATTCTGCGTTTCTTCTGGGTATTAGAAGTAAGATTTGAATGTTACAAAGATAAGTAAATTGACTTTGCTTGTGATTTGAAGGCGTAGATTTTAAGATCAAGATTCTGAGAGTTGGGGAGAAGAAGCTGAAGCTTACAATTTGGGATACAGGCGAGCGCGGTTGTTTTATGTGTGTGTGTCGCCTGCATTCATTGTTTATGTAATAGGGAATTGGTTTGGTTCGACAGCGGGACAAGAAAGGTTCAGAACATTGACAAGTTCATATCACAGGGGAGCACAAGGGATCATTCTGGGTAAGAAGTTAAATTTATTAGGACCAGAGTACACTATTCCAAGCGTTTTATGTCAATTTCTGATGTTTCGTGGCAGTCTATGATGTAACAAGAAGAAGTACATTTACAAACTTGTCTGATGTATGGGCAAAAGAAGTGGAACTCTACTCTGCGGATCGGGATTGCGTCAAGATGCTTGTGGGAAACAAAGTTGACAGAGTTTGTTCACATTCTCTTGTTCGCTTACATGTACTACTTGCTGCTCCCCTTTCTTCTCAACAATTGAGACATCTTCCTGCTCCAGGAATCTGAACGAGTTGTGAGCAGGGAAGAAGGTTTGGCCCTGGCAAAGGATCTCGGATGCCTGTTCCTTGAAAGTAGCGCAAAAACTCGGCAAAACGTGGAGGAGTGTTTTCAAGAGCTGTCGCTCAAGGTAGACAGATAAATAATGATCCCTGCTTTATGATAAGAGGGGAAGTTAGCATTGCAATGCCTCATATTCGCTGCTCCCGCCCTCCTACACAGATAATGGAGGTGCCAACACTTCTTGAAGAAGGATCTGCTGTAAAAAGGAACATCCTGAAACAGAAGCCATTGCAGAGACGTGGTTGCTGCTCCTGAAATATAGGTGCTTCATGGCCTGCTCGTTCCCAGTCATGTAGATTGATCATGGTTTCTTTTCTTCTTACCGCCTACTGGATGGAACAGGTTAGTTGTTGATGCTTTGTCCCTACTCTTGTTAATGCAAGAACCTGGTGGCTTTGTAAATTGGTTGATTATTTTGGCCCTTGAATCCGAGTGTGCGTTACACCTGTTGATGCTGAAAAACACATGGATCAAACGGAAAGAAGATAGCCATGCATCCCTCCAGTGTCTGTTTCGTGGTCCGATCTCAAGATACATGAGTTTCAAAGCCGATAGCAGTGGTGTCCCTGGCCCCAAAGGGATAGTGTGCGTTGCTGAAGGCTTTAGCCACCAATCATCCGAAGGTTCTATAACTTTGCTTCGTTTTCCAGCGGCAACAGCTACCTCTCTTGAAACATTTCCTTTCTTCAAGAGACAAGTCATCAAAATGCAACCTCCATTAATTACCAAAGAAATGATGGAAGCTTGAATGCTTTCTGAACGCACTGCCACTAAAATCATTTACAAGCGCAGAAATTAATAGAGGAAAGGAAAACATATTGTAGTGCTTAATTCTTCTTGTCATTCTGAGGGAGGTGCACCGGGTGATCTCAAGCACCATATCTCTCATGGATAAAACAACAAAATATTACAGACGAAGCAACCCAAGGAAACATCAGCCCACGTGCCTCTTAATTTCTCTTCTCCAAATTCTTATAATGGCAACAATTGGTATCAAAGTACATTGTGGGTCTAGGAGTGGCCATGGATGAGGTCACAAGAAGTTCTTCCCCTTAAAAATTACTATGCAGGAAACTCATTTTGATGAGGACCTATTTGATATAGTTGTTTTGGTTGACCAATCTAGTGATATTGGTGTTCATCATCAACTACATCAAGCTCACATAGTTGTGTTGTAGACAGCTTGGAAGTGGAGTTGCATAATCACAAGTGAGCTAATGCAGTGAGAGCATTGTTGTGGGCCTTATGAAAGGCGTTACAATGAGAGTGGCTACGATCAACTAGCGTATCAGGGAAATGCACCAGATTATTAGAAGTTGTTGGAGAGAATAATTCTATCTGTTTTAGTTCTATTAGTATAATTGATTGGTGATCGGTGTCAATGATAGCAGTGGGTGGCATGATTACACCGATGTGGATGTGTTGTTGTGGTAGATGTGCCAATAGAGTGCTATAGTTGTGTTGTGTATTACTAAAATATAGTGGATTCTTTTCTTACTTGGGTAATTTATATGCCTAGGAGGTTTCCTAGCTTTATTGGGTTTACCTAATAACATACATGTCTCACAAAGCAACACAAACACATCATTGCCATCCACTATGCAAGGCCAGAGGGAATCAGATTGCATTTAATTGCTGCTTCTTCCTCTAGGGCGTATTCCAACAATTGATATCAAAGCTATGGATGTAGTTCATAGTGTTCCAAAGCTAAATGCATCAAACTACTTTTTGCGG
Source organism: Utricularia gibba (assembly GCA_002189035.1). Taxonomy (NCBI): domain Eukaryota; kingdom Viridiplantae; phylum Streptophyta; class Magnoliopsida; order Lamiales; family Lentibulariaceae; genus Utricularia; species Utricularia gibba. The sequence goes on along the minus strand of NEEC01000002.1, from coordinate 3,542,297 downwards.
TGATCCAAAATCAAATTGATGCTGGTATATAAAGATCTTTAAGAGCTAGTTGTAATTGGTAGTAACAAACCTTTCAATCTCGAAGTAGTTGACTGGCGGAGACTACATTTGAAGGCAATTGCCATTATGAATCTATGCATTGATAACAGCCTCTCACATAGAATCAATGAGTTCGATGATGCACAACAATTGTGGAAAGCATTAGAAGAAATGTTCTGACCCAACAATGTTTTAAACAAGCTCACATTATATAAGAGTATGCTCATGCTGAAGTATAAAGATAGTGACTCAATGTTTGAACATTTGAGCAAATTCAAGGATATCATGGATCAAATGATTGTTGTCAAGATGAGTTTCAATGAAGAGATACATGCAATTCAACTCATGAATACATTACTTGATTTTTTTGAGACACTGGTGATCACACTAAGCAATTCAACGAATGGAGGCTTAAAATATGATAAATTAGCCAAGTCACTATTTTCGGAGGAATTCAAGAGGTGAAACACATGAGTTGTGAGAAATGCTAATTTTAAATCCACCCTTGCCTATAGCAAGTGCAAAGTCCAAGGGAGAGGGTTGAGAGTGAGGGTAAGACAAATCTAAATAATAAAGTAAGTCCCAAGGTAAACAAGGGAAATATGAGAAGAAACGAGAGACAAGAACCTACTTCCATTACGGAAAAAAGGGGACACCTTCGAAAAGATTGCTATGGCTATTAAGCACAACAAGAGCAACAAAAAGAGTGGAAAAGCAAAGAGCTAGTAGAGGCTAACATCTCTATATACTTGAGTAAAGAAGATAATGATCTATTGGTGCTTCTAGTAGTAGAGGCTAGAGAAGCTGACCTGTGTGATTCCTAGTATATCTATTCTATTGTCTTATTTCACGCAACGTCTCATAAAACAAGAATCTAGAATTATGAGGTTTTTCACTCTAGCATCATGAGGATAGGCAATTAGTCGATTTTCGAAATTGCTAGCATTGGTGATCTAGTTGTCATCACAAACCTGGGAATGCAACTGAAGCATAAGAGGGTGCATCATGTACCTGCTTTGAGAGTAAACTTGCTCCTTTTTGGAGAATTGGATATGAAAGCTTATTACCACAATGTGGGATCTCAAGTTTGGAAGTTTATCCAAGGGTCCATGGTTGTTGCTTGAGGATATTTGGCAAGACGGCTGCTTAAAACAGAATTGAGAAGGGATGTTTCAGAGATTCATGTAGCATTTGGTCAAGAAAACTCTTATTCCCTTTAGCACAGAAGATTAGGTCATTTGTCTAGAGGTTGGAGTTATGAAACTATCTAGTAGAGGCTTGATAGAGGCAAGTAGTGTGTCCTTTGTGTGAATATTGCATTTATGGAAAGCAACATCATATTACGTTTAACTCACACTTACATAGAAGCAAGGAGAAGCTTAGTCTAGTATTCTCTAATGTTAGAGGCCCTATTAATGTGATCACAGCCTGTGGTATGAGATACTATCTAACCTTTGTGAATGATACAACTCGTAAATCCTGGATTTACTTGGTGAAAAAGAAATTTGATGTATTTGAGTATTTCAAATATTTTCACAACATGGTGGAACAAGAGACTAGTTTGAAGTTAAAATGCTAATGGACAGACAATGATAGAGAGTATTGTAGTGATGACTTCAAGAGGTATTGTCAGAAGCTTGGTATTAAGAAATTGCAATTGAATTGGGTACTCCTCAATATAACCCATTAGATGAGAGGTTGAACAGAACCTTATTTGACAAAGTCCGATGTATGTTGAAAGAAGCAATGCTACCTAGGTGCTTTTGGAGTGAGACATTGAAGACAACAACTATCTATCTAATCTGAGCCCAAAGAAGGCAATCAACTACCAACGGCTAGAAGAAAAATGAATAGATAGAGCAGTTAGTTTGAAGCATCAATGGGTGTTTGGATGCAAAGCAATGGTGTTACTACCTTATGATCAATGTAGTAAGCTCAATGATCATTCAAGATCTTGTGTGATTTTGGGCTACAGGGACCTAAAAATGAGATATAGATTCTAGGACCTCAAGCAAAGAAGGTCTTTTGATTACGAGATGTAAAGTTCCTAAAAGATTAGGTGTCTCTATAGGATCAAAGTACTAATAATGATGATCATGTGAGCCTGAATGTGGATTCATTGGGATTGGAGACTAGTTCCAATATCATGTCATAGTCATGTTGGGTTTCTCGTAGACATCGTATGTCTCAAAAGCAGCGGAATTTTAAAAATTTTGAGAAACCCCAAACACAGATCTTGGAATACGGTATACATCAGACTAAGGGATGTTGAAATACCTTTTAGCTGACTCCGTTGTTCATCAACCGCCAATAGGAGACGGCCTCTATGGTATCCACACGTGGAGCACTTCGTCGATAACCTTCTCAAGGCTCTTGAATGCTGGTCGAATTCCTCAGGTGCTAGTAGAGAAAAACGCCCCCTTATGGATCAGTCTCAGAGAGCACGAAGACCTTTTTGGAGCAGATCTCAAGATCTAAATCTTTTTCGATAGATATTTTTGACATATCAAATCATATCTATATGAGATCTTTTATTTTGAGTTTAATCAATATTAATCTCAAAATAATTCTCTATTTAATTTATCCACTTTACCAATTATATCTCATGTAATTGTGTCATTCTATTTTATATCGATGAGTGACTCCACTATTGTGTGTGACCCTATAGGCTTCCTCAATCAAGGCCGTAATAATGGATTTATTAATTAACTCTTAATTAATCAAATCCATCATTATCGATCATGAGTGATGTCTAGCAACATATCATGATTCCCAAGATTAAAGAATAATCAGGTGAACTGATTGAGCCTTTCCATGACCAGTCACCATGCAATGAACAGCTTTCATCATACTTATATCTCATTCGGTACCAGAACATGGGTGTGTGTCTTTCTGATGTATCGAAATTATAATTGCATTCAAGCACTAACACTCAATGACCTACTCAAACAATTCGAGTGTCATTACCCTGGGCCCAAGACTTATTGTTAGGCTTTGATGCAATTACTTGAGATATGATCTCATCTCTAACATGAGTGATGAATCCTTTATTGATCAATCAACTATCTCCAACTTTAAGGAGTCACATCCCTACTCATCCATACTAAGCAAGCCATGGTTAGGCTCCCATTAGTAATGAGCGAAAATGTGAGCTTAAGATCAAGATAACTTTGTTGACCTCAAGTCTAAGCTTACTTGCACGGCTGTCATATTCGAGATCTTGCTACTGACACTTGGTTAGCTTCCCATAGTAGCATCTCGAAGATGAGTCATCCAGTGAATCGATTCTCTAATCGACACCCACACATAGGTTCTAGTAATCTCATTACATCAATTGTGAAAACCATTGCCTAAACTGTTTAGGAAACTCAATGTGTGCCAGCTTATCCGTATTTGTGATATACTCATTTCACAAATACTCTAGCTAGGGAGATTTAACTTGATCATGAGTGCTTGAAGAATCTCACATTATGATCTCATCATAATTTCTATAGCACATAGATCAAGTAGAGGATTTTATCAATGATATAAATTTGAAAGTAAATATCAAAAGATAAGATTTGCCAATGAGTTGATTGTCTCTAGAACACATACACCAACAAGTCATTCACCAAATTTGACAATGGAGGTACAACAGCATGAGGGCTCTTCTCAAGAAGTCACATCCGAGGTTCATGCCATCAGAACACACCCCTTAGGAGATCCACAAGAGGATCAGTCCCAAGCACTCGGTGCAATTCTCAAGAATTTGTTTTGCTTATAGAGAATAGAGAACTAGAGTCTATTGACGAAGTTTTGAAGTCTTATGAGAAAAAAAAGTGGCTTGCTGCTATGTAGTAAGAAATGCATTCCATTTGAGAAAATGAGACCTATGTGGTAGGAAAGCTTTGGGAAACAAGTGTGTTTTTAAACTAAAAAGGAATGCAGATACCTTGGTATGGAACAAGGTATCTGCATTTGTTCAGATCATTCAGTGCAATAATTATTATTCCAAAGGCAAAACAAGAAATATGCATCCACATGCACGATGAGATCATAGTACTCAATGAGAAAGGAGAAACGAAGCCTTCCCGCAGCACACAATAGGGGCAAGTCGGATTGAGGCAACATGCAATAGGGGCAAATCGGATTGAGTGGACAGAGAAGAGAGAATTCCAACATTGGAAGTTACTTTTTGGCAAGTTTGAACGAGTTTTTAAGGAAGAAGATGAAGGCGGAATAATTTTAATGTGACACTGGATCTAATCTCCATTGCCCAAAACCCAACAAAGATAGAGATCTACTGTATTGAAGCCTGAGAATCATGTTGCTCATGAAGAAGAAGAAGAAGAAGCACACATTATAACTAAATTGGAGAAGCACAAGAACTTTTTATTTTTCTACACAAACTTTCTTTTTGCATTTACCTTCGTGAACTTGCTAGCATTCTCTATTTCATGCTTGAACATTAACTCGTTTAAATGTATTTTTTAACTGAACTTGTTTCTTTCATCATTTTCTGTAATATTTTTATGTGTGAATTATAATAATAACTTGAGGATGTTCAAGTTTTTTTTAAGTATGGTTAATTTTCGAATTAAGTGAAATATTCACTTTTAAATTTTAGAAATGTTGATTTACATATTTTATTATATGCTTTTAGTTTAGAAGTTAGTTAAAGAATTTTCCTAATTTCGTTAGAATAGAAACCCACTTCCAAACAAAAATCCCTTGTTAAATCCAACTTACGCATGAGACTAACAATTAAAAACTATATAATCTTTGTGGATCGATCTGAATTTACTATTACTATATTATTTTCTTTGTGAATGAGATATATAATGTTAGTTCAGTTTATAAATATCTTTTTATTGGAAAAATTTTTAGAGTGTGACACATGTAGAATTTTTCATCCGTGAGTAATCACATGTGGGCTAAAGATGTGCGAGCATTACTATTGTTGTGGAATAATGGAAGTTGTTGCAATGAGCGTGGTTGTGGTCAACCAGCATATTAAGGATATGCACAATATTATCGGAAGATTTTGGAAAGAATAATTTTGTCTATTTTTGTCTATTTTTGTCTATTTTAGAAATGGGTGTCATTGATAGCAGTGGGTGACATGACTAAGTATAACATAATAGATTATTCTCTTATGTAGGTGATTCGTATGCCCATAAGATTTCCTAAATAATATTCTTATGAAAATTTCATCCAACTTGGTGAAAGTCTTCTCTCCTATTTCAATCTTATTGAAAATTATCTTTCTAAATATGAGGTGAGAGGAGCTATGGCATTGCTAAAGTGAGTGATGAAGTATTGATAGTATATTACCAATTTGAAAAAAACCATGCAATTTCTTTATGTTCTCCAAAGCTAACATTTTTCTATTCATTTGGATCTCCTGTAATCCTATCAAGTGCTTTAATAAACAAAAATTTTTAGTATATTGTAAAAGAAAATAAATCTTTATATCACATAAATATATAATTCATAATCTTCACAAAATATAAATTTAACATCAATTGCATAGTAGATTTTGAAGTAGATCATAAGGAACTAATGTTTACAATATATTTTTCGAGATGTAGAATTCTAAATAGATTTTACTTTAGTTTGAGATCAAACTAGCAATGGTACCCAAATTTAGTAATTAAAATCAAATCCCAACACAAAAAATAATTAATGTTGGTTTTGTGCACAAATAACACTAAAGTGACTCAAAGTGGTTGTTAAATGTCATTTTTTATGTGTTTATTATGTATTATTATGTGTGAATTCAGGAGTTTTATTAATAAATATTTTACTTTATTACAAAAATCTAATTATTATTTTGTCTATATTTTTATGTTGTTTTTATGTACTTTCATCCAAATGTGGTAAGAAGTGGTCTTGGAGTGTTGCATGAGATTTGCAAGAGACAAAACACTAACATTTCATGCCCCTAACTTACAAAATATGAGCATCCCTAGTAATGATTGGGTGCTTAGTTACACAAATGGGAAAGATAATTGTACAAATAAGACAAAAGGAATGATAAGAAGAGAGAAGAAGAAGTTCATTCATGGGAGAGTGAATTAAAGAAAAACTTGAAACACTTTGGACAAACTTTTACTCACTTTACTTCTAGCACTTGAACTTGTTCTTCCTTTCCACAATAGAGAGAAACAAGACTTTCAGCTTTCTACTTTCATTTTCCGTTTTGATGGTCATGTGTGACTAAATCTTCTTAGTTTCTAAGAAAAGATGAAGTTTCCTTCTACTTCTTGACACCAATCTCGGTTCTTTGTTGAATTTCTTCCGTATTTCACATATTTGCAAGCATCATATTATAGTCGACCACTTCTCGCAGATTTTGATGAAGAGCAAGGTGAAGAGCACTATTTCCAAACCTATTGGTTCGAGAGAGATAGTAAATTGGTTGTGATCAAAATACTTCGATAATGGATGGGTAGTGACCTTTTCTATTCTCGTGCCTCTTTGTCTATCAAAATATAAGAGAAAGTAGGCTATTTCTTACTCTTATAGCTAGTTATTCAGAAGGAATTAGTGAAAGCCGAGATGATAATAGACAAGGAAGGAAATGGAATTGCCTTCATAGAAATTGTTTTTCTTAGTCAAGGTCCATTATTTACGTTGTATTTTGCATTCCAATGTTTTGAAACCTCTTTTACAAATCCGTGACAATTTGTAAAAGATTACCACACAACATTTTTCACAAAATTCAACTTCCTGAGATTGACACTCGTACTATGCTTATTTGTGTTTTATATTTTTCATAATTAAAATTTATTGAATAAACAATACAAAACAGTGATTTAGGTGATATGGTATTCAAGTTCCTAGTTTAATCTACAATTTGTCTATATATACACTTTAAACAACCTAAGTTTTCCTAGATTGTTTGTTATATTTTTGACTAAGGTAGCCCCTAATGTCATCACTATTTAACACTTAAGTCTAATTGCATGCAAAATATATAGAACTAAGTCTATTCGATTCTACTAGTTCTATCCGAAAAATGTTAGAAACGAATGCGATGCACAATTATAGATTATCTAGTAAATTCTAATCCACAAACAAGAAAAAACAGAAATTCATATCAAAAGCAAGAACTAAAACTACACTTTTGTATACTCTAAGGCATCTACTACAACTTAGCTACACATATTGAAATAAGAAATCACAATAAGATAAACTGAAACTAGATAACTATTCATAACCATATATGAATGGAAATAGAAAATAAAACATTTGTGATGCATAAAGAAAACTAAATCCTAGTCTAGTTTTTCTTCAATTACTGTTGCAGACTTGAAATGAAATAGTAACACGAAATTAGGTTTACCTTCTTGACATTCATGTTGCTTTTGACCTAAACCTAAAAACACATCTAAATTAATCCATCATATTCCTTCCTTATATGTCGTACTCCATTGACTTTATGAGCATAAATTAAACATGATTTAATATTGCTCCAACACTTACAAAAACATTAAAAAATATAATATGAACTAAATCATTAATTTAGTCCATATTTGAGAATAAAAATTAAAATGCTACTATAATTAACAAATAATTAAAGTTCATAATTAAAAGACTTAATTTACTATTAAACATCATAATTTTATAATATAAAATATAGAAAATATATTATATCAAACTTTATCTAATTTACTATAGGTTCTTCAAATGTAAAAATAGGAAAACTTGGTGATAAACGTTAAATTTTGCAATATTGTTAAAATGCAAATTTTTCTATCAAATAATTTTATAACCTAATTCACAATCAATTATACGAAGAATATGAGCATAATGGATCAAAGTTGAAAACAAGGAGCTACGTGCTTGTCATATAAAGGTTGATACATGTTTTTTTCATGATTGAAAGATTTAGTCTAAAGTAGAGCTAATGTTAAACTCCAATAAAAGGCAGTAAAGAAATAACATGCAAATTCGACCACTAACTAGGATAAGGTAATGTAATACCTGAGGATTCTAATAGTGATATGATGATTATTGCATGTAACCATCCAACTTGATAATCATTTATCTAAAAATAGAAGAATTCAAGTTTATTCAAACCTTTGATTTTCCTAATTTTTGGTCTACTTCTAGTTAGATTGTTATGATGAACATAACCTCTTCCCTTCTTGGGTTTGCCCTGATTTGATAAGAAAATGGTCTTATTATCAAGCTAATGTAGTCTAATAAACAATAATCATGCATATCCCCTTCTATCTCAAAGCATTACATATATTTAGCCACTCATATTGAAGTAAAATGAAATACGTTCATAATATAGCAATCAAAACATGTTTATGTTGTAGTGCATCAATAAGGAAAGAAACATAAACATAAACATAAATAGTAAGTTAAAACTATTCTTGGCTAGGAGCAATATTCCTGAAAAGAAAATCTTCGAGTGTAGTTGAGTTCTTCTTCATCTCCCTTCTTTTTCATGGTTCTTGCGATTTTTCTTTCTCAATCTCCTCTCCAGAATTCTACGGTGTTTTGTTCAAAGTATTGAAGATATTTTCTCTTCTTCATTATGTAAAAAATCTATTTTTTTTTTCTATATTGGGATTTGATGTCTTCCATTTTTAGTTTTTGTCTCTACCACTTTACTCTTCTTTTTCAGTTCTTTGGGATATGGGTTGTTAAAATGTGCTACATTATTTAAGAGAATGATTAGAACTAAGATTGAGACTAAATTCATGATTTAGTTTCAATTAGGAATAAAATACACAAATAATGATGCTATTTATAAAAACACAGAAATACATATTAAAATTCAAGTTTTATAATAAAATATTAATTATTTTCCTCTCATTAAACACTCAAAATTATGTGTTATCATTTGATTTTTATGGTAATATTGTTGAGACATGTATAATTAATACACGAGCGTCATCGAAACACTTTCTTAGCAACAAGAAGCATTTAAGAAGAGGAAGGAGAGGTGCTTGATCTGATACACCTCTTTTTTAACAACTCTTTATTTTGATTCTCCATCTCAATTCATTGTGTGAAGATGAGGGTACAATCTGTGGGAGATTGAATTTGTACCTATCACCAAATGAATCTAATGATCATTTCTTCTATTTGATGGTAACCTCTTTGGTTCTTCAAAGATTAGTTTTTTGAAGCTAACAAACTTATCAATATCTCTTTCCATAAAGGTGAACAAATGGTTTGGTCCAAAGCAACCAGAATTCATTGTACCCCACTAAATTATCAAAATCATCACCCGATCGAGACATGGAATTCAAACAAAGCCTATCAATGGCATTTTAGATATCTTCTAGACCTCATATGAATTTGAAGACCCTCACCAAGGAACACGCAAAGAAGTTGAACACCTGCTTTAGTCAAGTAAGACTATTGCTTCTCCCTGCATATCCTCACAAATTTATTGTAATCCAACAACACTGATAATTCCAGGACACTAGAATGGCAAAAATGGAATACAGAGGCCGAGTTTAATTCCAGCCATTCTTGGGCTCGTGTTAGCTTCCGGGCCTCGTTTGTTGCTCCGTTTTGGTAACATTTTGCCAATCCAAAATAATATCCGGATTCCGTTAGTTTTTTATTTTCATCGTTGTCTTGATCTTGCAATTTTACAAAATCAGGGAAGCAACAGCAGCAATGGTTCAGCATCCAGAACACCTGCATACAGGGGCGCTGCCTGGATGGCGGATGATGTGCCACGTTCCATCAGCTCTCTCTCTCTCTCTACTGGCACTAGCTCATCAGCTTGCTCCAGACTGCTTCCTCGATCCGCTTCTTCGAAACCGGGCCGCCGCCTTCCATTTCTTCGAGTAAAACACTGTACACCTCCCACTCTCGGCCTCCGATCATGTACCGCCAGATTTCAGCCTGTGAAACCGTAATAGTCAGCTGAAGCGTTTGGCAAGGCGAAGAAAATGAAACATGGACGGGTAACGAACCGAAAATATTGATCTGTTCAGGGTTTTGAGAGCTGTTGTAATGTCATGGAAGACGTTGGGTCGGCCCTTGCCGCATAACTCCACCGGATTGGCAACCAGAAGCTGAGCGTCGGGGCCCCGCCTGATCATTGCAACTCGGAGAGGGCGACTGAGTTCCATTCGTAGGCGGTAACTCAAAGAACTCTGCTTGTTGGGGTCAACTAGCTTCTTGCCATCTGCTTGCATGATGAACAACTCCAGCTGACATTCCTTGTCTCCTTTCTTGGTGTAACGTCCATAAGAAATCTGCATCACCATCAGCTGCACTGGGTGAGCAGAGGGGCGCACCGGAGTTTGACAGCAGAAACATCATTACCTTTACGTTGTAATCCTTGCAAGTCCGCATCACGTCGTACAGCAGGCCCTTGTGATCCTGGCATACGATTTGGACGAGTGTGTGAGAAGGGCTCAAGGAGTTATCTACTTTGATGGAGGGGCATCTCAATGCAGATGCGCTATCTCCAGACCCGTTGCTAATCTCAGCATTGAACATCTCTTCAATGACATCATCCGAGAGAAACGACGGCCCTTGGGAGCAAGAAGCAATTTCCGAGCCAGCCTTTTCGATGTTACAGCTGATCATTGCATCCCCAAGAGCAGCCCTGAGATGGTGATAAGCATCCTCCTTTCGGCCATCCGTATGCAAAAGTTCCCTGGTAAGAACGTCTAGCAAATTGAGCACCTTTTCGGCCTTTTACACAAGCCTGTGAATGCTCAAACACACACAAGGAGAAAACCTTATGTCCGTTATGTAGAAGAGATCAATCACTTTCCCATCAGGAGTTGTGGACACCTTCACTCTCTCAATGGTGAGTTCGAGCAGAAAGAGAACCTTGGTCACATCTGCCAAGACCCCATCAAATGGGAAAAGTTTTCAGCTTCCGGAAAAAGCACAAGAAATTCTAATCTGACATAACCATAATTCAGATGAGGTCTGCTGAACATCGAGTGTACCGTGCAAAAGGTCCGGGCGATCATGGCTGCATAATTTCAAGAGGAAGACCTCAGGACTCCGAGGAGTTTGCTCCTCATCTATGTAGCATGAAATTGCAGAGGCCAACGAACATGAAGGACAAGCTTCCATCAGGCGTTTCTTCAAAAGATCCCACCTTGAACTCGGCTTGCCGATGACCCAAAACACCACGTAGCACCATTTTCCGTCCGTCGATAAATCTGTAACCACACAAGTAAATCGCATGCAACTACGTTTCACTTGCAGTTCATGCTATTTCCCCCATATACAGTTCCGAAGTATTTATGCGTCCTAACTTTATGCCTGATTTCTACTCTAGAACCTTTGCTTCACAAGACAAAACTAGAGGACAGCAAAATTTGTGAATATTCATTCATTCCCCTGAAGGGAACATGCATTTGGAGAAAGGAAATCAACTAAAAAAAGATGAAAACTCACCGGCTCTGACAACGGTGACACCAAAAAATAGGATAATTCGGCAAAGATCGCAACCCAAGCCAGTCTTGTCTGGGCAATTTACAGTAATCACATTGGGCTCTCCTTCTTTCTCCGATTCCTTAAAGATCACCGCATCATCAAACAGAATCCCCATCTTCACCGAATCTGTTTCTTATCAACCACAGAACTCCAAATTACTCCTCCACTAGTAAACACAAAAAGAAAGCGGAAATCCAAAAAGATCCACAAACTCTCAGACACGACATTCCCACATCGGCATACGGGCACCGCATAAAAAGAAGGAAGATTTGGATAGGTTTTCGAGTGGAGATCACAAGAAGATAGGTTTGTTGCAACAGTTGATAGTGAATCAGTGGTTAAAAATGGGGGCTGTCAGATGGGAAATCTCTTAAGAATCAGGCGAATGCCTGGAAACCTGGATGAGGTGCTGCCGCCACTCCAAGTTTGTGAAGTTTGTTTTTGAGCAAGTAGGTGTGTGCTAAATTCCTTGCTGTCCACCACCACCACTCACTCACTTTTTGGCTTTTGCAGGATGGTGCGAAGGCGACGCCAGCGAGAGAACTCTCTCAGTGGAATTAATTACTCAAATGCTGCAATTATTAAGGCTCCCTTTCCGACTAGTCAACCTGATTTCTTAGAAAAACCGGATGATCATGACCCTCGTCAAGTCAACCGGAGTGGAATGCAGATTCAGAGACTCCTTCCCGGACAACCCAAAATAGGAACAAAAGCATGACAAATGGAAGGAGCGCGTGATGGCACGTGCCCCGTGTCTTAGAAAACGATTTACTCGTGTCTTCTACCTGGCTCCATTATGCATTCAATCCCAATTAATAAAGCAACGGGCCCCACCGGAAGGCTCGCCCTCGTTCACATTGCGTTTTTGGCGTCGGGCTTAGAATGGGTCGGGTCTGAGGCCTGACCCGAAATTTACCACAACATAATTGTTTTCGCGGAATCCGGCGGCAACGGCAACTTTCCCAAACCACATCTGACCCAAGTGCATGGATCCTGATTACTTCCACCATTTTAAGGGGCCTTTTGACTGATGTTATGGAGGAAGGTTGGGAGATGGAGTCGGAGGAGGAAGCGGCTGAACATCATCATGACGTGCCAAGAGTTAGCGGCGACGAGAGTTTCATGGGAGCCTTGGGGTTGAATGTGGGTAATGGCACTTTCGTGGATTCTCCCGCTGCTACTACCAATGTGTCGATTCGACAAGCTGTCGTCAATGTAGATAGTCAGGAAAGTGAGGATGGTGGTGGCTCTATGGCGGCGGAGGATGAATCTGAAAGCCGGGGACGTGTGGGGGCTGGCAAGGGGAGTGAGGACGCATTGACATTTGTGAATGGTGCGGGGCGGGCTTCACAAGACGAAATTGATGGATTGGTTTGCCCAATTTGTCTTGAGGCATGGTCTTCAAGTGGTGAGCACCGCGTCAGGTTTGTAGTTTCTTTCTGTTTTACTTTTCCAGGATCTTTTCACTCATTTTTTGCAGTATTGCAGTAATCTCATGCCCTTTTTTTTTCTTCAGCTGTTTGCCTTGTGGACATGTATTTGGGCTATCATGTATCAAGAAATGGCTGAGACGCGAAGGCTCACGCAAGGTGATTTCTATGTTTCATTTTCCAGGAAGCCATAAGGATTTCTTTTTTCTGCAGTATTGGCATATTTTGGCGATTGCGTATCGATGCTGTCGTTTCTTACTTTTCCTTATGCAAATCGCTCAGTGCCCCCAGTGCAAAAAGAGATGTGGAATAAAGGATATTCGTCAACTTTATGCAACCCAAATCCTCGCTGTTGATGGAGAAGTTCAGAAGGTGGCGACTTGCTCGCGATTGCACAAAAGAAATACTGAATAGTCTAGTTTCAGTAGATTCAGGCTGCGAATCTCACTGTTTGTAAATCATTTTGTAGAAGCTGCAGTCACTCGAAGCAAAATGCACTTCGTTAGAGAAAAAGGTTAGTTATTTTCTGTAAGTAGCATGAACCTGTGATTCTTTTACTTATGGTCTTTTAATTTTAAAGTATTCAAGTAGGGTATTTGAAGATGAGTCGATGGAGTTTTCTATAGTTAGTTGTCTGCATCGTAATGCAAAAATGGCATTAAGATGCACTCGTCTTGCTATACCACTGCTTTCATGATTCAAGTAATTTATTTTGTACTGTATCATCATTTTCAAGCGATTTTGGGGCAGCTGAATGTTTTGTGTGGTGGCAAAAAATCGAAACAACATTAATTCGTTAAGATGACTTATCCCTGTTTCCTTTGTATCCTGTGTTTGAACATTTTCTTCCTTTGGTGGACACATCTTAGAGTGCGGATTGGCCAAAAAGGGAAGCTGAATGGAAGAAAAGAGAAGCTGATTTGCAAAATCAACTGAAATCGGAGAAAGAGGTTCATATTTGTGATTTTGTTTGGGTGTCACTATCTTCCTTCATGTTAATTGCACACTCTATTTTCATGCATTCCTGTAGAAGCAGACCATCCAGCGTTTTGTTTCATTTTCTTCTCTTCTATTACAGACTAATATACAAAGATCTTTATGTGTTGAGTGAATCAATTTTGACAAAGAATTCATTTTTTTGAAAAAAAAATCTATTATTCCTAAGAAACCTTGATTCAGGAGTTGCTTGCTGACTCAGGTAATGGCTTTTACCGAAACTATTTTCTTAATGAATACATGTTGCACTTTTTGATTGCATATCACTCGCATTTCACTTACGATAATAAGTGTCATTTTATTTAGAGGAATCGTGAGTTACAGCATCTTTTAGACGGTGGGGCGGTCAGTACATTGGGCACATCAACATTATCCTACACTTATCGAAGAGAACCACACATCCGTATGTCTGTGCAATAAGATATTTATTGTGGATGGATGTAATCTAATGTGCCAATCCTTTATTTCTTTTTTTCTTTCTTGAATGCGGGACCTGATACAGTACCTAATTTTTGGGGGGAAAGGCGTCCAAGTGAATTTTCATTGCAGGTATCATCTCTCTTATTCATTACTTTCATTGGCAAGGCCATAGATATGCAAAGCAAACGATGCCTCTGTTCTAAATTGTATGAATTTTATGGCATTTGTATTTTAATCGTTATTAAATAACTGATGAACTTGGTCTTGACATTATAGATGGATTTTCATGTCGAAGGTGCCCGAATATTTGACATTGATGTTTCAAGTCAAATTTGTGTGGTTGCCAGGAGGCTTCCAGTGTGTGGAGGTGCTCATGTCCTAACCAAAGTAAAGCTTACTGTGTTGTATGTAGTGTAACTATTGTTTACCCTGTGGTTGCCACACTTAAAGGCATTATAATAATAGCAGATTCAAGTGATTGAAGTATTATGATGCCACTGCTGTATGGTGGCTGACTACCAGTATTTTGCAGGTAGGTTTTTCTCCTAATCATGCGATGGAGGATATCCCACTTCCTCCCAACTTAAAAGCTATCAAGGACGTTCAGGCTTCTCCATATGATAGACTTGTGTTGTTGGCGTCCTTGGGGAAGAAGTTGTCAGTTCTTAGGTGACTCCTCTACCTCTCACATCTATTATATCTCCTCTGAAACAATGAGTTATTTTTGGAGTTGGTTAACATTGTTCAATAATCTGTTTGTCAGCACAGAAAGCAACAACACCATTCTCACTTATAATTTGCCGGTATAAATCCTTACTTTCATTTGTTTTATTTTTTCACGTATAAAATTCATTTCTATTTTTTTTCTTTTACCTTTTAGACTTACGTGCTAGTTGCAATATGAAACTGTCAGGCTGCTTCTTGGTCATGTTCATGGGATATTTGCAATTCGCATTATCTATACACGGGCTTGCAGGTTCTTAGAATTTGCGTATTTTTGTTGTCTCTTCACCAATTGTATTTCCTAACTAGTTAAATCGCCACAGAATGGCACCGTGATGCAATTTGACATGCGCCACACTGCAGCATCTGTGGAATGCATGGCTGGAATGCCAACCAATCCTATCCATACGCTTCATTCCTTTTCAACTAGTCCTAGCATGAGTTCTAGCATCAGAAGCATTCTTACTGCATCTTCTGTTGGCTTGTGTCAATGGAATTTCGGTGGCAATGAGCAAAGGCAATGTTGTAACGTTTCTTTGTCTCTGAATGCTTGAAAGCTTTTAGACTTGATAAACCACATATTTTTTAATTACGAGCAGAATAGAAAGCAGATACTTATGAGCACACATTTGTTTACTTTTAGGAATTTTTCCATTGCATTTTTATTTATGTATGTACGTGTCATTATTGTGCTACAGAAAGTCACCGTTGCCATTAATTTGTATTTTCTCCAGCAGTATTGTCTATCAGCTTTTTTCACTTTGGTTATAGTAGGAGTAATTTTTTTTTTTTTGAAAATTTTCCTGCTTGTCTTTAAAAGTGTTTCTGGCCATATCAGCACCATTCGGCAACTCAAATGCTGAAATTTCCCAGTATGAGGATTTCTATCTTTTTCTGCTATCCTTTGCACGTTTTCCTTGACTGCCATTCTGCGAGTTTGATTGCCCTTTTTTCTCCTGTGTCTCATTTACAATCTATTCCCTGTACAGGCCATATTTTATCCCTGAATCAGGAACTGAAGGTGTCTGTATATCGGTTTCATATTCCAATTTGAGTAACCATATTGTTGCCTCATATCGTGCTAAGATTGAAGGATCTGAATCCATAATCACTCCAGCCACTACGCCAGTTCCTGGGATTCATGTCCTTTACGATAAAAGTTGTGGGTCATACCAAAAGCTTAAACAAACTTGTTCAACTGTCAATGCTATGCGACTGCCAAAATCTGCTATAGTGGATGGAGTTTATGAGAATCCTGTATTTGCTTCTGTGGATGAGCTTACATGTCAACTTAGGTTCAAAGAGCTCCCATCTCTTACAGTTGCTGATTTTATTGAACTTCAATCCCCTGCTCTTGACATCAAGTTCAAAGGTCTCTCAAGTGTAGGAATACTTGGTTGTCTATCCAACGACACCATGAAACTGTTTACAGCCAAGCTATCCTGAAGGTATTTTTCTTCTTCACACTTTAATTAGTTTTTTTATGCATTTTATGCAGTATAACCGTCCTTCATGATTGTTGATAGAGAAGACTCTTCAAATGCGCAAGTTGGTTAATTTTTAAGCGTCCTGCATGACTTTTGTACTTGCAGCTGGCCGTGTATCTCTTGGTCATCCATCCCCACTGGCATAGCAAGGGAGGATTGGATCAACAAGGGCCCAGTTTGTGGAGTAGGTTATTAACCAGAATAGTTTTTGTTTTGGTTAGGCTTCGTCATTATGTATGTATTGCTCCCCTGGCTGCTGTGCATGCTGACGGTGGAGGATAGGTCTTCCTGTTCATCGAAAGCTCCACTTGGCTGGTGTAGGAAACTTGCTGGAGCATCCTTTTCCTTCACCGCATCGAGCATACAAGTGGTAGGTCCTGTGTCAGTGTAACGATGGATTTGCTGTCCATTTTTTTCAGGTAAGATTCAAGGATACCC
Source organism: Utricularia gibba (assembly GCA_002189035.1). Lineage (NCBI taxonomy): Eukaryota > Viridiplantae > Streptophyta > Magnoliopsida > Lamiales > Lentibulariaceae > Utricularia > Utricularia gibba. The sequence continues at coordinate 3,525,346 of NEEC01000002.1, read as the reverse complement.
ACTGTTGATTTGCTTTAATGATGCCACCGTGTGTGTGTGTGTGTCGACGGAGCAGACACATCCAATATTTCTTTTTCAAGGCTCGGAAGTGCAATGATGAGGTGGTGGTGGTGTTATGTTTTTGGCTCCGTATGGAAAGACAGGGAATGAGAAGCAGCTCACATCAGTCACCCACAGACTGGTACATCTGCGTTGAAAAATCAACGCCAGCCGCACTCTGGCGTCAGCGAATGGTCCTTGGAATTGTCCCTGCAGTAGTCATAAACCAGATACCGGGCTTGCACCCACTGCATGGCCGCTCTCTGCTGCCCCGTCAGGCCGCCCCCCCATACGGCGTCCGCTCGGCACACGCCTTGCCCATTGCAACTGCTCGCTTTGAAATCCTTCAGGTGTGCAGCAAATGGCTGGTACCGGTAATGGACCTTGTATCTGCCGTTGTCGGTAGCCCATGACGACGCGTCCCATATGGAGCCGTACACCCACATCGGCCTCTGAGGAAATGTCGAGGCGCTCTTCTTGGGGTAGTTTCTTATGGGAACATCATCCACGAAGAAGCTGGATCACCGTTAACAGTAGTCAGCCATTAAGAGTATATGAAGCTATATTTGGAGAGGGGGGTGCGCCTACGTGATGTCGCTAGGAGTCCACAGGATGGAGTAGCGATGGAACTCTTGAGAGGGATCGAACCAGAGATGGAATCTCATTTCTCTCCCGATCAACCTGCCGTCGCCACTGCCTCGCACATAGATGTTTGTCTGAAGGGTGTAGGCTTCTCCGAACGTCTTACCGAGGAACTCGATGTCGATTTCGTCATGGTTCCCTGGATAATCTTCATTGTTCGATAGCTACAAAGCTCAAAAGAAAACAAGGACTTGGTTTGAGAGATGGAGGAGGAGTATTCGGAAAGGGAGGGACGGTGTTACATATAAAGTTGTGATGACACCAGCAGTATAACCCGACTGGAGTTTGATGGATGCTCCGAAGTACCCCGATCCAAACGGCCGAAATGACTTGAAACCGCTTCCTACATCGTAACACAAACATACGCAATCCATTCAAAAAAAAAAAGGTAACAACTAAGGGAAACCTGAGCTCCGGTCGAGCCAGATGGTGAGGCCACTGGTATCAACTCTTTGGTGACTGGGTCCCCACAGGTTTCTAAACGCAGTGTCAAAACTGAGTGACGGGAACTGGGAGCTGGGGTAGACGTCCGGCGACGGTGGCTGAACTGCGGCGGCCGACCAAAGAGTGAATATACAAAGAATAAAAAGCTTAGCGTCTGCAGCCATGAAGAAGGATACTGATTCCGATCACTATAAATAAAAAAAAAAAAAAAAAAGAGTAGAGAAGCATGTCAGGAGGAGGAGGATACATACATCCATCCATACAAAGATACGTTGGTGAGTGTCATGTCTTTGTTTTTTTTTTTTTGTAGTGCGCGGGTGATTGAAAACCAGCAACCGTCACCACTCTACTAATAATTTGGATTAACAGATCTAAAGTTTACTGTAAATCGCCAAATGTCTCACTCACGATGACATTTCCAATCAATCATTCTTGATGAGGAGGAGGAGATTGAGCCAAATCACGATAAACACATGTAATTAACAAGCAAACAAAAAAAAAAAGAAAAAGAAAGAAAGAGAGAATGAAGTGGTGGGCCTGACCCCAACTCAATCATATGGATTTAAAGGAATATATGCTTATCAAGCCTCATGTCACCACCATTTAATCAGATCATTAACACAAGATTGTATTATTTTGGGACAACACCTACATCTGTGGTGTTGAAGGTGGTTATGATAACATAATTTTGAATTTTCATATAAATAAAATATAAATGATGAATTATTATCTTTAAGGCCCCATAACTTCTTCCAACTCATAAAACAAATCCATATAGACGCTCAAAGTGCCTTTACCTTTCATTAACACACACCCATTTATTTTCTAAATGAATTTAAATGTTTATTGCTTTTACATCAAATGTAATTTATGAATCATGCAATTGATACCATAAAATTTTCCAAATTATGAACCAATTTCAGAGTTATCTCTTAACATTGCTTTTTGACATAAAAAAAATCTTCACCTCCGCCAGGATTCAAATATATTGATTTGTCAAGTTATTTTCTTATAACTTCTCATTTTTCTTTTCCTCTTTTTTTTTTTTAGATTCGTGCTATTGAGATGGCGGATTCCACGATAGGCATACTTGAAGTAAAGTTCAAATATTTTGGTACATTTATGGTTAATATTAAAAACTTTATGGTTAAATGATCATTAAAATCACAATAAAAATGAATATTTAAAATGAATATGAAAAATTAGCTATATGTACCCTCTATCAAGCATTCCTATCGACAGAGTGTGAGTAGTTTTCGGCAAATTCTTTGAGGATTTTGCTACTTACGTTCAACTTTTCCTTAATGGAAATATTTTCTAGGCTCCGAATTGTTGACACTCAAGTTGATGACTCTTGTAGTGAAGCTTGATAAGCTGTGCTAGCGGGTTCAACAATTCACGTGTGTAGCACATGCAAATTTGTCCAAAATATTACCGGATGCTGCTTCCCGTAGATGCAGCTCTCACAAGGAGACAAAACAGTGGATTCATCTATGAGCCCTATAATGGACAATCACTGCATCTATGTTGCTAACAAAGTGGTCAAAACTCTTGTATCATAGCACATACGTTGTATTCTAGTCAGTCATTGAATTGAGCATATGATGATCATAGTGCATGTGTGTTTTGTATAACAGACCAATCATATAGTCATTGGCAACAACCACGGATCCTTGTATTAGCTTCCATACCTATGAACCAAAGTTGTGCCTGTAACCTTTTCCATATAATTCTCCCCCCAAAAGTAAATTAACCCTCAAAGCTGGTAATGGATGGAAAATTCGAAAGATATAGTATGCCTAAAGGTTTTTCTTATCAAAGTAATTTATAAACTAAACAAACAATGTATATCTCATTTGCAAAGAAAGTAATTTAGTAACAGTAAATCTAAGTCGATCTATAGACAACAAATGATTTTTAAACTTTAGTCCTATGCATAGCTAGAATTAAACAAGGGTTTTATCTAGAAGTAGATTTCTACTCTAACCAAAATTTGTAAGATATGTGTACTAGTCTAATGTAAAAGCATCAAACAAAATATGTAAATCCGTACATCAGGAAATTAACGGAGGACATGCACCTAATCCTAGATTAAGCTACACTAAAACTAGGTGAAACATCTTCAAGTTTACTGTTTCGATTTTTGCATATGAAAACAATAATGAAGATGGTGAAGCAAATAAGTTCAGTCGAGGCATACATTCAAACAAGGTGAATGTTCAAACAATAAATGTAAAAGAAATTAGCAAGTTCGCAGAATCAAAGGTAGAAATAAAGTTGTTTAGGAAAATAAATATTTCATTTTGCTGCTTCAGTTTGGTTCTTGTGCGTGCATCGTCTTCTTCTCAAATAGGATTGTTTTTAAACTTCTCGATTAAAGGGTCTTTGTGTTTTCTGGGTTCTGGGTATTGGAGGTTGGTTTCAGTATCACAATGGAACTTTTCCTTCTTCATCTTAATTTCTAAAAAATCACTCCAAACTCATTGAAAAAGCCTCCATAAATTGGAATTCTCTCTTCTCTCCCATGTTGTGTGTCATGGAAAAGCTTGTTCCTTCTTTCCCACTGGCTCCTCTTATCTCATCGTGCATGTAGATATGCATTTCTTGTTTTACCGTTGAACTAATAATGATTGTGCAGATTGATTAGAGTACGTAGTATAGCCCTGATGGACTGGCTATTCCGGGGCATGAATGAACAATCAATTCACTCCATCCCGTCTATTAAAGCAAAATTGTTCCCAAACAAGTTTTTTCAAAAAATAAAGTTACCAATGCTAATTTTTAATTTTTCTCTCTATTCTAACTCACCTAATTTCATACTCTTAACACTGAAAATGCTACAAATATGATTAAATTTTACACAGCATCAGTTGGCACATGTTGCACATCTTTTAAATTGAGTAGCATTCCCATATTGGTTACTAATTAAAGATCTTCAATGCCTATTATGTCTGAGATGAACTGATCAACCCTAGAACATTTATAATTGATCAACCCATCTAGAATACAAGTTGCATGAAACGAGGCAATAGAGTCCATAAACCATGAATTCTCCAACTCTATCACGCCCACCTTTGCTGCTAATAAAACTAATAGATCATCATTTACATTATTCAAATATGTTGAAGTGCTGCTCTCAACTAACTCTTTGGTTTCTTGTAGTGACTGCTTATATTCATGATAATCTCTTTGTAGATGTCCTTTCTTATCAAAACAAAAACAGGATTAAAACTTATATCATTTCTCATATTTGCCTTGTTTTTTCTGAGATTTATCTCTCTATTTTGACTTCTCATTTATGTCTATTCCTTTTTTTGGATTTGCCTCTACACTTCCCGTCACTAGACACCAACATCCTTGATGACAAAGAACCTCTTTCAAGATCATTGCCCTTCCTCCGAAGCTCCTCTTGTAATAATGCAGTAGTTATAGCATCATATCGCATCCCAACACTAGACGAATTACTCAATGTAATCACTAGAGTTTCTCATGACTCTAGTAGTGTATCAAGAAGTTGTATAACTTTGATTTCCTCATCTTCACATACATTAATTGATCAACTATATCTTTAAAGATGCCAAGATGTTCAAATATGGAATTGCCAATCCTTACATTTTAGCCATGATATGATCTTGTAGAGGTGAGTTTGTTAAGCACATTATTAGGTCAAAACATCTCCTCTAAGGCTTTCCACAATTGTTGTGCATCTTTAAACTCACTAATCCGATGAGGTAAATTGCAATAGCCTTGAGATGAAGCTTCTACCAATCGAATTCTTCAACACTTGTTGTATGCATAGCTCCTACAGTAATTGGTTCTGAAAAATCTTTGCACACTACAGCATATTTGATTTTCGACTGCCACAATGAATAATTTGTGGTATTCAACTTTGACACCCTGTGCACTTCATGACTCCGATAATAATTGTTGACACTAGAGGTGACGACTCCTGCTATGAATCTTGATCAATTGTTCTGGTGGGTTCAACAATTCTCATATTAACATGTGCATAGGATTATAAGAAAGAAAATAAACATTGAACAAAAGATGTAGCCAAGTAAACCCTAATGAGGAAACCTCCTGGGTTTGGATCTCACCAAACAAGAAACAATCACTATGTAATCCTGATAATATAATGTTTGATAACATTTACACCAACTCATCGTGTTGTCACTACACATGCACAAATGTGCTCACTTGTTTTGGATTACAAAAAAAATGTCACATTCAATTTTTTCTTCACATTGATTATTTTTATCCATTGTTCTTCGACTTCAAAACATGGGTATGCTCCAAAAATGTGAGTAACTTCCACATCAAGCACTTGTGCTGTCTAGGTGGCAATTCCAACTAAGAAGAAATAAACCTTGTTTGTCCAACCACTGCATGTTTCTCAACACTAGTAAAGGTAAGTTAAGCTGTTTGTAGCATTATTGCTTATTAGGTATTTTCTATTTAAATTCTATAATTTTCATTAGACAAGTTCACATAATATTAATGAATGTTGTTAAGTGTTATTTTCTCATTATCTTTTAGGTCGTTTTTATATCTAAATGTGATTAAAGTTGTTTAGTTAGGAGTTCATAATATAAAATTTAGGTTTTATTTAGTTTAGGATAATTTTTCTAAATCTGGTATTCTATCTAATATTTATGCTAGTTTTATTTAAGTTATGTTAGGGGTGAACATGTGGCAAGAAGTTGAGAAAAGAAGCAGCAGATGATGATAAAACATATCTTTTTGAACTGACTTTTTCTTGATTTTCGGAAGACACCAGATGCCTAATGATGAGCCTTGACGTGTGTGATTTTATTTCAACATCCCAAAATCTTACAATAAGCACGTTAGTCCTCAAAACTTACTTACACAGGCATTCAAATTGCTCGGTGTCGTACGCGATTTAATAGTTGTAATATTCAGAAATGGCTCGAACGGGTAAGCCTTTCTTTGATTTTACTCCCCAAGCTTACTTGCATAGGAAGGGAGGAACGACTAACAAAAATCATGTTTTTGGCAACATGATTTGCAGAACTGCAATGCTGGTTTCATGTTGTGGCATTTTCCTGGAGTACTTCCACTTGCGTTGCTTGCATTTGGGAATCAAGTGCACCATATTGAATCTTCATGGCAATTATCTAAATTGGGAGAGCCGCATTCAGGCCTAGACAAACATAAGATTGAAGCTACAGCCGTTTCGCACTTCAGTGGCCCTGCAAAGCCATGGCTAGAGATGGCTCCTACTGAGGTACAGAGTTTGTGGTATAAGCATGTAAATTTTTCAAACGAGCATATCAGGAGATGTGCAGTGTCTAGCTCCCTGTAGATATGAATACAAGCAATTATGTGAACCATGTCCGGGCAGAGAAGAAGCTTCTGCTTTCATTTATGCTCCTGTGGCAGTTGCTGAATCATATCGTTGCCCAAGTGTATCTTTTCCATTGGAAACCATGCACTATGGTCATGTGTCTCAGATACCATATTGAAATACGAGATGAAAACGCAGCCTAGTTGCTACATATTGAGGAAAAGAAGATCAAACACAATTACAAAGGCTTGTAGTGGGAGAGTTCTGTAATACTTGTCTCCCCTATCAGAAACCATTTACTTCCAAGGCACGCATACAACAACAATAAGATGAGAATGCAGGAAATCGAACTGAGGAGGTGTGTTTATGCTCACCAGGAGACATTTTCAACTCTCCACCAAGAAACCAATGTGAATATCTTTGTGGAATGCAATTGGAATGAGGGATATGGGTTGTGAGTATTCAAAGTTCACTCTTTCTCATGCATGGGATGAAGGTGGGAGGTGATGAGAAGCTCATGTAAAAGTGACTAGCCATTGTGGCCTGGGGGAACTTGCACTCAGTCTTCTGGGAAATTGACTCCATCACAGATGCTGAACTAAGCATGCAATTGACATATCTGATGCTTCTGTTGAGTCGTAGATAGGTGCTCAAAATCCGTGACAATTTGTGAAAGTTTCCTACAAAACACTTTTTGCAAAACTCAACTCCCTGAGATCGATACTCGTACTACGCTCTTTTGTGTTTTACGTTTTATATATTTAAAATTTGTTGAGGAAATGACACACAACACATATGCTCTAGCGAACTAGCCTGCATGGTGGTAGTACTGCTAGTTTGACCAAAATCAGTTGTAGTTTATCTATCTAGAAGATTTTTCCTTTAACTTCTTTCTAGAACTTTGTTTTCGTTTTCCCTAGTTTGTATGATCATTTGTGGATAGAAACTTTCGTTTCTGGGTTGAGATACTCCCAGATCTATGTTTCGTTAGTTGATCTTCATTTCTTCTTTGAATCTGATCGGGTTCCATATGTCTCCATGTGACTATGTTACTCTGTAAAAATCCCCTTATTCAAGATTCATGATTAGCTTATCACTATCTGCGAGTTTTGAAGAGGAGCTAAGGTGGAAAGCACTAACTCATGCTCTTTTGGCAGGAGGGAGACAATGTTTTGTCTGTGATCGTACCTCAGGATCAATAGACAAATAGTGACCTTGTATGTGGACTCATTGGATCATTGGCAATACTTGGGCACACACGTGCAATTCGGCTGTGAGGATACGATGGCATAATCTCTTATCTTCACATTCCTCCATGGAGGAGCAACATCAGACTATTCCCGTGTCTTCTTGCAAGAGAGTGTAAGTGAGGGTAGACAATTCCTTACTTCTATAACCGAGTACATGAGAAGATCAGAGAAGAGTGGAGTCATGATGAACGTAGCGGCATAGGATTCCAGTCCTAGGCATATTCTCTTTATTTAAAGTTCATTGCTTAAGTTTATTTCCAGCTGTTTATTCACAACCCCCTTATTTCTTTACTCAAGCTTCATCACTTACATTTCTCGCATATTTTACTTTACAAAACTGTTTATAAATTGTGACAATTGTATTCGATGTAATTTCATTTTTCACTGAAAAACAACTCTCAGTGTTCAACACCCGTACTATGCATTTGTGTTTTATGAGTTTTAAAAATATTTAAAATTTGTTGTGGAAACGACACGCATCAAACTTTTGGCGTCGCTGTCGGGGAGTCGAATTTTTTGTGTTTGGTTTTGCGTGTGTGAGTTTTGTTTTGTTTTTGTTTTTTTTTTGCTTTGTTTTGTTTTTCTTTTTTCTTCCTTCTTTTTCTTTCTCTTCCTTGTAGTTTCTTTATCTTGTTTATGTTTCTACTCAATTTTTCTTTTTTATGCAGCCCGGTCCATCGAGATCTTATAACCACTTGAGACATCATGGCAGCACATGTACCTGTCGGAATACCAGTAGTGCCTGAGAGCCAGGGAGAACATCCTCATGAAAACTTCCCGATATTACCTCCAACTAATTGTGGATCAGCATTACAGACCATCAAGGAAGAAATCACCACAAATCATTCAAACCATCCTTTATGCATCATCTTTGATGGAGAAGAAGACTATGAGCTATGTACTTACTTATTCTAGACTCTTCCAAAGTTTGCTAGAAGGGAAAATGACGACCATAACCATCATCTTCGTGAGTTGCACATGGCTTATGCATCCATGCATCCCAAGGGAGCTATGGAGAATCAAATCAAGCTTAGAGTGTTTTCCTTCAATCTTATCGAACGAGCTTTGGAGTAGCTTTATGGACTTCCCCCATCTTCTATCGCCACATGGGAGTAGATGGTTCAAAAATTCTTGGATCAGTATGCACCATTAGGAAGAGCTTTAGCCGGAAGGAATGCTTTGAAAACCATGATGTAGAGCGAAGGAGAAAACTTGTAGGAATATTATGATTGTTTCAATCGAATCTTCAACTCCTACCCTCAGCATGGACTCATTGAAGGCCAGATCTTGCAGCACTTCATGAAGGATGCCACTTGTAATGGATCACTATTATAGAACCGACACAGTGCTAATGCCCAAAGACTCATTGAACAAATGGTTGCTAATTCTTATTCCATAGCCAACCGTTATGAGAACTCCTACAGACCACCTAGAGGAAATTTTGGAATAATAAGTGATATATGGGTGGAAAACTCAGAAGTATTGGCTCAACTTGCAATAATAAGTGATACATTGAAGTATGGTCTTCCAGCCTTGCTTCAACAAAAAGAAGGATACCAAGGAGCCCCAAGTTCAATGCCATCTCACATTAACTCAGGACCGAGAGTTCATGAAATGTCGGTGGAAGAAGTCCATGCTTTTTATCAAACCCAAGGAGGGACATACAAATATGAAAACCATTAGATGCCTAGAAGAGATCATCCTAGTTTTCGTTGGAGACAGACAGCACTTCCTGGTTAAGCACCATCATTAGGGAACCAACCTGGCATACCTTAGAAGACTATCACTTGACCACCTCAATCACTGCAGATAACTGGACCTCCAAAGTAACACATGGTTCCGTACCAACCAAACCACAATTTGGAGGCCTTGGTGAAATCTCTTATTGAAAGCACCTCCAAGATGCAAGCTGAGCAAAAGGACATGAAAGGCCAAATCACAAGTATTCAATGCTAGATTACTCATCTAACACAAGTGATGAATCGCTTGGAATTGAAAGGAGGATTGCCATAACACCCAGTGCAGAATCTAGAGCACATCAATGCCATTTCATTGAGAAGTGGAACTAACCTAACAGACCCTTATCCATGGTTCACAAACAAGGTGTATAGATTCGAAGAAAAGGAGTTGGAAGTCATAGAGAGTGGTTCTAAGGAGCAATCATATGTGAGAATCCAGATAGCTCACCAGTGCAGAGCACTATTGTTCCGAAGCCACCTTAAGATGCTAAGGAGAAGGAGGAAAATGAAGTTCCTCAGACCAAGCCATTGGTCATACTGCCACCCTTCTCGATGAGGCTTCGAAGAAGGAACAAGGACAAAAAAAGACTGAAAATTTTTTATGGAGATGATGAAGAAAGTAAATATTTCTATTTCTCTTCTTGATATGATTGAGCAGGTTCCCAAGTATGCCACGTTGCTAAAGGACCTATGTGACCAAAAGAAGAAAGCAAATGTGGAACAAGAAGTGATCCCTTTGATTGAGAACATTTCAGCCATCATTCAAAGGAGAATACCACGTAAATGTAAGAATCCCAGTATGTTCTTCATTCTCGTTACCATTGGAAATACAAAGATTTCAATAGCTATGTGTGATCTTGGTGCTTCGATCAATGTTATGTCTAGATCCCTTTATTTGTCTCTTACATTTAAGTTAGGTAAACTTGAACCAACGAATGTTGTATGCCAATTAATAGGTAGATCACAAGTTATACCGATTGGTAGAATTGAGGATGTTTTTGTTCATGTTAAGGATTTAGTTTTTCCAGTTGACTTTTTGATTAGTCCTATGGAGAGTGATAACCCTAAGGTTTCGAAGTCCATCATTTTGTACAGCCATTCATGGCTACTACAAGTACAAAGATGGATGTTCATAAATTAAATAATCTATTATAATAACAACAATTATGATATGTAAATTCGTTATATCTCTATAATAATCTATTATAATAACAATATCATAAATTAAAATACATTCAATACACATACATATTGAATAACAACAATTTTGAGTGGTCATATCGTATGTGTATTTTAAGAAAATTAAATAGACACAATTTTATTCAATAAGACTTTCATGAATTTATGTAAGAGTTTAAATATTTACATTTCCATTTGATTTGTTTCCTGAAAAATGAATATATGATGAATATATGCAGAATTTCCAGTAAGAAAAATTCATTAACTAGCATCAAGTTTTTGATAAATTTCCTATTTGTAAAAATATATAGTATTTTACATGATATTCTGGATTCAAGATTATTTTAGTTCCCGTTTATTTTGAATGTAACCATAGGTTTAAATTTTTTTCTTAGAATCGGTATTTAAAATATGTAAAGAAAATAAATAAAAAGATTAAAAAGATACTTCTAAAAATTAATAAATATTATACATGATCAATAAAACATGTAAATAAATAAAAATTGTTTTGAATCCAATTATTCAAACGGATTCTTTGGGCGTTGAAGTAAACAAAGTAATCTAAGAAATATAAGACATTAAATCAAGGTATTATTTAAAACAAATATGCATATAAGAATATTTGAGAACGTATATTTACTTATTTTAATTTATCAAATGTATATTGACACATCCATGATTAAAATAAAGTGAGTAACATAATAATGTTTTGAAACTCAAACCACTATTACATGCTATGAATGTTCAAGCAAATACATTGCAATAATCCCATAGAGGGTGATTAGCATCTAACGGAGGCTGTCCAATTCGTGCATGCTTCACAAAACTCAGTGCATCATTTGCTTCCAATAGACCTTGAAGGAATATGTGTATTTCTCCGCATTCAGCTAACGTAGCATCTCTTACATCCATGTACTGGTATGGCATCGGGAAGACAACGTTGTCATGTTGTGGCACCACAGAAGCATGGGCTAAGTATGAGCAGGTAACATGCATACCAAACCATATGATTTCAGATTGACTGGGCTAGTTGCATCATACCGACCCAAGAAGCCTTTATTCCCCCCCCCCCCCCCCCCCTCAAATCAGTGACAACTCCTTCAACACAGCAGGTTTTGACCTATTATCATGCACACGTACATGCGTTTCAATGGACTTTGATGCATCCCATATGAAGGCTAGCGAGCTGTCTACGCCCAGCTCAAACACCCACTTGATGATCTCATGTAGTTGTGCACTATAGAACACAGTCACATGTTAGAACATCATATAGCAGCACATGCACTACTGTTTTCATGAGGTGGGACTTGCTCACCCCTCAAAGACCATATGCCGACATCAATGTTTGCAAGACACCATTGGATGAACTCATGAGGGAAGGGCCTGAGGAAGAATGCCAATGCGAGAAAAACCAATGGATCAGTTGAACATGACACAACCATGGGACAATGTAAAGATGTCTTACTATTTCACCCATATATCATAGAGTCTGGTTTCCGATGCAACCTTTGATACTTGGCTTTGAAGACAATGTCTGCAAGCACTCCATTGACATCTAACACAAGGAGCTTGCACACTTATCGCTTGGTTGAGGAACTGGGGCAAATGTATGCCCACCTACTCTCATATCAATCTAGCTTTGCATGTAGCTGGGCATTCTTTTCCAGAATTCGATCCACATCCACACTAGCAGTTGGTTGCGGGTTGTCTTCCTCTACATTGCTCCCTACATCCCTCTGTGGATAAGATGCAAATGCTAGTGACATCTTTTCCTCAATGATCATGTTGTCAAGCTTTAGGTGCTCACGTATTACTCCAACTCTGGACGAAACCTCACCGTCGATCGTCTCATCACTTGCCTTGTCCCATAGATTGTACGTCTTTGGAATTGTGAACCAAACTTGGAGTTTCTTGAAAGTAAACATTTCTTGAGATAGACAGATTCGGGGAAAGCAAATAGTGGAGGGACCATGTGGCTGAGGTGGGGACGGTATGCCCTACTTTGCATTGTGCAGTAATTAGGTGTGTGGTAAAAGGAGGTGACACTTGGGCTAGAGGGTTTGTTATGAGGCTCAAATATGTGAGGTCTGATATTCATTTTGGCCCACGATTGCTCCAGGCACTACAAACATGATGTTGCAGTGCTTGGGAGGCATGTCTTCAAGACACTGAGAGCAACATTTTGCAGTGCCTGGAGGGCATGGCTTCTAGACATCGAGACCAAAATTTTGTGGTGCCTAGTACTCCAGTTTTCCAAACACTGATAGCGGAGTTTTGAAGTGCTAGGAATGCATGTCTTCAAGACACCAAGAGCAGGATTTTGCGGTGCCTGGAACACAAGGTCTTCCAATGTACATGGAGATAGTGTAGAGCATGCAATAGTTGCACCTATACGTGTGAGTGAAGGGTGTGTGTGACTGAAGCATCCTTCAGGTTATCCTGTACTTCTAGGCACTCCAAATTCCGGTTTCTAGTGACTGTAACACATTTTTATGACTACATATAAGGTAGTTCACCGTGGACAATAACTCAACATAAGAAACAAATCAACTTTGGAATAACTGTTGTGTTTGCACCGTATGAATACAACATAGGGTAATGTTTATCAACTTTTGGAAAATGAAATAACATATGGTCTGTAGGACATGCCAATAAAATATCAGCATTCATTAGTACACTTACACCTTGCTTCGTGTGGTGTATCTCCATTGTGCAGACATCCTCTCAACCATTGAATCACGCCACTGTGTCCACTCCTCTGAGTTTCTTATGGAGGAAATATGTTCATCATCTTCATAGTCCTGTAAATCCGGATTCCGGTATTCTTCTAGAATGACTTCTTTCGATGGATCAGTTGGCATTTCTCACTGAATAAAATTGTGAAGTAGGGCACATGCAAGTATGATATGAGTTTGTGTTTTAATGGGATAAAAACTATAACTTCATAAAATACTCCACTTCATTTTCATTAGACCTCATGCCCTTTCAATAACATCCCTCACAGAAATATGCTGCATGCTTAAATATTCCTTCGCATTCTGTGGAGCATTGGACCCGGCACCCCACTCTTTAAGATGATACCGGACACCCTTGTAGGGTGCTAGAAATCCCTCTGTGTTTGTGTAGCCATTATCACACAAGTAGTAATACCCTCCAAAAAAATGGAATACATGAAAGTGACTCATAACTATGGACTTCTACACATTGTAAGTACTTATCAATAGCGGATCCCTCCCAATTGGACAACAAATAGATGAACATGAGCATATCATCACATACTCCTAGCACATTAGTGGACACGATTCCTTTATGATTCTTCTACTTTTGTTTATCTTAATTCTTGACTTTCACCTAGAAATATAAACCATCCAATGTGTCCAAGCAATTCTGAAAAATAGCCAAGAGAGTTATGGCATATAGAATACACATTGCACATCCAAAACTACAATGAAATTGTAGGTGTATGTGTTCTAGAGACAATCAACTCATTGGAAAATCTTATCCTTTGATGTTTACTTTGAATTGTTATCAAGTTTACATCATTGATAAAATCCTCTACTTGATCTATGTGCTATAGAAATTATGATGAGATCATAATGTGAGATTCCTCAAGCATTTATGTTCAAGTTAAAAATTCCCTAGTGATAAACGAAAAATTTGTGCAAAGTCGTTAATTTTCAAATTTCTCTTATCAAATAAAATTTATAAACCTAATTCACATCAAATCATATGAAAAATATGAACATAGTCGACTAGCTTCGAACACAAGGAGCTAGGTGCTTGCTATGTGAAAGTCAATGCAAGGAATCAATGTCACGTTGGTAGAATTGGTCTTAACTAGGACTAAGGATGGAATGCAATAAAGAAAAGTAATAAGTTTTGGAGCTCGGTTTTTTCTAGAATGAAATGGGTGATGCCTTGGGACTCCTAGGGGATGTATGCTCATCACTAAACAAGTTCACAAAAACCATAAATCATACAGTTAACTCATAAGGTCTAGGTCTACCCGGACTCTTGTTTTCCCCCTAATCTTTGGTCTACCTCTAATTAGGGTTGTTAAGCTGGGTTTCACTATTTCCCCCTCCTAGATCTATTCTGGTTCGTTAAGGAAGTGATGTGACTTATGAGTGATTAGGTCTAAAGATTGTTAGCATGTTTTTCCCCCTTTCATCCCAAGGCACCCCCTAAGTGCTTAGCCACTCATGCTTAAGGTAAACAAAAATAGAAAAGAAAACATCATCCACAGTGTACTCATTTCACAGTCGAATACCAGAAAGCAAACAAGCAAGTAATGTAAAATGTCAACAGAAAACTAGAAACGTCACTAGCTACTCTTAGCTAAGAGTAATATTCTTTGAAAACAGAAAATAGTCTTGAAACTTCAGCTTCGTTCTTGTTCGTCTTCTTCCTTCTTCCTCCCAGAAAACCTTCTCCATAAAGAATGTGTCGTGAGTCTCTAATGGGGAGATCTGTTTTCTCTCTCCATCTTTTTCCCTTTTGTCCAAAATCTCCCTTTTTCTTCTTCCTTGGATTTTGTGTGTACTTCTTTTCAGACTTCTGCCTCATCCTCTATCACGAAACTGTTCATATCGGCTCCTTGGGATTTGTGTTGCGACCTGCACTACATTTCTCAAAGAAAACTATTAGAAGGTTGATTTAGTCCCAACTAAGACTAAAATGACATGACTACGGTACTATGCGCAAAAATATGGAACTAAGTAGTAAAACTGGATTTTTGTAGCACAATATGAGTAATTTCCATGTACTCCATCATTCAAAAATATGTGTTATCACCTAGCTAGAATGTTTGTGAAATGAGGATATCACAAATATGGATAGGCTGGTATACATTGAGTTCCCTAAATTGTTTAGGCAATGGTTCTCACAATTGATGTAATGAGATTACTAGAACTAATCTGTGGGTGTCGATTAGAGAATCGATTCACTGGATGCCTCATCTTCGAGATGCTACTATGGGAAACTAACCAAGTGTCAATACCAAGATCTCGAATATAACAGACATGCAAGTAAGCTTAGACTTGAGGTTAATAAAGTTATCTTGGGAGCCTAACCATGGCTTGCCTAGTATGGACTCCTTAAGGTTGGAAATAGTTGATTGATCAATAAAGGATTCATCATTCATGTTAGCTATGAGATAATATCTCAACTGATTGCATTAAAGCCTAACAGTAAGTCCTAGGCCCAGGGTAATGACACTCGAATTGTTTGAATAAGTCATTGAGTGTTAGTACTTGAATGCAATTATAAGTTCGATACATCAGAAAGACACACCCATGTTCTGGTTTCGAATAAGATATAAGTGTGACGAAAGCTGTTCATTTCTTGGTGGTTGGTCATCGAAAGGCTCAATCAATTCACTTGATTATTCTTTAATCTTGGAAATCTTCATGCTCTCTAAGATTGATCCGCAAGGGGCAATTTTCTCTACTAGCACCTGAGGAGATCGACCAACATTCTAAGGCCTTGAGAAGGTTATCGACGAAGTGTTTCACATGTGGATACCATAGAGGCCATATGCTATTGGCGGTTGGTGAAAAACGGAGTCCTCTGAAAGGTATTTTCAGCATCCCTTTATCTGATGTATACCGTATTTTAAGATCTGCATTGGGGGTTTCTTGAAAATTTTTAAATTCCGCTGCTTTTCTGATATACAATGTCTACGAGAAACCTCACAGAAATATCTGATTGCATACCTTGAAAAATTTGAAGCCAAAATTAGGATAAAAAACATCAATTGACAACTTTCTTAAGCAAATTTGGATGCAATGACAGCATTGCCGACAATACCAGATTGAAATATTTAGACATTGTCACATGAATTCGAATTTTTGTTGCCTTGTTTTTTTGTGATGACCTAAAAAACCAAAAAACAATGCAACCTGCTTTGGAACATTGACATGCCTTGAAGTGGTTAGTCTACCATAACTTCGAAGAAGATAGTATAACTTGTTGAAGACATCTGCACTTAAGCGTAAGTTTTCAAGACAAGCACTCCTTGAATCAGATAACAAGGTAGTCAAATGCTCTATTTGTCGCGATATCTTCGCTCGGTATGAGAACTTAATTCTCCTATCGGTTGGTGTACAGCAAAAATGCAACATTATAACAATCATAATTTGCATAACACATAGGTGTTGACCAATGCAATATGGTGCAGCAAGGGCAGCCAAAATAATCTCCTTTGAAACCATTGCAACAGCCTCAATTAGCAAAGAACAACCTATTGTAATATTCATAAAAAAATCACCCGACCCCATCATATACAAAACAAAAAATAAGAACCTTGGCTTAAATTTAAGCATGGATTTTCATTGGAATATTAAAGTTCGAGCTCATTCATCATGTACCTACAAAAACCCAACAGATTTGTGTTGAAGAGGAAGAAAAAATATGCATATTCTGTTGCAGATTTGTTTATGGAGTAAAAGGGTATTATCGTTAGAGTTGTATTTGTGTGAGATAGGTTTTGAGAAACCCATTTCACGCATAGGTTTTGTGAAACCATCAATGACATGCTTATTTTGGGATAATAGAAACTCTTGTGTTTTACTAAACCAATACAACAAACACATACAACATCTTTTATCCAACGATTTACAGGGCTAAACCCATCTAACAAACGTGGCCTCAAGGTATTTTAACATCCTCTTCTTTGTGGATGAGAGACAAGAATAGTTCTGATGGATAACATCTCAGCATATCTAGTACAATCCAATAATACATTTCACTAATGTCATTCTTTTATGGAGTGTACAATGTAGTAAATTGGTGTGTAATCCCCTCACATAATTTTTACAATTCATATGGTATGTATTCTCTATCATTATGTAAATGTATATCTTATATCCATTTTGATTTTCAACAATTACATTAAATATTTGAAACTTTGATAGCATCTCTATTCTAGTTTTCATGAAATATATCCATGCATACTTTGAGTAGTCATTAATTAAGAGAACAAAATAATGATTTCCTTTTTTGATTGCATAACTTATAGGTTTGTAATCATCACAATGAATTATTTCCAAAGAAATAGAAGATATCCAACTTCTTTTTCCCAACCTATATGCTTCATATCATTCCTTTGGTACAATCTGATTGTCCATTCCATTTATCAATTTTGATTTTTTCGAATTCATTAGAGATATTTGATGGTGGTGTCCATGCAGGTAATGCTAAAGCAATATATTTTCTTTGGATTTAGGCATATATGATTGACCTTAGTGTTGTCTCTCTAAAAATGTATGACAAATATCTTGTTTATTATGGGTATGCCTCGAATTTCTAGTCCTACATTATTTAAAATATTGTATGTAGATCAATAAATAACATTTTAATTTTTTTACTTAACAATTGACCCAAACTAATTAAATTGTTTGATGCAATTGGTAGGTAGAAGTCTTCTCTAATTTGAATGGTTTTTGATGAAGTCATTAGCTTTATAGTTCCTTGTTCTAGTATCTATATAAGTGATCTATCTGCTGCCTCAATGCTTCTAGATGTAAAATGAGCAAAGTTCATAAACATAGAGAAACATTTGTTATATGATTAGTGCAACAGTTATCTAATTACCATGTATATCAACATAAACATAAATCTGATCAACTTCTTTTTTATTTGTAGTTTGAAAGAATATATTCTCCAAAGCCTGAGATAATGCTTTTCATGAAAAATTAATTTTAATGTTCCCTACATACTTTTTTCAAGCATCCCTTTTTATTGTAGATTGTGGGTGGTAGACGAATTCCTCCAATGATTGTTTGACATATGAGAATTGGAAATATCGCAATAGCAGTACAATGAAATCTCACCATTAGCATTGGAGAATATAGAAGTGGAAGCTCGAAGTGCTGGTAACTTGAAAGTGTTCTTTGTTTGCTTTCTTTTGTCAAAAAATGACTTATATCAAATACGATTTCTTCCAAATCTAAGAGTTTTGTATGTAGTTCAATTTGTTGATGATTTTATAGTAACTTTATGTGAGTGACAATCAATCAACTATAGCTCCAAGTAATTTTAGCTTTCTATTTGTAACTTTAATTGTATTAGTCAAGCAATCAAAAGTTTCACTTGGATTTAGTATTAGCATTCTCAAAGCTCTCTACTAATAAGTGATTTGAGAAACTTTAGATCGAACATTTTCTAGATAAATTTTTCCAATTGATCCCATACCTTCTTGTATTGTTGCATTCCAAAATAGTTTCATAAGTCTAACCAATTATTGCAACATCGATGGCTGTACATACTCATTTCCAAGCATTTTGTAGATATTGTATCTCTTTGCTTCCATGATTAGTGGTGCTGTTTTTCATAGTATTCTTTTAGATTATTGTTTGAAAAATAGTTTTTCATTTTTTTTCTACTAAGGTGCAAAACTCCTTGGTATCCTTTCCATAATTACTACTGGAAGAGAGCAAGGAGGAGGTATAATTGGAAGTACAATTAGAGGTCGTTTGATAATAGGTTATTAATATACTTTAGTATAGTATAATTAAGTATACATTTACTCAATTGTATATAATGTTTGATAGTAGGTTATTAATATGCCTGAGTATAGTATAATTGAGTATACATATACTTAATTGTATATAATGTTTGATATCCGAAAAATAAAAATCTAATTATGTCAATGTGCTAGGTTGGAGAATTACATATTTAAAAAATATGAATTGGCAAAATGTCTCAAGTAAAAAAAATGTTAGCAAAATATATGTTTTCTAAATATATTTGTTATATTTATAGGTGTGACGATTGTATTATCCTATTTTAGTCGAATACTATTCAAAAATTGACAAAAAAAATAATTAAATCTTGTCTTTAGTTTTGGTTTGCAAAATGCCACTGTTTCGTTTATCATTGGTAAAATACCACCAAAATTTTATATGTAATATATTTATAATTCAATTTTCATTTTATTTTATGAAAAAAAAAATTAAAACTCTCAATATTAAATTTCACTCTTTAGAATCCTATAATCAAAAAATTTATTAATAATCCACAATAAATTTTCAAGATTTTTGGAACTCATAAAACATAAATGTGTAGTATGGTGTCGAACACAGGGAGTTTTTTTTAGTGAAAAGTGAAGTTACATCAAATACAACTATCACGATTTGTAAACGATTTTATAAAATAAAAGATATGAGAAACATAAATGATGAAGCTTGAGTAAGAGATAATAGGGTTGTAAGCAAATAGCAGAAATAAACGTCAACCTGAAATAAACGATGAACCTTTAATAAAGCAAATGTTTATGGCATTGTAATCCTGCCCAGTTACGTTCGTTATGTCTTCACTCTTCTCTGATCTTCTCGAGTACTCAGTTATAGGAGTAAGGAATTGTCTGCGTTCCCTTACACTTTCTTGCAAGAAGACATTAGAATAGCCTAATGTTGCTCCTCCTTGGACAAACATGAAGATAAGAGGGTTTGCCATTGTACCCTCACAGTTGAATTGCACGCATGTACCCGAGTGTTGCCAATGACTCAATGAGTGCAGATATGAAGTTACTATCTGTCCATTAATCCTCAAGTATGGCCACAAATAGACAAAACATTGTCTCCCTCCAGTCAAAAGAGCATAAGTTGGTGCTTTCCACCTTGCTTATCTTCAAAACTCGCAGGTAGTGATCAACTAACCATAAATCTTCAATAAGAGGATTATTACAGAAATTCTAACATAGTCGCGCAAAGACATACAAAATCTGATCAGATTCAAAGAAGAAATGAAAATCAACTAATGAAACATACATTTGAGAGTATCCCAATCCAAAAACGGAGTTTCTAGCCGCAAACAGCCACACAAACTAAGGAAAACAAGAACAGGGTCCAAGAGAGAAGCTAGAGGAAAATCCTCTAGAAAGATAAACAAAAATCTAAACTAAAATTAGAATTGAAAACTGAATTATTCAAACTGAACTAAACTAAACTACTTTGTCAGAGCTTTTGTGTTCCTCTAGTTCTGCTGAATTGGAGTGACTTGCGAAAAAAATTCTGCTCTGACACTAGTACGGTAATGATTTCATTTTGTCAGAGACTCTCGTGTACCGCACATCAAGGCTCATCATCAATCGTCTTCAATCTTCCAAAAATCAAGGAGTGCCAGTTCAGGAAGATCCATCTTGTCACCATTTGTTGCTTCAGTTCTCTCACTTCCTACTACGTGTTCATCTCTAGAAAAAACTTAAACAAAACTAGTAAAAATATTAGATAAAATACAAGATTTAGGACAATTATTTTAATCCAGATAAAAACCTAAATCTTATATTATAAACTCCTAACTAAACAATTTTAATTACATTTAGATATAAAAACAACCTAAAAGATAGTAAAAAAATGACACTTAATATATACAAAGATAATTAAACTAATAAATGAACACTGCATTTCATTTCATAAGATCATATAATTGAAAAATTTACAAGTATAATTAAACCAATAATGAGCTATGCACCTCAATTTGTAGGATCATATAACTGAAAAATTTAGAAACATAATTAAAACCCAATAATGAACAATGAATGATAAGTGATTTTATGCCATTCCAAAACATATTCTTCCACTACTTTTGAGTGTTGTTTTTACTTATCTTAAACTCCACTTTCTCATTATTCTCAATTGATTTTGCATCTTTCACACTAATTTGATCTTTTTTTAGAGAAAATGTATTTTGTAGATTTTTAGGGTACTTTTGGATCAATTTGAAGAGAAATCAAGACTCACCAAATTATGGACTTGGCCCACGAATCTCAGCCCAAGACTCGGTCAAATGATGAAGATTTGGTCCAAGATTCGTGGATAAAATAGAAATATGAAGATCTTCGAAGATTTGGATAAAAGATTTGGATAGAAGATCTTATCCAAGCCCATCGAATAAGCTCAATATGAAGACTTGGATCTACTCTCCTATAAATATTCCACCCTCTCAACCATTAGAGACGTCTTTGACCACTTTTACTTTGAATCTTTCCTATTTTCGTGTCTATTTTTATGTTTGAGTCGAGTCTGCGCGTGTAGGCGCTTGCAGCTGAGGATCTGCGGTGAAGCCTTGCTTGCGCAAGTCTTGTGCGTGTGACTGTTTTACTATGTTTTTTGACATTTAAATTGAGGTTTGATTCTGTTTTTCGTAACGTTTTCTTTAGTACCATATAACCCTAAGGGAGTGTGGGAGAATCAAAGGTTGGCCTCAAGCACCTAAGGAGAAGGCCTCAATCGGATATCATTGGTAAGACACATTCTGTCTAATCTATCTGCAAGGTGTAAGGTGTAGGGGTTAGATTTGGGTGTGGGGAAAACATGGGTTATCACAAGAGGTGAAATGGCTCTGATGGCGTGGTTGATTCCATAATCCCACTAAACGAGGGATGGTGCTATAACGGTCACCGAGTAACACTATTTTAGAATAACACTCCCAGAACTTGCGCAAGCAGGTCAGTCTTCAAAGTTTGCACACACAAGTTTGGGTGAGTTTTGAGCAAGATGGATCCCAGGTTCAATGCCACTTTTCTTCTTGTTTTTAAAACCAAATCTTTTTTTTGTTTTCGGTCTTTTTGAGTCCTTGTTTGAAAAGAAAATTTCAATAACAATTCCCTATGGATATGATCTCATTTTATTACTTCGACGATTTCTGTACACTTGCAGAATCACCATCAATGAACCCACTCCATAGGATCATATATAATTGAAAAATTTACAAACATAATTAAAACCCCAAATGAAATAGGCCTGACACACACAATTATATTTTAATTATGCTGACAAATCTGTATTATTATAAATACAACTGATGTATGTACAAAACATGTATTTTACAAATATTTTCCTAACCTTAAGTATTTTTCTAATGATTTTCTCTAAAATATGTATTTTTCTAATTTGATATATGTGAATAGTATAGATATATAAGACTAGTATACATATGCTAGTTAATCAAAACAATGGTCTATATGTAAACTTGGGTATAAATTTTCTATACTATATTATTAAACACTCTTATATATATAGTAGTAGTTTGTCTCATAAGATTGTAAAAAATGAAGAAGTTGCATAAAATTGAAGATTAGTGCAATGAAGGTTGTGGAAATAAAGAAATATAGTATAATTGTGGAAGTATAATTTTGGATTCTTATCCTTACATATTGTTGCTATTCAATGTTTTAATCATGTCAAAGTAACCATTGCAATTATAGTCAAATGCTTGTACTTATAGTATGGTGGAGACTTGGGGCCAAAGCAATTTAATGGTAAGTTTCAAACTCTGATTTACTTTTATTGGCCCACATTTGAATTTCTCTATCCTCTTCTCTTATTACTATTTTGTGAGATACAATCCTCACCCAATAGCTTCAACAGATTCAAAACAATCTTCTTTTTTTTTTTTTTTTTTTTTTTTTGCATGAAGAAGCTATCATCACATATCATATTCAAAACACAGTCTTAGAAATTGAAGTAAAAAAAGAAAAATCATCTCAAAACAATAATCTTAACCAAAAAAAAATACCATTTGCCCATGCCTCTTGCTGGGCGGCTGCCGGCGGAGTAGGCCTGGCACGGCCCACCTAATTCAGTATGGGTTTTTTTCTTTCTTTGGTTTTTTGGTTTTC
The DNA here is from genome assembly GCA_002189035.1 of Utricularia gibba. NCBI lineage: Eukaryota > Viridiplantae > Streptophyta > Magnoliopsida > Lamiales > Lentibulariaceae > Utricularia > Utricularia gibba. The sequence continues at coordinate 3,502,126 of NEEC01000002.1, read as the reverse complement.
AAGATTACATGGCAAAGCTGCTCCAACTCCTGTCCTTCGTCATGTACAACTGCATGGAGAAATTACATACCGCTTTCACATAAGCAACTTTGCGTAAGCAGCAAGTCCCTGGCTGTTCAATGATTGCTTCAGCTTGTACAGCGCCCGGGCTTCTAGTTGTCTGATTCTCTCCTTGGTCAATCCTAGTTGTTCTCCGATCTCCAGAAGTGATCTCTGTTTGCCATCATTCATCCCGAATCGCAGTCTGATTATTTGCTTCTCCCGGGGATTGAGGAAGCTGAGGAGATTACGAGCATGCCGTCTCATCAACAACTTGGCTACTGCGGCATCTGGTGTTTCAATCGCCATGTCCGCCGTGATTTCCTGTTGCAATGAGCAAGGTGTTTGTGGATGAGGGGACTGCAGCACACTGCCGTTTTCGAGCGCAAGAATCGAGTTCAGGGATACCTGATATGTAGTCTCGCAGTCCGTATAGACTGCCTTCTGCAATGAAAGAGGTGCTCTTGAGACCTGCAGCAACGTCTGCAGTCTCCCAACTGGAATTCCACAATGCGAAGCAAGCTCCTCCGTCGAAGGTTTAACATTACCTTGCCTGCTACACGCATTTCTAGCTTCATACACCCTGGACAGAAGGCCATACACATTTTCCTAGAGAAGCAAATTGGCAAGATGTTTGATTTAAGGCTTCCACACCGTTGGCCTAGCAAACAACTTATGATAAGGGGATAGACAGTACTGGCAAGCGTATCGTCCGAGAATGCTGAAACAGAGCCTTCCTTATTGCTTGCCTGATCCACCAGTACGCATATGTGGCAAACCTGCAACCACTATGAGGCTTGAATTTCTCTACACTCTTCATAAGCCCCAAGCTTCCCTCCTAATGCAAACAAAAGAAGAACTTGTTAACTGTGGTTTGAAGCCCTCCCTCTGTTTCATTCAAACAAATCGGAAGGAGAATGAAGGACTGTCACTCCAGAATAACGTGCAATCATGACCAAGCCGCAACAAATTCACCTGCAAGAGATCTTGAATGCTGAGCCCACGCCCTTGGTACTGCCTAGCAATGTGAACCACCATTCGGAAATTGGCATAAATTAGCTTCTCTCGGCTGATTTTCCAACTTTGAGTCTGCAACTGGAGATCTTGGCAACTAATCCCAACTGCTGAGGCCAATTCGGCTACAGTGGGCTCACGTGACAACTGAGACTGAAGGTTATTCTTCTTTTCTTGTATTTTCATATATTCCTAGACAATGTAAAAGATCTTATACAAGGTTATACCAGAAAAATTAAAATTTCATGGGTCACCTAAATCAGCACGGTAAGTGCTGGTTTCCAAGTGGTGGTACCACCGTGCTAGAGGGAAAAGTTAATGAAAGAAGCAAACCTGGATCTTGATGATTAACTCTGACTCCTCGTCTGCTGTTAAAAGTTTGGTTTTTTCTGGCCCATTCAAGAAAAGTCGAAAAGGATCATCCAAGTTTATTGCTTCGCCCATTTTTTTAGGAATATCAGGCTTTCTCGAATGATTGGTATCCTGAAAATCCACTTTCAGTCTTGGGGTTCTCCTCTTCTTTCCTTGCCTTTCCAAAAGCCGCGTTGATCTCACAGTTCGTTTTGCAGTGAAATTGGCTAAATCTCTGCAGCACTTGTAAGTATAGAGTGAGACACGATGCAAAGAATTTTGGGAGAAGTTTCTGGTTCAAAAAATCTGACCTCGAGCAAGACAAGTCATTGCTATGAGTTCCAAGAACTTTGGCATCCTTGATAATCGTCATTGCTTCTAAGCTTGCTGATAAAGCTTCTCTTGCCAGTGAAAGAGCATTTTCTGCTGCTTCAAGGACCACTGCTTTTTCATTTTTAACACATTGCACCTTCTTCTGTAACAAGGATGGCCATCTGAAATGGAATACACAATGACTATTTTTGTTCAATGAATGATAAAATACTAGCATCATCTGATGACTCTTACAAAAACCAAAATCCTGGTTGCTGTAGTAACTGAAGATGAAAATCATTCACGGGTGAAATGGAATCCAAACATTTGGTTTCATCACTTGAAGACGATCCTGCTTTTGAGGTCACTTCCAGTCTCTGCATAAATTGTGAAGACAGAGTACAAACATCAATTATACGCATTACCTTGATTATACATAAGATTGGATCTAACAATTCTTTCAGGGAATCCAAAGTTTTAATATCGTGACCGGAGAGGATTGGTGCTAAATACATTTCTCATGAATGATCTAACCTGAAACAGGCTCTCTTCCTCCCAAGAGATTGACTTCTGGCTGCCCTGATCCCGAGTAAGAACTGAAGTGGGCGAGTTCCGTGCTAGAGATGTGGTAGAGAGGGATGCTAGAGCAGGTACAACTTGCTCGTGGAACAGCAAAACTGCAAAACAAGGCATTATCATAATCATGATTTCTGCAAGTATCAAGATTTCGAGCTCCAAACAGCAGAAACAAATATCCTCAAAGCTATTTTGTCCGAGAGGTGACAAAGCAACATAACGCATGAAGGAAAACCGAAATCCAGCAAGCACAACCCTGTCGCCCACGAAACACAACATAAGCCATAGAATTCAACAAAGAGCAAAGACCTGAAGAAGTGGAGGAGGAGGAACAATTTCTGAGATTCGTCCTTGGAAGTAACTGGGTGGAACAAGACACCGCGCTCCTCCCTGCCTCCATTTTCCGTTTAGAAGTTCCTCAAATCCTTTAAGATCACTGAATAGAAGCTCCCCATTCGAGCAGGTATGTAACCGCCATCCGAGTGGATGAGGTTTTGCAGCAACTTTCTGCATTGAATCACCACCACGCCCAAACGATAACATTGGGTAAAATGGGCCGAGGCTCGAAGCCAGCGCAGTTGAGCTGCTTCAACAGCAGGATTTGAAGACGGACAAGAGCTGGAGGGCGCTAAGCTTAACATACACCTCTTGTGGCCCAAAACAAAATACGCACTATGTGGGCCCAAAACCCGTCTATGCCATCACGGTGGGCATGAGCCCGAGTGGATCAATATGCAGAGTGTAGAGTTTGGAATAAGATTGAAAAGAAAAAGTTTTATTCATTGACCTATATATAAGGGGTGCATTTGGTAGTTTATTTAAAATTTTAGTTATATGATTTCAAATAAAATGTATTTTATGGGTTTAAATCTAAAGTATGTTTGTCGAAAATTTAATATAAAATATATCTTGTATTTTGTTTCATGTAGAAGGTTTAAAATTATTTTTCAATTAAAATAAAATTATTAGTTTACTTTAAAATTTCTTTACAAACAATCATATTAAATAAAATAATATCATAACTAATTATCTGTCAAATATAGCTAAAGTATTTTTTTCTAAAACTACATCATGTATATTGTTATCTTTCTCAATATCAATCCTAAATTTATAATCTATCTTAAATACGGATTTTCTCCTTAATATTCCCTCTTCAGTGGAATATCTTGATGATGAGATTAAAGCTCAATTATATGTAGTCAAATTTATAGACCTCAAAATTGATGTTTTGACAAGGCATTTATAAATATATCCATTTAACCTAATAGGGATTATAGCCACAAAGTAAGTAAAGCATATGTGATAATAAAGAAGTCATATGCATCTATGTAGAAAGAGAAAAGGAGTCAACCCATATGTCTTTACCCATGTTTATGAAATTGATCTCTTAATAGTAGGGAATTCCATCCATGGCCTTTCCCTTGCCAATAGAGTCATTAGATGGAGAGTTATCCTTCAATTATTTCTTCTTGGTGGTGCGCTCATTCACGAACACTTTGGATTGAGAGATGTTGAAAGTTTGTTGTTCTTGATTCCTCGCCCATACTCCTAATGGTGCACATCTAATTTTGGGAACCATCATGAATTCTCACTTCAACAATTGCTCTGGATGTATAGTAAATAACATACATTTATCAATATTATGTGAAGTATTGTAATGTAACTTATACAATTTGCATGTCCATGGCTTTGTTGGGATGTTGCAAACTTCAAGTCATACATTCTCTTATTTTTCCTTCAAGGATGCCTTTTTTATACTCTTATTTCATCCAAGGTTTTTATCAATCTCATTTTAATGACTACCTTATGTTCTTACTTTCATACAGTTATCAAAGCATCATTTAGTATAATCTTCTTGTCGTGGATTAGAATGAGGTACACCTAAGTCTCTAAAGAATTCATGATTAGGACTTTACTTAAGTCATAGAGATTAAGATAGATACTTAGTATCTTTATACACTCATTCAAAATGAGCGAAATATCCTATAAAACCTTATTGAAGTACTTCAAGAAACTTTTCAAAGACTTTCCTTTTAAATTCATATTTCAAAACCTCCAACTCCATTTTCTAATTAAGAATATGGACATTCATCATATTCTAGATATATAAGAAGAAATAAAATCATTGAAGAATTAAATGATATTCATGTCCATAATCTAGAGATGCGTTCTTGCCATAAGTTTTTTATTTAGCAAAATACATTTATTCCATGATGAATTTAAAAATTACCTGTGTTAGATTGTATTATTTGCATATGACCCTCATATTAAGTTTTTTTAATATTTTAGTATACGTACAACTTAACATTTATGTTTATGCATATTACCCTAACATTACTTGATCTAATTTTCCACATTACTCGTGTCTAGAACACTATGAATGAATAAAGCACATTGTAGTAATCAAGCAAATTCTCCATGTCTTGAGTGTAATTATATGATATACAGAAAATTACATTGTTAATTTATAAAAATTGCATTAGAGAGGATTATTGCAAAAATTTAAAATAAAGAAATTCATGAAAAATCAATATAAATAACATTGGTCAGTAAAAATATTATATTAATAATATTATGCATTGTTAGTAATGGTGCCTTAGAAAAAGCACCATCATTGATGGTGCTTTAGATACCATGTCATACATGATGGCACTTTAGATCTGCTAAACTCATACTTCTCCTTCTATATATGTTTTACATCTCTACAAGTTTTTTCATTCATCTTCAAAGTTGAGTAGAATCAGAGTTGAAGAAAATTTTGGTAATATCGTTTTTTAGATTTTTTGGGAATGTCATTCGATTTGCTTTACAATGAGGGTGAAAGTTCACATACTCCTTCATGGCCTTGTGCCAATATGCCAAATGTCAACTATTGAGGTACTTATTTTATTACATATGTTAAGACTTATCCATTTTTTTATATTTATAATAATTAATTGTATTATAGGTGTATCTCCGAGTCTTCAATTATCATTATCTTTAAACCATGATAACAACCCAAATGTGAACGTGGCTGAAAAATTCCCCATAGAAGGTAATTTTAGTGAGATTAAGTCTTAATATATGAAATTATTATAATTGGTTTTTTTTAAGATATGATCAACATTGATGATGACAGTGGAGACCCCCAACTCGAGTGAGGATTCTGAAGCTCCACCAGCAAATTTTTGTGAGGACGAAGCAATAGAGACCGGAATTGAGGCACCTCGTGTAGTACGATTGCCCGGATCTCGCTCTCGACGATTCTCTGGGGTGTTTCGTGAGAGAGGAATACCCCCTATCCAAAAAAAACATGGTTAACACTTTCTTATCCAAGGAATTTAAATATGGTGGCAAATATAGCCGATACGATGAGAAGGTACATGTGTTGAATAAGGGAATTGCATTTTCTAGTAAAGTTCATTCTCAATATTGTGTTGCCTACTATCATATAAAACGAGGATATGAATTCATCATTCCGGTTAGTCAGCCCACATTCTGGAAGGGCAAATGTGCTCGTGCTAACATGGATCCTAAGTGTTATTGACGTATAAGGATTATGTGATCTACATGTGATGGAGTTTGGCAAGTATTGGTCTGTGACTTTTCACATATTTGCATGGCATACATGGATTGAGCGCAATATCACAACCTTCTGATTTATTCATTGGATATGAACTTATGCATACTACACATAGAGAAGGAGGTATAGTTTAAATATTTCTTAAATTTTTTTACATAGTATATTTTTAATAACTTTTCTTTGTTATAAAGATTAAGGTTGCAGATGCTTGAAAATATATTTTTGAAAAATATCAAAAGAAGATTACTTATGAACATGTATAGTACAATGCTCAACTTGCTTTTGAGTTGGTCTATGAAACATGGGAATCATCGATGCAAAAGCTACTTGCATTATTTCTGGCAATCATGCAAGTCAATCCGGGTATAGTGGTCTTATGGGACTTCTTTCCCACTATTGCAAGAAAGGACCATAAAATTATGTACTATGTTTTTTAGACCTATGGTCCCTTTATTCGAGCATTCAAGTTTTGCATGTCTATTGTTATGGTCGGTGCTACCTTTTTATGTGGAAGTTATGACCACAAGTTGCTCGTGGCTACTAGATAAGCATTTTTTTGTCGAGGCTAGGGTAGAATAATCTCAAACAGAGTTGCAAGCATGCTTGCAGTTGTGAGGAATCACGCTCAGATTCAAGAAGGCTGTCTAGCCCACTTTCGGTGTATGCTTCATTATGTTTCCAACTTCAACAAGAAGTTTGGAAGCAAAATACTTAAGCAAATGTCTTACAATGCCGGAGCGACCTGTGATCCAAGAAAGATGATAATGTACCTTGAAAGGATTCAAAAAAAAAATCCGATGGCTTATGCATGGTTCTTTGAGCTGGAAAATAGTCCATATGAGAGATGGGCACTCTCATATGATTCAGGCAGACGCTACGGGAGTCTAACTTCTAATGCAACAGAGATCATGAACAATGTTTTCAAGGTTTGTCGTCGGTTTCCCTCAGATACAATTGTTGAGACTACATTATATATGTCAGCTACCATCCTCCGCGAGCGTAAAGAGGAGATCACCTCGATGACAGAAAACTATCAGGTATTATGTTTGAGGTTACTTAATTTTAAGTATTTTTAATGTTTTATTATTCTACTTTATGTATAACACTTGTTATTCATGTACACATGCGTTCTCAGATGAGGCAAAACATTTTTGGGACAGAGCACATGAAGAGCTAAGACACACAAGGTGTGTCAATTCAAGAATGCGAATATGTCATTTCAAATTGAAGTCGTCAGCCGTGGGAAAGGGAGACGCTATCACTATAGAGTGA